>JAPVLO010000198.1:2416221-4832443 GCA_027257055.1 Cephalopachus bancanus
AAAATTAACCAAGCATAGTGGCGCGCACTGTGGTTCCAGCCACTTGGAAGGCTGAGGCGGAAGGATGGCCTGAGCCCAGCAGGTCGAGGCTGTGGTGGCCGTGAGCATGCCATGGCACTTCAGCCTGAGCAACAGAATGAGATTCCAACTCGAAAAAAGAAAAAGAAAAAAAGAAATTAGATCTTTCTTAGATGTTAAATTTTGTTATAGGAATGAGATACAAAAATGGAAGGTGCTAAGAGAGTGAAGATCTGGAAGGGGATGTTGGAGAATAGGAAAAAAAGTCACTAAATAAGTTTGCCCAAAGTGTTGCACAAGTGGACAAGTCAAGGCTTGCAGAGAATTCTGAGAAATAATCATATCCAGCCACTAAGATAGAACCATAGAAGGGAGACCCCTCAAGGAGGTGTCTGTGGGAAGTTGTTGCCTTTATGTTAGCCACTGACTTAGTGAATGCCCAGCTATCCTTGGGCCTGCTGTTGGCCATCAGGGCCAGCAGTCTAAAGGACAGGCTGGATGCAGAACAGAGAAGAGCAAGAACCATCTAGAACCCACAAGTTGCCCACCTCTCTGTCTGACACTTCTGACTATGATGAGATTCTGCTTCATTTTGAACGACTGCTGCTTCTCTTTGACCACCTAAATCTCATGCAAGTTCTTCATTTGGCCAACGCTACACTGGAACCACACAGGGCAGAAAATTCTGGAAAATACAGTACCCAACTTAACCAAGTTGACACAGCACAATCTAATGCCACCCTCCAGGAGTATGCAGTTGGAAGCAAGTGACATTAAGTGCAAACCCAGAGAAGAATGTGGAAATACACAAAGAACCTAGAACTAGCTGAGAAACCATAACAAACATGTGATGACAATTGCATTGTGGTCAGCTGTTTTCTGTGGGCTGATGCTGAGATGTGTTAAAAGCTCGGAGTTGAAACGAGAATCATCACTTTGCTCCTTTTTCATTTTGACAGATTGTTAAGTTAGGTGTTTCTCTACTCCATATTTTACATATATATTAATCAAAAAAACAGGGAAAATGGAAAGTTGCAACTTGACTAATTTCCAAAGAATTTGATCTCAAGGGATATAGTCACTAAACATTCTCAGTCTAACTTGGTTGTCTGTAAAATTCCTTGGTTCTTTTTACTGTAAAGAACATTTAGTATTAAGAAATTTTCTTCACATGATTTATTAAAGTGTTGTTCTGGTACTTCCTTTCTGGGCTGATTTCAGTAGATCTTTATAGAATTACAGGATCAGACAGATGAACTAAATTATTTGTCATCATCCCTTCCACTCCTCATTCTATAATGTTACTCAAGGTATGAAACATCTTCATTGCTATTCCCTAGTAATATATGCATGCAGAGTGATTGTCAGTGATATTTAGAGAGATAGAGGAGTTGTAACAACTGCTTCAATAAAGAATTTAGAAGCTGGGAATGTGGCTCACGCCTATTATCCCAGCACTTGAGACGGAGGTGAGAGGATTACCTGAGCCCATGGGTTCAAGACCAACCCGGGCAACTTTGCGAGACCTCATCTCTACAATAAATCAAAAAATTAGCTGGGCATGGTGGTGCTTGCCTGTAGTTCCAACTTACCTGGAAGACTGAGGCAGAAGGATCGCCTGAGCCCAGCAGGTCGAGGCTGCAGTGGCTGTGAGCGTGCCACTGCCCTCCAGCCTAGGCAACAGAGTGAGACTCCAACTCAAAAAAAAAAAAAAAATTTAGAAACTTATAAAACACTTTTTTTTTTTTTTTTTTTGAGGTAGGAGTCTTACTTGGTCGCCCAGACTGGAGTGCAGTGGCCGCTCCCAGCCACTGCAGCCTTGACCTGCTGGGCTCCGGCGATCCTTCCACCTCAGACTTCTGAGTAGACCAGAATTACAGGCATGCGCCACCACGCCCGGCTAATATTTTGATTTATTGTAGAGATGAGGTCTCACCTGCCCAGGCGGGTCTCGAACCCGCAGGCTCAGGCAATCCACTCACCTCAGCCTCCCAAAGGCGTAGGATTACAGGCTGAGCCACAGAGCCCGGCTATAAAACACTTTCAAACAGGAAAGTAATTCAATAAAGTGAGCAAAACAAATGTCACAATTACCATGTACATAGATGTGGAAGCGTAGTCTCTGGGCTTTTAAGCACTTTCAGCTCATCATGCATCATGCATGATGTAACAGAAATTATGTAACTGATTATGGTTGCTGGGTCAAATGCTTTTTCGTTTCCCCAGGAGCGATGATGGTTTGCTCTACTTCATCCATACTCCATCACCATTTGTATAATCAACACATACATTTTGAAGTAGTACTGAAAAGAAAATGTGCTTTGGTAACAGAAGACCTGGATTTGAAGAATGACTCCATCACCTACTAGCTGTGTGGCTATGAGCAAGTTACTTCATCTGTCTGATCTTCAGTGCTTCCATTTAAAAAATTGAAACAATTTTTTGCAAGTTCATAAAGATTACATTATACAATGCACATTATTAAAATGCTTAGCATCAGCCAGGCTCGGTGGCTCAGCCTGTAATCCTGCACCTTTGGGAGGCTAAGGTGAGTGGATTGCCTGAGCCCACGGGTTCGAGACCCGCCTGGGCAGTGAGACCTCATCTCGACAGTAAATCAAAAAATCAGCCGGGCATGGTAGCGCATGCCTGTAATTCCGGCTACTCAGAAGGCTGAGGCGGAAGGATCGACCGGAGCCCAGCAGGCAAGGCTGCGGTGGCTGGGAGCGGCCACTGCACTCCAGTCTGAGTGACAGACTGAGACTACAACTCAAAAAAAAAAAAAAGAATGCTTAGCATGATGCCAGGTATATAACAGGTGCTCAGCAATGCCATGTTTCATCTATAAACCCTACTTACTCCCAAAAGCTGAGAGAATTCCATACAAAGCCCTAACCTCTCTCGTTTTTTCCAGTTTCACTCTACACAATACCACTTAGAGTCCTACTTAATTGTTCTCAAATTGGATTATATTTTTTTTTTATTAATTCAACAAATACGTAGTGAGTGCCAACTATTTATTAGACATTGTACTGAACTTGTGTGTGTGTGTGTGTGTGTGTGTGTGTGTGTGAGTTGGAGTCTCACTCTGTCCCTCAGGTTGGAGTGCAGTAGCACGCTCATGGCCACCGCATTCTCGACCTGCTAGACTCACGTGATCTGCCTCAGCCTTCCAAGTAGCTGGAACCACAAGCATGTGCCACCATACCCTGGCTTTTGATTTATTGTAGAGATGAGGTCTCACCATGTTGTTCAGAATGGTCTCAAACCCCTGAGTTTAGATAATCCTCTCGCCTCCGCCTCCCAAAGTGCTAGGATTATAGGCAGGAGCCACTGTGCCCAGCTTGTACTGAACTCTTGATGTAAAATAGTAAAGAAATTAGGCATGTTCCTGCCCTCAAGAAGCTTGCAGTCATTAAGGAAGCAAACTACATATCAGTAAATATACAGATAGCTGTAGAGTAACAAACAGAAGTAAATGCTGTGAATGCAAAGACCAGGTTGCAATGTGGAAGACCAAGTTTGGGGTGGTAAGAGACATTCTTCTTAGGCAACCCCTTCAGGTCTCCTCCCGCTGTGGGACCTTATCTGTCCTCTCAATAAATGCTGCTTTCAAAAAAAAAAAAAAGACATTCTTCTTGGAGTGACATTTAAACTCAGACAAGAAAGACCAGAAAGAGCCAATCATGTAAAGAGGAAAACGCAGCATCTCATAGAGAAAGAACAGTGGGTGTGAGCACTGTATCCCTGGCAGGAGGGATACAAACACTTGAAAACCCAGAGTGGCTAGAGCACAGTGAGCAAAGTGTCGTGGCGTTCACTGAGGTTGGGAAGGTAGCTATGGACCAGATTACCACAAGAGGCTTTGATATAGGTTAGTCTCTTCCAGAAGCAAACCTGAGACAAGTTTGAGCATCTACAGTTTATTTAGGAGGTAGGAAAATGGAGAAGGGAGAAGAGGAGAAAAGAAGCCAGTAAAAAGTGTGTTATCAGAAGCACCTGCATCTTAGTTCCCCCCGGGGAAACTCTGGGACATGGTGTATACACCCATGAGGCCAGGGTGCATACACCCATGAGGCCAGGAATCTGGGCTCTTTTTATCTTTTTCCAATGTATAATTTAATTATTTTTTTAATTAACATAAAATTGTATGTATTTATAGGGTACAATTTGCTATATATAGAGAAAGAATATAACGATCAAATCAGGGTAATTAATATATCCATCCCCTCAAACATTTACTGTTGCTTTGTGGTGAGAACATTCAAAAGTCTCTCTTCTAGCTATTTTGTAATATACAATACACTACTGTTAGTCAACTTCACCCTACTGTGGGTCTTCAAAAAATTAAAAATAAGACTCACATATGATCCAGGAATCCCACTACTAGGTATATATTCAAAGGAAAGAAAATCAGTGTATTGAAGAGATATCCACATGCTCAAGTTTACTGCAGCTCTCTTTACAATAGTCATGATATGGAATCAACTCAAGTGCCCAACAATGGATGAATAGATACAGAAAATGTGACCTATATACACATATGAGGTCTATATAGGGAATACTATTCAGCCATAAAAAGAAGGAAATCCTGTTATTTGTGACGATATGGATGGACCTGGCTCTTTATTCACCAATTCCCTTCTCCGTAGGGAATCAATTCTCTGATACTTCCAGATTGCCCTGTGCAGTACAAGCACGTTCATGGTCAGAAAAACAAGCCCAGGAGCAGAAAGTTCCAGATGTACACAGAAAACAGTATAGTGGTGAATGCTAAGGGAATGGGATGAGGATGGGAAATGAAGGAAGCCTTACTGGACACATTATTCTAATTTTCTTTCTTTCTTTCTTTCCTTCTTTCTTTCTTTCTTTCTTTAATTTCTTTCAGTGAGAGTTTCACTCTGTCACCCAGGCTAGAGTGCAGTGATACACTCATGGCCACTGCAGCCTTGACCTGCTAGGCTCAAGTGATCCTTCCAACTCAACCTTCCAAGTAGCTGGAACCACAAGCATGCGCTGCCATGCCCAACTAATTATTATTATTCTAATTATACTAATTATAATAGAAAACATTGAAGGATTTTAAAAATAGTGTGACAGGAATATCACTTAGGTTATTAGTTTTGTTTTCCCAGGTACATAATAAGATCCTTGAGAACAAGGAAGTTATTTTACATTTCTTTAGCACTAGCTACCACGATGACAATGAGATAGATGGCACAATGCCAGTTTCAGACAAGATACTTAATGAAATGTTTAATTGAGCCAGGTGCGGTGGCTCATGCCTGTAATACCGGCACTTTGGGAGACAGGGACAAGAGGATTGTCTGAGCCACAGGTTCAAGACCAACCTGGGCAACTTAGTGAGACCATGTCTCTACAATAAATAAAAAAAATTAGCCGGGCATGGTGACACATGCCTGTAGTTCCAGCTACTTGGAAGACTGAGGCAGAAGGATAGCCTGAGCCTAGCATTTCCAGTGTGCGGTAGCTGTGAGCATACCGCTGCACTCCACTCTGGCAAAGTGAGACTCCGACTCAAAAAAAAAAGAAAGAAAGAAAGAAAGAAATGTTTGACTGTCCAAGAGTAAAAGCATATGATGAATCCAAGGTAATGGGACTGAAAAAGATGAAATCAAGACTTTTACCTATAAAGATATTTGGTATCACTTTCCATTAACTTTTTTAAATGGCTGGATCATGCCTGAGCCACCTCGGAATCTAAGGAGTTGATTATCATCTGGATTATCAGAAGTGCTTTAGGAAGAATTCAATCATCAGATGACAGAATCAAGCCCCTTTGAATTCTGAGAATAGAGTGATATGGTCGAAAACAATGACTTTGAAGTTTCACCTAGAGCAGACAGGGCTTTGATCCTCAGCAATTATGGGACCTTGAGCAAATGTCTCAAACTTATTAACCCTGTTTTCCCATCTGTAAAATGGACCTAGTAATAATGACATCCACCTCAGAAAGTTATTGTAAAGGCTAAATAAAATAAAGAAGCTCCCTCAGAGTCCAGCACTGCCCCTGGTCATGTCTTCCCAGCTGGGTAAACCCCTGCAGTGCCTGGTGGAACAGCTCAAGCTAGAGGCTGATGTGAGCCACAGTGCCTGGTGAGGTATCTTAACTTTTCTAAATGAAAAGGTTGCTTTATTTTGAACACTAAATATGGCAGCTTTTTCTTAGCAAATCCTTCTGGAAAGATTAATGCTACTTAGTATATCAGGCTGCCCCATCCTGCATTTGAATGAAGCAGATTTGATCTTCATATTTTTAAGTTCCTCTACTTTGTAGTTGTGGTGGATTTTTTAAAAAAGCAAATTATTTCATATGTTTAAAAATGTTAAAATGTGACCCACAGGCCAGACGTGGTGGTTCAAGTCTATAACCCCAGCACTTTGGGAGGTGGAAGCGGGAGGATTGCCTGAGCCCAGGGGTTCAAGACCAGCCTGGGCAACTTGGTGAGACTGCATCTCTACAATAAATCAAAAAATTAGCCAGAGGTGGTGGCATGTGTCTGTGATTCCAGCTACTTGGAAGGTTGTGGCAGAAGGATCACCTGAGTCCAGCAAATTGAGGCTGCAGTGGCCATGAGTGTGCCACTGCACTCCAGCCTAGGTGACAGATTGAGACTCTGACTCAAAAATGAATATAGTAATTAAATTAAATGTGACTCACAGAACATTATAAATGGTTGAAAACAAATTAATGTGAAAGCATTACAACCTAGAATAATGCTTAATGTTACAAGTGTTTTACTTTGCTGATGTGACCTTGATTTAAGTTGGAACACTTTTAGAAGGATACTTGTGCTTGTGATAATCTTTGAAGAACTTAAAATTCTGCTTAATTCATCTAAATAAATATATAATGCTCTCTGCTCAGTATAGAGTTAGAATTCAGTCATGCTATTATCAACATGCTGACTTTACTTGAGGTTATTAGAGCTTTTCTGGAATACTCTTAAGTTGAGGCCAGACACATGATCAGGAGGACTCTTTTGTCTACTAGCACTTGTTTCTTCAAGCCTCCACTAGGGGGAAAATTGTCATTTCCAATGGACAATTCTTTCCAGAAACAGACTTTCCCCTAGGAATCGGTGCTTACAGCACATGTTTATGGAGTAACAGAAGTGCGCAGGATGCCTCTGTGTGACACCACATGCTCTCCTGCCCCAGTTGCCTTGCTCATGTCATTTCTGCTCTCTCTGATTCATCTGCTCCCTGGAGAATCCAAACCCAGGTGTGGATCTTTTTTCATGAAAATTTTTTTCCTGATTTTATTGAGATATGTTCTCTTTGTACAAATTCTTGAAAATGTATTTTTCAAAAAAAAACCAGAAAAATAAAACTCGTTTTATTTTTATTACTTATTTTATTTATTTATTTATTGAGTTGGCATCTCACTCTGTTGCCCAGGCTGGAGTGCAGTGGCACGTTCATAGCCACTGCAGCCTCAATCTGCTGGGCTCATGTGATCCTTCCACCCCAGCCTTCCAAGCAGCTGGAACCACAGGTGTTATCCTCCATGCCTGGCTAATTTTTTTATTTATTGTAGAGACAAGGTCTCGCCATGTTGCCCAGGCTGGTCTGGAACCCCTGGGCTCAGGCAATCCTCTCACCTCCACCTCCCAACATGCTGGGATTATAGATGTGATCCACTGTGCTCGTTGCTTTTATATTGTTGGATCAAAAACTTTTTTACAGTTTATTTTCCTTTCCTTCTTGCTCTGACCTATGTGAAAACAAAAATTGAGGGGTACTATTCTCTGCCTTCTGAGCATAGGTGTTTGCCCACATCTGTATCTTTGCTTTCTGGGCACTCAAAAGAGTTGTCTCCCTCTATTGGCTGACAAGAACAGCAATGCCCAGATCAAGGTCAAAATGGCACCATGGCTGGAGGCAGAGAGGGCAAGCACAAACCCAGTGCTGGGCAAAGACCAATATCCAGTTGGTGTCTGCATCAGGTAGGGAGCTGTCAATTCATCTTCTAAGGAATAGTCATGCTAGAGAATTTGGTGCTGTTATGTTCTCACTGTAATTACAAATTCAGCCTGCGGCTCCAATCAGCAGCTCTGATTCCACAGGCTCAAGGGAGGCTTCCAGCAACAGCCTTGTCTAGTTGACACCAGACATTTCACTCAACAGCCTTGACTAGTTGGGAACAGACATCCATACAAATTGAGAGCAGGAAGTGACTTTTAAAGTGAATCTAAATAGAGCACTCAAACTCAGCAGCTGTAGGGAACGCTCATCTTGCCGCAGTTAATAGATTAGACTGCATTTCAGGCTGCCAGGACCGGAACTTCTAGGAAAGCTGCAGATATGCCATGGCTCACTCCACCAAAGGGTTCCAAGTCAGCTGAGTCTGGGAGTTAAAACGTAGAAGTTGGGGCTTCTCCGCTCTGCCTCATGAAGGGAAATAAACAGATTACATCAGTCGAAACATACTTCTAGCTGTTGTTCTGCCTTCTTCCTGCCAGCAAAAACAGAACAAAACAAACACTACAGGAAGATGTATCTATCCTTGTTTTCTAGTGTCTTTCAGGCACTCAGGAAGTTCTTTCTTACTGCAAACTCAAGTTTCTCCTGTTGTCATTTAACCTCATCTGGTGTTTACTTTCTCTGGAAGATAAAGTTTCTTGTTACATGAAAAGTAGTGTAATATAGTGTGGTAAGTACACTGCTGCTACAGTCAAACAAGTTAGATCTCAGATTCTCCACTTATTAACCAAGCGACTTTGCTGACTTCACCTTGCCACGCTGTGCTTTGGCTTTCTCCCAAATAAAAAATAGCAGTAAGATATACCTGTTAGAATTTTTGTGAGGATTAAATGAGATATTATGGGTAATGTTCCACAATTCAAATCTCAAGAAATATCAGTTATAAATATAATATTAATAGCAAACACATATATATGGCATTCGCAATGTACCTGTCCAGGAAATGTACACTATAATCTTTTTTTTTTTCTGAGTCTAAATCTTACTCCATCATCCAGGTTGGAGTGCAGTGACAGGATAACGGCTCACCACAGCCTTGACCTCCTAGGCTCAAGGGATCCTCCTGTCTCCACCTCCCAAGTAACTGGGACTACAGATGTGCACTACCACACTGACTAATTTTTGTTGTTGATGTTCTTTGTAGAGATGAGTTCTCATTATGTTCTTCAGGCTGGTTTTGAGCTCCTGGCCTCAAGCAATCTTTCTACCTCTGTTTCCCAAAGTTCTGGGATTATAGGCATGAGCCACCATGCCCAGCCTATAATCTAATTTTTAGCCCCAGAATGTGAATTAGATTCTGGGAGGTGGAAGCAAGAGGATTACCTGAGCCAAGGGTTCAAGACCAGTTTGAGTAACTTGGCAAGACCTAGTCTCTACAATAAAAATCAAAAAATTGCTGGGCACAGTGGCTCACGCCTACAATCCCAGCACTTTGGGAGGCAGAGGCAAGAGGATTGCCTGAGTCCGTGGGTTTGAGACCAGCCTGGGAAACATGGTAAGACCTTGTCTTTACAATAAATAAAAAATTAGCTGATCGTAGTGGCGCACGCCTGTAGTTCCAGCTACTTGGAAGGCTGAGGTGGAAGGATCACCTGAATCTAGCAGGTCGATGTTGCGGTGACCATGAGCAGCATGAAGCTACACTCCAGCCTGGGAGACAGAGTGAAACTCTGACTCAAAAAAAAAAAAAAAATAGCAAGGCATGGTGGCATGTGCCTGTGGTCCCAGCTACTCAAGAGGCTGAGGCAAAAGGATCACCTGAGCCCAGGAGGTCAAGGCTGTGGTAGCCATGAGCATGCCACTGCACTCCATACTGGGCCACAGAGTGAGACTTTGACTCAAAAAAATTAAATAGCTTGCCAGCTTACATTCTCTTTATGGCTTGGCCACTTCTTGATTATAGAAAGGGTAATTTAAGGAAATCTAAGGTTGTTGTCAATTTACCTAAAAAATTCAAAATCATTTTCTACTTGATCAGTCTCAGAGAAATGCTGAAATCTTCTTATCTCTTTCATCCTGGTCCAGAAGATAAAGACAGAAACAGCGGCTGGTCTTGGTGGTTCAGCCTGTAATCCCAGCACTTTGGAAGGCCAAGGCAAGTGAATTGCTGCTGCCCATGGGTTGGAGATCAGCCCAGACAACTTGGTGAGACCTCAACTCTACAATAAATACAAAATTAGCCAGTTGCAGTAGCGTGCGCCTATAGTTCCAGCTACTTGGAAGACTGTGGTGGAAGGATCGCCGGAGCCCTGCAGGTTGACGCTGGAGTGGCCATGAGTGGGCAACGGAGTGAGACTCCATCTCAAAAAACAAATAAATAAATAAATAATAAAAAAGACAAAAACAGCAGGATTTAAAGAGGCAGCAGCTTCCTTTAGTTTCCACATGAGCTATACACTAAAACAGAGTCAAAGGTAACTCTCTTCCCTCTTGCAAAAAAAAAAAACAAGAGGCATCGTCCCCTCCCTCTGAGATTTGATTACACCCTCAAGGCCATCAAGGCCTTTTGGGACTGCTGACAATGCACAGTTGCTTATTTAGTTGGGCTATATTTATGCATGACAAATTCCAGTTGCAGAAAGACCATGACATTATTAGAACTCAGCTTCGTCCTTTGATGAACAAACTCTTCCCAATTTTGATTTTTAGGTCCTTCACTTCTCTCCACTGAGCCTTTCCTTGCCCCCTTCTCAGCTCTCAACAATAATGCACCCCTTGTAATCCTCTCAAAGGAGGCCACGGGCTCCACTTCCTCCTCCTCCCCGGGAAAGAAGCATCATTATCCTTGCTCCTCACTCCGGTAGTTGTGCCCACTATAGTTGTACCCACGGGTCTCAGCCAGTTCTTCCTTTGTGGAGTTCATACAAGTCCTTTCTCATTCTTTCTGTACCCTCCTGAAAGGTCTCTCCCAGCTTCCCTACAATAACTATTTTACTCAGTGACTTCTTCATGGGAGGAATGGCTGACCTCTCTTTTCCCCATCATCATCATGGGGAATGCCAACCATCCACGCTAATAATACTCCTCATATTCTGCCCTCCCACGTTCCTTTTCCTTCTTTTTGACTGCAGAGCCTGCCAAACATCCTTCGGATCAGACCAGCAGAACATAAAGAATTGTTGACTTACTAATCTGGATGTGAACCTGAGATTTCTCTGTTTTGTTCCTTAATGTCATAACTTATGGGATAACTTCTGAAATGCCATAATGTGTTTTGCTTTTATTGCTTTTTAAAAAACAACCTGATTATAAGAGCAGTGGCCCACGCCTGTAATCCCAACACTTTTGAAGGCCCCAGCAGGAGGATTGCTTGAGCCCAGGAGTTCAAGACCAGCCTGGGCAACATAGTGAGACCCCATCTCTACAAAAAGACAAAAAATTAATTGGATGTGATGGTCCATGCCTATCATCCCAGCTACTCAGAAATCTGAGGCAGGAGAATATCCTGAGCCCAGGAGGTTGAATCTGCGGTGAGCCGTGATTGTACATTCAAACCTGGGTGACAGAATGAGATCCTGACTCAAACACACACACATACACACACACACACACACAGCAATAAGATTTGCTTGTTGAAAAAATAATTTGCCATGCATGGTGGCTCATACCTGTAATCCCAGCACTTTGGGAGGCAGATGTGAAGTATTGCCTGAGTACAGGGTTTCAAGACCAGTCTGGGCAACTTGGCGAGACCTCACCTCTACAATAGATCAAAAAATTAGCCAGATGTGGTGGTGCGCATCATGGTTCCAGATACTTGGAAGGCTAAGGAGGAAGGATCGCCTGAGTCTCGCAGGTCAAACTGCAGTGGCCATGAATGTGTCACTGCACTCTAGCCTGAATGACAGAGTGAGACTCCTACTCAAAAATAAAGAATTCCAATTTGTACAGAAGGGTATAAATTTTAAAAATTACATGTTTCTGATCTCCTTATCTCCAGTGCCCTCCATCTGCAATGTACCTCAGTCACTTACCACGAAACCTATAATACAGACTGCTTATCTTTTACCATGGCTCTATATCTACGGTGCCAATCCCCAAAATATCTTCTCTGACCCTATCACCTGCACTTCCTCCTCTCTCAAATGCTTGCAAGCCCTAAAATTGCTTCTTATTTCATTTTCACCAAGTCCCTTTATGACTTTCTATTCTTTTCTATCACCTCTGTCAGACTTGACATATGATTAACCACTAACACACCACCCCTGGATGGATCCACACCTTGCACTTCTGCTGTTCCACCTTGCCAGTCCCAAGCCTTCAGGAATAGTTGTCGAATGTTATTGGAGAAACTCCTGAAGCCATTGTGACTGGATCTACCCCGAGTCCATTCTTTTTTGGGTCTACTGATACTCACTGCTTTCCTTTGCTTTCTTTTTTTTTTTGAGTTGGAATCTCACTCTTGTCACCCACATTGGAGTGCAGTGGCCGCTCCCGCCCACCGCAGCCTCGACCTGCTGGGCTCCGGCGATCCTTCCGCCTCAGCCTTCCGAGTAGCCGGAATTACAGGCGCACGCTACCACCCCTGGCTCATTTTGATTTATTGTAGAGATGAGGTCTTGCCAAGTTGCCCAGGCGGGTCTCGAACCCGCGGGCTCAGGTAATCCACTCACCTCAGCCTCCCAAGTCGTGGGATTACAGGCTGAGCCACCGAACCCGGCTCCTTTGCTTTTAATTAATCCATCATCCCACTCCCCAGAGACTTTTCCATCTCTCATTTTCCACAGGCCTCAGTTCTGTTCAGCTCCCTACTCATAACAGGTGACTTTTTTGCCTATTTTAGTGAGATATATTATCTCTTTTTTGAGAACTTAAAATACTTTTCTTTCTATCTCAGATCTCTGTGTATTCTTTTTCTTCCTCCTCCTCTTCTCCTCACCTAAATCTGAGGTTACTCTCTCAACCAGTGCACTTGATCCAAGTCTCTTCATCCTGCTTGGTTCTGTGCTCCTCCATCAGCTATCTCCCTTCTCTTGCATCTTCCAACTTTCCTTCTGAGTTGACTTCTCAGCTTCTGCCTACATAATCATCTCTAAGAAAACCTGGACTTATCTTAAAGTCTCGTTACTTTTCAATACCTCTTTCATTCCCACTATTAAATGTTTTGGAATTATAGTGAAACCAATCACATCCACTAGGTTTGCACCAACATTCTAGCTTAACGTCTTCCATCGTGTATTTCCCTTTTTCTCTCCTCCAACTAAGCTCCCTTGGGGTCACCAGTGATTTGTTAATTACTGAGGCTCCCAGCCAGTGTTTCTCCCAATCAGTTCTCTGCTGCAGCACTTACTGTTGACATGAAATGTTTCCTCTCTTTACTCCCTGACTCAGCACTGTTTTGATCTCCTCCTGTCTCTTTGATCACTCTTAATCCATCTCTGTTACTCAGTTTTTTCTAGCCTCCTAAATTTGAGCATCCTCAGACCTTCTATATCTTTTAAATATCATCCATTTCCATTACTGTGATTCTCACTTTCAAATCTTGATCGCCAGCCCCTATTTCTTCTGAGGACTGGACTTAAATTTCCAGACAATCTGTCAGTATCTGAAACCCAAAATATTTGTTTACTTATTTTTAGAGACAGGGTCTCATTCCTCAAGAGATGGAGTGCAGTGGCTTGATCATGGCTTGCTGCAACCTCAAATTCCTGGACCCAGGCAATCCTTCCACCTCAGCCTCCCGAGTAGCTGGGACTACAGGTATATGCCACTATGCCCGGCTAATTTTTTTTTAATTTTCTGTAAGGACAAGTTCTCGCTGTGTTGCCTAGGCTGGTCTCAAACTCCTGGGCTCAAGCAATCCTCTCAACTTCAGCCTCCCAAAGTGCTGTGAAACTCAAAATATACCAAATACATTTCAAGATCATTTTTTTCTCTTCCAAATCACCACTTCTGCTATCTGCTCTATAAATTCCATACAGATAAGTATAACCCTTTATACATAATGGTATAACTTTCCATTCCATTAATACAAAAAGCTTTCTCCATCCCCCATAACTAGAGTGACCTTTCCTCCTTTGTTCCACATCTCGTCATTTGCCAAATCCAGCGTATCGCACCTTCACATTTTCTCCAGAATCAGACACCTATTTCTCACATTGTCCTACATCAGTACCTTCTTCCCTCTCCCTACAAGTATTACAATCATTTCTTCTATTTTTCCCCATTCTATGTTTTCTATTCTGCCAGATTAATTTTTCTAAACTCATTTAATATCACCTTACTCACAACTCCCAGTTTTTTTCCAAAGTCCAGATACCTTAGTAGGCATTAAGGACTACTTACTTAACTTGCCTTCCCAGCAGTATTATCCACCATTATTTCTCTAAATGTGTCCAGTGTTTAGATAAAGCCAATCATTCACTTTCCCCATCTCAGACCTGAAACTTCGCTGCCTGTGTGCTTTTTGTTGGTGTTGTTTTCCTGCCAAGAATGTCATGCCTTTCAGTCCTGTTGAAATCCTGCCCTAGCTTCAGTCCCTGTTTTAAATGAACCTCTTGATGTATCTTTTGCTATTGGGGGAGTAACCTGTCTGTCCTCTGATCTCCCATATCTTACTCTTGATCTACTTTGCATCCCACCCATTTGTGAACGTACCATCTCCTCATCATGGATATGTTGTCCTAACTATAGATCGTGTCTTTATACTATTTTCCAAGTATTTTGTTTTTTTCTTTTATTTTTATTTATTTATTTATTTATTTATTTATTTATTTATTTTGAGTTGGAGTCTCCTTCTATCACCCAGGCTGGAGTGCAGTGGCACAATTACCGCTCACCGTAGTCTTCACCTCCTGAGCTCAGGCGATCTTTCCAGCTCAGTTTCCTGAGAAGCTGGGAATGCAGGCATGCATTATCATGACAAGCTAATTTATTTATTTATTTATTGGTAGAAAGAGAATCTTGCTACGTTGTCTAGGCTGGTCTCAAACTCCTGGGCTCAAGTAATCTTCCCGTCTCACCCTCCCAAAGTGCTGGGATTATAGGCGTGAACCACTGCACCTAGCAATTTTCTGAGTATTTTACTAAATTCTGCAGATTCAAAGATAAATTTCTTTTAAAGTTTCCTAATATCTCCAAGGAACGCAAAACCTCTTTACCCAGAAGAAAAACGTATTTATATCTCTCATCCCCATTCTCCTATGCAGGTTTCTCATTCACTCAGAAGGAAGTGAGTTCCTGTTGCCACTCTTAGAAGGTGGAGAGCATAGAGGAAGTGGGGCCATCTTTACCACTGTGGCAAGGAGAAGTGTGTTCTCAAATCTCCATATCGGGATCCTGAACGCAAATCCTTGCTCTAGAGGGCAAACCACAGACTAGTGATAAAGATAAACCCCAGAGCACCCAGTTACAAGGCTGTTCAAGAAGAATAGAAGCGTGTGCTGTGGGAGCTTTGGAAGGCATCGCCTTCATGAAGTGAGAGCCAGGAAGAATAGGTCCGACGTCAGGATGAAGGAAATTGGCAGCTATTCAACTCAGGTTTTTTCAGTTTTTTCTCATTAATCATTCATGAAATACAAAGTCCAGCACTATGGCATTCCCAAACATTAGACATAGTGACACTGTCTTGTCTTGCAAGCACTTACAATAATGCAAAACTCTTAAGAAATATGTTGCTGCCGGGTACAGTGACTCATGCCTGTCATCCCAGCACTTTGGGATGCTGAGGCGAGAGGACTGCCTGAGTTTAGGGGTTCAAGACCTGCCTGGACAACTTGGCAAGACCTCATCTCTACAATAAATCAAAAAATTAGCCGGGTGTGGTGGCATGTGCCTGTAGTTCCAGCTACTTGGAAGGCTGAGACTGGAGGATCACCTGAGCCCAGCAGGTCAAGGCTGCAGTAGCCATGAGCATGCCACTGCACTCTAGCCTAGGCAACTCAAACTCAAAAAAAAAAAAATTAGCCAGGCATGGTGGTACGTACCTGTAGTTCCAGCTACTTGGAAGGCTGAAGAGGAAGATCACCTGGTGCCACTACACTCCAGCCTGGGTGGCAGAGTGAGATTCTGACTCCAAAAAAAAAAAAAAAGAAAGAAAGAATTATGTTGCTGTTTCAGATGGTGTAGTTATACAGAGGCCATCCTTTTGGTCTTGGGGTTGGTATACAGATGACTGCTGGGAAGTCTGGATTCATGAGAGTGGTGACCGAGAGAAATCAACCAATAGAAAACAAAGAAGTTATGATTCTGCCACATGGAAGTTGAGTGGCCAAGTCATTTAACTTCTCTTGAATTTAGTTACCTGATTTTAAAAAAAATGAAGATAGCAATGGTGCCAACTCCTTATTTATGAAGGAGGAAAAGAATATTTATTAAATGTATGCTAAGGACCAGGCATTGTGCCAGTTAATATGTATGTTTAATTCATTTCATCTTCATTAAATATCTGTGAGGTTAGGTAGTATCATTATGCCCAATTTATGTCTGAAGAAACTAAGGCTCAGCAGGGATTAAATAACTTCCCCAAAGTTACAGAGGTAACAAGAAGTATATCCAGGAGAAACCTGTCTGACCCCAAGTATTTCACTCTTTTCCATGACTCCATTCAGCTACTCCAAATCACAATCTTACTTGAAAATGACAGTGTCATTCCATGAAAAGTGCCCCAAATTAAGAATCACAGCCAGGCGCTGTGGCTCATGCCTGTAATCCCATCACTTTGGGAGGTAGGGGCCAGAGGATTGCCTGAGTCCAGGGGTTGGAGATCAGCCTGGGCAACATGGTGAGACCTTGTCTCTACAATAAATCAAAAAATTAGCTGGGCATGGTGGCACGTGCCTGTAGTTCCAGCTACTTGGAAGGCTGAGGTGAAAGGATCACCTGAGCCCAGCAGCTAAAGGCTGTGGTGACCATGAGTGTGTCATTACATTCCAGCCAGGGCAACAGAGTGAGACTCATCAAAAAAAAAAAAAAAAATCATCAGAGAGCCAACTGCATCGACACTAGTTACAGTTATTATGAAAGACAAAGCCAGAGACTAGGATAGTACCTGGCATAGAGTAGGCTCTCCATACAAGCTTTCTGAATAAATTAAAGAAGTGTAACAGTGCACAAATAATTTTTTAACCATATTTTTTATTTTAAAATTGTGGGGTACAGTTAAGGGTTAGATATACATGCACAGAGCCCACATTTGAGGACTTCACACTATACAACAAGTCATTGACTTCCTGGCTGGTTTGTACATGGAGATGTCTTTTGATGATGAAAATCTTATAGGAGAGTGTTCAATCTCTAAGACTTCGGAGGCAAAGGCCCTGGGTTTGAGTCATGGTTCTGCCACATGCACTTGAATAACCAAGTCATTTAACTTCTCTTGTATTTGTTTGCTCAAAAAAAAATGAGAATACTAACGATGCTTACTCCTTGAAATTGTTATGAGGACTAAATGAGTTAATCCATATAAGATACATACTACTGTTCTGGACCAAAGCATGCCTTACAAATATGATGTGATAAAAATGATAATTGAGGTGATAAATCATGAAAAGCTGATTATTTCTCATCAGGCTGAAGCTAACCACTGAGCGTACCTTTGTAAGGATTAAAGAAATTAAATAGGAGCCTATCACTTCTTGGTTTATGGGACTTGACAAAATCCAAGACACATCCATTCATATTATCTCCTTTGTGTTCCCAGTAGTTCTGGGAGGCAGACAGTTAGTGAGAGAGAAATGGTTCAGAGAGGTTAAGTGAAAAGATCAGTACTATAGCATCTCAGAGTAGCACTAGGCCTGGGACAGTCCTCCTGCTCACCACCTGGGCCTCATCATGTGGTTTCTTTTTCTTCTTTTTCGTTTGTTTGTTTGTATGTTTGTTTTTGAGTTGAAGTCTCACTCTGTCACCCAGACTGGAATGCAGTGGCTGCTCCCGGCCACTGCAGCCTCGACCTGCTGGACTCTGGCGAGCCTTCCAAGTAGCTGGAATTACAGGTGTGTGCTACCATGCCCAGCTAATTTTTGATTTGTTGTAGAGATGAGGTCTCGCCAAGTTACCCAGGCGGGTCTCAAACCCACGGGCTCAGGCAATCCACTCACCTCGACCTCCCAAAGCGCTGGAATTACAGGCTGAACCACAGAGCCCGGCTTCTTCTTTTTCAATAATATTTCTGATAAGCACTGAGTCAACCAGGCTCAAGTTGCTCCTGCCCCAACATTAGAACAACAGTAGGATTTAGACCAGTACCAAAGATAATAATCTTTTTCTTCCGCCTACTTTAAAAACTCCAGTCACATGCATGCCAGAAATGCATTAAAAAGTATGCCACGCTGACAGCAACATTGGAAATATAACTTTGCTTACGGGGAACTTAAAGTACTTTCCCACTGATTATATTTTCTTTATTTTTCTGTATGTGTTTGGTTGATCAAAACAACCTATTAACAACGTTCTCACTGAGGCATAACCAGGAACTTCCTAGAGATTGGTCAAGAGCAGGTGACATTGGCTTCTTTTGTGCACCAGGTATTGTTATGGGGTGGATTGGGGGGCATTCCCGGATGTCAGGAAAGCTTTGGTTTCTCTAATCAGTCAGATGAAATTCAGTTTATTTCAACAAGCATTTTTTGGTCTCATCGTACCTGCCAGATTCTCTGCCATGTGCAAATCGCATAGTCTAACCAGCATGTCATCATGCTTCCTGTTCTAATCCCAAACTTCCCTTCACTGGTGACAATACCACACAGCTGGTCAACAGAAAGAGGGAGTGATTTGGGGAAGCCTGATAGCTCTCATTCCCATATGTGCTCTTTGGCCATAGTTTAAAATAAGCATGTTTCTTTCCTTTCCTTGTCCCATGGGGTGTGCACTATTTTTCAAAATCCTCTTAGAATAACAAAAGCGGGTCACTTGACTTACCTAAGTTGGTCTCTGGTTTTTGTTTTGTTTTGGTCTTCTTTTGTTTCATTTTGTTTTTGAGTCGGGGTCTCATTGTATCACCCAGGCTGCAGTGCACTGGTAAGATCACAGTCTCGACCTCCTGGGTTCAGGAGATCCTTTCACCGAAGCCTCCAAAGTAGCTGGAACTACAGGCCCGTGTCACCATGCCTGGCTAATTATTTTTTAAAGAGTCGAGGTCTCACTATGTTGCCTAGGCTGGTACCAAATTCATAGGCTCAAGCAGTCCTCCCACTTCAGCATCCCAAATTGCTGGTATTATAGGTGTGAGCTACCATGCCCAGCCTTATTTTTGCATCTTGACTCTTAGTTCAGGTGTATGTTGATCTTGAAGAGCTTCTCTTGACATTCTTCTATGCTTCAAGAAGGTGCCCACAGTGATTCAGACCATCTCCCTTGTCCCGAGTTGCCTGTACTTCCCACCATCTACACTCAGTGGATAACATGGCTTCCTGCTTTACCAAGATCAGCTCTGTGTCTTAAGCTCTCATACTTTATCTTTACTCACAATATCACTGCTGCTACTCATACTTCTAATTCCTCCCGATAATCTTAGTGATATGGGTTCTTTCCTCAAAATCTCCCTGCCTTTCTCTGATGCTATTCTTTCATTTCATTCTCTCCGTCTCAAGATCTCTGAATACCTCAGGCTCTATGCTACATCTTCTTCCTTAGTCTCTGAGCATAATTAGCTGGAGTCTCCTCTAAGGAGGAATGTTCCTCCAATCTAAAGACTCTCCTGTCCCTTGCCTACTACAGAATTGCATCTTGCTGAATCTTCTCCCATTTCTCTCACTATTCTTTTTCTGTTCCCTGTATTTATTCTGGTCTCAGCTCTTCCCTCTTTCCACACTTTTCTTACTCCCTTGTCCATTCATTTATTCATTCATTTGGGCCCTTTATGAAGAGGACCTAATATCTACCTGGCATAAGGCAGGCATAGGAGTACAGCAGTGAACAGAACAAAAATAGCTGCTTTCACAGAAAAGAAACATCCTGATGAGAGGTGGCAGAAAATAAGCAAGTACATAAGTTAAAAATAACATAAATTTGGATAGTGAGAGAAGATACAAAGAACAAGAAATAGGGTAATGAGATGGAGAGTAGCTTCGCGTGAGGGAAGTAAGCAGGAGACCTAGTTATTTATTTACTTTTATTTTAAAGATGTGGTAGCCGGGCTCGGTGGCTCAGCCTGTAATCCCGCGCCTTTGGGAGGCAGAAGTGAGTGGATTGCCTGAGCCTGTGGGTTTGAGACCCTCCTGGGCAGGCGAGACCTCATCTCTACAATAAATTAAAAAAAAAATTAGCTGGGTGTGGTAGCGCGCACCTGTAATTCCGGCGACTCAGAAGGCTGGGGCTGAAGGATGGCCGGAGTCCAGCAGGTCGAGGCTGCTCAAAAATAAATAAATAAATAAATATGTGGTGTACAATTCAGGGTTAGGTATACAAATGGTCATTGTACAGAAACAGTTTGGGCCTCACTTTGGTCCCCACTTCATCTGGTTTGAGATCAGGCATTAATTTATTTATTTGAGTCGGAGTTTCACTCTGTCACCCAGGCTGGAGTGCAGTGGTATGCCCACGGCCACTGCAGCCTCGACATTCTGGGCTCAGATGATCCTTCCGCCTCAGCCTTCCAAGTAGCTGGAACCATAGGTATGCACCACCATGCTTGGCTAATTATTTATTTTATTTATTTATTGTAGAGATGAGGTCTTGCCATGTTGTTCAGGTTGGCCTCAAACCCCTAAACTGAGGTAATCCTCTCACCTCCATCTCCCTAAGTGCTGGGATTATAGGCATGAGCCACTGCACCCGGCAGGAGCGAACAGGAAGAGCTACTCTAAGGTGAAGTCATTGGAGGCAAGATCAAAATCACAAGAAACCAGCCACAGGATGAAGTACATTCCAGGAAGAGGGGACAACAAGTGCTATGTCTGTAGTAATAATAATGGGAAACATCTTGGTAAGTATGAAGTACATTTTTAAAAAATTAAATGTACCTGGAACATTATGGATAAGACTGAGAATGATAGACAAGAGTATAGACAGATAGCCAGGACACAAGGCTGACTTGTTAGGTCATGGTGAGGAGTCTAGTTTTTATTTTATTTTATTTTATTTTTTTTTTTTTTTGAGTTGGAGTCTCACTCTGTCACCCAGACTGGAGTGCAGTGGCTGCTCCCGGCCACCACAGCCTCGACCTGCTGGGCTCCGGCGATCCTTCTGCCTCAGCCTTTCGAGTAGCCGGAATTACAGGCGTGCACTACCATGTCTGGCTGATTTTTTTTTTTTTTTTTTGTAGAGATGAGGTCTCACTGCCCAGGCGGGTCTCGAACCCGCGGGCTCAGGCAATCCACTCACCTCAGCCTCCCAAAGGCGCGGGATTACAGGCTGAGCCACCGAGCCCGGCTTTTATTTTATTTTTATTTTATTTATTTTAGAGTCAGGGTCTCATTCTGTCACCCAGGCTGGAGTGCAGTGGCATGATAATGACTCACTGCAGACTCAACCTCCTGGGCCCAAATGATCCTTCCACTTTAGCCTCTTGAGTAGCTGGGACTACAGGCACGTGCCCCTGTAATCCGGCTTATTTTTCTGATTTTTTGTGGAGACAAGGTCTTGCTATGTTGCCCGGGCTGGTCTCAAACTCCTGGGCTCAAACGCCTGACCTTTCAAAGTGCTAGGATTTCAGGCATGAGCCACCATGTGCGACCAGAGTCTAGATTTTATTTCAGTGTAGTGAGATGCCATGGAAGGGCTTTAAGCAAGATAAGTTCATAAACTTATACAATACAAAGATTGCTGTCTCTACTGCTTAGAGAATAGAATGTATGCTTTTTTTTTCTTTCATTCTTTATTTTTTGGTTTTTTTTTTAGTTGGAGTCTCACTCTGTTGCCCAGGCTAGAGTGCAGTGGCATGCTCATGGCCACCACAGCCTTGACTTGCTGGACCCAGGAGATCCTTCTGCCTCACCCTTCCGAGTAGCTAGAACTACAGGCATGCACCACCATGCCTGGCTAATTTTTTATTGCTTTATTGTAGAGATGAGGTCTCGCCAAGTTGCCCAGGCTGGTCTCGAACTTGTAGGCTCAGGCAATCCTCTCGCCTCGGCCAAAAATCTGTCTGGTGTGGTGGCACACAGCTACTGTCCCAGGTACTTGGAGGGCTGAGGTGGGCTGCCTGAGCTCAGCAGGTCAACGATGCAGTGGCCATAAGCATGACACTGTACTCCAGCCTGGGTGACAGAGTGAGACTCTGACTCAAAAGAAATAAAAATTAAGTTAGGAGTATAAAAAAGGTAGATTTATCAAAGAGAAGATACATTGTGAGTTGCACAACAGGAAGGGCAACAGCAAGACTGCCTGTTGTCATCAAATAGGCAGTGGCCTAAGGTTCCTCCCAGTGGAGTGTGGCCTTCTTTTCAGTTAGGATGAGGTTTAGGATTCCAGTCATGCATTTGGGTGCCTGCCATGCAAATGAAGCAGTACTGATGGTTGGTATTTGACATTGATTGTAAGCTACTCATGGGCCAGCTTGGGGTTTGTAAAGCGACAGGTCGATTGTGGGGTTTTGTTTCTTTCACAGCACCACAGTTGACTACTCTTTGTCATGGAACCAACACCAAATATTTTACAACTGGCTATTCAGCTTTTAGAATTCTTATAGTTATCTCATTATGATTTCATTCCTCAATATACCTGGGGTGCCAGAAAAAGTATACACATTTTGAGAGATGGTATCTATGTATTACCTTTAGTTTGCTGTAATCAGAAGTGTCTGGACGCTGATGGTAACCACTTTCAGCATGTCTTATAATCGCAGAAGTCAAATGCGACTTGTATTCATTTACAATTTTAATAGTTTCTTCCTTTCTTAAAATGTTCATACATTTTTTTGGCATCCTCTGTAGTTTACCCAATTTACCCAATTGATGCTGGCCGAATCAGGCCTCATATTCCTCCGCAATAAATACACGTAAGAAAAAATTATGTAAAGCTAAACCAATTCCTGCTGTAGGTAGTTGTGGTGGTGATGGTTGATAAAAATTATCAGACTGAAAATATCTTTGTCACTCTGTGTATCTCCATTTTGGTGAGACCTTCAACAAAATCAAAGAATCTCAAAGATGATAGAAACTTTATCATAATCTTTCTAAACTTTGAACTTCTAGATCCCCACTCCCCAATTACTAGTAAACCTCTGGATAACAATTGCTTGAACAGGTAATGGGTAATTCATTCCACTTTGGAAAGATTTGAAGTATATTGCTGAGAATGTTTTCCCTTAATGTAAACAATTGATTCTACCTCTTTCCTGCAGATTTCCTCTCACAGATGCTTTTCTTTTTAACTTTTGGAACGTTTTATGCTACGCATATGGAAAATAGGGACATGTGTTTGAATATTTATTTATGATTAACTGTACTAAAGAAATTTAGTTACTATCTCATTGTCAAACTCAAGTGAAGTCTTTAGAAGTCAAAGGACTCCCTGTTTTTGTCCTACTCATTTTTTAAGAAATCTATATTTTGATCAAGTGATTGTCAAGCATAGAGATGAAACGAGGCTAAAGAAGAGAGATATATTGGGTTATTAAACCTGAGTAAAAGTATTAACAGAATGTGTTACTTTATTGAAACTAATATATTTTAGTAGCAATACGTGCAGTGAAAGGAGGGACCCCAAGAACTTTAGAACAGATTTAGCTTTAGCACAACCATTTTGCCACTTTGCTAAAGTTTTACCACTGACACCCTTTGCTAAGCAGCTGGCACTGCCTCCATGTCCCTTTTACCTTATAATCATTAATAAGAAAAATCACAGCCGGGTTTCGTGGCTCAGCCTGTAATCCCGCGCCTTTGGGAGGCTGAGGTGAGTGAATTGCCTGAGCCCACAGGTTCGAGACCCGCCTGGGCAGCGAGACCTCATCTCTACAATAAATCAAAAAATTAGCCGGGCGTGGTAGCATGCGCTTATAATTCCGGCTACTCGGAAGACTGAGGCGGAAAGATCGCTGGAGCCCAGCAGGTCGAGGCTGTGGTGACCGGAGCGGCCACTGCACTCCAGTCTGGGCGACAGAATGAGACTCCAACTCAAAAAAACAAAAAAAAAGAAAAATCACCTTTCCGAAACTCGTTCCCCAGGTCAGGCCTTAGAAATCAGCGATCATTCAAGCCCCCTTCAGCATGTCCAATCCACCCAACAATCTTTCTTTCAGGCATTTGTATCAATACATTGTTAACAGTTGTCCACAACAACTTCCAGTCCACCACCGGAAGGCATCTGGATTAATATATTATCACCAGACCATGACCAATCTCCAGCCCACGACTGGAGGTCGTGAGATGCTGGTGCCTGGCGATGACAAGATCCAAGACTTATGTGACTACTTTCTTTCCTTTTTTTGAATTGGAGTCTCACTCTGTCACCCAGGCTGGAGTGCAGTGGCACGCTGACAACCATCACAGCCTCGACCTGCTGGGCTCAGGAGATCCTTCCACCTCAGCCTTCCAAGTAGCTGGAAATACAGGCACATGCCACCATGCCTGGCAACTTTTTGATCTATTGTAGAGATGACGTCTTGCCAAGTTTCCAGGCTGGTCTCGAACTCATGAGCTCAGGCAATCCTCTCACCTCAACCTCCCAAAATGCTGGGATTATAGGCGTGAGCAACCATGCCCCACTGTGACTACTTTCTTTTTTTTTTTTTTTTTGAGTTGGAGTCTCACTCTGTCTCCCAGACTGGAGTGCAGTGGCCGCTCCCGGCCACTGCAGCCTCAACCTGCTGGGCTCCAGCGATCCTTCCACCTCAGCCTTCTAAGTAGCTGGAACTACAGGCGCATGCGACCATGCCCGGCTAATTTTTGATTTACTGTAGAGATGAGGTCTCACCAAGTTGCACAGGCGGGTCTTGAACCCGCGGGCTCAGGCAATCCACTCACCTTAGCCTCCCAAAGGCTCGGGATAACACCCCTGTGGGTGAGCCACCGAGCCGGCTGTGACTACTTTCAACATCAAAAGAACAACGCAGCCCTGGACATTCCTTTTGGCCCAAACCCCTTTGGGCCCAAAACCTCCCTTGTCCCAAGGGCCTTAAATATGCCCAGTCCTCAGCCCTTTGGAGCCACACTCACCTGAGTGCCAGCCCCCTTTTCATCTGCAAAAGGTGAATAATAAGCTTTACTTCTTTCTACTTCCTTCTTTGTTGCAATCTTGCATTATTCCCACGGTACCAGCCCACCTTGCCTCGGTTTACTCTTTCATGCCGTTTTATAATAAAATTTCCAAAATACAAAATGACTCTGCAGCAAGTCAAGCAAAAAATACTTAGGGATTTTAATTGAACATGAATCATTATGACTGAGATAAGACTCTAAATGTATTTGAGTACCCTCTAGAGCAAATGTGGTCATAATTCCACTGGATTCATGCTGGCCAGACCACACAGGGAATATATTTCTTGTTCTAGAGGTCATTTAGAGAATCATGCTGACAAACTAAAAATTTTCCTGACAAAGCGACTAGGATTGCTAAGGGTTGGAAACTACTAGGGAATACATTGGCAGAAACCAAGGAAGCCTAGTCCCAAACAAAAAAGTGTTGGGGTGGGAGTTGGGGAAGCATGGCTCTTTTAAAGAGACAACAGTATTAGGAGACCACTTACTGGGGTTTGGGGAGGGAGGAGGAGTCCACAGAATTCAACTGAAATATAAAGAACTACCTTAAGCATTAGAAGGGATGTACTTGTGAAGCAAAAAACCCTCCTCACTGAACAAGGTCAACACCCATTCATCAGGAATGTTCTTGGGGGAATCGGAAATTTGAAAAGAGGCCGAATGAAGTAAACTTTAAGTTCCTGTCCAAGTTTTACACGGTATGCTTCAAAGGCTGATCCTCAAAACAGCACAGAGTTTATGGCCTGGTGGCTCCCTGCCCAGGAAGAGGATCCTACTGGGGACATTCCGTTGCTCTGTGAGATGTCAGGAGGGCGCACTTCCTGAGTGTGGTCTACTCACAGTCAGCTGTTGCTCTGCCAATGCCCTTTTGCAATATCCATGTCAAGCTTCCCCTTTTGGAAAGAGAGCAGGATAGGGTAAGACCGGGACTGGAGAAGAGGCTCTTGTATTAACCTTTCTTTTGCTTCGGTTCCAGGCATTCCTAATCTGTTATGTCATTTTGAGTTTATAACTGAGTGGAAAGGTTCAGGTTTCTCTTCCACAGATGGGGCGGGGCACTCAAACAGCTGCTAGGACTAGGGAGTAGCTAAGAGTTGGAAGAAGCCAAACACTATCTGCTTAAAAAAAGAATAAGTGGTTAGAGCAAGAAGGACCGCGAAGAACCTGGGGAAGGGAAGAGGAGTCTTCTTTTGCCCCTCACCCCCGCTTTTGTGCTGATATTTTGATCACCTGGCTGGGTGACGAGGTGAACATGGAACAGGTGCGCCTCACCCCTACCCCACTTGCCCTCAGCAGGGATTATCTTGCTGCGTTCGCTGTGCCCGGAACCAGTTACTCAAGGCTAGACAAAGGACAGACAGGGAGAACTGGAGGGGATGGGGTCTGGCGGGGGTGGGGGGCGAAGTCGGGAGCCGCGTTACCAAGCACATTGCAGATGACATCATTGCCTGAAAGAGATCTGACCCTCCCCTTCCCGGAGCTGGAGGCAAGCGTGTCTGCGCGGGAGGAGTGGGCTTGCCTGGAGGGTGCGAGCGGTGGGAGGTGGCGCGCCTGGGGCGGGGCGGAGGCGTGAGGGGGAGACCTGGGGCGAACCGGCCGCCGAGCGAGCCGAGAAGTCTCAGGGGCTGGAGGTGTTTGCGCCGCTCAGGGCTCCGCCCCCGCTCGGCGCCGCGCTCGGGCCTGGGAGGGGCACGCCTGCTGGCGGGTGGGGAGTGTGTGCACCGGGGGGAGGGTCCGTGGTGGCGGAGGGGCGGAGAGTCGCCTGCGCATGTCAAGGCTGTTTGAGCACACACGGCCGGGGACCTGGAGAGGGGCGGCGGACCACCGGCCACGCAGGGTCGGGACCCCGCACGGTCGGAAGCGAGCTCCGGTTAGGGGCTCAGCCTCTCTGCCCACCCTCCACCCACCTCCGAGGTCGCCAGCGAACGGGAGTTTCCGTCTCCTCCCTGGCTTCTCTGCACCTCCCCGGGGAGCCGAGGGCGGGTGTGGACGGGACCGACGTGGAGAGAATTCTGTAGCCCAGACGGGCGGCCCCGGTGGCTTCGTTGGGGACACGCCCAGCTGAAGAGGCAGATCAGGGCGGATGAGGCCGGAGCTCCGGAGTCTCGGGGAATCCTGGTTCGAGCGTAGATGCTCCTAGGGGAGGCGCGAGGAGGATCAACCTGGGCCCCTTCGACAGCCCAACCTCCTAGGGCCAGCCGTGCGACTCCCTCCGAGCTGAGCTTGCCCGAGGCGCACACAAGAGAGGCCGGAGAGCAACCGGCCGGTGAAGTTCCGGGGTGGGCGGGGAGGCTGCTGTCCTTGGTGCTGAGCCGGCTCCCAGCCCCGGCTCCGAGGGAGAGCCCCGAGCGGCCCTTCCGCTCCCTCGAACTGGGGCGACGCGCCGAGGTGGCCTCGAGTCGAAACCCCCGCCCGGCTCGAAAAGCCGCAGGGCAGCCCCCGGCGCGGCGCTTGGCCCTTCTTCCAGACAAGTAGTCGCCTCCTTGGGGCAGTTCGTCCCAAAGGGTTTCCTCGAAAGAACCTGAGAGGGCGCAGTCCTTGACTGAGGGAGGGAATCTCTCTGTTCAGCCTTGGAAGCCACCAGCCGAAGAAGATGCCTGCCTTCAACAGATTGTTTCCCCTGGCTTCCCTCGTGCTCATCTACTGGGGTAAGTACCAGCACCTCGCCATGCGAGATGCAGATAACAGTGATAATGCTAGCAGTAATGACACTCATTTGTGTCGTTGGTGACAAAAAGGAGGTCTAGTTGGCTCTCCTCTGTGCATGTCTGCCAGACATGGAGACCCGTACGGGTTCCATGAGAGCTGGGATTTTAAGATTGGAAAGGTGCCTCCCCACTCCGCTGCCACTGTATTTCCTAACCTCCTTTGGTGATTTCTTCCACGCTTCCTCTGGCTTCCTGATAATTCCATAATTCCAAAGTATTTTTTCCTCTTCCTCTATTGAAAGGAAATTTAGTCAATTTCACTTTCAAAAATCTCAATTGCAGTTACATTCCATTTCTCACTGAGGAGTTAATACACCTGAAAAGCTTGCTGGGTCTTCAGATTCACACACACACACACACACACACACAACCTGGATGCATGAATTTTGAGAATGAAAATACTTTCATTGTTGATCAATTGCTTAATTTTAATAAGGAATGGGAGAAAAACAAGCGTCAGCCATTTGATGCTGTGTATTAGATAGACAACTGTGAAATGCATCTTTTTTTTTTTTCATGAACATACGGAATTAAGATGCTTTGATGATTGGGGAGGGGAGCTGAGCTTTTGCCTTCAAACATAATTAGATTCTTGCTCGTCAGCTGTGAGAGACTGAGGTGACCTTCCCCTCTAAATAAGGGAGTCTCACACTTGTAACAGTCAGACTGAGGAGAGTGTCAGAAATGGTCTTAAAGGAGGTGTCTTAATGTGCGGGAAAAGAGTTAACAATCTGCTTGATAATGTCTGAGTATATGATAGAGACAATATTTTACTATGTGTAAATGCATGCTTCAGTGTGTGCATGTGTGCATTAGTGTGTGTCTGAGCATGTTGATATAGACATATAAATGGATTGGTGAGAGTGTTGTATTGTGTGTGTGTGTGTGTGTGTGTGTGTGTGTGTGTGTGTGTGTGTGTTTCTGGACATCTCTGCCTTGGTATCTATAATTAGATCTTCAGATTAAATGTAGGTTTCTTCAAGTGAAAGATTGCTTTACGTGATCTTAGCTACTTTCCTTCATGAAAGTCAATAAACAGGATAATTAGACACCATGAAAGTAGGCATGTGGGATTTTGCTCCCACGGTTGACATGAAGCTCATTCTGCCTGTGCAGTGGCAGACATGCTGGTAGGAATTGCCTCTTTGCCTTAATATTACTTTGTCAAGCCTCCAGACTAACTCTAGCTGCCAGCATTATCTGGATTTTGCATGTGACCATAGGCAGCGCCAAGCTTTCTGTTGAACAAAATGCCTGATGAGATAGGCTAGGAAGGCTGAGGAGGAAGAGTAATGTCAGATCCAAGGGCGAACTCACCACCAGTCATTCCCAATAGCGTAGACCAGACCTGGAGATGAAGCGGACATGATAGGTTGCCAGCAATCTTACCTGTCTTGAAGATTAAGGCTGAGGTTTCTTCGGGGGGGTTAAGGCTAGGGACATGAGGCTTAGGAGTGGTTAGTCTGGCTGGATAAAAGAGTAAATCTAAAGTTACAGTTAAGGGTTGAGGTGAGATTCTGCAGAGGCTTTCTTCCTAAACCCTAATCTAAGATTTTGGGGTCCTGCCTTAATTCCAGTGGAAGGGGAGAGCATGCTATAGTTCAAGTATCTTTTGGCTAGGATTTGCACAGCCTGCATTGGAGTCTCTGCCACTAGCTTACTATGCATCAACCTTAGAGTACTATCGGGTTCCTCACATATAAAATTGGAAGTTGGCACAGATGCTATCTAACAACACTTTCAGCTCCACAACTGAATGGTAGGGAAATATTTACAGAATACTGCTAGAATTGACAGAATGCCCATCTCCCCCCAAAAAATATTTGGAAGAAATGTACACATTACACCCACCCTTGCTCACTCTCAGCTTTTTGTAACTTGAACACTGTCTCACCAAACTAAAAAGCTGTGGAAGGCATAGAAGGGTGGTTCAGGATGTTTGGTTGTTAAATGTAAGATTAAAAGCCTTGCTTCACAGATGCAATTTCATTTTATGTGCATATAATTCCAATATTGGAAAGCATTAGCTTAGATGTGTTTCCCCTTCCCAAGTTGTTTTCACGTGATGCTCAATATGAAAGGAAAGCCTTTTTTATTTACTTTCTGCATATATTGAAAAAGTTATTTTTATTTATTTTGTTTCCTTTATCAAGACATATAATAATATAGTTTTCAAAACCTCCACTTGCCTGGTGCTTTACAATATACAAAGCAATTTTCAATCCATTGTTTTTCTTTTTAATTTTATTTATTTTGTGTGTGTGTGAGTCAGAGTCCCATTCTGTTACCCAGGCTAAAGTACAGTGGCACACTCATGGCTACTCAATCTTCTGGGCTCAGACAATCCTTCTGTCTCAGTCTTCCAAGTAACTGGAACCCCAGGCATGCACTACCACACCCAGCTAATTTTTGTATTTATTGTAGAGACTAGGTCTCGCCAATTTGCCCAGGCTGATCTGGAATCCCTGGTCCCAGGTAATCCTCTTGCTTCCACCTTCCAAAGTGCTGGGATTACAGGCATGAACAACTCGGCTTCCTTTGCTTTTTTTTGATCTCCATATCTATTCTAGGGGGGAAGGAGTACTATTTCCAGTTTAGAACTGAGAAAATGAGTTCCGAGAGGAGAAAGTACATGCTAGAGAACCCCTTTCTTCCAATATCAGTCTTCCAGTGCTCCTTCTAACACCTCTCATAGACACATGTGTTGATATACACAGTTGCCAAGTGGGTAGGTACCTGGTCTCCCATTTCTCTTTTGAGCCATCTTCCTGCCCCTCCCCCATGCCACCATCTGTTACAGAGCTTCACCCATCCTTCAGCTCCTAGTGCCTTTTCTGCTCTTCCTTTCCAATTCTACCCTCCCAGTTGCCCTCTATGTCAGGAAATGCTTTCCTCTCCTCCCCATGTAGTTCTTTCTGCATCCTATTTCTTCAGGCCCTGCTAAATAGCTGGCTGATCTGATAGACTAAGTCATTTCAGGATGTTAACTTTTTTTGGGGTGTGGGGTTGGAGTCTCACTCTGTTGCCTAGGCTGGTGGGCAGTGGCATGTTCACAGCCACCGCAGACTCACCTGCAGGGCTCAGGTGATCCTTCCGCCTCAGCCTTCCAAGTAGCTGGAACTACAGGCATGCGCCACCATGCCCAGCTAATTTATTTATTTATTGCAGAGATGAGGGCTTGCCAAGTTGCCAAAGCTGGTCTCGAACCATGAGCTCAGGCAATCCTCTCATCTTGGTCTCCCAAAGTGCCAGGATTATAGGCGTGAGTCACCGCACCTGGCTAGGATGTTAACATCTTAAAAGACTTTCATTTATCACCCATTTTTAAAAATTATTTACATTTTAATTGAAGCTTTCATTATCTCAGTGCAAACGAAAGCATTCGAGAGCAAGCTCAGGAAGGCAATTTGGCAATGCCCAAAGAAGAGAAAGATTTGGGGGGGTATCAGAGGAGTTGGTTCAATATATATTACTATGCACCTCATAATAGATTGATGCTACTCCTAAACTAAATATCATCATCATTAACAAGTTGTAGTCTTCCTTCTTGTAAGTTTCTTATCATGAAAATTGAAGAGAAGGCCAAAAGTCAAATGACATGGTCAATATTATTTCAGGAATTTATAATATATAGTCAGTTGAGCTCCTGCCATAAATAACAGTCTTTTCTTGAATACCCAGAAGGTTTCATAGAAAGAAAGGCAGTGATGTGCTAGAGACTCAAGGGGTAGAGAAAGAGATTTCACCTCTTTAAGGAAGGAGCAGAAAGTCACACTAGCAAAAGGCAAGAGAACAGTCCTTGGGAAGATTTTGTGGTCATTTTGCAATGCACTCTCTAAGACCACATGAGCAGATTCCTCATGCCTTGAAATTGGACTTTTGGCCAGGAGAAAGGAAACAGTGGGCTTGCTTTATGATGGATTACCTTGGATTACTGTCACCTCAGGGGCAACCTGGAAATGAGAGGGTCTACTCTACATGCTGCCATTTCACACTTACCATCTTGGCTGTGGATATTCTGCCTTTCCTTCTTTAACTATTAATGAACTGACTGTGCTCCTATCTCTGCCACCTTATCTACTTGTTCACTAGAGCACATTACCACTCACCTATTCAAGGATGTTAATCCCGCAAATTGTCCTCTTTCAAACCCCACCAGCTCTACTGTCATCTTCACCCAAGAGAAATCATTTTCTAGTCTGATCAGTGCATCAGCCTCTTAACTGTTTTCTCTGCTACCCTTGTCCCCATCACATCTTTAGTTTATTCTCAGCACAGCATCAGATTATGTGATTTTGTACAAATCAGATCCCATCATTCTTCCACTCAGAACCCTCAGCTGCAGTCATGTCACTCTAAGCAAATGCCAAAGTTCTAATCATGGCCAGCAAGACCCACTGAGGTCTGGCTCCACCTGTCTTTCTTACTTCATCCCTTCTGTTTGTTTGGTCACTCTACTTCCATATTAGGCTCTTTGCTGACTCTGGGACATGGCAAACATGCTCTTTTGGGCCCTTGGGGCTCTTGAGTTGCTATTTGACACGCCCTAACATTTGACATTCTTATAGCTTATACCTTCTTTTCCTTTTCTTCTTTTTCCTTCCTTCCTTCCTTCCTTCCTTCCTTCCTTCCTTCCTTCCTTCCTTCCTTCCTTCCTTCCTTCCTTCTCAGAGTCTCACTTTGTTACCCAGGCTGGAGTGCAGTGGCCACTGCACTCACAGCCACCACAGCCTTGACCTGCTGGGTTCAGGTGATCCTTCCACCTCAGCCTTCCAAGTAGCCGAAATTACAGGCAGGCACCACTACACCCGGATACTTTTTTGATTTATTGTAGAGATGAGGTCTCACCAAGTTGCCCAGGCTGATCTCAAACACATAGGGCAGGTAATCCTCTCGCCTTGGCCTCCCAAAGTGCTAGGATTATAGGCATGAGCCACCACACCCGACTTTCTCTCTCTCTCTCTCTCTCTCTCTCTCTCTCTCCTTCCTCCCTCCCTCCCTTTTTTCATTTTCCTTCCTTCCTTCCTTCCTTCCTTCCTTCCTTCCTTCCTTCCTTCCTTCCTTTCTCTTTCTTCTTTCTTTTTTTCTTTGTCAGAGTCTCACTCTGTCACCCAGGCTGGAGTACAATGGTATGCTCATAGCCACCACAGCCTCGATCTGCTGTGGCAATTCTTCTACCTCAGCCTTTCAAGTAGCTGGAACTAAAGGTGCTTGTCACAACACCCAGCTAATTTTTGTTTTTGTTTTTGTTTTTACGAGTAGAGATGAGGCCTCACCAAGTTGCCCAGGCTGGTCTTGAACCCCTGGGCTCAGGCAATCCTCCAGCCTCCGCCTTCGCCTCCCAAAGTTTTGGGGTTATAGGCATGAGCCACCACGCCCGGCCTTGTACTTTCATTTTTCCTTTAGTGGCTGCTCATTGACACTTTCTCAGTAAAACTGTCTCCAACGGCCCTGTGCATACTTTCTGTCCTTTATTTTATTTTTTTCTCGTAACTTTATTACAATTTAAGGTTACTTGTTCCCCCACCCCCACTAGAATGTAGGCTCCATGAAGCAGTGATTCTTCTAATTTTTTTCCTTCTTTTGTTCTCAATGCCTAGAATAATGCCATGCCTGGCACCCACTAGGCACTCAGTATATTTGTTAAAAAAGTGAACAAATAAATGAAGGATAAGATAACATGAATAAGTGACCTTTGTACCAAGCATATTAACATAAATTAATCCATAGAATTCTCATGACAAATTTACTAGATAGATATTATTTTCAAAATAGATATTGTTTTGGTGGTGAATATACTGAATCTCAGAGAGATTGCATAGTAGATAAAACACAGGTCTTCGGTCGCTAAATTCCATCTTCTTCCTGCCACTATAATTTTAACTGTACATTCCGTGGGACTTTTCCCAGTCTGCTTCCAAGGTCATCAACACTGAATTCACTTACCTTTACCACCTCTCATTAGATATGAATATATCCCACATTTCTGTGCTACATAGAGTTCTGGTATACCCTCTACCCCTCTGTCCACTCACAAAGTTTTGCACACGCCACATCTCCTTCATTTTTAATTAGGTTTATAACCAAGACTTCAAACTCATCACCTACTATCCATGTTTCTGATCAGTTCTCCTTAGATGTGGACCCTACTTCTGTTAAAGTGGTGATCTGTTTGCAGAAGCAGTAGGGCCTCCTTGCAGACAGCCAGATAAGACTAGCTCAGTTTGCTTGAGAGTTAAAAAAAATTAAACTTATTTTACCTTGATTTTTAAAACTCTTAGAAAATTATAACTCCACTTTTTTGTTTTTTTTTTTTTTGAGTTGGAGTCTCACTTTGTCGCCCAGACTGGAGTGCAGTGGCCACTCCCGGCCACCGCAGCCTCGGCCTGCTGGGCTCCGGCAATCCTTCCGCCTCAGCCTTCCAAGTAGCCGGAATTACAGGCATGCGCTACCACGCCCGGCTGATTTTTTGATTTATTGTAGAGATGAGGTCTTGCTGCCCAGGCGGGTCTCGAACCCGCGGGCTCAGGCAATCCACTCACCTCAGCCTCCCAAAGGCGCGGGATTGCAGGCTGAGCCACCGAGCCCGGCTTGTTTTGTTTTTTAAGTAGGAGTCTCACTGTGTTGCCCAGGCTGGACACGCTCACAGTGGCACGCTCACAGTCACCACAGCCTTAACTTGCTGGGCTCAGGCAATCCTTCTGCCTCAGTCTTCTAAGTAGCTGGAACCACAGGCAAGTGCTACCATTCTCGGCTTATTTATTTATTTATATTTGGAGTATAAATAAATTTGCCCAGGCTGGAGTGCAGTGGCATGCTCACAGCCACCCTAGCATCAACCTGCTGGGTTCCACCTCAGTCTTCCAAGTAGCCGGAACGCCTAGCTAATTTTTGATTTGTTGTAGAGACAAGGTTTCACCAAGTTGCCCAGGCTGGTCTCAAATCTGCAGTCTCAGGTAATCCACTTGCTTCAGCCTCAGAAAGTGCTGGGATTACAGGCTGAGCCACCAAGCCCAACCTTATTTATTTATTTATTTATTTATTTTTTTTTTTGAGTTGAAGTCTCACTCTATCGCCCAGACTGGAGTGCAGTGGCCGCTCCCGGTCACCGCAGCCTCAACCTGCTGGGCTCAGGCGATCCTTCCGCCTCAGCCTTCCAAGTAGCCGGAACTACAGACGCACGCTACCACACCCAGCTCATTCTGACTTATTGTAGAGATGAGGTCTTGCCAAGTTGCCCAGGCAGGTCTCGAACCCGCAGGCTCAGGCAATCCACTCACCTCAGCCTCCCAAAGGCACGGGATTACAGGCTGAGTCACCGAGGTCGGCTTAACCTTATTTGTTTATTTATTTATTTATTTTTAATTAATTAATTTATTTATTGTAAAGTTGAGGTCTTGCCAAGTTGCCCAGACCCCTGGCCTCATGCAATCCTCTGACCTCCGCCTCCCAAAGTGCTGAGATTACAGGCGTGAGCCACTGCACCTGGCAGCTCTACTTGTTTTTCAACTCTCTTTTTAAAAATGAAATTTGTAGCCGGGCTTGGTGGCTCAGCCTGTAATCCCACACTTTGGGAGGCTGTGGTGAGTGGATTGCCTGAGCCCGCGAGTTTGAGACCCACCTGGGCAACTTGGCGAGACCTCATCTCTACAATAAATCAAAAAATCAGCTGGGCATGGTAGCGCATGCCTGGAATTCCGGCTACTGACTTAGAAGGCTGAGTGGAAGGATCACCGGAGCCCAGCAGGTCGAGGCTGCAGTGGCTGGGAGCGGCCACTGCATTCCAGTCTGGGCGACAGAGTGAGACTCCAATTCAAATAAATAAATAAATAAAATTTAAAAATAAAATAAAATTTGTTGCCAAGTTAAACACACCATTCAATTTTTTGACTCAAAATTGGTTTATGTCAGTGTCATATTAAGTTCTGAATAAAGCTTTCCTCTGCTTTTGGAAAATAACTCTGACAGTAAATGAACAGGTTGACAGTAGATGGTCAATGTGTTTTTTTCTGTTGTTGTTTTGAGTTGGAGTCTCATTCTGACACTCAGGCTGGAGTGCAGTGGCATGCTCCTGACCACCGCAGCCTCAACTTCCTGGGCTCAGGCAATCCTTCCGCCTCAGGGTCAATGTGTTTTTAAATGCCAATTGTATTACTTCATCTTTTCTTTTCCTTTTTTTTTTTTTTTTTTTTGTTTTTTGAGTTGGAGTCTCACTCCGTCGTCCAGGCTGGAGTGCAGTGGCACACTCACAGCCACCCCGGCCATTCTTCCAATGCAGCCTTCCAAGCAGCCGGAACCACAGGCATGCGCTACCATGTCCCACTAATTTTTTATTTATTGTAGAGATGAGGTCTTGCCAAGTTGCCTGGGCTGGTCTCGAGCCCACGAACTCAGGCAATCCACTCACCTCGGCCTCTCAAAGTGCTGGGATTACAGGCCGAGCCACTGAGCCCAGCCTCATTTTTTCTTTTAAAGGTTGTTTTTATTAATTTGTACAAAGGTAGCCTCAGAAGGACCTTCAAAATCCTGATACAGCTGGGCAGAGTGGCTAACCCCTATAATCCCAGCACTTTGGGAGGCACCAAGGTGGGAAGAGAACTTGAGCCCAGGAGTTCAAGATCAGCTTGGGCAACATAGTGAGACTTCGTCTTTACAAAAAAATTTTTAAAAATTAGCCAGGCATGGTGATGCATGCCTGTAGTTCCAGCTACTCCAGAGGCTGAGGCAGAAGTATCGACTGAGCTCAGGAGGTTGAGGCTACAGTGAACCCTGATCGTGACACTGAGGCGATAGAATGAGACCCTGACTCAAAAAAAAAAAAAGTCCTGATATAAGAATTCTTGGTGGTCATTTTACTTTTTAATCTTCCAAACAATGTAGTGTGTACTCCCTTACCAAATAGATTTTCTTCATTTGTGAAGAGCTGTAACACCAAAATATATATATATATATTTTTTGAGTTGGAGTCTCACTCTGTTGCCCAGACTAGAGTACAGTGGCACGCTCCCAAGCCACCACAGCCTCAACCTGCTGGGCTCCAGCGATCCTTCCGCCTCAGTCTTCCAAGTAGCTGGAACTACAGGTGCACGCTACCACACCTGGCTAGTTTTTGATTTATTGTAGAGACGAGGTCTCACCAAGTTGCCTGGGCGGGTTTCGAACCTGCAGACTCAGGCAATCCTCTCGCCTCGGCCTTCCAAAGTGCTGGGATTACAGGCTGGGCCACCAAGCCTGGCCTGTTCTTTTTTTTTTTTTAATTGCACTAATTTTTTTCCTATAATTTTTGGAGGGGGCAGAATCCAATTTCTTCACCACCCGCCAGCCCCCAAATATTTGAAGACAGATACGTTGTGTCTAAGCTAAGCACCTCAAGTCCTTCCATTTGTTCCCCGCCAGACTGTTTCCAGACCCTTCACCGTCCTGCTCACCCGTGGGCATACACTCATTGAACAGCTTCCTTTTGTAAAATGTGACATCCTGAATTGAACATAATAGTCCAGATTTGTTCTAAACAGTGCGGAGGAGCTGCTCCTCCTTCCTCCTGCCCTCGTACGTCTGGTCATGCAGCCCACATTTGCACTTGTTTGTTGGCAGCCTTGTCCCACTCTTGCCTCATTCTGAATTTTCAATCTGATATACTTGCCTTTTTAAAAATGGGCTTTGAGCCGGGCTTGGTGGCTCAGCCTGTAATCCCGCGCCTTTGGGAGGCTGAGGTGAGTGGATTGTCTGAGCCTGCGGGTTCGAGACCCGCCTGGGCAGGTGAGACCTCATCTCTACAATACATCAAAAAATTAGCTGGGCATGGTAGTGCGCACCTATAATTCTGGCTACTCGGAAGGCTGAGGCGGAAGGATCGCCGGAGCCCAGCAGGTCGAGGCTGCGGTGGCTGGGAGTGGCCACTGCACTCCAGTCTGGGCGACAGAGTGAGACTCCAACTCAAAAATAAATAAATTAAAAAAAATTAAATTAAATTTTTAAAAAATGGGCTTTGAGTTTCCAGAGGGCAGGATCAATGTCCAGACCTCCATGTGGCATGCAAGGTGTATCCCACAATCTGATCTCTCTCTCCGGATTTTAACTTTGCCTCTCTCTGTTCCTCTGCATAGAGCATTGTTCCAGCCTAGTGATCCACTCACCATTTTCTGCACGGCTGCTCCGTCCTCAACCATGCATCAGAATTACTTAGGCCTTTCAAACAACACAGATAGGATCCCATCTCTCCATGGCTTAAAAATATTTGATACTTCCTGCTGTGAAAGACACACACGGGGCTTCACAGCATGGCTCCTACCTAACTTTCTAGCCTCATGTCTCACCTTCCTTCTCTTCCTTTTTGTTTTTTCAAGTTGAAGTCTTACTCTGTCACCCAGGGGCTCAGGAGATCCTTCCGCCTCAGCCTCCCAAGTAGCTGGAACTACAGGCACACGCCACCATGCCTGACTAATTTTTTGATTTATTGTAGAGACACGATCTCACCATGTTGCCCAGGCTGGTCTCAAACCTGTGGGCTGAGGCAATCCTCTTGCCTCCACCTCCCAAAGTGCTGGGATTACAGTTGTGAGCCACCACTCCCAGCTTTGTTCATCTTTGTATCTCTAGTCTAACCTCAGACCTGGCATAGATTTCAGTGAATGGTGGATGAATGAGGAAAGACGGATGGTCAATGAGTGGATGCGTGCATGCGCTGTCTCCCACCTAGACTCTGAGACTTAGAGGTTGAGGTTCAAGTATATACTGTGCTGTGTCTGCTGCTTCCGGGGGCAGAATTGCAGTCAATGTTTGGATCACCCAGTTCCTCCATCTTACTCTGTGCCTGCTCTGAGCTCAGGGAATGCAGGTGAAGGGGTAGATACATGTGCACGACTGTTTTCTTTCTTTTTTTTTTTTTTTTTGAGTTGGAGTCTCACTCTGTCACCCAGACTGGAGTGCAGTGGCCGCTCCCGGCCACCGCAGCCTCGACCTGCTGGGCTCCGGCGATCCTTCCGCTTCAGCCTTCCAAGTAGCCGGAATTACAGGCATCCACTACCATGCCCGGCTGATTTTTGATTTATTGTAGAGATAAGGTCTCACTGCCCAGGCGGGTCTCGAACCCGCGGGCTCAGGCAATCCACTCACCTCAGCCTCCCAAAGGCGCGGGATTACAGGCTGAGCCACCGAGACCGGCTGCCTCACGACTGTTTTCCAGGATGTCTTATAATGCTTCCTTCTCTGTCTCTCCTCCATCCCTCCTTGTTCTCCAATGCCTCTCTCCCATTTCCCCCTCCCCACCACCTGCTGTTCCTTCCCTGCCATCCGTCCTCTCTCCAGTCAGTGTCTGCTTCCCTGTGTGTGTGGAAGTGCCCTCGGAGACGGAGGCCGTGCAGGGCAACCCCATGAAGCTGCGCTGCATCTCCTGCATGAAGAGGGAGGAGGTGGAGGCCACCACGGTGGTGGAGTGGTTCTACAGGCCCGAGGGCGGTAAAGATTTCCTTGTATGTCTGACTGCTGACTCTGGCCTTTCTTCTGCTGGCCTCTGCTGTTGTGTGCCTGGCTGCTGACAGTCCGGGGATGCCAAGCTAGCAAACATGGCACCTTTCTTCCAAGCACTGAGCATTCCTCAGCAGATAACTGACAGCCTTAGTTCATCCCAGCTTCTGTGAAACAAAAGGCATTAGCCAGCTGCACACACCCCTATTAAATGGCATGGGGAAGGAGAGAATGAGATAAACTGCTCCTCAAGCCTGCAATGTGACAGGCACCCTGTCAGACACTTTGCAAGTGTTTTAATTGAATCTTCCACAGCATCCTATTCAGTGGATTAAATTAGTAAAGAAATGGAAATAATTTGAAGCATCATTATATGAAATGACACAGGTTATCTCCTTTAACAAACCCAGTGAAATAATAATAACAGGCATGACCAAGGCTGATAATCAACCGGTACACCCGGTACAGCCACATCAGTGAGTAAACTAGATAGTTCTATGGAGGACACTTGCTGTGCCGAGTCTCTCAAGTGTACCCACCACAATCCTTCCCACTAGGAACCTTTAGACTTTCCTGTGATCTGAAAACTAAGGGATTCGCTCCTGGTAGAGCAGGGAACTTTTTGGACTCCACTTCTGCACCACATTTCTGGTTGGTTGGTGTCAGTAGTGAAGAGGTTGTTACAGATTTTTTTTTTTGAGTTGAAGTCTCACTCTGTCACCAAGGCGGGAATGCAGTGGCATGCTCAAGGCCACCGCAGCCTCAACCTGCTGGGCTCAGGTGATCCTTCTGCTTCAGCCTTCCAAGTAGCTGGGACTACAGTTGTGCACCACCATGTCTGGCTAATTTTTTGATTTATTGTAGAGATGAGAGCTTGCCAAGTTGCCCAGGCTGGTCTCGAACCGGTGGGCTCAGGCATTCCTTTTACCTCCCAGCAGATCATAGGCGTGAGCCATTATGCCTAGCCTGTTATAGATTTTTAATACCACCTTGGGGATGACCATTATTTACATATTCACTGACTTTGGAGCCAGGTTGCCTAATTTAATTCTGAACTCCACACTTATTAGCTCTGTGTCCTTGGACATGTAACTCAACCTTCCTGTGCCCCAGTTTCCTCATTTTTTCAAATGGGGATATAAAATATAGTTACTTTATAGTGTTGTTACTTGGATTCGTGATCTATAATTCTTTTTGTTGTTGTTGTTGTTGTTTTTGAGTCAGAGTCTCACTCTGTCACCCAGACTGGAGTGCAGTGGCACGAGCACGGCTGCTGCAGCCTCGACCTGCTGGGCTCAGTTGATCCTTCTGCCTGAGTTCCAAGTAGCTGAAACTACAGGAGTGAACCACCACGCCCAGCTAATTTTTTTATTTATTGTAGGGACGAGGTCTCACCACATTGCCGAGGCTAGACTGGAACTCTTGGGCTCAGGCAATCCTTTCACCTCTGCCTCCCAAGTGCTGGGATTACAGGTGTGAACCACCATACTCGGCCTGACCTATAATTTTTAAGACATTTAAAATAGTTCCTAGACTATCATAAGCACTATATTAAGTGTTTGCTAGAGAAAATATATATATATATATATATATACAGAAATGAGGAAACTGGGCTCAAAGACGTTAAGTTAATAAGGTAGCTTAGATTTGAGCCAGGTGGTCTGACAACAGGTACAAGGCCCTTTTTACCGCACCACCCTGCCTTCCTGGGGGCAAGTTTCTCCTCCACAAAGACTTTTTTTTTTAATTTACTTTTTATGTTTTGTAGAGATGAGGTCTTGCTATGTTACCCAGGTTGATCTCGAACTTCTGGACTGAAGCAGTCCTCCCTCCTGGCCTCCCAGAGTACCAGGATTACAGGATTTAGCCACTGCACCTGGCCCTTCTTTCAATCCTTCCTTTCCCTCAACTTCCCCATATGGTTCTCCCCACTTCCTCTGTTCTCCCTCTTTCCCCCTCTTTCTTCTGCCGAGCTTCTCCCTGCCTATCCCTTATTGCCTCCTCCCGCACCGTGGCCACTTGCTTTGATGCCTGTCTGCCTCTGCCTGCCCTTCTCTGTCTTTGCTCTCTTTCCTGCCCACCTCTGTGCCTCTTCATCCCACTCCAACATCCTAGGTCCCCTTTCTTCCCTGTCTGGGCACAATTCTGCTCCCTTTCTCTGCCCCGTTCCCATCTCGGTTCTCCTAGCCTGGCCCTACCCTCTTCTGCTCCTCTACCTGCAGATCTATGAGTATCGGAATGGCCACCAGGAGGTGGAGAGCCCCTTCCAGGGGCGCCTGCAGTGGAACGGAAGCAAGGACCTGCAGGATGTGTCCATCACTGTGCTTAATGTCACTCTGAACGACTCTGGCCTCTACACCTGCAACGTGTCCCGGGAGTTTGAGTTTGAGGCACATCGGCCCTTTGTGAAGACAACGCGGCTGATTCCCCTCCGAGTCACCGAGGAAGGTGAGGCTGAGGCACAGGCTCTCTGTGACATCCTGCTCTTGGAGGGTGGGGTGGGGGTGGATGGGACAGCGGGTTTCCGTGCAAGTGAGACCTTGAAGAGCAATAACTCATGCATTTGGTGTGATGACATCTAAAAATGTAACTATTGAACCATCTTCCTTCAGCAGCCAGCCTCCTGCAAACTGCCCAAGAATGATCTCTTCCTGGTCCCTTAGAACAAGAGGACAGTGCCACAAAACCTAAAGCTACTGGTTCAGCTATGCCTTCTTCTCTGGGCTGTGCTGAATCCCTGACTCAGTGGGCTCAGCGAAATCGCATAAGGTTATCTAGAAGTCATCTCTTCTTCTGTCTGTAAGCAATACATCCTTCTCAACCAGTGGGTCTCAAACTTGAGCAAGCCTCAAAAATCTCCTGCAGGGCTTTTTAAAGCCTAGACTTTCTGACACCGCAGGTGGAGCCTGAGAGTTTGCATTGTCTAACAAATTGCCAGGCGACTCTACAGCTGCTGAGGGCCACTTTGATAACCAGTCTCTAAACCAAAGTTTGATGATCTTTTTGTCTTTTGTCTTTCTCCACAATAATCATACATGCAGCTCCTTCCCCATCTGTGGCATCTCTTATTACATAAATCCATTCTTAGCTGGGAGAAGGAAGGGGACAAGATGATAGCCCTCTAGTCTTGAGTGTAAAGTCTTCAGACTCCTACAGCTAGTTCCCTGCTAGTGAGGGGGAAGTCCTCTCAGCAACCTAACTCACAGGTGTTTGTGGCAACCTGAGTCAGAATCCTGAGGGTGGAGTTATAGCCATTCTTTGATAGTCTGTTTCCAGCATGCTTTTTAGTGTAATCATGCCCTGAGACGCAGGTTGGTGAGCAGGCCAGAGGTGTGGGCATGAAACAAGAGATCAAGTTAAAGGTAAGCCTCTTTCTAGAAGAAAGAATCTGAGAATCCCAACCTCCAGGCCATGAGTTTATTCATTTTTTATCATGTCATTGTGATAAAAATAATGAATGGAAGATTGTTCAGTCTTGAGGGTGAAGAAGGGGGAAAAGAGATAACAGATCAGACAGTGTGACTAAAATGGAAGGTAGGTCAATTCCATAAGAGCAGAAAGACTCTCGGGCCACCTGAATCAAGACCTGATGAGTCACTTCCCCCTTATGAGCCCGTCTCCTCTTGTGTAAAACGAAGGGGTTGGAGGGAAGCTAAGTTACTATCCTTCTGTTCAGAAATTCCATTTTCCTGTTTACACAACTCTCCTTCCTTGGGGGAGGCGACCTGGCGCCCTCTACTGGTCACCATCTGGAACTGTCGATGGGTGCCTGCCAGACCCTAGCACTGCCTGTCTCCAGCTCCGTTCTCTCAGGCTTTTGCCTCTAGAGACCTTCATGTGCAGCTGGTGGAAAAAGTGGCAGAGCTGAGCTAGTCCACCTGCTGGGCACCACAGAAAGCCTTTGGTAAAAAGAGAAGAAAAACCAAGTGAATTATCAGAGCCACAGAGCCTCGCATATGGTTAGTCTGGAAGGAAGCTTGGGTATCATTTGGTCCAGGGCTTCTAACAAAGAGGAGGCATCAGGATCCCCCAAATTGGCTTTCTCCAAATGTAGACACCTCCACCCCACCCTTGCAGGGGTGAGATCTGTAGGCTTGGGTGAGGTCTGGTGTATGTAAGTTGAAATGACTTCCCGGGGGATTGGTGGGTGCAGCTCTGGGACCCCTCAGTGTGGCTGGGAGAACAGAGCCCTGCAAGAGCAAAGTGTTTGCTCAGGTTCATGCAGCAAGTTTACTCTAGAGGCAGAACTGGAATCCAGAGCTTTTGCCTGTTAGGTCGGCTCTATTTCCACTGCCTATTTTCCCCACCCCGCATCCCCACCCCTTGCCACTTTTTCTTTTTTGCCTTTGTGACCCCTTGGCAGGCCTTTTGCCAGATACTCTCTGGTCTCATTTTTCTCAGAACTACGCTCTCCTCTCTGACACCCCACCCATCTCCTCCATTCCTGTGGTCCCAGATGGTCTCCCAGGTTCTCTTTGTTCCAGTTGGATTTGTCCTGGCTTAGGCTGTCACTTCTTGGCTTTAAGACAGAACTTTGAGGTCTCATCACCTAGAGGTGAAGGACATTTGCCATGGACCATGTTGTCATGGTTATTTTTATTGATCACGAAACAAAGAAGATCAATACTTATGTATATTCATTCATTTAACACATACTTACTGAGTACTTCAAATATTCCAAGATGAAACAGCGGGCTGAAAGAAATATATTCTCAATAAGCACACAGTCTGTAGAAAAGAGAGATGAGCCAAACCCATCAATAAACCTGAGAACTCATGACTAGAAATACTAAGGACAGCTTCCTGTGTTACTACTTGTGGGCTACTGTGCTTAGAAAGAGATAGTAGTGGCCGTGTGCTCTTTGAGCTATGGCCATAGCCATGTTTCCTAAACTTTGGCCCCCTTTCCTAACTTGGGAGAGTGAATCAATCTCTCTCTAATTTGCTTTTTATTTATTTATTTTTTTGAGTTGGAGTCTCACTCCATCGCCCAAACTGGAGTGCAGTGGCACACTCCCAGCCACTGCAGCCTCGACCTGCTGGGCTCCAGTGATCGTTCTGCCTCAGCCTTCCAAGTAGCTAGAACTATAGGCGCGCGCTACCACACCTGGCTAATTTTTTTGATTTATTGTAGAGATGAGATCTGACAAGTTGCCTGGGTGGGTCTCGAACCCACGGGCTCAGGCAATCCACTCACCTCGGCCTCTCAAAGCACTGGGATTACAGGCTGAGCCACCGAGCCCAGCCTCTAATTTACTTTGTAAATAAACTACATTTTCCAATCTAAAAAAAAAGAGAGAGAATTCTTTAAGCCAAAGATATTACAATTTGTTCCATCAGTCAGTAGCAAGCCTATGAGAAGACATTTGAGGTGCCTGGCGTTCTGGTGTACCTCAAGTCGCATCTATGACCTCCAGCTCCATTTAGGAAGCCTGGATGATCCTGGACCCTTGGACTGCTTTCTGAGCTGAAGGTCATGGTTGTCTATGCTGTATTTTTTTTTTTTTTTTTTTGAGTTGGAGTCTCACTCTGTCGCCCAGACTGGAGTGCAGTGGCCGCTCCTGGCCACCGCAGCCTCGACCTGCTGGGCTCTGGTGATCCTTCCGCCTCAGCCTTCCGAGTTGCCGGGATTACAGGCGCGTGCTACCACACCCAGCTAATTTTTTTGATTTATTGTAGAGATGAGGTCTTGCCAAGTTGCCCAGGCGGGTCTCAAACCCGCGGGCTCAGGCAATTCACTCACCTCAGCCTCCCAAAGGCGCGGGATTACAAGCTGAGCCACCGAGCCCAGCTGCCTATGCTGTATTTTTAACAAGCAAAGTCTTGGGAATGACCTGGGCCCTATGAGTAACTGCAGACCATGAATCTAACTTGCTGGTGGGAGCTTGCAAGGGGAGAAGTGACTGCAACCTTCCTCCCACTAGTAAAGAGTATGTATGTCAGGACACCTACAATGGACCATGTTGTCATTGTCATTTTATTGATCATGAAACAAAGAAGATCAAGACTTATTTACATTCATCCATTTAACAAATACTTATTGAGTACTTCAAATATTCCAAGATTAAACAGCAGGATGAAATAAATATATTCTCAATCAGCACACAGTCAATAGAAAAGAGAGATAAACCCATCAATAAACTTGAGAACTCATGATGGATGGATGAAAAAAGTGCATGGAGAAGGGTGTGAATAACTCTGCATGGTAAGTTGAGAAAGGTTTCACAGAAGAGGGGACCTTGGTGGAATCTAGAACATTGGGAGACTGAAAAGCAAGAGAGGATATTAGCATAGAAGTAGCAATGGGGTAGGAGCTACAAGCCAGGACCAGGGAAGAGGAAGAAATGTCCACAGATTCTAAAATCAGAAGTTTTTCTGGTCAACCAAGTAGAGATGAGATGAGAAGGGCTGGGTCATGAAGAACCTTGCACGTTATGTGAGTCCAGGCTTCAACTTCAGGGCAGCATAAGACACTGAAGGGTTTTAAGCAGAGAAGTGGCAGGATCTCATTTGTGCTTCAGAAGTAGAACTCTGAGGACAGTCTAGTTAATACACCAAATCCACCAATACCCATTTCTGTTTGCATTTGGGATGACCTGGAAGGTTTTGTTTCTAATCCAGACTTGTAGAGAACATGCTTTTATCACTGGGCGGGCTGGCTGTGTTGGCCCTGCATGAATTTTGCCATGTCTTTTCCCTAGGGATGTCACCCTCCACCATGTGCAGCTCAGAGGACATAGGCAGCTGAAATAAGACATGGTCCTTACATCCGTGTAGACTTTTAAATCTCATGTTTTAAAATACATTCACTAATGTCATATTCACAACCCTGACTGGTGTTTCTTAACTTTAGCCCTTTGAGAAATCAAGTCTCAAGTTAGGGAAATAACTATTTGTACACCAGTAAATAGCAAAACCGAGGCCTCATTCTGGGGCATCTTGCTCTGAGTGCAGGGTTCCTTCCATTGCTCTGCTGCTTCTCCACCCAACCTTTTCCCACATCCCCGTCTCCTGAGCAGCCAATGAAAGTCAGTGAGAAAGCAAGAGAGGCAGAGCATATAAAATTTCTTTGAAATCTTCTTGGGTTTCTTTAGAATCAGTGCTTATTTATTTATTTATTTATTTATTTATTTATTTATTTATTTTGAGTTGGAGTCTCACTCTGTAGCCCAGGCTGGAGTGCAGTGGCACGATCATGGCCACCACAGCCTCGACCAACTGGGCTCAGGTGATCCTTCCACCTCAGTCTTCCAAGTAGCTGGAACTACAGGCATATGCAATCACGCCTGGCTTATTTTTTGATTTATTGTGGAGACAAGGTCTCACCAAGTTGCCCAGGCTGGTCTAGAATCCGTGAGCTTAGGCAATCCTCCCGCCTCAGCCTCCCAAAGTGCTGGGATTATAGGCTTGAGCCACCGTGCCCGACCCTCAGTGCTTATTTAAGTCATACTTAAAAACAGGCCTCCTATATTTATGACCCAGTGACAGCCCTGGGTGTGTTGGAACATATATAATCTGAGCCTCATTTCTTCCTTTCAGCCGGAGAGGACTTCACCTCTGTGGTCTCAGAGATCATGATGTACATCCTTCTGGTCTTCCTTACCTTGTGGCTGCTCATTGAGATGATATATTGCTACAGAAAAGTCTCAAAGGCTGAAGAGGCAGCCCAAGAAAATGCGTAAGTCCAAAGATGTCAAAGCAATAATGATAGCCAGCACCTCAGAACTCTTGCTCTCCCAGGTGAGGTGCTATGCGATTTACATACATCCTCTACCTTCTTCCCAACAACCTGTGAGGTAGGCACCACACTTATACCCATTTTACAGATGAAAGCACTGAATTGGGGATAATTTGCCTAAGGCCATTGTGAGAGTCAAGGGAAGGTTTGAATTCAGATCTGCTGATTCTTGGTGTGCACTTAACCTTTAGGGCAAAGACAATCAACTGTCACCGTAACCTCATGAAATTATTATCATCATCATTATTATTTTGAGTTGAGGTCTCTGTTGCCCAGACTGGAGTGCAGTGGCATGGTCATGGGTCATCACAGCCTTGACTCCTGGGCTCGAACTTTTGCCTTAGCTTTTCAAGTAGCTGGGACTACAGGGGCATACCACCACACCCAGCTAATTTTTTTTTAATTTTTTTGAAGAGATGTGGTCTTGCTATATTGCCTAGACTAGTCTTGAACTCTTGGGCTCAAGCGATCCTCCTGCTTTGGCTTTTCAAAGTGTTGGGATTATAGGCATGAGCCACTGTGCCTGGCCAAAACTAGCATTATTATAACCACTTTACAGTTGCCAAAGCAGGCTTATAGTGGCTCATTGTCACACACATACTGAGAGAAGAGGCTGGGATTTGAACTTAGGCTTCTCTATTCCTTATGTCCATGCTCTTTCTGTCACATTTAGCTGTTTACTCTATACCATGGGAGATCCTCAGGCCCTCTGGGCACTGTCCTATATTAGCAAAGGAGCTCCAAGCAACATGTTTTGCCCCTAGAACCTAGCAGTGATTGAATACCCAGAGTTGGGACTCTAACCTCCTAGTGTCCTGCCTGTACCTTGGCCATTTTCTTCAAGACACTAGTCACTCAAGAGTCAGCACATGTGAGAAATGATGGGGTCTGTAAGAGTATAGGGTCTAAGAGATCACTATAGTCCATTATTTGAGGAGAGGAAAGACAGAAAAAAAATCCCACAGACTTCTAGCAACAGTGCTGAAGCAAAAGCTAAAAAGTCTTGGCCATTACCACTTAGAAATGTGTGATAAATAAAACAAGAATAATCTTACATGATAGCTATTTTTTATTTCTTAAGGGAAAAGAAAAATGACAACTGGCCAGATATAAAGGTAGAAAGAAGTGTTGCACCGAGGGAGGTTGTAATTCCTGGTGACTTAGGGGCTAGGATTTTAGTGCTCGGATAGGAAGAGCCTACAACTGGGCCTGCATAAGAAACAGAGATGGAACTGAGGCCCCCAGCACAGCCAGGATCCTCAGAGGGTTACAGTTACACAAAGGGTAGACCAGAAAACAATCAGCCTGCCAGCCCAGGAAAAAGCCAAGGAAACTTACCCATCTTGGCCTGACTCCAAGTAGAAAAATAAGGGTTCTTGAGAATTAGTAACCACAAACCTGCTCTCACAGTGTTTGAATTTTAAATTTATACTACCCACAGGATCCAGGAACCTCTAAGCTGAGAAATTCAATAAAAATTAGTCTTTATGGCCGGGCTCGGTGGCTCAGTCTGTAATTCCAGCACTTTGGGAAATCGAGGCAAGTGGGTTGCCTGAGCCCGTGATTCGAAACCAGTCCAGGTACCTTAGCGAGATCTCATCTCTACAATAAATATCAAAAAATTAGCCGGGTGTGGTAGCATGCGCCTGTAGCTCCGGCTACTTGGAAGGCTGAAGCAGAAGGATCACCAGAGCCCAGCAGGTCACCGCTGGGGTGGCCATGAGCATACACCACTGTACTCCAGCCTGGGTGACAGAGTGAGACTCCGACTCAAAAAAAAAAAAAAAAAAATTAGCCCTGACTAGTGATAACCATGAATGTCTTATGAAGCAAATGAAAACCATTCTGAAGGGGCCCACTCTCAGCCACAGCCTAATAGGATTTCCCAGATAAAGCTGGATCTGGTCTCATAGTCCCAATCCAAAACTAAAAGACACAACCAAAAATCCAGCATGAACAAGAGGAATAATAAATGGCAGAAGCATCAGACACAAGAATGACCTGATTACAGGTATGAGCCACCATGCCCAGCCTGCAGCAAAATGTAAAACTCAATGATTTGGCTCAACAGACAATTAGACACTGGTAACCAGAAGATAGATGTGAGGAAGGTACATAGAATGTAGCACAGAGATATGAAAAGATGAACTAGAAATCCAAAGAAAACAAGAAGGTCAATAAAAATAGAACAGAGAGAATGGAGGAGAGACAGTATTCACAGAGTGGAGGAGAAAGGAATTATGCTTCAGATTCAAGAAGCAAAATATGTCTTCAGCAGAATAAATAGTAATAAATCTACACCCAAATGCCAAGCATCTTTAAGTAATCAATGGCATCTATTAAGATAGCTTCCAGCAAGTATCATCTGTGTTCTGTGTGTTGAAACTTTAGAAGAAGTGGCTTATTAGAAACATATCAAGGACACTACCTCTTCCTGCTTCTATTCAATATTGTACTGACGTTTACTAAGTAAACACAAAGAAAAAAGAATGAGAACTAGAAAGGAAGAAACTAAATTATCAGTATTCACACTTATAATTATTTACATAGAATATCTAGGAGAATCTATAAACATACTATTAGAACTAGTAAGAACATTCCACAAAATTGTTGATACAAATCAAAATATAAAAATCACCTATAGTCCAGCAACAAATTTAGGAACATATTTAAATATTTAAAACATTCTAAAAATTACAATAGTAACAGATATTCTCCAGTACCTGGAAATAAATCTGACAAAATGGCAAGACATTTAAGGAGAAAATTGTAGAACTTGACCAAAAGACTTAAGAAAACACTTAAATAGGCTAGGCACAGTGGCTCATGCCTATAATCCTAGCACTTTGGGAGGCCAAGGCGGAAGGATTGCTTGAGCCCAGGATTTCTAAACCAGCCTGAGCAATATAGCGAGACCTCATCTATACAAAAAAATCCCCCAAAAACAGAATAGAAAAATTAGTTGGGTATGGTGGCACACACCTGTAGTCTCAGCTACTCTGGAAGCTGAGGCAGGAGGATCGCCTGAGCCCAGGAAGTCGAGGCTACTGTGAGCTGTGATCATGCCGTTGCATTCCAGCCTGGATGACAGAGAGAGACGCTAACACCAAAACAAAACAAAACAAAACAAACAAAACAGTAAACAAAAATAGTGAGTGGATTTAAAGACAAAGTAAAATATAAAACTTGAAAATTCTACTAAGGGAATATAAGAGAATCTCCTTACCACTTTGGGAAATAAAGGCTTTCTCAAACAATACAGGAGGCACAAATCAAAGAAGAAAAATAATTTTGATGACATTATATGCAAAAATCAATTGTTCATTACATGAATCCATAAGCAACATTTATAGACAAACAAAAGACCGAGAAATTTTCAAGACATGAAACAATTTTAAAAGAATCAATGAGAGCCGGGCTCGGTGGCTCAGCCTGTAATCCCGCGCCTTTGGGAGGCTGAGGTGAGTGGATTGCCTGACCCCGGGTTCGAGACCGTGGGCAGCGAGACCTCACTCTACAATAAATCAAAAATCAGCTGGCGTGGTAGCTCATGCCTGTAATTCCAGCTACTTGGAAGGCTGAGGCGGAAGGATCGCCGGACCAGCACGAGTTGTGGTGGCCGAAGCGCCACTGCACTCCAGTGGCGACAGAGTGAGACTCCAATCAAAAAAAAAAAAAGAATCAATGAGAAAAGACAAATATCTCAGAAGAAAAACTGACAAAGCAAATGAACAAATTTCAGAAGTGAAAACCCAAATTGCATGTAAACATATGAAAAGATGCCTCACTTCACCAGTAACAGGGAAATGAAAATTAAAACAATGATAAAATATAATTTCACAGCCAGTTGCGGTGTCTTAGCCTGTAATCCCAGTACTTTGAGATGCCGAGGTCCTTGGTGAGATCTTGTCTCTACAATAAATCACAAAAAAACCTAGCCGGGCATGGTGGTGTGTATCTGTAGTTCCAGCTACTTGGAAGGCTGAGGCAGAAGGATCACCTAAACCCAGTAGGTTGAGAGGTTGCAGTGGCCATGAGTGTGCTGCTGCACTACAGCCTGGGCAACAAGAGTGAGACTCCAACTCAAAAAAAAAAAATATATATATATATATATATATATATATATTTATAATTTCACACCCATCAGTTTGGCCAACATTTTAATCTAACTAAATCCCAAAGACAATGTGGATAAAAAGATATACACTGCTGACAGGAGTGTTCATATGCAAATATGGGGGAGAGTTATTATTCTAATCTGCAAAAAGGGTTATTCTGGTTTTCTCTTGGGAAATACATCCAGAAGAAATACAAGAGCTGTTCTGTAGATTCTTGTTCCTGTGCCCTGCTCCTTCCTCATCTTGTTCTCATTACCAGGTATTAAGCTCTGGTTCTTTCTCCTCCTATGTCCTCTATAGGTCTGACTACCTTGCCATTCCATCGGAGAACAAAGAGAATTCTGCGGTTCCAGTGGAGGAATAGAACAGAAGTTGTATGACAAGAGGTGATGTACAGGGACATGGAAGAGATGGGTGGACAGCAGGTTGTACAAGTAACTGTCACTCACAACTGAAGTGATTTTTAATTTGGTCCAGTCAGTCGATTTCTACCCTGTACAGGGTACCCGTCTCAGGGTACTTCTTTAAGTTGATGACTAAGTCACAAAGCTCTGTATGATGTCAAGTCCTTCAGAAGGTGAATTGCTTTGGCCTGAGTACTGGGGCAACCTCAACTTGCCCATGGTAACAAAATAATTTTCTCATTCCCTCCTTTGGTCAAAGATTCTTTGGGCTGGGCTGGAATGGGCTGGGCTGGGTCGGGCTGGAAATTCTTAGTGAGTTGTTTTATCACTGGTAGGTGGCCTGAACTCTGAGGGACTGGATATCCCATGTTCAGTGATGTCAACAGCATCAGGAGGGCACCCCAGGGGCCCCATCGCTTCCCTTCACACATCCATTCTTCCAGTCAATCATTCATATATTCACAGACCTCTGAGCTTTCACCTCTGACTTCCTAACTCCATCAAACCTCTACACACCATAAGACTTCGCCAGAACTGAAAAGCCAACATTTCAACATGGACTCAACCTCATCCTAGCTTTCGAACAAGAAGCTCCAAAGTCAGCTGGATCTATCCTGTGCTCTAAATGACTCTGTACAAGGGCTGGAGGTAGCACCTCCCTCTGCCCTTAACTGGCTGGAACTGGCTCATTCTCCATTGCAGCGAGAGTGGATGTCTTAATGGAAGGAAGCTGGAGTGATTTGTTTGGGTTAAAGCAAAAGCATGTCATGAACTTGGATTCCCTGAAGTCAGTTTTTCCAAGTCTATGGCCCCCTTGGCTAGAGCATCACAGTGAAGCATGCCTCTTTAGATTCTTCAGAGATTGAAAAATCCTTAAGCATGGTCTAACACGCTCTCTGGAGCTTAGTATTCCAGAGCTAGATCCTGATAGATCATTAAGCCTGGTTTGGACTCAGTCCTTCCAAGAAGCTGAGGACAGGCAGCTTGGGAAGAACCAATGGTAATTTAACTGGCTCTTAAAAGTCATATATGTTCCTGATCCTATTACAATAATGTATGTGTGCCCTCTCCGGGGCAGTACACCACCTGGGCATTGGGACTGAAATTCCTAAGGTCTTCCTCTCAAAATTTTTGTGGACCAGTATTATTCCTCATTTTACATGAGGCAACTGAGACTGATACAAGGCGCAACTGAGACTGACACAAGGCTCAACTGAGAGATTTAAGAGGATAAAATGGCACAGAGATGAGTCTTAGGTGCTGACCAGTTTACACTTCCAGGGATGAATAATTTTGTTTTTGAAAAGACTTTGATATTGAGCTTGGCTTATGGCCATGTTTCTTTCACAAGTACAAATTGGGCTGAGGTCAACTCTGTTATATTCAGGTAACTAGAAACTAGCCAAAAAAGCAGAGAGAAGGACATGAGATAGACAAATAATTTTCTTTGTGTAAAGATTTGTGAATCTGAAACATCCTCCAGAAACATCCTTAGTCTGAGATGGATGATAAGCAAATAAGTGAAGGGATTGGGGAGGGATAGGTGGGTGGCCCCCAAATACTTCCCCTATGAATCCATAACATCCAGTGGTATTTTTTTCCTCTCCTAGATTTTGACAGAGAAAAGAAACAGCTGAAAACATTTTAGTCAATATCTCATGTTTCATTTTAATTAACAGGTCCGGTGTGGTATTTTTCAGCACCTGGGGATAAGAGAGGTGAAAGATGCTTGATAAAATATATGAAGATGAGGGCGACTGGGATTCAGTAAGAGAGATATCCGTCAGATCTTGGGAAGTTTATAAGAGAAGATTATATTATATTCCATTGGTTTGGGGCTTCACCTGACAAGCTCATTTTCCCACCTCTTTCACCCTTAGAGGAAGACTTGAAACAGAGATTCTTAACACGTTAGAAAGTTTGATTTTGTTGAAGAAAATGTTTGCAATAAATTCAAGACCCTTCTTATTTGTAATTTCCCACAAATTCCCTCTAAAATAGGAGAGAGAATACAGACCATTTTTCTTATAGTTAGGAAAATCAGCTTGAATTAGTGCAAGGTTCTCCCTGTCCCATGGCTGGTGGATGCCACAGCAGGCAGTAGTGGCAAGTCTCTTACTACCACTCTAAGTTCCTCTTGGTTTCAGTAGACCATGCATCTAACTTGTAACCAAGTAGTATGCTCGATTGCCTTTTTCTTTTTTTAAAAAAAAACCAACTCAGATGCTTCCTGTGTGACTTTTTTTTTTTTTTTTGAATCAGTCTCATTCTGTTGCCCAGGCTGGAGTGCTGTGGCACTCTCATGGTCACCCCAGAGTCGACCTGCTAGGCTCTGGTGATCTTTCCGCCTCAGCCTTCCAAGTAGCTAGAACCACAGGCCAGCTAATTTTCTATTTGTTGTAGAGACGAGGTCTTGCCAAGTTGCCTGGGCTGGTCTCAAACCCACGGGCTCAGGCAATCCACTCACCTTACCCTCCCAAAGTGCTGGGATTACAGGCCAAGCCACCGAGCCTGGTCTTGGGTGACTTTTAATGGTAACTCTCCTTCATTGATCCTTTAGATTATCTTCTCTACTCTTCCTTTTTCTGACTTCTCCACTCTTCACATTCTTCACACTTTCATTAGCTTTACTAAATCATAAGGTCACCTTGCTTGTAAGTAGAGAGCTAGAATCCATGTCTCTGACTTCTATCCCAGTTGTCTTTGCACTTAAGACTACAGCTGCTTCCTTTGTCTTTGTTTTTGAGTCAGAGTCTCCCTGTGTTGACCAGGCTAGAGTGCACTGGCCCGCTCATGGCTACTGCAGCCTCGACCGGCTGGGCTCAGGCAATCCTTCTACTTCAGCCTTCCAAGTAGCTAGAACTACAAGCACGAGCCACCATGTCCAGTTAATTTTTTTGATTGATTGTAGAAACGAGGTCTCACCATGTTGCCCAGGCTTATCTCGAACCCGTGGGGTCAGGCAATCCTCTCTCCTCCACCTCCCAAAGTGCTGGGATTATAGGCATGAGCCACCACACCGGCCTTTTTTTTTTTTTTTAAACTTCCATCCGATAACCTCTCTTGCGTGCCCTAATGTTCACCATCTTCTCTCACCCCTAATCCCACTCACTGCTTCTCTACTGCTTTGCTTCTTGGTGGATGCTAGAATGTGCTTTGAGAGTCAATCTTATTTTGTTTCTCTTTCTAGCTGGTTTGTGCATCATTCTTTCTCCTGAATTGCCATTAAACTCCCTCTTGGGAGACTTGATCACGACTATAAGTCTAGAAGGTACTGTGATCACCAGCCTACTTCAAATCTTCACTTGCCTCCGTTTCTCCCCTACATTCCTGCAAAAGGCCCAGGCTAAACGTGGGTTGCTCTGGAAGCTTTATCTGGCATGATGTTGCTTATTAAAGGGCTTAGAGTTCTCAAGGGCTATTATCACTTTAGAAACCCCATCTGTTGTCTTGGTGCTGGATAGTTCCCATGACTGATCCTTAATAACACAATTCCCCAAAGGCCAAGCTAGGTTAGGTCTGATTTTTTCTTCCTGCTTCTCAGCCATGAACTTGATTGCTCAACTCAGCCCCAAAAGTACCTTGCCCTGCGGACCTTCATCGTCAGCTCAGTTTTGTAGTTATATCAAAGCCTCAACTCCTGTGTGGAAACACTCAGTGCCTGCCCCTATCCCAACCTTGATTCTCAGCCTGTTTAACAGCATGATCCTTTAATTTCTCCATCCCTAAGCCCACACATCCAGACTTTCTGGTTTCTCTTTAAATGCCAAACTAGAAATATTACTAGGAAAGGGATTTTTCAAAGCAGGATATATGCTTGGAAATGTGTAGAGCAGAGAATGGTTAAGAGAAGAGACAGCACCTCCCTCCCTCCAACCACAAAACTGTTGAATCAAAAAGGAAAATACAATCGTCTCAGAATCTGTGACTCTGCCTCACATAAATCAGACAGAAAAAGGCTGTGTAACTGCATCTTTGCAGAAAGAAGCAAGAACTACACACATTTTAGAATATATCTTTGTTCCCCTTTCCCAGTTTAACATGGAAATAGAAAAACAAAACAAACATAAACGAAAGTTTCCTCTCACCTCATTCTGTACACGAAAAATCCCTAACTTGTGAATTCACCTAGTTACTGTAAATGTATCCAAATAGTACTTGCTCATCAAACCAATCATTCCACAATCTGTCACGCACTAGCTTAGACTCTCAGTGTGCCCCATGGTCATAGGTCTGAAAAATAGCACCATCCAAACCTTAATCTCTGAACTCTAAAGTGGTGGATAGCTCATGGTTAGTTCAGCCCACTCCCACCCTCTTTCTGAGTTTGTAGTAGGATCTAGGAGAGAAGCACTTCCATACAAGTGTAAGTAATAGTTCAGACTCCACCTCCATCCAAGGCCAGCTGTACCTCAGAGCTGGCAGTGCTCTTTCTCTCAACACTTGGCAAGAGCTGCCTCTGCTGGGCAGTGTGTGTGATGAGGAGGGAGGCCGCTGAAAGCCAAGTGCTCACAGGCCACCATTAAGCAAAATTAGTAAACTCTTAAAGTCTTGCAACAGATAGAATTCTTTTTTATATTGTCACTTTCCTTTGCCTTTTCTTGATTTTCCACAGCCAATCTTTTTCTGAACTCTAGAAATGTTCCTGACCACCCAAGCCCTCGGTAATCTACTGCCTGTATGTGGTGTTTTTAGTAAACCCCCAAATCATATCAATAAAGCATCTGTTAAAATTGTTTGCTCTGGCTTTTCTCTACTATGCGTGTCTGCTACATAGACACTGGATTCCTGCAGCACCCCCACCTGCATCATTGCCTGTACCCAGTGGATATACCCTGAGAATGAAAACCACATGCAATAGTGTAGAATTAAACATATACTAAATGTATGATTTAGTTTCTCCTCTCTTCTTTCCTCCTCTACCCAAATACAAAGGAATACAAGTCACTGTTTTATGCCTGGCATCAAACATGTTTCCTAACCAGATGGCAAGGAGCCAACCACAGGGCAGACCCAAGTGAAGAGAGGGGCCAAGCTGGCACTCAGCTCTGCCAGCTTAGGTAACATAAGGCAAACTATCTCTGTGCGTCCATCTTCTGGGAAGTGCCAAGGCCCCAAAAGGGAAAAGTTCAACAAGAAACTGTCATTGAGATTCACAGTTCACCACAATCGCCTATAATAACAATAGCACTGATCCATAATGAGATCAGAAATCATCTTAGTCAGCTTAAGCAACACAGCAAGACCTCATCTTTACAAAAAATAAAATAATTAGCCAGGCATGGTGGTACATGCCTGTAGTCCCAGCTACTTGGGAGACTGAGGCAAGAGGATCGCTTGAGCCTAGGAGGTTGAAGCTGCAGTGAGCTATGATCACGCCACTGCACTCCAGCCTGGGTGACCAGAGAGAGACCCACTCTCTGAGAAAAAAAAAAAAAAAAGGAAAATCATCTTAGTATAATACCAGCCACCATACTAAGACATATATATGTATATTTTTTATATTATCTCTAAAACACTGAGACTTGGAGTGATGGAGGCCCAAGTTGATAAATAGTGGTGCTGCAATTTGTACTCAGGTCTGATTTTAAATTTCTTATCCATTCTACTTGATCAGGGCGCCTCCCTCCCCTGAGAAGGTGCCCATCTGTTTATGTGTGTGTGTCCAAGCGTGCCTATATCCATGTCTTCAGGACCTGCCACGGGCCTAGCTGGGAAGACCAGAGACGTGTGGGATGATGAACACCGATGAATCAAGCAATAAACACACACACACCATTTATTCTTTGTAGTTCAATACTTTTTCTTTTAATTCATACTGTACTTCCATGGCTCTAGCTACTTTACATTAAGATTTGGCTGGGCAGCCTTGTATGTTTCTAGGTACTAGCGTTAAGTCTTCGGACCTTGCGCACAGCGCCAGGCAAAGTACAGTTACAGATCCAAATACAGACGGCCAGACAACTCGACTGCAATCAACCTGTGTTCCCATATATGGCCCAGTGCAGGTGTTGGGGACTGCTCCCTCTGCCTCACCCCACTCTACCCCATGTCAGGATTATCCAGGGCCACTATGGCCTCTGACCCATCCCTCCCCACCTTGGAGTCTAGGTTGAGTGGGGGGATAAAGCACCATGGGTTTGGGAAGATGGTATGGTCCATGCAGAGAGTGGTCTGGCCCCAGAGTGCAGGGTAGGGAAATGTGGGGAGCCACACGCTCTTGTTGGCAAAAATGGCTGCTTTTACTGTGCAATCTCAGCACATGGTACCCAAGCCCAGAGCCCACTCCCCAGACACAGCCAGCTGTCTTGCCTGGAGCAGAGGCCGCCATTTTGCTTCTGTAATGTCTTATTGTGTTGAGAGAAGCAAGGAGGGCTGAGGGATGATAATGTTCTTTAAGCCTTCATATGTTGGGGAGATCGTCCGGCATCAGCTCCTCTTGGCAGGCAAGATGCTTCTCACCAGCAGCCAAGGCTTCAGTCTGGGCTCCAGGGCCTGCTGAGGACCTCAAGTCACAAGACCCCTGAGCTGTTGCACAGAACATCAAAACAGGGAGATGGCTGGGCCCATCACAGCCATGGCCAGAGCAGGAGTGAGGTAACAAGGCTGGGCAGAGAGGTGGGAAGGGAGCTCTCTACACCGTGTGCAAATTCCTGCTCTACATGAGGAAAGCAGGGGCGTTAAAAGATGGCCTTCCAGAAAACGCTCCTCTCACACCCCAAACGCATCTTCTGGAAGAAAACACAGAGATGGAGGGGAGTAGGGCCAGCCTGCTGGAGGTTGATGAGGGCCAAGAATGTCAAGGAGTCAATGGGATGATTGTCCCATAGCCTAGGGACAAGGGGTCAAAGAGGGGAGAGTCAGGAAGGGAGGTCCTGGGTATTCCTACTGGAGGAGGCAGATGGGGTCTGGGGGTATGGGGAGGAAGACCAGAGCCCTGATATCTGGGGGAAAAAGAGAGGCATGCTATTTCCCCTGGGAGCATTTGTGGGGGAAGGGCTGGCTTTGGCTGCCTTGCAGAGCTAAAGAAGTAGCATGGTATGGCACAGAAAGGACCCTTCTGGGACCTTAAACAGTTCAGAAAGAGTCTTCCGCTAGTCCTTTCCCCGGAATCTCATCCTAGAGATGCTACCTACAAAGGTAAGAGGTACAGTCCAAGCTCAGGTGGGGAACAGGGACCTGGAGAGAATCCACTTCTAATAAAGTATTCCTCTTGAGGTCTCTTGGTCCTCCCTACTCCTTGTAATTTCAGGTTCTTAGTGTCAGTGTTCTAAGGCAACCCAAGGATTTTAGCCAAAGCTTCAAACTTAATCCAAACCCCAACAGGAGAAGTGCTAGAATCAGAAATGGCTTCTCTCCATTGTTTTCTCTATCAATAAAAAGGGAGGATGAACAGCTGAAAGGCTTCACAGTGCCTAAAGATGGAAGATGGGCTCCATCCAAAATGGCACTCTTCTAACTTAGAGAAAGTCCAAAGGAAGGCCCCCTTCCCAAACTAAGACCAGGCCAAAGAAGGAAGAAATCCTCCCAGGTTAATACTGAGCAATACATCAAGTTTGATACCCTTCCCCTCCCTTTCTCTCTCTGCAACTGAACTTCCCTATTTCTTAAGAAGAAATGTTGATCCTACTCTGAATTTCCTGGGAGTTGAGATGCTGTCCTACTACACCTCCGAAAAAGCTTTAGCTCAGAAGGCTTGTTCTCTCCTGGAAGAGTAGCTTCCAAATCTAAGAAAGCCCAGTCTCGCCAGCCTCTGGTCTAACCTCAAAGATGATGCCCAACCTAGAACCTCCCTTAAATTAATCAAGCCCAACCCCCTCCTGTGACAGGAGGATACTGAAGCTCAGAGGAGGGTGACTTGACCAAGGCCACAGAGCTGGTCAATAGTAGAGTTAGGACTCAGACCCAGGTCTCCTGACTCTCAGTCCCATGCTCTAACAAAGAGTGTCCAAGTTGCCGATCTCACTGGCCTGAGACATTATACCTGTGCCCCAGGGAGGTGGTTGGGGAAAGGAGAGAGTTGCACATATGACTGGCTTCTCTGAAGCCAATCTTGATAATTCTTCCACAGTAAGCTCGAGTGGAAGTCTAGACCCTACAGTTGTTCTTCACCTGGTTAGAAACTCTGCAAATTCTTTTAAATTGTATGCAGACTCTCATACATTCTACCACATAAATCATCACAGAAAGACTTGTGTGAACCCAGAATTCTTATCTGAACAAAAACTAATCCTTCCCCCCCCCCCCCCCCCCGCAAAAAAGGAGTAGCTAGAAAAAGTAACATAACAAAGGGGTGATTCTGAAGCTCTCCTGCAGATAACTGCTAGCCAGGCTACTGGTCAAGAGTTATAATGCTATTTATTTGTTTCATTCCCAGACTTATCTGCAGGGGTAAATTCCCTTCTCTTTCACAAGTTGTTGACTAAGGGGAAAAAGATGTTGTTTGGGAATACACTTATTGGATCCCTTCTGCGGTATTAAAGTAAAAAAAAAAAAAAAAATTAGAACAGAGAGATCCATGATTCTAGGTGACATTCCCTGTGCACACATTGTCTATTGGGTTTAAATCACCAACATAACCCCAAACAAAACAAAAACAAAAAAACAGGAGGGTTCTTCCAACATACTAAGTACCTCCCTCCCTGTCAACTCCTCCTCCCTGGAATGGTCCTGAGAGATAAAGCATAAGCAGAACCACACTCCCTATGGCCAGGTCTGCTTTATCACTTGACTCCCAGCAAAGAAGCCTTCGTAAGTCACCCCCAAGGTCTCATGATGGTGCCTTTAATAATTAAATAACTTCAGCAAATAATTACATGTGCCACAAATTTAGGAGATTAAAATTTTCACATTCAAAAGTTTCTGGGGATAATATTGGCGTCTGCACCCTGCCTCCTCCTTTGCTCTGGGCCCATGGGCCTTGACCCTCAAGGATGTCTGTCAGTCAAAGTCCTGGACAAGAACTTTAACAGGGAATTGGGATGTTTAACTTTAACTGGGAGTTGAGATGCTGTCCTACTACACCTCCGAAAAAGCTTTAGCTGACTGGCCTGTGGGCATATGACATTTAGCTCCATTTCCTCACATCTCTTCTTCTAGGGGAGTGATATCAACTCCAGCTGACCACCTGGAGTCTTCTCATCCTCCTTCCTTGGGGGATGACCTGGCCATGAATCTATCTGTTTTCTGATATCTGTCCTTTAGGGAAATACCAAGGCCTTATTCTCTCACTATAAAAGTCAAACCCTTTAATTGCCTCAGGGAAATATTCAGGCCATTCCAAGAGAAAAACACAACTTTCTCTTCGGGCAGATCAGTGATAAAATCTTCCTTCCTTTGTTCTGATAAGACATCCAGGGTTCTGGGTTCCTTCTGTCTCCTTGCTTTGACAAGTCCAGGAGAAGAATGAACATGCTTAAAGAGCTCTCCTTGTCAAACTAACTGTGATCAAGAATCTCCATGAGTTCTGCCTGAAGCTGGCGAGACTCTTTTCCTCATTGTGTGGAGAAATGGTTAATGGGTGAAGGATGATGAATGTGCCCAGAAGGGCTCCATTAATTCAGATAAATGCATGGGTCCTAGTGAGGCAACTTTAAAAAGACACAGATGGCTCACTCCCCTAACCCAGTGTCTTCTACTCCTTAGTGATCTTATAACTTTCTGGGGCCAGAGACCAGAGAAGGATATGTACTCCATCTCTAGTTTCCAAGTCTGAGAAATTTAGAATTTGGAATGGCCCCATAAGGGCAGAGATTTTACCTGGCATTTTCCTGCCCCAACACATGCACCTTTGCTAAATCCTTTCCTCCGATGGCTTGGTTGTTTTTCCATATGCAAAGCATCTCAGATAGTTGTCTCCATTGGCTAATGTTGGTTCTTTACCAAGAGTAAGTGATGCTGGCAATCCAGCAAATGCCTTGGCTACTGGTGCTATTTACCCAGCAGTCTGTGTAGCAGGAGACCCTGGGAAGACCCTGCACCCGACATGTGGCTGAGACACTCCCTCCCTCAAATACTGGAGGGCCTAGGACACCCTGACTCATCCTAGAAATCAAACTGACAGCTCCAAGTGAAGGAATCAGAGCCACGGACCTGACTTGCTGATAACCACTAAGAGGTTTCACAAGGTCGAAAATGCTCTACCCTGGCTAAGAAACAATGTGCTCTTAGGGCACAGAGAAACAATAGGACTTTAGGCACTAAAAAGTGACACTTCACCCAGATCCAGCCTGGGAGAAGACCAGAGAGAAAGAGGGTGGGAAATAAGAAATTCCCAGCCCCTATTGAGCCCACACCCTACACAGGTCGGAGGAAGGTGTGGGGTGATTGAGGAGAACACTCTTCAAAACATGAGTCCTCAGGAGCCTGCAACCCCGCAGATGCAGCGTTCCTAGCTTTCCAAACAGTCCTCTCCACCTGACGCTTAGTGTACGGTCGGGATCGAATGGGCGGCCTCCAAGGGGAGACTTAGATTGGGCTCCTGCCCTTCATGCTTCGGTGTTCCCAAGAGAACAGCCTGGGGAAGTGTGGGGTAGGGAAGAAAATATTCTCTTTTATTTTGGAAACAAATCAAAAGGGGATTAAGGAATGAAGCACCTTAAGCAATGTCCCCTTGAGACTTCTTTTCGAGACCCTAGGGTCTTCACAGGCATAACTTTGGCTCAACGACATTTCCCTTCTAAGAGCCAGGAACGGCCAGCAAGGGAATGGGTGGGGAACAGAGGATGGGAGGAGGAGGATCAGGGGAGGTTGGTGCTGAGAGGTGGTCCCTGCCCTCCTCAGCCCTCCACCAAAGGAAAACGCTGCTCCGGCCAGCACAGGGGGCGGGAGGTCCCGCTCCTTCTCCCTGGTACATAGGCATTATCTCTTTTTAAAATCTGTATATAATATATATATATTTATATTCTGTATATATATATATTCATATATATATATTTATATGGTCTATGTACATGTATTGCACAGGCCTCTTGCAGCCACCCTGTTCCTGCCTTGTCAATGAAAGCGGTTCCTCTTCTCTTCACTTTCCGACGTGTAGTCACGGGACCTGATGCCGTTCTGAAGGTTGATGAGTGAGTCCTTCATCTGTAAGACAGGGAACCCACCCCAGGCCTGAGTCTGTGTCCTCCAGGAGCTTTCCACCCAGCAGTCTCCCGCTACCCCACACCACCTAGGATAGGTCCTCAATCACACAACAGAGTTGAACGGAGCTGAGCCCCTAAAACAAGGGTGTGTTCAGGGATACAGTTTCAAGTAGAAAGGAGACTGCCAGTCTAGCATGGGGAATCCCCTTGGGTAAGGTTTGCTGGGTCTCGGTGATCTGAATTAAGAACCCTCTCATCCTAGGAGAATTATCACAGAAACAGAAAACTGAATTCCACACGTTCTCACTAATAAGTGGGAGCTAAACATTGAATACATACGGGCAAAAGGATGGGAGCAACAGAGACTGGGGTACTCCTAAAGGGGAAACGGAGGGAGGAGGTAAGGGTTGAAAAACTACCCACTGGGTACACCATGTCTATCACCTGGGGGATGGGCTCAATAGAAGCCCAAACATCACCAACACACAATTATACCTGTGTAACAAACCTGCACATGTACCCCTTGAATCTAAAATGAAACAAAACAAAAAGAAATCTCTCAAAGAGTTCAGTTGCTACAAGGAGCCAATTAGACTGCCACATACTTGATCATCTATTCATTTCATCTGGTTTCCCTGTTCATCCCTGCTCAATATACTATATGCCTGTCTTTGTGCACTAAGTCACACTGTTCCCTCAGTCTGGGAATCTTTTTGCTTCCGCCTAGTTCAATCTCATCCATCTGCTATTTTTTTTGATCTACTGTAGTGATGAGGTCTTGCCAAGTTGCAGAGGCTGGTCTCGAACCCATGAGCTCGGGCAGTCCTCTCACCTCGGCCTCCCAAAGTGCTGGGATTATAGGTGTGAGCCCGGCCTATCAGCCTTTCTTGATATGACATGGCTTCCAGACTACTCTCCATGCTGTTTACCCTCTTTAAGAAAAAAAATCCCCCTTAAATGTGGCTCCAAAGCTAAACATGATACTCTAAGAACATTAAATTGTATTCTGATAGCTGCATTAAGATTCTCTTTCCTTACTGAATATTAACAAGTGTCTCCAACCTGCCATCAAATCCTGACAATCCCGCAAAGCTATGATTATAATTCCTATTTTATAAATGAGGAAACATATTAAGTACCTTGCTCAAGGTCACAAAACTAGTTAGTGCGCAAGGTTGGGATTCCATCTCAGGTCTGGCTAACCACAAAATATCAGAAAGACACCTCTTTAGAAACAGAAATTGTATTGTCATAGGACAAATTCTGAGTCTATAACCTTCCTAATTCTCTGGCATAGCACAGGTAGGTTCCTACCTCTTAGTAACCACATGGGGGCACCTTTAAATAAGATACTAGATTTTTCTGAGGGAAGGAAGAAGCTCCTCCAACAAGGAAACTAACCTAACTATTGATTTTGCCCTAGGAAGACTTTTCTAAGTGACTGGAGCTAGTTTTTTGGAGGAATACAGGCAACTATACTACAAAGATGACATAATGAAATGCACACAGAGTACACAGCACAGTCAAAGCGCAATGCCTTTGAGGAAGAGAGGCTGCCAGTGGTTGTGTGTCTTTGACTGTAGAGGGAAAGGGTGGTATACATAAAAAAATTTTTTAAAGATGTGCCCTCTAGGAAGACAAATCTCTGTAAAAAGGGGAGATTTTCTCTGTCTAAATGCCTGTCAGATGGCTATGGGTTACCAAAAAAAATAAAAAGAGCTCCCCTTTCATTTAACTTACAGCTTTCTTGCTGCAAATCCAGTGTATTACGGCATTGTTACTATTTTGGGGAATGCACTTGTTTCTAATGGCCCATTCAAGGATGCTTTAAAATTAAAACAATGGATGCCCGGGAGAAGAATGAGTGGGAGAAGAAGTCTGGAGGGTGGTGATAGAGATGGCGATCATTCCCAGAGCATAAGGAAGGAGTTCTGTCTCCCAAAGGCTAGGGTACGCAGAGGAGGTAGGGCATCTCACCTGGTCAAGGAGCATCACTGAGGATTTGATGATCTCTCTCCATTTTTGGAGCTCAGTATCGTGGTACTTTTGTTGAGACTCTAAGAGTTGAGCCCATTCTGTTTGAGACTGGGGTAACCTGTGGGGTAGAAGAAGGGGCACCCCAGCAGCTGGAGTTATGCTCAGCGAACTGTCTTGTGCTCCCAGACCCCTAAAGGACAGAAAGTCACATCATAGTGCTTTGTCCTCTACTCAGTGCCCTTGGTGCCCCTGTGCCCCCAGATCGAAAGTAGACAAACTGCAGAGACAGATTTTTCAGGGCTTCCCTATGAACTCATCACAAAGTGTTATCCCCCACACAAGGGCACTGGGAAAGTCCCAAGGAGACTGAGAGGCAGGGACCAGGGCATGGCATCTTGCGGGGCAGAGGTGGTGGCAAGGTAACGAGGCCAGGATTACCTTTCTTGGAGCCTTAGACCCTGCCAGGCAGTGAGGGTCTGCGTGGTGTACTCCAACATCCAGAGTTTGTAGAAGAGCATCATGTTAAGGATGACCAGCAGCACCAGACTAGGAAGGAGACATGGGGAAAAAAGCAAGAGCAGTGAGATGTCACTGGAGCCGGGACTATCCCCCATCCCAGAGGCCACTGTCCCTGACCAGTGGATCGTCCAAAGCATTGCAGTAAGCAGGAGGGTGCAGTGAGGAGAGGAGAGGGGGGGAGGGAGGGAAGAGAGAGAGAGAGAGAGAGAGAGAGAGAGAAGCAGCAGCATCTTGAGGGGCCAGTATACAGCAGGAAAGCCAAGGAAAGGAGTGTAGGGGGAAGGCATTGGAAAGGAGACAGAGCCTGAGTGCCTGGGGAAAGACAGGTGAGGTGGAGAGGAAAAGAGATGAGACATTAAAGGGTCATCATAGAGCCAGTACCTGAAACAGATCCTAATGGGAGCAAGGGAGAAAAATGGGGAGGAGGCAGAGGTTAGAAACAGACAAGTGTGGGGAAGGGGAAAACTACACTTAAAATCAAGCCAGAGGGCGAGCAGAGTATATGAGAAAGAAATACTAGAAGCAAAGACATGATGGGTGAGAGGACCCAGCAAGGGTAGAACAAGAGAAAGCAACTGTAGATAGGTTCTTAGTACCTCAAAGGTGTTTTTTTTTTTTTCTTTCACTGCACAGAATGCATTTTCTTTTTTCTTTTTCAGGCTTTGTTTTTTATTTGAATTTTATACAACTACATTCCATATTTAAGTCACCCAAATATTGTGATCTTATAATCTTTTCCTGGGTTTATTGTGCTATCATGACAGCATGCAAATTGGAGGAGCATGAAGTGTTTCCGTTGATTTAAAAATGACAATTTCCAATAAGTGAATGCATTTTTACAGGTGCTTAACTGAGAAAAGTTTCCTCCCACCAACCCAACATTAGGACACAACTGAAGGAGGAATTCCAGTGGGTCCCAGCTCAGCCACACAGGTCTTACAGCTGCCAGCAGAGCTGCTCTAAAGCTGCAAAAGCCCCTGCCTGGAACCTGCCAGTATCTGGCAGGAGTCACGGAGACTAAACGAGGTCTCCTAGAGTCTGGGTCAGAACTAGTGAGAGACAGGCAAAGATCATCCAGGGGCTGGAGGACCCGTGTGTAGTGAACTATGGCAGAGAAACTGTGGAAATTCTCTTCTCTCAGCCTCACCGGCTGCCTGGATCACTTTATGACAGGAGCTCACATGATAGAGTTGGAGACATGGATAAAGAGAGGATCCAGAGACACACAGAACAGGGTACAAATCCTGGATCACTCCTTAAATGTTTCTTAACTTTTGATCAAGTTTCCCAGCTTCTCTGACTCAGTTTTCACAATAGGGACAATAATACCTACCCTATCTGGGTTGTTCTGTGGACTAAAGGAAATGTACATAAAATACCCTGGCACACAGTAGACCTTCCACACGAGGTGGTTCCTATCATTAAAGGAGGAGATACAGACACACATAGGAGGACAGAAGATGACAAAAACAGAAAGATAAAACAAAGAAATGGAAAAAGGACCAGCAAAGGGAGAAAAGTTTATACAGTGTCCTCGACTTTTCAATGTATGCATGCATTTGTGTCCATGTGTGTGTGATATTGTGTTTCTTATTTGTGATTCTGGGACTATGGAAGGTAGTGTTCCTTAAACTGACAGACGCAAATCCCTGGGGCTATGCAGCTGTGTTCTCAAGGCTCTTGGAATTCTCAGCAAGACCTTTTAGACTTTGAATTTAATTTCAGTGACATGGTCCTTAATTGTATCAGTACACACTGGATCATCTGAACATCTCCTGCCTCTTCAGTGAGTGCTGTGCACTGAGTGCCTGCATTTGGGTTTATGTTGGCAATCCTGTCTGTGCTAAGTGAGGGTCAAGGGACACCCCTGTGTGCTAAGTGAAGGCTCCACAGTGGTTTAAACAGAGAAAAGAAGCAGGAGGCTGAGTCACTGCGCAGCAGGCGTGTGGCAAGAGCCTGCCAGACACAGGGCAAGCAGTGCCGTGCCAGCCTGTCCCACACAAGGGCCGTCAGCAGCGCCTGGAACCTGTTGTGTTGAATTAGAAGATCTGATCATCCTAAACTTACGAAACCCTATAGCTGGATAATACCATGCTATACAATTTACTTAGGGAAACAGGCTATCTGTACTTGAAGTCAAAATGCGGAAAGAGCTTAAACACAGAACTAACCTGAGGTTGTAGTTTTCTATTTACCAAAATCCAGTACCAGAGATTTAATTTTAATAGAGTAATGGCGTGAGTCACATTAAATCGATGCTGCTAAATGTGAATTTTACTGGTTTGACAGTTGCCTTTGTATTTAATTTTGTAAGTGTCCTGATGTCTTATGCTATAGTCAGAAGAATTTTGCATCTACTTTCAGATTACACATGTGCATCTACCTTTATTTCCCATATTCAGTAAGAGAGTCTGGCATGTTTCCCACGGACTCCCCTCCTATAAGTAGTCCCCAGCATTGTCCGTGCCCTGTCTTCCCTGTCACACTCTATATTATCCATGGATCATCTCATTCACATGGAGACTTTAATGCTGTGAATGATCAACTAGTGACTGCAGCCTACACTTTCCTCCTGAGCTCCACATCCATATCAGCAAATATCTGTCACCACCCCATCCCACCCCCCACCTGCCCCGATAACCTATGGAAACTCAGACACACACGGAACTGATTATGTCTTCTCTGACAACCTTTCACTAAATTCCAGATTTCTGTTACTGATGCAGCCATCTATGGTCCCTCAAATCCGTAGTCCATCTTCCTTGCTACATAACCAGATGGTTAATGAGGCTTTCCCTTCTAGGATCTCTTGGCCCCAGTCCCTCATCCAGTCTGACATCCGTGCTCACCTAGATCACTGCAACTCACTCTGACTGACCTCCCTGCCTTCAGTCTTTGCTTCTCAGATCCATCTGACACACTGTCGTCAGAGTGATTTTTCTTTTAATGCGAATCTGTGTCACTCCTGGGCTTTCTTCTGAGTTTCCTGAACATCAGACTATTCCCGCCTCTGCCTCTCTGAGATGGCTTCAGTGAAGCCAGGGGTGGAGGGAGTGTGGGGCACAAAAGCAAGAGTGGTGCCCTATGCACAGCTGGTAGAGCCATGCCCCACACTCTCAAAGCACATCCCAATCCAGGGAAGGCATGGAATGCCAGGCTGAGCCAAGCAGAAGAGCTGTCCTTAGCTGTTCTCGCTGCTTCCTGCTTGAAACGGTTTAGGAAAATCCTAGGCAGGCAGTAGGATATTCTCACGCTTCAGATAGTACTGTGTTCTCCCATCTTGCATCTCCACTTCTTTCGACTTCCTTTATCCCTAGCCCAGCATCTTTCTGTGCAAGTTACTGAGCCTACCATTTTAGAATGTCATGGTGATTATTATGAATAATGTACATTAAAATAAGCATCTGCTTTTGCTGTATTGCAGGCACTGGCTTTGTCTGGCTACCCTGCCAACATGTGGGCTCCATGTGTGCACAGTTCTAGTGTCTGGCACACAGTAAATGCTAACAAAACAGGAAAAGCAGCGAAGAGGCAAGAAACGACCTACAGAGAAACCAATCCAGACAGAGAAAACTAGAGGACACACACACACACAAAAACAGGAGAAACAGTATGGGTGCTTATATGCATCGAGATGGCCCTGAAGCATCAGGCAGGAGGGAGAAGGAGGTGGCAGATGGGGGGAATGCCTGGAGTCCCTTACACACAGCTGATAACCAGCAGCAGCTTGGACACACTCTGTAGGTGGAAACCACTGGGAGTGTCCTCGGGGATATGCCGCGTCTGCGTGGAACCTGTAGGGAGAATAAAGCAGCTGTCACCATGGTGACTTACACATCACAACTGCTGACAGGACACTGGTCAACAGCAAACTTCAGGGAATAATACAACCATCCACGATGCTGTCACGGCAACCATAGGATAGATATGCCTCCAAGGAGAAAGGTAACTCCTCAAGGGCAAGGACATGAGTTGGGTCAGGCAATCACTGAACAATTGAGAAAACTGACAGACCTATGTAGCTAGGACATATAGATGCAAAGTGAATATTAGCTAGGGAGGGGAAATAGCACTGGGCTAGGACTACAGGCAGTCAGCTCCCGGCTCTGGCTTGATTCCTAATCAGCAACATGATGTTGGAAAAGTCCCATAAGTGTTGGGAGCCGGCCACAGAGGCCCACAGAGCATTAGGGATCAGGAAGGGCCATTGACCCCGAGACCACTAGGATGCGTTCGGGAGCTATTGACCCCATTTCCTCCCCCTTTCTACTCAGCACTAACCAGATTAAGCTCCTGAGATAAAAACTCTGAGACCGGGATGAACACAAGCTAACTTTAGAAGCTCATTGCTCCCATTCTTCCACAAACTGCAGCTTTGGCTTTCACACAACTTATAATTCAAACTCGGGCCACATCTAAGAGCCTTAGTATTGGTCACAGACATCTGGGTCATGATCTTAGGATTTACTGAAGTTGAATAAGGTGTAAATTGTAGAATATAGTTTTAGAAGACAGCCGTTTTGTTGAAAGAATGTGGCTGGGTTACTTGCAGGTAGCCCACTGTGAACTTTGGACTGGGCCACATTCCAAACATTCTGGGATGGGACACTTTAGTTTGTAAAGTAAGTACTTAAGTCTCCACAGAATTGTTTAACTTGGTATTAGTACGAAAAGGGTTTATAGACAGTACAAAAAGGGTTTAAAGGCAGTCATGGATTAAGGTTTCATGGATTAGGTTATGGGATTATACCCGAAAGAACATCTGATGGGTGGGGAACGCCCCTCACACACCCAACTGTGTATAAAAGACCCAAAAGACCCATTGTAATTCCCAATAAATGGCTTCTGCACTAGACTGGAGTCCAGTCTCTTTCTTTCTCTCTCTCTCTTTCTCCTTCCCCCCAATCGCCGACACCGTTTCCACCTTTGGGGTACCCTGAACCCAGCTGGAGCTGGTCTCTGGCACATAAGCTTTTTGAGAATCAGTTTCCTCAAATGCAATGTCTGTCAGAAATCTTGTATGTGCAACCCATAACATGGAAGTGCTCCAGGTGAAGCCAAAGAGGGATGTGGAAAGCTGGCACTCTCCTCTGCCTCTTCTGCCTCCCCTGACTCCAGTTTAGCTCTGAAGAACTCACAGGGATGTGCAAAGCACAATGGATTAGTTGACTCTAAAGCTCCTTAGAATGCCAGGTATCCATGACCAAACAAAGACATGAGGCTGTGGACAGCTAGAAGGGAAGAAAAAGAAGTATGCCTGAAAGGACAGATGCTTGGTAGTCCCATGGGGGCCAAGTGAGGTAGGGGGCTGACTCAGACCCCCTGAGCCTTGTGTTATCAGGTAGTCTCTGGGGTCTGGGCTGCGGCATCTTCATGTATCTCCCAAGAACTCAGAAGCTAGATACCTGAGTCTATATGGGTAGCCATGGAGCTCAGGCATCACAGAGGCATAAACACAAAGGCAACTTGTGTTAATCAGATCACATGGATTCAGCAGGTCCTGTGGAACTTAAAGCGCAAAGAGAAATAGAGCATGGGAACTTCTGATTTCGTGGGTTTGTTCAAATCCTATGCAAATTATACCCACGTGCAAAATGAGTGTGCACATATACCTTGGCATGGGCACACAGTTCCAGCCAAAGTCCCAGTCCACACCTCCTGAATCCACCTGGCACACACCTGCCACGTGCTTGATCCTGTGGCCCACATCTTCATCTGTGGGTGTGGTGACGGGGCTCATCACCTCTTCCAGGTGAGGAACCCGCAGGTGGGTGTGGGGACGCTTCCTCCTCCGCACTGTTGAGGGTTTGCTGGCCTTCTCTTTGGGAGACTGTCTGTGCATCTCAGCCAGGTAGGTGCTCTCCGTTTTGGCCAGTTCACTCTCTACCAGCGACAAAAAGGTCACATCAGAGGCCACCTTCAATCCAACATGCTGGCCTCCAGAAGGAACTCGCTATGAAAGCCATTTTCCTAGCCTATACTCTAGGAATTTGGCTGGGTGGGCAGACGACTTTCAGGGATGCCCATGAGCCTCGGGAAGTACTTTTGAAACCCAGCCCCACCCAAACTCCTCCTCTGGTGTTGCTGAACATTGCATGGAGCCATATGTTCTCAACATCTGCACCCTTATGTATACAGTCTGGGGCACATCACACACTTCCTAAATAGATGCATTTGCAGGCAATGGGTAGATCCTTCTCAACAAAATGACTACTAGTATCACTAGATCTGTGGTTCATTTTTGGAGGGGGGGATATAGATCCCTTAATGATCTCATAAAAGTTATAACCACAGTCTCCTGAAAAATACAAATGTCCACATACATGTCAAATTTGGTATCCATTTCTGGGGCAGACTTAGGGATGCCATTTGACCCCCTCATTGTCTCAGCCTCTGCCCCCATTCTCCATGTTTCCCATTCTCCTGAAAGATGAGCAACAGCTGTGTGATTCAGTTTCCCCAATTTAACGAGCCGCAATGACCACAGCACTCACCTAGATGGCGGAAGTAGTCTTCCAGCCCACTCCAGAAGTTCTTTTCGATGAACGTTTTCACTAACCCCCAGGGCTGTTTTCGGTAGCGCAGCTCTGTGGAGACCCTGAGGAACAAGCCAGAAACAAGATCAGTCATTTCCTCGGTGGTTCCCTTCTCTGCTGGGAAAAAAGAAATTTGGATTTAAGCCAAAGTAGCTTCACATTCACACTGCATATTACATGTTAAAAAGTCCTTTCACAGTCCCTGACCATTCTCAAGGTTGGTGGAACTTGTGGATTTATCATTTTACAGATGAGAAAACTGAGGCTTAGAATATTTAAGCAGACCAAAAGCTAGTAACAGGGCTCTGACTCCAAGTTCAGAGTTCTCTCATGTCATTACACTGCCTCCTCTCAAGAGGCTTCAGAAGGAGCTGAGCAGTCTCCAGCCAGTCAAAGCAAGGTTTGGTAGGAAGTTAAGCCTTTATGAGCAACTGACACTGAAAGAAAGGAAGATGGTCCACCTTTTGTCAGGGTCCTTCTCTCCTTCTCCTGAGGCTTCTAAGTCCAGGACAAGCTCTGGAGCTTCAACACTTTCATCTTTAAGAGTATTATCCCACCACTGGCCCTGGTTCCTGCTCTCTGCACCTCAGACCTCTCCACTTCTAGCTCTTCTGAAAGCATTTTCTCTCCCTGTCACTGATCACACTACTGTCCACACCTCCTGCAATGTTGGCACCTTCCTCTTCTACACAGCAGCCCAGCTCTGTCTCTTCCTTGGGTTCATTTGTATCTGTCAATACTCCCAGTGTATCCTCTTCCCTCCTGTTTGTGTGTGTGTGTGTGTGTGTGTGTGTGTGTGTGTGTGTGTGTGTGTGTGTGTGTGTTTGAGTCGGAGTCTCACTCTTATTGCCCAGGCTGGAGGGCAGTGGCACACTCCTGGTCACCGCAGCCTCGACCTGCTGGGCTCAGGCAATCCTTCTGCCTCAGCCTTCCAAGTAGTTGGAACTACAGGCACGCACCACCATGCCCGGCTAATTTTTTGATTTATTGTAGAGATGAAGTCTCACCAAGTTGCCCAGGCTGGTCTCAAACCTGTGGGCTCAGGCAATCCTCTTCACCCTGACCTCCCAAAGTGCTGGGATTATAGGCATGAGCCACCGCGCCCAGCCCACTCCCATGTTTCAGGCTGCCAGCCCAGCCTCATCCCCCTCCCCAGGGATGCTACCTTCCTCTATGACTCAATGGGAGAATGCCTATACATGAAGCCACCTCACTCCTCCACCCAATGACTGTTTGCTGGGTCGAAAATAGGCAACCCACCCCCCCGTAAAGGTCTATCCTAGGTCAACAAGCTACCTCTGTGTGGGCTGTATAAAAAAGACACTCAATTGGAAGATCCTCTGGAATTTAAAAACCTCAACACTATGGAAGAAGGGATAAGAGGGACAGGAGAAAGAGAAGGGAGAGAAATGAAGGAAGGAAGGAGGGAAAGAAGAGGTTGAAGGAGGAGTATATGCTCAGAGAGAAGCACAGACCCCTCCCCCCGTCCCCGCAAAAAAAAAAAAGAACTCAGAAGAGGATAAGAAAGATGCAGGCTCTTCTTAAGGTATTCTTCCCGATTCCCAAGAGATCTCGGTGTAACCTTTTACTGAACTTCTTTTCATTTGAACTACATGAGTGAATTTCTGTTCCTTATAGCCAAAAGAAATTGGTGTAAGTATACACTGATAATTTTCAAATGGGAGTGTGTCTTAACTCTTCAATTTGACCACAAGCTTCTTAAAACGTCAGGATCTAAATTTTATCCTTCCTTGGAAAGCATATTCTAGCACCCAGAACTGTTCATTCAAACAGCATTTTCTGGAGGCTGATATGTGCAGGCCCTGTGCTGAGTGCTGGGAATAAAGTGGTGAATGGCATGGAATTTCTATCCTCAGGAAGTTCACTGTAGAATAGATGGACAGTAACAGCAATGCACATGGCATGGTGGAAAGACCGTAGGCATGCATTTCTCAGATCTGTGTTTCAGTGCTTGCTAGAGACAGGACTTTTGGGAAAGTTATTTATCTTGTATGAACTTCATTTTTCTTTTCTTTATTTTTTTTTTTTTTGAGTAGGAGTCTCACTCTGTTTCCCAGGTTGGAGTGCAGTGGCACACGCACAGCCACCAGAGCCTTGACCTGCTGGGCTCAGGCGATCCTTCCTCCTCAGCCTCCCAAGTAGCTGGAACTACAGGCATGTGCCACCACATCCAGCTAATTTTTTGATTTATTGTGGAGACAAGGTCTCGCCAAGTTGTCCAGGTTAGTCCTGAAACCCTGGACTCAGGCAATCCTTTCGTCTCCGCCTCCCAAAGTGGTGGGATTACAGGCATGAGCCACCACACTTGGCTGAACTTCATTTTTCTTATCAATTCTACTTCCTTGGATCATTCCAAAGATTCCAGTAAATGTAGATTAAGCACCTACACAGTACTTTACAAGCCATAGACAATCAACAAATAGCAGTAATTGTATAAGTTTTATTAAAGAGAGCTATATGTGGCGGCTCATGCTGGCTAATGCCTAGAATCCCAGCACTTTGGGAAGGTGAGGCAGGAGGATTGCTTGAGGCCAGGAGTTTGGGACCAGCCTGGGCAATGTAGCGTGACCCCTTGTTTAAAAATATTTTTGGTTTTGTTTGTTTGTTTGTTTATTTGTTTGTTTGTTTTAATTAGCCAGGCATTGTGGTACACACTTGAAGTGTGTACCACACTACTCAGGAGGCTGAGGTGGGAGGATAGCTTCAGCATGAGGCTGCAGTGAGCTATCATCAAGCAACTGCACTTCAGCCTGGGGCAAAAGAGAAAAAAAAAAGGTTTTACTATAGAAATGTACAAAGTGGTAAAAGGGATATATGGAGAGAATAAGTAACTGTCTCAAAACAGGGAGGTAGGGGAGTCTCTGAAGACTCCAGATAGAAGGTAAAGAGTCATCTGGGCATGGTGGCTCATACCTGCAATCTCAGCACTTTAGGAGGCTGAGGTGGGAGGAGTTTGAGACCAGCCCGGGCAATATAGCGAGACCTCATCTCTGATATTAAATAAATAAATAAAAGGTAAAAGAAACAAAAAAATTACACTCAGTATTTTTAAAAAAGGGAGTCAGCAGGCAAGTACATTCAACTTCTTCCGCGTCAGGAGCAACCGAATGTTTTTCAACATAAGGACCCCCATATTTGAACCCACCGAATGCACACACACTCTACACACCGCACCTGAGTCGGCTCTTGTTCCGAGCCACGCGAGTGAGCGTGTAGCGGTTGATGGTATAGAAGTAGTCATGGTACGGCACGTCATGGGTAAGCACTTCGGCGTCTATCACGTAACATTCACTCTCCTGGCTCGCCTTGTACATGGTCTGTGGGCAAGAAAGGGCCATCGGACAAGACTGAAGAGGAGCAAACGTGTGGAAAAGCACCTTCTCTAACCTCCCCACCCTGCCCCACAGCTTCCAAGTGGAAGGCCTGGAACCTTTGAAAACAGCACCTGAACAAGCAAGAAGACACTGTGTCAGCGCCAAGCAACACGTGCACTCAGGAAATTTCTTCCTGGCATCTGTCCTTAATCCTTCACGACAGAACAGAGGGATTTCCAGCCCATGCTTACTTGCCTCTGCCCAGACTCTGCTCACCTGCGTCTCCCTGACAGTGGCAGTTTTGGGAGCCAGAGGGTTGGTAAGGGTGATGGTATAAAGAATCACTCGACTCTGGTTTCCATTATCCTCCTTTTTCCAGGGATGGAAGATGATATCTGAGGGTAGAGGAGAATACCGGAATGAGGGAGAGTAGAGCCCCCTCCCTCTGAATGCCCCTCCGAGTGAACTTCTCTTGACTGTGCTGACTACCGACTGGCCCCCACAAGGAAGCCAATGGGAGCCTGAGGGCCAGAGGAGGGTGGGAGGAGGGGGAGTCAAAGCAGAAAGAGGCTCATTGTAGCATTGCCGAAATTCTGCACAAGGCTCCAAAATGCTAATTGTTCCTGGGGCTGGGACAGGAGGTCTTGGGGCCACCTACGGGAGTGCTGGCAACACTGGCGTTACTGTGACGAGGGCTTAGGGTCCCATGGGAACAAGTCCTCCCCTCTAAGGCATGACCTCCCTGTACCCTCAGTATGTCCTCTCCTCCCAGCTCACAGGATCACTGGTGCCCAATGCTTTGTCACAGTGAGATGCTTAGTAGCTCCAGTCGGCCGGAGCCACAGCCCCTGCTGTGGGAAGTGCAGAGGGAAAAGGCATCTGGAGTGCAGGGGGCCAGAGCATGAAGCCCCAGAGTCATAGATGTGACTCCTAGCTCAGCCCCTTCTTAGCTGCATGACATCAGGCAAGCACTAACGGTTTGAGTTTTAGCTCTCATCAGTTAAGGGATCACAATGCTCACACCCAGGGTAGCTGTGAGGATGAATGAGATAATGTAACGTGTGGCATAGAGTAGGTGCCTCCCAGTGAGACAGTGAGCCTGTGAGGGCAGAGACCAAGGAGGTCTTGTTTAGGGGCAAGCCATAGGGCCAGGCACCAAATGCCTGGTGTGCAGCGGGCAAGGGTAAAGTTGCAGCGTTGGAAGGAGAGGGTGATGAGGGCCCAAGGAAGTACCAGCATCTGTAAGGTTGGCAAAGGTATCTGGGCCACCAGGTGTGTATGGGAAAGAGGGTGTATGGTAAGAGGGGAAGACAGGGAAGGGAGAGGACCAAATGTAGAGAACTAGATAGGGAAGGAGGGAGAGGCAGGCAGAACGGACCTGAGAAGCGTCTCTGCTCCATGAAGTCCCGCTGGAAGGGCGAGTTGGTGAAGAGGAGGTCATAGAGCTTGTCCACGCTGAAGTTGAAGACTTCATTCACATACTGCCTGCCACTCAGGTCCTCATAGAAGGCCTGGACCTCCCCTACACAGATGAGAGGACTAGGAAGTAGACAGTGACAGCAGAGGGCCCCCAGGGTCATCTCCCAGAGGACTATGTCTCTCATTAATGTGGGTATAGCCACCAAGGGTAGGGGGAAGCCACAGAGTGGGGTAGCTGGGTTCATGGACTCCAGGGTTTACAACTTGCTTCAGTCTCTTTCCTTTGCTGGGATGCACACCATTTACTCTAATAGACCTTTGTCCACTCATCCTTTACAACGAGTTTGGGAAGCCGGGCTCGGTGGCTCAGCCTGTAATCCCGCGCCTTTGGGAGGCTGAGGTGAGCGGATTGCCTGAGTCCGCGGGTTCGAGACCCACCTGGGCAACTTGGAGAGACCTCATCTCTACAATAAAGCAAAAATTAGCCGGGCGTGGTAGCGCACGCCTGTAGTTCCAGCTACTTGGAAGACTGAGGCGGAAGGATCGCCAGAGCCCAGCAGGTCGAGGCTGCGGTGGCCGGGAGCGCACTGGGCGACAGAGTGAGACTCCAACTCAAAAAAAAAAAAAAAAAGAGTTTGGGAAAGGACTATTTGCTTTCTACTTTCAAATTTCCTAAGTCAGTTGATCTAAGACTAAAATTCAAATAAATAAATACTTCCTGGGGTTGCCTGAGCCTAAAGAATGGGTTACCCAGGGTCTATATGTTAGCTACAGTTGACAACAAATGGCACCGTAACCCATGGCATAGGTGTGCTTGAGAGATGTGGATTAATCTGGAGCAATCTGTTTACAGGCTGGGGCTGGCCCAATGGGCCGTGATCCCTAATTTCACAAGGTCAGCTCTCCTTCCATATGGCAGCCTATTTCTGCGATTATGTCAATATCCACCTCCTTTCAGAAATTTATGATTACAGATTTACCATAAAGAATACATAACAGAATAAACCCAAGAGAGAGGCACACAGAGCAAGGTCTAAGAGGGATCCAGAAGTGAAGCTTCTTGCATTCTCAGGTACCCTCTGCACAACAACCCATGCCAACATGCAAAATAATGCCAACCAGGGAATCTCACCTGTAATTTTCTGAATTCTCTAGCTGTTATAGATAACGTGTCTGAGGACACAGGGGAATTGCTAAAGTCTTGGGACCTCCCCTAAGCCCTTAGTACCCATAGTCCCTAATTACTACAATTGCAAGAGTGGGTATGTGACCTGAAGCGGGAGGGTGACATATCTGGCACTCCGGGAACCTAGGGAGCGCAGAAAAGAAGTCTGGAGTGCCCATCACTGTACAGACTGGGCAGTATACAACTGCAATGGGAAAAGTAGTCACATCTTACTTTACATGAATGGCAACCCTGGTATTAGGCAGTACCCAACCAGTGTGGGCATTTGACTGGCCCCAGACTCTATATGGGGTGGGCAAATCAACCAGAGGTTAGAAAATCACTACAGAGGCAGGGTGTAGTGGCTCACGTCTATAATTCCAACACTTTGGGAGGCCAAGGTGAGAGGATTACCTGAGCCCAGGAGTTTGAGACCAGCCTGGGCAACATGGCGAGACCTCACCTCTACAGTCAAGCAATCAATCAATCAGTAAATATAGCCAGGTGTGATGGCACATGCCTGTAGTCCCAGCTACATGGAAGGCTGAGGCAGAAAGATCACCCAAGTCCAGGATGTGGAGGCTGCAGTGAGCTGTGATTGTGCCACTGCACTCTAGCCTGGGTGACAGAGTGAGACTCAAGACAAAAACAAAAACAAAGAAAAAACCCAAAAATCAAAAAACAAAACCTACTGTGAGTAACCCCTAGGAGAGACTGTCCACAGATCAACAAGCAAGCACTGTCTGCATATACTCATTAGTCATCAATTCAATAGAGGAAAACTATCAACTCATCTCTTGAATGCTGAGAATGTGGCTTCTTTCCATGGAATGTGAGAAGCAGCATGTTCTCAAGTAAGGTCCTAGAAGCTAGTCCTACGTAGGAGTGCAGTAAGAAGCTACCTGCTTAGAACATTTAGAGAGAAGGGGAGTCTCCAAACTGTCTGACCCAGCAACAGCTTTTCTTTTAACCTGGCCTAGACACCTACACTGGAGTCATTAACAATTTACAGCTATCTTGAGGACGTTTCTGTTAAAAGCAAATTATTTCCAGGGAGCAGCTGACTGGTGCCTTCCTCATGGCATACAAGCATTGCCTTGACTTGTGAGAGGTGGAGACACAAGGCAGACCAATGTTGACAGGGGGTACGTTTAGTGACAAGACTGGGTGGTAGTACAAAGTATTACCTGTTAAGCAAAGAAAGACAAACAGCCGGGCTCAGTGGCTCAGGCTGTAATCCCATGTCTTGGGAGGCTGAAGTGAGTGAATTGCCCGAGCCTGCGGGTTCAAGACCCGCCTGGGCAACTTGGCGAGACCTCATCTCTACAATAAATCAAAAATTAGCCGGGTGTGGTAGCACGCGCCTGTAGTTCTAGCTACTTGGAAGGCTGAGGCGGAAGGATCGCCAGAGCCCAGCAGGTTGAGGCTGCGGTGGCTGGGAGTAGCCACTGCACTCCAGTCTGGGCGACAGAGTGAGAGACCAACTCAAAAAAAAAAAAAAAGAAAGACAAACACAGAGTGAGCGGATCCTACATAGAATACCTGAAAAAAGACATGGAGGCTAATAGTAAGTGTACTATTTTTTTTAAAGAAGTTCCTTTCCTACCCTTCCACCAGGAACACAGAGACTATCTCCAGTCCCCACAGAGACCTCCCTTTAGGCTTCAAAATGGAGACAGAAAGGGCCATTCCAGACCCATTTTCAAATGCCCACCTTCGTCGTGGGTGTCGGAAGAGTCACTGAGCTCGGTGGGGATGTCCTCATTGTCATTGAAGTCCAGTGAAGGAGAGGTCACAGGAGCGATGATCTCAATCTTCTCCCCCATGATGTTGTCAATGGCCAGCTCCTTCTCCAGGGACCCGTCTCCCTCCAGCACCTCCTCCTCCAGGGGCAACCCGTCAAACTGGAGCCGAGACAGAGGAGTCATCCACTGGGGGCAACCTGCTTTGGATCTACTCTCCAAAGGGAGACTGGGTACCTGGCCTTGGCAGCCCTCACACTCCTGGCACGGCTGCTTGGAAGCTGGGCAGGAGACACGCTCTAGGGGCCTCCCCAGCGCTGCCACAGAAGACGAGTAAGCACAATATGGGGTCTGCTGCCCTTCTTGTGCTCGTAATTCCAGTAGCACACCATGCCCCACAATCCACAAAGCTGGCTCCTACAGGGCCAGGGCCAGGAGCCGCAGCTCCAAAATATTGCAACAATGTCAGCCTGCCCCTAGGTAGTGTCCTTTTTTCCTAAGAAGCTCAAAAGGCTTCATAAGCATTTTTTCTTGATTCATTCTCCTATCAGCCCTGGAAGGGAATCGATACAATTTTTTGCATTTTAAAGATAACCTCAAAGGCAAAAAATAAGGTTGAGGCATCAAGTAAATGATATTTTTCATTTTAAGGCCAGGTGGGCTGATCCTTAAGCCACTGAAATACAAGCCTCCTTTTTGGGGGAGTTCTTTCCTGAGGAACCCCACCCATTCCTCTGCCAGCACAAGCTCTGATTCTCTTCCTTCATCAAGGTTCTGGCTCCTCTATAATGAAGTCCCAGAGGACAGAGGTCCTACTGCACCATTTTATAGCTTTTACAAAATCTAGCATAGTGAGAAAATAAACCACAGTGCATCTACTAGGAACTCAATATATTGTTAATCAAGTGAGTGAATAAACAATTAGTAGTTTCACTGCTCCATATTCATGCATGACTTTTGGACTTCAGATCAAGGCAGGGAAATAGGACTTGAAATAATGCTCCAGCAGAGAGGCTGATCTAGCCCAAGAGCAAAGCACACAATGCATTCTCATTTTCTCTCTCTCTCTCTCTCTCTCTCATTTTCTCTCTCTCTCTCTCTCATTTTCTCTCTCTCTCTCTCTCATTTTCTCTCTCTCTCTCTCATTTTCTCTCTCTCTCTCTCTCTTTCTCTCTCTCTCATTTTCTCTCTCTCTCTCTCTCTCTCATTTTCTCTCTCTCTCTTTTTCTCTCTCTCTCTCATTTTCTCTCTCTCTCTCTCATTTTCTCTCTCATTTTTTCTCTCTCTCTCATTTTCTCTCTCTCTCTCATTTTCTCTCTCTCTCTCTCATTTTCTCTCTCTCTCTCATTTTCTCTCTCTCTCTCTCATTTTCTCTCTCTCATTTTCTCTCTCTCTCTCTCTCATTTTCTCTCTCTCTCATTTTCTCTCTCTCTCTCTCATTTTCTCTCTCTCTCTCATTCTCTCTCTCTCTCTCTCTCATTCTCTCTCTCTCTCTCTCTCTCTCTCTCTCTCTCTACCACTCTCCAAGTTGGGTTCCCAGTTAACTAAGCTAGGAAATACTGACCACAGGATTGGGGGTGGAAGCAAGCGGGTATTCATACCGAGACGGGGGCTTCACTGCTCCCTGTAGATGTCAGCGTGCTGTTGGTGATGGATTTCTTGGGCAGCTGTGGACTGGCATCTGGCTTGGTCTCTATGCTGCTTTTGGATGAGCTGTCATTCACTTCGTTCTCTTCTACGGGGATCTCCTCACAGTAGCTGAGAGAAGACAAGTGAGCCCATGTTAACCTCTGTGGTCAAGAACGTCAACTATTCTAAGAACCTCGGTCTGGTCTATCCATCTAAAACTACAGGGCTTCCTGCCTCTTTGCTTTGCTTTCTCTATCCACAAATCCCTCTCATTCCTCAACACTCCTCTCCTAAAATCTCCTCCTCATCTCATACCCACCATCCCTGTATAAAATTTCTGCCTCCAGGTATTTTCTAGGCAACCTCCTTTGATTTATTCCTACCCAAATGTAACCACTTTTCTTCTTAAGCTATTTTCTTCCATGGGTGCCCATTTCATCCTGACCCTCTGAATGGAACATTTGGCTTCTGAGCACATTTCATTTCCCAAATAGTGACTGAGACAGGGCTGTGTACACAAGTACTCCCTCAGTGATATTGCCCAATTTCTTGATCCTAACTAGTAAACTTCCCTGCATTGTATACATAAGAGGAAAACCTCATCAAGATGAAGGTGGGTGCCCTTCTAGGGGCACTTCAAGAATGACACTGTAGTTATGCCCAAGGGAGCAATCATCATCCTGATATATCTCATCATCAATATCTGAATTATTCTTTACATAGCCAGATGCATAACCACTGTCAGTTAATCATTACATGCATTTTAGAGATCATTGAATAGGCATTTACAGAGGTTAAGTGATACTATATTATTTGTACCTGAGTCAGGTCTAAGTACTCCTACACATTCAATGTTCTTTCCTTGCTGTCTATTCCTCTATGGCTCTCACACTACCACCAAACCTGCATCTCCCTTTCTAACCCTAAACATGCTTTGTGCCAATCAACTCACAGTCCCCAACTTCCATAACCTGACAATAGCACGTGATACAGCAATACTCTCTTCTGCTTGGCTTCCTTCCCTTGACTGCCAGGATATAAAACACTCTTGGCTGCTTCTTGCTCTTTTTGAAAGCTCCAAGGACCCACCCTTAAACTTCTTTTTATGTTCACTCAGTCACTTGGAGATTTTAACCAATCTCATGGCTATCCACTAGTACCTTCTGCATGTACAGCCCTACTTGACATCTCTATGTGGCTAACAGGCATCTCAATCTCAGCTTGCTTAAAACCAAACTTCTGATCTTTCCCCAAACCTGCTCTGACTATAATTTGTCCATCTCCATTTGGAACAACTCTATCCTTCCTGATGGTAAAAGGAACAAAACCTTAGAGCCACCTTAGGTTTGGTCCTGTTCCATCAGCAAATCCTTCAAAACATATTCAGGAACTAACCACTTATTACCATTTCTATTGCTACCTTCCTGTTCCAAACCACCATCATCTTTCATCCAATTATTCAGTAGCCTCTTAATGGGTGTCCCCCCCCCCCCCGCCTTTCCTGGTTCCCCCTCAGCAAGCCAGAGTGATTTCAAGCTGAAATGTCAAGTCACATCTTATCAATAATCTATGCAAAACCTTCCCATCCTACTCTGGGTAAAAGCCAATCATCAAGTTGGCCAAAAGGCCAAATAAACCTCCCTGATCTGATCTCATCTCTAACCACTTCCCCTTTGTTCATTCCACAGCCACACAGGCCTGCTTCTTGCTGTCCCCTCTGCGTGGAGGGTTCTTCCTGCAAGTACCCTCAAGGCTCACTCCCTCACTTCCACAAGGCCTCACGTAGATGCCATTCTCCCAGGGAGGCCTTTGCTGCCATCCTGCCCCCAGGTTCCCTGGGCAGCTCGTCCTCAGCCTCGCTTACCCCATCGTGTTGAAGTCATCGTCAGGGGGCACGTAGTCCTCGTCGTCACTGGTCAGGCCCAACTCATTCCCGTAGCACTGGTGAACAAAGTGCCAGAGCTCCTTGGGGCATAGAGGCTGCAGGGGAGAAAAGGAGTGACTGTGGTCCATCCTCCCTCAGGCCCCCTGATCTGCACGGAGGCACTAAGCAGGTCCGGCTCCCCTGGAGGACAGGAGAGGCCCTTTGCTGAACTAGAGTAAAGCAGCCACCTGCATGGCAATCCCATTCGCCTGGGGGACCTCAGCAAGATACAATCTTCTCCCAGGAAGACGGTTAGCAAAGTTAGAAATGGGCCCTTCCTTGCCTGTTCCCTCAACAGAGGTTTGCAAAATGAGACCAACTGGTCCCTGGAGGATGGAAACTGCCCCATTTTTTGTTTCTAAGGATGAGGTCTGGCATTAAGTGGCATACACCCATGTTACTCTGGGGCCAAGGGGATCCCAGAGCTTTAGATATGGATTCGAAAGGAGCACCCAGAGGTCCCCTGACTCAGTCTCCCAACCAACAGAGAAATCTTCTGTATTAATTGTGGCCATGAAGGCCCTACTAGATCACTTCCAAGAATGAGGCTGGACCTCAGAGGTGCCCCATTCCATAACTGGCCAGTTTCTCTGGGTAGGAAGAGTCCTACGTTCTCATAGTTTAAGGGGCTTTAAAGGTCATCTCATCCAACCCTCTTCTGACTACCTAATACTTCCTTCTTTATTCTGTTTTTTTTTTTTTTTTTTTTGAGTTGGAGTCTCACTCTGTCACCCAGACTGGAGTGCAGTGGCCGCTCCCGGCCACCGCAGCCTCGACCTGCTGGGCTCCGGCGATCCTTCCGCCTCAGTCTTCCAAGTAGCCAGAATTACAGGCATGTGCTACCACACCCAGCTCATTTTTTGATTTATTGTAGAGATGAGGTCTTGCTGCCCAGGCGGGTCTCAAACCCGCGGGCTCAGGCAATCCACTCACCTCAGCCTCCCAAAGGCGCAGGATTACAGGCTGAGCCACCGAGCCCAGCTCCTTCTTTATTCTGAAGTGATATGTTTGCTTATAGTCTGTAAGTTAGTACCAATGTTTTCTTATTTCACTGGGTGCCCATGTGTCCTCCTTAAAAGCAATATCCTAAGAAAAGTTAGTTTTCATGGGTTTCAGAGTCTCTGGAGGGAGGCACAGGAATGTCAAAGAACTAAGATCAGAGGTGAAGACCATAAATGAGTCTCAGCTTGAGAGAAAGGGGAAAACGTGACAGGGACAAGTATGTGGAAAAGAGGGCAAGGACATGAAGCCACCAATATTTTTTAAAAATCAAACTTCAAGAATGTTTGCATGGGCCACGCACAGTGGCTCACGCATAGAATTTCAGCACTTTGGGAGGCTGAGGTGAAAGGATTGCCTGAAGTCCAGGGGTTCGAGACAAGCCTGGCCAACTTGGCAACAAGACCTTATCTCTAAAATGAATTCAATTAGCTGGGCATAGTGGCACACGTCTGTAGTCTCAGCTACTCAGGAGGCTGAGGTGGAAGGATTGCCTAAGCCCAGCCAGTCAAGGCTGCAGTGGCAATGATCATGCCATGGCACTCCAGCCTAGGCGACAGAATAAGATTCCAACTGAAAAAGTTGAATAAGATTCCAACTAAAAAAGAAATATTTTAGCCGGGCTCGGTGGCTCAGCCCGTAAGCCTGCGCTTTGGGAGGCTGAGGTGAGTGGATTGCCTGAGCCCGCAAGTTCGAGACCCGCCTGGGCAGCGAGACCTCATCTCTACAATAAATAAAAAAAAAATTAGCTGGGCGTGGTTGCACACACCTTTAATTCCGGCTACTCGGAAGGCTGAGGCGGAAGGATCGCCGGAGCCCAGCAGGTCGAGGCTGCGGTGGCCGGGAGCGGCCACTGCACTCCAGTCTGGGCAACAGAGTGAGACTCCAACTCAAAAAAAAAATAAAAAAAATAAATATTTGCACCAATAGACTTCATAAAGTATCAGAGCTCCAAGTGTACACTTTCAAGGTATGGTTTAAGAAGCAGGCAGCCAGCAGGACACCATGAGCCAGCATTTCGATTGTAAGACTAAAGACAACTGCTTGGAATGGCAGAGTCAGGACCCTGTCTCTGGGTTAGTAAGGCTTGGTGGTGGCAGTTCTCCCAGTGCCTGAGGGAAGCAACTCTTTGCCTTCCCCTGGACTCCCCACTCATATCTTTGGCCCTCGTGTGCAACATTCATACTGCCCAAACACGTCTGCCTCTCTGCCAGCCATGTTCTACCCTGTACCACGCTTCACCTTCTCCCTGCAGCCTTCCCTGGCCAACTCCACCCAGCTAGCTTGGCTGTCTACAGTCAGGACAAGCAGTTAGCAGACCCTCTTCAGCAGATGGAATTATTACAACTATTCTGTGAGAGCGTTTGCGAAGCATATGAATGGCCCTGTGTCTTATTGAGAAATGACGATAACTGGGAACTGAAAATTCAAATCAGCCAGTGGAGACTCAAACTTATGACAATTATACTTTTTTGTTGTTTTGTTTTGAGTTGGAGTCTGACATGCAGTGACATAATCACAGCTCACCACAGTCTAGACTTCCTGGGCTCAGGTGATCCTTCCGCCTCAGCCTCCCTAGTTGCTGGGTCTACAGGTACCTGCAATCACATACAGCTAATTTTTTTTTTTTTATAAAGACAAGGTTTCACTATGCTATCTAGGCTGGTCTTGAACTCTTGGGCTCAAGTAATCCTCCTGCCTTGACCTCCCAAAGTGCTGAGATTACAGATGAGAGCCACCGCGCCAAGCCTATTATTGATAGCTAATAAAGGCAGAGAATCTCAGCTCAAGTACATTATCAGGATTGTTATCAGGGCAATAGGCTCTCAGATTAGAAGAAATTCTAAGTAATAAATCTATTCAGTTTTTTACACAGTAATTAGCTTGGGTGGAGTCAAGGCACATACAAGCATACAGTTAAATATATACATATCAATCATATATATATGTAAATAGCTAATCCAGGGGAAAATGTTTATGTGTATATATATAATTTTTTTTCTTATGTCTCTCTCTAGCTTGGAGACAGTTCTGAGTGAGAACTTCATAAAGGCAGCGACCATGACACCAACTTCATTTGTGCCTCCTCACAGTGTAATTCAAACACCTGAGTAGTCAATCAGTGGCTGTGTTAACTGTATTTTCTGCATTTTGAATGCTTTGGTATCTGGGATCTTGCTGGCTGGGGAAGGACCCACCAGGGTGAGCTGGTCCCTAGAGAGAGCATGCTTTTCATAGCAGCTAACCAATCCAAAGCCCATAGGCCCAACCACCCCTTATCGAACTCCAAATCAAGGCAAGGTCAGGCAACTGGAGACAGTCCCTGTACTCTGAAGCCTGCTGATATTATTGGAACCAGTCGATCCCGGACCTGCTTGGGCTGCCTACTCTACCTCACCCACTCCTTCCTGTAAAAACCGCAATAAAGGCTCTTGCTCATGCCTTCCCCTCACTCTCTCTGCCTTCTCACCGACCCTAGTGATTCCCCGAGTGGCCCTACTGGGCATGCCGTGTCTCTTACCTGGGGCTCTCTAAATTTAAGAACTACTTCCTGTGGCTGCATGTCTTACCATTTCTGATTAAAATAAATCCTGGTATATTTAAAAAGCAGTGGAATCAAAGTGCCTGAAGTCAATGAGTGCCTTACTCTTGACAGCACTGAAGTACTTTCATGACTCAAGTCAATACCATCAGTGGGAGAATGCATCACTCACTCAAGTCTAGGAGGTCTGCAGAGTCATGAGGAGATGCGGCACTAGCCAATCCAACGGTAAAAGCAAACTATCTATGGAGTCCACACCAAAGGAGAAAGAACATTCTGGATAGATGTACCTGCTGAGGCTGAAGGACGAAGCCGGGCAGAACTTACCTTTTCAAGGAGAGCATTCTGCCAGAGCCGGAACATCATCATATATGTCCTATCCCGGGCCCCAAACGATGTGAAGAAGTGCTAGAATGGAAGAGAAAATGGCAAGAATGTCTGTTAAGACTTACAACCTAATGAATGGAGACACAGTACTCTTTCCTTTAAAAAAAGATACTGACTTCACCCTCAAATACTAATGACTTTCAGTTATTCACTGGAGTCCCATAAGTCCTCACTGCAACGAAGTCCTTCAATTTTTACCCACAATTTCCTCAGTGCTTTTTTTTCCCTGGTTTGAAATCCTCATCTCCATAAAAAATGTTCCTCATGGCTGGGGATGGTGATTCCCGCCTACAATCCCAGCACTTTTAGAGGCTAAGGCAGCAGGATGGCTTGAGACCAGGAGTTTGAGACCAGCCTAGGCTACATACCAAGGCCTTGTCTCTAATTTTTTTCTTAAAAAGTTCTTCACCCAGCCGGGCTCGGTGGCTCAGCCTGTAATCCCATGCCTTTGGGAGGCTGAGGTGAGTGGATTGCCTGAGCCCACAGGTTCGAGACCTGCCTGGGCAGCAAGACCTCATCTCCACAATAAATCAAAAAATCAGCTGGGCGTGGTAGTGCATGCCTGTAATTCCGGCTACTTGGAAGGTTGAGGCGGAAGGATCACTGGAGCCCAGCAGGTCGAGGCTGCAGTGGCTGGGAGCGGCCACTGCACTCCAGTCTGGGTGACAAAGTAAGACTCTAACTCAAAAAAAAAAAAAAAAAGTCTTTCACCTAAGTCCTGGAACTACATAAGGGGTGAACTGTGAACCAACCCACCAACCCATTACCCTACCGATCTATTGACCCTTTTCATTCATTCAACAAATTAAATGAATATTAGTATGTGTTAGGCACAAATCTACATGTCTAGGATAAAAAAAAGAAGGAAAACCAGCTCATGACGTTTACCCATTAGTAGGGAGCTTTCATAAAACACAAGAAGAAAGCAACAAAAACAGATTTTACTGAACACCTACATGGTGCTGTGCAAATGCTATTTCGTTTAAACTACACCAAAAGCCTTAGACAATGAACAAAGCTTTGCTCGCAACTGATAAAGAGTAACAGGCTGGTGGGGCTAGGCAACATGTATAAACACAGAGCTGGTTATTGTCCAATGGAGAATTCAAACCAAAGACTGACTGACCCCAAAAGTTTCCTGGTTCTTGCTACTGAACTGCCCAAGTTCAGGGGAATTACAGACCTTGTCTTCAGCAGAAATCTAGTCCAAACCTAGCCTTGAATCTATTAGTCTTTCAGGTCTGAAGAAAAGTCAAAGATCACTGTTTCATTTTTTTTTTTTTTTGAGTTGGAGTCTCACTCTGTCGCCCAGACTGGAGTGCAGTGGCCACTCCTGGCCACCGCAGCCTCAACCTGCTGGGCTCCGGCGATCCTTCCGCCTCAGCCTTCCGAGTAACCGGAATTACAGGCGCGCGCTACCACGCCTGGCTGATTTTTTAATTTTATTGTTGAGATGAGGTCTCGCCTGCCCTGGCGGGTCTCGAACCCGCAGGCTCAGGCAATCCACTCACCTCAGCCTCCCAAAGGCGAGGGATTACAGGCTGAGCCACCGAGCCCGGCACATTTTATCCACCATATTTTCTGATACCAACAAGGGAGAATCTGTTTCCTATCAGACTGACTCCTTATCCTTTTGAGGTGTAATCAACTATACTGATATATAATGACGACTACTGGAGTGCTCTGCAATTTAGTGTTTTTAAATATGTCATGTAATTTCAAGACTCAGCTGTCATGTTATTTCAATACCTATTTATAAGTATTGCTGGCTCTATTTTACACTTAAGGAAACTGAGGCTCAGAGACAGACTCAGATTCTGGTGGTCTGGCTCCAAGTCCAGTGTTCTGTCACTCTACCCCCACTCCCACCGCCTGCTCAGCCTCCAACCACTTTGCCCACCCAGGAGGTGGTTCCTGGAATCTGCATTACCTCAATCCTATTAGCCTCCACATTAATGTAATTTAAGGGCAGAAACACAGAAGCGAGGGAGGGGGACAGGATCTGAGGGCGGTGTCAGGGTGGTAGAAAGGCCAGAATTTGACTCCACTTACCTTTTCTGAATCAGTGCAAACCTGGATGGCATTGGGAATGAGGCGAGCTGTTTTTTCTTTTGTCATGGAACAGATGTCTTTCAAACGGACTGTCAGCTGGTATCCGAGGGGACAGAGAATGGATGACAAGTGAAAGGAAACATTAGGGCAATCAAGCAAAGGGTGTTCCGAGGCACCAGTGCAGACAGAGGAAATCAGATTCCTTCACAAATTTTTTTTTTTTTTTTGAGTTGGAGTCTCACGCTGTCATCTAGGTTGCAGTGCAATGGCACACTCACAGCCACCACAGCCTTGACCTGCTGGGCTTAGGCGATCCTTCCGCCTCAGCCTTCCAAGTGGCGGGAACCACAGGCAAGCACCACCACGCCTGGCTAATTTTTTGATTTATTCTAAAGATGAGGTCTTGCCATATTGCCCAGGCTGGTCTTGAGCCCCTGGACTCAAGGAATCCTCTGGCCTCCACCTCCCAAAGTGCTGGGATTATATGCGTGAGCCACTGTGCCCAGCCTCTCTTCACATATTTCTAACCCTGTAAGGGCCCACCTTAAAGGTCACCTGGTTCAGCCCTGTATTTTGCAGAGGCTACATAGTGAGCTAGAGACTAAGCCTCATCTACGGCCATGCGTGCCACAATTCTGGGTCCAGGCACTTTCTTTCTCATTTCTACACAGCCTGATAAATATGCAGAGGTTCTGCTATGTGCCACTTACAGAAACATAACACTGGTGCAGGGTGGGACCATAAAAATCATCTAGTTAACCTTTCTCCATCTTATTCTATGAGATGAGGAAACAGGCAGAGAAAGGAGAAGCCTAAAACCACACACTAATTAGTTGCAGAGCCCGGAAAGTGTGCAAGCCAGGTCTGAGTCCCAAGGCCGGTGCCCTTTCTACTTTACTATGTGCTTCCTTCTGCAGTAACTCATGCTAAATATTCTCCAGCGTTCACCAAGAGCAAATGCTATTAGTCCTCTATTCCACACCCAAGAGGAAGGAGGGGAAGATACGATAGAGAAGGTCTTATTATTGGGCCTCAGAATAGGGTATCCTTCAAGACTCAGGCACGTGTCCTTGCTAATTAAGCAAAGGCGTAGGAAGAGCATGAAGCGGGCAAAAGGAAGAAAGTGAGGGCAACTTGCTCAGCCACAGCCACAATACAGCCCAAGAAGCAAGCCCCAAGTCTTTACCAGAGTTTCCCAGCGGAAGATGTTGCTGTAGAAGCAGATCCAATTTTCAGAGAGGTAGAGTCGGCCCTGAAGAAGAATGTCTCTTTGGAGTGCACATGAGTAATCTGTGTAGGAGACAGGACAGGGGAGCTCAGAGGCAGAAAGCATTTTCAGCAAACCACTGCCCAGCAGGCATGTCATGCCTCCCACCCACTCTGGGGGAGCCCAACCACCTACTGACTGGGGTAACAGGCACTTGAACTAGAGACCAAGGAAGTCCCTGGCATCTCATGGTTGGGAACATAAAGGTGGTACAATGTGCAACTGTCTGGAGGAGGCAGAGGAACAAATGTGATAGCAGAGGGGGTCAAGAATGCTAAAGACCTATAAAATTCAACCAATTTCCCTCCGCCCACCCACAACTACGCCAACCCTTTTCACTGCTGGGCCATCTGCAGAGATAAAAGTGCCAATGACTTCTTCCAGGGTGGGTATCTAGAGGATGCCACAAGTCTGGTACTTGGCCCTAAGCCCCAACAGCGGAGGCTAGTGCCCTGGACATCCTCTCTCCCTGTTCCCAGACAGATGTGCTTACTGGTGTTGTCTTGCGACCTGGAAGAAGCAACCCGAGAACTATGCTGGGGACTCCCAGGTTTCCTCCCTGCCCCGTCCCAGGTCACCCAGCTCACCAACGATGAGGCGCTCCGTATCTGGAAGTTGCTTAAAGAGCTTTCTGAAGTCTTCATTTCTCTGCTTGTAAGTGGGACTTAACACCTGCATGACAATGGCCAAGGTTAGCAAGATGCACTCAGGTTCCGTAGGGTTAGGGAGGAAGGTGCTGAAGGAGCCTGTGTTAAAAAGGCAAAGATGAGGCTCTGTAATCCCAGTCTATAGGAGGCCAGGTTAGGGAATAGGGCTTAGGTTAGGGAACAGGGCTTGGTCTGAAGAAACATAATGAGGAGAATCTGCCACTGCAAAACACTTGATAGCCAGAATTCATCAATGAGAAAACACCACACATACTAACAAAGAGTCCACATTATTTCTCAAGAAAGGGGCACTTCCGGGGGCTTCCTGGGACCCATCATGCAGCTACTGTTGTTCTGTCCTCTGCCAGTTGACAGCTCCATCTTGTCAGTGAAGCAGGACCCAAGGTGGCTACCCAAGCCCCCAGCAGGGCCCAGGACATAATGGAGCCCAACACACCTCTCAGAAGAAGGTGCAGTCATGACTAACACAGTGAGCACTTGGCTGTGTGGGAAACACATAGTTTAAAAAAATATCCTAAAACACAGTGCTAAAAAAAATAATAAAACATAAAACCAGTGCTAGAACAAGCACACAGGTAGAGAACTTAAAAACACATCTGGTACACTAGATGCACACAACTTCCCCTCCCGTCCTTCCAAGATTATCTAATCTATCCCATCCAGGACCAACAGGGAAACTAAGAACAGTAAGACGTCACCTCCCAGGGTTCCCACTTGGTCAGAGGCAGACCTCATGATCCCTGGTTCTGTGTGCACCTCTCACCTAGCTTACATGGGTGCCTCAGTGCTGGTTCATATCCATAACGTGCCTTAGCAAATCTTCCTTGGAAATTCCATGAGCTTGAATAGACACGAATCCTGCCCTTTCGAGCTTACAATCTTGAAATTTAAAAAAGAAAAACAGACACACGCCTGTAGACGAAGGGCATCCCACAGACGATACATAAAAACAAGTATACACCCAGGGCGAGCTGTGCAGGCAACAGAGACATCTGCACTTCACCCGGCGATGTGCTGACCTAGTTACACAGGGACAGCGCTGCTGTCCCTCAGCCAGGAGTGTGTGTCTGCGGGCAGATTGTCCTGCTGCTGATGGTGACATGTGTCTAGGTCATTTATACTCTCTCTCCCAATTTCCTGAGAATCTACTGGCATACAGCTGCAGTGAGAAGGCAATGGGCCTTGGACTTTCCATTGCTTGGTTTCTGTAAAGCTGAATGGCCCACAAGGAGGCCGAGGCTCTGCCTGACCATACTCGCAGCATGCACTGCCTACCTGAGCTGTGGCCCAGTGGTCTTTGAGCCAGAGGGAAGAGGGGTGTTTCAGGAAGTTAGAAGAGAAAATGGCATGACTTTAGTTTGGAGAGATTATCCAAGAGAAGGAGGGAGGGAGGGAGGGAGGGGAAAACGCTTTATCACTTTGTCCATAGGTGATTTGAATTTTAAATTTTTATTCTTGGCTTATTTACAAAATGAGTTCTGCTACCACTAGAAGGTGCCCTGTTATGCTGTCACAGAATCCCAAACTCCAAAAATCACCTGTTATATATTTGAACTAAGTATCAGGGCCACTGGGAGTGAATATCTGGAAGACACCTGATCCCATAGCTTCTGTGGCTAAAAAAGCAGCTTAGAATACAACATTCCTCTGGCACATATGTTAAATTCAAACTGGTACTGAGATATCCAATCTAGATGGCCCCTTGGCCTCCGAGAGGCCACACACTGAAAGCTCTTGCTTGAAAGTCTGAACGTCAATAAGTTCTTCCTTATTTCTAACTGACCTTCTAGAGCTGCTCTATAGCTAATGAGGAATGAGCTATTACTATGTACCAATCATACCCATAAGCCCTTTATATGTGTTATTGCATATGACCTCAGGATTGTTTTTATTATCCCATTTTATACCCAGGGAAATTGAGGAACAGAGAGGTTAAGCAACTTGGGGAGAGTAGAATATAAACCTAGATGGTCTGACTCAGAGCTCCAGGTCTGAGCCACTCTTCTATGCAGCCTCTGGATAATGACTGCTTCTGGTCCTTGTGCCAAGAGGAAATAGTAGGGCTTCCCCACAAGGACACGTTCCCTTGGGAATGGGACACTCATCTGCTCTGGGGCCTCTCACTAGCCTCCCATTCCCAGTAGTGGGTCTTCCGATCTTAAAAGTTCCAGTATCAGACAGAGGAGCAGCCTGCCAGGAGGCTCCAAGCACCCCTCAGGTGAAACTGGACATCAGGCATCCAACCCTTGAAGCCCAGAAGTCCTATTTCCAATTATCTGTCCATAGTGCTCCCTCCCCTTGCCCACTTCTCCCATATCCAGTAACAGCTCAGACATCTACAGAGGAGGAGGTGCAGAGTTGGCTGAAATCTCCAAACCAAGCAGATCCAGAGGGCTGCTCCTATCTCCTTAGAACTGTGGGAGGAGGTGAGGGTAAGTCCAGCCCTGGCCTCTGAAGGCAGTCAGTCCTACAGGCTCCTTAACCCGGGCTTGCCAGTCAGGCCTGACTCTAGTAGGTTGTCAGGGTGGATGGCAGGCCAGCACCCCCTCAGCTGGAGTCTGAAGTATAGGGATACATTAGGTGGGTGTGGGGAGCCTGCCACCATGCACCCTCTTGATGTCGGAGACCACGGGCCTCCACCCCATGCTTGCTTAAAGCCATTTTCTCCAAAAGTGAAGCATGGACCACCTATTTTAATTTAAAATGTCTAAAGAATTTTGGCTCAAGGATTGTTAAATCTGGGGCCTCCGGATACCAGAGCCAAGTGGAGCATGATAGGGGTGCAGCAGAGACATGGGGAAACGGGGTCACAACACTCACGGCCGGGAGTTCCTCAGATCCGTGCCAGCAATGGTGTTCGGCACCTGCAGGTACATCGGTAAACCACTTCCAGTACCACCACAACGACTGGCTTTCCGGTTCCAGCAGGAAGCTCCAGAGGAACCCAGATTCCGTCAAAGATTCCATTGCCCCCTCAAATTTCCCCTCCCAAAGAAGCCCAACTCCTTGAGCTCTGACTCCTGACTGTCCCCACAGGATGGAGACAGTTGGTCTCGGCAGAACTGAACGCAGATGGACGACCTCTGGTTTTTTGGCAGAGGGTCTGTGTGCCTCTGACTGATGTCCTCTCCTCCCCTTCAGCTCTGTTCCCAGCACAAAGCCTCACAAGTGAGAGGCGACGGTCAGTGTGGTTCCTGGGACAAGCTGGCCAGCCAGTTTCCCATGGCTGGGCTCTGCTTTGTCTTCTCAGCTGGTCTTCGAGCTCAGAGTAGCCCAGAAGGGGGTAGGGTCAAGCACCTCTTCCTGGTCAGTGCAGTCACACCCAAGAGTCGAGAAGACACAGACGACACAGCAGGTGCACAGTGGTGGCTGATGGTCTTGAAGGGCAGGTCCTGGATGAACAGGCAAACTTCGCAGGAAGAGGATGACACACTAGACCCACAGCCAGGTCCAGGGTCTAGTTCTACCAGTTACTCAGAAGCAGCAGAGTGACTCATAGTTGTCTGAAGCTCCAACGCGGGAATCAAATGCCCAGCTCCCCTGTCCAGGTCTGCCCCACAGAGTGGCATGTTTTATCAACATGCAATCAATCCCCTGGGCGGGCACTGGTCGCTATGACTCACAGCCCTCACCCGGCAGAGTGGCCACCACTGGCTGCAGCAACACGGCCTGCTCTCCCCCCAGCCTTACACACACCCCTTTCCTCAGCCCATGCTCCTCTCCCTGACCAGCAAACAACTTCTTTGTTAGAGTCACCCTTGGCAGGAAGGGAGAAGGCAGGGTGGGTGGGCGGGCAGGCAGGAGCAGAGCCTTACACATGCTTCAAGTTACAGGGTCTGGGTGATGGTCCCGGCCAATGTCCTCCAGTAACCCCCAGCCTAGTCTGGCTTCCCCAGCAGATGTTTCCTGCAATGGAAAGTTGCTGACCAGAGCTCCAAGTGTGTGCGGGGGGTGGGGGAAGAAGGTGCGAGGCCACCACTGTCAGGATGAAATCTGAAATTTGAGACTCAAACAACCTGGGACTTCTTGGAGAGACACTCTCACTTCCCTGACCCATCCATCTACCAAATGCCCTGTAGCAGCAACAACAGGCTGGGGGAGTTTAGCTGATCTAGTTTCAGACGTGCTGGTGGGAAGAATTGGGCAGACCGCCTGGAGAAGCAGAGGTCAACAGCTTTGGGGCCCATCTGAAGCACCTCCGTCCTTTCCAGGGACCTGGTCTCACCTCCAGCACTAGCAGGAAGGGAATGATCAAAGCCAAGAGGATGCCCAGCTACTGCTCAGACCTTGAGGGCAAAATAGCAATGCTAAGAGTAGAGAATGTGGTCTCTGGTCAACGGGGACCAGAAAAGCTCCAGACTGAGAAATCAGGGACAAGGATGAGACAGCAGTATGGCTTGGAAGATGTGGCACCCCAGGAAAAGTCAGACCCTGGGACAAAGGGGGCTGTACCCTCACCCGCCCCAGCTGTGCCATCTCGCCAAGAGCATCTCCAGCTGGCTTATGATGAGGAATGGTGCCTTTGTCGTAGGAGTCTCAGTAATTCGATACAGCAGTGCTCAAACTCTAGTCTATTTTAAGATGACCTAGTGAACACATTAAAAAATGTAAATTCTTGGGTTCCAAACCTGGAGACACTAATTCAGAGGAATCTGGGTTCTCCCAGGTAAACAGTGTTGGAGAAAGTAGAGAAAGAAGAGTCTGAATCCTCCCCCAACAAACTCCCACATCCCACTCCAGACGGACACCCCCTAGACACAGCTACCACCTCCATTCAATGTGCAGGGCAGCTTCCTTTATCAACCACCATCGTCTCCAGGAAGGATCCATGCCTCAGACAGGTTGGTATCCTCTATAGCACTTAGCATGATGTGTTTCAAATACAGGCTGAGCATCTCTAATCTGAAAAACGTGGCCCATAAGTAGAAAATTCTATACCACCTGACCTCATGTGACAAGTTGCTCATGTGATAAGTCACAGTCAAAACAGTCAGGGCTTTGTCTCATGCACAAAATTATTTAAAATATTGTATAAAATTACCTTCAGGCTTGTGTATAAAGCTGAGTATAAAACAAATTTTGTGTTTAGAACTGGATCTCATCCTCAAGATAACCATTATATATGTAAATATTCCCAAAATCCGGAAACACTTCTGGTTCCAAGAATTTTGGATAAGGAACATTCATCCTCCATTAAGTGCTCCAAAAATGTTTACCAAATAAACACATTCCTTATCCGCCTTTCAAACAGCTCCTATTCACCCTGCATCTTATGTGCACATGGAAAGCTCCAGTCCTGCACATCTCCTAGAACGAAACCAGTTAAGGTCCACAAAGGAAACCCTGACCCTCCAGCCAAATCCGGGTAGGTAGAAGTCAGATATGAGACAAGGAGACTGAAAGGTGGGGGGTGGGGAGTGGGAGTGGGGAGTGACTAGCAGGGGGAGAGTGAGACTAGAGGTGGGCATGGGAGCAATGCAGAAAGGTAGAGATGGGGTAGGATTGGGAGTAGGTCTTCTCTGGAGAGGTGGAACCACTGTGGGGAAAGTTCAGGATCAATATGATGGGTGGGGGAAAGACTCTTCAATTTAACAAGTAAATACAGAGTGGGAAGAGATGGAGGTGGAGTTTTCTCAGAAAACACTCTCGCCTGAGCCCACGGGTTCGAGACCCACCTGGGTAACTTGGCGAGACCTCATCTCTACAATAAATTAAAAAATCAGCCGGGCATGGTAGCACGCGCCTGTAGTTCCAGCTACTTGGAAGGCTGAGACGGAAGGATTGCCAGAGCCCAGCAGGTCGAGGCCGCTCCTGGCCACTGCACTCCAGTATGGGCGACAGAGTGAGACTCCAACTCAAAAAAAAAAAAAGAAAAGAAAACACTCTCCACCACATATCCCATCATCTCTCTGCCATGCACGTCAGTCCTATCCTGTTGCATGGCAGGCGAACGTAGCAATTTCATTTTCCAGAGTGACCAGCATGCTTCCCTCTGGGCAACACCAGACTGGAGATGTAGGCAGTCGATGGTTTCAGGGGGCCCTGGAGTCCAACAGTAATTACCCGGAAACATTTGAGAGTTGCCACAGGCCAAAGAACTGTTTGGGCTGTAACTAGTGAGACAGGGACAGGATACACCCAAGAGATAAGCCTGGCAGATGAGTCTCAGTGTGTAGCAGCGTTTGTCTCTTCCACCCCCTCACCCAGGGCTGGGCAGGGCAGGGCCAGAGCTTGTGGAAAAGGAATTGGCCCTGGGCTAAACATTAACTCTAGGGCAAACACCAGGAGCTGGGACCAAGTGGTACCCCCTCCCCAGGTACAGCAGGAAGGAGGGGGTGGAGGAGCCCAGGAGAAAAACAGATGGATTTTGGTGGAGCACTGACCTCACCTAGAATGAAATCAGTTAAGGTCCACAAAGAAAACCCTGACCCTCCAGCCAAATTCGGGTAGGCAGAAGCCAGATATGACACAAGGGGACTGGGAGGCGGGGGTGGGGGTGGGGAGTGACTGAGCAGAGGGACTGTGAGACTAGAGGCGGGCATGGAGCAGTGCAGAAAGGTAGAGAAGGGGCAGGATTGGGAGTAGGGTTTTATCTGGAGAGGTGGAACCACTGTGGGGAAAGTTCAGGACCAATGTGTGGTGGGGGAGGACTCTTCAAGTTAACAGGTAAATACAGAATGGGAGGAAGCAGTCAGTCCCTGGGAAAACACCAGAAAGCCAGGATTGTTGTGGACAAATCTCCTCCTCTCTTCTCTGTCTGCCCCAAACACCCTGAATTCCATTCCTACAAAGCTTTGCTCTTTTGTTCTCAAACTTATGCCACTGGCCTTGCTCAGCTGTTCCACAGTGGCAATATCCTTCCTTCTCTTCCATAAAGCCAGCATCTCTAGTTGGGTGTGAATCAGGCAACTTGGGTGCTAAGTGTCTGGAAGCTGCCACGGTCCAGCTCCTATCCCCTGACCTCAGAAATGTTCCTCCATGGCCTGCCATGAGATGGCTGCCCTGCAGGAATGAGCTGAGACAGAGGAGCCAATATCTGCTGGCCTAAGACATAGCAAGGAGACCACTGCCTCAACTGAGCCTCAAGTCTACTGTGCCCAGAAGGGGCCACTTTGGGGGAGGGAGGCAAAATGCACCGCTCCTGCCCCAAGGGTCCTGACCAGGCCACCCCCAACTCAGTCCTTGGCTCCCTGCTGAAGGCAAAGCCCTGTTTCTGCTTATCTCTCCATCTTGTGTTTCTAGGGCTGTACCTTCTGGGCTGGCCTCCTTGAGAGGAAGACTGGGGTGGTAAATGGGGGGGAGCAGGGGGGGAAAGATCAGGGGTAAGGGGAGTCAATGCTGTCGGGCCTGGGAGAGACTCAGGGACTTGGAGACAGCTTGACCAGATGTCCTCTTGCCATGGCCTCTCCATGTATCCCCGAGGTCCAGCCAATGCCCTCCGTGTGACCCACTCTTTAGACCCAGCTGGTTTGTTATCAAGATGATGGTTCCTCCCTGGCAAACCATGTAAAAGTAAAATGCTTTCATCTTGGGGGTGGGGGGATATAGGGGAGTGGAGCTTGTCCTGCTGATGTTTCCTGACCAGGTATCTGAACACAAGAGCACAGACACATGCACGGCACACCAAAGGAACAGGGTGCTTGGCCACCCTAGGTTGAATCCCCAGGGTGAGAGGGCAAGGCCCCTACACACTGCTCAGGAAAGAGGCCTTTGTGCACTTAGCCTCTGAGAATGAGTGTTCTCTGCTAAGTGGAGTCAACGATGTTTCTGTAATTCATTTGGGGTGAGGGGGCAGAGGGTGAAGGAAGACGACCTAGGATTAATGAAGGCTGAGAGACAGGACAGGGCCAGACACCAGAACCTCCCAGAGGAGGATGTCAAGAGTCCATGAGGTCCAACCGCCTCAGCCTGTCTCGGGGTGCAGGTAGAACGAGTCAGGGCTCTGGCTGCGCCAGGCTCCCCCGCTGTCCCCCCATGTGTCATCTGGCCCCAAATAGCAGGTGGCCCACCCCATGCTCCAGCCAAGGGACAGTATCAGCTTCGAGCTGGTGGCTATGCTGCATGCTCCTGTGTGTGTAGGAGAAGGAATGGAAGGCAAAATTATGGCTAAAGGAACATGAACCTGTTAGAGTCAGAGAGAAAGGGAAAGCCAGCCAGGAGAAGGGGAGCCAGAGGAGGGAGAAGAACATGGGTGGGGGGAAAGTGTTTTTTTTTGGGGGGGGGAGCAAAGGGCAGAGGAGAATACAAGGAAGCCAAGTGACATGAACAGAAAACCTGAGCGAAAGTGCAACAAAAGAGAGAAAGGGACAGTTCAGAGGAAGAGGACAGAGATTGGTTACAAGGACAAGGACTGGCAAGCCCAGACAGGGATGTTTCAGTAGTCTTACCAGCCATGTGATACCTGCTCCCCTCTGGAGGCCCGAATCTGTGCAATGGCTCAAAAGGGCGCACAGGACACAGTGAAGGACTCTTGAGCCTTCATGACAGTGGGGCCACGGGCAGCTCCCAGAAAGCACAGCCCTCTTACCCCTCCCCTTCCCCACAGAGAGGGAGAGTCTCTCTCCTCTAAGGCCACAGGCCAGGTGACACCCTGGGGAGCAGGGCTGAGGGGATGGAGTCTGGCATCTCTCCCACTCCAGGATTGCTCAGCTCACAACTCCTGTCCTGTCAGCAAAGCCCACCAACATCTGCCTTGCTTGGGATGCTGGGAGGTGGGTGCCAGGGCTGACAGATTAATCAGTAGCACCCAGGACAGGCAGGCCACCACAACAGGAGGTTTTTGAGGAAGTACACAGTGCCAAGTAGGAAAACACACATGCAGCCCACAGAGGTGATCTAGACTCCTGTCCCCACACCAAGCCCAAGCCTCTCCCCCAGTCCCCTCCTGGGACAGAGTGCCCTCCTTGACTGTGTCCTTCGCAACCACAGCTTCTCCATGCCCACATCTCCTGCTGGAACAGAACCTGGTGTCAGGGGGGCAGAGATGGCATTCCCACGATCAGTCAGAGCTCATCATGAGGAGGGCAAGCTCAGAGAAGCAGAGGATGGTCTGGGGCCAGGCAGTACAGGCCCAGAGGGCAGGCTCCTCATGGTGGGGGCCAGCTCAGACAGCTGCCCTTCAGGGAAGAAGTTCAAAATCCCACAACACAGTCTCTGATATGAGACTGTGGCTTTTGCAGGGACTGCTTGGTCTACACTGCAGCTTCTGGGATGGAGCAGCTAGACAGTATCCCCAGGAGGGCCCCTATAAAATGGCCCCAGGCCACGCGCTCACGACAGACAATCAAAATCCCACAACACAGTCTCTGATATGAGACTGTGGCTTTTGCAGGGACTGCTTGGTCTACACTGCAGCTTCTGGGATGGAGCAGCTAGACAGTATCCCCAGGAGGGCCCCTATAAAATGGCCCCAGGCCACGCGCTCACGACAGACAATCAGAATTGGGCGGCGGGGGGGGTATCTTCTAGAAGCAGCATGCTTCTGTGGCTACTGAGGGGGTACAGAAGTCAAATTCCATCCCATGGGACAGCCTTTCTACCAATGGGGGAAAGATTTCTGGCTGAGTTTTCCAGAAAATGCCTTGGGTAAGGGAAGAAAACTAAGTCTAGACCCACGGACTGCCCCGGCCCCAAATTCTGTCTGGCCCTAGAATGACAGCTCCTCCCATGACCAGCCCCCCTCCCTCAGGGCTGGAAGAGTCTTGTCCAGCAGTCTAGGTGAGGCAGGGGTTAGGGCACCTCTCTTTGGTCTCCGAAATCAGATCCTCCCTACCAAGGCTGTCCTGTCCTGTCCCCCCCCCCAGGTTTTGGAGTGTAAAGGCTAATAAGGACAAAGACTCAGGAGGGGTGTGGCAACTGTACCCACCCTCCCCTCCCCTTTCCCCCCCCCCGCCTCCAAAACCTCCCCTCCCACTTCACAAGTACCCAACAAGAAGAGAAACACGGATACTTACATTATACCAACTCTGGCTTTTCTGAAAAGACAAAATGAAAGAAGGTAAAATTGGTGAGGGAAGCGATGCTGGGAACGGCCAGAGGGAAGGTCACATAGACAGCAGAGGGTGGGCAGGGAGGAGGAGTCCAATGCAGCTGAATGCTTCCCATGTGGCTGCTCAGAAGGGCTCCTCCTTTCTCAAGACAGCTCCAGAAAGGAGGCCCGGGAGCAGTCCATGCTGGAAGCCCCACCGCGGGTGGGGTGGCAGGAAGCGGCAGCACCAGCTAGCGCTCAACCACAGGGAGTCGGGGCCCCATCACACGTTCTGATGGGGGTGAGGGACGCGCGGAAGGCATCCAAGACCCAGTCCCCAAATGGGCCCTGACCAGAAGCAAAGTGCTGATGGAGGCCCACCCAGCCTTCTGCTCCAAGGTAGTCCCCTGCAGAAGGAAAGGCGGGACACTTGGGTGGCAGGGGAAGAAAACGGACTGCCTAGAACTCCCTCTAACCACGCTGTCAGCGGGCAGATGAGTAAATCCTCCCTTCTGTACCAGCAGGCCGATCACCTCAGCTACGATGGCAGGGAGGTGCTTAGGGGGTCTGCAGGAGGAGGGAGGTGACAGCACAGAACCTCTAAAGGTCTTTCCAACCCTGTGTTGCCAGCAAGACCAGATCCCGCCCCTGCTCCAGAATTTAAGGTGTTCTCCGTTCCGGCCCCAGGAGGAACGAGATCTGAATGTTTCCTAGAGAAAGCGGAGGGATGCCTTGTCTGTCTCCATCCCCTACGGCCAGGAGTCCTTTGTGCACATACCACTTGGAAGACAGATGGACGGGGGATAGGCAGGCAGACACGCACATGTGCACATACACATCTAGGTCCCATTCCTTGAGGGTTCTGATCCTACAGGTTTAGATTGGGGCTGGGGTATTTTCAGTTTTTTGGTTTTTTTGAGTCAGAGTCTCACTCTGTTGCCCAGGCTGGAGTGCGGTGGTATGCTCACGGCCACCCCAGTGTTGACCTGCTGGGCTCAGGCAATCCTTTCACCTTAGCCTCCCAAGTAGCCAGAACTACAGGCACACGCTACTATGCCTGGCTTGTTTTTTGACATATTGTAAAGACAAGGTCTCACCAAGTTGCCTGGTCACGAACCCCTGGGCTCAGGCAATCCTCTTGTCTCGGCCTCCCAAAGTGCTGGGATTCCAGGGCTGAGCCACCACGCCCAACCTATTTTCAGTTTTAAGAACCAATGGGTAGAGGGGCAGATGGTAAAGCTGGCTCTCAATCCTCCTCTGCAAAGCACCCTCCACGGTCACTTCACAACAAAGGCTGTCACCATGGCCCTATCCGGAAGTCACACCCTCCCACCATAGCCTCCTCTACTCTTCCCATCCAGAGGTCTTAGCAGGTAACGGGACCAAATCCAAACATTCAAAACCAAGTATTTCATCATCGAGGGAGGCATCCCCACATGGGAATCCTGAACCTGAAAATCTGCCCCTAAGCAGTTAAGACTTCCCCATGTGTGGAGGAGGGGGTGGGGCGAGCAGGCTACATCCGACTTGATCTGCACCTTGGAACGTCTCACTGGCTGGGGCCTCACATGGAACCTCTGACTCAGAGACTACGGGGCACGGGTTGTGCAGATGCTCCTGACGAGACACTTCCCAGTAGTGGGAGGGTGCGTGCTGGGAGCTGCCAGCCACAACTGCCCCCACAGCTTTCTGCTTCATCAAACCCAACCCTGGGCACCAGACCCCTGCTGCACAACTGAGAAAACACTATCACCCAGGCCCCTTGCTCCTTGTCCCATCGCCCTGGCCTTCATGTAAGACTCCAGGAGGAAAGAAGACAATAAGAACATGGGCTGAGTGGGGAGGACCCAAGATCCTTTGAGATTCCTCCCACATGGTACTCCCTCCTGCAAGTAGACAGAAGTGGACTGTCCCTTTTCATGTGCTGACGTATTGACGTTTGTCCCCTCCGAATCTATTTAGAGCACAGCTACAGAGTCACAAACAACCTCAACTAGGGAACCTGTGTCCTGTCTCCAACCTGTGATGTCCTAGTATCTAACAGTTTTTCCTTCTGTAAAGGGTAAATGAAAACATGTATTCTCAAGTACTGAAATGTGACACACCACAGGGCAAGGACTTTTGAGGCTTCTGCCCCTATCCAGCTACCTCTGGACCACTTCTCATCTGCCACTACTGAGGGCACTATCGGGAATGGGCCCCAGCCTTCCAGCCAAGTCCATGGCAGCCCCTGAGAGCACCCATGTGGGCAAGAGTTCCCGAGCTTTGACCAGCCTCTATGGGGCACATTGGGTCCTCCGGGTTCTACATCCCTGAAGGAGCTGGTGGGCAGGGAGGACCCAGGTACAAGTGGGACAGGAAATTCAAGGGGGCTGCAGGCCTCAGAGGGCGAGAAGGGATACCCACAGTCACATAGGGTTGCTGTAGTGTTCCTGCTTGGAGTACAGGGCCAGAGGGAAGGAGGCAGAGAAGTAGGAAGCATGGAGTGAGGGGTCCTCTGACAGCTAATAAATGGATTTGCTAAAGGGGGGTAAGGAACCAGGACAAAGCTACTAGGGACAAGTTTGTTCCTATTTCTCTTGCCTTTCCTAACAGAGGTCTGAAAAGCAAGGATCTATGGGAACACAAGGCCCCTGGAAACAGACCCAAGATACCTCAAGGTGGTTTCCAAAAACATCTCCCATTGCAAAGGCTCAGGGCATCTGGAAGATGGGGTTGGGTGGGGGAGGACTGAGGAGAGGGGAGTTCTACATTTAGAAGGAGTTAGGAAAAAAAAACAACTTCTTACTTTTATCAGGTTAAGTCTGTCATACTGGAAAGAAAACCACAAAAATTAGAATTGAAAAAAAAAAGGTAAGCGAAAAGAGCATCAGTGCCACAGAGCCAGGGTGATGGCGCACACCCACGGGAGGGAGGCACACTGCAGGGCAGAAGCGAGGATTTATTGGCCACATCTACTGGGTAATGACCCGGCAGTTGCTAGCCTAGCCTCTCAGGAACTACCAGGAATGGGGAAAACAGCTCCTGGCTCCCTCTGGTGGCCACAAGCAGTCACTACAGAGCAGAAGCTGGACAGAGGCACAGACTCATGGGAGTGGAAGGGCTCTGAGCAGAGCTGCACCTAGCAAGGGTGGGCCTCAGCAGGACAGTGATAGATCCAGAGGGCAGGGGCCTCAGTGATCACCTAGTCCCACCCCTACACATGAGCAAATGCAGGCCCAGAGAAGGGACCAGGGGAGAAGTAGAGGCACCTGCCAGCTTGCTTGGAAACTATGAGGCACTGCCTCTTCTGGGGGGTCAGGAGACAGGGAGTGAGGGGGACCTAGCTACGGTAACAGCCATCATAGCCCTCGCCATGGATGCATGGGTCTGACCTGAGAGGACCTTCTGCTGGGAGGGTTGCATCCCCAGCCCACTAGCCGACCCTCCTCCTCTCCCCACCTCACCCCTGCAGCTTTCCCTTGCCGTCTGCTCCAGGCCTGCACAGGACTTAATTCCTCCCTCGGCTCTTGTGTTTCTCTTCTGAAGTCTGTGTGCCCTGCACATGCACATCCCAGGGTGACCACCACTCCCAGTTCCACCTGGGATGGCTGAGTGCCTTCCCCACACAGGCTGGTCCTATTTAACTACATGTGGAGGATGGTAGTGACGGTATTGGCAGGTGACAGTGTGGGGGGTAGGGAGTGGGTATCCCAAGCTAGGGAACTGGAGGGCATGTGGACTGGAGACCAGCACAGCCTCAACCCAATCTCTTCAAGAGGAAAGGAAATCTGCACTTGCCCCATCACCTCTCTCTTTACCCCCTTCTAAAAGGGGCCAAGGTTAGCTCTCGATGCGTGCTCCGCTCTCGGTCCCTTTGTAATGCCTCCTGTTTGCCTCTCCAAAATCCAATTCAGAATCCTGCCTGTTCTGACACGTGCCCTGCCCACCCTACTCATAAACAATTTCTCTTGCCTCTGAATCATAGAGCACCCTGAGCGACTCAAATGGTTCTAAAAGCCAGGTTTGATTTGAGAGAATCTGAGCAACAGATGATCTTACCTCACCTTTGGATGGAAAAGTGTGCAAAGACTCTGGGCAGAAGCAGAGAGAAGGAAGAAGGTTAGATGTGCCCCTGTTAGGCCACATCTGCCCTCTCCCCAGCTGAACCTCAAGCCCCTCCCAGTTCCCAATCAACCAAGTCAGAGGTGTGAGGGGCTCAGGAGGGACAGTGCCAGGCCACCTGAACCTCCAGACACAGCACCCACGGAGACGTCCCACTGGCTACTTCACTCCAGGCCGGCCTCCCCCACCCCGCCCCCATAGCTGGCTACAGTCATTTAAAATCCTCGGAGCCAACATGTGCTTCAACATGAGTCTGAAGGTCACAGACTGCAGGATTAGCCAAATTCTCTTCCCTCAGGAAAGAGAATAGCTGTTCACCCTCCCCTTTCCCCAAACACCTAGAGGCCTGGGACTATTATGAAGTGATTCTCAGCTTTCTCTCTTCAGGCTGCCTCCTGAAGCCTTGCCCCTGCATGTGATTTCCAGAGCCTTGTTGTTCTAAGCTACCTTCTGCTCACCCTCAGGCCTTGGGAAGCCTGGGCAGACTCTGGCACTGTGTCCCTGACACCGCCACATCTCTCCAGGGCCTAGTGGCCTACTGCCCATGTTTGCCAACCTCCAGGTGTTGGCAACTAGTCCCCCACGCCCTCGGAGAAAAGCTCTCCTCTCTGATCTGGACCCAGGATTCCATCAACACCACCGTGAGTCCCGGGCTGGGCGGTGGGTGGAAGCGCCAAGGAGTGCTCAGGTGAAGCGGCTCTCAGGGTGGGGAGGAAAGAGTGTGCAGGTGGAGATCCCGAGGCCACTGCTGCTGCCCTGGGGAACTCACCAACCTGAACTCCTGCCCCTCCGTCAGGGCCCTTCCTGCCATACCCAATCACCACTGCCAGGGAATCCTGAATCATCCTCCAGAGCGGGGGGGTGGGACCTGTAATATGACCAGATGGAGTCTCCCACCCAAAGGCATGAATGGAACCCCTGGCAGGACTCTGCTTCTAGATGGCACCATGTAAGGAGGGAATAAGTTTCTAGCCAGTGGCAGTGTTTGGGGAGCAGGCAGACACAGGGGTGGAGGGCAGGGTCTGTTCTCCGACATGGGGTGCAGTGGAAATACGCCCTCAGTGACTTCCAAGCCAGCCTGCCGGGGGACAGTGGGGCCGGCCCTTCTGGGAAAGGGACCAAGCAGGACATGTGGGCCAGAGTCGGCAGGGGCAGAGGAAGGGGTGCTGAGCACTACAGACAATCCGACACTAGAGGAGAGATAAAAAGACAGAGACAAAAGATGGCTTACTTTTGAGAGGCGCTTGTGAGACTAAGACCATGCATGCAAAGAAGGTATTTGGGAAATGGTGGGGAAGAAGAGGAAGAACAAGAAATCAAAAGACAAATTCAGGTGGGAAGCCAGCTCCCACGCCCTCCCTGGGATCCCAACCCCTTCCCAGGCCCTGTGAGTCTGCAGGTGAAGAGAAGCTTCTTGAAGGGGCACCTGGGCAAAGATATTTTCTGCTTCCCAAAGGACTGAGGTTGGGGGGGGAATCCCTGAGGAATCATAGCTAGTCCAGGGCCAGCTCTAGTCCAGGGCTCCCCTTATGCACATCTGTGAGCCAAAGGCCCCAGTTCCTGGGGTGGGGGGGAGTGCTGACTTACTTGGGAGGGATGGAGAGGCCCTGTCACCGTCCCATCTGCCAGATGAGTAGCAAGTGGGTTAGTACAAAGGGGAGGCAGGATGATGGCCAGGGAGGAGGTTAGAGATGGCATTCTGCAAGATTCCCTAGGACTCGTTCCCTGGCACTACAGTTGTCCCAAATAATGCTGCTCCCTTCTGCTCCCACTCCAGGGACCAAATTTGAAAAGGGTAGCAGGGATAAACAGATGACCCCATAATGACCCCCTGAGCATCTCTCCTCCAAATCTCAAGGCGTTTGAGGCTCCCTAGCTCACCGGGCCCTCTCTGAGTATTAGCTGGGAAGATCTGGAATTAGGGTCTCTCCGGCTGTCCCGGCTTGCCTCGCTGCATAAAAACTCCCTCTGGGACACCGGGGCCTGTTCCCTCGAGGAAGAGTCCTCTACCTCACCATGCCCAGTACCGGCTTCCCCGCAGGCCCCACCGCCGCCTCCCCACCCCCATGGAGATACACAGGCTCCGGCAGGGTCCTGCTCACCTTGGAATTCTTGCCACCACTCCGGCCAGACTGGGAGGAGCAGCTGCGCTGCACGCCCTGCTCCGGGGTGGACGGGGACTTGTCTGAGGAGTGATCTGAGCCCTTCTCCACCATGGTGTCTCCGTCCTGGTTCTGTGGGGTTGGCGAGCGAGAGCGCTTCCGGAGGATGGGCGAGCAGGCCGGGGTGCTGCGGTTTGAGTTACTGGCAGTGCTGCAGGGGCAGATGGAGAGAGGGAGCGGGGTGGGAAGGGAAGGAGGAGGAAAGGCAGACGGTCAGTCGGAGGCCAAAGACAGGTCCAAAGGAGCCAGCTCAGGGAGCCAGGGCGAGGGGCCGGGGCGGAACCGGGAGAAAGGACCCCGGCTATGGACGCGCGGCCCCGTAATACTGCCGCTGGCCACGGGAGGGCAGTAGTGCCAATGTGAAAGGGGAAACAGTGGGAAGGGGCACGTAGGGATAGTTCATATTTAGATTCGCATACATCCATCTGTCCATCCATCCGGTTATTGTTTGAGCCCTTATTATACATCAAAAACGGTCTAGGGCAAACAGAAATTACGACCCGAAAGACTCACTGGAGGCTATCTAATACAATCAGCCCATTTTATACATGCTGTAAATCTCAAGTTTCTACACTTTTAGAAATGTCTTTTCATAAAAATAACAAGTAACATCCTACTTTTAAAGGTTTATGTGCATATTTCACTAGGTTCTTAAAACATTCCACCAAGGTAGTAACAGTAAGTACCATAATCCCTACATTTAGAAAAAATGAAGACCAATGCCTGGCAGAGAGAAGTTAAATGTCCTCTGACCACATGGAAGGTTTAGAAGCAAAACATGGGTCTTCTGATTTATTACTCATGCACACCATATTATTTCCTCGTAAGGAGGTCTTATCGGGTTTCTGCTTCCCCGTCCTGGGTAAAGATGAACACAAGCAGAAGTTCTCATGCTCCATATCCCCCTAACCCAAAATTTATTTCCAGCAGTACCTTATCCTTCCCACAGGACCAAGTCCACTTACACCAAGGCTTATAAGCTGTAAAAACAAATGTTTGCTATTTGACATCTCACTTGTATTTTCAATGGCCTGGAATAGATGAAGGACAGAGGGAAACTGAATGCAGTTACAGTTACATCCCAATAAGTATTTGCTTTGCTTGAGAGAATGGAGAAAGAAAAGAGATGGGAAAAAAGGACAGGTTAAATACAAAGAGGCAGGGGAAATGGGAAGGAAATATGAAGCTGGAAAGTCAAAGAAGCACTGGGGTTGGGGGAGCATGAAAAGCTGTGCCCTGTCTACCTACTCCGCAATCAGCAAGGTCAGGCTTCAGAAAACTCCCAGACCTAAGGTTGCAAGTATTCAGCAGGCTGCATCACAGCCTTCCCCCTCAGGGAGTGGAGGTGCAGGGTAGGAGAAGGTGTCATTTGCATAAAGATCCAGCTGTGACCTCAGAAGTCTCACTGGCCCCATTTGCAATGAAAGCCATGCCCCTTTCAGCAAAACCTTCCACCCGGGAATCCTCAGCAGAGAGAAAGGGGACAAATCCCAAGAGCCCATAACAGCAGGTATGGGCAGACCTGGAGCTGAGGGGCAGGGCAGTCACTTTTGTAAGGAAATTGATGGTGAGAAGAAAAGGAACAGGAGGCCAGAGAAAAGGAAGGCAGACATAGCCCAAGGATAAAGGGAGAAAATCAAGGCCCACTGTCCTGTTTCGCCCTAAGAAGTTGCATTTAAAATCTCATTTCTTTTTTTTTTTTCTTTTTTTTTTGAGTTGGAGTCTCACTCTGTTGCCCAGGCTAGAGTGCAGTAGCACACTCACGGCCACCCTGTTGTCGACCCGGTGGGCTCCGGCGATCCTTCCACCTCAGCCTTCCAAGTAGCCGGAACTACAGGTGTGCAATACCACACCTGGCTAATTTTTTATTTACTGTAGAGATGAGGTCTCGTCAAGTTGCCCAGGCTGGTCTTGAACCCATGGGCTCAGGCGATCCACTCGCCTCAGCCTCCCAAAGTGCTGGGATTACAGGCTGAGCCACTGAGCCCAGCAAATTTTTTTTTTTTTTGAGTCGGAGTCTCACTCTGTCACCCAAGCTGGAGTGCAGTGGCACAATCACGGCCACCACAGACTCAACCTGCTGGTCTCAGGCAATCCTTCCGTCTCAGCCTTCCAAGTAGCTAGAACTACAGGCATGAGCCACCACACCTGGCTAATTTTTCTTGATTCATCGTGGAGATGAGGTCTCACTAAGTTACCCAAGGCTGGTCACGAACCCCTGGGCTAAGGCAATCCTCTCTCACCTTGGCTTCCCAAAGTGCTGGAATTACAGGCATATGCCACCACACCTGGCATAAAATCTCATTTCTAATACTAGCAATAGTTGTAGCTGGGGGAAGCCCAAGATGTCTCTTTCTTTCTTTTTCTTTTTTTTTTTTTTTTTGAGTTGGAGTCTCACTCTGTCACTCAGACTGGAGTGCAGTGGCACACGCAAGGCCATCACAGCCACAACCTGATGGCCTCCGTTGATCCTTCCGCCTCAGCCTTCCACGTAGCTGGAACTACACGCACGCACCACCATGCCCAGCTAACTTTTTTTATTTTTATTATAGAGACAGTCTCACCAAGTCATCCAGGCTGGTCTCGAACCCCTGGACACAGGCAATCCTCTCATCTCGGCCTCCCAAAGTGCTGGGATTACAGGCCTGAGCCACTGCACCTCTAAGATGACTCTTTCAAAAAAAGCTCTTCACTTTCTCGTCCCACTCCCCACATTCCTTATTTCCTGGCTCTCTAAACTCATTCACTACTATAAACCCTGGAGAAAGCAAGTTCCGTTCCTTTTCCTCAGTTGGAGAAGTCAAGTGGAAATGGTGGCAAGCAGATTTCTCAGGACATGTCCCCTGGGAGAAGGCTTGGGAGGCTGCTGAAGAGCTCCCCTTTCTAGGGTGAGCATTTCTCTTGGGCCATTGGGGAATTCCAGCCCACAACCACATATTCCAAGGTTTCTAAGACTACATTGCTAGAAGAGCCAAGAACGCTACCCTCTAACCCCAACTAGTTTGTTCAAAAAAGAACTAGAGAAAGGATGAAAAACCAAGCACGTTTCCATCTCAGTCACAAGTACCCCATGCCAGTCTGGTCTTTTCCTTAGATAAGGGACACTTTCACACATTGCAGACCCAGGAATGGAAAGGAAATTCCTTCATCCATCTCCAAACCCCGAATCCCTGCTGATAACTGAAACATTCTAACCTGGAGGAAACTGACTCCAACTATCCAAACCCATGCGAATCTCACACTAAACAATCAACATGTCTAAGAGATTTCCTTACTGCCAGTGGCCCTACTTCATCCTACCCTGCAAATGCAGCCAAGGATCTACACACACAAAACTGTGTCTTCGACACATCCATCAATAAGCAACTTATACTGCCTTTGTGCTCCTAAAGCTATTGATCATTGGCGCTATTCCTGAAAAATCTCTCTTCTTCCCCCTCTCTTCTATTCCTCTGCCTATCTTGGACATTGGCTCTTCTCTCGCCACCCAGCCTGAAATTCTGTCCTTTCCCAAAGATGAGCCGTTCACCTCCCTGGCCATCTCCTGCCTTCTCTGGCTTCAGCAAGGCCTCTAGGCAGAGACTCCTCTCTCTGTTTCCAGCCCTGGTCACAGTTGCTAGCCTGGTCCAACAATTTGCTGCTGAGCAGAGGCTTTCTCTACATGGGAGTGTCATAAGTGCCTCCAGTTCAAATCAGAGCCGGCTACCTTGCCTCTAAGACCTCCTCTCCCGTGATTGACCATTCTCAATGGAGTTACCTCTCGGGCTGCAAACCCATCTCTTGCCATTTCACCCCACAAAAAAATGAGTCCCTGAATCTCACCAATTCTATTTCCATAAGGCCACAACTGAAATCCCAGCACTTTGGGAGACCCAGGTAAGAGGACTGCCTCTGCCCAGGGGTTAGAGATCAGCCTGGGCAACTTGGTGAGACCTTGTCTCTACAATAATCAAAAAATTAGCTAGGTGTGGCGGCGCATGCTTGTAGTTCCAGCTGCTTGGAAGGATCACCTGAGCTCAGCAGGTCGAGGATGCAGTGGCCATAAGTATGCCACTGCACTCCAGCCTGGGTGACAGAATAAGACTCTGACTCAAAAAAAAAAAAGAAAAAAGGAAAACAAAAACAAAAACGCCTCATTCCATTTTGCCCTTCCTCCCCCAAGCAAGGTCCTAGTCCAGGTTGAAGACCTCTTGCCTAAACTCTGCCAATTGCCTTTTAAGTAGTCTGCTCTGTCTCCTTTCCTCTTCCTACTCATTCATATTTTGTCATTAAATCTTTCTAAATACAAGTCCAATATCTTACTGCTCCCCACTAGCACCCATATAAAAGTCTACAATACTCAAAATGAAATTTGAAATTCTCTGCTAAAAATAAATGACACTTATCTGTACTTATTCTTATACTCTCTCTGAAAGAGTTTCTATATTCCACTCCTACATATTTTCTCCTGGTTTTCTTAATACACAAGCTCATTCTCCTGCCTCTAGACTTCTCAAAAACTCACTACTTAAGGCTGAAGAGCCCTCTCCTTCCACATCTCCCTACTGGAGTCCTGTTCATTCTTCAAGAGCCATACTAAATCCTACCTGTAATCATCAACTCTCTCTAATAATAGGTCTTCTAAGACCCTCTTCAGACATAACAGGGGCTCCAGAAGACACTCACTCATTTCTCATCTGTCTTATTTTCTTTTTTTTTAATTGAGTTGGGGTCTCACTGTATCGCCCAGGCTGCAGTGCAGTAGCACAATCATGACAATCATGGCTCACGGCAGCCTCAACCTCCTGGGCTCCGGCGATCCTTCTATCTCAGCATCAAAAGTAGCTGGGACTATAGGTGCATGCCATCACACTCGGCTAACTTTAAAAAATTTTTTTTATAGAGACAAGGTTTTGCTGTGTTGTCCAGGCTGGTCTTAAACTCCTGGGTTCAAGCAATCTGCCCGCCTCAGCATCCGAAAGTGCCGGGATAACAGACATGAGCCACTGTACCCAGCCCATGTGTCCTATTTTTAAGACCTCCAATAAAGAGTATTTCACTCCTCTTCTGGCTACCTTGCTAAAAATAGTGCTTCCTTAAGTCTGATCACACTATCTCATCCTGTGTCCTAGGTCTCACTGAAGTCCTTGAGAAAGAGGGAAATATAAAAAGAAGATAACGGCCCTTGTGGCTTTCTGCAGTGACTCTCTTTGCAGTATCCCTCACCCCACCTTGGACAAGGTGGCCACTGCACCACTTTGCTCGGCTTTCTTCCCCATTCTTATCCCCAGCGTGGTCCTGCGGGTACAGGCAGACCTTGTCAGCAAGCCAGCTCCCTGATCAGCCACCCGTGTCTTCTTCAGAACCCTGAGCAGAGCAGAATGGCGAGCTGGCATCACGGTGTTCCTCACTCGAGTTAACTTGTTTGCCTTCGGAGAAAATTGTTTCTGCCCCAGATATTGCAAGATATGTACTTGTCTCTCTGGACCCTGGCTCCTTCACCTGCTTTCTTGCTGCATGCATCCCAGTAGCCGCTCCTGCCCTGGCTCATTCTCTCTCAGGGTCCCAACCCTCCACACTACAGCTGGACAGCATGTTCACATCACTGTTTCTTGCAAGCCCAGCCTTACAGGAAGCAGGATGGCCAAATGTATGGCTATAATTAACTCAGTACTAGGGGCACTGGTATTTTTTTTTTAAGACTGCTTGATACATTCCGAGACACTTCCACCTCATAAAAAGAGCACTGAATTTGGAATTTAGACAGCCCGCTTCCATGCCACATGTGTGTGTTGAAGGTCTGCAGGATCCAGATTCACTGCTGGTCTGTGGCATCAGCAGGCCCAGAACTGAGTCCCAGCTCGGCCACTTGCTTGCTACACCCCTGGCCCCGGAGCCTTATTTGTCTCACTGGAAAAATGAGAGATACAGTCCAGCGCGGTGGCTCAAGTCTGTAATCCCAGCACTTGGGATCTCCTGAGTCCAGCAGGTCAAGGCTGCAGTGGCTGTGAGCGTGCCACTACTCTCCAGCCTGGGCAACAGAGTGAAACCCCAACAAAAAAAAAAAATAAGAAAGCAAGAGAAAGAGAAATGAAAAATACTAATACCATCTCAAAAGACTGTTGTGTTCAATGAAAAACTATAAGTAAAATATTTAGCACAGTGCCTGATACAAAGAGTGTTCAATAAAAATTTTTGAGCTGCTATTATTCTTAAGAAGGCTCCAGCCAGGCTCGATGGCTCAGCCTGTAATCCCGTGCTTTGGGAGGCTGAGGTGAGTGGATTGCCTGAGCCCGTGGGTTCGAGACCTGCATGGGCAACTTGGCGAGACCTCATCTCTACAATAAATCAAAAATTAGCCGGGCATGGTAGCGTGCACCTATAGTTCCAGTTACTTGGAAGGCTGAGGTGGAAGGATTGCCGGAGCCCAGCCAGTCGAGGCTGCAGTGATCGGGAGCATGCCACTGCACTCCAGTCTGGGCGACAGAGTGAGACTCCAACTCAAGGGGAAAAAAAAAAAAAAAGAAGGCTCCTATTCCTGTTCCTCTCTGTAAAGTGTAAATATCCTTGCTTTCTTTCCTCAGAGGGTTTGAATGTTCCCAAGCATTTACCATAGTGAGAACTGGAAACACATGGGGTTTCTGGTCCTTTAGGTGCAGAATAGCCCAGCCTCACCCCACCCAATAAGTGAAAATTTCCAGCAGATGGTTTGCATTCTAAATAAGAATCACAGGTAATTCTGATATAGACTAACGATTGAGAACCACCCTGCCAAGGAGCAATCTTTGGAAAACAAGGAATAAGTGACACATCTGCCCTAGGTGACAGACCTGTTTACAATTCCTTGGGTATAACAGCTGTTCAGTGTCTACCAGATAGGTGGACACTGAACAGCTGGAACAGTAAAATCATTTGAGTTTGTCATAGGACCCGTCAATGCAGAAGAATGTAAAGTGGAAGCTGAGGCGGAAGGATCGCCGGAGCCCAGCTGGTCGAGGCTACGGTGGCCGGGAGCAGCCACTGTACTCCAGTCTGGGTGACAGAGTGAGACTCCAACTCAAAAAAAAAAAGCTGATGCAGATATCGATTGATCCCTAATTCCTAACGACAACTATTCTGTCACCCAGCAACACATGTCCCATCCCATGCTGATCCCAAAGTTTCATCAACAAACCTCCCCCATTCTTTATAATACCACTGCAAGTATCCATGCGAATTAGCTCTCCTTTGAATTTTCCCATAGCACATGCTAAAGTATCTGAGATAGGAAGGCCACAGGTGAATTGATATAAAAGTGCATGAAATTTACATGCTGCTTGCAAGTGTAGGTCTGTCCATTTAGGTCTGTCCACCCAAACCAGTTCCAAATCCTGAGTTTATTAGGACTCCCTGAAGATGGTTACTTACTGATTCCTCCTTCCCTGTACTAAGTATCTAAGGAAAGTTAAGAGAAAAAAAAAAAGCCGGGCTCAGTGGCTCAGCCTGTAATCCCAGCACTTTGGGAGGCTGAGACAAGTGGATTACCTGAGCCCACGGATTCGAACCAGCATAGGCAATTTGGTGAGACTGCATCTGTACAATTAAAAAAAAAAATTAGCCAGGTGTGGTAGTGAGTGCAACAGTTCCAGCTACTTGGAAGGCTGAGGCGGAAGGAACGCTGGAGCCCAGCAGGTCGATGTTGGGGTGGCCCTAAGAGTGCCACTGCACTCTTGTCTAAGCGACAGAGTGAGACTCCAACTAAAAAAAAAAAAAAAACTTGTTAAAAATCTCACAAAGTAACTGAAGGGAGTGACAGATCCCATTTGCAGCCTGTTGACTAATTTAATACCTAGGACTAGTCTCAGATTTTAGAGCTAAAAAGACCTGAGGGATCTACTTAAGCCTAGAAGGAATTACTTTTGTTGCAGGGGGGTGTCCTAACAGTGACTTCGGTTGCTGATGAGTGAACTAATTAATATAAGGGCAAGGTCCATGGAAAGTCTTTGGCTAAGTCAAAAAAGCAGAACTTCAGTTGCCCTTCCACGGGCATTCTCAGTCCAGAAAAGGGATGGGTGAAGCGAGGGCTGGGCCTGAGCGGAGGTTGTCAGCCTTTCCTACCCAGGCCAAAGTGAAGAGATGCCACCTTAGGATGGCAGGAGCCTCCATTCATCTCTCCCCACCCCCTCCACTGCCTAGCTTTCCTGCAGCTTCTGTTCAGTCCAGAGTTTGGAATTCAATCCAGGAACAGGCATGACAAACACTATTTTTCATTTCCATGGAGACAAGGGCCTGCAATAGAACCAGGACTCCATGCCCGAAATGACAAAACAGCCTGACCCACTTTCCCCCCTTCCTACAAAAACAAAATAAGTTTGTTTGGGTCCTGCCAGAGCTGGGGGAGGAGCTGGAGTTCCTGTTATCTCTGGATATTTCAAAGAGAAACAAATTTTGATAACTTTCAAAAATGCTGATGATGCCACAGAACCAGTGTCAGAAGTCAGGCATGAATTGTTTTACCCAAAGGGCTCACAGGCTGTACCAGATTCATCCTGCTTCCTTGTCCCGACCTTCTGGAGAGAGAGGTTCATATTTCCCCTAAGCGAAGTACTGAGTGACCAGCTACCCAGTTCTTCCTAAACTCCAACTGTTTCTCCAACCAGTCTTATACTTCATTTTATTCTAGCCTCCCTGGCCCCTTCTGTTCCTTGAACACAGCAAGTTCATCCTCACCCTAGGACACTTGCCCTCGTTGGTCTTTCTGCTTGAAACTCTTGCTCAGAAGTTCTGAAGGTTGGCTCCTTGACAGCCATTAGATCAAAGTGCAAATGTCATCTCTCTGGTGCAGACTTTCTGGAAGGGTCACTATATACAAAGAGGCCTCCCTATCCAGAGGCAGTCATTACCACATGGCCCCGAGCTTCCCTTCAGTGTCCTTACAGGAGCTGAAATCGCCTTGTTTTGATATTGATTAGTTGCTTACCACCAGACTGAACATTCTATTGGGGCTGGGGCCGTGGCTCGTCTGTGGTTCCCCAGTACCCTTGGCAAAATGACTACATATAGGACTGCAGACATGTAGTGTGTGAATAAAGGAGTGAGCTCTTCTTAAAGCCATTCATTCTGTTGTTCAGTCACTCAGTGAGACTTTTTTTTTTTTTTTGAGTTGGAGTCCCACTCTGTCGCCCAGACTGGAGTGCAGTGGAACGCTCCCGGTCACTGTAGCCTCGACCTGCTGGACTCAGGCAATCCTTCCGTCTCAGCCTCCCAAGTAGCCAGAACTACAGGCGTGTGCTATCACACCCGGCTAATTTTTTATACTGTAGAGATGAGGTCTCGCCAAGTTGCCCAGGCAAGTCTCGAACCCGCAGGCTCTGGCAATCCACGAGCCTCGGCCTCCCAAAGTGCTGGGATGACAGGCTGAGCCACCGAGCCCAGCCAGACCTATCTTTCTTAAGCTGGCCCTATACCTGCCTTTTATAACACCAGCCCGTTGGTTCATCTTCGGAATTCTGGATCCACGAAAACTAAAATATGATATCACTTCCAGACACTTTGCTGTCCTGCTCACTCTAAAAATCAGAGCATCTTGTCCAGATGCGATGCCTCATGCCTATAATCTCAGCACTTTGGGAGGCCCAGGTGGGAGGATCACTTGAGTCCAGGAGTTTGAGACCAACTTGGGCAACATAGCAAGACTTTGTCTCTATTTTAAAAAAAAAAGGCTGGGCTCGGTGGCTCAGCCTGTAATCCCAGCACTTTGGGAGGCCGAGGTGAGCGAACTGCCTGAGCCCGCGGGTTCGAGATCTACCCGGGCAACTTGGCAAGACCTCATCTCTACAATAAATCAAAAATTAGCCAGGCATGGTAGCACGCGCCTGTAGTTCCAGCTACTTGGAAGGCTGAGGCAGAAGGATTGAGCCCAGCAGGTGGAGGCTGCAGTGGCCGGGAGTAAGACTCCAACTCAAAAAAAAAAAATTAGCCGGGTGTGGTAGCACGCGCCTGTAGTTCCAGCTACTTGGAAGACTGAGGCAGAAGGATTACTGGAGCCCAGCAGGTCGAGGCTGCAGTGGCCGGGAGTGGCTACTGCACTGCAGTCTGGGCGACAGAGTGAGACTCCAACTCAAAAAAAAAAAAATTAGCCGGGTGTGGTAACATGTGCCTGTAGTTCCAGCTACTTGGAAGACTGAGGTAGAAGGATTACCGGAGCCCAGTAGGTCGAGGCTGCGGTGGCCGGGAGCGGCCACCACTGCACTCTAGTCTGGGCCACAGAGTGAAACTCCAACTCAAAAAAAATAAAAATAAATCAGGGCATCTGAGTTTTAAATCCTGAGCTATTTGGTGCCCTTGAAAAAGTAACTTTATCTTTCCATGCACCTGTGCTCTCTGTTACATGATTACAAACTACCTTACTGGAGTGAGACTCTTTAAAGAAAAAAACCTAATTAGATAGTGCATCCCCAAAGCACAGGGCTTCCTATAATTGCTCATGGAATGAAAAAAAAAGGGTTAGAAGTGGAATGTGAAGTCCCAGTTAAGAAACTGAATCCTGTTCCTAAATTCAGCTCTTTCCACGTGGCAAAGACGTGGGGTGAGAGTACAGATTGTCACTCTGCAAGTCTTCAGTTAGTCCCAGCTAGTCCTATTTCCACAGGGCTAGGGCGATAAAGACTTAAGACAAAGCAGGAGATACTGAAATCAAACATAGGGACTTACTGGTGGTGTACAATGTCCATTTCCTGAAATAAACAGGCATCTTCTGAGCACTTCCAACTCTGTGTTAAATATCCATCCTGATGGCTCAATAGGGCAGTGACCATCTCATGGTTCTTTGTATCCACACAATATTCAACAGCATATTGGGCACATAGTAGGGCTTAATACTTTTGAACTTGCCTCTGTCAATCTCAGCCAAATCTAAGCATAACCCCAAAGTATTTCAGAAGCCGCAACACTCAGGGAAATGGGACCTTATGAAGGCAGAAAGGTGCTAAGCTATCCCAGGAAGCCCTTTCCTAGAAAGCAATTTCTAATCCACTGGGGGTCCTCAAACCACTGGGAACAAGGCAAGGATGAGTTCAACTGAATAGAACTTCCAGTTTCTATGCTCATCAAGGCCCCTCCCCCATCCACAGCAAGAGAAATGCTGCTACTAAAAGTGAAAGGAATTTGTGCAGGATCCATTCACCTTTCCACCAACCAGTTGATGAGGACCATGCTCCATACCAGGTAACAGCCTAGGCATTGCAGATATTGTCTCTTCTACGAAACTCACAGTCTGATAGGAGCGACAGACTTGTAACTAACTCACACCATGTGAGCTCTCCTGTCACCACCTGTCAAGGAAGTCAGGCCACAGAACCGGGAAAAGCATACCAGGTGTTAGGTGGCCTTCCAAGCTCAGCCCCTTCCCTGTGTATGATCCTCTCTGAGCTTCAGCTATTGTCATGAGAGAAGAATGGGTGTGGACACCACCTAACCTAACCCCCACAAAGACATGAGAGGATGACAAACAACATATAAAGTGTACACGGCGAAATACTGAGGACAGCAGCATCTCTGAGACAAAAGGACTCAGGTCTAGACTAGGCAAAGCAACCAGAAATGAGATTCAGGCAGTCTGGGCCCATCGTTTGTTCAGCATCACCCACTTTCTCTCATCAGGGCCACACCACCTTGGGTGTCAGAGGTTGCTGTGGTACCACATCAGATGAAAGGTCCTAGCTAGGCAGTCAGATGAAGAGTGAGTGGGTGGGTGAAAGTCAGTCCCAGCATCCCAGGCCCTGGCCCTCACACCCCTCCTGCCCTAACCTCGCTGGTCTACCTAGATGGCCAGTTCCTTCCTGACTCCTGAGACCTAAACCCAGTTCTGACTTATTTTTCTGTGAGAAATTAATCAGAAGCACACTGAAGAATGACTGTTATGTTAAAATCATAGAAATTTTCAAATAAACACCTGTAAGAAGTCAGTCCAACTGCCTGACTTCAAGCAGATGTCTGAGTCACCCAAGAGAGGCTTTACCTAAATTAAAATACATGCAGGGCACAAAATCCCAGGATTTTATTTTGTGACCCTCCTCACTGTCTCTTGCTACCATCAGGCTGGGACAGGCACCCTCATATGTACAATAAAACACACACACATATGTATAATAAAACAGATGTAATATGATTTTCTTTCATTCCAGCTTTCCCAGACTTGAGGTTAGTTTATTAGCTATAATCTCTCCTCTGTTCCTATCCTTCTTTTATTGAGTGAAGTGATTCTATTCCCTCAACCTATTTTCAGAAGTTAAAGTCATTTATCTACAACATCTCCACCCAATCTTTGTTTACCACTTATACTTCAAGGGTCAGTGAAGTCATTAATTGACATGCAACTTATTTCACCTGTGAACTCTAATCATTTTAAGTTCAAATTGCTTCCTACCAAAAGTCCTAATCTACCCCTCAGAAGTCACAGAACAACTAACTCCTCTTCCACAAGCGTTTTCACACAGCTTCTGTGCCTTCTCTGCACCTGCTGGGCTCACACATTAGCATGGCTCTAGTTCCTTGAACGGGGCTCACGCTTCTCTGAATGGATCTCAACTCCCTTAAACTGCGGAGCAGCTGTAATACTCAAAGAAGTGGTCTGACCAGCTCAGAATAGAGTAGAATGATCATACCATGCACTTTGGAAATCAGAGTGCAGACATGTATTTTTGGAGTCATCTTCCGAATCGGGGAATCTGGATTTAGTCACTGCTCTCTTATGAGTCTCTGGATACTGTGCTTCAGCCCTATCCTACAGGCTGAGGAGGGTGTATGCATGTGTAACATACGTATGCACATGCCTCCACAGAGCACACACACCCACCACGTCCCCCAACCAGACAAACCCAAGTTCCGGCGGAAGGATGAACAATACACCCAGCTTTCACCCTGACTCAGATTATACTACAATTCTGAGTGCTGATAGAATATCTGTAGGACAGATACAAAACCACAGGCATTAAAGGCTTTCTTATCTGGATAGGAGAATGGTGTTTAAATTTTTAAATGGTTGAAAATACTATTTTACGACGTGAAAATGATATGAAATCCACATTCCAGAGTCCACAAATAAAGTTTTATTGGGAATACAGTCACACTCACTTGTTCATAAATTGTTCGTGGCCGCTTCCACTGTACACAGCAGAGTTGAGTAGCTGTGACAGAAACAGCCTGGTCCACGAGGACTCCAATATTGACTATTCAGCCCTTTACAGAAACGTCTGCCCATCTCTGGTCTAAATATATGACCTTGATAAGGGTCTTTTCTGCAGGCCTGTTTCTCCTTTGTCAGGTCAGGGGGAGGGTGCCTGTCCCAGCCATTCAGAGAAAGGGCTGCAGGCTTGCTCCTGCCAGCAGAGACACATGTAGGGCCAGGAAAGAGAGGAAAAGGAGTTTTTTCTAGGTAGGATGATGACAGCTCTTATTCCTTCATTCTCTCCCTAAGTGATGGTTTTACAGTTGCTTAAATAGAGAATAGCTGATTCTCTATTCACCACTCAGCCCCCAACTCTCATGGGCACTACTTATTAATCATGGCCTTGACACTATCACTGTCCTGCCGTGGGCGGCTCCCCAAAACACCCCTCTCCCTTACCCTTCTTCTGAGGCCACCTTTTTCCATCTTAGTTTTGAGTTCTTCTAAACTTCTCTAGCCTGCAGAGTACTATCCAAGTCAAAGGCTAGAAATAAGACCAACCTTCAAGGTTAGCTGTGGCGAAAGGGTCTCCACGGAGCAGAGTTTGCTAGCAAATGTCAGACAGGCGGCAAAGATGGCTTTCCCCAGTCCTGGCTGAGCTCTTGGCTGAGGCCCCAGGGAGACAGCAAGCTCCAAGTCCTCCCCCAGCCCTCCACTTCCTAAATCAAGCAAATAACTAACAATGCAAGGAGGTGTGGGGGAGTCAGGCCCAGCCACTGGGTAGCTATTTTCTCAAAACACATGGCAAATCTCTGAGCCAAACACTGGCTAAGCCAAAGAATAAACAAATACCTTTATTTCCCTGAGATGGGAGCTATCAACTTCCCCTCTCATCCTCTGCTTCTGCTGGCCAGATCCCTGACCCATAGCCCTCTCACTGTGGGAAATGCAGTACCTGTCCACATCTTCCTGACCAGTTGCTACCCCACAGGGGCACTACAGAGCGAAGCTGACAGGTGGGGAGCAGGAGCACATGGCCTGTCCACGCCTCCCCCAGAAACTCTCCACCAGCTCTCCATGATGCACCACGCTGCTGATTGAATCCTCTGCCCTCCTTTCTCCAAGTTAGAGGGCCCGGAATAACTCTTGCTGGTCAAGGGGACCCCATCAGCCCAACCCAGCTCATCCCTTCAGCCCACCCCAGGGCTGCCTCTAAGTGATCCATGGCGGAGCTCAAACAGTGCTACCATAGGAAGGAGAAAAGGCTAGGGAGGGAAAAGAAGGTGGCATCTCTGCAGCATGATGTCACGCTGGCTGCTTTCGAATCCTCGGAAGAGAGAACAGAAGCAAACAACATGGACTCCGGATTTACTCTGCCCGGAAAGGTTTGTGTTCTTGGCAGCTCTGAACAGCCTGCGCCAGCTGGGAAACGCACACAACCAGACAGACAGGACCTTGCTACAGCCCCCAGGGCCCCAGCTTGACCCCAGGTCAGAGCCATCCCTTCCAAAAATTCCCACGAGGAAACAAAGATAGACTGACACATACACACACACAAGCGTCAGCACGAGTTAGCACTAACCTGGAAGCCATTAGGAACGGTAGCAGAGTGCAGTGCAGAGAGGAACTCATTCATTCATGCATTGGGCAGTGGGGGGCGGGGGCGGGGAGCAGGGGCCCTGAGGAGGTTGGAGGGCACTCACCTCCATGACCATCCCAAAGCCCTGTTTCTATAGGGGAGGGGACTGGGGGCAGGGCGCTCATAAGCTGGGGGCGCTTCCTTGCTCTGCTGTTTCGCACCGCTCTGGAATTTTAAGCATGACTCGCCTTTATTTTCTTTTCCCCCACCTCCCTCTGCGGCTGCTACTTGGTGTGGTCGTGCAGCCTTACAGAAGTCCCTCTCTCCCTCGCCCTTGCTCTCTTTCTCTCTCTCCCTCCGACTCCCTCATAGACAGCTGTTCGGAGCTCAGTACGCACGCGCACAGACACACTCAGACACGCACCCCTCTTGCGCACCCCTCTTGCGTGCAGACACACACACGCACGCTCGCTGCTGCCTGCCGGTTTACATAATGCAACTCTTTGGTGCAGTCAGCTTGCCAGCACTCAATTATTCATGCCAGCTTGGAGGACAGAACCACTGGGGCTGCGGGCGTTATTTCCTCTTCATCCCCAATCTGACAAAACACAAGATGATGCTCTCAAGAGACTCTGTTCCCTTCGCTGCCACCAATTATTTCCCAGGTGTTGCCCATTAGGTCAATCTGTATCAAGGAGGTGACACTAAATAAAAACACAGGCGCCTGGCTCTAAATAGAGCTTCTCATCCTTCAGAGGATGACAGCTGCTCTCATGGCCTGAGCCCTAGGAATGGGGGAGAGGAGAAAGGCAGCGCTGAGACCACAGTCTGCAAGAGAAAATGGCAGAGGGCCTCTTCAGGGAAGCACCCCCAGCCTTTCCAGGAAACAGACCATGCTGCTTGCTTCTTGAGCAGGTCAGACTCCTGCAGATGGGAAGAATCCCACTCACATAAAGCACTTACATTCGTGACAAAGCAGGGTCGGCTGAGTTTTCGAATTCTAAGCTGAGCCTCTTTAAGAGTGTTGTTGTCCCACCCCCCCACCCCCCACCCTACCCCGCCCAGTCCATTCACTGAAATACAGTACTGTTGGTACGCAGGCAAGCCCCCAGAGGAATGTTCTGGCAGGTGAGAGACATTCTATTTAGCAAGAATATTAAGATTTTGAAAGTCATTCATGGCTTACAAAGCACTCTTGCTTACGTTCAAATCATTTGATTACCACTACAATCACTTGAATAGCCCTCTTCCTGTGCTCCCATCCAGCGGATAAGGGTGCAGAGTCCTGGAAAGGAGGAAGGTCCTACGGCAAGAAAGAGGTGGACCTGGGAATCCAGATCACCTGCCTCTGAACCCACAATGATTAACTGCCTGACATGCTGAGTGAGCTTATATTTGGAGAACTCCTTCCTCTTTTGAGGGGAGTAAGCCAAACAAACAATAACAAACAATACCAACAAAAACAAGAATGATAATTGGCTAGGTGCTTGCCAAGCTTTAATCCTCTGAGAATCTTGTTCCTCCACAGATTCTGATGGAGCAGGTCTAGGGGAGCTCCAAAATCTGCCATTCCAACAAACCCCAGGTGATACCCACATTGCTATTCCAGAACCACCCTGAGCAGCAAAGCGTCACTTTATCCATTCCCGCTCCTTGGATCTTCTTAAAGAACAGAGTTTTGTCTGTCACAGTTGCACAGGAAAGCAAGCTGAAGGTGAAAAATAATTCACTGATGTCACCTGTGTCCTGCTCTAACTCACGCTGAGAGCTAATACTTTTGGGGCATCTGTTGGCAAAAAGTCTCATTATGGGAGTGCCTGGCACTGCAAGCTCTCCATGAAAAGTCTTTCCAAGACTGTTTCTGTCTGCAGCCTGTAGACAGAGCAGCAGCCTCCCAGTATCTGGGAAGCAGATGGGTCTGATCTGTCTGGTCCTACTCTAGTTACCTAGAGGAAGCCCAACTCCAAAGAAAGGTATATTGGCAATGCCCCAATTCTACCTATTCTTCCTTGTCTGGCTCAAGTTCCAACCCTTCTGAAGTGTCTTCCTAGCTCTTCTTTATTACTCCACAGAAAGATGTAGGACTTGAGTCAGATCTGAACCCAAACCAATGCTGCTGCTTGTTGGTTCTGTGACCCTCAGTAGGGTACTTACCCAACCACCCACGTCTCAATCTCAGGTTCAGTTTATTCATCTGAAAAAGCCACTATTGTATTTCCTCCTTTATATTGCTGAAAAGATGGTAAAATAAGACAAAGGCAAGAAAAGTCGAGTACCTTCCCTATAAGGCCCCTGACCTTATAAACTATAGCGTACACTTTAGAACTTAATAGCCGGCCATTACCTTACTAGACTCTGGTGTGGCCACGAGCTCTTTGAGCTATGGCTGTCACTATGTTTCCTGGCTTTGGCCCCCTTCCCTGCCTTAGGGAGGTAAACCTCTTCTTTCTTTCTTTTTTTTTTTTTTTTTGAGTTGGAGTCTCACTCTGTCGCCCAGACTGGAGTGCAGTGGCCGCTCCCGGCCACCGCAGCCTCAACCTGCTGGGCTCCGGCGATCCTTCCGCTTCAGCCTTCCAAGTAGCTGGGAATTACAGGCATGTGCTACCACGCCCGGCTGATTTTTTTTTTTTTTTGATTTATTGTAGAGATGAGGTCTCGCTGCCCAGGCGGGTCTCGAACCCGCGGGAGCAGGCAATCCACTCACCTCAGCCTCCCAAAGGCGCGGGATTACAGGCTGAGTCACCGAACCCGGCTCTTCTTTCTTTCTTACACTCTCTCTTACTCTTTTTTTTTTTTTAAATTGGAGTCTCACTCTGTCACCCAGACTGGAGTACAGTGGCATGTTCCCGGCCACCACAGCCTCAACCTGCTCTGGAGATCCTTCCGCCTCAGCCTGCCAAGCAGCTGGAACTACAGGCGCATGCTACCACACCCGGCTAATTTTTTGATTTATTGTAGAGAGGAGGTCTCACCAAGTTGCCCAGGCGGGTCTTGAACCCGCGGGCTCAGGCAATCCGCTCACCTCAGCCTCCCAAAGTGCGGGATTACAGGCTGAGCCACCGAGCCCGGCTAATTTATTCCTAATAAACTACATTTTCTAATCTAAAAAGAAAAAAGAACTTAACAGCAGATTCTATTCTCTGTTGGTCATACCTCCCTAAGAAGACTATAGGTTATCTCTCTCACGTCCCTCCAGCATGTAGGAGAACTGGGCATACAGGCATTCAGTAAGGATCTCTGCACCAAATGTTCTGTCCTTCATTAGGACAGTAGACAAAAGGGTTAGTGAATCAAATGGCCAGAGTCCTAGTCCTGGCTTCTCTGTTCATTTACTATGTGACTTTGAACAAACTTTGCTAATTTGGGGAACTTTCCTCCTTCCACTCTAAAATGCAAAGATTCATCTTTCTTCTACAACAGCTATACATAGCCTTATACTTTGGATATTTTCATGGTTTATATTGGTAACAATGGGTTAAAAGGGTAGGACCGGGATCAGACAAATATGACTTCAAATGCAGGTCCTATCCACCACTAATTTTGACACCTTTGAAAAGCTAACCTCAAAAAAAAAAAAAAGAAAAAGAAAAGCTAACCTCACTAAGCTTCAGATCTCTTTAAGTAGTCACACAAATGGCAATCTTACTGGATTGTGTGAGGATTAAGTGATGTAAATACATGTAACTTGTCTCTCACTGCATCTGACATCTGTTCAAAAAATTAAAGCTATCATTATTATTGATATTGTTCAAAAGCAATAGCTGTTGTTGAAAAACACAATGAAAGAAATCTTCTCGTGGTGACACAGGTATTCAGAAGTCTGTTCAACTTTGGAACTAAAATCTCAGTTCCTTAAGATGCACGATATTTCCTCATTCACCAAAATGTTCTTTGCCTACCCGTCCCCCCACCACCAACTGGACTTCCTTAAATGATAAGAAAGCTACAAAACAAGCAAATCAGAAAATCTGGACTCTTACATTAAAGAATGTAAGCTGTTCATGATAAGAAGCTCTTCACTCAAGCTACAACAAGACAAAATTAACTCGATAATAGCAAAAGAGTACTTTCTATGTGCAATGTAATTTGCTAAACCCCTAGTAAGTATTTCATTTAATTCTACCAACCAAGAAATGGATACTACTTATTCATATTATCCCCATTTTTCAGAAGATGAAACTAAGAGGTAGGGAGTTTAATAACTTGCTCATAGTATGTGGTTATTAAACAGTAGAGTATGCATTTGAAACCCAATCTGCCTTACCTGAGTCCTGCTCTTAACCATTATATTGTGTATGAAAAGAAGGTGCTACTGACCTGCTATCAGGAAGGCATGGACCTCTTCTTCTACCAGTGTTTATGAATTTGCACAGAGGCACCCATATTTCGTACCCATGTCCTTCTTGAAAGTACAGCACAGCTGGGCGCAGTGGCTCACTCCTGTAATCCCAGCACTTTGGGAGGCAGAGGTGAGAGGACGGCCTGAGCCCACAGGTTCGAGACCACTCTGCGGCAACTTGGTGAGACCTCATCTCTACAATAAATCAAAAGACTAGCCAGAGGAGTGGTGCACGCCTGTGGTTCCAGCTACTTGGAAGGCTGAGGTAGAAAGTTCCCCTGAGCAAGCAGGTCAAGGCGGTGGCAGCTGTGAGCATGCCACTGCACTCCAGCCTGGGTGACAGGGTGAGACTCCTACTCAAGTACAGCACAAACTCTGAGGCAGCCAACTGAGTCCAAGAGCACATGTTGCAATCAACAAACCTAACTAGACTTCCATGGATGGAATTTATGTCACCGGACTCAATCTCCACATTTTAACTGCTATTTGGTGTCTAAATTCCCAAACTGCTTTTCTGTAAGTGAATTTAGAAAATTGAGGTAAAAGTAGGTACCTTTTTCTGAATTAAAACTTCCCCTTGGAGATATGGAAAACTGACATTAGTTTCTATTTTTAAAAGGAAAAGGGGTTTCTGAGAGTCTTGTACAGTATCAAAAGCACTTTCCAGAGAGTACCCTGGAGAAATCAGCGTTAAAAAGAGAAGCCAAGGTACACCTGCAAAATACAATTGAACCAAATCATTCAACCCAGCCCTGTTCAATCGCATTTTATATAAAGAAAGTCGGTGTCTAAACAGTATCCTATTCACTTCATGCACTTAATAATTTTTGTTGACAAGAATGGGAGATACTTGATGATAAAGGACAAGGTCTTATTACATTTCTGAATCTTACTTGCATCCCAATAAAACCAAAAGAATTTACAGAGCAAGCACTCCAAACAGTTTAACTGAAACGGAATTTGCTGAATTATGGGGAAATGACATGCAAAAATGAACCTGATTATTTTAATTTTATCATCCAATCACAGGGCACTTTTATAAAGCATAGACATCCAGGAGATTCCTGAAGTGTGTGAAATATGAAAGAAAAAAGAGGAATAAAGAGTTATAATCTACTGAAAATTTACCATGTGCACAGGGGTAGGTGTTTTTGCATATTTTATTATTTGATAAAACTGATGAGGAAACTATTATAAGCCTATCTTTACCCAATATCAGACAGTTATTTCTAAAATCCATGTTTTCACCACACTATGCTACTTCCATAAACACCTGTTAGGTAAAAAGCACTTGAAATGTTATTGCATTTAACCACATCCTGTTATAATAGTGCATTTAGCCCTCAAAACAACTCTACAAGGTAAGTTCCACTGTTCTGACTTAGGCCAGTTATCGATTTACTGCCCCTCAGCTCCAAATCGACCCTTCTTTCCCCTACCTTGTGATGCTGGAGCCATACCCTGTAAATGTTTCTCCTTTGCCAGCTGGCACAATGTTAGATCTTGACAGTAGAGGGCGCTGGAGGGAAACTATTAGTATAATGGACATCCCTTTCTTGCTCTGGTCCTTTTCTACAGAGGTTACCAGGCTCCCAATAAGTCTCAATGATACCCCGGTGGGCAGTTTCCAGCCAATGTTCTCCAGTCACCAGTACTTCAAGAACCTTTTGAGCCATGCAGTGGATCACAGCCACGACCTCTCCAGTGAGCTGAGTCTTAGCCTTGGGGTGGGGAGGCCCTCTTATAAGCTTGTTATTTCACTGAGCGCCCTGCCTCAATCCTTGAGGTAGTAGCTGTTCCCTACATCTGTTATAACTACGTTCTGCAGAGTCCTTTCCACACTTTCACTTGCTAATGATTCTTTTCTGAGTTGGAGTCTCACTTCGTTGCCCAAACTGGAGTGCAGTGGCATGCTCACAGTCACCCCAGCGTTGACCTGCTCGGCTCCGGCCTCAGCTGGACCTCTGCCAGAGTGTCAACCTGCTCTCCCTCAGCCTTCCAAGTAGCCAGAACTACAGGTGCGCACTACCATGCCTGGCTAATTTTTTTGATTTATTGTAGAGACGAGGTCTCACCAAGCTGCCCGGGTTGGTCTCAAACCCGGGGCTCAGGCAATCTACTCACCTCGGTCTCCCAAAGTGCTGGGATTACAGGCTGAGCCCCCGAGTCTGGCCTGCTAATGATTCTTAATATTAAATTTTCCCTGTCCAAATTATTGGTGTGGTTTCTGTCTTTTGGTGGGATCCTCACTGGTACACTACTCTAAGGATGAGAAAAAGGAGCTCAGATGAGTAACACATCATCCCTGCCCTCACGTTGTTCAGTAATAATACAATGGCTAAAAGCATTTTCAGCATACTATGAGTCAGACAGAGCTTTTATACATTTAATATGTTTTCTTTTATCCATCAGTCCCACTTTGCAGATGAGAAAACTGAGATACTCAGAGATTTTTTTTGTTTTGTTTTGTTTTGTTTTGGTTTTTTTTTGAGTTGGAGTCTTACTCTGTCGCCCACACTGGAGTGCAGTGGCTACTCCCGCCCACTGCAGCCTCGACCTGCTGGGCTCCGGCGATCCTTCCGCCTCAGCCTTCCGAGTAGCCGGAATTACAGGCATGTGCTACCACGCCCGGCTGATTTTTTTTTGATTTATTGTAGAGATGAGGTCTCGCTGCCCAGGCGGGTCTCGAACCCGCGGGCTTAGGAAATCCACTCACCTCAGCCTCCCAAAGGCGCGGGATTACAGGCTGAGCCACCGAGCCCGGCTGATACTCAGAGATTAAATAACTTCCCCAGATAACATACATAGGAAATAGAGAAACCAGGATTTGTTTCCAAGCATTCTGACTCGAGAGTCCATTTTCAGTCATTCTGCAATGCTGCCTCCATCAACTGGCTGCAGTCAAATAGTGGAAGAGGGACAGGGAGCAGGAGGACAAATAAACACAGTATTTCAAGAAATTTGGAAGAAAAAAAGCTAAATTGTTAGCCAGAAAAGGTCCAATATGTCCCCCAATTTTTTTTTTAATGAGAGAGGTAATTACAAATTAAACATCTTTTAACTCAATCCTTGAAATGTAAAAGAGTGTTGTACCCTGGCAATCAGGAGACCCTATTAAACAACTCTTTCCAGAACTAATGCTCAGGATACAGTCCATGCATTATGAGCCATTAATGTGAAAGAACTGATGTTCCACAGATGTACACTCTGTCCTGAGTTCCCCAACTCACACACTAATTCATGGAAGCTGGGTCGGGGGTATCCAAATGGGCATATTGATTGCCTCTGACCCAGCTGTAACCCAAGACATCTCATTAATACTGCATCTCTCACATGAGGAGCAGTGATGTCTGCATAATTAAAACCTGAAGCAAGAAATGACCAGAAAGATTCAGATGGCTCCAACACTACACTCACCCTATAACAACCAATATTGCCCCTAAATGAGGTGCCCACCCTTTAGGTCAAACTGTCAAGAATACATGAATACATAGCTACAAAAGCCTTCCCTGGGACCAAATGCAGTCCAGCAGAACAAAAAGACCTAGCCCGCAGCCCACTGGCAACAGAGCTAGGGCTCTTTCTACTCATTAGCGAAATTCTATTTCACTATGCACGCCAACTCTACTCTCAAATTTTCTTTTAGCCCTAACCAAAGAGAATAATTGGACCCTGGGTATCACCTTATTCTTTTCTAAATGTTCCCTACAGATTATCAGCCAGGCTCAACTACAAATCCACCAAATGATCTATGGTAGTGGTTCCCAAATTTTGCTGCATTTTAGAGTCACCAGGAAGTTTTCAAGTCCATGGTGCACTCCACACCAATTAAATCAGAATGTCTGGGAGTGGGAGCCAGGAGTCAGTATTGTTTAGAAGTCCCCAAGTGACTGCAATATGCAGCAAAATTTAGGAATTATTGGTCCTTAGTTATTTTAACCTAATTCTCTAGTAATGTAATACAGAAATTAACTTAGAAAGTATAGTCTAGTAATCTGCATTTTCTATATCTTAAATTTCTGGGGGTTTTTTGAGTTGAAGTCTCACTCTGTCACCCAGGCTGGAGTGCAGTGGTAAGCTCACAGTCACTGCAGCCTCGACCTACTGGGCTCAGGTGACCCTTCCACCTCAACCTTCCGAGTAGGTAGAACTACAGTTTGGTGCTACCACACCCGGCTCATTTTTTTATTTGGTTGTAGAGATGAAGTCTTGCCAAGTTGCCCAGGTTGGTCTCAAACCCCTGGGCTCAGGCAATCCTCTCGCCTCAGCCTCCCAAAGCACTGGGATTACAGGTTTGAGCCACTGCACCCAGTCGATAACTTAAAATTTTTTTAATCCAAGACATTTTTCCTCTCTGTTAAAAATTTCCCACATAATAAGAGCTAACTCTCATGGAAAACTTATGTGCTAGGTGCTTTATGAAAGGCACATTGGGTTATATTGCATTTAATCTTATTATTCCAATTTCGCAGAAGAGAAAATTGAGCCAAAGAGATTATGAACACATCTGCAAGCTTATTCAGTATACCAAGGTGTCATTCATCAGGGACTGGAGACACAGACAAAATGGGCAAATCCTACCATGTTGTCTGTTCCTTGATCTTTGGGTTTTAATTCACCTCAATTACATTTACTCTATTATTATGGTTTTGTAAATTGCTCTCTCAAAGAGAAGACAATCTCATGCAGGTAAGTGGTGATATTCTGGGATCTATTGAAAAAAGAATTAAAAACCCTCCTTTTTCAGATTTTCAGAATTAAAGTGACCACAAGTAAGAATTCACCCAGGATGGCAGGCACTATAAGGGTTCTGCCCCAAAGGGAAAGCACAGGCCCCATATGTGATCAGAACATAAAGTCTCGGATGTGGAAAGGACTGAACAGTGAACTGGAAATGTTCCATGGAGAGGAAAAAATGGGACTGGGGAAAGTGAGAATAAATCAAACAATCTGTGGTCATGATTCTATGGGAAGCAGGTAGCAACGGGAACATATGTGGTGCCCGGGAGCTACAACGAGGCACAGGGAAATGAAAGTAAAAAAGTAAAAGTGAGAAGGATGCTGGGTGAAACTGGGCAGGACTCAGAGTCTCATCTATCAGGGAAAATCTAAAGCAAGCTGTCTTCTTTACAGGCAATCATAACTGCCCCAGCAGGAAGGCTACGAACCAAGAAACTGCCAAGAGGGTGGCTGCAAATGGAGCTGGAGACCTTTAGAACGTAGACTTGGATCTAATCTGCTTTAATTATGCAAATTAGAGAAATTAATTTGCCCACAACTCCAGGTTTATCATGGAAGGGGATTAAATAATCACACAAACAACATAGCCCGATGTTCTTTCTACCATCCAAGGTTACCAAGGTATGAACATGGTCTGCCACTAACTACCCTCCGACCTTCCACATGTGGCTCTGCCTCAGTAGAAGACCCCTCTGCCAAGGGGAGATGACACCTGCTCTCTAAGAGGGTGACTATGGGAATGAAAAAAATGTAAAGCAAAGTACCATGTATGCCTGAGTGTCCCCAGTCCAGTGTAGGAATATTATAGTGTTAGTGGTTACGCTCTGGCATGATATCCCTTTCCCGAGTAGGCACCCATTTCTCCTGCAGTAATGGCCGCTCGTGGGTCATAGCAGAGTCTTTCTTTGGGAACTGCCCTGGTTTAAAGACAGCAGCCTCACCAAAGAAAATGCCCTATCCCAGAGGATAGACTACATCCAATGACAAGTCCTGGAAAGGACACAAAAACCTGCCCTGTGCCTCAATTTAGGGATAACACTGCAGGGTCATCCCAGTGCCAGAACTTTCCATGGCATTGTCCAAAGCCTCCTTTAGATGTATCATCAGTCTAACTTCTCCCTCTCCCCAATCCTGATTCCCTCACTTGCTTACGCCTTTACTTCCAAGAGCACCTCCCAGCAAACCTCCTGTAGGCAAATCTGTTACCAAGACTTTTCCAGGGTATCTTTCCAACCTAAGACTCACTACTAATTCCCACCAAAGAATGTGAATAGAGGAAACCAGACACCTTGCTGAAGTTTAAGAAAAAGGCCAGATCTGAGGCTTGGGGGATTCAGTCCCACTTCAGAATGTCTACAGAGTCCTGGCCGCTGGGACAGGCAGATGACCAGGCTCTGGCTTCCACCCCTCTGCCCACTTCAGGTTATTAGGAGAGACTAAGTCTCTCTCCAAATCACCTCTTTGCAGAGGTAACTGACCTCTGTTTAATCCTGGATTAAGGTCTTAATGAGGGATGTGTGCTTGCTGGGTGTCCCAGTTAAGATGCTGACATGTTGTACTTAAGAACAGACCTTGAGTTCCTCCTGCCACTGACCAAGGCTTGAGCCACATGACTATTCCTCCATCTTCCTCCACCCAAGCCCACTCTTAAACTAGAGAGAACCGGCCAGTTTTAGCAGCTAATAGAGTTCACATCACGAAAACACTATTGTTAGCTCCCAGTGCATTCACTGGGAGCTAGTGAGAGGGGAAGGGTGTATGTGACAGAATGTGTGTGTGTGTGTACAGAGTGTGTTAGTGGGTGGCTGTGTATGTGCAGGTGAGAGTTGGAGGAGGGAAGAAGATCATGAAGAGTTAGGAAGGAATGCAAGTCAAAGTGATGACCCTGTCCCCAGCTAGGGGGTGGGGGCGTGGTGTGTGCCTGGTGCTGCTGTTACCTACTGGCCCCCACTCCCCAAACCCATGGGTCTCAGGAGGTTGACCACTGAGGACAACCAGGTGGAAAACCCAAGTGAAAAGCAGTAGATCATTTTCAAACATCCACACCCCGCTCCTTTTTAATCCAGCCTGAACTCTCCAGAGGGTAACCGCAGGCTCTTATACAGTTACTGAGAGAACTTCCAAGATTTTGCTTTTTTTTTGAGTTGGAGTCTCACTCCGTCGCCCAGGCTGGAGTGCAGTGGCACGCTCACGGCCATCCCAGCATCAACCCACTGGGTTCAGGCGATCCTTCCGCCTCAGCCTTCCAAGTAGCTGGAACTACAGGCGCGTGCCACCACACTCAGCTCATTTTTCTTGATTTATTGTAGAGATGAGGTCTCACCAAGTTGCCCAGGCTGGTCTTGAACCTGTGGGCTCAGGCAATCCCCTCACCTCAGCCTCCCAAAGTGCTGGGATTACAGGCTTGAGCCACCGCGCCTGGCCACAATTTCCCTTTTCATAGAATGGCACAGAGATCTGGACTCCAGGAAGTGCTGTCTGGTGCCAGGCTTTCTGCAGTTGTGCCCAAGCTGCTTTGAGAGGTGGCCAGATCCAGTCTGGATTTACCTACAAGGCAGATGATTCACATCTAAGGACACCTTTTCTTGGTGTCCATTTTCCTCACACATGTCCAGCCAATAGTCAGTCTTCTTAGCCACCGTCCCCCAGTGTGGCATCCAAGCTGGTCACACTATTGTTCCCAGACAGGCCTCCTTCTGATTAGGGATATAATATATCCTTGTCTTTTAATGAGGATGATTGGCCTAATGGAGGAGTCATTGACATGCTGCAATCTAAAACCCACTTTAAAAGACAGCATCCGGCCAGGCGTGGTAGCTCATGCCTGTAACCTCCTAAGTCATTTCCTGCTCTAAAGATCCATTATTCTTTACCTCACACCTTTGCAAGTGCTAAGAAGACACAGAAAAGATGGGCTCTGTAGCTACAAAAAGTGAGGCAGGAGGATGGGCAAGGTGCCTCACACCTCTAATCCCAGCAGTTTGGGAGGTGGAGGTGAGAGTATTGTCTGAGCCCAGGGGTTCGAAACCGGTGTGTGCAACATGGCAAAACCTCATCTCTACAATAAATCAAAATATTAGCTAGGCTTGGTGGTGTACGCCTGCAGTTCCAGCCACTTGGAAGGCTGAGGCAGAAGGATCACCTGGGCGCAGTACGTCAAGGCTGCGGTGGCCATAGCATGCCATTGCACTCTAGCCTGGGTGACAACGTGAGACTCTGACTCAAAAATAAAGAAATTGAAAAAAAAAAAAAGTGAGGCAGGGAAAATAGCAACACTGACCACAGCAAACAGGGTCAGTGACCAACCATGTACTGCTGAGCCCTGCCCTCTTCCTACTTTCTCTCTTCTGACCCATCATCCCTTCCAACTAACTCTCTCCTCTCCCTACCCGCACATCTTCTTACCGCTGGAGAGAAGACCAGCCACACCATCATGGAGCAGGGAAGGTGGTGGGGAGGGGGGTGTCTGTGTTGGGCAGCTGAGAGGCGTGTGCTCTCTTCTTCCTGTCTCTGTCTGTCTCTCCTCTAAATCTCTAAATGCTAAGTCAACCCTCGGTAAAGAGTTTTGGCACAACCTGATTCTTCCAGTTGAAACTTATTGGAAACTGGAAAGGGACAAGTAGGGACAGAAATCTGACTAAGGAGAAAAGCAGCTAAGTAGCAAGCCAGCCCCATTCCAATCTCTTGTCACATCATGGTTGTCACATAACGTGGTTCTAACCAAAATCAAGTCCACTTCCCACAGTTCACACACTGTCCATCAACCATCCGGGCACCCATCTCAGACGCCAGAGCTGCCCTCATGTGAGTGGTACTGCAGAATAAGCCCCTGACCTTTGGCAAGGAACTATCTTTTACAAATCTGTAAGAAGTATAAGAGTCTAGTTTCCAGTAGGCAAAAACAGCAAAGCTCAGCATGGACCAAAACTACAATGTGGTTTTAAGAATAATTGATGCATTTGGGCCTCATCAGCTGAAGCAAATTTAGGAATGTAATAATCCCACCACAAACAATGGCGCTAGGAGCATACCTTGCAAGTATCATACTCTATGAGGTCTATTGTTCAGAGACAATAAAGACAGAATGGATCTGGAAACCCTGTCATAAGCAAAACTGTAAAGTAACTGGGGATGTTTAGACTAAAGGAGTGATGGCTGAAGGTAAACAAAAGATCAAATGTTTGGGAGGAGGAAGAGAAGAGGAGAAGTCAAAGAAAAGGAGAGTTTGTCCTTTTTAGGTTCTCCAGAAGAGAAGTTATCAGATGGCATGATTGGGTTTGAATAATAGAAAATACTCTAAGAAGTTAGGCCAACACTGCAAAAGACTAGCGCTTGGGGAGTGAGTTCCTAAGAGGCTGGTTTCACATCCTCATCTCGAAGTAGACGGCCTCTACAAAGTCTCCAACTCTGAGATATCACTTGTGGCTGCACAAGGCCCAGTGGCAGATGACACCCAGCCAGGCTCCAGAGTAGCAGTGAGCAAAGGACTGTCTGATTTTTTGGTATTGAAAACCATCAGAGATCTCCATCTGCTTCTGTTCTATACATCCTTCTTCTCCAGATTGAGAGTGAGGGTCCTCCCTCTATTGTTGGGAACCAGAAATACACCCACAGAGTCACAAATTTCCAAAATGGTAAGGCCTTTCCATCTTGCTCAGCCCAATTTCCACCCAAAGCAGTTACCACCTCTGAGTAACTCTCCTGCAAAGAGAAGGTGATAGAAGTAGGAGAGGAAGCCATGGGGTCTTTTACATTAACTTCTGAAAGAGTGAATGATATTCTCAATTAACAAGGCAGAAGGCAACCAAATCCTTCTCTAAAGGCAGGTTGACAAAATGTGTCTCTCAGTTCACTGAGGTCCTGCTTCTACCCATCACTCTGGGTTCAGAGCCACCCAAGGTAGCCAAACCCCCACCAAGAACAGAAATGACCCTATGCAGCTTCCTGGAAGTCTTATAAAATATGTTCAAGTGGGAGGGAGTGCATGCTGGGGAAACTGCCCACTGCCAGGTCCCTGCATGCTGACATTTGTAGTTGAAATGGAAAATCTCCATAAGACTCGCCCTGGAGGACTGGCTTGTTTTCTTCTAAGTAATCCAACATTTGACTCATTAAAAACCCTGATACCAGGATCCATAAAATACAACTGCCTGCATGTCTATTTGACCAATGACCTTTACCCAGCCTTGATTCTTTCCTAGAATTTGCTGGGAAAATGGGCAGACAGAAACAGAAGAGCTCAATCCTCCCAATTTGACTGTCCGTCCCTCTCCCAACCTCCTCCTACCTCATGCGATGTCCATCAGAGCTGGACAAGTACGGCTTCTGAGTAATGAATATTAAATCACATGAAAAGAAAGAAGCCTTGAGCTGGGTACTAGACATGGGAAAATGTAGTCCAACAGGATCCTTTTCAGAAAAGTAATGGTTGAGCAAAACCAACAAGTTATAATAAAAACTTGGATGCGTGCTGAACCATGGTGCCCATTTTGGCTCAAAAGTACTTCTAAGGGTGATGCCGCCCACATATCCTTGGTTACACACACCCCTCAATCCCTCACAGACACATCTGTCCATCCTTCATCCCTGAGGTCAGAAAGACTGTGTAGAGTTAAGTTTAACTCAGGGGACTGAGTTGGCTGTGGGTAGTAATTATAATACCTTGTATTTATGTCTAGCTATTCATAGCCTGCAGCTTGCTTTACCTTCTTTTAATTCCCTCCAAAGAAGTCAGTGGCCCTTATAGATGTGGCTTCTGGGCCTTCCCATGACAGCCTTGCCAATGCTGTCCACATCAATTGGAGGCAAAAACCAGGGAGAGATTTTTCTCCTTATTCTATAGCCCAAGAGACAAGGGAGGGCAAATGGCAGGGCCACCTTTGCAGAACAAGTCACAAAGACTGAACTGAGGACAGGTCTGAGCTCAGCATAAAGAATGGCTGGTCATTTACTATAGGATATAAGCCTTCCCTAACCGAAGTTTAGCCAGGGGACCTTGCTGCTAAAGAGATTATTCAGATCATGAACTCCAACCTGGATGATCAGTTTATCCAAAAAAAAAGTGGGAGAGATTCATGAAAACGTATATAGTACTCATCAATATATCAGCTCTGTTTTAAGGACTTTATACCAGTACCAACTCCTTTAGTCCTCATAACCCTATACGGTGGGTAATATCATAATCCTACTGAGAAAACAGAGGTAAAGACTGGCAAAGAAACTTACCCAAGATCATACAGACAGTAGCTGGTGGGGCCAGGATTCAAACTCAGTGAGCCGGCTTCAGGGTACCTGCTCTTAGCCACTAAAGAGAAGCTGCCTTGCTCAAATTCACGGCCCTTGGGCAGAGGTTCTGATTCACCAGATCCCCACATGATTCTGGTGATCAGCAACGTTTGGGAATCATTAAGTTAGTGGTTCTCAAACTGTTGTGCTTATTGATATTCAGATGCCTGGGGCCCAGGAATTCTGGAACTGGAACTCAGAATCTGTAGTTTTAACAAGCACATAAGGTAACTATTCTAATGCAGGTGGTGCAGGCAAGGTACCTGAAGAAAAGCCACTTGTGGTCCCAGCACCTCATCCCACTCACCTGGGGCAAATAAACAGCTGACTGGGGCAGTTGGCTATATCTGCAGACACCAACCTTTTTCCCACTGGAGTGGCTGCCCTGGGGGAGCGGAGCTGGTGCTTTGTGAGGTTATTCTGTGCTTTAGCCTTGGTGACAAGGCTGATTTCAAAGGAGAAGAGGGTGTGGGACCAAAGACAGCTCACGGTTCCTCCACACTTGACACACTATACATCAGAGGGGGATACCCAGCTGGTAACAGAAAATGAAAAAGAGACTGGGCGGTCTGGGCCCCCATCTCACATTGCCAGAACAATGGCCTCTTCAAACTCCTGGCATCTGAACTGGCGGTCAGCCACCAGGAAAGAAAAGAGCTTGCTGTCCCTTTAAGGACGCCCTCTCTCCACAAAGGTCAGAAATGCCAGCTCAGCCTGCCCAGTGGCTGCCTTTTTGCCACTTTGGGGCCCCAGAGCCCTGGGCTGCACACCCCTTTCCAGCTGGTTCTCTGGGAACCTGCTGGCTTCTGAAGAAGGCAGCGAACCTGGGTGACAATTGTGCTCCAGGCAAGGTTCAGCAATAGGGCAGGAACTGCTGATACAGGACCACCTGTGAATCTCAATCCTTCCTCCCAGGGAGAGTTAGCAAGGAATGGGGCTTGGGGGGCAAGGTTGTAAAGACGTCAGCAGGAGAAGGGATCAAAAAAAAAAAAATGAACCAGATTGGGCATGGTGGCTCATGCCTATAATCCCAGCACTTTGGGAGGCTGAGGTGAGAGGATTGCCTGAGCCCATGGGTTCGAGACCAGCCAGGGTAATTTGGTGGGACTTCATCTCAACAATAAATCAAAAAATTAGCCGGGCATGGTGGCACATGCCTGTAGTTCCAGCTACTTGGAAGGCTGAGGTGGAAGGATTGCTTGAGCCTAGTAGGTCGAGCCTTCAGTGGCCATGAGCATGCCACTGCACTCCAGCCTGGGCGACAGAATGAGACTCCAACTTAAAAAATTAAATTAAATTAAAAAATAGACCAAGAGATGGACGTTTCACAACAAACATATTTGAACCCAAAGAGCAAAGGAGTCAAAAAGAAAACTGACCAACAGATGGATATGCCTAGACCAACTTTTAAAAAAATTTTTTTAGAGATGAGGTCTCACTATGTTGCCTAGGCTGGTCTCGAACTCTTAGACTCAAACAATCCTCCTTACTTGGTCTCCCTAGGTGCTGGGATTACAGGCACGAGCCACCACGCCTGGCCAGACAAGCATATTTGAACCCAAAGAGCAAAGGCTGACTGATAATTGAACCAGAAATCACAAAGAAGAGAGAGTAGGGAGTGGAAAATAACAAAAAGGAAAGGGCGATGGGAAGCTTGGCAGGAAATGCAGGGGTTGGGTGGGGTAAAGGCTTTATCCTGCTGACTGGGTTCAAATCCTGGCACCTGATTTTGGGCACCCTTCCTAATTTTCTTGAGCCTCAGTTTCTCTATAATATTGGCATACATAGAGATAGAGCAGTTAATAAACATTAGGAATGAATGATATCTATTATTAGGGTACTGGACACTCCATGTGCATCTTGCAGGCACCTTCGATGGTCAGAGTCTGTCATCAAAGGCCTAATTCCCTTACCACACCTCACCCACAGTTCTAGTAAATCATCTTGTACAGCTAGGCGCAGGTGGCTCATGCCTATAATCCCAGCACTTCGGAAGGTGGAGGCGACAGGACCACCCACAGTGTCACCAGTCTGGGTAACTTGGTGACACTTGGCCTCTACAATAAATCAAAAAATTAGGCCAGGCTTGGTGGCTCAGCCTGTAATCCCAGCGCTTTGGGAGGCCGAGGTGAGAGGATTGCTGAGCCTGCGGGTTCGAGACCCGCCTGGACAACTTGGCGAGACCTCATCTCTACAATAAATCAAGAATTAGCCGGGCGTGGTAACGCGCGCCTGTACTTCAGCTACTTGGAAGACTGAGGCAGAAGGATCGCCCGAGCCCAGCAGGTCGAGGCTGCGGTGGCTGGGAATGGCCACTGCACTCCAGTCTGAGTGAGAGAGTGAGACTCCAACTCAAAAAAAAACCAAAAAATTAGCTGAGTTTGGTGGTGCATACCTCTGATTCCAGCTAGTTGGAAGACTGAGGCAGAAGGATTGCCTGAGCCCAGCAGGTCAAGCCTGCGGTGGCCGTGAGCATGCCACTGTACTTCCAGCCTGGGCGACAGAGACTCCAACTAAAAAAGAAAAATCATCTTGCACATAAGTGCCATGCATAAAGAGGATCTTCATTAAGAAAACTGCATGGGCCAGTGCAATCCATGATTCTCATGGAAGAACACAGAATTAGTCACCTGATGATAATATACAGCAAGTTCAGCAAACTTCCCCTGTAAAGGCCCAGATAGGAAATATTTGCAGCTTTGCAGACCACATAGTCTATGTCATGACTACTGAACTCTGTTGTTCAAAGGCAAAAGCAGCTAGGGACACGTAAATGAAAGCCTGTGGCCGTGTCCCAGAACAATTTACAAACACAGGCAGCAGGCTGACCCATGCATATTTTTACTCATTCACTGACTCACTTGAATACAGATGAGCCTACTATGCTCCAGGTAAATCATACAAAACATTTCACGTCTGCCTTGTGTAGGAGTGAGGTTAGCAGAGAGGCTCTCTCAGATGCCTCCCTGAGGGGTATTTACTTCCTACTCCCTGGTGCCTTCCCACCCAGCACTTCAAAAAAGACAATTTCTTAATGGCAGGAAAAGCAGAAAGTGTAAAAAAAAAAAAAAGCTGAGAATGAGAAAACAGTGAGATCAAAAGCAAAGGAGGTAAGACAGGGAAGCATAAAAATTCGCTATTTCAAAATTTTTGTGAAAATTGCTTGCTGACATCATTCTCTCTACAAAGAATGACCTCTTTCCACAAATTTGCCCTATGTAATCCCAGCTTTCCTCAAGCTCTGCTCCCAATGCATTTTTCCCAGGGAAATTTCCTTTAATTTCCTGTTAATTCCCCCAGAATTCCTTGGAACTTTCTGGTACAGTTCATAATTACTAATATGCATTGTGCATGGTCTGTGAGGACCTATGGACTCTGTCCTAACCCTTAGACCATTACCTTGTCAAAGTTATGCCATGACCTTTCCCTTTCCCATATTCTCCATGGTACTGTCTAATTGGCGAGTGTTCTTGATAGACTGCTATCTGGCAAGGTGCATCAACGGAAGAGCTGGTGCTATCTTACATTGTCCTCTGTCATCTGCCATCACTGTCCATGCCACCATCCATGCATTCACATATTTGTTCAACAAGACACATGTAAGATGTTGGTGTGCAGTGCAGTGTGCTATAGATTGCCATATATCTCATCAATAAACTCAACCCTCAAACCAACCTACTGAGACAGGGGTGAGAGACATATAGCTGACACACAATAAAACAGGTGATTTTAGAAAGGCTCAGAGAAAAAGTAGGAGACTAAAAGTAAGCAGCCAACCATCACACGCAGAAAAAGAGTATTCATCTGTCAGGGAGGACACCTGGTGCTAGAAACATGGACATTTTCAAAGTCCTCTCTAGTTACATGGTTGAAGATTTAGTTATCTAAAGTTTTACAAAAGTAGACGTGATATTGTATCAAAGTGGAGCAATATGTTAAATTTAAAAGCAAAATCACAGAAGCAGTCTTAGGAAGTAAATACATACACTCTTAAGGTTCAGGAGAAATTTCCCATGAATAATCCCAAACACAGAAACCATAAAGGAAAAGAGTGACTGACATGATCACATTCAAACAAACCAACAACTTCTATATGCTGAAAATCAGCCTGAAGTTAAAAGACAAGAGAGACTCTGGGAAAATACTTGCAACATGAGCGACCAAGGATTAATATCTTTATTAAAGGGTTCTGAGCAATGACAAAGACAAACATGTCATCAGGAAAGTGGGCAAAGGACAAAAAAGGCTATTCACAGAAGAAAACTAAATGGGCAATAAGGAAATTAAAAACATGCCACCAATGATCAAAGAAATGCAAATTAATGTGCAACTCTGAGATACACTTTTGGAATATCAGATTGGCAAAGACTAAAAAGAATGGAAATACCGAGGCAGGCACAAGGACAAGGGGAGGAAGTGAGCGCTCTCATAACTGACTGGTGGGTGTTTGGATTGGAACAACCTGTCTGAAGGGCATTTGGACTATGGGCCCAGAAATCTGGCTTCCACATTTTTATCTGAAGAATGATAGTCACAGCATTTTAAAATAGAAAATTTAGAAATAACCTCAATGTCAAATACAAGTAGATTGAACAGACAGGGATTGCATACTTGCAATATCACCCTTAAAAGTAATTATGAAAATCAGTATTTATTGTTATAGAGAGAACAGATAGTTAATTACTAGAACATTACATAGAATGAGTTATAAAGGTATCTATGTAGCTATCTATATTTTTAACAAAAGTATATGCAGTAGGGCTGGCTGGGCATGGTGGCTCAAGCCTGTAATCCCAGCACTTTGGGAGGCCGAGGTGAGAGGACTGCCCGAGTCCAGGGGCTTGAAAACAGCCTGGGCAACTTGGTGAGACCTCGTCTCTACAATAAATTAAAAAATTAGCTAGGTGTGGTGGCATGTGCCTATAGTTCCAGCTACTGGGAAGGCTGAAGTGGAAGGATCGCCTGAGCCCAGCAAGTCAAGGCTGCAGTGGCCATGAGTATGCCACTACACACCAGTCTGGGCGACAGAGTGAGACTCCAACTAAAAAATATATATATAATCTATACACACACACACACACACACACACACACACACACACACACACACAGAAAAAGAATAGTTTGAAAGATATAAACCAAAATGCTAATGTATGGGTCAGATTGTGACCCATTTCTTTTTCTTTTTTTAATCTTTATTATTGTCTAATTTTTATACAATGCCCATGAATAATATGTGTTGAAAAAAACAACAAATATTCAAATTATAACTACTGATAACTTTTTCTTCAAACTAACCTTTAATTCTGATTTTCAAAAGAGAAGACATTTGTAAAAAGAACTTTGAAAAGCGAAACAGGACTATACAAATGCAAAAGTGCTATCAATTATCCATCACATATTTTTGAGCATCAACTATATGTGAAACCTTGTAGAAAGTACAATAAGAAAATAAAAGAAAATTACAGAATAACTCTTTACTCTTAGAGAAGATTTAATAAGTTATAAAAGAATGACATCTAATCTAAAACACTGAAATTATGGAAACCCAAGCAAAATACTCAGAGAATAGAAAAGGACTGATTCTGACTCGGGAATGACATAAATCTAGAAAGATTTCTTTCAAGGAGTTGGTATTGAGGCTAAATTCTGAAGGCTAACTGGGATTTCCATCGACAGAGATGGGAAACATAAGCAAAGAAGCAATTTAACTGAAAACTGCAGTGATATGAAAAGATGCCTGACATGCTCTGGGAAGAATAGGTGTGCTGGTGGTAGAGATGGAGGTTTATGGAAGGACACAATGGGTGTTGAGGTTACACAGTCAGGATGGAGCCAGACTGGAGAAGGCTGTGTGTGCCATGCAGGGTGTCAACTGTATTTTATAGGCAATGAGAGCCAAATTTGAGTCTTGAAGAAGAGGTGGTAATCTGACTTGTATGATAGTTGAGTGAAAAATGGGACCAAGATTAAAGAGACTATTCAGCAGGAGAAAGTAATGAAGTATGAGTATATGCTACAACTTAGATAAAACTTGAAAATATCATGCAGAGTGAAAGAAGTCAGACACAAAAGTCCACATCTATAATTCTATTCATATGAAAGTCCAGAATAGAAACATTTTTAGAGACAGAAGGTAGTTGCCTAAGGCTGGGCTGGGGAATTGGGAGTAGTAAGGGTATGTTAGCTAAAAAGCATAGGATTCTTTTTGAGGTGGTGAAATGTTGTACAGTTGACAGTGGAAATGGCTGCACAACTCTGTGTAAATACAGAAAACCACTGTATATACTTATATGAGTGAATTGTATGGTATGTGAATTATATCTCAATAAAGCTGTTAAAAGGGGGGAAACCAGTCAGGCTCGGTGGCTCAGCCTGTAATCCTAGCACTTTGGGAGGCTGAGGTGAGTGGATTGCCTGAGCCCGCGGGTTCGAAACCCACCTGGGAAACTTGGAGAGACCTTGTCTCTACAATAAACCAAAATTAGCCGGGTGTGGAAGTGCGTGCCTGTAGTTCCAGCTGCTTGGAAGGCTGAGGTGGAAGGATCGTTAGAGCCCAGCAGGTCAAGGCTGCGGTGGCTGGGAGTGTGTCACTGCACTCCAATCTGGGCGACAGAGTGAGACCCCAACTCAAAAAGAAAAAAAAAAAAAAAGAAGGGGGAAACCAGTCAGACAGCTGTTGCACTTATGCCAAACAAGACAATAGAAGGTTATGAATTAAGACAGTGAGAGGCATGGGAACGGAAGGAAGACAAGTCAGAGAGATACGTAAAGACAGAACTAACCACATGAAGAGTAAGAAAGAACAAATGAGGTAGGCTCAGTGGCTCAGCCTGTAATTCCGCACCTTTGGGAGGCTGAGGTGAGTGGATTGCCTGAGCCCATGGGTTTGAGACCCGCCCAGGCAACTTGGCGAGACCTCATCTCTACAATAAATCAAAAAACTAGCTGGGCATGGTAGCGCGGGCCTGTAGTTCCAGCTACTTGGAAGGCTGAGGCGGAAGGATCACTGGAGCCCAGCAGGTCAAGGCTGCGGTGGCCGGGAGTGGCCACTGCACTCCAGTCTGGGTAACAGAGTGAGACTCCAACTCAAATAAAAAAAAAAGAAAGAACATATGAAAAATGCTGCAGAAGTTTCCAGGGCAAATGACTGCAAGAGAAGAATGAAGAGAGAAAGTTGAATAGGGCAACTTTTTTTTTTTTTTTTAGTTGGAATCTCACTCTGTCGCCCAGGCTGAAGTGCAGTGGCACGCTTATGGCCACCCCAGTGTCAACCTGCTGGACTCAGGCAATCCTTCCGCCTCAGCCTTCCAAGTAGCGGGAACTACAGGAATGTGCTATCATGCCCGGTTAAATTTTTTTTTAATTTATTGTAGAGAATAGGTCTTGCCAAGTTGTCCAGGCTGTTCTCAAATCCATGGGCTCAGGCAATCCTCTCACCTCGGCCTCCCAAAGTGCTGGGATTACAGGCTTAAGCCACCGCACCATGCCACTGGAAACTATGATAAGCTTATTTTCATGTAGCAAATGCCCATCTCAGGAAGAGAAGAAACAGAGGTGCACGTTCAGAGTCAATAGTCCATTTTTTCTGGCAATGGTGGTTAAGGGTAACTTGTGACTGGTGACGACAATTATTAATTACATTTACCACAGTGTTCAGCAGAAAAGTGATCCTAACTTATGCCTAGAAACATACTTAGGAGAATTTAGCCAGAGAAAAAAGACTGCAGCAAGCAAAACAAAAAACAAACAAACAAACAAACAAAAACTACAGCTGTGCACACAATACTCTCGGCGTTTAATAGTGCTAAGTATTTACTGCTCAAAGTACAGATTTTTGTAAAAAGTACTATCATTGCCACTTAAGTGTTATGGTTTATACAAAGACTGCCCAGTAGCTAAGTGGCAGTGGTTGGCTTCTGTTGCTGATGTGCCTCACAAGAGTACAAATTTACTTGTTTACATCAAAGGCAAAAGTAGAAGCTCTTAGCTAATAAAATCAGAGGGTTAAAAGAAATTAATTGAACATGCCAGAATTACCAGATGCAAAATAAATGCACGAGAAGGTACATTTAGACCAAAAAGACAGCTGAGGAGAATCATGTGCTGTCAGCAAAGCAGATCGCCTTCAAAAGCCCAATGGTCAGTTTCCTAAATTTGCATCCTGAGGTTGGTCAAGTTAAGCCTTTGGAAAACAAAGGAGTTTTGCATGTCATCGTCATAATGTTCCTGGATGTAAACTATGACCAAAAAAATAAAATAAAATAAAAAAGTTGAGGTCGCTGCAGGGAAGCTATTATGAAACAAAGAGGCTCCCAGTCTCAGGAGAAAGGGTCCAAAAAAAGATCTGAACTGAAAGCTAAATCTATTTGCACTACAGTAGGAGAGGTATCAGAATCCCTCCAGTGGAATTTTCCTATAAGACCCTACCTTAAAAGGGGGAAGACTTTAATTAATTTAATTAACTAATTGGTTTACTCAGCCAAGGTCTTTCTTGAGCGCCTATGGGGCTAGGTGCTAGGAATAAAAAAATAAGTAAGAACTGGTCTTTGCACTAATGAGAAACCTGCTGTCATAGGAGCAGCCAGAGCCAGACCCTCCTTTTAGGAACTTGAGAAAACAATTAAGGGACTTATACTCCAAAAATTCTTAGCCTGAGGTCCATGAGGGTCTAAGAGAGACCAAATTTACTTCTATAATCTTGCCTATCATCCTAGAGACGAGGGTGTCAGTGTCCAAGGTCATACTCCTAATAAACGGTAGAACAAGTTCCAGACTCCAGTGAAGTGGTCAAGTGGTCAAGTGATCATACCCCTGTGGGACAGGAGACGGAACAGTTCCAGCAATGAGACTGTAACACATGACAGGGGAGGTTGTTCACTTGAAAGGAAGGGTCAAACTGACGGACAGTGGTCATGTGTCCTAAGAAAGACACTACAGGAAAAATAATTATCAGAGTTCACTGAATCCATCTATGGCATGAAAAACAGTAGTGAATTTTAAGCACATGAAAGGCATGGACTGCGACCATGTATTCTTTGTGCAAACATAAAAAATAAAGATTTAATAGCAGTTTTAACATTTATAAGGTGGTTACCAATGAGCCAGGCCTCTTCCCAATGCATTAGCATGAATTATCTTATTTAATCCTGACAATACTCACAACAGCCATCTGAGGTAGGTGTTAGGTTAGCCCCATTTTATAGATGAGGAAAGTAAGTAACTTGCCCATAGTCAAGCAAACAGTAATCAACAGACTGATCAGCATCTGTCTCCAGGGGTCCACCCAACTAAAGGAAGGGTGCTCCATGTTTCAAAGCAGCCATTTATACTGGTGCCACAACAACAAGGCACCAAATGAGAAGCACAACCTAACTCCTCTAGGTGAGAGAATTTCAAACACAGACTACTGGGAACCCAGTCAGCGCTCAGTTCCCAAGATTTTCATTCTCTAGGGCCTGTGCGCCCAGCCTTTGAATATTTTCATAAATCTTTAAAGAAAAAACAAAAGCCGGGTATGGTAGCTCACACATGTAATTCCAGTACTTTGGGAGGCCCAGGTGAGAGAACTGTCTGAGCCCAGGGGTTCGAGACCAGCTGGGGCAACTTGGCAAGACCTCATCTCTACAATAAATAAAAAATTAGTCAGGCAAGGTGGTGCATGCCTGTGGTTCCAGCTACTTGGAAGGATCACCTGAGCCCAGCAGGTCGAGGCTGCAGTGGCTGTGAGCATGCCACTGCACTCCAGCCTGGGCAACAGAGTGAGACTCCAACTCAAAAAAAAAAAAGTCCTAACAGGCATAGGTAATGTTCTAAAGCTTAACTGGATGTTCAACAGACAATGCTTGTATAATTATTCTTCTTTAAACTGTATTTAAACATTGTATACATTCCACAAATTTTTAAAAAATAACTCCAGACCCATCCCTGAAGTGCCAGCCATTAGCTATGACTATGACCATGGCCATGGCTCACCATGGGGTTGCGCACACTGGAGAAATGATTCTGCTGCAGCATCTACTGATAAAGAGAGCATATAGCCACCCAAAATGATTGCCCCATGTCCTCAGCAAGCCTTTTTGGAATTGCTAAGTCAAAGCTCCTGATTTCTACCAGGCCAACAGTGTTCACCAATCACCAAGGAATAGAGTGGAAAGCTCAAGAGCACAGGCTCCAAGGCTCCATATCTTCAGTTTTACCCCAGTTCTGCCATTTATTACGTAGTTTGGGTTAGTTATTTAAAATCTCTTTGAGCCTCAGTTTCCTAACCTGTAAAATGAGATAAATGCCACCTTAAGTAGGGTTGTGTGCAGGATGCATGAGATTTTTTAAAAATGGAATGCTCAGAGAAGGAGTGTTATACTTTCTTTTTTTTTTTTTTTTTTTTGAGTTGGAGTCTCACTCTGCCACCCAGGCCGGAGAGCAGTGGCACACTTACAGCCACGCCAGCGTCGACCTGTGGCTCAGGCGATCCTTCCACCCTCAGCCTTCCAAGTAGCCAGAACTACAGGCACACACTACCATGCCTGGCTGATTTTTGATTTATTGTAGAGATGAGGTCTTGCCAAGTTGCCCGGGCTGGTCTCGATCCCATGGGCTCAAGCAATCCACTCACCTCGGCCTCCCACAGTGCTGTGATTACAAGCTGAATCACCAAGCCTGACCTAGTGTTATACTTTCTAAAGCTCCTCTGCTCAAATGGAGAACGCCATGTTCTCCAGTTCTCAGGTCCAAGCATCTTGCCCACTGAGTTGGGAAATCCATCTCCATGCTCTTTGGTCATCCCGAGCCTGAGGGCTTCTCCTGCTGAGTCTAGCAAGCCAAGGTCTCTGCTTCACTTTTGAGGTTATCTACAGCAGAGTCCTGTTTGGTCACTGAAACTTCAGCCCCAGCATCGCCATGCATCCCTCCATCCTGGTCAGGCAGCTCAGCTCTGACCCTTCAACAAGGTTTTTGTGTTTTCATTCTGGTTTCTGTGACCCAGTCTTGCTTCTCCCTGGCCTGAGAGACCCACGAATATCTCTTGAAATCTCACGGGCCTCCATTCTCCAAGTATCAACCCAAGTCACACCATTCAGCCCTTCATAATTTTTTTTGCCCATTACCACTCTCTCCAAAACTCTGTTCTTGCTCATCTTTGGCAACGAGGCAGTCGACCCTTGAACAACAAGGGTTTGAGTGCACAAGTTCACTTACATGCAAATTTTCTTCCTCCTCTGCTACTTCTGAGACAGTAAGACCAATCCTTCCTCTTCCTTCTCCTCAGCCTACTCAACATGAAGGTGATGAGGATGAAGACCTTTATGACGATCCACTTCCATTTAATAGATAATAAATGCATTTTCCTTTCCTTATGATTTTCTCAGTAATGCTTTCTTTTCTCTAGATTACTTTATGGGAAGAATACAGTATATAATACATATAATATAAAAATGTGTCAACAATTTATGTTATCAGTAGCACTTCCAATCAACAGTAGCTATTAGTAGTTATGTTTTTGGGGAGTCAAAAGTTACATCCAGATCTGACATCATGGGGGTCAGTGCCCCTAATCCTCGCATTGGTCAAGGGTCAACTGCAATTCATATTATATTAAATACCACCTTCATAAATTATTATAGACAATTTCTCAAACTTCTCATAGATGTTAGTCACATCTCTATATAGGCAAAGACCTGACTTTGGATTCCTTTGTAATTGTGGTAGTTAAGGGCATGGACTCTGGATTCAAGACTGCCAGTTCAAACTTTTGAGCTATATGTGCATGGGTAGATTTCTTAGCCTCTCTGTGGTTTAATTTAATCACTTTTAAAATCTGAATAATTAGTACCTAACAAAAAAATCTGAGTTTATACATAAGATTTAAAATATAGTTGTCATATAGTGAGTTGTTATGTATTAGTCATTACTATTAGATTCTTTATCATCATCACTATTATTATTATTATTATTATTATTATTATTATAGAGTTGGAGCCTCACTGTTACCCCGGCTGGAGTGCGGTGGCATGCTCACAGCTACCACAGACTCAGTCTGCTGGCCTAAGGTGATCTTTCCACCTCAGCCTTCCAAGTAGCTGCAACCACAGACACACGCCACCATGCCCAGCTAACTTTTTTTATTTATTATAGAGACAAGGTCTCACCAAGTTGCCGAGGCTGGTCTTGAACTCCTAGGCTCAGACACTCCCCTTACCTCCACTTCCCAACGTGATAATGGGATTATACCTGTGAGCCACCATACCTGGCACCATTACTATCATAGTGCCTAGAACGGAACTGCTAGCTAAGAAGCACCCAGTAAAAGCATTATCACTTTGTTGCACTTGAGAACTATTTCTACTTGTCTAAACTATCTCTATTTGCAGCAAACTTTGAGTAAAGGCCTAGATAATAAATGTTTCAAGCGTGTTGGCCATGGGTCTGTCACAACGATTCAGTTCTGCTGGTGTCACATAAAAGCATCATCGACAATATATGAACAAAAGAATGCGCCTGTGTTCCGGTACAATCTATGGAATTTCATAGAATTTTCACAAGTCACATTGCCCTTCTCTTAATTTCCTCAACCATTAAAAAATGTAAAGAGGCATTCTTAGTTTGAAAGCTAGACAAAAATTGGCCGCAAGCCAAATTTGGTCCATGGGCTACGATGTGTCAACCCACTGTGTGAAGTCACATGAGGTCTTCCATGATCGTGCAAATGAAAGCCTTTATTCTACAGGCAATAAGGAAGTTTCATTGGGTCTTTAAAAGGGGGCATGAACCCGTGCCCACACTACCAATAAATGCAGCAATACAGCAGTGGTATGTATGATGGGCGCTCACTCATATTTCCAGTTCTCCCCTCTTCCTGCATCCGGAAGCCACATCTTCCAGCTTTCCTGCAGTCAAACAGAGCCATGTGACTAGTTCTGGCTAATATGTGGCAAGTACAAGGACAGTGAATTCACTCCCAGGAAGGTGCAAGCCCCTCCTGCCCGGCTTGGTGGCTCAGCCTGTAATCCCAGCACTTTGGGAGGCCGAGGTGAATGGATTGTCTGAGCCTGCGGGTTCGAGACCAGCCCGAGCAACTTGGCGCCACCTCATCTCTACAATAAAATAAAAAGTAGCTACCCACGTCTGTAGTTCCAGCTACTCGGAAGGCTGAGGCAGAAGACTCGCCAGAGCCCAGTAGATCAATGCTGGGGTGGCCGTGAGCGTGCGTGCCACTGCACTCCAGCCTGGACAAAGGAGTGAGACTCCAACTCAAAAAAAGGGGGGGGCAGCCCCCTAGCCCCAACTTGCTGTGGCAAAGGTGTCCATAAAATTCTACAACCAAGCCAGGCTCGGTGGCTCAGCCTGTAATCCCGCGGCTTTGGGAGGCTGAGGTGAGTGGATTGCCTGAGCCCGCGGGTTCGAGACTCGCCTGGGCAGCGAGACCTCATCTCTACAATAAATCAAAAAATCAGCTGGGCGTGGTAGCGCATGCCTGTAATTCCGGCTACTCGGAAGGCTGAGGCGGAAGGATCGCCGGAGCCCAGCGGGTCGAGGCTGCGGTGGCCGGGAATGGCCACTGCACTCCAGTCTGGGCAACAGAGTGAGACTCCAACTCAAAAAAAAAAAAAAAAAGTCTACAACCTGGATATAGCTTTTCTGGAGAGTTTTCAAGGGCCTGAGGGGGTTGGAGTGATCAAAAACTAAATTTAGAATGAGTTAAGCTGGTGTGGGGGTTAAGTATTATCATGGCATAACCCAGCCCAGTTTAGTTCAACATCTTTCTGCTAACATAAACCAATGAATGGCATTAAGAATGAGTAAGCCAAAACATCTAGCAATACCTGATTTATCACATCCTTTACGTTAACAACTCATTTAGGGAGCAAATGTCTAGCCTTCTAGACAATTCAGCAAGAGATCAGATGTATCTTCAAGCTCTTTCATAAGAAACTCCAAGTCACTTCTTCCAGCAATAATAAATTGATGACAATAAGCCTCAGAATGGCCAGAAGGAAGAGTTTTGATCCAGGAGCATCAAACAAACAAACAAAAAAAGCCCTCAGGTTCTCGTGACCTGATTTGTTACAATCTCTGCCATCCACAAACTTACATTCTTTCTTTCTTAAAGTAATAATGATGATGATAACTATAACACAGCAAAGTAAATAATGTAAACTGCTGTTTATTTCAAACTAGATACAGTTTCCCAAAGCAGAAACCTGGGTGAGAGGTAAGAAAAGCATATCTTTTTTAAAAATCTAGGCCTGGTGCAGTGGCTCAAGCCTGTAATCCCAGCACTTTAGGAGGCTGAGGTGAAGGAACTGCCTGAGCCCACGGTTCGAGACCAGCCTGGGTACCTTGGCAAAACCTCATCTCTACAATAAATCAAGAAATTAGCCAGGCGTGGTAGCATGCACCTGTAGTTCCAGATACTTAGAAGGCTGAGGTGGAAGGATTGCCTGGGCCCAGCAGGTTGACGCCGGGGTGGCTGTGAGCGTGCCTCTGTACTCCGGCCTGTGTGATGGAGTGAGACTTCAACTCAAAAAAAACAAACAAAAATGTGCATCTATAGTTCCAGCTACTTGAAAGGCTGAGGCGGAAGGAACACCTAAGTCCAGCAGGTCGAAGCTGCAGTGGAAATGAGCATGTCACTGCACTCCAGCCTGGACAACAAGAGTGAGACTCCAACTCAAAAAAAAAAAAAAAAAGAAATCCGTAGAATCACAAGAGTCTGTCCTTGCCCTAAGCTGTCCTGGTCACACATGGGATTTCAATGCTTAGATGGTCAGCATGCAGTGCCCTGGGTTTACCGGACCATAGGAAAACTCCAATTCCCACCCCACCAAATAATAAAGTACATTTCACACTGTTCACAGGAGGGTGTGCTTGCTGTGCGATGTTTGTAAATGAATATCTAATATTTTCAAATGAATGTTTATTTTCAGTGTCCCCTGCTGGCTACAGAAGGGCATGAAGAGTCCACATCATAAGCGCCCTGCTCTATCAGAACTGTGGCCTTTCTCTAAACCATTAGTTAAAAGGAAGCTGAGAAGCCAACTAATCTACCTGACACTGTCATTTAATTCCACTTTCAAAACAACCACCACCCAAGGCAAACAGAAGTCACCTACAAAGGCCACACGGCAGGCCAAAAGACGGTGACAAGATTCCAAATCAGGAGTCATCTCTCCAGATCTCAAGCCACCGAGTAACCCCAACCTTTTTTTTTTTCTTTTTTTCTTTTTTTTTTCTTGAGTTGGGGTATCACTCTGTTGCCCAGACTGGAGTGCGGTGGCCGCTTCTGGCCACCGTAGTCACCGCCTGCTGGCTCCGGCAATCCTTCCGCCTCAGCCTTCCAAGTAGCTGGAACTACAGGCGCGCGGTACCACGCCCAGCTAATTTTTTGTTTTATTGTAGAGATGAGGTCTCGCCAAGTTGCCCAGGCGGGTCTCGAACCCACGGGCTCAGGCAATCCACTCACCTCAGCCTCCCAAGGCGCAGGATTACAGGCTGAGCCACTAAGCCTGGCTAACCCCAACCATCTAGTAAACACTTCCATCATTTGGGAGTCTGGCTCTAAAGGGTAGGTGTGCAGAGACCATATCCAGGGCTCCCTCCTCCAGAGCAAGCCTCTTATAGAGAGAACCTTGAAAGAAGACATATATGTGGTCTAGACAAGAGCTGAAGGAGGAACAGAGCTCCATCCACTAACAGATTGAGGAGAAAAGTACAGTGGGCAATTGACCTTTAGTATCAAATAAAATATGGGTGACCATTCATTGCCATAAAATATGGAGGAATACAAAAAAGCGGACTCTCCCAGTTACTTTGGAAGAATAAGTGAGTAGGTTCTCCCACATGGTGCTCCTCTTCCTAAATAAACAGTGTGAAAGTAGGATTGTTCACTCACCCACTCACGGAGAAACTCAAAATTCCTCTCATCTGGGGACTGAGGCCTCACCACAAAAATGCTTCACCTGCTCTGCATCAAGAAACATACTTTCCCCTCAACTGTTTTTTCACAGATTCAAATCCTTCCAGCTCACTGACTTTCCTAAAGGTCTGTCACAGCCCCCAGGCTCTGTGGAGACTGCACCACCAAGCCCAGCAGATGTGAGGACCAGGAACATGAGGAGAGAGAATCAAGACAGATGTCACTACAGCCTGCCTGGGCCTGTGGGGGCCAAAACAATCTGGAGAGGGAATAGTCACACAAGATTGAAGACCTTCTTAGTGTCTGGGGTTCTGAAGCCCTATAGGAATTAGAAATATCTTTACATCACCAAAGAAAAATAAATTAACCACACAGGAAGACTGGTAAGTTGCTCTCAAAAACAAAAACAAAAACAAAAAATCACTAGGCTTGCACACTGCTCCTTTCCTCAAAGCTCTGCTCTTGCCACAGCCCTGCTTGCCAATGCCACCTCCTCACAACCTCCTCCACCACTGCCTTTACCTTGCTTATTAAGTCACCAGCAGACAAGATCAAAGAATCCTCTTTTGAGACAGCCTAAAGCTCTTGCCCTGATGAAGGAGAGGTCGGACTGGGGGAGATTTCCATCTCATAGTCCAGTCACTTAACAATCACAGACATCTAGCATGGTCACCTTCATCCAAAAGCATCCCCAGCAATAGGCGCATAACCCCATGAGGTACAGTGTAAATGCTGCTCAAAGCACAGCCTTTACTTACCTAGTTTTTCTGCCTCTGAGCGCCCCTTTCATGTCAATTACCCAATATGCCTTCTCTGCTTTTCCAGCTGAAATGAATTTCTAGGGTGCTTGCTGCTCATTGTACTTATCTGTCCCTTGACACTACTGTTTCATGTGTGTATATATGTGGGTGGTGGGGTCTACTTCTATCTGTAAGACTACCAGTCCCTGTAAGGCCAAGGCAGTGTTCTTTATGGTTTAAAACCCCCACAATGCCAAGGCATAAGACTGCAAGAATAATAAATACTGGATCAGCATTTGTGGAATGAAGGGATGGATGAATAAATGAACGAATATACCTTGAGCCTGCTCTTTGGGAAAGCAGGTCTGATGGTCATACCTTGCTGTTGCTGTGGTAGTCCCCACCCTAAAATAATAGTCCAGTAATAAGAGTCTGCATTCTGGCCTTTACACAAACTAGTTGCTTTAATCAAAAACACTTTACCACTCTGTATCTGTTTCCCTACCTCTAAAATGGAGATACCAGCTGTTGTGTGGGGTTATATTAAGAATCAAATGATATAATGCATGTGTACATACTTTTAAAAATCTAATTAACTGATGTAATGAAAATAAGACAGGCCGGGCACGGTGGCTCACACCTATAATCTTAGCATTTTGGGAGGCTGAGGTAAGAAGATTGCCTGAGCCCACAGGCTCAAGACTAGCCTGAGCAACTTGGTGAGACTTCATCTCTACAATAAATCAAAAAACTAGCCGGTCATGATGGCACATGCCTGTAGCTCCAGCTACTTGGAAGGATGAGATGGAAGGATCACCTGAGCCCACCAGGTTGAGGCTGCAGTAGCTGTGAGCATGCCACTGTACTCCAGCCTGGATGACAGAATGAAACTCCCACTCAAAAAAAATTAAAATAAATAAAAAATAAGATAAAATGAAAATACCAGCTGCTTTGTGGGGTTACAGTAAGAATCAAATGATATAATATATGTGTACATACTTTTAAAAGTCTAATTAACTGATCTAATGAAAATATGGCAAAGAGACAAAAGAGTAGGAAAAAAATTGGCATACAGTATAGCATTACATGCAGGAAAGTATAGTACACCACAGAAGAGTTACCAAAAACAGGAGACTCACTGGGGAAAATCACCCAGTGGCAAATCCAAAGCCTGATTCCTATCTGCATGCCTTCACTCAGGCCACTTAAACTGTATGTCTCAGTTTCCCCATCTATAAAATGGGATCTTAATCATAATGCTGTCAGTCCCATGTAACATGTCAAGTGTTTAATATGGTGCTTGATACATAGTATCAATAAATGTTAGTCAACATTGTTATTACTTTTTGAGTCCAGGTCTCACTTTGTCGCCCAGGCTTGGAGTGCAGGGACACAGATCACAATTCACCACAGCCTTGACTTCCTGGGCTCAGGCAACCCCTCTACCTAAGCCTCTCAAGTTAACTACACTACAGGCATTTGCCACCATGCCCAACTAATTTTTTTCTTTGTTTGTAGAGATGTGGTCTTGTGATATTGCCTAGCCTGGTCTCGAACTCCTGGACTCAAGCTATCCTCCCACCTCAGCCTCCCAAAATGCTGGGATTACAAGTGTGAGCCACCGCATCCAGTTTGCCATTATTCTTATTATCAGTATTTACCATTATTTTTTATATCACAAACACATGGTAGCCATTCCTGAACTGTTTCTGGAAATGATTCAAACATTATAATGTTAACTAATTCCATCCTCTTCCATAAACAGACAGTGCTATCCAGAACAACGTAGCCAATATATTTGGTCATCTTGCTTCTACCAAGTCTTTCTGTTGGGAGAGTAGGGAGTGCCCCGATACGGGATACCACCAAAGGGAACTGCATGTCAAACCAAAACATCCACAACTACAAGGTTTGGCCCCTGGGCCAAAATGGACCAATATATCTGTACTGAATAAGACATTGGGTCTTGGGATCTAACAGTATCCAGGCGGATATTAATGACAAAATTTCCCCATCACTGTAAAATTTTATGGGGCTGAACATGACAGACAAGGTTAGCCCAATTCCAGTTCCTGGCTTAACAGTTCTTTTCTGTTGAAATGCATCAAGAGATACTCAAGGCAGATTTTTTAAGGCAAACATCTCGGCGTATCCCTAAGGGACCAACCAGGGTTGAGCTGAGAGCATTCTGTGTTAAAGTGATGTCTCATCTTGAATGACAGCCAAGCTACCCCTCATCCCAAGCTGGGTGTGCTGATGGCAGGGGCCCGGAAGGATGCTGAGTGGTTTCTGATGAAGAGCCCAGTGTCCCTGTGCTCCCAGCAGCACCTGAGCTTTCCTTAGAGGCCTCATCCAAGTTGCAGACCCCGCCTGGCTCTACTGAGGAATAAAGGGGCAGCTCCGGCTGCTGATCCAGTCCTGGTATTCCCATGGACAACAGACTCTGCTAGTAGCTTGCCATCCAGAAGGAACTAAGTACCCGGCCTCAAGAAAGCAAGGGCTAAACACAGGAGAGAGTGACAGCAAAGCTTGAGGAAAAGAAACTCAGGTTGGGTGGTTACTGAGGTCCACCACCTCTCAGGGCTCTACAGTTCTTCATCGTCACTCTTGCAGGAACTAAGCACCTTCCTTGTCTTCTGCAAAGCGCCCTTCTCAAGATTCACTAAAGCACCCTCTTGCTTAGAGGTGGAGACCTAGATTAGACCTATTCTGTTAGGGTTCAATCTAGGGTAGGGGCTTCTGGAAAGCCAGAGTGACCTAGAGCCAGGGTAGGACTCCATGCCTAAATCTGTTCGACACCCATCCCTGACTATGAAAATCAACCTCCCACCCAGAGAGATAACCTGCCACTACCCCACCCTGGACTGCCAGCCGCAATGAAGGCAGGCAGCATCCCTGCAGGCAGCTCTCTCCCAAGCTCTTACTCTTCCTCCCACCCTCCACCTTCTACAGGAGAGAAAGCTCCCTCCCCAGCCCAAGAAGCCTCTCTCCTCTGAAGCAGGCCTCCCAGGCAGCTGCACATGCTGCCCTGTAGGGGTATCCGATCCCTTGTGGCATTGCAAAGTTTTCCAAGCAAATTCTGCAGTTTCTCAACTGGATAAAAGGCCAATTCACCCAACCAGCAGATCCTTAGTGGATCAAAGGAGAAGAGGGAGAGTAAGAGTTTAGTTTTTTAGCGAAAGTAAAAATATTCTGACTACTTCTGCAGCTAGATTATAGCTACCCCCACATCCCAAGCAGGAGATGCCTTTAATGTCCCAATATTAAGCCTAGGAAGTGACGTGTGCAAAGCTGCAAGGTGTATGCTAGTGCTGGGGTAGGGGATGGTCCACCCTCCTTTGGACACCAGGCATCCCAGAAGATGGAGCTGATGAAAGAAAGCTTATCCCCCTCCACCAAGTCAACAAGGGGTATGGAAAGTACAATTGCACCCGAGCCCGATGCAGACGCACAAGACCATGCAAAAGGGAAGAGATCTTTTCTTTATAAAGTTCCCTCTGTGTGCACCACCCCTCACGCCCCTCAAAGTTGGTGAACATGTTCAGTAGCAGTTTGATTCTCTTCACTGCCCCCCAACTTCCACAAAACCCTGCCCGTGAAGAAGCTAACAGAAAACACTGCAGCAGTGCAGAAGGTGGGGGAGTCAGGAAGAGTACCCCAACTTGGTAGCATGTCTAGCCCCATATCTTAACTCTTAACTGCTCCAGGTCTAGTGAGAGGGCCTTCTAAAGAAGACCTCTTGAGGTGCTAGGGGGGGTGGGGTGGAAGATAGAAGAGGAAGGCGTCTATCCCTCCTCTACTTACCAGGAGAGCTTGAATCCTTTCATTAGTACAGTCACGATAATCCACTGACCGTGTCCTTAGCATCCCCGTTACAGCTCCGGAGGTCCCAGGACATATTGGAAAAGATGACGAAGTCCCAAAAGAACAGAATCCCATGTAATGTGACTTGAACACAGAAAGAGAAAGAGAGAGAGAAAGAGAGCCAGAAGAACTGCTGCCGCTGCCCCTGCTTCCCCCTCTCCCAGCTGAAAGCTGGGCACGGAGGCGAAGGACAGATTCTGCAAATCCAGCCTGGGGCTGGAGCCGCCGGCCCGAGCTGTGGCTGCCGCTGCCAGTTTCTGATGAGGATGGGTAATACTGGCAGGGCTGCTCGAGGCAAGCCCTGGAGTTGCCGTCAACAGGCAGGCTGGCCGGCCACCCACCCACCCTCACCTCACACCGGCCCCAAGCCGCCTTGGGGAAGGAAGCCAAGGAGAGTCCGGGAGGAGGAGAGCACAAACCCAGCAGAACCTGCACCTCTCTTCCCCCAGGCGGCAGCTCCCGCAGCTCCATATAATCTCCTAATCAATGCAGTACCCAAGCAAAGCACTGCCAGCCACTTCCGCCCATTTAAAGACACAGCACATGTTTTGGCCCGGGATGGGACAGAACGTCAGGGAGGGGGTGCGTGAGGAATGTGGTGACAGGAAGGAAGAGGAGAGAGGCAGAAATATCTGAAGATGAGCACATCCATAGGCACCCACCAAGGGGTTAAAACGCCCCACCCCTAGAGGGGGAGGGGAGCCTGGACCCCAGGTCCTCTAGCAAACCTCGGAAATCCTGAGCTGAGTAGACCTGAGAAACCCGGTGGTGAGTGCCTAGGTGTCTCAAGGCAGGCTGCACAAGACCACCTTAAATAGAATCCTCACCCTCTCCCCAGCGAGGCGGGGCCAGCGGGGCTGCGAGCTCTCAAGCAGTTCGCAGCACACAGAACGCACAGTTCTCTTCTCCAGCTGGGGAAATTGCCGCGACTTCTGGGGCGCACCGTGAGGCAGCAACTTCTGCCCGGAGGGCAGCGCATTGTCACCTGGGGCCAGAGATCCTTTTAAGGTGGCCACAAAGGTCTGGTTTAGGATTTAAGCAACACTTTATCACCAATCCTGAGCTCCAAAAAGATTCAGACCAGGCACTGCACCAAGGAGGAAGACCGTGATTTTCAACTTTAACTGGAACATAAAATCCACTGCAAAGGGGGGATGGCCCCTCCAAAATCAAGTCCTCCAGGCTGGGGCCCGATGTTCCAGCACCGACAACTGCCCCGGCTGTGTGACTCCTTTTTGTCCTTCCCTACATTACTATCTGGGTCAGTAATGCGGATGGGTGACAACGAACAAAGAGATTAATTATGAAATAGCAACCGTCAACTGAACCATAATAATAAGCCTTTACCCTGAAACTTGCCCCAAACATTCTAACCATAATCAGCCTTTACCCTGAAATTTGCCCCCACAAGTAATCTACAGAGATCCATGTGTTGTATGCACATCATTTATACTTTACCCTCTAAAGTGATACTCTTAAGAAAAACTGAACCACAGATCCTCATGGGTAAGTCATCATATTTTAATTACAGCACTTCCTATTTTTAGCGGATAAGTGCCTTGAAGGCAAGGACTATCTATCTTGTTCAGGTCTGTATCTCTGCTGACTAGGACAACTGATATACTGTAGAGGCAACACATGCAAGTGTTTAACTGAAGTGACCTTATTCAAACTGAACTGACACCTTGCAGCATCTCTCCAGTGGCCAGATGGTCCACAAGAAACAGTCTTTAAGGTATACTGAGCCTTCAGAGAGGTAGCCCTGCGGGACGGAATGTCCTGGGGGATAGAATGTCTCTCCATAGACCCATGCTAGACAGCACTCACATGCTTTTGAACAAGTCTATAGTTGTGTTTATTTTATTATTTCAGTAGCTTTAGAGATACAAGTAGTTTTTGGTTACATAAATGCATTGTGTAGTCCTGAAGAAGTCTGGGCTTTAAGTGTACTAGTCAACCCTAATAGTGCACATTGTGCCCAGAAAGCAGTTTTTCTTTTTTTGAGTTGGAGTCTCACTCTGTCGCCCAGACTGGAGTGCAGTGGCACGCTCTGGGCCACCACAGCCTCTACCTGCTAGGTTCCGGCGATCCTTCTGCCTCAGCCTTCAAAGAAGCCGGAACTACAGGCGCGCACTACCACCCCCGGCTAGTTTTTGATTTATCGTAGAGACGAGGTCTCGCCAAGTTGCCCAGGCAGGTCTCGAACCTGCGGGCTCAGGCAATCCACTCACCTCGGTCTCCCAAAGTGCTGGGATAACAGGCCGAGCCACCAAGCCCAGCCCAGAAAGCAATTTTTCATCCCTCATTCTACTCTCTGTAGTTTTGTTTGTTTGTTTGTAGCCACAGGCTCCATCTGTGGACCCCAGGCCTGAGCGCAGTGGCATGATCACAGTTCACCAAAGCGTCAACCTCCTTGGCTCAGGGGATCCTTCTGCCCAGCCTCCCTAGTAGCTGGGCCTACAGGTGGGCTGCCTCCACACCCAGCTAATTTTTTTTTTTAGGGGACTACATTTCAGTGTGTTGCCCAGACTGGTCTCTAACTCCTGGGCCCCAGCAATATTCGCTTTGGCGCCGCAAAGTGCTGAAATTACAGGCTACAGGCGTGAGCCACCATTCCCGGCCTCCTGTAGTTAAGTTTTTAAAGCTGCTTGAGCCTGAACCCAGGCCATACTTTCAGCATAGATTTTGAAGTGACGCAACAGATTCCAGAAGTACAGAGTTGTCCATTAAGGTCTAGATGATTCACTTAGTAGAACTCCCAGGTCATGTGATGCAGCCCCTAGGCAAAGGACCTTATAGTATTCTTGTGAATACTGTATTCTCTTCATGGCCCACCTACTACTGCTCAGATCACAGGTAATACATAAAACCTGGATCAAAGCTTCCCAAGTATTACTTTAAAGGCACAGTATTGTAACTGTTCAATTATTTGGCATTTATTATTTAAAATAGCCCCCCTCCCCCAAAGAAAGAACTGCTCAATTATAAATAAGAATGGCCAGGCTCAGTGGCTCACTCCTGTAATCCCAGCTACTCAGGAAACTAAGATGAGAGAATAACTTGAGACCAGGAGTTCAAGACTAGCCTGGGCAACATAGTGAGACCTCACCTCTAAAAAAAATTAAAAATAAAAATTAGCCAAGTGTGGTAGTATGAATCTGTAGTTCCAGTTACTCAAGAGGCTAAGACAGGAGGACTGCTTGAGTCCAGGAGTTCAAGGATGCAGTGAATTATGACTGTGTCACTGCACTCTAGTCTGAATAACAGAGTGAGACCCTAGCTCAGGAAAAAAAAATGTTTTGAGGGTGTGTTAGTCAGACATCAGGCTCAACATATGACATGTATTATCTCATTCAATCCTCACATCCATTCATCTGTATTATAAGGTAGTAACTGTGATTTTTCGGGTAATATTGCTGAAAAATAAGTGTAGTGTCTTCATTTGCCTAATGCCAAATGGCTAGCAAACTGAAAGTTTGGGATTTAAATACAGGCATGCCCAGATCCAAAACCCATTATCTTGATCACTATGTATGTTTATTTAAAAATCTCTATCAGACACACTTATTTATAAAAGCTTACATGCTCCCAGGAGAAAAGAATCAAGGCAATAGATTTAAAAAAAAAAAAAAAAGACTAACTCAAGCGGCCTCTTCTATGACTGATGAGCTGGCTGGCCTGAGTGTGTGTGATGTGAGGGACGCCAAAAGGGAAGGAAGAAAAGGAGAGCCCAGTGGGTTGAGCGACAATCATCAGCCTTGAATTCCCCTTGGTTCTTTCTTGTTTCTGAAACAGGGCTTCTCACAGAGCTCTGGAAACAGGCTCCATTTCTGCAGTCCATAAAGAAAATCTCAAAATACGATCCTAACATGGCTTTGAAGAGACATGGAAGCTGACTTTCTCTGAGGTAAATTAAAGATTAAAACCAGGCAAAAGGGATAAATGTTCCTCACTTATGTATTTTTTCTCTTTTATCTTCTCATGGAGAGCAATCTGTATGGTTCGAAAAGTTCCCTGGCCAATAAATTGTGAGCACTGACATAACCTCTAGGAAGGAATATACATATTTCCCACTTGTGTCTGACTCTGCAATCTGGCTGCTTCTTGATATTTGCATTTCAGGAAGGAGTATTGTTTACAGAAAACCAGATTCCAAAGACTTTCATGTGTAGCAATAAGATAAAATAGAAAGAAATTATTTTAAAGTGCTTGATGAGCTATCAAAAAAGTAAATATTTAGAGGTCAAAAATTTAGTCATGACAGAAAACAGTGAAATAGGCTTCAGTTTTCATGACTTCCCAGAGCATGCAAGAGATAACTCCAAAAGCCTAGTAGTAGTGAGAGGCTTAAGAGGAGATCTCCTCATAAAATAGGCCTGGTGGACTGCACTCTCACTGTGAGGATAAACTTGAAAGAAATTCACAACACTGCCTAGGAACTAAAAGGAAAATTGCCAGTCTTAAACCTTGACATTGAACAAAGGAGGAAAAACAATATCCCTTAATAAACTATACTCATGAATTGATCCTTACACCAACAGTATCCTGAAAATATCCTAAACATCTTACCAATCCCCCCCAAAAAAACAATACCTAAGAGAAAAATAATAGATTAAGCCATAGTAAAATTTAAAATTTCTGATCATCCATATAGATCATGGATCACAAAAGACAAGGTTTTTCTGAGAGAAAATATATGCAACATATATTGAGAGAGCAATTCCTCACAGAATTTATTAAAAATGACTACAAACCAATGAGAAAAACAAAGATACGCAATTAGAAAAGTAGACAAATGATTTCAATAAGCACTTTCAGAAGAGGAAGCAATCAATAAGCACATAAAAAGGTGGTCAATTCATTAGTACTCAGGAAAATAAAAACTGGAACTCTAGTGAAATGCCATCACATACTCATCTGATTGGCAAGACTTTGAAAGTCACACATTATCAAGTGTTGGAAAGTCACACAATATCAAGTGTTGGAAAGGAGTTAGTGGGAATGATACTACTATCTGATATTATGTAGTAATTGCATCACACTACAATTATATAACAACTAATAATAATTGTATCCCTAACACCTAACCAGCTTTACTCCAAAGATGGAAAGCAAATCACATTAGAAGACAGGCACCAGAGGGCTGGGTGCGGTGGCTCAAGACTGTAATCCCAGCACTTTGAGAGGCCGAGGTGAAAGTACTGCCTGAACCCAGAGGTTCAAGACCAGCCTGGGCAACTTGGCAAGATCTCATCTCTACAATAAATCAAAAAATTAGCTGGACATGGTAGCACATACCTATAATTCTAGTGCAACAGAGTGGATGAATATCAGAAACAGTGTTGAACAGAGAAAGCCAGTCAATGAAAAATGCATACAGTATGATTCTGTGTGCATATAAAGAACAAATAAAACTAATAACTATTCTGTATCCATAAAATTAAAAATCAAGGGAATGATAAACTCAACATTTACCTTGGAAGGGTAGGGAAGAGAATGGAGTCAGCAGAATAGGTAAGAGGTACACCTGTGTTTGTTGTTTCCTCTATATACTTTATGCATATTTTATGTTTTATAAATGTTATTTGGTATCTGCTTAATATTTGATGAAAATTCTGATTAAGAGGGTGCAAGTTCTGGCCATGACAATGTTTTGTGTTATCTGCATTTTCACAAATCAGAGTTCACAGCATTTTCACAAATCTGAGTTCACAAAATTGGCCTTTCCAAGTTCTTTGATATTGATTTGAATAGCATGAAGTTGGTTTGCACTATCCCAAGCCTCTTGCAACAGCAGTATTTTTCCAAACTTCACTGGGTTTAGAATGGTTTTTAAAAGTTCCCTTTTTATGTCAGCTGCTTTGACTTTCTCTTGGCTCCTGTGAGCCTTAATGTCTATCCACCCTGGTGTTCCTTTCCTAAATCAACAAAAATATGATTGGTGTTTATTGCCCATTCATAAACAGGGACAAGAATGGTGAGAGGTCACTGTTCACTCCCCCAGGCCAAGGAAGACCAGGAAGCTGTGACCCCAGGTGCCAGGATGTCAGGTTCCATCTCAGGGTTCTCAGGCAGAAGCCAAGGGAGAATTGAGCCCTCCTGCCTCCCACCTCCCCACCTGGGCTCTTTCCACCATCAGCAGCCTGAGCCTTCTCATGACCTTGGGTAAGTCACTCCAAGCTTCTGACTTCCTATCCAGAGCAGAAAATGGACGACAGGATCCCAGGCTCTCCTTCTACCTCAAGTTCTTGGGTTCTGCTCTCCGCCCTTCGCTCGAGAAGCAGGAGCAGAGTGTTGCTGCAGTGCCAGGGCATAGCTGCATGCCTCTAGTTGCTGGAAAATCTGGGGCAGAGCAGTGCTGCAGTCACACGTTGGGGAATCAAAGCTCCAAGCTCAGGCAGGGGAGTCATCAGGCGCTGAGAGTGTTATATTTAAGGAGCATTTTGGAGGTCAGGAAGCTAGAGAGCGAGGAGCAGCGGGGGAGGAGCAGCCTCCAAACCACTCCATTCCAACAACAAGCCTCCTCCTAGTCCTTCAGCCAAAATCCGCTTCCAAACTCCAATTTGCAGTCAATAGAGCCTGTGTGAGCTGACCGGCAGATGGCCAGGGCTGCACCCCGATCAGGTGCTCCCCACCACTTCCCTGTCCCCTCCCTCCCTCGGCACTCTCTTTTCCCCACCCTCTGCCACTATTAGTCACTGGCTCTGGGGTGACAGTGTGGGCTGCAGGCATTGGCCTCGCCTTCTGGTCTGTTCATCTGTGTCAGCTCCCAGCTTGGAGCCTCCGGAGCCAGCCCCTCCCTTCCTACCCTTGGTACCCTTGTACAGTGCACACTCCTGCCCTCCAGCCCCACTGTCCGGGTGAAGCAGCGCTGTGCAGGGTGGGCAGCCACGCGGCCACAGGACTGGCAGAGGTTGGCAGGCTTGTGGGCAGAGAAGGCAGAACTGTATGCTTCAAGAGTGCTTCTTTCTGCCTCCATGACTAGAGGGATTCACTTGGGGGCACTGGAGTGAAAAAAAAACAGAATCACCTCCCCCCAGCCTTCTTTGCTCCTCCTTCACAATCTGCTAATCCAGAATATTCCTTCAGGCAATGAACATGATGAGCAAAATCAAAGCCAAACTCCACTCAGCTTCATCCTGTCCCCAGGAAAGGAAAGACCAGACTGAGGCAGCCAGGGCTGATGGATCTCTGATCAGTCTAGCATTTAAAGTGTCCGCACAGATATCACACCACGCGATTCTCACAGCAACCCAGTGAGGTGCTAAGCCACATTTAATGCAAGAAACAAAAGTTCATTGAGGTCTACTTCGCTTCCTACTACTGGCCTCTACTAGCCATTATATAAAGTGGTAGTTGGTAAAAGAAGAAAACCTAAAAGGAAAAGTACCACACCTGGGTATCATAAGCCTCCTCATCCAACTCTGGGGTGGGGGTGGGAATTCCTTAGCCGGGCCATACATTGGAATTACCTCCCTCCCTCACCTCAGTGGCACAAAACTTAACTAAGCTATCTCTCTGCCTCTTTAAGCAGCTCTTGACATCCCTTCTCCAAGGAGACTTTGACTTGATGAGGAGACAAGAACTCTGTCTGGCAATGGAAATTCCCAAAGAGAACACCCCTTTCTATCCCACCTTCTCCTTCACCTCCAAAGTCATCCCTCCAGTTTCCTAAATACTTGACTGCCTGAGTCAATGTTGGTTTATCGGTATATCTTGTTTACCCCTGTGTCCTGGATCACAAGACCTCTTCTGCTGGTAGATAAAAGGGTGGCCCCTAGGAAGTAAGAGCCCTACTATCAAGAAAGACACACACACCACAGAGAAACCCCAGCCACCAGGAGTTGGTACACTGCCTGATGTCACTCATCATTCTCATCAAACGTATAACAAAAGAAAACATCTTTCCTGCCAGATGGAAGAAACAAGGCAGATTTCTAATTACCCCACCGGCTCCTCCTGGTTAATTCTCAGGAGAAATCCAGGGTGACTGATGGTGTTAGGAACCCAGGAGGGTGCTTATGAACTCAGGTTCTCTTGGGGAGGGAGCACCCATCCACCCACAGCCAGCTGCTTCCTGCTCTCCTCCCACTAAATGGGGATTTCTCCTCTTTCAACTAAGTTACAGATGAGTATTATCCTTAAAAAAAAAAAAAAAAACGGATGAATTGAATGTTAACTCATTTTAACACTGAAAGTCTCCTGACCAAGGACACAACGAGAATCTGTTGTTGGCAGAGAAATTGCTTGCTGATACCACCAGCCTAGAGAAACCGCATTCGCATTCTTAACTGACCTGGGACTGACACCACTCCCAGAGGTGTGTATTGTGGTTTAGCATGAGGATTCCAGAATTAGCTCTGAGTTCAAATCCACACAACTTAATTTACATGATCTTGAGCAAGTTACTTTATGATAAAAAGGTGAGGATGACAACAACCCATCAGGTTGATAGGAGGAGCCAAACACACGTGCATGTTGCAATAGCAAGTAAGTGCTCATATATTTCCACCATTGTTATGACTATGTGTCCACAGAACCACCACTACACACTTCAAGCACAGGCTCTATTTCCCTGTTCCTGATCTCCTTTTTCTCCTTTATGCAAACAAAGTTTCTAATTTTTCCGATGGTGGTGGTGGTTTTTTATATATTTTTTATCTTTTTGTAAAATCAATCAGCTGTTCATTCAACAAGAACTACATTTAGAGTGTCTAATATGTTCACAACCCAGGCAAATCATGATGATTATTTCAGAGTTAAATCCAATGTCCTCCTTGATTTATAGAGGTTTATAATCCAAAGAAGATAAAGCATGGGAATTAATAATCATATTAAATAACTCTAACTTAAAATATAAGGCACTAAATCCCATACGAGAGGCATATCTAATCAGAAGAACAGATTACCTCTACTTTCCAGATGATCATAGGTTTGTAATCATTATGCCAAATTTGTAAAAATCACCACACAAGTAATGGCGAATACTCTCCACTAGCCTACACTAAGTATGTCTGTGATATTTCTTCATTAGTCTGGTCTTAACACAAAAGAGCCAGAAAAAGGATCCAATATTTGTCATCATCTTTTACAGAAACAATAACTTCCTATTAGCATGACAGGTGTCCAGAAATAGTGCCTTCAGAACATATTGCTACTATCACTGCCAATAAATACAGGTTTATTTGGATGGAGTAGACTGCATCTAATGAGTTGAATTTTGAAAAGTTTCATTTCCAGTCATCAGGACATTTTCTCATCAGTGCCTTAAGGGTGAAAAAAAAAAATGTTGCCGGACTCGGTGGCTCAGCCTGTAATCCCGCGCTTTGGGAGGCTGAGGTGAGTGGATTGCCTGAGTTCACGGGTTCGAGACCCGCCTGGACAACTTGGCAAGACCTCATCTCTACAATAAATCAAAAAATTAGCCGGGTGTGGTAGCGCGTGCCTGTAGTTCCAACTACTTGGAAGGCTGAGGCGGAAGGATCACTGGAGCCCAGCAGGTGGAGGCTGCAGTGGCCACCGGGAGCGGCCACTGCACTCCAATCTGGGTGACAGTGCGAAACTCCAACTCAAAAAAAAAAATGTTTAAGGTGTTTCAGCACTGATAACAATGACACTCTCTTAACATCACAACAAACATGAGACTAGCATATCATGAGTAAACCAGAGAGTTCAGCTTCCAGCCGAGCTCGGTGGCTCAGCCTGTTATCCCACGCTTTGGGAGGCTGAGGTGAGTGGATTGCCTGAACCCGCGGGTTCGAGACCCGCCTGGGCAGCGAGACCTCATCTCTACCCACCTGGGCAGCGAGACCTCATCTGCCCGCCTGGGCAGCAAGACCTCATCTTCTGATAAATCAAAAAATCAGCCAGGCGTGGTAGCTCATGCCTGTAATTCCGGCTACTTGGAAGACTGAGGCGGAAGGATTGCCGGAGCCCAGCAATTCAAGGCTGCGGTGGCCGGGAGCGGCCACTGCACTCCAGTCTGGGCGACAGAGTGAGAGACTCCAACTCAAAAAAAAAAAAAAAAAAGAGTTCAGCTTCCATCTGTCTTGTGACCAGCACCATTCAGTAAATATGCCCTTCCACATAATAAGCCACTAGTTACATTTGATGGTTGGGATACCTATAAGTTGCTGTGTACCATGTGAAGTTTTTATATGAGTTGATGATGACTTGAGAAAAATCAGGGTAACATGGTTTTCAGAAAGCTAAATATAGTGAATCTTTAACAGCATAACCTTTTAAATTTTGTGTTAAAATATTCCTTACAGCTGGGTACAGTGGCTTACACCTGTAATCCCAGCACTTTGGGAGGCAGAAGAGAGAGAATTGCCTGAGCCCAGGGCTTTCAGACCAGCCTGGGTAACTTGGTGAGACCCCATGTCTACAATAAATAAAAAAATCAGCCAGGCATGGTGGCGCATGCCTGTAGTCCCAGCTACTTGGGAAGCTGAAGTGGAAGGATTACTTGAACCCAGGAGTTCAAGACCAGCCTAGGCAACATAGCAAGATCCCATCTCTATTAAAAAAAAAAAAATTCACCTCTCAACTGCTGTGATGAATCTGAAGAGCTTCTGTAAGCAAACTGTCCTCACCTTTGGGTGGCCATCTCAATCACAGAACTTCCTTATCTAATCTCTAATGTTGTCACAATGCCTTGGAGATATGCTGGTGATTTCCATATATATATGTATAATGATTATTGTTTTTATTTTGTAATATTTTCAGAATACATACTGATTGAGCATTCCAAATCTAAAAATCTAAAATACTACAATAAGCATTTCCTTTGCGTGATATGTTAGTGTTCAATTAAGTTTTAATTCTTTTAAAATTTTTATCTTTATAAATTTTTTTTTACTAGACATGTTTCTTGCATAATTGTCTCCCCAGTCATTATCCAAAAGACTCTAAGAAACTGTAGGAATATGCAGGTATAGACTGTGCTTTTTTCTTTTGTGAGAGACAGGGTCTTGCTCTGTCACCCAGGGTGGAGTGCAGTGGTGCAGTCATATAGCTCACTGCAGCCTCGACCTCCAGAGCTCAAGCAATCCTCCCAGCTCGCTGGGACTATACTCAGCAGCTCCAACTTTAGGCATGCCCCCAGCTAAAGTTTCAGATTTTAAAGTATTTCAAATTTCAGATTGGGAATGTTCAACCTGTACCACTCCCTTAACCTCAGACACAAATTTTGAACTATTCCTGAACTTCACCTATCTGTCTCGTGGGCACTTCAGAACCAGCATAAATTTTTTACAAAGAAAAAAACTCCTTATTGTCTCATTACATCTCCCCAACTCTGATCTCCTGTATCTAACTCAGTAAAAGACTCATTAAGCCACCAAGTCACCAAGTCGAAACCATGAACTCACCTGAGACTCCTCTTCTTCCCCCTCTCATTTGATTAGGAACTAAATCATGTCAATGCTAGTTCCTGAAGTGTAACTACAGTGTGCCTCCTGCCATTCGTTTTTACCTGTCTTTCAAATTCTTGTCTTTAGGTACATAGTTACCTTACCCACTTCTATGTATTCATTCAAATATTTATTGAACATCTATTATATGCCAAGTAAACTATTAGATGCTAGGGTTTCTGTGGATTAAAAAAAGCAAAAACACACAACCCCTGTCCTCAAGGAGCTAAGATCACAGTCTAGTGGGGTAGAACAGATTTGTAAAACAAATAAAGTTGTCAGAGATGAAGCAAAATGAGAACATTATCTTATTTATCTACTGTGGAGCTAGAAAGTACTTTCTCAAAAGCAAATCTGATGATCTTAAGGTCTTTCAGCTGTTCCTGGTGGCTACGTGATCTCAGTACCGTACAAGGATTTCACAGAGTTTCAGCCCCCTGCTTGGGTTTCGAGTTTCATCACCTGCCTCCTGTGTTCCACATGCATCCTAAGCTCCAGTCCTGCCAAACTACTTGTAGTGCCCTAGACCCTGCCGTGTTCATGCTGTCCCCTCTCCTGTCTGGCAGACCTCCATACCCGCAGCTACCGTTCAGTGGGCATCTACAGTGTGCCAGACATTCAACCTAAGTTATCTCGTGTATAAGTGTATGCTGGCCACAACTCTGGAGTGTTTATGCTGTCCTCATTTACAAAAGAGGAAACTGAGTCCAGAAAACGCTAAGATCACTTGCTCAAGTTCACAGAGCCAGAAAGTGACAGGGCCAGCCCCAAATCATAGCCAGATCACCTCTCCTGTCATGTCCCACCCACACTTCAGGTCTTAGATCAAATGTCATTTCATTTACAAAGTCCTTCAGGGCCTGCCCAATCAAGTAATTCTTTTTGTTTCCTTGGTGACTTGCACCTCTATTAGAAGCCTTCTGTCCGGGTGCTGCCATGATCTGATTTACTTGTCTGACTCCCCCAAGAAGCCATAGGCACTTCCTCACAGTGATCGTGTGCTCCCATCTCTAAGCACCACATTGAACTCTCCCGCCTGGCATATGATCAGCATTTAATAATGCATCCGCTGAATGACTGGATTAATAAATGCTTTCCAACCTCTTTCTCAAGGTTGAGAGAGAAACTCTCAAGACACAATTGATCATCTACATATCTTAACACAGTCAGGTCACATCCCCTGCATCTGAAATGCAACCTCAAAAAAAAAAAAAAGTAAGAGTAACACTATGGCAAAGTAATAATAGAACTTCAAAATCCAGACTTCAGGAAGTGAGGGCATGCCTCCAAAAGCTCTCTCCTGAGGAACTGAACAGAGTCTAATAGAGTGCTGTTATAAGACTGAGCACACACTTCCACCAAAAGTTATTTCATTCTGAGGTAACTTAGGCCAGGGACTAAGGGAAATTCAGGGAATAGTACCTCAGAAATAAAAGGGGAAAGATTGAGGTAAAGGGGATGTATTTACATGTACTTAGACATTTAAAAAGTGATATCCAAGTCATATGAATGACTTGCTAGTGAGTCATGCATGAACTTTTACTCAACACTTCAGCTGCTTTTACACATTATCAGAGATTCAGGACATGGACCATAACACATAGGTGCTCTCTGTATTGGCGCTATACAAATAGGCTCTTTATTGGAGCATCTTGATACCATTAAAGAATTTTAAACTTTTTTGAGTTATAAGCTTTCTGGAGAGCTGACGAAGACCATGGATACTTTCCCCAGAAAAAAAATGCAGAGATATAAAAATCTGCCTACGAATGAAGAAGGCTCATGGACCCTCTCTTAAAGTCCATTTAGGGCCCTGAATGGGTCACAGGCCCAGATGGAAAATGCTTGAACTAACTTCTAAAGGGTCTAGGTTAGAGAAGTTTAAAACAATAGAATCACATCAGTTTTCATTAACTTATCCAATTCGCTCCTGTGGTCAAAGGTCCTGAAACTAAATGCCAACTTCAGAATGATCCAGCTCTAAGGCATGATTCTACACCTGATTGAATCATCTGCAATCTGTATTGAGGGGGAGCAAGGGCCTAAGAAAAATGAGGCTGTGTGTTTGGCTCCTGTCAACAAATACAGGCATAAACACACCTTCCCAAACTAACCACAGAATAACTCTTGAGTACCCAGACCACACCTTTCCCAGAGCATTCACCATCCCCTACCACTCACCACCCTCCTGAGAGCCAGCTGGTTGATAACAAACCACTTGCAACTTCAAGAGCTAGTTCACTAGCAGGTTTACAAGACCCTGGCAAAGACATCAGACAGCAGCATCCAGCCAGATAGCAAACTGTGTGCAGCAAATTGTTTTGGATCCAAACACAGTTGCAGATGCCTGCTCCCCACTGCACACTGGCAAGGGGGTACAACACCTTGCACTGCCCTGTATTCAAAGTGAGCACTCAAATGTTTGTGCAAGAAGGGAAAAGAGAAAGGAAGGGGAGATTGAGGAAGGAACGAATCTAGGGAAACCAGATCTTATTTAGTTTTGTTCTCTCTAGCTGCTTCCTAAGAAAAGTAAGTATTTGACAGATCTAAGCTAGTCAAAACAACAGATGCATGTAATTTTCACCCTTATGAGACTAGGAGACTAAAAAAAAAAAAAAAGAAGTCCAGAGAAGTTAAGTGACTTGGATCTGATCACACAGCTTCTAAGGGTAGGAGAGGAAGCAGAAAACCAAGTTCTGTGGTCCCCAGAGACATGTCCTAACCTCTGTAACACATTCCTGCCTGTTCATGCCAACAACATCCTTGCCGCCTGGGCCTCCTCTCTCATTCTCACTTCCATACACAACACAGGGTACCCAGCCTGCTCCAGAAGTCTGAGCCTCGTCCAGTCTTCCATCTCTAAGAGAAAGGAGACCCTGCCATCTGACCAAACACCACAGCCCCCAAACCAACGGCTGAGATATTCTGGAAGGGTTACAGATTCCTCCCTGCACACAGTGGATGAGGTTGGGGCTGCACGGTCTCAGCCTCCTTAGATCCTTCATCCACTCCCAATGGCTCAAACTCCTTATTTGGAAAAATACACAGAAAAACAATTTTCAAATTGCAAGCAGAATCCAGAAGAGATTCGAAAGCCATCTCAGGAACGCCCTCTAGTGTGCCCACAGGATGCAAGCGGGGCAGCACCCAGGCCTCAATCCCTGCAGGAGGTGCCCAGACCAGCGCTGCCATTGGGGCATCCGGCAAGCGGTGGGAGGGGTCAGAGGCAGCATCTGCCACTCAGACATAAACTCCTCTCCAATCCCAAAGCCAACATCTGCTGCAGGATGAGAGGCCGTCTCTGCTTAAGACTGTCCAGCCCTCACCAACCCCACCCATTCCTTATACAACAGGGAAAGGGCACAGAGAAGCAAACAGAAGGTGGAAAGAAAGTGTGGAGATTGCACAAATGGACTGTAGTGCAGAGAAGTGGAGGAAAAAGAGAGTGAAAACAGAGGAGACGGGTAACTGAGAAAGAGACAGGATAAAGATAAACCAAAAACAGGGCAAGGCTAAAGAAAAATAGACATGTAAGTGGATGCCAACAAAAGCTACAGATATCCCCACCCCCAACACCCACCCACCCACCCACTCAGACTTCCAAGCACACAGAGGTGGGGAGTCCATTGTAAGGCCTGGCACCTCCTCCCCTCTCCTGAGGTCTTGGTGCTCATGACATTTCCTTCCACTCTGATACAGCCCCCAGATGCTCAGGAGTGGTGGGCTGAGGGAGAGGAGGAGAGAGGAAAGTGAACCAAAGGCAGAACTTGCCAAACGAAGCCACTTACGCACAGTGCGGCCGGCAGCATTTCCATCCTACCTTTGCTGTCGCCATATCAGCCGGCTCCATGATCTCTGCTTGGCCTAAGGAGCAGCGGCACCATCCAGAGAGAAAAGGCAGAGTCACAAACATCCCCCCAGAGAGAAAAAACCACCCCTCTGGAAGGTTGGGGGGAATAAGAGACCTATTCCTACTCCTGCCCCCTGGGACTTCTTGTTTCAGGGACAGAAAAGAGCCTTGGGGTCCCCAGCATGTCAGGGGGGCCTGGCTGTGTCCCTACAGATGCCCATGAGGCTGAAGCAGGGGATGTCTCTTCTGGCCGGGTACTTCTTCCCAGGAAGTAGGTGTGGGTCTCACCAGGCTCCCCTTGCTGAGGGAGAGGGCTCAGAGGTGGAGGCCTGCCCTCCCATCACCCGGCCAACTGGTACCCACGGGTCAGGACGAGGGGGGCATGTGGGAGAAGGCCAGCTGGCGGGTGCTGAGCAAGAGCTGCAGGAGCAGGAAGGGAGAAGGCCAGGGGCTGGCAGGGGACAGGCGGGTGTGAGAACCTCAAGAAGGTGCAGGCACTCAGATGGAAGCAGAGAGGTGCTGTGCAAGGAGGTGCCGGAGCCACAAAGCTGGAGCCTGGCACGGCAAGGTGGAGAATGCAAGGGGAGAGGAATTCGCCCGGTGAAGCCACTCACCTTGCAATAACATTCAGACTGACTGAGGCCTACACAGGAGCCAGGAGCGGGCGGTTCACACCCTCCCACTCCACTCCCAGAGACTCACAGCCTCTGTCTAAAGGTACATGAGAGCAGCCGGCAGCCTGGCTGGATCTGCAGAGGCCCCTGGCTCCCTCCGAGCAGCCTGATTGGAGGAGCAGGATGACTTCATCCAGCCCCATTCATCACTCTAGGTTTCCTGCCCAGCAGGGACAGGCCGCTCTGCTCTCCGTGACTACAGTCTCCTCTCTGGCCCACTTTACTCAGGCAACCTGGGATAGGCTGCGTCTATCAGGAGCAGCCAGGGGAAAGGGATCAGAGGCCCTCTACCCTTCCCCAACCCCTGGCCTTGTAACAGGCAGAGGCTGCTCACATTTCTAACAAAGTGCAAGGATTCTTCTTAAAACACAGTGCCTATAATCATCATGTATATTTGCTAGCGTCAGAGCCAGCATCAATACAATAGAGCAACACTCCTAGAAACTAGCAAGGAAACAAGATGTATGCTCTGGTGAACCACTGATCTTCCTGTCAAAAAAAAAAAAAAAAAAACCACACAGCCGGGCTCAGTGGCTCAGCCTGTAATCCCACGCCTTTGGGAGGCTGAGGTGAGTGGATTGCCTGATCCTGCAGGTTCGAGACCCGTCTGGGCAGCAAGACCTCATCTCTACAATAAATCAAAAAATCAGCCGGGGGTGGTAGCACGCGCCTGTAATTCTGGCTACTCGGAAGGCTGAGGCGGAAGGATCGCCGGAGCCCAGCAGGTCGAGGCTGCGGTGGCCGGGAGCGGCCACTGCACTCCACTCTAGGTGACAGAGTGAGACTCCAACTCAAAAAAAAACAAACAAAAAAAAACACATTTAAATCTTTAGAGATATTTCTCCCAATCAGAAAGAATAATCTAAGCCAGGCTTGGTGGCTCAGCCTGTAATCTCGCACTTTGGGAGGCTGAGGTGAGTGGATTGTCTGAGCCCACGGGTTCGAGACCCGCTTGGGGAACTTGGCGAGACCTCATCTCTACAATAAATCAAAAACTAGCCGGGCGTAGTAACGCCCACCTGTAGTTCCAGCTACTCGGAAGGCTGAGCGGAAGGATCGCCAGAGCCCAGCAGGTCGAGGCTGCGGTGGCCGGGAGCGGCCGCTGCACTCCAATCTGGGCAACAGAGTGAGACTCCAACTCAAAAAAAAAAAAAAAAAAAAAGAACAATCGACAGAAAAACAGATCCATGTCCTGGGGCATCTCCCAGTACCTCTCTCCTATCATAATTCCCCCCACCCCCACAGGATCCCCTCTACCAGCCTCTTGAATACGCTAAACTGGACTTCTGTTAAGGACATTGATTCTTTCATGCCTCTGGTTTCAGATCCACAAAAGTTTACAGGTAGACAGGACTTTACAGCTTCAGCTTCATCTTATAGGAAACTTAGGAAACTAAGGTGCAGAAAAAAGTCAAAGGGTCAAAGCAAGGATGTGGGTCTTCTAGTGCCCATTTCCATGAGACTTTTCCCTCAAAAATGGCGAGACCTGAGAAATGACTCCTTCTCATTTCCTCCCTCCTTCACCTACACCGATTCCCAATCCAGCCTCTAGACCACAGAAAAAACCAGCAAAGCAAAGGTCAAATAGATTAAAATGTATCATGTGATCACTCATTCATTTCCACCTAGGTTTTCCCCCATTCTTTCACTCTTTTCTATTACCCTGTTTCTGTTCAAGCCTGACTTTACAACCAAACCAGGAAATCGGGTTAGATCAACACAGACCAGAGCACAGTTTTCAAAAGAATGGTGACACAGACAATACTACCATGTTATACAATGCTCATGGGTCTGGCTTAATGGCAGGAACAATAACTTGACAACTTTCATTTATACAGTGCTCCATAATTTACAATGTGTTTTTGCTATAGTTTGCCCCCTCCACAACTCACATTGAAATTTAAATGCCGGCCGGGCTCAGTGGCTCAGCCTGTAATCCCAGCACTTTGAGAGACTGAGATGAGAGACGAGAGGATTGTCTGAGCCCGAATTCGAGACTAGCCTGGGCAACTTGGTGACACCTCGTCTCTATGATAAAATAAAAATAGCCAGGCGTGGTAGCGCAAGTCTATAGTTCTGGATACCCGGAAAGCTGAGGCAGAAGGATCGCTGGAGCCCAGAAGGTCAACGCTGGAGTGGCCATGAGTGTGCTTGCCACTGCACTCCAGCCTGGGCGAAGCAGTAAGACTCCAACTCAAAAAAAAAGAAATTTAATTGCCACTGTAACAGTACAGTATTAAGAGGTGGCACTTTTAAGAGGTGATTAGGCTTTTAGGACAGATTTTTATGAGATGATTAGGTGATCATGAGGACTCTATGTTAATAATGGATTAATGCCATTATCCCAGAAATAAGTTATCACAGGAGTGGACTCCTGACAAAAGGATGAGTCCAACCCAATTTTCTCCCTGTCTCATAAACTCTCTTGCCCTTCTGCCACAGGATAACTCAATACAAGACCCTTGTAAGGTGTGGTGCCATGCTTTTGAACTTCCCAGCCTCCAGAACCATGAGTCAAATAAACCTCAGTTTTTTTTAATAAATTACTCAATCTGTGGTGTTCAGTGATAGCAGTACAAAACAGACTAAGATAGTCTCCAAATTCATTACTTCCTTGGCTACTCACAGGAAAATTGTAATGTAAAAACGCTTTCCCCCAGTTTAAAGACAATTAAAATGAGATACAGAAACCAAGTGGCTTGCCCAAGGTCACAGGGTCAGCAGAGCAGAACTGAGACTCAACCCCATATTCACTGAATCCAAGTCCCCTCCCAATAAGCATGCTACCAAATTTCCTACCACTCTACTTTTTCCTCCTCAATCTGTACCCAACTCCTGCTCCCTATTACTGTAGACTCAGATAATATGAAATCTCAATTAATTTGACATTTTCCTTTGAGATCCCCTTTTTTCTCTCAAAGATGGCAAATTATAAGAAAATCCATCATCAAACATTAGGGAAAAATCTTGGGAATATTCAGAGGCTAGTGTATACATTCAAATCTCCTGTGTACAGTGAAAATTGCTCTTAGATAAAACGAATATATCTAAATGAATTTACTCATGCTCATTTTAATTCAACTATCCAAATTTAAATTAAGGTTGGGTGGGGGGAGGCTGTGTGTCCTGGTCCCTAGAGGTCCATTTTTTTCCAGCCATCATAAACAATATAACACTTCTCCCATTCATATTCCATTTTACTCTAATAAAATAATAATTTTTTTAAAAAAGACAAAAAGAATAGGAGATGAATTTAGGTTAATGGATGTTTTCTTTAACTAACTGCCTGGTTTCTATAAGCCCTACACTAAAGTCCTGAATGCAACCAACTTGAAAAGTCTGAGAAGCTTTGCCAGCACTGCAGTAGAGGTAATCCATCACACTCCCACAATAAACCAAAGGTGTGGGGACCAAGTCAACCTACATGTCATCTTCTCTGCTCAGAGGCCTATAATGTTCCTTCTGGCTATTGCTGTGGCCTGCCATCCTCTCTGCTCCTGGGCTGACAGTCAAATGTACAAACAGATGGAGAGCAGAAGGCTAGTACCCACAAAGAAGGATGTTCTATTTCATCAAAATCACACAGAAGTAAGAACCGTGTTCATGGGAGTCTACCCAGTCTTTGAAATGACCAAAAACATTTACCTACTGAGATCTAAAGACACTGTCACGCAGCCCCAATGGTAAGCAGTGCCGACAGTGTTTAGGAGGTCAGATGCACCAGAAAAGCCCAAGTCACATGCCTGAACTCAAAGCATCAGGGGAGAATGCCATTAGCTGAAGAAAAGACAACCTAGGAGATGGGGCAGGACAGGAGGCAGGAAACAATACTAGGTTATTGTAAGGTGGGGGAGAAATATGTTCCAGAGCCAAAGAAAATTCTAGTTAGAAAGAAAAGAGAATGATAATGCACCAAGGGCGGTAGCTCCCACCTGTAATCCCAGCACTTTGGGAGGCCAAGGAGAGAGGATTGTTTGAGCCCAGGAGTTTGAGACCCGCCTGGGCAATATAGTGAGACCTCATCTCTACAAAAAAAAAAAAAAGGTCAGGAGTGATGGTGCACACCTGTAGTCCCAGCTACTCGAGAGACTAAGGCAGCAGCATAACATGAGCCCAGGAGGTCAAGGCTGTGGTGAGCTGTGACCATGCCATTGCACTCCAGTCTGGACAATAGAATATGATCGAGAGAGAGAGAGAGAGAGAGAGAAGGGAGAGAGGAAGCGAGAGAGGGAGGGAGGGCAGGCAATCAAAGTAAAAGTGGGGGTGGGGAACTGATGCATGGTGTCTAAGGAAGGAAAAGCTATTGAATCCATACCTTTGCTACTTACCAGAAAGGACTTGATCTAAATAATTCCTCATGAGTACTAACTCCTCTATTCTATGCCTCTACTTTTAGTTTTTTGAACTAGAGACCAGAATCTCCCTCTTCTGCAACTTCAGCCCATTTCACTTTGCTTAACATTTGAATAAATGAGAAAGAAAAGAAATGCCTCTTTATAATATTCTCTCTTCAGGGCAATTATTTGTACTAATTACTTTACTCTAGCATTACTTTAAAGTATTACTTTAAAACTCTTAATCACTGTACTTATACATCAAGTTAAGTAAAGGACAAAAAAAAAAAAAAAAAAAAAACCCAGATGCTTTTGGAAAGAGGTTGGAGTGAGTTTTGACAGGAGAATGGGTGAAGAGACTGTGGGAATCTGGGCACCCAGGTTCCCATAGGACAGCTCCAAGGCTGGACAATGCACCTGCTTCTGTAAGAAAAGCCTCCACAGCAGCTGCCTCCTGGAGGTGGGACTGCAAAGAAACCAAGTGAGACTGTTTCAAGCCCTGGTCAGATAAACTTCCCCCTGTGCACTCTGGGATATGTAGTTCTCTGGGCAACGGGCAGTGCTGCAGCCATGTTTGCATTGCTTATAGAATATGCAGCCTGATCTCTCTGCCTGTCCTAAGACTACAAAAATGAACGAGAAGACTTCGCCAAAAAGGTGAAATCTCTTCTCTCTAGAGTCTGAGTGCTGACTGTAAACTGGCAAAATGGTAATGAAACCAGAAGAGAATCACAGAACTACAGAAGACTTGAAATAAGGAAGACCTTGAGAGGTCACTTGATTCAGACGCTCACTGTAAATGGAAGATGACAGGTTCTGTGGAGAAGGGAAGAGAGGGAGAGAAAGAAAAAGAAAGGGAAGAAGAGGAAGAGTGAAGAAGAAAGAGGGCAGAATGTGTGTGTGTGTTCTCATGAGGGTGTGTATCTGCTTGAGTAACTTATCACTTGCTTGTTTAGCCATCAACCCAGAGGCAGCTGAGCATGAAGAGATTTGGCTTTAATTCTTACTTGACTTCTCACCATCCATGTGACCTTGGGCAAGTTACTTAGCCCTCTGTGCCCCATTTCCTCCTCTGTAAGACAGGGATAATAATATTACTTTGAGTCATACACTGATGATTAACAAATAACATATGTAAAGAGCTTAGAACATGTCTAGCACACAGTAGATACTATACAAGTGTTAGGTGTTTTGTTTTTCATTCTGTGGTTTACCATCTATCTTCCCCTAAACCATGTGACCTCTCACCCCAGAATAGGAAATTTTAAGCTCACTGCCCACCCCCAGAACTGATGATGGTAGAAGTAAAATGGACAGCAGATAAACCCCCCTCCTGTTTTAGGTAAACAAAGACATTAAAACAAAGGGAAGACACAGTCACCAGAACAAGGAAAAGGAAGAAAAGAAATACAACAGGAGACACTGTGGAAATACTAAATGGTATCGGACATTAAGAGGGACACTTGGGAGAGTCAGGAGAAAAAAAGTCATCAGAAACAGTGAGTCCACATGAAAATAAAGAGCGAAAGAAAAGTCTTTTAAAAAATCAAGTAAACTGATCTAGCTGGAAGTAGGTTGAGTAAGGAGACTAAGCAATTCAAGAGTCAAAGTAAGAGAGGATCTGACTAAACATCAGAGAGGGGATACGATGGAGAGAAGCTGCCCAGCACAAGGAGAACCAGTGCCCTGGGAGTCACTACTGTTAAGGTCAAGTCCAAATTGATCTTGCAAAGCTGAACTGTTCTCTGGAGAAGTCAGAATGCTATGTAAGGGGTGGAAATTTCTGAAGCAGTCAAGGAGGAAGAGACACAGGTAGTGAGAATTGCAGTTCAGGTTCTAGGAGAAAAAGAAATAACTAAGTCTTAGGGACCAGTCACCTATAGTATTGCACTCTCAGCTGTGAGGGAGACATAAGAGAAGAGAGGATGGGCTGGCTATATAAAGGGGAGGCCGTCAGCCTCTCATGGCAACTTGCTTAGGGGAATGCGTACCTCATACAAGACTCAGAAGCTTTGCTGGCATCAGCGTTGTTCTATACCTGAGTTCCTCATGGTAAAAAAAAGATGGGCAAAAGGGAGACCTACCTTTCTTAGCTGCTAGCAATTCCTGAGACCCCCCTACAAGCAACAGGAATAAGAATGATAGATATTGCCTCAACCTCAACCTCTAGAACTGGACAAGACAGCGTAACATACTGGTTAAAAACTAGAGTCAGGCTGGGCACGGTGGCACCTGTAGTCCCAGCTACATAGGAGGCCGAACTCTTACCTGAGCCCAGAGTTCGAGGCTGCAGTGAGCTAGATCATGTCACTGCACTCTAGCCTGGGAAACAGAACAAGTCCCCATCTAAAAAAAAAAAAATCTAGAGTCAAATTGCCTGGTTCAATTACTAGCCCATTATTTAATAGCTGTGTAATCTTATATAAATTATAAAACCTCTCAGTTTTTAAGCTTCAGTTTTCTTATCTATAACATGGAGGTCATACTAATACTATTTCAGAGAAAAATGGTAAAATTTAGATGAGACTACTACATAATAGGCACATTTAATAAACATTAACTAAAATAATGTTGTTCTTATAATTACTATCTCAGGGGCACATGGTGGGGTGAGGAGTACACCATGAATTCTCCTAGACCTCCAAGCCATGCGCTCTTGATGCCAATGCAACGCTAGCACTGGCCTGGTTATGCAACTCCTTCCCTTACCTACCATCTCCAGGCACAGTCACACCACCTCCACTCAGCAGCTGGTCCCTGCACTGTGCTTTCAGATGACAAAGCTGCACAAGTGCTTCAAAAATGGAAAGGATCATAACTGCATAAAGCTGCTACTCTCTGCCTGGACAGCTCACTCCTATTGTCTGTACCAATGTTTGCAAGCATCCTCCAGTCGGGCTGCAGAGGGCTTCAGAGCCTATCACACAAGGGCTCAGAGTGGGAGTACAGATGATGACTTGTCCTTCAAATTTTGCATTTTGATCTTTTCTCAGCCTAGCAGTGTGTGGTATGATACTCTCTCCTCATGCCAGGCAGCAGCAGGGAGCCACAGCTTCCAGTCAGCCATGCAATCACAAGGGCAAGCAATCCATACTCTGATTTTGCCCGACTATAGGCTAATGTAAGTGTTCTGAGCACATTTAAGATAGGCTAGGCTAAGCTATGGTGTCCAGTAGGTTAGATGTGTTCAGTGAATTTTTGACCTATAATATTTTCAATTTACGATGGGTTTCTCAGGAAGTCAGGAGGAGCATCTCCATGAGGGAAGCCACAGGATTAACTGAGCGAGGGGTCAGCAGGAAGGGAAGAGGGGAAGGACCCCAAAATACTGTCTGACCTTCTCATGGTGTATGGTACATACATGGGAGCTGTACATGTTTCCATCATTCCAGCAAAATAAAAAGTTCCCTTGCAGACTGGGAGGGCAGGTGCTGGGAGAAGACTTAGGATGGAAGGTGTAAGGATTGTCCTTGTCCAAATGCCTGGATATCACTGCATGCAGGCCACTGGGAAGACCTCCTAGTGACTACTGCTGAAGCCGAAAGAAAAACAAGATAAAGTGGAAGACAGGCTATGCTCACAGATCCCTGACAGTCCAGTAAGAAGCAGCTGCCTCAGGGACTCCTGCCGGAGGAAAGTGGATTACCAGGGGTGGTGGTTTGCCAGTGGAGAAAAAGAAAAAAGGTAAAAGACTTTTATTGCTCATACAAATACCTAAGGAGGTTTCATCAGGTATCTGCAGAGACTGTAAGACTAACAACTCTATTCTGACGCATAGGCATAATAGTGAAACTGAAAGAAAGCATCAGAGATGTTGTCAGACAAAGATACACTGGAACTTTTTTTTTTTTTTCCTGAGTTGTAGTCTCACTCTTATCGCCCAGGCCGGAGTGCAGTGGCATGCTCACAGTCACCGCAGCCTCGACCTGCTGGGCTTGGGTGATTTGACCTGCTAGGCTTAGGTGATCCTTCTTCCTCAGTCTTCCAAGTAACTGGAACTATAGACGCATGCCACCACACCCGGCTAGTTTTTGTGATTTACTGTAGAGACTCGGTCTCACCAAGTTGCCCAAGCTGGTCTCGAACCCTCGGGCTCAAGCAATCCTCTCGCCTCAGCCTCTCAAAGTGCTGGGATTACAGAGTGAGCCACCACGCCCGGCCTGGAACTTTCCTACATATAACTTGTTGGTTAAAATGTTAAGGTGCATCTCAAAATTAGCAAGACATAAAAAAAACATACCTGGCCAGGCGTGGTGACTCAGCCTATAATCCCAGTACTTTGGGAAGCCGAGGCGAGAGGACTGCCTGAGCCCAGGGATTTGAGACCAGCCTGGGCAACTTGGCAAGACCTCGTCTCTACAGTAAATCACAAAAACTAGCCGGGCATGGTGGTGTGCGTCTATAGTTCCAGCTATTTGGAAGGTTGAGGCGGAAGGATCGCCTAAACCCAGCAGGTCGAAGCTATGGTGGCCGTGAGCATGCCACTGCACTCCAGCCTGGGCAACAAGAGTGAGGCTGCAACTCAAAAAAAAAAAAAAGATTAATTTTTTTAAAAACTATTTGACTATAAGGCATATTTATCTGGATCATTCCAAATTATTGGGGTCTCTTCTCTCCTGGTCTGTCTATCTATCTATCTATCTATCTATCTATCTATCTATCTATCTGAGATGAGGTCTCATTAAGTTGCCGACTGGTCTCAAACTCCTGGGCTCAAGCAGTCTGCCTGCCTCAGCCTCCCAAAGTGCTGGGATTATAAGCATGAGCCACTGTGCCTGGCCTTATTTTCCTATTCTGTCTGGTTGAAATTTTCCTATTCTGTCTGGTTGAAATAACCTTCATTAACAAATTTGGTCATACACCTCCACATCTGGAGCTCCAATTCCAGAAAGTTGGTTTAAAAAGAATCCATTAGATGCAAAGGAAAAGCAGCCTCTGCACAGCACCCCAAGTGCCCTGATAGTCAAGTTTCTTTGCTCGAGAAATCATAGAGCTGCAAGTAAGGACTTGAGCTCTGGAGTCAAAACCCAGCTCTACCACTAAGAAGCTCTGACAGTGGACAATCTAAGTCTCATCTAGAAGGTGAGTATAATAGTAATTCCTTTTACAGGGTTGCTATTGTGGTTAAATAAGATAGCACAAGTGAAGCACAGCATTGAGCACATAATAAGCCCTTAAAACGGCATCTGTTATTAGTAGTAACAAATAATATCTCAAATTTAAATATTGCTCCCACATAAGCTAAGTACACAAACATTCTGCATTGCCTTAGATTTACTGTTCACGTGTGTAGATTGTTGAGAGTTCCCCATAAGTATTGATTTCTTTGCTGAAAAAGACTCTGATTAATTTCCTTAGCAAATTTCCCATTATGGAAGTTATTCACAGACAAGTATATAACCACTTGATATAGGTTAAAAAGAAAGTCATGGATTGTGAAGGAATACAGATCATTTGACTTCTTAAGTCCCCACTTAAGGTCGATTTGTAGGTCTATGTTCTATTCCCTTATTTACAAGGTGAACTCTCAGCCAGATGAGACTCTACCCAGCATTTAAGATGCCCAGAAAAAGAAACACAGACAATAGATCTGTTTCACTTCTAGAGGGAAAGAAAGGAGATGGGTGTGTAAAATTGTTTCCTTTTGTGAATTCCACAGCAAGTCTGTCATGAGAGTTTCAAAAGACAATCAAAAAACTAGGGGTTTCAAAAGCCAAGTCACGAGTTCAATTTACTAACTCACCCATCATGTTCACAAAAAGAATGCCACAAGGAATTTTTTGTGTGTGGGAGGTGGGGTGAGGGAGGTGCACTCAAATCATTCCTCACTCCCTCAACCCCTCTCCCCAGTCCCCCTGGACCATTTGAATCAGGTCAAAATGGGTTTCTCTATATCTCAATGGACGTTTCACCTTGGGACTAAGGAGAAATAGAGAGAGCCCAGCAGTTAATTGCTTCTTACTCACATACCCAAAGATAAGAAAAAGAGAACCACTGAGTAACCTGGAAAGTTGGTGACAGATAGGATGGAAAGATTTAATTACAAACCCCAGCCTCACCCATCTTTCCCCTTGCTACAGAATGTGATTCTTGGGCTATGCAGAAGACAGGTAAGGGAAAACAGATGCTGTATCCCCAGGTGTCTTAGTGCTTTTTCTGTTACTATAACATAATACTAAGTAATTTATAAAGAAAGTTGCTTCTTACAGCTCTGGAAGTTGGGAAGTCCAAAATCAAGAAGCCACTTCTGTTCCTGTGTCTTTACATGGCGAGGACATCACATGGCAAGAGGACAAGAGCATGTCTCTCTTCCTCTTCTTTTAAAGCCACCAGACCCATCAGAGGGGCCTTACCCTGATGATGTTACCTAATCCTACTTACCTCTCAAAGGTCCCACCTTTTAATACTGTTACAAAAAAAAGATTAAATTTTCTACTTACGAATTCTGGGGAACAAAATCAAAACACAACACCAGGTAAGGTAACAGCTCCTTCCCTGTCCCAGCCCTATTGTGTGCTTCATACTAGCTAGAGTAAAACCACAGGAGGCTTCTGGGCTCAGGGCATGTTTCTCAAAACAGGGTCCAAGACTACTTGTGTCAGAATCATTTAGGATATGTGTTAACCCCTAATTTGCAGGCCTATCCCAAAACACAGGACTCAGAATTTGAGTGGGTCCCAGAAATCTTCAAAGTGCTGCCTGCAACTCTGAAACACATTAAAAGGCTAAAAAACACTGCCTTAGAACCATGGTCTACCAAGTGGGATGCTTATTACCAAGAAAACATGAACGCTCACCCATGGCCACGCAGGAAGAAAATATTAGAACTTGGATGTGTATTTATGTTTATCTCATCCTTTTACAATGTTTTACAACATATGTATTACAGCATACGCCAAATATTTAGTACAGAAGTACACACATATAATTCATGCATGTATGTATTGGTGGTAGATGCTCAAAATGTTTACATTTGCAACCAAGCTGAAACATCAACCTCGGGTCCAGTGACTTCTTCAATACCTCGATGGGCAAGCAGGAAGTGGTCTCTGAAGAGCTGTTCAGAGCTGCTGAACACTCTTTAGAGTGTTTTAGAATTATTTATCAGTGGGTGGTTGAGAAGAGAACCCAGTGGCTTTATCCCCTGACTTCATCTCAACCCTGAAGTAAGAGGGAGGCAAAGAATGCAGCACAGAGCAGGGCAAGCCCAAGATTGGACTCTCTGCCTTGAGCCCGAGTTGCCACCCACTCACATTCCTTCCTCACAGAGGCTGGTAGGAGGATGGAATTTCTCCCAGCAGGAAGTAGGGAAGCTGAGGAATAAAAATTACCATCCACCCTGCCAGTTGTCCAAACCTAAATCCCAACTATGTCATCAGCAGAGTTAGAGTAGTTTGCTGAGCTATAATTAACAGCTTCCCTTTCTCAAGCAGAAAGAAGAAATGCTGGAGCAGGAGAAACACAGAACAGGTGATGGTTACACCTGCAGACAGTTCTGCTGACGGCAACATAATCAGCCAGGACTCTAAGCGGGAACTCGGAGAGGGAGGAGGAAGACAGAGCACCCACTTGCTTCTCTGTCCTGCCCTCAAAAGACAGAGAGCTTAGCTAGCACCTAAAAAAAAAAAAAAGGCCATATGTACTGTCTTCCACAAGACCACATGATCCCCCTAAGCATATGTGCACGTGGACCAGAGAAAGAGGAACACATGAGGGTGGGTGCAGATCAAACCATTTCCGTGACAAAGAAAAGTTCAAAAGATTGGTAGCTGTATAAGGGCTAGTCTTCAGTCCTCCATTTGGGCCACAGTCACAAAATCCTGTGACCACAGAATGTTACAGCTAGCAAAACACCTTAGTTATTCATCTGCTTCATTCACTCATTTGACAAATATTGATTAAGCAACTATCATGTGCCAGGCACTGTGCTAAGTGCTGGGTAGACAGCAAATACAGCAAAGGCAGTCCATGCTCTCACGTGGTTTGAAGACTAGTGGGAGAGATGGACAATGATCAAGTCAAGAAATAAATACAACTGTAACATGTAAATAGTGCTAAGAAGGAAAGTAAACCAGGGTGGCAAGTGAGGGAGAAAAACCCTACTGAAATCGGGGGTGGGGGCGGGGGGGTGGTGAGAGGCAGCTTCTCTGAAATGTAACAGCTCCCAGATGTGGAAACTGAGGCTGACAGAGGTTTTGAATGGTGAGGCAATAACAGGAAGGGAGACAGAACTCAGGTCTTCCTCTCCGCCCACGCTCTCTCCTGCACCACATTTTTCCTGGAATCTAAACAGTCAGAAAATCTGGGACCCTTGCCAGAATTATTTACAAAGGGACATTTCCACCGAAGCATTTGATCAAAGTGAGCCTCTCCTGAGATGAGAGCTTCTTCCTAATCAGCCAGAAAAGACTGAGCACCTTCTAAGCCCACAATCCACAGGAAGTCCCACCAGGCTGCCTGCAGGTCAGTCAGGAGGCACCTCCACATACCTGCTACCCTGGGCTCCTCGCTCCATTCTCAAGGTAGTTGTCATTCACTGGGACAGCAAGAACCAGAGTTTACATGACTGACTTTCCCCAGCAACTAAGAAGCCAAACATCAGGAAACTTAGTTGGCAACTAAGAAGCCAACAGAGGAAAGCTTTCCTCTCCTTTCCTCTCATGTACTCGTGGACTCATATGTGGTTCCATTAATAAGTTCTCAAACTTCCAGTTCACTAAGAGCTCAAAATTCACCTTCCACACACCTGATGGGACAAGCCCAGGCCTACTGTTTGCTGACAATGGCACAAGTTGCCACCTACTGAGTGCTGATTATGTGCCAGGCACAGCGCTAAAAGCTTTTCCTATTTTTTTCTCATAGTTGATCCTTACATCCTCCAAAGTAGTCACAATTATCTTCACCGTTCAGGAAGGAAACAAATTCAGAGAGGATGAAATGATTTTGCAAAAGCACCACAGCCAGCATGTGGCAAAATTTAAACTAAGGTGTGTTGGTTTTCAAAGCCTTCCTGAGTTCCACGCAGCCACTACTGAATCCTGTCCATGTCACCAGCACCCTATCACAGGATCAGAGATGCTCTTATTCTATCACTATTGATTGCCTACTGTGTGAGGTCACAGTACTGCATATCAGTACCAGAGAAGACATCTAATCAGAGGAAGGACTCAGTCTCTGCTCATCAGTCTCAAAACCTCTACCATGAGAACTCTCCTGGGGAAAGAACTCTTGTCAAAAGATGGCTAAACAATCACAGGCATCTATGCTTCTATATGTGTGTGAGTGTCTGTCTGTATGTATGTGAGAGACAGAGAGGGAAGGAGAGAGGGAGAGGGAGAAGGATAGTGAGAGGGAGGGCAAGAGAGAGGGTGAGAGAGGGGGAGGGAGGGAAGGAGGGAGGAGGGAGGGAAGGAGGGAGGAGGGAGGACCAAGATCATGCCACCTACCACCTCTAGCTCCTCCTGACTCTTTGAAATCCATGTAGCCCCTCTTTACTTGTCTTCTTCTTTTTCTCTCCTCATTTCATTTGTCCCATCTTTCCATTTTCTTACTGCTGTTTCTCTTCACATCCCCCCGACCCAAAAAAGCTGCCCATAGGTTTACATGACACCCCCTCTTGAACACCTGCCAGTTTTCAAATTTTACTTTGATCCTAGAGGCTAGAACTTCCTCCTCCAGGAAACCTCCTCCTCTCTGTTAGCCACAGAGGCCAAGCCAGGGCATATTTATCAAGGAGTCACTGCAACCCATCTACCCGGCATAGGGGCCATGGTAGGAAAAAGCACCCCAGACCTGGTGCATGCTCCAGCGGCTCTGCAGTCACAACAAAGCACCCAGCGAAGGATATAAGAAGTGAACACACTAAGTCAACACCCCAAACTCCTCACACTGACGTGCTCATCAGTGGAAGACAATTATCAACAACCTCAAAAACACTAGCACCCCTTACCATAAAAAAGGAAAATAAGGGTCTCTGGCCAGTTATGAAGAAGGGCCCAGAAAGTCAAGTCATCCTCTTGAGAGGCACACAGCGAGGCACAGACTCAGTTTCCCAGTCAATGGCCCTTCTGGCCAAACCCCCTCAGCCTTTCCTTTCAGCTTCTTGCAGCAGAGCATTGTGCCTCCCTCTTAAGCACCTAGCACTGGGCATGGACTTGCAACACCTCCAAACATGGGAGCCAACCCAGGAAACCCCAAACCTAATCTCCAGGGACCCTCTGTCACCTACTTGGCTCGTAGAAAGGCCAGCTTCTTCCTCAGGGAGGAGACGTGGTAGTGACAAGCCTGCTTTACAGCCGTGCTGCACGAAACGGTCTCGGAGCGCAGATTCTGCACCATGCTGGACACAGGGGAGGGCTGGACACATGGCAGCTGGGACCTCAAGGGCTGGGGGCTCACTCTGGAGCTGCGTGGACTCGCTGCCTCTGCAGCTATCCCAGCTGTCGACTGTGGTCTCCTGCACATAAGCTCTCCTCTCCCTGCAGTTCAATACAAAACACGGACAGGTGGAGGGCCCAGGATGGGTGAGCCTGGGGTTCCATGTCACCAGGATCCCCTCCGCCTTCGGCCCAAGCCACAGCTCCAAATGGAGCCTTCCATCTTTCCACATCTGGCAGTGCTCTGGGCACTTGGTGAGTTTCCTCTCCTCCTTTGTCCTCAGACAAGGAGGATGGAGCTGTATGTACCTGCATGTGATGTCAGCTGCTGGTGCTAGTGGGAGGGGGAGGGGCAGCGGGTACTGCTCCCAGAGGATTTGCGACTTGGCTCCTTCCTCATGGTGAGGATCACCTGAGTGTCCGTGGGGCCATGGGGAATTCTGTGGCCAGGTAGGTAGATGGAGCTGGAGTGCTCTGGAAATATGCTATTGGGGACAATTTCTGGGATAGAATAAGCAGAATTGAAAATACTTCTTCTAATAGCCAACTATTCCTGTGGCTGGACCCAAGTTGGCAATAGTGGAAAGGCACTCTAGCCTGGCTTCAACTCCTGAAGCTAGTTCCTGGACCTAAAATACCTTGGCTTCTCCACTTATTCATTCCTGAGTTTCAAACAATTGCTGACACTTACTGTGTCAGATGCAAGAGAAATAGTTGCTGTCCCCAGGTCTCATCAGCTATCAGAGAGACAGATAAATCAAAGAGCACACATGATGTGGTGAGTGCTGCAAGAGCTAACCGTGGCCTACGACTGCACCTGTAAAAACAAGTGTGACAACACACCCTCCTTACCCCAACTGCAAAAAATTAGGTGAGGCCGGATGCTGTGACTCAAGCCTGTAATCCCAACACTTTGGGAGGCCGAGGCAAGAGGATTCCCTGAGCCCATGGGTTTGAGACGAGCCTGGGGAACTTGGCAAGACCTCATCTCTATAATAGATCAAAAAATTAGTCAGGTGTGGCGGCTTACGCCTATAGTTTCAGCTACTTGGAAGGCTGAAGCGGAAGGATCACCTGAGCCCAGCAGGTCAAGGCTGTGGCAGCTGTGAACATGCTACTGCACTCCAGCCTGGGCAGAGTGAGACTCCAACTCAAAAAAAAAAGAAAAGAAAAAAGAAATGAGGTGAGTCCTAGCAAGGCATGAGAGTCTTTTCAGGCAGTTGGAGAAAAGGTGGTATCAAAAAAATTCCCAAATTAATATACCCAAACTTCATCTTGTTCTCATTCCACCTGCCTTGATCCTAAGGAGATTATCTCCATCATACAGAGAAAACAGATCTCGCTGCTATTTTTTTTTTTTTTTTTTTTGAGTTGGAGTCTCACTCTGTCACCCAGATTGGAGTGCAGTGGCCGCTCCTGGCCACTGCAGCCTCGCCTGCTGGGCTCCGGCGATCCTTCCGCCTCAGCCTTCCGAGTAGCCGGAATTACAGGCACGCGCTACCATACCCGGCTGATTTTTTGATTTATTGTAGAGATGAGGTCTCGCTGCCCAGGCGGGTCTCAAACCCACGGGCTCAGGCAATCCACTCACCTCAGCCTCCCAAAGGCATGGGATTACAGGCTGAGCCACCGAGCCCGGCTTGATCTCGCTGCTATTAACCTTCTCACCTTCCTATCACATCACCTATGAACTCACCTGCCTTCACATCCACTATTCTCTCCTTTGACCTGCAATCTGGATCTATCTTTTCTGGCCTCCTCATCTCTCACACTTTATGTGGTTCATCACCAAGTCCAGGACATTTTTTTATCTCCTAAATATATTTTGAACTCATCTACTTCTTTTCACTTTCACCATCCTAAGATAGCAATATCCTTAGCTTAGACTAGAGTAATAGCCTCCTAATGGCCTCAGCTGATCTTCTAGCATCCTCGGGGCCTCCATCCTTTCCCCACCTTGCAATGTGAGCAGTCTTCTCATGTGCAAATCTGATCTTGTCATCTCCCTTCTCAAAGACCTTCAGTGGCTTCCAGATGCTCTTAAAAACTAAGGCCTCAGGCTGGGCACGGTGGCTCACGCTTATGATCCCAGCACATTGGGAGGCCAAGGTGAGAGGATTGCCTGAGCCCACAGGTTCAAGACCAGCCTGGACAACTTGGCGAGACCTCATCTCTACAATAAATCAAAAAATTAGTCGGGCGTGGTGGCACATGCCTATAGTTCCAGCTACTTGGAAGGCTGAGGCAGAAGGATCGCCTGAGTCCAGTAGGTCCAGGCTGCGGTGGCTGTGAGCATGCCACTGCACTCCAACCTGGGCAACAGAATGAGACTTCAACTCAAAAAAAAAACAAAAAAAAACAAGACCTCATCATGGCTCCCCAAGCTCCTGCCTCACCTCATCCATATCATCTCATTTGTCACCTCACTGCTTCCAATTCATCCTTCTGATCTTAGCCGAAGTGTTACACCCTTGCCCCCAAGCCCTCTGGCCAGGTCCAATTTCTTTTATATACTTTTTCCTGGAATTATTTTCCCTTCCTGAAATGCACATAGTTGAGTTCCACATTTGCATTTTTCTCAATTGTGTTGATATTCTCTCTTCAACAAGACTGGAAACCCCAGCACACAGTGCATAATTAGTCAGTGTTTGTTAAATAAATGAATGAATTTATCCTCTGAAATTCTCAGCCTTGAGCTATCAGTCTCTATGTCAGAGATGATTTTTTTTTTTTTTGAGTCAGAGTTTCACTCTGTCCCCCAGGTTGGAGTGCAGTGGCATGAAGTTGGCCACCGCATTCCTGGGCTCAGGTGATCCTTCTGTCTCAGTCTTTCAAGTAGCTGGGACTATAGGTGCACACCACCACAGCCTGCTAAGTTTTTATTGTAGAGACAAGGTCTCTCCAAGTTGCCCAGGCTGGTCTCCAACTCCTGAGCTCAGGCAATTCTCTTATCTTGGGCTCTCAAAGTGCTGAGATTACAGGCATGAGCCACCACATCCATTGGAGATAATTTTTTTTTAAGTGCTATGTCTCTCCATATTAAAACAAAATTTTGCTGGGCACGGTGGTTCATGCCTATAATCCCAGCACTTTGGGAGGCCAAGGTGAGAGGATTGCCTGAGTCTACGGGTTCAAGACCAGCCTGGGCAACTTGGCGAGACCTCTTCTCTACAATAAATCAAAAAAATTAACAGGGCATGGTGGTGCATGCCTGTAATCCCAGCACTTTGAGAGCCAAAAAAACCAAAATTTATTTATAAAAAATTGTATTATTTTTTTCTTACATGTTTAAACTTCAGTCACCTTGGTAGGTTGAGGCAGAAGGATCGCCCTGAACACAGCAAGTCGAGGCTGCAGTGGCCGTGAGCATGCCACTGCACTCCAGACTGGGCAACAGAGTGAGACTGCAACTCAAAAAAAAACCAAAAAACAAAACAAAACAAAATCTCCCCCAATCATCCCTGCCTTCTTCTTTGGGCATTATCACTATTTCTTCTCTTCCCAGGCAAACTTCTAGAATCAAATCACCATGTTCAGTCTCTTCTCCCTCCCTCATTTACAGAGGAACTCCCCCACCAAAAAAAAAGAAAATCAGAATTATCTTTTGGCGGGCAGTTTTCTTGAAGTATACTTGGAATTTATTCTTCCAAATCAAACAATCAACCAAAGTTTTTATCTGGAAGTTTCAGAAGGTTGCTTCACGATTTGCGGAATGCCCCAAGTTATGGCAAACAGGTGACTCGTTCTTCCACTCTGACAACATACCTGCCCACATCATGCTGAGAGTTCAGCAGTTTTTGACCAAAAATGGCTTGACCCCTGTGCCTGCCCTCCCTATTTACCTCATCTTGCCCTGAGCGACTTTTTTTTGTTGTTTGTTTCCCCAGATGAAAAAAAGTCCTCAAAGGGAAACATTTTGCCAATGTGGAAGAGGTGAAACAAGAAACAGCACTAAACAAGAAGCACTAAAAGGCATCAAAATTGACAATTTCAAAAACTGTTCAGAGCAGTTCTGAGCATCTCGATAGGTGTATTGCGTCAAAAGAAGGGTACTTTGAAGGTGACTGAAGTTTAAACATGTAAGAATAAATATACAGCCGGGCTCGGTGGCTCAGCCTGTAATCCCACGCCTTTGGAGGCTGAGGTGAGTGGATTGCCTGAGCCCGCAGGTTCGAGACCTGCCTGGGCAACTTGGTGAGACCTCATCTCTACAATAAATCAAAAAATTAGCCGGGCGTGGTAGTGCGCGCCTGTAGTTCCAGCCACTTGGAAGACTGGGGCGGAAGGATCGCCAGAGCCCGGCAGGTCGAGGCTGCGGTGGCCGGGAGCGGTCACTGCACTCCAGTCTGGGTGACAGAGTGAGACTCCAACTCAAAAAAAATAAAAATAAAAATGAAATAGGCCGGGCTCGGTGACTCAGTCTGTAATCCTACGCTTTGAGAGCCCGAGGTGAGTGAATTGCCTGAGCCCATGGGTTCGAGACCCGCCTGGGCAACTTGGCAAGCCCTCATCTCTACAATAAATCAAAAATTAGCTGGGAGTGGTTGCGCGGGCCTGTAATTCCAGCTACTTGGAAGGCTGAGGTGGAAGGATCGCTGGAGCCCAGCAGGTCGAGGCTGCGGTGGCCAGGAGAGTGCCACTGCACTCATCTGGGTGACAGAATGAGACTCCAACTCAAAGAAGAAAAAAAAAGCACAATTAATAAATAAAAAAGAAGGTACTCAAAACTAAGTCTGGCTTTTTAAAAATTATTTCAGTAGCTTTAGGTGTAGAAGTGGTTTTTTATTACATGGAAGAAGTCTGAGCTTTTAGTGTACATCACCCAAATAGTGTTCATTATGCCCAACAGGTAATATTCTTTTTTTAATTACATATATATTAGAGAGAGAGAGAGAGAGTGAGTTAGAGTCTTATTCTGTTGCCCAGGCTGCAATGGCACACTCACAGCTACTGCAGCCTTGACCTGCTGGGCTCAGGCGATCCTTCCGCCTCAGCCTTCCAAGTACCTGGAACTACAGGCATGCACCACTACGCCTGGCTAATTTTTTTATTTATTGTAGAGATGAGGTCTCTCCAAGTTGCCCAGGCTGGTCTCAAATTCCATGGACTCAGGCAATGCTCTCACCTCTATCTCCCAAAGTGCTGGGATTACAAGCGTGAGCCACTGTGCCAGGCTAATAAGTAATTTTTCATCCTTCACCCCCCACCCCCGCCTTCCCCTCTTCTGAGTCTCCAATGTCTGTTATACCACTCTATGCCTTTGCAGACCCCATAGCTTAGTTCCTACTTATAAGTGTAGCCATGTGTGAGCATTTGTTCTTTCCAATACAGCACAGTACCAACCAGTAGCCGATGAGCTTCCAGTCATCTTGTGGTCTGGGCCCTAGCAGGTTCCCCTGCATCCTGCAGATATGTTTCATACAGGTTTGTGGTACACACGCCCACACACAGGAATGGGTGTGTGTGGATGCATGCCCTGCTCCAAGAGACAGGATGCTGCAGCCTCACTCTGGGTCTCCACTTTCCTATCACTGCGAGGCTTTCTCGTCAACCGAGATCATGTTCTATCTAAAAAATCTAGTGTACGCAAAAGGCCCACAGTAAAGCAGCCCCTTCTTCTGATAATAATACCTGCTCCAGCCGGGCACAGTGGTTCAGCCTGTAATTCCAGCACTTTGGGAGGCCGAGGTGAGAGGATTGCCTGAGCCCGGGGGTTCAAGACCAGCCTGGGCAACTTGGCAAGATCTCGTCTCTACAATAAATCACAAAAATTAGCCGGGTGTCGTGGCATGCATCTGTAGTTCCAACTACTTAGAAGGTTGAAGCAGAAGGATTGCCTCAGCCAAGCAGGTCAAGGCTGCGGTGGCCATGAGCATGCCACTGCACTCTAGCCTGGGCGACAGAGTGAGACTTCGACTAAAAAAAAAACAAGCAAACAACAACAACAAAAACAAATAACACGTGTTTCATCAGTCTCCCAGGAGCATGACCAAGAGTAAAGAAGATGATTGCAGGAAGGCCTTGCTAGTATAGGAAATGCCACCATACAGCGCACTGTCCTTCAGACACACCCAGAACAAGGAGCATAGGCCAGAGGCCCACCACAGTCAAAAATCTCCCCAGGGTTCAGATCTCACCACCTGCCCCAGGCCAGGATATTATAGACCAACATCTTACATGCACAGACTCAATTCAGTGGAAACATATTAGAGGAAACATTAGGTGCAGAGTGAGCCTGGGAGATTAATTGGAGCTCTGGGAACCTGTTCTTTCCAGAAGGAGTCTACTGGCTAAGAAAAGAAGACTTCATTTGAAAAGGTCACGGTGAACACACACCAGTGCCAAGTATCTGAGGTTGGGGGTGTGGGGCTGTGGGTGGAGGTCAAAGGGACCACCATAGGAAGCATAACTTCTGACCACATTCTCTCTGTTCCTCACACTGTCCAAAGTGAGAGAATACAAAACAGCATCCACGTCCACTATGAAGAACTTAGAGGACTGTGAGTGGGTCAGGATGGGAAGAAAAAACCAGGGAAGCCGGGTTCGATGGCTCAGCCTGTAATCCCGTGCCTTTGGGAAGCTGAGGTGAGCGGATTGCCTGAGCCCGCAGGTTCGAGACCCGGGCAACTTGGCGAGACCTCATCTCTACAATAAATCAAAAAATCAGCCGGATGTGGTAGCGCACGCCTGTAGTTCCGGCTACTCGGAAGGCTGAGGCGGAAGGATCGCTGGAGCCCAGCAGGTCAAGGCTGCGGCGGCCAGGAGTGGCCACTGCACTCCAGTCTGGGCGACAGAGTGAGACTCCAACTCAAAAAAAAAAAAAAAAAAAAAAAGAAAAAACCAGGGAAAAATATAGAGGGATTTTCTGGGCAGATATTTAGATGGGAGAACCTTTATTTCTGTTTTGATTCGAGGTCTCATTCTATTGCCCAGGACAGAGCACAGCGGCATGATCATACTTCATCGCAGCTTCAAGCCCTTGGGCTCAAGCAATCCTTCTGCCTCAGCTCCCTCCATCCCCAGTAGCTGGAGATACAGGCAGGTGCCACTACACTCAGCTAATTTTTTATTTTTATTTTTTAGAGACAATGTCTCACTTTGTTGCCCAGGCTAGTCTCATACTCCTGGGCTCAAGCAATCTTTCCACCTCAGCCCTCGCTCCGCTCCCCCTGCCCCTCCTGCCCCCTGCCATGAGTAGCTGGGATTATAGGTGCACCACCACACACAGCTTTTTCTCTTTTTTTTTTTTGTAGAGACAAGGTCTCACTTAGTTGCCCAGGTTGTTCTCAAACTCCTGGGCTTATGCAACTCTCCTGCCTTGGCCTCCCAAAGTGCTAGCGTGAGCCACCATGCCCGGCGGGGGAGAACATTTTTAACATTTCATTTGGTTGGAGGAGTGAGTGGTCAGAGACAACGATGGAATATAATTTATATCAAGGTAAAGTCCCAAATATCAAGCAAAAGGCAGTGCTCTCTCTAGTTAGCCACCAGCCACGTCCTTGGGAAAAATGTGTTAGGTTATGTGCAATTAAGCACTTACTCATTTCTTCCAGGAATGCCCCAAGCAGCAAAGATAATACAACGTGAGTCGAGGGGGTGTCAGTCATAGAACTGATAGAAGAAAAACCAAAGACATCATGATCAGATGTGGATGGTAGACTTCTGGCGATGTCTGGTGCTTGCAAAGGGAAAGGGAGTTGTGCTGGGGCACCTCTGTGGCCCCCACTAATTTTGAGAGTATGACTGCTGAAATCTAGAAAGCCTGCAAAGAGTGTGTAGGCTACTCTAGGGACAGAGGGAATTGTTATCAGATCATAACTGATTAAGCACCTTGACAAGAGTCATTAGTCTTTGTTCCTTGGGGGCCTCATGTCTCCATATACACTCAGTCTAAATTGATGAACTGAACTGTTAATTTTGGCTAATCAGGGACACAAAACTGAGAACTGGGGCAGAACTCACAAGACTTAATAATCTAAAGAAAGAGTTAGAAAGGTTCCACCCTCTCACTCAGGATGGAATCTCACTTGACACATCACCTGGTTTTGTTTTGAACACTCCTAGAGAGGGGAGACTTCATTACAATCGTACCCCATTATCTACAGTTTCTTTTACCCATAGCCAACGATGATCAGAATATTAGATGGAAATTCCAGAAAATAACAATTCATAAGGTTTTTCTGTTTGTTTTTTTTTTGCAAAGCTTTCAAACTAAGTTTATTTAGAAAGTAAATGAGAGAGAGGAGATTCACCTCCCCAAGGTAGGGAAGGGGGCCAAAGCTAAGAAAACATGGCCTGGTCAGTGCTTAACAAAACAATGACCAACAATTCATAAGTTTAAAGTGCATGTCATTCTGAGTAGCATGATGAAATCTCTTGCTGTTAGGGCTGGATGCAGTGGCTCACACCTATAATCCCAGCACTTTGGAAGGCCAAGGTAGGAAGATCGTCTGAGACCAAGAGTTCAAGACCAGCCTGGATAACATAGCTAGACTACAGCTTTACCAAAAATAAAAATAATTATCTGGGCATAGTGGCACATGCCTGTAGTCCCAGCTACTGGAGAGGCTGAGGTAGCAGGATCACTGGAGCCCAGGAGTTTGAGGTTACAGTAAGCTATGACTGTGCCACAGCACTCCAGCCTGGGTGACAGAGAGAGACTGTCTCTAAAAAAAATAGACAAAACAAAAATGAAATCTCTTGCTGCCCTGCCGGAACCTGAATCATGCATTTGTCCAGTATATCCACACTGTATACACTCCCCACCCATTAGTCCCTCTGTAGACATCTAGCCTCTCAGAGAAAAAAGAATATAAGGTTCTGTACTATTTGTAGCTTCAGGCATCCACTGGAAGGGGGGAGGTCTTGAAATGTATCCCCAGCAGATAAGGGCTTGCTGTCCTTTGCAAGGCCTATTTTGGGTGGTACAGCACTAACCACAGAAAAGTTCTTCCTTATCCTGAGCTGCAACCTTTCTTGCTATAACTTTTCCCTTCTAGTTCTATTTATTCCATTTTCATATTTTTAAAGAGTGCAGTTACGGCCGGGCACAGTGACTCAAGTCTATAACCCTAGCACTCTGGGACGCCGAGGCAAGAGGATTGCCTGAGCCCATGGGTTCGAGATCAGGGGATCTTGGTGAGACCTCATCTCTACAATCAAATCAAAAAATTAGCCAGGCATGGTAGCATGTGCCCATAGTTCCAGCTACTTGGAAGGCTGAGGTGGAAGGATCACCTGAGCCCAGCACGTGGAGGCTGCTGTGGCCATGAGCATGTCGCTGCACTCCAGTCTGGGCGACAGAATGAGACTCCAACTCAAAAAAATAAAAATAAAAATAAATAAAGCGTACAGTTATAGGCACCTAAATCTTCCTTCTTCCAGGCTAATCCCCTTTCCTTCAATCAATCCTTAAATAATAGTTATTCTGATTATTATCTTCTGAATTCTAATCAAAATCCATTTCCAAAGAACTGGACGTAATACACCAGATATGTCCAAACTAGTACATACTACAATGAGACCTTTTTAAACAAAATCCATGCACCATGCTTGCATTAAGATTCAAAACTTTCACAGGTTATTTGGTAGTTGTGTAATATTGGCTCATATTTGGCTGACAAATAAAACCTTCACATTATTTTTCACATAAAATTCTATCAAATTAGGCTCCCTATGGCACTCCTACACTTAAGAAATTAATCTTTTGAAATATAAAAATATAATTTTATATCTTTTTACCTCCTTAGGTAATTATTCTATTCAAAATCATATTAAATCTTAGGCCAGGCACTGTGGCTCACACCTATAATCCCAGAAGTTTGGGAGACTGAGATGGGAGGACTTCTTGAGGCCAGGAGTTTGAGACCAGCCTGGGCGTCATAGCAAGACCTCATCTCTACAAAAGAATAAAAAAATTAGCTGGACATGGTGGCACACACCTGTAGCCCCAGCTGCTCAGGAGGCTGAGGCTGGAGGATCACCTGAGCCCAGGAGTTTGAGGCAGCAGTGAGCCATGATCACTCCAGCCGGAGTAACAGAGTAAGACCCTGACTTTAAAACAAAAGCGAAAAAAAAATTAAATATTGATTCAGTCATCCTTGGTGTTCCCTACTCCCTCTCAGCTAAGGGTCCACCATAAATTTGATAAATGTGGTAAAAGCACTTTCTGCTTTTTCATCTGGTTTGTTGATAAAAATGATAAACAGAGTTAGACCACAAGCAGAGCCTCTGTCATAGGCCAGCTGAGACCTCCTTATAGTTAACATCAATACAGGCCACTTTTTGCGGACAAAGAAGTTTAACCTGCTACAGCAAACCTACCTCTCCATCTACTTCGCAGGCACTGCACAAAGCAGACACTAGCTGGTCCTCCTGTCCCAAGTGCTTGGCTGGTTGTACCTCAAATGCTCACCTGAGCACTGCCGGGGTCCATGTTCCCATTTTATCCTACACCCCTCACTCTACATTAATGTCTAGCACACACGAGCCACCCTGTGCAGCCTTCTGCCGCCACACACGACATCCCGCAGTCCACTACCGCAGGCACAAAGTGCCCCTTCCCCTCCAGACCCACACTGAATCCAATCCACAGAGCAAAACAGGCCTGAGTCTACCACGAAGCCCTCTATCTGACATGTTTGCTTTGCTGCACGTTCTCCCCTTGCTGAACACCAAGAGCCTTTAGAATCGACCTGTGTGCTGTTCCCTCTCTTTTCTTGGGTGAAATCTTATCTTTCTAATCAGTCAAGCACAGAGGTCTGAAGCTTTTGCATTCCTCTTCAGTTTTCCATGCAAAGCACCGTCATACTCAAGCATTTCACCCCATTCCCTATGTCCTCTTTTCCCATCCCCTCCCTCTTCACATGATCTTACCTTTCTTCCCGCACTCGAGGACTCAGGAATCTGCTCGAATCATCATCATGGCTGCTCTGCTGGCTACTCTGTTGGCTGCTGAGGAAAGAGACAGGATATGGACCGTTAGCTTCAGTTTCTTTCTCAATCCTGGGGGAGGTCTTTTAGACTTCAACTAGCCAGAGAAACGGGGTTGCAAAACTGTAACGATAAAAGTTCCCCCAAGTGAGTTTAGCACAGAGAGTGCACTGTCAGACAATGGATGTGAAAAATGACACAAACCTGGTGAAAAGCTCACCTGTCACCCCTACAGACTGCCTGTTACTAGCCAAGACAGAGGAGGAGGATGTTGACCTCGTTACCACGTTCTTCACTGGCTATATGTATCCCAGAAAGCAAATGCCTCCAGCATCTCCCTACCTCATCCTCTTCATTCTCAGACAGGATGCTAATCCCATTATTCCTTAACCCACTTGAGACTGCAGGCCTTGATGCAGACTGGGGGGTGGGTGGCAGGGTTTGGAAAAGTGTGAACAGCGGGGGAATTCCAGTAAGGTAGAAGACTTGATGGGGCCAGGTTTACCTGGCCTGCTTCTCCGCCTCTGCTTCTAGGAAAGGTTGAGGAGGATGAGGCAGAAGGGAAGGAAAAGGGAAAAGGGTGGAATCCCTTCACTTCTTAAAGCCCAGAAGGCGAAATAATTACAGAGCTTCAGTTCATAGAGTTCTTTAAAGAGGACATATGTTATGGTGATGAGGAATAAAACTGCCTTTCATCTTACTCCAGGGAAAGAAAAGCTGCATACCTCATGACACTCACTGCTCGTATAGCTGATGAACAAGTAATTTTTATGAATTAATAATTATTAACTACTCCAGGTATCTGATCAGAAGTCCACAAACTACAGCCCCCAAGCTAAGTCCAGAGCCACATGTTTTTGTACAGCCTTGTGTGCTAAGAATGGTTTTCTTATTTTTTTGTTTATTTGTTTTTGAGTCAGGGTCTCACTCTGTCGCCCAGACTAGAATGTAGTGGCACATTCATGGCTCATCACAGACTCAACCTCCTGGACTCAAGTGATTCTCCCACCTCAGCCTACTGAGTAGCTGAGACAACAGACATGAGTCAAAGAACGGGGTTTTTTGTTTGTTTGTTTGTTTGTTTGTTTGTAGAGACAGGTTTTACTATGTTGCCTCGATCTCTCAAAGTGCTGGGATTAAAGACATGAGCCACCACACCCAACCATTGGTTTTTGCTTTTTTTTTTTTTTTTTTTTGAGTTGGAGTCTCACTCTTGTCGCCCAGGCTGGAGTGCAGTGGCATGCTCATGGCCATCGCAGCCTCAACCTGCTGGGCTTAGGTGATCCTTCTGCCTCACCCTTGCTAGTAACTGCAACTACAGATGCATGCCACCACGCCCGGCTAGTTTTTGTGATTTATTGTAGAGATGAGGTCTCACCAAGTTACCTAGGCTGGTCTTGAACCCCTGGACTCAGGCAATCCTCTCACCTAGGCCTCTCAAAGTGCTGGGATTACATACAGGCTGAGCCACCATGCCCAGCCAGTTTTGCATTTTTAAATGGGAGGAAAAAAAAATCCAGAAAAGGTCATTTCCTGACAGGTGAAAAGGGCAAGAAATTCAAATTTCAGTGTCCATAAATGAAGTTTAACTGGAGCGCAGGTCCACCCACATTTACATATTACCTTTGGCTATTTTCCTGCTACAGTGTCAGAGCTGAGTAGCTAAGGCAGAATCGAATAAATTTAGTTGTGGCACCATTAGGCCCGCAAAGCCTACATTAGTCACCATCTGGGCCTTTATAGAGAAAGGCAGCCGACCCCTGCTTTACTTAGGCTTTATTAATAATACATTCCTATTACCATAAATGCCACTGTAACCACAGCTACAGTATAACCAAAACTATCACTTGGTTCTAGAGGATTACATGCTGCAGTAAGATGCACTGATTGCTACAGAGTATATTCCATCGCCTAGATGCCCAGATGCAAAGTCCAAACAATCTTGTGTACAAAGTGCTTGCTTCAGTGCCTATACACCCTAACCAAACAAGCACTGGATTTCTTGGTGGTTACAGTTATAACCATGCTCTTATGCTCTGTTCTTCTAGCAAGAAATGCATAACCTTAGGAGCAATTTACATCTCATTTTCAAACACACACCAAGGAAACCACACACACACACACACACACACACACACACACACCAGGAACCAGAACAGTGACATCCACAAAGCCTCCAGCTCCTTGGCAGAACTGTGTACACAACACTTTTTTCTTTCCTTTACACACAGTACATTTACTCTGGAGAGGCTGCTCATCACTTTCACATTCTCCAGCTCTGCTGGACCTGTCTACTAAAAAGCCCTAATAACACAATTTCAACATAAGTGCCGTTGACCCTTGAGGTTTCATACTTGGAACTGACCTGTTGTATGCATCAAGCTCCCCTTATATATAAACTGGGATGAGCGGTATTCAACAGTAGGCAATGAACAGATGACTGGAGCTCAAATTCCAAAGCAGACACAGTCCCAGAGGTAAACCTCAAGAGAGGACTACCAGTCTACACTATGGACAACATATGTGAGGGGAACACCATTTACAACAGTCAGTAGGGCTCAACCGGCACAAATGACCACACTCAGCATTACAGCTTCTTCAAGAAAGAGGTCAAACTTGACCCCAGCTTAGCCAAGTTCTTCCTACTCACCTTACCCTGCCTCTGGCAATCAAAACTTTAAATCAGCTGTAATCCCAGCACTTTGGGAGGCTGAGGCGAGAGGATTGCCTGAGCTCAGAGGTTTGAGACCAGCCTGGGCAACTTGGTGAGACCTCATCTCCACAATTAAAAAAAAAAAAAAATTAGCTGGGAGTGGTAGCGCATGCACCTGTAGTTCCAGCTACTTGGAAGGCTGAGGCGGAAGGATTAAGCACAGCAGGTTGAGGATGCAGTGGCTGTGAGCATGCCACTGCACTTCAGCATGGGCAACAAAGTGAGATTCTAACTCAAAAACAGCAACAACAACAAAAATTAACTTTAAATCAAGCCAGCAAAAGAGACTCCCAGTACTAAATTGCCATGTACCTGGGTTTCAGAAAAGGGATTCCGGTACCCCACGTGGCAGCTCATGCCTATAATCCCAGCACTTTGAGAGGCTGAGGAGAGAAGATCTACGGGCTAGAGACCAGTCCAGGCAACTTGACAAGACCTCATCTCTACAATAAATCAAAAAATTAGCTGGGCGTGGTGGTACATGTCTATAATTCCAGCTACTTGGAAAGCTAAGGCAGAAGGATCTCCTGAGCCTAGCAGATCGAGGCTCCGGTGGCCAGGAGCATGCCACTGCTCTCCAGTCAGAGCGACAGAGACTCCAACTCAAAATTTAAAAAAAAGAAAAGAAAAGGGATTACAAGCTGATATTAGCAAATTGTCCCACTAGATGGCATTGTTGACTTCCAAACTGGAACCACAATAAGGGAAACCAATCAGGAGTGTCAGGAACCAGCAGCCATAGTCAAGGCCAACCTTCTGGCGACCCCTTCTGGCCTTTCTTCCCGTGACTTGGAAAACAGATGGAAGAGACAAAAGCAACAGTGGGTCACCTTCAAACTATGTAATGAGGAGATACCAAACTGCATGCATTTAACAGGTATCTATAGAGTGCTCTCTCTGTGTGCAAACACCAACAAGAAACAGTATCAACGCAACGGTCAAGAGTCTACAATCTGGCGTGTGCTGCCTGAGTCTGAATCCAAGCTCCGCCACGTTCTTATATGACCCTAAGCAATGTATTGAACATCACTTTCCTTGCCTACATAGTGGAGACAGGTGTAAGGCTGTTGTGAGGTTTAAAGAATGAGCATATGTGAAGTATGGAGAACAGTATGTGTCACATGTGTGTTATGGGGGGGAAAAAAGACATGTATCAGACAAGGATCTTCCCTCTCAAGGTGCATAAAATCTGAAATGTAAGATTCCATATAAATAACTACATTTACAAGTAAAGATGAGGCTGGGAACGGTGGTTCACACCTGTAATACAAGCACTTTGGGAGGCCAAGGTAAGTGGAGGCCAAGAGTGCAAGACCAGCCTGAGCAACACAGTAGAACTCTGCCTCTAATTAATTAATTAATAGAAAATGATAATTCCCACAAGTACAGATTAAATGATATGGAACACAGAATACAGAAAGGTCATGTCCTTCTGGGACCAGTAAGAGAAGACTGTCTTGACAACCAGATTTTTGTGCCGACGCTTAAAATCGGATTAATTTAGGAGAAGCAGGAATGAGAAGAAAAGGTATTCCTTTTTTGTTGTTTTTGAGTCAGAGTCTCACTCTGTCACCCAGGCTAGAGTGCAGTGGTACATTCACAGCCACCACAGCCTTGACCTCCTAGGCTCAGGCAATTCTTCCACCTCAGCCTTCCAAGTGGCTGGAACCACAAGCGTGCACCACCACACCAGGCTAATTTTTTGTTTTATTGTAGAGACTAGGTCTTGCCAACTTGCCCAGGTTGGTCTCAAACCTCAGGACTCAAGAAATCCTCCTCTTGCCTTCATCTCCCAAAGTTTTCATATATTTAAAGAGTGCAGTTACAGGCCAGGCACAGTGGCTCAAGCCTGTAACACCAGCAGTTTGGGAGGCCGAGGCGAGAGGATTGCTTAAGTCCAGGGGTTTGAGACCAGCCTGGGGAACTTGGCGAGACCTTGTCTCTACAATAAAATCAAAAAATTAACCGGGAGTGGTAGGGCGCACCTGTAGTTCTGGCTACTTGGAAGGCTGAGGTGGAAGGATCACTGGAGCCCAGCAGGTCGACGTTGGAGTGGCTGTGAGTGTGCCACTGCACTCCAACATGGGCGACAAAGTGAAACTCCAACTAAAAAAAAAAAAGAGATGGAGGACTATGAATAATTCCATGGTGGCAACAGATAATAGGGAATACATAGTCTTTCCGCCTCCCATGCCTCCAGAAGAGTCCTGGTCCTCTCTCCACCCACTCTGAATTTTCAATAGTTTTAAATAAGTTAAATAGCCAGGTCTGGTGGCTCACACTTTAGTCCCAGCACTTTGGGAGACTGAAGCGAGAGGACTTCTTGAGCCCAGGAGTTCAAGACCAGCCTGGACAACACAGTGAGACCTCATCTCTTTAAAAAATACCAAAATTAGCTGGGCATGGTGGCATGCACCTCTCATCCAAGGTACTTGAGCAGCTGAGGCGGAAAGATCACCTGGGCCTAGGAAGTCAAAGGTGCGGTGAGCCGTAATCGTGCCACTGCACTCCAGCCTGGGCAACAGAGTGGGACTCTAATTCAAAAATAAATAAATTAGATGAACGCCAACCACTCCTCTACTCAATCCTAAGAAATAATATTTTTGAGCAGAATTTCCAGAGATACAGACACTGCCTCACCCTCTTACATACACCCTTTTAGTTATTTTTTTTTCCTTTTTTTTGAGTCGGAATCTCACTCTGTCACCCAGACTGGAGTGCAGTGGCCGCTACGGCCACCGCAGCCTCGACCTGGTGGGCTCCAGCGATCCTTCCGCCTCAGCCTTCCAAGTAGCTGGAACTACAGGCGCGCGCTACCACACCTGGCTTATTTTTTGATTTTTATTGTAGAGATGAGGTCTCGCCAAGTTGCCCAGGTGGGTCTCGAACCCACGGGGTCAGGCAATCCACTCACCTCAGCCTCCCAAAGGCGCGAGATTACAGGCTGAGCCACCAAGCCCGGCTCTTAGTTATTCTTTTACATGAAGCCTTTTCAAATAATACAGGCTACCTGGACTCCGAGAGTTCACACTGCTCCCTAAATAAATCTGCCAGTCTTCTAAAGCCATGAAAAAAGCAACCACCACACTAGCATGTTTATAAAGGTATGCAGAATGCTGCAAAGTCAAAGACCACATTCCCATCCACTCCATATTATTCAAGGCCTTGGTGGGACAAGGTATCCAGTCTGGGCTTAAGGAAACCGAAAAGAACTTGGAGAAAGTCCAGCAGAGGGCACTAACAGATGAAAATGTCTGTTAGAAAACCTGAATAAGAAAACTCTAAACAAGGATTTGGAATGACTTCGCCTGGGCACCAGATGACTGAAAAATGGCTTAACATTGCAAGAAAGGGAATTTGTAAAAGCAATTATTTTCCATTCCCCCCAAGACATCTAGACAAGGCACTAGGATGAGTTAAATCCCTCCTGTTGTCAATTCAAGCTCCAGATAGAAATCATCGTATAAATTAAACTTTGGAACACTAGCAAGTTACTAAATAAGGCAAGGAAGCTCTTCCTAAAATTTTGGAATACTCCTGAGGGAAACCAGTTGAAGCAGAATGCCGGCTTTGTTCTCCACCAGCACTGGGGCAAGAGCTTATCCTAGAAGGTCACATTACTGGGAAGAGTTGAGAGAAATCTGCCGCAATTGAGCCAAAGCATGCTTCAAAAGGCAGAAATTCACTAGGCTGTGACCAGGAAGCTCCGCGATGCAGGCTGGGCAAATTCTCATGATTCCTGTAATCTCCTTTCCTCCCTTTCCCTACCCCAGACGTGCGCAGAAAGTACAGGCCAAACCCACACGCCACTAGGAAGGTGTCTTTCTGCCCTCCGGAAGGCACAGCTTTGCTGCTAGAAAGATGGAACATGGCAACCTTTCTGAGTAGGTGCAGCCTAAATAGAAACAGCTTTTCTTCCAGGCAGCTCTAAAGGGGTCACAGCCTCCTAAGTCCAAAGGGGGTTCTTGAGAGATTCAAGTGGTCCCAAGCAGTCATGGGACTGTGCAAGCTATAATTTAATATTTCCAAGCCTAATTCAGTATTTCCAAAGGGAACTATCTTTACCCACACTAAGGCTGTGTAGACTAAAATATTGCATGTCTTTGTGTTGGCTGCAATCACAGCAATCTAGACAGCGCCAATTACTTCGTGCTGATGAGAAGCTTCAACAGGTTCCCAGTGGCAGTTACAAATGCCTTTGGTTACTAAAAATGGGGAAATACATTATTTTAGGCAGTGATACAGTAGCAATAGCAAGGAGGCAGACAAACCTTGCTTCCTGGCTTTGTTTCATATTGGCCCCATAACCTTGGCCAAGTCACTTATCCCTTCTTAGCCTATTTCCCAAAAAACGGAGACCTCTTGTGATTACTCACAACTTAATCCTCAGTTTATAGAACTGTGTGGAGGATTAAGCTATGAATAATCCAACCACTATCCGAGTTCAGGATTTGGAGTTATAGAGATGCACATTCTACGCCTGGCTCTGCCACTTAGCAGAGGAAGACTGGGCAAATGATTTCACTTTTCTAAGTGTCAGATGTGGCTAACAGTGCATTCCTTAAAAGACAGCAGTGAGAGGCCAGACGCAGTGGCTCACACCTGCAATCCCAGCACTTTGGGAGGCCAAAGCAGGAGAACTGCTTGAGCCCAGGAGTTTGAGACCAACCTTGGCAACATAGTAAGACCTCATCTCTACAAAAAAAGCAAAAAAATTAGCTAGGTATGGTGGTGCACACATGTAGTCCCAGCTACTTGGGAGGCTGAGGTGGAAGGATCCCCTGAACAGTGAACCATGTTCATACCACTGCACTCCATCTTAGGGGACACAGTGAGATTTTAAACTAAAAAAAAAAAAAAAAAAAAGATTACAGTGAAGATAGAAATGGTAGAAAATATTTATTTATTTGTTTGTTTGTTTATTTAGAGTTGGAGTCTCACTCTGTCGCCCAGGATGGAGTGCAGTGGCACACTAACGACCACTGCAGCCTCAACCTGCTGGGCTCAGGCGATCCTTCCACTTTAGCCTTCCAAGTAGCTAGAACTACAGGTGTGTGCCACCACACCCAATTAATTTGGGGTGGGGGCTCCTGCGATCCTTCCGCCTCAGCCTTCCAAGTACTGCCGGAACTACAGGCGCGCGTTATCATACCCAGGCTAACTTTTTATTTACTGTAGAGATGAAGTCTCGCCAAGTTGCCTGGACTGATCTCAAACCTGCGGGCTCAGGCAATTCACTAGTTTCGGCCTCCCAAAGTGCCGGGATTACAGGCTGAGTCACCGAGCCCAGTCAATTTTTGGATTTATTGTAGAGATGAGGTCTCACCATGTTGCCTGGGTTGGTCTCAAATCCGTGGGCTCAGGCAATCCTCTCGTCTCCACCTCCCAAAGTGCTGGGATTACAGGCATGAACCACCATGCCCGGTTAGAAATCATTTATAGAAAGTGTCTGCCGGGCTCGGTGGCTCAGCCTGTAATCCTGTGCCTTTGGGAGGCTGAGGTGAGTGGATTGCCTGAGTCCGTGGGTTTGAGACACACCTGGGCAGCGAGACCTCATCTCTACAATAAATTTTTAAAAACCAGCCGGGCATGGTAGTGCATGCCTGTAATTCCGGCTACTCAGAAGGCTGAGGCAGAAGGATCGCCAGAGCCCAGCAGGTCAAGGCTGCGGTGGCTGAGAGCGGCCACTGCACTCCAGTCTGGGCGACAGAGTGAGACTTCAACTCAAAAAAAAAAAAAAAAAGCCGGGCTCGGTGGCTCAGCCTGTAACCCCATGCCTTTGGGAGGCTGAGGTGAATGGATTGTCTGAGCCCGCGGGTTCGAGACCCGCCTGGGCAGCGAGACCTCATCTCTACAATAAATCAAAAAATTAGCCAGGCATGGTAGCGCATGCCTGTAATTCCGGCTACTCGGAAGGCTGAGGCAGAAGGATCGCCGGAGCCCAGCAGGTCGAGGCTGCGGTGGCCGGGAGCGGCCACTGCACTCAAGTCTGGGTAACAGTGAGACTCCAACTCAAAAAAAAGCAAGTGTCTAGGGTATGAACTTCACAGCAACCTGGATGGACTTAAGAGTCTATAATACTGAGTGATGTATTATAGAAACAAAGAACTTAGTATCACATATTCTCACTCATAATTGGACCTTGAACAGTTATCGTGAACAATTATCGTAATAGTATAAGAAAGGGATTGGCAGTAGTGGGAAATTGCCAGGGGAGGGGGGGTGGGATTGGCAGTTGAGGGAAACTGTCAGAGGATGGGGGGACACACTTCATCAACAAGGATACCTGCATAATGAACATTTGTATACCTAACCCTGAATTGTACTCCACGTCTTTAAATAAAAAAAATTAAAAGAGGGAAGAAAAAAGAAAGTGTCTAGGGTAGTATCTGGCCCTTGGTAAGTGTAGCTATCTACCACAAATGGAAGACATCTATTGTACTTACTACTTACAGTTTGGCAGATAAAGATTTTGAAACATTCAATGCATGGATAGAAGGAAGATAACAGAAGAGATCCTTAGGCTGAAAAGTAGGGCCCCACTACCACTGACAGAAGAGACAGCTGGGTTTTCATGCTGAATTATTTCCACATGTACATTGACTCTGGCATTTACAATTTCAATTTAAGTAGGAGAGGTGTGGGGGGGAAGAAAAGACAGGTAGCAAGATGTGGAAAGTAAGGGAAAATAGTTTCTGTTTGTCACCTGGCAAGCGAGTACAGGAAAGTCTAATAATAGAAAATAAGTAAACAGATGTGACTGGGGTACTGCCAACTCCTTACACAATATACCTCAATCTTCTCAAACACTACTTAGAAAATAATACACTCTAGGTGAAAACTGAGAATTTGTCGACCAAGTTAGCAGATGTGCATCTACTTAATAGCTCCCATGGGAATCTGTGGGGCGGGGCCTGGGGGTGGGTGGGTGTAGCTGGCCAAAGACTCAGGAATTCATCTCTATTGAGTAGTTCTATTACCTCTAAACATGCCCATGTCGGTCTATAAAAAAAAAAAAAATTAAAGTTCGGTCAGGAGCAGAGGCTCATGCCTGTAATCGCGATACTTTGAGAAGTTGAGGCGGGAGAATTGCTTGAACCCAGGAGTTCAAGACCAGCCTGGGTAATATAGTAAGACTGTCTCTACAAAAATAAAAAAAAAAATTAGCTGGGCATGGTGATGCACGCGAAAGGATCACCTGAGCCCAAGAGGTCAAAGCTGCAGTAAGCCAGGACCACACCACTGCACTCCAGTCTGGGCAACAGAGTGAGACCCTGTCTCAAAAAAAAAAAAAGAGAAACTGTCTCAACTCTTTTATTTTTTTCTCCTCTTCACAGCCATTTTACTGAAACATCTATTACTTGGTGACTGCCAAATTTCCATCAAAATGGCATCATATAAAGTAAGGAGCTGAGTGAAGACTACAGAAGGAAGTTTAAAAAAAAAACTCAGGAGTTTTACTATACAGATTCTTTGGCTTCTCCACAAATTTATCAAGTTGGAGTCATGTTAGAATTCAAACCTGTCCAGGAATGTGCTTTTTGTTGTTGCTGTTGGAGTCTCATTATATCGCCCAAGCTGGAGTGCAGTGGCGCACGCTCATCACCACCAGAGCTGTGACCTGCTGGGCTCAGGTGATCCTTCTGCCTCAGCCTTCCAAGTAGCTGGAACGACAGGTATGCACCACCACCCAGGCTAATTTTTTATTCACTGTAGAGATGAGGTCTCGCCCAGATTGGTCTCGAGCCCATGTGCTTAGGCAATCCTTGTACTTTGAGCCACTGCGCGTGGTAGGAATGTGTATTTTTTAAAAACTTAAGAATAATTCTGGGAAAGTCAGCAGGACTGAAACATACTGAACTTGATACTCAATGCCTCTATTCCCTCACCACTGATTTATGAATCAATCCATTGCAATTTGCACCCCGTGCCCACCACCCTTGATTATGTCATGAGGGATTTCTGTTCCTGCCAAAGTCAATGACAACAGTTAAATACTAATCTTCTTTGACTCCCCAGCAGGTCTGACATTGAAGATTATTTGCAGTCTTGAAACACCACACTTCTTGCCTTCTGTGACCCCACTCTCTGCTGCTACTTGTGTCTTGCCCTACTTTCCCTTTTCTTTGTGGGGGGAATTTCATGAGTTCTTCTTCTACTTGGTCCTAAAATGTTTTCCTGGACTCATTCAGTCAACCACTCATTTCATAATTTACCAAGTATCAACTATGTACTAGCCATTGTTCTAAAATCTACATACTATGTCTAGAGCAGTAAGCAAAACAGACTAGGTCTCTGCTCTCAAGGAGTTTATGATCTACTGGGCTCCTTCCTGTTTTTCACCAGGGAAACCTACTCATGGACCTCTGAAATTGTTATCAATGTGTGTGCAATAATACTGTACATTACTGACAGAGGTTTACAGCTTTTATCAGATTCTCAAAAATGCCCATGACTTATGGGAAAAAAAAACAAAATCTGCTACAATACAGTACATCTCTTTGAAGGTGGAGGATCTTTTTTTTGAGTCAGAGTCTCACTGTTGCCCAAGCTGGAGTGCTTTTTTGCAGTGGCATGCTCATGGCCATCGCAGCCTCGACCTGCTGGGCTCAGGTGATCCTTCCATCTCAGCCTTCCAGGTAACTGGAACCACAGGCACATACCACCACGCCTGGCTAATTTTTTGATTTATTGTAGAGACAATGTCTCCCCATGTTGCTCAGGCTGGTTTTGAACTCCTGAGCCCAGGCAATCCTCTCACCTCCGCCTCCCAAAGTGCTGGGATTACAGGCTTGAGCCATAGCGCCCAGCTGAGTGGAGTATCATATCCACACCCAAGCCTTCAGTTATGATGAATATGCTTATAACGCCCAAAGAAAGCAGAGAACCAAGCTGTCCAATACAGTGAACACGAGTCATACATGGTTATATAAATTTAAATTAATTAAAAATACGCAGTGTGCGGTGGTTCACACTGTAATCCCAGTATTTTGGGAGGCCGAGATGGGAGGACTGCTTAAGCCCAGGAGTTTGAGACCAAACTGGGCAGCATGGCGAAACCTCATCTCTATAAAAAATTAGCCAGCATAGTGGCACACGTCTGTAGTCCCAGCTACTCGAGAGGCTGAGGCAGAAAGATCCCCTGAGTCCAGGTGGCAGAGGCTGCAGTAAGCCATGATTGTGCCACTGCACTCCAGTCTGGGTGACAGAGTGAAACCTCGACTCAAAAAATATTTTTAAAAATCAGTTCCTTAGTTGCACTAGTTACATTTCAAATACCTGAAATCGAGCAAGGCGTGATGGCTCATGCCTGTAATCCCAGCACTTCGAGAGGCCGAGGTAGGAGGATTGCTTGAGCCCGGGAGTTCAAGACCAACCTGGGCAACTAGTGAAAACTCGTCTCTACAAAACATTAAAAAAATTGGCAAGCGTGGTGGTGCATGCTGTAGTCCCTGCTCCTTGGGAGGCTGAAGCAGAAGGATTACCTGAGCCCAGGAGGTCAAGGCTGCAGTGAGTCATGATTGTGCCACTGCACTCCAGCCTAGGTGACAGAGTGAGACTCTAAGTCAAAAACAAAACAAACAATCAATATCCACATGTGGCTAGTGACTTCCACATTAGACAGTTCAGACAGAGAGCATTTCCATCCTTGTGGAAAGCCTTATTAAACAGCATTAGTATAGAAGTCTCAAGATTAAACCCAGGATCTGAGTCCTAGTTCTGCCACTTGTTCTCTTAGTAACACAGCAGCTTTCTTAATCTCTCTCTACATTTCCTCCCTTTTACGTGTTAAAATGTAAAACATTTCAGAAACCTATTGTGGGGATTAAATCAGTTAATTTATGTGCAACACTTAACACAAGGCTTGGCAAATAAGTACTGGGCAATTGTAAATAAAACATTATTATTATTGGAATATCATTTGCAGTAGTGTTGATCTCTTTGCTTTGTTTTTGTTTTTATTTTTTTTGAGTCAGAGTCTCACTCTGCCGCCCAGGCAAGAATGCACTGGCACGCTCACGGTTATCAAAGCCTCGACCTGCTGGGCTCAGGCTATCTTTCCACTTCAACCTTCCAAGTAACTGGAACCGCAGGCATGTGCCACCATGCCTGGTTACTTTTTTGATTTATTGTAGAGACAAGGTCTTGCCAAGTTGCCCAGGCTGGTCTCGAACCCCTGGGCTCAGGCAATTTCCTGCCTCAGCCTCCCAAAATGCTGGGATTATAGGCGTGAGCCACCACTCCCAATTGTGATCTCGAATGTCCAACAAGAATCTTCAGCTGAGCATGCCCACTACTGATTCCATCACCTTTTTCTCTTGACTTGTACTCCATGAGTAAGGATTCATGTGAAATAGAAATACACCCCAAAATCAGTATGACACCAAGTCCTGCAGGCTCCACTTCCTGTCTCTCAAAGTCACCCAGTCTCCATTCATCACTCTGATGGCCACCATCTGAGACCAAGCTCTCATCACCCCTTGCCTGGATTATGTTAATGGGCTCTTCACTGCTCTTCATGTTGCCAATATGGCCCTATTCCAGTCTAGTCTAACACTGAAACAATGATCTTACTGAAAGGCAGATTTGATCATGTCTCTTTCTGGCTTAAAGTTCTTTAAGCTTCCCATCATTTGGAAACAGAGTTCCAGCTCCTTATCTCAACAATAATGGCCTCACAATCAGACTGTCACCTCACCTCTTGGCTCCCTCAGTTCTCACTCCTACTCTCCACCCCAGCCCTCCTGCTTGCCTCCTCTTTTGTTTTGTTTTTTTGTTTGTTTTTGAGTCCGAGTCTCACTCTGTTGCCCAGGCTGGAGTGCAGTGGCATGCTCACAGCCACCACAGCCACGACCTGCTGGCTCAAGGTGATCTTTCCACCTCAGCCTTCCAAGTAGCTGGAACCACAGGCACGTGCCACTACTCTCAGCTAATTTTTTGATTTATTGCAGAGGCGAGGTCTCACCATATTGCTTAGGCTGGTCTCCAATACCTGAGCTCAGGCAATCATCTCACCTCTGCTTACCAAAGTGCTAGGATTATAGGCGTGAGCCACCACGTCTGGTCGCCTCCACCTTTGAATTCATCCTTCTCCTGACTTGGCGTGGTCTTTTCTCTCTCCCATCTTTGTCCCACTAATTCCCACCCCAGAAGCGATATAGTTTAGGGACTGAGCCTGAGGAGTCTAACATTGGACTGCCTGCATTCAAATCTTGACTCAGTTCTAAGATTTGGGGGTGACCAGGTATGGTGGCTCACGCCTGTAATACCAGCACTTTTGAAGGCTGAGGCAGGAGGATTGCTTGAACCAATGAGTTTGAGACCAGCCTGGGCAACATAGTGAGACTTCATCTCTACGAAAAATAAAAACAACTAGCCATTGTGGTGGCATATGCCTGTAGTTCCAGCTACTCAGGAGGCTGAGGTGGAAGGATCACCTGAGCCCAGGAAGTCAAGGCTGTGGTAAGCCGTGATCACACCACTGGTGTGATCCAGACTGGTGACATAGTAAGACCCTGAATCAAAAAATAAAAATAAAGCCGGGTATGGTGTCTCAGCCTGCAATCCCAGCACTTTGGGAGACCAAGGCAAGAGGATTGCCCAAGCCTGGGGGTTCAAGACCAGCCTGGACAACTTGGTGAGACATTGTCTCCACAATAAGTCACAAAAACTAGCCGGGCGTGGTGGCATGCGTCTGTAGTTCCAGCTACTTGGAAGGCTGAGGAAGAATTGCCAAACCCCAGAAGGTCGAGGCTGCGGTGGCCATAAGCGTGCCACTGCACTCCAGCCTTGGCAACAAGAGTGAGACTCCAACTCGAAAAAAAAAAAGATCGGGGGTGATTTGGAAATGATAATCATATCTATGTTATTGAGGTATTGTGAGAATGAAATAAACGAATACCCACAAATACTTAGAAAGGTATCTGGCATTTAGTAGATACTCAACATTATAGCTATTATTATCCTTCAAAAGTAGTACTTTCTCAGAGAAATCTTCCTTGCTAGCTACCACCCATGCTATGGTCCTGTATCACCCTACTCTTTATCATAACAATTATCATATTCCTCGAGATACAGTAATTAACGATTCACTTCTTTCTGCCTTCTACTACACTAAGTTATTTGAGAGCACAGATCTTATTTTATTTGTCATTTATTTCCATCCCCAGTACCTAGCACAGTGCCTAGCACACATTAGGTGATAAATGAATTCACAAGTGTCTAGCCCTGTCCTCCTATGCTGTACTTACAAAGGTCTCCCCTTGCACGGAGTATTCGCTCTGGTCAGTCCAGAAAGACACCTTGCTGAGTTCTCTCAAGTCAACACAGAATTGCACTTTCCCCTTTGTTCACCAACATTCTCTGAATGCCTGTGTTGAAAGTGCCCCACCAGACTCCACTGAATGTCTAAGGCATGGGTTTGTGACCTCAAGGGCCCACCACCCAGTTTGAATTCCTGACCTGTCATTCTATTGGTCCATGTGTTTCAACTATGTTTCAGGTATTGGTGCTAGGCTCTAGAAGTACCAGCTTAAATTAGACATCTGTGGACCTTCCAAATAAAAAAGCCACTGTGACAAAACCCACCGGTATACTCCTAATGCCAGCCCTCCTCTGCCCTAGCCCATGCCAAAGTAGCAGTCCAACTCTCAGCCAGCGTGAGGAAGCCACATCTCACATTAAACAGCACCACCATCAGAACATGGGCAGAAAAGAATGTGGCTCTCCAACCAGACATTACACTTAAAAGATAGTAGGAAAAGATTTTGAGACTCAAGGCTATGATTTCTTTCTTTCCGAACTGTCAATGGGTTTTACTTTTTTTTTTTTTTTTTTTTGAGTTGGAGTCTCATTCTGTCACCCAGGCTGAAGTGCAGTGGCACACTCAGGCCACCACAGCCTCAGTCTTCTGGGCTCAGCGATCCTTCCGCCTCAGCCTTTCAAGTAGCTGGAACTAACAGATGCACGCCACCACACCTGGCTAGTTTTTTCATGTATCATAGAGATGAGGCCTTGCCAAGTTGCCCAGGCTGGTCTCGAACTCATGGGCTCAGGGAATCCTCTTGCCTCGGCCTCCCAAACTACTGGGATTATTATAGGCATGAGCCACTGCGCCTGGCCTGGGTTTTACATTTTCATGCCTATTCTTGGCTCTCGCGAATAGACAATCAAGCTCTGGCTAGGCAAAATAAATAAATATTCTTTCCAATGCCCTGTTCTAAGATATTTTTCACAAAGGATTTCTCACTCACAATAAAATTCTAGAGCTCTTGCTACACACAATTAAAAGAATTATACTTACCCCATTATATTCCTCAAATGGGTTCTGAGAAAGCGAGCAAGGGAAATGGATGCCAGCTTCAACTCTCTTCAGTTGCTCTTAACTAAAGGTGCACACCACTTTTTTCAAGTTTCCCACATACTACTAGCTTCCTTGGGCTCAATCACTACTTAGCTTCACAGTGAAATCCTAGGCTCGCTTAAGATAAGAAATACAAATTAACCAGGTCACTCAGCAGTAAACTTACTCAGGAGGTAATGTGGTCAACCAAGTTGCTTCTAAGAACTTCAAGTGTGTAAAGACTGGTCAGGACCTGGAGAGTGAAAGCTGAAAGGCCAACCTCCCTCCACCCTCCACACCCTCAACCCTCCTTTCTTCTCTCCCCCACCCCCCATGTCCCCTCCCTGCCTCTAGAAAATCTCTTACTCCACAATCCTGAACACTCATGTTGAAGAAGGGTGTCAATGCCCAAGTGTTGCAGAAAGCTCTCAATCCCAAGGCAAGTCAGAAGCCATTTTATGCACAGATAAATCTAAAACTTTATTTTGGACAATCAGCTTGATCCCGGTCCCTACATTTAAACTGCTCAAAATGATGAGTTCAAGTTCCTTCTCCAATGAACTCCTCTCACAGGAACAGGACATGAAGAGGGTCAACATTTCTGTTCCCTACAATGCTTCAACTTCCTCCCCACCAAGAATCTCAAACTATATTCCCAACTGTTGAGTTGTGGAAGACACGACTGACTAAGCATTATTTGTCTCCTAACAAACATATGTCTGAATGTGTTTCTAATCAAAGACACATAAATACCATTCAGAACTTCAGGTCAGCATCAAATGGTATGACTCATCAGACTGGGTTGATATAATTCAAGCCAAATAAACTTAATGTTTTAGGTTGTCTTGTTACTGAAAAATGCTTGTGTGATTTCTGTTAGGCTTCAGCAAATGGTGAAAACGCCTGAAGGAACTCCTCCCTCCAAGGAGTCATCTGGTTAGGTAATCAATATACAAACTCCTCTTTGCCTAATCTCTTCTTGGCTTTTCTTCCCACTACTGACTTTTGAAAACTTGTCCCTAGAATTCTGTCCACAGTCTCTTTTCCTTCGCACACTATACACTCTCCTCCAATGATCTCATCCAAATCCATAGTGCCAACAAATACCCACATGTTTACTCCCAAACCTGTATCTTCAGCTCTATTCCACCAAGCTCCAGTTCCCTGTATCAAGCTGTTTACATACAGAATATTACCAAACCCTGCCTCTAGGCTCCTCCCACAGCACACCCAAAACTACCTCTTCCCCCTCTGGCACCCTCATTTCTTCTCCTACACAACTCCTATCTGCCTTCCTTAACTCAGAAACCTATATCACCATCCATCCACATAGTTGTGCAAACAAGAAAACCCAAAAATAGTCTAAGCAGTTCTCTCCTCTCCACTCTGTCAGGAATTATATTGCCTCTACCTTGGAAATATATTTTATATCCACCCTCTTTTCTCTACCCGGTCCCTGCCCTAATCCAAAGACTATTTCCACAAGAATTACCAAGAAACTTTCTTTTTTCAGCTAGGCCCTTATCCCCTCACTCACCCCGGATTCTGACTCAGGAGTCCTGGGTTGGAGCCTGAAGAATTTTTTCTTTTTCTTTTTTTTTTTTTTGAGTTGGAGTCTCACTCTGTCACCCAGGCTGGAGTGCAGTGGCACGCTCACTGCCACTCCAGCGTCGACCTGCTGGGTTCCGGTGATCCTTCCGCCTCAGCCTTCCAAGTAGAACTACAGGCGTGCGCTACCACGCCCAGCTACTTTTTGATTTATTATAGAGACGAGGTCCTGCCAAGCTGCCCGGGCTGGTCTCGAACCCGTGGGCTCAGGCATTCCTCTCACTTCGGCCTCCCAAAATGCTGGGATTACAGGTTGAGCCATGAGCCCGACTGAGCCTGAAGAATTTTTTTTTTTTTTTTTTTTTTTTTAGTTGGAGTCTCACTCTGTCACCCAGACTGGAGTGCAGTGGCCGCTCCCAGTCACCGCAGCCTCGACCTACTGGGCTCTGGCAATCCTTCCGCCTCAGCCTTCCAAGCAGCTGGAATTACAGGCATGCGCTACCACGGCCGGCTGATTTTTTTGATTTATTGTAGAGATGAGGTCTCACTGCCCAGGTGGGTCTCGAACCCACGGGCTCAGGCAATCCACTCACCTCAACCTCCCAAAGGTGCGAGATTACAGGCTGAGCCACCGAGCCCGGCTAACCTGAAGGATTTTTAACAGGCATCTCAGGTTTGCAAACTACTGAAGTTCTAACTGAGCCACCAAGAAACTACTGAAGTTCTATTCTATTTAAATGGCTGTAAATGTGCTGATAAATGTTTAACAACCAGAATGTGGTAGGGAGACTGATATGCATTATTTGCCAATTTCTGTAATATAAATACTCCCACTATGGTCCGTTTCTTTTTTTTTTTTTTTTTGAGTTGGAGTCTCTCTGTCACCCCGGCTGGAGTACAGTGTCACACTCACAGCCACTGCAGGCTCGACCTGCCGGGCTCAGGCGATTCTTCCACCTCAGCCTTCCAAGTAGCTAGAACTACAGGCGCACGCTACCACACCCAGCTTATTTTTTTGATTTATTGTAGAGCTGAGGTCTCACCAAGTTGCCCAGGCTGGTCTCGAATTCCCAGGCACGGGCCCTCCCAGGCTGAGGCAATCCTCTCACCTCAGCTTCCCACCGCGCCCATGGTCAGTTTCTGATGTCACTGAAGACCATCATTGGAAAGTGATGGACACAATTGGCTTCTATAAACTAATGCAAGCTGACTTCAGCACAACGAATATGCCCAGACTGCTACCTGTTATCTTCTAAAGCAGCTCTCAACAAGCCTCTTCCCAAGTTAAAGTCCCTGGAAGTCTTCTTATAATGTCATAGGACACAGTCCAAAGTTATCTGCCTGACATGTAAGGCCTTATAACATGAAACCAACTTCCTCAGCAAAAAGTTCCACCTGAGTCCCTTTTGCTGTTTACATGGAACCACATGTGCTCCGTTCATATTCATTCCTCTAAACGTCATTCATGTTGGTCTCTCAGCTTTAAATGTTTCGTCTACATGATCTGCATCTTCCACCTTGGCCAGTTGAGCTCCATGCCACACAAAAGCTTGACTGTCTCTTCCATCAGGTAAATGAATTCCTTGACTTTTTGCCCTGCTGAACCAGAGCCACAGAGCTAATGACAAACCCTAGCTAGTGATATCGGTAGCTCTGCCCGTGCCCTGGAGAGAACCTATTGGTATGTCAGATAACATCTTTGTTGCAAACACTAGCTGCTTTTTTCAATTCATACAAATCATTGAACACCAACATGTATTTAACACTAAGAATAAACCTTAACATTTAAACTGCTCTTCCTAGTCCTCAAAGTGCATCCATGTATATTCTTCCACCTAATTTTTTTACCCTTATAAGGTAGGTAAGATATATATATACTCTGATCCACAATTTAAAGAAGAAAATTAGGCTTCAAGAGGATACACGACATGTCTAAGAGTAAACTGTTGGTAAACTAAGAAACCAGGATGTCAATTTAAGTTTTCTGCCCCAGCATTATTTGTTCTTTGGTTTTGAGTACACCATAGTACTGGATCACAACATTCACTTGGAGCCAGGAAGGGATGGGTAGAAAGAATGACCTCACTGATAAGACTGAGGGGGTTCTGAACTTGGGCTGAGACTCGGAGTGAGGAATCAGGCAGAGCCTGAATGTTCATTCTGCTGTAGGTGTCAGTCGTCTCTGCTCTCCAGGAGGTAGTCCTTAGCCAGAAAGCAAGAACATCTGCGAAGTCCAAGGCACCAAAAACCTTGAAACAAGAAGTGACTAGTCTGTCCTGACCAGCTTTCCGCAGTTTGCCAGGTAATGGCACCAGCCATTGAGGTCACAAAGCCACAAGTGAAACCATAAAAATAAATTACCGTACCAGAAGAAAAACATCCTACACTTAAGAGTAGAACTCTCTCAACAACCAGCTGGTGAAAAAACCATAGGCAAGCCAAATAAGACAGCAGTGTGCCAGGGGACAGGGGAGGGCTTCCCAGAGCTAAAGCCAGAGCTGGAGAGACTTCTAGGAGGTCAATGAAGGGTTGGCCTGCAGCCCAAGGGGTAGTCTTTGGGAACCAGGGAGGCCAGCACCCTCCCATTTAGGCACAAGGGCAGGACTCATAACAGCTAGGCCAGCTGCAGAGGAGACAAGCTGGTGCCCTGAGGGTCTCTTCACAGAAATAGGTTTAGGAAACAGTCCTGATGACAGTGCCAGTTTGATTCTACTGCCAGCTGACATCGATACAGCTTGATTTAGGAACCAACTTTGAGTCGACTGAAGCACTGATTCCCCCAGAAACAACTAATAAACTCCTGTAAGAACATTTTAGAGGCCGGGCGAGGTGGCTCATGCCTATAATCCCAGCACTTTGGGAGGCCAAGGTGAGAGGACTGCCTGAGCCCACAGGTTCAAGACCAGCCTGGGCAGCTTGGTGAGACCCCCCCCCCCGCCACCTCTATAATAAATCAAAAAGTTAGCCAAGCATGATGGCGTGAGCCTGTAGTTCCAGATACTTGGAAGGCTGAGGCCGAAGGATTGCCTGAGCCCAGCAGGTCGAGGCTGCGGTGGCCAGGAGTGAGCCACCGCTCTCCAGCCTGGGTGACAGAGTGAGACTCCTATTCAAAAAAAAAAGAATATTTTAGAAGAAGCCCAAGCAAAAGGAGCACTGGTCCATTCATATCTGGTTGAAGGCCAAACTCAATTAAGAACCAATATATTTTCAATAATTTTTATAGCTTCCCAACCGGCAATTTTGTTGCTACCTATTTATTTCCCTCTAGTTAACACAAGTCAAACCTCTCAGGCCGGGTGTAGTGGCTCACACCTGTAAATTCCAGCACCTTGGGAGGCTGAAACAGAAGGATCTCCCAGGGGTTCAAGGTTACAGTGGAGCTATGATAGCACCACACTGCACTCCAGCCTGGGTAATAGAGAGACCCTGTCTCCAAAAACAAAACCAAACCTCTTAAAAAGCTGAAATTCTGAGTCTGAAAGGTCACAAAGTGGGACAGATACAGAGAGCTTAGTGTTTTTCCTCGAAAGCCAAGGAAGCTGATGCATCTGAAAAGAAGGACACATTCTTGGGTCCTCAAGGACAAAAGGAACGTGGGGAGTGAGGGAGCTTCATGCAGAAACCCTATCACAGACAAACTGCTCTAGTGACCATAGAGCTCAAGGACAAACAGGGTGCAAGTTGTGCTATTTTCTAGAAAGAATCCTTTCAGTTTCCTGCCTCCCCTCCTGTGCCCCACTCCTATCCCCACCCCCATTCAACTTCATTTGCCCTTAGCCCCAGGGAAAACTGGTTTAAGGTAAAACCATTATTTTGGTTTTTCCAATTGGAAGATATAAAAACAGTCCTAACCAAGAACTCTGGTCATTTACCAACTCACAGAGAGCCCTAAGGGTCCTGGAAAGAAATCCCAGCATTGACTGGACCTGAAGTCAGGATGTCTAGGTGTAATAGCCTGATATGTTTCCACAATGACATTTTTCCACATAGGATTCATATTTTCTCTGCCAAGCACTTTGACAATTTTTCCATAAGGTATATATACCATGTGTGGCTACTTTTCATTAGCATGAAGGCAACAGGTACTGGATCATTCAGAATATTAAACAAAAAAAAGTAAGTTGACTAATACACAAATGATTTATTTTTCATTTGAGAAATTTAATGGAACACATATACCCAGACACACACAATCACACTCCTGCCCTATAATCCAATTAACCTTCAAATTCCAACTCTGAGATCCACTCATACGCACAGACATAAAAAGGATTTTGATAATCCACAAAGTAGACACTTCATTCATTCAAAATGCATTCAAAGCACATGTTTTGAATGGCAGTCTGTACACAGAGAAAAGATAAGAAGCAAGTTTTGAGTGGGCCAGGCACTCAACCAGAAAGTAGCAGGCCCAGCCCTGCCCTCCAAAATCTGAATTTAGGAATAGATCTTAAAGCATAAAGATAATTAAGAATAGCCAGAAGTTCATATCATAGGGGAAACTAATATGTATTGAGTACCTGTTATATGCATTTATATGCATTTTCATATACTAGCTCACTTAAAACTCAGTATTTGAGAAAAATAATATCCTTCTCCTTTTTATTCAAACCCTGTTCTTTTTCTTTTTCCTCCAATATCTTTTTTTTTTTTTGAGTTGGAGTCTCACTCTGTCGCCCAGGCTGGAGTGCAGTGGCATGCTCACGGCCACCGCAGCCTCAATTTGCTGGGTTCAGGTGATCCTTCTGTCTTGCTGGAACCAAATGCGCATGCCACCACGTCCAGCTAATTTTTGATTTATTGTAGAGACGAGATCTTACCATGTTGCCCAGGTGGTCTCGAACCCTTGGGCTCAGGTAATCCTCTTGCCTCCGCCTCCCAAAGTGCTGGGAAGCCACCGCACCTGGCCTTCCGATATCTTTATAGCAAGAATACAAGTGTCCCATTTCCTGTAACCAAATACATATGCCCTAACTCCAAGGGCTTATCATTGTAATTATAAATTATCTATAATACGGGTGTCCTCTCTGACCTACATGGCCTCTCCTATGGCAATCTCCTATAAATGCTTTTCAAAACTCATGGCTAGGCAGGCAATCGAATCTGTGATGCCCAAAGCCCACACATGTGCTGCCTGAATATCACTACATTAACTCTGCTGTGCAAAGATAATTAAGGTGATTGTTCCCACGAAATCACTGGCTGAGGAGATCTGACTCAGAGCTGGGGAAAATTACAGGAGCATAAAGGACTAGCCCCTGAAGAACCTCCACTTCACTCACAACTTCCTACCTGGAATTGCTCATTTGAGACTTGAAACTTAAATATATCCCAACTAAACATACACAGCCTACATGGGTAAGTGGTACATGTTCTTACCACTCAAAATACTCCCATTCTCCTTTGTCTTTTTTGCTCATCACTCATATTGGGAAGTACGAAGAGCAGAAAAAAAATCCCTGGCCTTTCGCTGTTTCCTTACCTAGGATACTGTTCATTTGTATATATCTGCAAAATCATTCGCTTCCAATTCTTCTTTATGTCCATTTTCTTCTCAGGGTAATTTCAGTGAGAAAGCAATTGTGATGATTAATTTTAGGTGTCAACTTGACTGGACTATGGAATACCTAGAAATCTGGTAAAGCATTATTTTGGATGTGTCTGTGAGGGTGTTTCCAGAGGAGATTAGAGTGTGAGTCTGAGTGGATTTGGTGGGGAAGATCTGCCTTCATTCTGGGTGGGCACCATTCAATCTGCTGGGGACTCAGAGAGAACAAAATCAGAGAAAAGGTGAAGATGCTGATCTAGCTGCAGGAGCTGGGATACACTCTCATTTCCTATCGTTGGACAACTGCAGGCTGCCCAGAAGTTGGCCTCCAGGACTTAAACCAGTGGCCCTCCAGATTCTAGGCCTTTGGCTTCAGACTGTTACAGCACTGGCTTTCTCTAGGTCTTTGGTATTGGACTGAGACACTACCAGCATCCCAGGGTCTTCAGCTTGTAGAAGGCCTATTGTTGGGACTTCTCAGCTTCCATAATCACTAGAGCCGATTCCCTTAATAAGTCCTCTCATATATCTAAGTCCATATCTATGTCTATATCTATGTCATTTATATCTGTATCTGTATCGATATCTATCTATCCTATTGGTCCTATCTCTCTGGAGAACCTTGACCAATAATACAGTAATGAATGACTCACAATGGTCAGGTTCCATTCCTGACTTTGGCTGAGGGTGAGTCTCACTTGGATGAGATAAGTTGGTTTCTGTGATGCCCAGTTGCCCCAAGAGTGAAAACATTTCCCCCAAATTGGCCCAGACTTATTTTTTTATTTCATCATACTTCGAGTGCTGAAGTTTTTCCCCTTCCTTTGATGATATGAATCCTGGAAGTGGTGATGTGTCCTCCAGTTGTGTCTATTTCCTCTCCATTCACTTCTTCACTCCCTGCAATCAAGCTGCCATCTCTACAGCTTGACAGCAAATGCTCTCTTTTTTTTTTTTTTTTTTTTTTTTGAGTTGGAGTCTCACTCTGTCACCCAGACTGGAGTGCAGTGGCCGCTCCAGGCCACCGCAGCCTTGACCTGCTGGGCTCCAGCGATCCTTCCGCCTCAGCCTTCCGAGTAGCCGGAATTACAGGCATGTGCTACCACGTCCGGCTGATTTTTTTGATTTATTGCAGAGATGAGGTCTTGCCGCCCAGGCAGGTCTCGAACCCGCGGGCTCGGGCAATCCACTCACCTCAGCCTCCCAAAGGCATGGGATTACAGGCTGAGCCAGCAAGCCCGGATAGCAAATGTTCTCTTATCAAAGGTCACCAATGACTCTGTTGAATGGCCTTTTTCCCTCTTCCAAATCTTTCTGACATTTCTACAGTATTTGAAATGACTCCTCCTTCTCAAGGAAAAAAAAACAAAAAAGTTTTCCACTCCACTTAATTTCTTTTCTTTTTTTTTTTTTTTTTTTTTGAGTTGGAGTTTCACTCAGTGATCCTTCTGCCTTAACCTTCCAAGGAGCTAGTACTACAGGCACGTGCTACCATGCTCAGCTAATTTTTTTATTTATTGTAGAGATGAGGTCTCGTCAAGTTTCCCAGGCTGGTCTCAAACCTGTGGCCTCGGGCAATCCTTTCACCCCAGAGACTTAATTTCAATAGTACTCAATGAAATCATATCTCTCATTTAAGAAGCATTTATGGAGCACCTACTATGTGCCAGGCTCCATTTGAGGGTACACAAAGACTTAAAAAGAGAAAGCAAAAGACACATTCTGTCCTTAAGGAGTTAACGCTAGTGAAACTGAATTCCATTGAATGACTAGGTTAGGTACAATAAAATGATTGGGCTAGGCAAGGTAACTCATGTCTGTAATCCTGTAATCCCAGCACTTTGGGAAACCGAGCTGGGAGAACCACTTAGCCCAGGAGTTCGAGTCCAGCCTGGGCTACATAGTGATATCTTGTCTCTACAAAAAAATACAAAGACTAGCCAGGCCTGGTGGTGCCCATCTGTAGTCCCAGCTACTAAGGGGGCTGAGGCAGAAGGATCATCTAAACCCATGAGGTCAAAGTTGCGGTGAGCCATTATCATGCCACTGCACTCTAGACTGGGTGACACAGTGAGACCCCCCCAACTCAAAAAAAAAAAAAAAAAAGAAAGATACAAAGATGATTACTTCATGGAAGGTGGAATAAGTATCTGTATAAAGTACAGTATGCATACAAGGGAAAGAACACCAGGAGCTGCGTGGGAAAACAGGGCTTCACAGAAGAGGAAGCATTCAGGCAAACATTTCAAAGAAGAGTAAAATTTTCTAGACAAACCACATTCCAAACAGAGGGACTGGCAGGGGCCAGAAGAGCCATGGACACTCTCTCAAGGACCACCAGTTCCATATTGCTGGAGATGAGGGCTGAGGTAGGAATGAATGGGGTGAAAAGGGACAAGTAAGCAAAGTCTGCGTCATGAAGGGCCGAGTGTGTCTTGAATGGGATTGGTTTTCATCCTGCAGGTGATGAGGAAGCACGGGAGAATTTTGAACAGGTGGTGATCTGTTTATTAGAAGAAATTAAGGGGTAAAGAGGCAGGCCTATATGGAAGCCCTCGCAACAGAGCAGGCTTAAGGCTTAAGCTGAGCGTGGAATGAGGATGGAGAAAACTAGAGAGGAGTCTTAAGAGGTGCCTGATTGGGCCAGGCGTGGTGATTCAAGTCTGTAATCCCAGCATTTTGGGAAGTTGAGGTGAGAGGATTGCCTGAGTCCGTGGGTTCGAGACCAGCCTTGGCAACACGGTAAGATCTCGTCTCTACAATAAGTCAAAAAATTAGCTGGGTGTGGTAGCACGTGCCTGCTGAGGCAGAAGGGTCGCCACAGCCCAGCAGGTCGACACTAGGATGGTTATGAGCTTGCCACTGCATTTTAGCCTGGGCAACAGAATGAAACTCCAATTCAAAAAAAAAAAAAATTGGTGCCTGACTGCAGGTGATGGTAGAAGTCAAGAGAGAACTCTAGGACCTCCTTAGCACAGTGCAAAACAAGCATGAGGAAACAACACATAGCGCTGGCTAGTTAGTCACTACCATCTTCATCAGTTAACAGCAAGAAAAGTCTACAGCAAATCTTCACTGAGCCTTGTACAATGAAATAAAAGCAGAAGGGTTGTTAAAGTGAGTTATGAGAAGATTTCGGAGAACTCCAACTGGGTTCTATGTACATAAATATGCACTTGTCTTGGAATCATATATAAAGTGACACTCATCTATTAAAAATATGCAGAAAACAGTACAAACACTGTTAAGCAATAGCCCTGGAGCCAGGCCCAGAAGTCTAGGTCCAGTTCAAGTCGCACCATCATTCTGAATCTCAGTTTGCTTATTTGTAAAATAAACGGTGTGCTAGACAATCACATAGGCCCTGTTTAGACTAAAGGTGCAATGAAGCCAAGCTAAGAAATCTTCCAGTAAGTCCATTTGAATGTTAAGTGGAAAACACATATATTGGCAGAGAAGGAAGTTGCCGTTTGTCACGTGATCTGAACCAGGAAGGCGGGGTGGCATTGGCTGGACAGTAGGAACAGGAGAATGGCAACCTGAGAACAAATGTGGGTTTACCCAGAAAGACAAGTGACAGACACAGAGATGCAGAAAAACAGCTTCCCGGCTCACCTCCCGCATGCTCACGTTGATCCCTGCTTCCTTTTACTGTTATTCTCTTTCCAGGTTATCACTTTGTAATTCTACTAATAAAATCATGGACTAACACTTAACAGCAGGAAGGTGCCTAAAGGATGACCTAGTCTAATTCTTTCTTCTTCAGAACAGGAAACCTACAGTCAAAGAAGTTAAGGGATATGTATAAAGTCACAGAGGTGTTTTAACAGCACTGCAAAGAATAAAACTCAAGTCTGTCTTCTCAGAGCTCTTCCCACAATACCATGCTGCCCTTGGGGTACAAGAATGTAAGCTCCCAGAGGACAGAATGGGGTCTTAAACACTTTTTTTTTTTTTTTTTTTTTTTTGAGCTGGAGTCTCACTCTGTCGCCCAGGCTGGAGTGCAGTGGCAAGCTCAACACCATCTCAGCCTCAACCTGCTGGGCTCAGGCAATCCTTCTGCCTCAGCCTTTCAAGTAGCTGGAACTGCAGGTGCATGCTACCACGCCCAGTTAATTTTTTGATTTATTGTAGAGATGAGGTCTCGCCAAGTTACCCAGACTGGTCAGGCAATCCTCTCACCTCAGCCTCTCAAAGTGCTGGGATTATAAGCACCACGCCCGGCCCATTTTGTTTTTCTAAGTCTTTGGTGCTACTGCTCCCAAGGAGGATAAAATTGTTAACAGTTGTTCGGACTAATGTGGTTGTGTGGCATTTTTGAGAGTTCTCTACATGCCAAGCTCTTTTCTAACCACTAGAAACACAGTAATAAACAGAATAGGAAAGGCTCCTGCTCTTAAAGATCTCAAATCTTATGGTTTAGCAGTAGGGATGCAGAAATGGAAGAAAGATCATCAACAAAGAGCAAATTTTAAAAAGGCGATAATTTCAAAAGTAAAAAAGTCCTATGATGATAATAAAACAAAAGCGTGATAAATGAAACCTCAAAAAAGCTTTAAAAATGCTAAAGTCACACCAACATTAAATGGCTAAGCCTGGAGCCTCCTGGATTGAATCCATGCAGATCACTCAAGTCCATGACTTTGCCAACTACCCTCTATAGAGTAGCTACCGCAGCACTTTGCACAACAAGCACAGAATGATTGGTTGAATGTGAATGCATATCATCAGAAGGATTCCCAATACATTTTTCTTTTGAGTCAGGATCTCACTCTGTCACCCAAGCTGGAGTGCAGTAGCTCAGCTCACTATAGCCTCGACCTCCTGGGTTCAGGCAATTCTTCCACCTCAGCCTCCTGAGTAACTGGGAATACAGGCATGCGCCATCACACCTGGCTAATTTTTAAATGTTATTTTTAATTTTTTTTTTAAATAGAGACAAGGTCTTGCTATATTGCCTAAGCTGGTCTCAAACTCCTGAGTTCAAGCAATTCTCCTGCTTGGGCCTCCCAAAGTGCTGGTATTATAGGCATGAGCCACTGTACCTGGCCTTCCCAATGCATTTTTAATTTGGAAAGGAATTCAGAGGCAGATTCTAGTGAAATGTTTTCATTTTAGTTCATCCTAGGGAATCTCTATCTAGTCATAATGGAAACACAGATTATAGTGTAATCAAATATTTTCCCCTTCATTCTATATATCTCTATTGGGAGAAAAATAGACTTGAACATTTGCTTTCCTGCTTTTCTAAATATTAAATAGGGGCTCTTACACAAAGTACATATTCAAACAGTATTTGTCGTTGATGTTGGTGGGAATAAAACAGATTACAAAATGGGTAAGAATATAAGACTAAGTGTCCTTTAAAAATATCATTCAGATATAACAAGTTACAGCATTTCTCAAACCATTAAAAATAATATGTGCCTACTCCCATAAATACAGTCTCATGGAAGATGGAAGAAGCATTGCAGAGAGCACATAAAACCAATCCTATTCTCACATATGCCCCCTCTCTCTCTCTCTCAAAGCCTGTCTTTATATCTTACTTTGGCTCACACTGTTCTAAAATTTACACTCTGCATCTTCTCCCTAGCACCAAAAGCGTTTTCTTTCCTAATTATACCCCATATCAAAGAATGTCACTCATCTCAAATTCTAGAAGACAATCCTGCCCTCCATCCTGCCCTCCCTCTGCAGAGCCTTATGGCAGTACTGCTTAAATTGACACCACAGATTCATGAAGCCACAGAACAGGAAATTCAGCACCAGGCAAGATATGCATAACATTCGCATGGCTGGTTACTTGTCCTCCTCCCTAACCTTTGAGAAGGGCTGATCAGGTTCCAGAAGCACACCAGGAAATTCTAAGAGACAATACAAGCTGCCTTGGCTAATCACATACTGCCCAAAGCCACTCTCTGGACCACTGTCTTTCCCGGGTTTGCCAACCCCAAATGACTCAGCAAAGGTGCCAGGCAAGAAGGAACAACCACAAGCCCTAGAGCCTGTCCTTCAGATAAGCTAAGCTTGGCTCCAAATGACACCAATACGAAAACATCTCCCTCCCTTAAATTTAAAGGGGAGGGGGACAAAGCACATGATCAAAAAGTGGGTACCGGCCGGGCGCAGTGGTTCATGCCTACAATCCCAGCACTCTGGGAGGCCGAGGTGAGAGGATTGACTGAGCCCATGGGTTCAAGACCAGCCTGGGCAACTTGGCAAGGCCTCATCTCTACAATAAATCAAAAATTAGCCAGGCATGGTGGCATGTGCCTGTAATTTCAGCTATTTGGAAGACTGAGGTGAAAGGATCACCTGAGCCCAGCAGGTCAAGGCTGCGGTGGCTGTGAGCATGCTACCGCACTCCAGCCTGGGTGATAGAGTGAGATTCCAACTCTAAATAAATTTTGAATCCTTTAGGAGGTAGAACCCAAAAAACACAGAATTTCTTTATAAAAAATTGTGTATTTATTCTTACATGTTTAAACTTTGGACTACGCCTTCATCGTTCTGTTTCATGGATACACCTATTGAGATGCTTTTTCCATTGCTCAGAACAGTTTTTGAACTCATCAGTTGTTTTTTGTTTGTTTGTTTATTTGTTTGTTTTGAGTTGGAGTCTCACTCTGTCGCCCAGACCAGCCAGCCACTGCAGCCTCAACCTGCTGGGCTCTGGCGATCCTTCTGCCTCAGCCTTCCAAGCCGGAATTACAGGCACGCATTACCATGCCCGGCTGATTTTTTTTATTTTATTGTAGAGATGAGGTCTCGCGAACATGTAAGAATAAATACACAATTTTTAATAAAGAAATTCTGTGTTTTTTGGGTCCTACCTCCTAAAGGATTCAAAATTTATTTAGAATTGGAATCTCACTCTATCACCCAGGCTAGAGTACGGTAGCACGCTCACAGCCACCGCAGCCTCGACCTGCTGGGCTCAGGTGATCCTTTCACCTCAGTCTTCCAAATAGCTGGAATTATAGCACATGCCACCATGCCTGGCTAATTTTTGATTTATTGTAGAGATGAGGTCTTGCCGAGTTGCCCAGGCTGGTCTTGAACCCATGGGCTCAGTCAATCCTCTCACCTCGGCCTCCCAGAGTGCTGAGATTATAGGCGTGAGCCACCACACCCTGCCAGAACTCATCAAATTTGATGCCTTTTAGCATTTCTACTGGTTTTTTGTTTCACTTCTACACTGGCAAAACATTTGCCTTTGAGGACCTTTTTCATCCAGAGAAAAAAGAAAAAAGTCAGGGGCGAGATTGGGTGAATAAGAAGGGTGGGGCATCAGGGTTATTTCATTTTGGGTCAAAAACTGCTGAAAACTCAACAAGGTGGAAGATGCGCTTATAAATCACTCATCATAAAATGGGCAAATGCATTGAAAGAATCAAAAACAAAATTCACTGAAGTTAAACACCACCTTTCACAGCAATACCAGCTGGCACGCTAATGCAGATGGAACACTTACTAAGCAAGGGAAGCCTGTTTCACAAAGGGGCCTACCCCCAAAAAAGTAATTCCGGATTTTGCTTTTTTTTTTGGTATCCTCAAACTTCAGTAATGCTTCTGAGACACAAAACAGAACTTCAGTTTCCTTGTCCTTTCTCTGCTAGAAAAGCTAAAGGAAAATCTGATGGTCCTACATCCAGCAAAAAGGGAGAAGAGAAGCAAAAGGCATTGTTATTCTTCATGACTATGGCCAAATTCCCCAGTCAATAAGGCAGCAGCCATCTTTGTCTGCTCTGTGAAATAAATGAAGTAAGCCCTATGTTGAGAGTAAATTGCTTCTACTTTCCTTAGACAAAATGTCTATCCAACTCCCCTTAGTAAGGAAAGGCTTCTACTAGAGAGGATGTCCTTTACAACAAGATCTGGCCAATCAGGATTACCAAACATAACAGTTATCACTGCTGTCTTCTTAGAAATGCACTTGTTCATCTTAAAATTTTACATACTTTTTTTTGTTTGTTTTTTTGAGTTGGAGTCTCACTCTGTCACTCAGGCTGGAGTGCAGTGGCACACTGCTCACAGCCACTGCAGCCTCGACCTGCAGGGCTCAGATGATCCTGCTACTCAGCCTTGCAGGTAGCTGGAACTACAGGCGCATGCCACCATGCCTGATTAATTTTTTTATTTATTGTAGAGATGAAGTCTCGCCAAGTCGCCCAGGCTGGTCTCGAACCTGTGGGCTTGCAATCCTCTCACCTTGGCCTCCCAAAGTGCTGGGATTATAGGAGTGAGCCACCGCAACTGGCCTTAAAATTTTACATATTTTTAGGGGAATTATGTGTCTGGGATTTGGTTTTCTCATTCGTTGTCTTGCAGGGGTTCTCTGAATCTCTTGCATTTGAATTTTCGTATCACTGATGAGATGAGGAAAGTTTTCTTGAATAATCTCATGGAATGTTTGTTCCTACATATTTTTAATGTAAATTTTTTTTAGAGACAGGGGCTGAATCTGTCACCCAGGCTAGAATATAGTGATGCCATCATAGCTCACTGCAGGCTCAAACTTCTGGGCTTATGCCAGTTTTTTTTTTTTTGTTTTTTTTTTAACTTTTGATAGAGATGGGGTCTTGTTGGGAGCCGGCCACAGAAGCCCACTGAGGGTTAGGGATCAGGAAGGGCCATTAACCCCGAGACCACTAGGATGCATTCAGGAGCTATTGACCCCATTTCCTCCTCGGGGAAAAATTCATCATCTAAAGGAGGCGCCGTGGCTATGGCGAGCAGGGGAGTGTCTTTATTTTTGACCGGAATTTTAGAGAAATCGTGCTGTGGATTTAAAGCATCTCGGATAATATTCCATAAAGCTAAGGCATACAAAATGCAAAAGGCAAGCCAATTGGTTCCTCTATCGGACAATATGTTCAAAATACTAGTAGACATGTTCCTTTCTTTATATTCACTCTGCCCCATGATTCTATTACGGCTCTTAAACTGTTCACCCTTCCTTGCTCTGCCTGTCTCTACAGAGGGGTCTGTGGCACCCTGGGTGAGGTTCTATCCATCCCGAAAAAGAAAAAGAAAGCTTACCTTGAGGCCCCACGTTGGGCGCCACTTGCCGGAGACCAGCTCCAGCCGGGTTCAGGGTACCCCAAAGGTGGAGACGGCGTCAGCGATTGGGGGGAAGAGGGAAGAAGAAAGAAAGAAAGAAAGAAAGAGACTGGATTCCAGTCTAGTGCAGAAGCGATGTGTATTATTAGGAATTACAACGGGTCTTTTATACACAAAGTCAGATGTGGGAGGGGCGTCCCCCACCCACCAGAAACCTTAATCCATGAAAACTTAATCAATGATTGCCTTTAAACCCTTTTCATATGATAATCTTAAAATCCCATAACAAAGGATAACCTAATCTGTGACTGACATATTCTATAAACCTTTTTCATCCTAAGCTGATTGATTTATGCCAAGTTAAACAATTCTATAGAAGCTTAAGTATTTACTTTACAAACAAAAGTGGCCCATCCCAGAATGTTTGGAATGTGGCCCAGTCCAAAGTTCACAGTGGGCTACCTGCAAGTAACCCAGCCGCATTCTTTCAACAAAATGGCTGTCTTCTAAAACTATATTCTACAATTTACACCTTCAATAAATCCTAAGATCATGACCCAGAAGCCTGTGATCAATACTAAGGCTCTTAGATGTGACACGAGTTTGAATTATAAGTTGTGTGAAAGCCAAAACTGCAGTTTGTGGAAGAATGGGAGCAATGAGCTTCTAAAGTTAGCTTGTGTTCGTCCCAGTCTCAGAGTTTTTATGTTTTGAGCTCACAGGAGCTTAATCTGATTAGTGCTGAGTAGAAAGGGGGAGGAAATGGGGTCAATAGCTCCCGAACGCATCCTAGTGGTCTCGGGGTCAACGGCCCTTCCTGATCCCTAACGCTCAGTGGGCCTCTGTGGCCGGCTCCCAACAGGGTCTCACTATGTTGCTCAGGCTGGTATTGAATAGCAGGGCTCAAGTGATACTCCTGTCTTGGTCTCCCAAAGTGCTGGGATTATGGGCATAAGACACTGCACCCAGTCTAAAATTTAACATTTATTAATGATGATTTTTACTGACTGCCTAATAGATGATCAACAAAAGTGTACTATTGAACAAATGAATGGATGAACAGTAAGTAAACTACACTACATCCTTCAAGAGCAGAGACCAATCAAATCTCAGTGGCCAGTACATAGCAGTCAAGCAACAAGTGTTGACAGAATTTAAACTTCTCTCTCTGGCATTCTTTTTTTTTTTTTTTTTTTGAGTTGGAGCCTCACTCGCCCAGACTGGAGTGCAGTGGCCACTCCTGGCCACCGCAGCCTCGCCTGCTGGGCTCTGGCAATCCTTCCGCCTCAGCTTTCCGAGTAGCTGGAATTACAGGCACACGCTACCATGCCCGGCTGATTTTTTGATTTATTGTAGAGATAAGATCTCGCTGCCCAGGCGGGTCTTGAACCCGCGGGCTCAGGCAATCCACTCACCTCAGCCTCCCAAAGGCACGGGATTACAGGCTAAGCCACCGAGCCCGGCTTCTCTGGCATTCTTAATGTGCAATGTGTCCCTCTAAATGGGAAGGGCAACGGGAGAGGTAAAATTCAGTCAAAGTTTTTCACAGGAGCTGTTGTTTTTAAAGAGTGGAGACATGCTGAACCAGCTAGTTATAATATTTGGTCTTTATGTTCCATTTCCTGTGGATTTTAATTATCCACATTGTCAGCATGTATGCACAAGCTTTGATATAATGTCAGATATATACACATATTATACAAACTAGAAAGAGGCCTGAATTAAAAGTGACATGACACAACCTCTATCTGATTTGAGATTTCTATCATTACTTAGATGTATGGATATGGGCATGTTTCAAAGCTTCCATTCCCTTAAGAGCCAGGTGGACATACTCCTTACATTTGCCCCATAGGATGAAGACACAAATGAGGTAATGGACTTGATGCTGGGAGATAAGCTTGTTGGGAGATCTGGTGTGTGCCAGGCACAGTGGTAAGTGCCAGGGCAAATACAAGGAATAATTATACTCTGTCCCTGTCTTCACAGAGCATATGACAAACTGCTTTGAAAAGGACAAAGTTCTACCCAAATTAAGAGCTTATGATAGATTGCTACTGTCCACATCATTTTCATTTGCATCCATAGGGTGCCATTCTCTGCCACTCTGACAGGAGGCTCCCATTGGCAGGTGTGAGTATCCCCTCCTTCCTCTGAACATCCCTCCTTGGAGGTCTTTCAAGGCTCCACACTCTAAGGTAGGTCAATAAATGGCATTCCCTGCCTGCCTTCAAGGCTGTCATTACACTGAATAATAAATGGTCATTCCTACTGGCAACTCTTTGGCTCTTGGTTTCCTTTAGAACCAAAAGACTCCCACAAACACCAAGAGAAAAACTGCTTTAACATCTGACAACTCCAGAGAGAGAGACCCCGCTTAATCCCATCACCCCCTAAGGTCGTAAACTATGGCAGAACAACAAATGCATCTGCATTCCCAAATGTCCACACCAAATCAAATTAAGTCCCACTATCAATGAGAAAGGAGTCAGCCTTCCATATTCAGCCAGCAGCTCCTTCGCCATTCCACATTGCTCTTCAAAGCATAGTGAAGACACTACTTTTACAACTCCTGATTTCTGAATTTTAGGAAACAAACTAATTACCTTTCAGTGATGGTCCAAATAACTTGCTTTTAAGCAACAGTAACTCGTGCTGAACTGATAATTTGTTGACTGTCTCTCTTCCCCTACTAGGATGTAAGTGTTAGTAGGGCAGAAACCATTTTATTCACTATTGTTTCTGGTGTCAAGAACAGTATCTGAGCCAGGCTGGGTGGCTCAGCCTGTAATCCTGGGCTTTGGGAGGCTGAGGTGAGTGGATTGCCTGAGCCCGTGGGTTCGAGACCCACCTGGGCAACTTGGCGAGCCGGGCATGGTAGCGTGTGTCTGTAATTCCAGCTACTCGGAAGGCTGAGGCGGAAGGATAGCCGGAGTCCAACAGGTCAAGGTTGCAGTGGCCAGGAAAGCCCACTGCACTCCAGTCTGGGCGACAGGATTGTGGAAATTGGATTAATTAGGGGAGAAACGGTGGAAGAAAGAATGCAACTAAACCAAATTCCTTCTCCCCTGCAGAAGGAACAACTGTTGCCCTAACCTGGAATCTGACAATGAGAAAAAGCGTTTTGTTACTATGACAACCATAGTTCCAAAAATAAACACCCTTCAAAGCTGACATTGGTCTTTGTGGGGGAAAATCTAACCATTATTTGCAGACTCTACCAGGGCCCTGGGTCAGCCCAGGAGCCACATTTTGGAAAAGGTTGATCACACTCCACCTAATTATGCCAAATTTGGCTAGCCTGAATAGAAACCACCCTTGGAATAACTCTCTGGCCTCTGGGCACTTATCGTCTGATGGGGAACACAGAACAGAACCAGAAAAGAAACCAGCAGGCTTAAAACAAAAAACCAAGCCAATACATAATAATCCAGATGATAATCCATAAATGCCATATGAGGGGGGAGTTATTCAAGGGGACTTCTTGCTTTGCAAAATGATTTATAATAGAATCTCATGAAAATTGAATTTCTTTATAGGCTTTCATCATTTGATTACTCATTCATTCACTAAATACATGTTTACTGACCTCCTAGTATGTCCTATGCAAAGGGCTTGGCAAGCACTGAATAAAACAAACACTGAATAAAATAAACTCTGCTTTCACTGCTTAGGATCTAATAAAGGATATACAATGTGAACTCAGTGCAGATGCTTTAGAAACACAGATGTAATAAATACCTGAGTCAGAAAATAGTCTTTAGAGAAAAGGCTAACTAAGCCAATGGAGAAGGACTTAGAGTGGCAAGTGGGTCAATGTAATAAAAGAGGAATCCCATCTCTCAGAACAATGTCTGAGAAACCTAGAAATAAGAGAGCATCCCATTCATGGAACTAAAAGGTCACGCTGGCTGGAGGCAGAGAGTACTAGAAATAGCAATCATTGAAGCAGGAGGTGGAAATGGAAATGAGATCATGAAGACCACTCTGGCTGCAGTGAAGAATCAAAGGGGAGGGGCTGTAATGTAGTCAAGGAGACCAGTTAGGAGGATGTTTGTAGAATATACATGAGCCACCAGGCTCGGTGGTTCAGCCTGGAATCCCAGGATTTTGGGAGGCTGAAGCAAGTGGATTGCCTGGACCCACGGGTTCGAGACCAGCCAGGGCAACTTGGCAAGACCTCATCTCTACAATAAAAGAAAAATTAACCAGACATGGTAGGGCACACCTATAGTGCTGGCTACTTAGAAGACTGAGGCGGAAGGATCGCCGGAGAACAGCAGGTCGACGCTGGGGTGGCCGTGAGTGTGCCACTGCACTCCAGCCTGGGCGATGGAGTCAGACTCCAACTCAAAAAAAAAAAAAAATACACACACACACACAGACACACACACGCGGGCAATGGCAACAGTGATAGACGTGAGAAGACTTGAAGAACATTCTCTTCCAAAGGAGGGAAGCCCTGCAAAATTGAGGGGTATCAATCCCCAATGTAAGGAACAGAAGGGAACTGAAGGGAAGCGGTTTGAAGGGGAAAATGATGAGTTCAATTAAGGAAAGACAAGCTAAGTTTTGAAGAATATCCCAATGGAAATGCTCTTTAGTCAGTTGGAGGTATGAGCCCAAAACTCAGGAAAGAGATGAGGTCTAAGAGAAATAATTAAAGTCAAGAGAATGGATGAAATAGCCCAAGGATAGTACGTAGATTTAGAAGTAGAAGCAGAGAATAAGAAAGGAAGAGAAAGAAGGAGAAGTAAGAAGAAACCTGAAGACCCTTAAGCAGGCCACCAACCAACACTGAAGGGACAGATAAGAGCAGCCCTTAGGCCGGGCACAGTGGCTCACGCCTGTAATCCCAGCACTTTGGGAGGCTGAGGCAAGAGGATTGCCTGAGCCCAGGGGTTTGAGACCAGCCTGGGCAACTTGGCAAGACCTTGTCTCTAAAATAAGTCAAAAAATTAGCTGGGTGTGGTAGCACACCTATAGTTCCAGTTACTTGGAAGGCTGAGGAGGAAGGATCGCCTGAGCCCAGCAGGTGAAGGCTGCAGTGGCTGTGAGCATGCCACTGCACACCAGTCTGGGTGACAGAGTGAGACTCCAACTCAAAAAAAATAGAGCAGTCATTAAATTATAAAAACTAGGTTAAGTTAACTGTTGTGAAAGACATTTTTTTTTAAAAAGCTAGGTTTAAGTGCGGTTTTTTTCAGCCCCCATCAATTGATAAGAAAAGTGGCATCTCATAAATAACCAAAGAAGCAATAAACCACCATTCCGGCTTACACTAGCCAGAGAAACAGGCTCGGAGGCCTCATAGATGTTCAAAAATATCTTTACTTTTATTAATTAATAATAATACATTAGCATCATTCTTCAGACATGTGTGCTTTATTTTGTCTAAGATAAAACAAAAATGTATGCTCTTCATTTTACAATCTCACTGAGGTCTAGAGAGACTAACCTGCCCAGGATCACAGAGCAAGAAAATCGGCAAACCAGAACATCCACCCCATACTACCTCAGCCTGCCTCTAGGACTAGTGCTGGGCAGTCGTCCTAGGAAAAACCATCACCCTGCCCCAAATGACAGAGGAAACCTGCTTGAAAGTCATGGGCTCACTAATTGAAGGCATGGCTCCATCCTGAGTAAAGATGGGTTCCCGAAATAGAGTGGACTGAACACTTGGTCTGGTTGCTGGAGACCTGTATTCTCCTACATCTCTGCCACAGACCAGCTCGTGGCCTTGGACTTCTCAGTTTCTTCCAAGTTGAAATGATCTCACAAATCCCATCCACCAGCCGGACTTGGTGGCTCAGCCTGTAATCCCGCGCCTTTGGGAGGCTGAGGTGAGGTGAGTGGATTGCCTGAGCCCGCGGGTTCGAGACCCGCCTGGGCAACTTGGTGAGACCTCATCTCTACAATAAATCAAAAATTAGCCGGGTATGGTAGCGTGCGCCTGTAGTTCCAGCTACTTGGAAGACTGAGGTGGAAGGATCGCCGGAGCCCAGCAGGTCGAGGCTGCGGTGGCCGGGAGTGGCCACTGCACTCCAATCTGGGTGACAGAGTAAGACTCCAACTTAAAAAAAAAAAACAAAAAAAAAACAAATCCCATCCACCACAAAGACTGGATTCTCAGAGAAATGCAAAATCAGGTGCTGACAGGTGCCAGGTCAGTATGAACAAGGTAAGGTAAAGAGATGGCCCTAGCACCTCTTCTTCTCTCCTGCCCAGTGGATCCTTTCCTCAGGCCTCTTTTTTTTTTTCTTTTTTAAATGCTTTAGCCTGAATACCATGTTCTATTGAAGTTATCTTTTAGATGTTGATCTCCCACACCCAGCTGGGAGCTCCTCAATGGAAGGACCATCTGTATCCATCTTTGTACCACAAGCACACAGCACAGCACCCAATTCCCAGTAAATGCCCAATAACTGTTTGTTAAACTGTAAGAACTACTTCTCCTGAGTTATCTACATCTTCAGCTAAATCTGAATGTCTCTGGCAATGAAATAAAAGGCATTTTGGAAAGTGATCCAAGCATGGAGAAGGCACTTCAGAGAGAGAGTTTTCAGCAAACCTAAGAATTTGTGAATGGATGGGCCACAGTCTACTCTGCTTACCTCTAAGATGACCCCGTTCCCAACATACATAGCTGGGCAATGGCTGAAAATTCCTCCAAGAAGTCCACAGAGCCCACCAGAGAACATGTGAGGCCCAAGTAATTGCTAGTACAAAGTCCGGGCTTTCCTCAGAATCTAGAAACAACAGGTCAAGTTACTAACAATTGAGTCTCTAAAGAAATATCCTCAAGGACCATAACCCATAAGCTATTCTTCCATTTTCACTGAGGACAAAACAAGAAAAAATGAGTTTGAATTGTACTATAGAGGATTTCAGTTAGGTCTTAGGTAGAACTTTCTCAACAGTATGGCTTGAAAACATACAAAGGTTGCCGGGCTCAGTGGCTCAGCCTGTAATCCCATGCTTTGGGAGGCTGAAGTGAGTGGATTGCCTGAGCCCACGGGTTCGAGACCTGCCTGGGCAACTTGGCGAGACCTCATCTCTACAATAAACCAAAAAATTAGCTGGGCGTGGTAGCGCGCGCCTGTAGTTCCAACTACTTGGAAGGCTGAGGCAGAAGGATCGCCAAAGCCAAGCAAGTCTGGGCAACAGAGTGACTCCAACTCAAAAAAAAAAAATACAAAGGTATAATCAAAAAAGACAATGCAATCCTCTTTCTTTTCCTGGTGGTGTTGTTTCTTTTCTTTTTTCCTTTGAGTTGGAATCTCACTCTGTCTCCCAGGGTGGAGTGCAGTGGCATGATCACAGATCATCACAGCCGTGACTTCCTGGGCTCAGGCGATTCTTCTGCCTCAGCTTCCCCATTAACTAGGACTACAGGCACACACCATGACGCTTGGCTTTTGTGTGTGTGTGTGTGTGTGTAGAGACAGGGTCTCACCATGTTTGCTAGGTTGATCTTGAACTCCTGGGCTCAAATACTCCTTTGCCTCGGCTTCCCAAAGTGCTGGAATTAAAGACATGAACCATCGTGTCTGGCCTCCTGGGGTCTTTTTTTAAAAGTGAGATTTTCACCTAGTAGACACTGATGGAGAAAACCCGTATTACCAACCAAGCTAAGGGGAAGCCCCAACCTGTTCCGAGTAACCTTTATCGTTGCCATTCCATCCAATCCTGAGAATTGATAAAAAGGTCAAAAAGAGCTTCAAAGTGTAATGACCCAGTCAGAAAATGAATGTTCACTAGAACAAGGCAGACTGCTCCCAGGAGTCAGTCTGGCATTAACTGACATGCTCAGGGGCAAAAGAACTTGGCAACAAGACTCAGGGGCAGAACACCTGACAGGGCTCTACCCCTCACTTTGGGAAAGTATCTTATCGTGAGGCCATCTCCAGACACAGTCCTTCAGAAATTTTCCTTACTCCACAGACCTCCTGTGGTATAATCCAAAATATATATGGGCTTTGTCTCAGGTTCCTATCACAGAACTCTTAAAACCCTTCGAACTTCCAACTTCCCGAGTGATGGGAGTGTCTTTTGTTATTCTTAACACTTGAGTTGTTGCTAATTAGGTGACAGGGTGGGTACCTTGAAAAGTCTCAAGACAGGGCCAGAAGGACCACAAAAAAACAAGTGATTAGAGGTTTAGGGAGCTGGAAATCTCAGCCCCATCCACCAACCCACAGGAAGGGGGAGATGGGGCTATGGCGCATGGCTAGAGACCAAGCTCTATAAAAACTCTTGGACTAGGAGATTTGCTGTTTCCAAGTTGCTGAATTCATAGTAGTACTGGGAAGGTGGTGAGTCCAGAGAGAGCATGGACAATCCATGCCTCCACCCACTCCCTGAAGTATCTTGCCCCGTGTACCTCTTCATCTGGTTGTTCTCTGTATCCTTTATAATATCCTTTATTAGGAGTCAATAAACATAAATGTTTCTCTGATTTCTGTGGGCCATCCTAATGAATTAATTGAACCCAGAAAGGAGGTCAGGAACTCTGGCTGATAGCCAGTAGGTCAGTACAGATGGTCCGAACTTGTGATTGGCATCTGAAGTGGGGGCAGTCTTGCAGAGCTGAGCCCTCAACCTATGGGATCTAACACTATCTCCAGGTAGATAGCCTCAGAATTATGAATCACAAGATACCCAGTTGGTGTCTGTTGGAGACTTAATTGCTTGGTGTGTGGGGAAAACCCGCACACATCTGGTCACAGAAATGTTCTGAGTTGAGTGAGTACAGAGAACAGTTTTTCCTTTAGAGTTGGTATCAGAACTGAGATTTGCTACAGTGATCCTGGCTCTCAGAAGCAGGGTTATGGAAGAAAAGGGGGGAAGAAAAAAGGTAAAAGGGCAAAGAATAAGGAAATGTTGATTCCTGGGTGGCCAGTCAGTTGTGCTGCAATCGGTTACTAAAGGTAAACGTTACCAGTGGAATTTAAAGTTGTACTTGGTTCACTAGATGCATAAGGATATCCAAGCTAACAAGGAAAAAAGCCAAATATGCAACCCTTTGGCTACTGTTCCCTATAATAGTTAAATTGAAAGTAAAAGAGAATGGTGAATTGATCCTTTATGCTAGACCAAGATCACACTTCAGTAGGTCTGAGTTTCCTCCACTAGCCTCAAAATTGTCCCCTAAGGGACAAATTATGTGGGGTATCTTTAAGCCCGTTGGTCACCAAGAAGGTAGTCAACTTAAGGACAAGACCAAACCTAGAAACTACTGAAACCAGGGAGTATGGCATGATGAAATAGTTTCCTTTTATATATCAGTAGCATTAGCTTCCAAGGAATCTTTACTAAAATGGATTGCGAGGGTAACTAATTTAGGGGTGGGATCTTTGGTTTCATATACAGAAGTGGAAGAGCATGTCTGAGCTGATACACAATCCATAGCTCAATACGGAACAATCACAGATGACTATATATGATCCAGAGACAGAGAAGTTTATTCCTCAGGGGCTAGATAAAAGCCACTATAAATTAAGTTTACCCTGGGTGGGTGCGGTGGCACACCCCTATAATCCCAGTACTTTGAGAGGCCGAGGTAAGAGGATTGCCTGAGCCCACAGGTTTGAGACCAGTCTGGGCAACTTGGCGAGACCTCATCTCTACAATAAATCCAAAAATTAGCCAGGTGTGGTGGTTTGCATCTGTTGTTCCAGTTTCTTGCAAGGTTGAGGAGGAAGGATCGCCTGAGCCCAGCAGGTCAAGGCTGCAGTGACCGTGAGCGTGCCATTGCACTCCAGCCTAGGCAACAGAGATTCTGACTCGAAAAAAAAAAAAGTAAGTTTACCCTGAGAAGAGAGACTATCCCTCTCCCCTATAAATGCCAAATGGAACACCTCAAATAAAGCAGCTGATATGCTTCCTATGTAAGAAACGTGGGACTGGCTTTATGATGACCAACCAGGTCACTCTAACCGTTGTGGTTAAGGGGGCCCCTTTTTCTTGAGCAGCCCACATAATCTCACTGTAGCAAAATAAAGCTAAGAAGCTTTATCAAATTTGCTGTCTCAATTTTCCCTCATGAGCCGGGCTCGGTGGCTCAGCCTGTAATCCCGCGCTTTGGGAGGCTGAGGTGAGTGGATTGCCTGAGCCCGCAGGTTCGAGACCCACCTGGGCAACTTGGTAAGACCTCATCTCTACAATAAATCAAAAAATTAGCCAGGCGTGGTGGCACGCGCCTGTAATTCCAGCTACTTGGAAGGCTGAGGTGGAAGGATCGCCGGAGCTCCAGCAGGTCGAGGCTGCAGTGGCCAGGAGCAGCCACTGCACTCCAGTCTGGACGACAGAGTGAGACTCCAACTCAAAAAAAAAAATTTCCCTCATGGGTCTTATAGATGCTAATAAAAACAGGTTAATTAATCTGAGGGAAAGGTAGAAGAGTCAAAGGACTCTTCCCTGACAAGTGGAAACATTTAAGAAATGACGTGAATAAGAGTGAGACAAAGAGAAAAAAAATAGGGAGGTCACAGGACTTGTCCCAGCCGAGTGAAAATCTTTAGCTGGTTATTAAGAAATGGAATAAATAAAATGAACATCAAAGGGATTAAAGCAAAGGTCTTGACACTATCAAAAGGCCATGTGGACCACAAGGAGCCCCTGTTGGTCCTTCAACATTTAAGGGCTCCAAGCATGCTTGTTAAACTCAGAAGGCAAAGATTATCATGGGAAATCTGTTCTGGAATTGCAGGGGCAATAGGTAGATTAATCAATATAAAGACTGACAAAAGGACCAAGGTCCCTTGGCTCAACTCCCAGCAGAGGAACCAAAGGTTGTTTTTTTTTTGAGTTGGAGTCTCACTCTGCCACCCAGGCTGGAGTGCAGTGGCACGCTCATGACCACCACAGTCTCCACCTGCTGGGCTCAGGTGATCCTTCCATCTCAGCCTTCTATGTAGTTGGAACCACAGGCATGCACCACCATGCCCAACTTATTTTTTTTTACTTACTGTAGAGACTAAGTCTCACCACGTTGCTCAGGCTGGTCTCAAACCTCTGGGCTCAGGCAATCCTTTTGCCTCCACCTCCTAAAGTGCTAGGATTATAGGCGTGAGTCACTGCGCCCAGCCAGAACCAAAGCTTTTTATATAAGAGTGAGTAAAATGGTCAAGGGTTTGGAGAAGTTTCTGGAACTTCCTGATATAAAATCCCCATGCTCTGTGGTACCAAAACCCATTGGTGAAGCTCTGAGAGGGCTACAATTAGACTGTGAGAACATGATGTGAGGCTTGAAAAACTATGAAGTTGGAGTGTTTAAACGAGCTTTAGGTAAATAAATTGTGTCTCCTTTGTCCAAACTTTTTTTTGGGGGGCTTGGGGTCTCACTCTGTCACCCAGGCTGGAGTGTAGAAGCAGTCACAGCTTACCACAGCCGCAACCTCCTGGGGTCAGCAATCCTCCTGCCTTACTCAACCTCCTCAGTAGCTGGGACTACAGGCACGTGGCACCATGTCTGGTTAATTATTTTTTTTTTTGTAGAGATGAGTTCTCATTATGTTGTCCAGGTTGGTCTCGACCTCCTGGACTCATGCCTTGGTTTCCCAAAGTGCTGGGATTACAGGTTCGAGCCACCACACCTGGCTACATGAACATTTTATAGAAATATTTCTCTATCTAGTATTGTAAAAGCAAAACCTGTTTAATTAAGTCCTAATGGAGACTAGGAATGTAAGAATTGATGGAATTTCAGTAAAAGTTTGTAGGACAACTGGTAGGTTTGAACAGACTTTCTGTGAAGGGGTTGCATCTTTTTTTACCTGGTTGTATTCATTGGAAGGACACTGTCTGCCTGGGAAATATTTTCTGTGCCTATTATTATAAAACAGAAGCCAGGCTCAGTGGCTCAGCCTGTAATCCCGTGCTTTGGGAGGCTGAGGTGAGTGTATTTCCTGAGCCCGCGGGTTCGAGAACCGCTTGGGCAACTTGGTGAGACCGCATCTCTACAATAAATCAAAAATCAGCCGGGCGTGGTAGCGTGCGCCTGTAGTTCCAGCAACTTGGAAGGCCGAGGCAGAAGGATCGCCAGAACCCAGCAGGTCGAGGCTGCGGTGGCCAGGAGCGGCCACTACCCTCCAGTCTGGGTGACAGAGTGAGACTCCAACTCAAAAAAATAAATAAATAAAATAAAATAAAATAAATAAAACAGAAGGCATGCAAATCTGTCCTTCAAGCAATATTAATTGGACATAGTAAATGGGAACCACTAGCCAGGCTCGGTGGCTCAGCCTGTAATCCCACGCCTTTGGGAGGCTGAGGTGAGTGGACTGCCTGAGCCCACGGGTTCGAGACCCACCTGGGCAGTGAAACCTCATCTCTACAATAAATCAAAAAAAAAAAAAATCAGCCAGGCGTGGTAGCGCATGCCTGTAATTCCAGCTACTCGGAAGGCTGAGGCAGAAGGATCGCCAGAGCCCAGCAGGTCGAGGCTGCGGTGGCCGGGAGCGGCCACTGCACTCCAGTCTGGGTGACAGAGTGAGACTCCAACTCAAAAACAAAAAACAAAAAATGGGAACCACTAAGACTACTCGAGCCCACACAGGATAGAACAGGAGTTGGAGTGCTGGCAAGGACAAAGTCTCTTGGGTAGACTTTTATGGAGCCCAGAGTGAGGGCTTATGGCAAAAGCCCGTGCGGGTCTCCCAGCAATAACTGGGACTTTGGACTAGAGAATTTAAATGGTTTATACAAGGTCATGGTACCTGGGAAATACGAGGAGATACTCATGAGCAGGGAGCCTCTATTCCCCAGGACTGACTCTGCAACTGTGTGAGGAACTGTTGGATTCTATGGTCACTGGGACAGTGCCCTATAAACAGCTCTTGACTGACCCACAAAAAGCTGCTTGGTTTGTAGATGGCAGTTCCAAAAAGAACAAGCATCCTGTTTGGAAGGTAGCCACTCTGATTGAAGAAAGAAAAAAGATATCAGCTTGGTGGGCTGAATTGCATGCAGTTCTCCTAGCAGTGACGGAAAAATTAAACAGCGATAAAAGTCCCTATATTTGGGTTTTTACTCACTTATGGGCAGTGACCATTGGCCTGGCCACATGGTCAGGCAGAAGAGCTATGGAAACCTGACCTAATAAAGGAATGCCCTATATGGGGCAAAGCCATGTGGAAATCACCATGGAAATGTAAGGGTACATTAAAGTGGGACATGTCAACGCCCATCAGAACTCCTTTCCGGGTTCAGAGAGTGACGAATCTACATGCAGATATCCTTGGTGTGCTTGCTTAAGGTGGCCACCTGGGTTCACGAAATGAGTGGAGATGGTGCTGCTGCAGATAGGCTGAATCTAGATATGAGGCAGATTCCCAAAGAGGAAGGCTGGAGCTGGCAAGGGAGACTAATGTTGGTGGCCTTGGGTGGGGGATAGGGGGAGGGGGCTACAAATAGATCTTGACAAAAATAGACGCTGTCTGTGGAATGGGCTTTGCCCTGCTGGTGGGTGATGTAAATGCTCAGAGTGCTAAAAAAAAGAATTCAAACAGAAGATATGCTCAGCATGGAGGCTCATGCCTGTAATCCCAGCACATTGGGAGGCAGAGGCAAGAGGACTGCCTGAGCCTGTAGGTTCAAGACCAGCCTGGACAACCTGGCGAGACCTCGTCTCTAAAATGAATCAAAAAAATTAGCCAGGCAAGGTGGCGCACGCCTGTGGTTCCAGTCTTGGAAGACTGAGGTAGAAGGATCACCTGAGCTCAGCAGGTGAAGGCTGCAGTGGCTGTGACTCAAAAAAAAAAAAAAAAAGAAAGAGAGAGAGAGAGAGAGAGAGAGAGAGAAACAGAAGATATGGCACCAATCTGGATGTCCAACCATCATTTATTCAGACCAAAAGACATTTTACAGTCCATAATGTCCAACAATGGGCAGAAAGATGTCTTCCCCAGAATTGTTTGATAGAGAAATGGAATATGGGCCGGGCACAGTGGTTCACACCCGTTATTCCAGCACTCTGCAAGGCCAAACCAGAAGGATTGCTTGAGGCCAGCAGTTCGAGACTAGCTTGGGCAACATAGCAAGACCCCATCTTTACAAAAAAAATTATTATTCGGGTGTGGTGGCTCATGCCTATAGTACCAGTTATTCAGGGGGCTGAGGTGAGAGGATTGACTGCTTGAGACCACAAGTTAGAGATTGCAGTGAGCTCTGACCAAGCCACTGGACTTTAGCCTGGGCTACAGAACAGACCCTGTGTCTAAAATTTAAAAAGAGAATTGGAGGAAGAGAAATGGAATAAGCAATTGATACACTAGTTGTCTAAAACGGGAGAGATAAAGGCATAAAATGGCTAGTTTACATCCCCTCTTGCGTTTGTGCTCACACTCAACATGAGGGGGACTTAAGGACATGCCCTCACTAGGTAGATAATTTTGTTTTTCTAAAGGGAAAGACAGGATGACAAAGAATGCTAGTAACACAACTATATCTTTTTTTTCTTGTCTTTTTGTCTTCGACATATCACCTCAACTTTCTTTTTCCTACCTAACCCAGTGGTCACAGGACTATGGCGGCAACTACAAGTGCTAGAAACAGGAATGATTCTTAAGCATGAACCTGTAACTATTTTTCAAACCTTTATGTCAGAATTTCTAAGGACCTCATAGGACAGGTTGTACCTTCATCTCACCTGAAAGAATTGGGAGTTAAGAATAAATGTGTTGGGCACGGTGGCTCACGCCTGTAATCCTAGTACTTTGGGAGGCAAAGGTGAGAGGATTGCCTGAGCCCACGGCTTTGAGACCAGCCTGGGCAACTTGGCGAGACCTCATCTCTACAGTAAATCAAAAAATTAGCTGGGCATGGTGGTACATGCTTGCAGTTCCAACTAGTTGGAAGGCTGAAGGGGAAGAATCGCCCAAACCCAGCAGATTGAGGCTGCAGTGGCTATGAGTGTGCCTCTGCACTCCAGCCTGGGCAACAGAGTGAGACTCTGACTTAAAAAAAATAATAAAAGCAAGTATTGCCTAATGGTCAAGATAGCCCATTACTTTTATAACTATTTAACCCTACCCTGTGTAAATAGGAGTGGACAGAGAGAGGCACCTGCTAGACTAGTAGTACTTCCTGCAATCTGGACAGCACAATGGTTGAACCTAATGTTCCTTTCAAAGGTGAAAATTTAGGGCAAAAATGGAGAGGGGGAAATAGTAGCTGAGGGTAAAGGAATAAACAAGTAGGTATGTGACATGTGATGAGGGAAATCCAATATTACATTAACACCTCAAGGCTCAGAGCAAGAAATGATACTATCGCTCAGCTCAATTATACCAGCTACCTGGAAGGATGAAAACATACATTGCTGAGACCACTCCTGCTTTTGGAAACTGATAAAATCAAATGGGAAAAAGACAAAAAAAGAACAAAAAATAAATACATAAAAATAAAGATAAAATGGAAAACTGCAAACCCAAATGGCCTCACATTGGGATACTTTTTCACACGATATAAAGATGAACTGGGCTAATTATTAATGACTAAATGGGACTCCAGTAATGTGCCAATATCTTTTAACTGTTGTGATCTCTTTGTTATAGGGGATCTAGGATCGAAGACCTGTGGCATAATATGAAATATATTTGGTCTTTTCCAGGTTCCAACTCCTAAAACCCTTGAAATTTTCTGAGTGTTAGGGGTATCTTTTGTTATTCATAATGAGTCCCTTGTATAACACCTCAGTTTATGCTAAGAAAGTGACTGGGTGGGGTCCCCAGGTAGCTTCATGATAGGGCCAGAAGGACCAAGAAAGACCAAGTGATTAGAGAATTAGAAGGTTGGAACTCTCAGCTCCACCCATCAACCTTCAGGGAAAGGGGGGGTGATAGTTGGGTTGGCTAGATAGAGATCAAGCTCTATAAAAACTATTGGACTAGGAGATTTGCTGAGCTTCTGGGTTGCTGAATTCATGGAGGTGCAGGGAAGGTGCAAGTTCAGAGAGCATGGAAGAAGCACGCCCCACCCTATTCCCTGCAGTACCTTGCCCTATGGACCTCTTCAAATGGCTGTTCATCTGTATCCTTTAGACTACCCTTTATTATGAACCAATAAACAGAAATGTTTTCCTGAGTTCTGTGAGCCACCTTAGCAAATTAATGGAACCCTAAAAGAGGATCAGGAACTCTGGTTTATAGCCAGTAGGTCAGAAGTATAGATAGTCCAAACTTGTGATTGGCATTTGAAGGAGGGGCAGTCTCAACCTGTGGGATCTGACATTATCTGCAGGTAGAAAGCATCAGAATTAAGTTGGATCACAGCACGTCTAATTAAGTTGGATCACAGCACATCTAACCCACACACACCTGGTCACAGAAATGTTCTGCCTTGAGTGTGAGGAGAAAGGAAAAACAATTTGGCCTTTCCCTTAGACGTCGCTATCCACAACCTATGGACCAGAGTTCTCCCTAACCTATGGGTACAAGGCACTGAAGAGCAGATGAAAAAGAAATGAAGTCCCTCTATTGAAAAGAACATCTGAATGAGAAAAAAATACTAGGAGATAATACACCAAACATTCCTCTAGTGACTGGGTTAGCATGGTAAAACTATAAACTATTTTCCTCTTTCTTACTAACCAAGATTTTACAAATAACTAGCTACCTTATTAGACACACAATATTCATTGGTTTTTCTAGTATAAAAAAGTGTTTCTTTTAAGAAAACAAACTGAAAGACCCTTGAGGAGTCTCAAAAATGTGTCACTAAACTAACCACCCATTGCCTTTCTATATTTTCCTAATTGTTGGAACAAATATTGTACAAGGGTTACCTTCACCAAATGGGACCCTCAGGCAAATTCTTATTCCATAGATGCAAAAAAAAGGGGTAAATTATGTCGGTTGTTAACTGTTTTCCTAGTCCTCTCGCTCAGCCCCATCATTTCCTGGCTAAACCTGCCACCCAGAGCTGAAAATCTCTGCGGTCAGATTGTGGAGGTAAGAAGCTCCAGTTTGGGAGAAGGCTTGACCACAGCAATGTGCTGAGATGAAGTGATCTTAAAAAGAATGAGGATGCTTCCAAGATGTGATAGATCAATTTGAAACTGGCCAAGACTTCAGGTCAGAGGCCTGAGTTCCAGTCTGTAACCCCATGCTGCCATTGTGACGTGCCCGGTCACCTCATTTCTCTATCTCAGCTACAGATGAGGATTGAGCATCCAGAGTCTCAGCCCAGAGTATGTGCAAAGGATGCAGAAGGGTTTCACACCATCTGATTAATAAATGTGTCAGGGCCTCAGAGGAAAAACCCATGATTTTCTTTCTCTCTTCTACAAACGTATAGCCACATTTATCCAGTGATGACTGTGAACTATATATTATCTTAATCGAAAATCCAGACATGAGCTGAAAACAGAATACTTGAAATCAGGAGTGTCTTTGGGAGGTGGCATATGGCTGCCTGCAGTGGCATGGGGGTGGCATGCTACTGCCTGACATCTCTCCTCATCAGCTTGAAGCATTGCCATCCTGCTTCATCTCCCACTTGAAAGCCCACATTTGATTTTCTGTCCTGCGTCCTTGAGAGAAGCTTTGCCATCTCCTCTGAGAGAAGGACACTTTCTCCAGGCTCTGAAGTCACAGGGGAAGATATAGAACCCCACCCCCCTACCCTCCTACCCCCCACCTCCCCACCCTCACTCCCCGCCCAAGACAATTAAAAACTCCCCGCCCAAGACAATTAAAAACTGTGTCTTCTCTCACGGCAGGTATAATAGCCCCTTGGCAAGTCACCACACTGATTTGGGTTTTAGAGAAAATCCCAATAGGGCACAGGCCCCAAGAAAAGCCCTCAGACTTCATAAAGCTCTGGTACACATAGCAACGCAGCAATCATTTCCAGGCCAGCCTTGGCTCTGGACCTAAACACCTGCTTCAGGGCCAGTGGTTTACCCACTGGGGTCAGGAAGAAAATTCCCCACTGGCAGCTTAGTCATTCAGATGCTTTAATGAAAACTTTTGAGTTACCCTAAAAGCAATTATCAGTGACCAGCTTAGCAACTAAAGGATATAAAATACCTGGGAGAAACTAACCCAGTAGGACAAAACGATCACTTGTTAATCTGCCCCGTGTTCATACCAGTCTCTTGCCTGATGTATTACTGGCATACTCTGAGTGCATAACCACCATGGAAACTTTCAAAATAACAACTCCCGCAGGGGAATCTGGTCAGTGTGAATCAGCCCACAGGGTTCTGTCTCCACTGTCTCAGTTTTCTCAAATTGTTTTAATCTGGAAACCACATCTACAGTCAACAGCAGGCAGCTTCTCACGGAGCAGTCAACCTAGACCATCAGCATCATCCTCACACTGCTGAGTTTCCCACAACTCCCACGCACATCTCCTTGGCCTTCCCATCCTCCTTCTGGCCATGTTTGTACCTTCAGAACTTCCCTCTCCACATCTACACATTCTCAAGCTTGGGAGGGCCAACTGCTTCCAGGCTCTGGGAGGGTAGTACAGTGGAACTGTAAAGAGCTCAGGCTTTGGAATCAGAAGAACATGGTTCAAACCCCAGCTTTGTGTCTGTTTGACCAGAAGCAATGTTAATCCCTGAACTTCCGGTTCCTCAGTTATAAACCCTACCTGGGGGGACAAGGGGAGTTGTCATGAGGATTACATCTGATAATGTATAAGGCTGCTTAGCAGAAAACTTGGCACAAAGTAAGACCAGTCCCTGCCCTCAAGGAATCATGGATCTGGTGGAGGATTTTGCCAGTGAACCTTACCCAGCACTGATAACTTAATCTGCTGACCAATCACAGGTCTTCTTTGCATTTGTTCCTTGCTTTGTGTTAAGGACGTGAGTTTTTGCTCTCCCACGTTTCCTGTGCTTCTCCTACGTGGCAGGGCACACACAGAGTGGGGAGCTATGCAAACAGTGACTGACTGCGGGGAGAGTATTGGGATGCACTAACCACCCTGCTCCCCTGGAAACGAGCTGGAACTTAAAGCAGGTCTCCTGCAAGGGTCAAAGGAAGGGGATGAAAAATCAAGATAAATATACATAATGATGTATATTCATTACCTGCAAACCACATGCCAGCTAGGCTGGCACTGGAGAGATAATCTAGCCTACCAGGCTGGGCACAAGCAGTGAGAGGTGCTACTGGTGGTCAGATGTGGAGCCAGGCTGAAACCCTGAGACCTCAGGTTGAAATTACTCTCTAGCTGCCAGCCTGCTAGACTGTGAGCAATCATGGCAGGGTAGTTATGTGATGTAGAAGAGAAGACTGAACAGCCAAGGGAAAGATGGTGCAAAAGGTGACAATCATGAGGGCGCCCTGGAGAAAGAAGTAGAGAGGTGCTTCTGTGTTCCCTGGAAAGAGCCTGCAGCTGACCACCATACGACTCACTTGCCCCTCATCAACTTTCCCTTCTCCTTCCAGAGAGTGATGAGAAGATGCCATCCTGGAAGATGTGGCTTCATCCCATTTCTGACTTTTCTGAATCCAGCAGGTCAGAGGGGGGCTCTCAACCTGAGTTTGGGTTCTGAACAATTACCACAACCAGTTTTGGGCAAGGAATTTAGAGACATATAGGTAGAAATTTTAAGAGACTGCTCCATCAACTTCAGATTACACTATTCCCTAAGCTCAGAGGGCAGCATGGCCAGCAAAAAATTGTGCCATCTTATGTTAAATGATGGTTAAGACAATGCTTCCCAGTCAGTCCACTCAAAGAACTGTGCAAGGCTTCAGACCTCCACCTCACCACGTGTTTACCCAGTTACACGGAACAGCAGGAATCGATTGCCACAAATACCAATACCAATTTGGGAATATCTCTCCCAGTTTCCAGAATCTACAACTGAGTTGACTCCTCTTTGTTTAGAAAGTTTTCTGTATATAGGATCTCAGTACATTTTTGATGACAGAATGATTCATTGAGATTCAGACTCTTTGGCATAAATCACCATCAGTCTGTTAGCCCTCATTTTTCCACATTCCTTCTCAGGATCACACTTGGTCATCCATCTTCATCTTCATCTTCAGCATCAAACTCAAACTGCTCTCACCAATAGGCATTTGGTCTCTTTTTAAAACTCAGTTTTCCACAGAAAGTAGATTAGTGGTTGTCTAGGGCTGGGGGAATGGGGGATGCGAGAGTTGAAGATGCTAGCTAAAGCATACGAGTTTCTTTGTGGAGTGACAAAAATGTTTTAACATTGGCTGTGGTTGCATATACCTGAAATATAGTAAAAAGAAAAAAACCGACGGAATGATATACTTTATTTTTCTTTCTTTTTAAAATGGAGATGAGGGGGTCTCATAATGTTGCCCAGGCTGGTCTTGAACTCCTGGTATCAAATGATCCCCCGACTTCTGCCTTCAAAGTGCTGGAATTACAGGTGTAAGCCATCATGCCCGGCCAAATTATACACTTTAAATAGGTAAATTGTATAACTTATACCTCAATAAAGCTATTTTTTTAAATGGCCAGGCACAGTGGCTCACACCTATAATCTCAGCACTTTGGGAGGCCGAGGTGAGAGGACTGCCTGAGCCCACAGGTTCAAGACCAGCCTGGGCAACTTGGTGAGACCTCATTTCTACAATAAATAAAAAAATTAGCTGGGCGTGGTGGCCTGTGTCTGTAGTTCCGACTACTTGGAAGGCTGAGATGGAAGGATCACCTGAGCCCAGCAGGTTGAGGTTGCAGTGGCTGTGAGCATGCCACTGCACTCCAGCCTAGAAGACAGAGTAAGACTCCAACTCAAAAAAAAAACCCAAAACACCTCAGCTCTGGACTATCTCCTCCAGAAAATTTTCCCAGACTCATGAATAAGGAGAATTCTACTTTAAACAGTAGAAGGCTGGGCACGGTGGCTCAAGCCTGTAATCTTAGCACTTTGAGAGGCTGAGCAAAGAGGATTGCCTAAGTCCAGGGGTTCAAGGACCAGTCTGGGCAACCTGGAGAGACCGCATTTCTACAATAAATCAAAAATTAGCCAGTCATGGTGGTGCATGCCTGCAGTTCCAGCTACTTGGAGGGCTGAGGCAGAAGGATTGCCTGAGCTCAGCAGGTTGAGGCTGCGGTGACCTGAAGCGTGCCACTGCACTCCAGCCTGGATAACGGAGTGAAACTCCGACTCAAAAAAAAAAGAAAAAGAAAAAAAAAACCAGTAGAAAAGGGAATCATTCACTCACTCATTATTAACTTATTCATCAATAAACAACTGTAGATCACCATGAGAGGCCAGATAACAGTGCTAGGTAATGAAGATATAAAGACAGACAAGATTGGTCTTAGAATATTCCAGTGCTACACTCTGGGTCTTTGGATTCCCAAACCACATTAACTTTACCATTTTCTCCACTTCTTTCTTCCTAGGGTTTGAGAAGAAAGTGTCTCCTGATCCTCTTTATATTTTCAACTTTGTGCAGTTACAATCCACAAGCTTGAGCTTCAAGTCAATTATTACAAGCAAGTAATAATAATAATAATTAGAAAATAAACACAAAAAATCCACTAGCTGTGGCCCTCTTGGTCCCTTGACTACTACCACATTCAGACTGAATTCCATGGTAAGTCTGAAAGGTGTTTTTCTCTGCTGTGGAGAGGTAGACTTGTTTTGGGGTGGGGAATGTGAAGATGTCATGCTGGGCCTGGCATGCTAATCTCCCCTAATCTAGGCCAGAGCACAGCTATTTTCCAATCATCATTTCCAAATCCTGTATCTCGGGAGGAGGCCCTGGTGCTGCTGTGGGATACATGCGTGCGTTATAACCTCATACTCTTTTTTTTTTTTTTTTTTTTTTAGTTGGAGTCTCACTCTGTCACCTAGGCTGGTGTGCAGTGGCATACTCACAGCCACCACAGCCTCAACCTGCTGGGCTCAGGTGATCCTTCCACCTCAGTCTTCCAAGTAGCTGGAACTACAAGCATGCATCACCACATCCGGCTACTTTTTTGATTTATTGTAGAGATGCGGTCTCACCAAGTTGCCAAGGCTGGTCTCAAACCCGTGGGCTCAGGCAATCTTCTCACCTAGGCCTCCCAAAGTGCTGGGATTAAAGGCATGAGCCACAGCGTCCAGCCCTGTAACCTCATACTCTTAAGCACACATTCACTTTCTGGGAGAAACTCGCAGAAAAAAAACGACAATAAGGCTTTGTCCTTGAACAGCAAGAAGTTTACAAAACATTTTCACATGTGTTACTTGGGCGACCTCCAATTAACCCACAGATATCCCCTTCTACAAATGAAGAAGGTGAAACTCATGGAGGTGAAGTGAAATGTCCAAGACTCTATAGCTAATCAACCACAGTACTTAAGTGTAAAGCTACATCTTCTGACTTTCAAGTCCAATGTTCCCTGTACTCTCGTCTCTAATTGCCAATTCCTTCTCAGGCAGTCTTGGTGGGAATCTACAAGCACCTATTCACTTGATTGCTTCTTTTCTTTCCAAGAAGGCTTCCACTTCCTAGGCATAAAAATGATGGGAAGCCGGGCTCGGTGGCTCAGCCTGTAATCCCACGCCTTTGGGAGGCTGAGGTGAATGGATTGCCTGAGCCCGTGGGTTCGAGACCCGCCCGGGCAGCTTGAGGAGACCTCATCTCTACAATAAATCAAAATGAGCTGGGCATGGTAGCGCGCACCTGTAGTTCTAGCTACTTGGAAAGCTGAGGCAGAAGGATCGCCAGACCCCAGCAGGTCGAGGCCCGGGAGTGGCCACTGCACTCCAGTCTGGGTGACAGAGTAAGACTCCAACTCAAAAAAAATAAAAATAAAAATGGAAATAAAATAAATAAAAATGATGCGATTTTGGCGAACGCAGTGGCTCACTCCTGTAATCCCAGCATTTGGGGAGGCTGAGGTGAGAGGATTACCTGAGTCCAGGTGTTGGAGACCAGCCTGGGCAACTTGGAGAGACCTCGTCTCTACAATAAATCAAAAAATAGCCAGGCGTGGTGGCACATGCCTGTGGTTCCAGTAACTTGGAAGCCTGAAGTAAAATGATCACCTGAGCCCAGCAGGTCGAGGCCGCGATGGCCATGTTGCTCCAAACTGGACAACAAAGTAAGACTCCTACTTAAAAAAAAAAAAAAAAAAAAAAAATGTTTTGTTTCAGATACAATCCACACAGATTCCAACAGGAGGCAGTATAACAGTGGTTAAGACTAGAGATTTGAGTCAAACAAATTTGGCTTTAAATCCAAAGTCTGCCTTTTTTCTACACAGACACATGTATTATTCTAATCCAAAAAAATGTTTTAAGCACTATTTAAAATAATTGCCTGAACATCTAAGAGGTTAAAATCCTGCCCATTTTTAAAAAATATGTTTCCCACGCCAATAAAAATGAAGATTCCACGCACCCTTAGACAACTCTCAAAACCTAGAATATCTTCTTTAAACATAACCAACTCTACCTCCATTCCCACCCTAGCCAGCAGTGCAAGGCTCTTTTTTCCCCATATTTTGTCCTCATAGCAGACTTTCAAAGTCAAAACAGGGTCTCTTTTAGGTTCTTTTACAGTTGAGGGAAAAGCTGACAAGCCATGACAAACCACTTTAGTTCAGGATTAGCTTCCACTAAGCTACCCCATTCCCTCTGTGGAAAAGGAACAGGATGAAGTACCCAGACAAAAGGGCTATTATCCACAAGGTCCACAAAAAGTCCCGGAACAAAGCTCTATATCTGCACCTGCATGGAGAACTATGCTCAGTCACTGCAAACAGAAAAGAGAAATTCTGGCTGAGGCAAGAGGATTGCCTGAGCCCAGGAGTTCAAGACCAGCCTGGGCAACACAGCGAGACCCTGTCTCTACGTAAATAAAAAATTAGCTGGATGTGGTAGGTACATGCCTGTAGTCTCAGCTATTTGGAAGGTTGAAGTAGAAGGATCACCTGAACCCAGCAGCTCATGACTGTGGTAGCTGTGATCATGCCACTGCACTCCAGCCTGGGCGACAGAGTGAGACTCCAACTCAAAAAAAAAAAAAAAAAAGAAAATTCTGGAAGGCTCAGAATGTTCATCTTCTGCATAACCTAAACAGCAAGAGGAAGTTTACAAAACATTTTCACATGCCCCTCTCAAAGACACATGGCTCACCCTGTTTCTTCTGCTTTTTTTTTTTTTTGAGTTGGAGTCTCATTCTGTCTCCAGGCTGGAGTGTAATGGCACACTCATGGCCACCTCAGCCTCGACCTGCTGGGCTCAGGTGATCATTCTGCCTCAGCCTTCCAACTAGCTGGAACTACAGGCGTGCGCCACCATGCCCGGCTAATTTTTTGATTTATTGTAGAGATGAGGTCTCACTAAGTTGCCCAGGCTCATCGCAAACCCGTGGGCTCAAGCAATCCTCTCTCCTGGGCCTCCCAAAGTGCTGGGATTATAGGCGTGAGCCACCACGCCAGGACTTCTTCTGCTATTGCTCATATATTTCCCCTCGGCCTGGGCTATGAACCTCATTTCATTTTTTTCCTGCTGTTTCCTAATACCTCTCTGTATTCATCATTATTTGAGCCCCCTCCTGCCAGAAGTCGTCCTCTACTTCTCCAGAATTCTCTCTTTTCTTGTACAATCAGTACCACAGCACAGTTTATGTCTTCCAAGGGCTCCATATCTTCAATACCAGTGAAATCCACAGGTTGCAATTTCTTATATGAGCGTCCTCCCATCTTCCTTCTCATCTTCCATAATCCCTTACTCTACCCAGCCCTCTCCCCACACCTTCCTCAGCATCACCACCATTAGCTGGTACCAGATTGAGTTCACAAAAACATTCAATAAACGCTGATTGAATTGAAAGGCATGAAATTGAACAGACTGGGAGAAGGGATCCTAGGGACTATGGTCAATGACTCAGTTGCCCCACATAAGAGCACAGATCTCCTCTTAGAGAAAGGCCCTGGAGTCTAAAAGTAAATGAGTAGGGTACATGGTACCAATGAGCCAGAGGGGGCTCCCCACCCTCCACCAGACAAAGAGCTTGGCTCAAACACAATTCCCTAAAGCACCACTCTTGACCAAGGCTGTTTAGAACTGCCCTGTGGTACCCTACACCAATTCTCTGAGTGGGGGAAGTTCAAACTTCTCCTATTACTCAGATGCCACAATTTCTAGGTGAAAAGGAAGTTGGTATAAACCACAACAGTGGGGACCAGGCCTAGATGTCTAAAGACTAAGTAGGAGAAAATGTGACTCACTCAGTGTGAATACTCTACCCCCACACATGTGGGCCAGGTAAGGCCATCTATAAAATAATACACATTAATTTCTTCATGTTGGGCTTTTTAACAAGAACAATAAACACTGAAATGGAGTTAAGGAATGTAAGTCAAAGTGGAGAAGTCACCTAACCTATCTCCATCTGTAAAATGGGAATCACAGGAGTACCAACCCCAGAGGGTATGCCTGAGGATGAAATCTGCATATACGTGGTGAAGTGCTCAACGTAGTGGCCGCCCATGGTAAGGACTGCTACGATTTTTATTATTCATTTTGCTGTGAGGATCAAGGAAGACGGAATGCAACGTAAAGCCCCGTGTACATGTGACATACAACATGAGCCCCCAACCCCGGACTGGGGAGGTGGGTGGCACGTGTGGAAGCTTCTGAACCACTAGACCTGGGACTGGGGGTAGCGCCTGAAGCCGCCTCTGGTGACGGCTGCTCCTTGCCTCCCAGAAGTTTCCACCTGGATACTCTGGGGCCCTGGACGGCTCTAGGGAGGGCTGGAGGGACCGGGGAGAGGCAGGGGCGGAACAGGGACGTACCTGCTTTCACTGCACTCCTTCCGCTCCCTCACCCTCAGCCACTTGCGGAGGAGGAAGCGTTTTCGGCGCGGGGAAGCGCTGGGTGTGGAGCAGTTGGACCACGGGGTGTCCTCGTCGCTGGAGGGCGTGATCTCGATGGACGGCAGCTGCAGGAACTCCTTGCCAGGGGCCAAGACGCCGGGCAGGTCCCGGGCCAGCCCGGCCTCCAGGCTCTGCTCCTGCACGTTCTTCATCCGGCGCATCTTGAAGCGCCGGCGGCGGAGCGTGGGGGTCGACGAGCTGGACCAGACCGGACTGCCCTCGGGCGCGCCCTGCGGCTCGGGCACCTGCAGGGCGGGCAGCTGCAGGCTCTCCATCATGTTGGCCGCCGGCATGGGGGCCGTCGCCTCCGCGCTCGCTCCGCGCCCTCTGCCCGCAGCCCGGCTCGCGGCTCCCCACCCCTGGCCCCTCGCGCCGGGGCCGCTCGAGCTGCCAGAAGAGCGAGTTCCTTCTCCCGGAGGGACGCGAGGGGACGCGGCGCGGCGCCGCCCGGAGTCGAACTTTTCGGAGCGCGCGTCCGCCGCCGGCGAGGCGACCCGGGCGCGGGGAAGCCGCCCGCCGGCCGCCGGGCCGCCCTTCTGGGGCTCCCCCGCCGCGCCCGCTGGTGTTCCTTCCGCGGCGCTCGCTCCCTCGCTCGCCGGCGTCTCTGCCCGAGCGGCCGCGGCGGCCCCGGGCCCCAGGGGGCGGCGCGGCCAACTCTCAGCGGTTTGCGTTCGGCAGATCAGGCTGGGGAGCCGGCTTGGCGCTGCAGGGAGGTAGAGGGCGGAAGAGGCAGTGGTAGGAGGGAGAGGGAGGGAGAGGGAGAGAGAGACAGAGAGGGAGAGAGAGAGAGGAAGCGAGACACTGGATAAAAACAAAAAAGGAGGAGGAGGAGCAGGGGACTGGAGGGGGGCGCTATCCCGAAAGGGCACGCACGGGCGGCGACAGCTAGTGTAACTGTACACGGGATCCCATGGGGAGGGCCTCTACCCCCGAGGAAAGGCTGCCTCCAATCAGCCGAATGAAACAGGATCACAGACCAAACTTTCTCAGAGCAACGACTGGCCAGGCAGCTCTCATTAGTCAACTCCCTGCATTTTTTATTTGGGAGAGGGGGCTGCGGAGAAAGGGGAATCAATGAATTCAGTTCTCGTTCTCTCAGGTCACCCAAGATACAGACTTGGGGGGAAAATCAGGGGACTTTTCAACGGGCTTTCTTTTCCTAAGAAAGGTACTTTTAATTACTTGGGGTGTGGGTGGTGGCACCGGAGGCCAGGGCATAGTCAGGAAGAAAGCAAGTTTCCTGGAGGCTGCTTCCAAAATGACAAGCTGAGAAGAAAGAACAGTTCTGTGGCATGAACTGAGGACACCAGACATGACATACCAAGGGAGGACACACAATAGGGTCTGAGTGACACAGGACACACAGGACCATCAAGGAAAAGGGGCGGAACTCTGTACATTGTGAGCAAATCTGCCAGCATCATAGCCCCATCCCAAGCAAAGAATGGCATGAGATGAACACTTGCAAGGCAGTGCAGCCAACAGAGCCCCAGGGAGTCACGTACATCTCCCTTACATTCCTGGGAGCTGATTCAATTCTGCTTCAGCCTTCCAGAGGCATGGACTAGGTCACAGAATCTAGTCTGTCCCCAGGTCATGGAACCTAGAAACTCTGGATCAGTTCTGGCAGTGTCCCAAGAGCTGCTGAACCACTCACTCTCTAGACCCAGGTACCACACTAAGAGATGGGTGGTAGAACTGATCCACCCTATTCTGGCACTCTCTGTGGGATCTAAGTCTTACCTAGCCCAGCTTGTAGAGCAGAGGCTGTAACACCCATTCTCCTTCCTCCCCAGTCCAGTCCGTGCATGTGCCTCTTGAGTCAGTAACTTTCAAGTAGACCATGAGGAGCACCAAAGAATACACCACGAAGTCAGTAATCTGATCCACCTCTCTTGTCTGCCCCTCTGAGTCCAGTTTCCATCTGGGAGCCAATGCCCAGCTTCTGTGCCAGGACAAAGGTCACAATTCACAAGTATCCTAAAGCTGAGGACAAACCACATCCCTAAAGACCACAAGAATTCACTACAAGTAAGTACATCCCAGCAGTTCAGTAAGATGTCAAGGTGAACACTGGCTGTGGGTTCACCATGCCCTGCAATGACACATATGGAGAAGATCAAAGCATCCTGACTTTACACAACCTCGAGAGGCCGGGAAACTGAGGGGAGTACATCTTGCTCAAGGAGACAGACTCCCTGGAACGTCAGCCCCTGTTTCTGACTCTTTTTTTTTTTTTTTTTGAGTTGGAGTCTCACTAGGTGCAGTGGCCGCTCCCGGCCACCGCAGCCTCGCCTGCTGGGCTCCAGCGATCCTTCCTCAACCTTCCGAGTAGCCAGAATTACAGGTATGCGCCACCACGCCCGGCTGATTTTTTTATTTATTGTAGAGATGAGGTCTCGCTACCCAGGCGGGTCTCGAACCCGCGGGCTCAGGCAATCCACTCACCTCAGCCTCCCAAAGGTGTTTCTGACTCTTAACATCAAGCCACTGGCTGTCTCAGGAGTGATTTGGTATCATTCTATTTTAACTCCCGGATGTGGCACAGAAAGCAGAAACCCCTTCCCATCAGGTGTCAGTCTGGCAAGGAGCAGGACACCTCTTCTGGCTCCAGGGCTGCTGACAAGGCTGGGCTGTAACTCCAAACTTGAGAATCCGGAACTAAACCAAGGTTCCACAAAGTTTGTTCACTGCCTTGGATTTCTTCCAAGGACGAGCATTATGCAAGGCATCTGATAACTTCCCAGTTCAAGGAACCTGCGTGTTGGCTAGCTGACGAAGTAGGAGATGGTGGTTGCCTGGGATTCTGGGGAGAAAGAAAGTCCAGACACTGCCATTTACTTGGAGGTGAGCACCTGCAAGGCAGTGCAAAGAACAGCCAAAAAAATAAAAGGAGAGTTCACAAGGCAGTAGCCAGAGATCTGATGGGCAGTTTGGGGAAAGGGAAGCTCAGTGAGGAGGCAGCCCCCTTTAAGTTTATCTTAGACACTCTGAATGTAAACACATGCCTCTCAAAAGGAAGAAAAGTCACCAGCTCCCTCTTCCCACACACGCTAGCCACTTTTCCTGCCCACAGCAGACTCTAGACCTAAAATCCTATGAGATTTAATTTAAGCCTTGGGCACAGCACTGGCTGAGAATGATCATTTACATTTCACCTGGCCTGAGGGAAAATCTTCTCCAAACTAAATCTGAAATGGTCTCTGCTTGGTTGGGAAGCAGATTCCCAGAGCACATCTCGTCTCTAACACTGTAGCCCCTTCTGTCTTTCAAACTATAACCCTTCCCACCATTAAAACCCTATTCAGAACACATCCCTGGCCTCTTCCAGCTGTTTGTGTTGACTGTGTCTCTAGCAAGTAAGACACTAAATAGGGCACTGCATTGAAACATGAAGTGCCCTTCAACTGTGAGCCATGGAGCCCTCATTACTGTTAAGACTTCACACTCCTTGAAGGAAGAATCAAGTTTCTCCTGCCTCTGCTTCTCTCAAGTATCCTGTGCTTTTTATTCTTCTTGTGACCTTTACTCTTATTTATTTACTTATCTGTTTATTTATTTTTCACCCAGACTGGAGTGCAGTCATGCAGTCACAACTCACTGCAGCCTTAAATTCCTGGGCTCTAGTGATCCTCCCACTTCAGCCTCCCCTTAGTTAGGGCTACAGATGTGCACCACCACACCTGGTTAATATTTTTGTTTTGTAGAGACAGGGTCTTGCCATGTTGCCCAGGCTGGTCTCAAACCTCTGGCCTCAAGTAATCCTCCTGCCTCTCCCTCTCGAAGTGCTGGGATTGCAGGCATAAGCCACCACATCCAGCCTACAGTTTTTAAAAGAGCTTTCATGTAATATATTGTGTCTCCCTAGTGGCCCTAAGAATGAGGTAAAACAAATGTATTACCCTCATTTTACAATTGATGAACGTGAGACAGAAGCTTCAGTCATTTACCCAAAGTCACAGAAAAATGACAATGACTACTCAGTGAGAAGGCCAGAACTTGAATTCATGCCTTCTGAAGCCAATTTAGAGACCACCAAAAGTTTGGAAAAATAATTTCTCAGAGTAGTTGGTGGCAGAGAATTAGACAAAAGAGTTTCCAAGACCCCCTTCAGAATCTCAGCCATTGCATTTGCTCCCCAGGTCTTCCCCTTTCCCATATTTCTTCTCTCCCATATTTCTTTGGCTTTCAGCAGCTCCACAATTCTCTGGGATACTGACCTCACCTCTGCCTCCACCCAAGTCTGGCTGTCCAGACAGGTGGTAGCCAGAACAACCCGCAGAAGCCAGGCCTCTGACTTTAAATGAAAGGGGCTCATATTACTAAGCAACTGTTGTTTATTCTCGGCTACACAGGCTCGCTGTTCCTACAGACACAAGACACCCAACACCTGTCTATTACTTCTGGAGACTCATAAAGGACATGGTCTATTATTCAGTCAAAACTTCCAGGAGAAAAGTTAAGTGAAAAATAGCAACTTCGAGTCTGGATTTCTCCTGTGTGCACAGTCAAGTGAACATGAGGTGAGAGGCACAGGCACCTCTGACCCACCATTCCATATGCCCCAGGATACCAAGAGCAAGCAACTCCCAAGGACACAGGATTGTCCCCACCCCCACCCCTCAACACTGTTGCTGCAAGTCAGACAATCCTCACCCTCAAGGCTGGAACACAGAGTTTCTCTCTTACACGACATTCAAAATGGCCAGCCCCAAAGCTTGGCCCATTACGAGGGAAAGAGACAGGCAGTGGGCATGTGGGAAGCAGAACCTGTGGCTGGCAGGGAAGCTGGAAATAGGGACAGAAACATGAACAATGCTGTGAAAGCAATGTTAACTGTCTTCAGATACAAAATTAAGGATGACAAGGCATCACTCACTAGTTCTCTTTTTGTTGCTGAACAAGAGGAAATGAGTTTGTGCATAGTGCAGCATGGGGGATTTGGGACAGATGATAAACATTTACCAAGGGTAAGGAATGGTATGCATGACCAAGGCTGGGTAGAGAGTGGCTTTCTCTGTAGATCTTTAAAGGTAACTGGAGCCTTGCTAGAAGCAGTACTAGGAAAGAGATTATCTCTTAAAGGCCTAGTTCCACCCTGCCACTGTGGGCCTTTAGGGCTCAGATTCTCCCTCTTTAAAGTAACAGCAATTCACTTATACCTAAAACAGTCTGTCTGAACTGACCTGTTGCTGGTTCAGGCATTTTGATCACCAGATGCTAAACACCTCTTGAGACACACAAACAGCTTTAATATCTTGTTGCACCGGTGAATTTGAAATACAGAGCTTAATCACCAGGGTGGTGATGAGGCAGGGAACCAGTGGTGAAAGGTACAGAAACAGGAGAAAGAATTGGAGAGAATAACTTAATCCCCATGGATTTCCTATTCCTTTCACCAGTCCGCCTTCATTTCTCCAGGAAGGGGCTAACTACTTAAGAAATGTCAGGGGAAATTACACTGCATTTGTGTGGTTAGAGAGGAAGGGTAGAAAAGGAGGTGGTTGCTGGCTAAACACACCCTGAATTAAACCATAGTTGACCAACCACCATGTCCAGCTTCTCCTGATGAAAAAGGGAAAAATGCTTCCGGACTTTGATGGAGACTGTTTCTGAGAACAGAACCCTGGAGGATGCTCTCAACCTTGGGTAATGCACAGGGTCGGCAGAGTACTTGCTTCCAATAGCCTTTGCAGAAGCCAGGGTGAGCAATGACGTCACCTCAGGAGGACTGTCACCAGATAAGCCTCCGTGGTTTAATTGCTCATCAAAGGGCTAAGGAGTCAAAGAATGTTTTGCACAACATTTGGCTGCCCCTGTTCTTGATACCAAGGATACCAAGACACAGAGAGATATCATCTCTTGCTCTCTTAATCTTACAAGGACAGTCTTGTGTGCAAACCAGGGCTGGAAAAGACTTCCTGAGGTCACCCCATATCCACCCTTGGTTGCCCATCCCAAGGAAGGCAGGTGGCGTGCTCTGGATGTTCTGCTGCTTCTTTCCTCAAAAGCATCACAAACACCTATACTATCAACTAGTGATTAACTGAAGTTAAGTGACTTGAGCTTTGGACCCCTTACCATCACTTACTAGCAGTTTGATTGTGGCTAAGTTATTGAACTTGTCTGTGTCTCATCTTCTATAAAGTCCTCATAAAATCAAGATTATGAATAGCATCGCCCTGCTGATGTGGTCATGCTCATTAGAACCATGTAGTACACTTAGAACAGAGCTTGGCACATAGTAAGTGCTCTATAAATGTTAGCCCTTGTTATGCCTAATTAAGTTTCCTTTATAATACCCTTATTAGAAAACAGAACTATTTGTGTTGACTTTCAATTCATTTTAATTCTTTTTTTTTTTTTTTGAGTCAGAATCTCACTGTCACCCAGGCTAGAGTGCAGTCAGCACCCTGACAGTCACCCGCAGCCTTGACCTGCTGGGCTCAGGCGATCCTTCTGCCTCAGCCTTCCCAGTAGCTGGAACTACAAGCATGCGCCACTGAGTCCAGCTACTTTTTTGATTTATTGTAGAGAAGAGGTCTTGCCAAGTTGCCCAGGCTGGTCTCGAGCCTTGTATTTGAGGAGCGCCAATTCTGGTGGCAGTGTGAAGTATGCACTGGAGGACTGTCTCTAGCCCATGGGCTCAGGCAATCCTTTCACCTTGGCCTCCCAAAGTACTAAGATTATAGGCATGAGTCACTGTGCCTGGTCTCAATTCATTATAACTTTACAAGTTGTCGTTTGGCTAGAGCACTGTGTAAGGCTCCTTAATAAGTCCTAGGGATATAGCTAAGATAAATAAGATGCAGTTTGTGTATTGGAGCACACAGTCTCTCAAGACAGAATTAATTAAGTACAAAACGAAGACCACACGAGTTTGAGTAGTAAGATCAATACATTTTAACTACAGGGAAAAAGGTGGTCTAGGCAGGTCCTATGGAGTAATTGGTATTTAAGACTTAAAGTATGAATTTCAGTAGAAAAGAAGAATAATGATCAACACAGTGGCTTATACCTTTAATCTCAGCACTTTGAGAGGCTGAGGCAAGAGGATCACTTGATGAGGAATGTGGAAAATGAGGAAGGTGAGACTGACATCCTGATAGTGATTTGTGCCAGAGTTTAGATTTCAGTGAATCGGTCAAATCAAAAATGTATTAAGATCTTATATACAGAGTGCTTTCTAGGCCAGGCATGGTGGCTGGGATTACATCTGTAATCCCAGCACTTAGGGAAGATGAGGTGGGAGGATTGCTTGAGACCAAGAATTCAGGACCAACCTGCAAAACATAGCAAGAGCCCTATCTCTGCAAAAAAATAAGATAAAATAAAATAAAATAAATAGCCATGGTGTGCCCCTATATACCTGTACATCTGTGGTCTGAGCTATTTAGGGAGTTGAGGGGGGAGGATTGCTTGAGCCCAGGAGTTCCAGGTTATAATGAGTTATGATTGTGCCACTGCATTCCAGCCTGGGTGACAGAGTAAGAATCTGTCTGAAAGAAAGAGAGAGGGAGAGGGAGAGGGAGAGGGAGGGAGGAAGGGAGGGAGAGAGAGAAAGAGAAGGAGAGAGAGAGAGAGAGAGAGAGAGAGAGAGAGAGAGAAAGAGAGAAAGAGAGAAAGAAAGAAAGAAAGAAAGAAAGAAAGAAAGAAAGAAAGAAAGAAAGAAAGAGAAAGGAAAGAAAAGAAAAAAGGGTATTAACACTTTGAGTAACAGCACTGAGGAGTGAAAACTCATAGAGTTTTTAAAAATAGGGAAAGATAAGTCAGAGCATAGGGAAGGCCATGTAGTACGAGACAATGAGCTGAACAAACAAGGGGGTCGGATTGTGGTGTTGAAGTTTAGATTTTATTCTTTTTTTGTTTGTTTGTTTTTAAGTTGGAGTCCCATTCCATTGCCCAGGCTGGAGTGCAGTGGCATGCTCACAGCCACTGCAGCCTCCACCTGCTGGGCTCCGGTGATTCTTCTGCCTCAGCCTTCCAAGTATCTGGAATTATAGGCACGTGCCACCACGCCTGACTAATTTTTTGATTTATTGTAGAGACGAGGTCTCACCAAGTTGTCCAGGCTGGTCTCGAACCCATGGGTTCAGTCAATCCTCTCACCTCAGTCTCCCAAAGTGCTGGGATTATAGGAGTGAACCACCCTGCCCAGCCTAGATTTTATTCTTTAAGCAGAGGAATTCTATTCAGGTTGGTTTGAGGTTTTGTTTTGTTTTCTTTTCTTTGGCAGGGGGATATTATTGTCTTATATTTGAAGAGCACCAATTCTGGTGGCAGTGTGAAGTATGCACTGGAGAAGCAACAGATGGAAAGCATAGAAACCATTTAGAAGACTATCTTCCAGTCACTATTTTTGGAATATTGACCACATGAATAGCAAATCGTTCAGGTAAGAGATGTAGAAAATCTGAAATAGGGCCAGAGGAAATTGTGGAATGAGAGGAGATGGGCAAGGAAAAGGACAACCTATGAAGACTTGTTCAGAGAAGCAGATTGGAAAAAAATCTAGAAGGATCAACCTATGAGAAGTTGAGGGGAGAAAGGAGCCAAGGTTTATTGCATGACTACAGTGAGCCAGGCACTGTGCTGAGTGCTTCATGCACAAAATCCCAGCCAGCCCTCCCAACAACGCTGAGAACTAAATTTCTTTTTTTTTTTTTTTTTTTGTTTTTGAGTTGGAGTCTCACTCTGTCGCCCAAACTGGAGTGCAGTGGCCGCTCCTGGCCACTGCAGCCTCGACCTGCTGGGCTCCGGCGATCCTTCCGCCTCAGCCTTCCAAGTAGCCGGAACTACAGGCACGCACTCACTACCATGCTGGCTGAGTTTTTGATTTACTGTAGAGATGATGTCTCGCTGCCCAGGCAGGTCTCGAACCCACGGGCTCAGGCAATCTACTCACCTCAGCCTCCCAAAGGCGCGGGATTACAGGCTGAGCCACCGAGCCCAGCTGAGAACTAAATTTCAAAAGCTCCATTTTAGGATGACAAGGGATTGTACAAGGTGACTTGCCCAAGCTCACACTGCTAGAAAGTAGAAGATGAGCGCAGGTTTAAACGAAGTTCTCTCTACTTTAAAATTCATGCATTTTCAATTATACCACATTTCTAAAAGATAAATGATGTCAAAATGATATAATGAAGTCAGGCAGAAGGAAGACAAAGATAATTCCATTAGATTTTGTAATTAGGTCGTTGATGACCTCTGAGACAACAATTTCAGTGGAATGGTCAGAGAAGAAATGAGATTGCTATAGGTTAAAGAGTAAATAGACAATGAATAAATGAAGGCTGCAGGGTTGCAAGACTGCTCTTTTTAGAAATTTGTCAGGGAAAAGAATGAGAGACATCTATTCATTCTCAAATAGTCTTTGAGAATTACTATGTGTTAAACATTCTTTGGGGCCTAAAGTTAGCTTGTGAAAAGTCACATACATGTGTGTGCGTGTGTGTGGGAGAGAGAGAAACAAAGAGAAAGAGAGAAGAGAAGAGAAAAGAGAGAAGGGAAAGGAAGGGTAGGGAAGGGAAGAGAAGAGGAAGAAGAGGGGAGGTGAGGAAGGAAAGAGAGGCGAGGAGAGCTTTTGGGGGATGGAAAGAAGGGTTTGTTTTTCTTTTAACCTGTGTGTGTGTGTGTTGTTGTTGACAGATGTTATGCTTCTGAGGAACAAAATGTAACGGTATGATTATGCCATTTAAAATGGAGTTCTGGCCGGGCTCGGTGGCTCAGCCTGTAATCCCGCGCTTTGGGAGGCTGAGGTGAGTGAATTGCCTGAGCCCGCGGGTTCGAGACTCGCCTGGGCAACTTAGCGAGACCTCATCTCCACAATAAATCAAAAAAAATCAGCCGGGCATGGTGGCGTGTGCCTGTAATTCTGGCTACTCGGAAGGCTGAGGCGGAAGGATCGCCGGAACCCAGCAGTCAAGGCTGCGGTGGCCAGCAGCGGCCACTGCACTCCAGTCTGGGCGACAGAGTGAGACTCCAACTCAAAAATAAAATAAAATAAAATAAAATGAAGTTCTGCCTATATCTGCTAAGAAAATTGAAGCTTGGTGTTATACCTGGCAATCTAGCAAATCAATCAAAAGTATTTAATCTTCCCAGATTTTAAGCATGCCCTAATACTTGGTCCTGTGAAGTTTCTGGAAACTTTATGTAAAATTATTCATTGCTTCATATTTCTTTTCTCTTTTTTTGAGTCAGAGTCTCACTCTGTTGCCCAGGCTGGAGTGCTTGGAGTGGCACACTCACGGCCACCGCAGCCTCGATCTGCTGGGCTCAGGTAATCCTTCCACCGCAGCCTTCCAAGTAGCTGGGACTACAGGCGTGCGCCACCATGCCTGGCTAATTTTTTGATCCACTTCACTAGAAATATGTACCAAATGCAGTGGGAACATAGGGGAGAAAGATCCTGATCCAGAGAGGTCGTCACAGAGGAGAGAGTACTTAGCTGAGGTTTGAAAGTTAGCAGAGGAGTTTTTCAGGTACTGGGGTAGGGTAGGAGAAGGAGTAGGTGGGGGAGAGCATGTTTCCAGCTTCACATATGCAAAGGCACTAAGGCATAAAAGAAAGTATGGTGTGTTCTCAGAATTACAAAAAGAACTGTTTGAGGCATAATGAATGATTGGGTGGGTGAAGAGCGAGTGCAAGATTATGTCTACTATACATCTTCCTTCACTCACCCATTCAACATATATTTATTGAGCACACTGTGTTCTAGGTGCTAAAAACCAGGGACACAAAGACAAGTCTGGGCCCTGGAAGATCTTATATTCTAATGATCACAATCCCAGAAAGGCGGAACAGAGATTTCAAAGACCTAATGCAACCATCACTTTATCTCCACTGTTCATTTTGTTTTACAGATTGGAAAACTGAGGCATAGGGAAGTTACACAGTTTTACTACAATCACACATCAAAAAGGTTAGGCTTCACAGATAATTAAGGGTTTTACATGCAAAGAAAGACCAAGGTCGAAAAAATCAGAAGCTTAACTCACTCAAAGAAAAGGGCTCCAGAGCTCTAGAAAATGATTCCTTTCAAGTGTTAAAGCAACCATTCTACGATTTTATTTCTGATAGAAATGCAGGCCATTCCGCCTCCTCTAAATCAGAAAACCGTAGCCACCTTTTAAAGACAAGCAAGCCACCATGGTCCAGAGAACTGGTGATGTTTGAGCAGTGTGCTCCAATTCCTTCTAGCAGAACTGTGATCTCTTTTTTTTTTTTTTTTTGAGTCAGAGTCTTACTCTGTCAGTCTGAGTGCAGTGGCACACTCAACAGCTACCGCAGCCTTGACCTGTTAGGCTTTGGCTTAGGCAATCCTTCTACCTCAGCCTTCAAAATAGCTGGAACCACAGGCACGCACCATTACACCCGGCTAATTTTTTGATTTATTGTAGAGACAAGGTCTCACCATGTTGCCCAGGCAGGTCTCAAACCCCTGGGCTCAGGCAATCCTCTTGCCTTGGCCTTCCAAAGTTCTGGGATTACAGGCGTGAGCCATTGCACCTGGCTAGAATCATGATAACCTATTATCCTGAAATAATTTTTTTTTCTTTTTTTTTTTGGTTGGGACCTCACTCTGTTACCCAGGCTGGAGGGCATTGACGTGATTACGGCTCACTGCAGCCTTAACCTTCCGGGGTCAGGTGATACTTCTGCCTCAACCTTACAAGTAGCTGGGACTGGGATAGGGAAACACCTCTTATCAACAGGGTGCCTGAATGAAACGTAATTGTACACCTAACCCTTAACTGTACCCCACAAAATCATAATAAAAAATATTGATTTAAAAAACCAAACAAACAAGTAGCTGGGACTACAGGCAAGTGCCACCATGCCCAGCTAATTTTTTGATGTTTGATGAGGTCTTGCTATGGTGCCTAGGCTGGTATCAAACTCCTAGGCTAAAGCAATCCTCCTGCCTCAGCCTCCTAAAGTGCTAAGATCCCAGGGATGAGCCACCATGCCCAGCAAAATGCTAATATTATTAAAGTAAAATTAGAAAACACTAGAGTTTGGGAAGGGTGATGGGCAGGCATGCGAGGATAGAGAGGGGATGGTTAACGTGTACAAAAGTACGGGATAGAAGAAAGAAGTTCTGGTACTCAGTAGTACAGTAAGGCAACTATGATTAACAATAATTTATTGTACATTTCAAAATAACTAAAAGAGCGGAATTGGAATGTTCTCAGCACCAAAAAAAGATAAATGCTTGAGGCAATGGATATCCCAATTACCCTGACTTGATCATTACACTAATTATATGCTTATATCAAAATATCACATGTACCCCATAAACCTGTACAACTATTATGCATCTGAAATACACGTTTTTTTTGAGTCAGAGTTTCACTCTGTCACCCAGGTTGGAGTGCAGTGGCACACTCACAGGCACCGCAGCCTCGACCTGCTGGGCTCAGGCGATCCTTCCGCCTCAGCCTTCCAAGTAGCTGGAACCACAGGCATGTGCCACCACGCCCAGCTTATTTTTTTATTTATTGTAGAGATGAGGTCTCGCCATGCGGTCCAGGCTGATCTTAAACCCCTGAGCTCAGGCAATCCTCTCGCCTCCCTCTACCAAAGTGTTGGGATTATAGGCGTGAGCCACCATGCCTGGCCAATAAACATTAATTTTTTAAAAAGGTGGGGTCAGGCATGGTGGCTCACGCCTATAATCTCAGCACTTTGGGAGGCCGAGGTGAGAGGATTGCCTGAGCTCAGGGGTTCTGGGCAACTTGGTAAGATCTCGTCTTTACAATAAATTTTTTTTTTTTAAAGAAAAAAACTAGAAAACAGTTACCTGCTTTGTTCTGATGGAACAGCACATTTGCCTAGCACTAGGGAGATGTTAGCCTTTACATACTATGCCAAGCAAAAAATTGGAATTGCTTTGTTGTGACACAGAAAGGAACTGAAGAAAACTGGGCTCAGTGAGGATTTTCACTGGAGACCCCTGTAATCCAGCTCTGGACGATCATCCCCACTGCACAGAGTCATTTATCTTTCTGCAAACAACACATCTAGAGCAATGCGTCTGTAAAGCCTTCATTCCTAGACAAGTCTGCATTTGGTGTAAACTCTTGCCTCAATGAAAGTCATATTGTCAGATGCTCCCACTTGTTCAGGGACAGTCCATTTCTTCTATCCTGCTGCATGCAGCCCCAGAGCTATACCTAGTGGCAAGCCCCCCTGCCTGCCTGTATTCTCCCCAGTCCTATACTAGGAGCTGAGACTCGGGACAACTGAGCTCACACTTCACCTCAGTTCAGTGACTGCAGGTATTTTATATACTCTGAAATTGAGATATGTGGATTGGTCATGCTAGGTGATCTCCAAAATCTTTATTATAGCTTTCAGAGTCTATGAACTGAAAAGGTCTTTGCTTTAAGCAATTCTGGTGTATGAAAATACAGATTTTAAAAATATCTGAGTCTGGCATGATTCTTCTTATAATACAAATTATTTTTTTTACACAAAGGATTTATTAAAAGAGATTGATTCTTTACATGTATGAAATTTTCATTCAACTAATAAACTTTAATAAGACACAATCAATGAGGAAGCCATCCGTTGTGTAACTCAAAGTGTCCAAATAGACATGAAATATGTTGCTGGATGCAGAGTAACCTTATTTATTCATAGTTCCAGGAAAAGAGAGAGCTTCACTTCCTCAACCATTCTCTAGATATAAACAGAATTTTGGGGGGGAGGGGGGCAGTATCTCACTCTGTTGCCCAGGCTGGAATGAAGTGGTATGTTCACAGCTCACTGCAGCCCTGACTTTCAGGTCTCAGGCGATCCTTCCACCTCATCCCCCAAGGAGCTGGGACTACAAGCACAAACCTTCATGTCAGGTTAATTTTTTAATTTTTTTTTTGTAGAGACGAGGTCTCGCTATGTTGCCTAGCCTGCCTGAACTCCTGGGTTCAAGGGATCCTTTGCCTCGGCCTCCCAAGGTGCTGGGATTTATTGGAGTCTCACTCTCTCCCAGACTGGAGTGCAGTGGCTGCTCCTGGCCACCGCAGCCTCCACCCGCTGGGCTCCGATGATCCTTCCGCCTCAGCCTTCCAAGTAGCTGGAACTACAGGCACGCGCTACCACGCCCAGCTAATTTTTTGGTTTATTGTAGAGATGAGGTCTCGCCAAGTTGCCCAGGCGGGTCTCAAACCCGCGGGCTCAGGCAATCCACTTACCTCAGCCTCCCAAGGCGCGGGATTACAGGCTGAGCCACCGAGTCCGGCTGGAAATTTTTATAAACTGAAAATACCACCTTCCTTAGGTGATAGAATTATAAACCTGGAAGAAACATCAGCTATTTTGTCCAATGTTCATCCTCCTCATCCCCTGTCTCACCCAGGTTCATGGATGAGAAACTGAGGCCCAGGCAAGATTAATCTTGGGCCAAGGTTACAATCTTGAGCTGAAACTGCTGTATGTAAATTACTTATCTTTCAGTTAAGCCCTATCTTAATGACTTTCAGTATTATTCTGGCGGTGGTTTTTGACCTCAGAGAATAATTTTTTTTTTAATGGCACTGAGGAGTCCTTACACTCATTCTGCTTTTGTCTATACACATTCTGTGTGCATCTAATTCTTTCATAAGCTCACACGGAGCAAGAAGTTAATCAAACACAAACACCTCACTAAAAATAATAATAACATGTGAAATATAGTTTTGCACAAAGATGTAATAGAATGGCTATTGGCTTTTGGAAAGGTCTTTTTGCATTACATAAACCGAATTCCTGTATGTAAGAAATTCTCCTAGTGTATTTTATTTTATTTTATTTTTTAGATTGGAAAATATAGTTTATTTAGAAAGTTATTTACAGAGAGAGAGAGAGGTTTTCACCTCCCCAAGGTAGGGGAGGGGGCCAAAGCTTAGGAAACGTGGTGGCCATAGCTCAGAGTCACATGGCCAGATCAGAGCTTAGCAAAGCAATGGCCTCCTAGTGCATTTTAAATATTACTTGATTTGTACACGACACTGCAAGAGCACCACTACTTAGCAAAAGTGTATCTGTGAATAATCAACAGACATGGTCTCACCCTTTCAGTTTAAAGCAAATACATGACAATTAGGACCTGAACAAAATGAAAAATCTGCTTTAGTCCAGGCATAGATTAGAAATGTTTCAATGTCCTTAAAAATTTCAGATTTACCTAAAATTTCTGAATCAGGCACCATGTTTCCTCATTTAAGCCACATAATGATTCTATCAGGTAAGTGTCATTTTCCCCCCATCATAAAGATGAGACAACTGAGGTTCAGAGAGATTAAGAACTTTAGATGTCAAGATATGGTTCAAACTCAGGTATTCTAAATCCAAAACCAGTTTTCTCCACTCCACTGTTACTCTACTCCAACTTTTGGCAAAATACATGTTTTCAATCCCCATTCACTGTCATTGTTTGTGAAAACTTTTATTTGATTTGCAATTGGCTAATAAATTAATATTTGGGTTGCAATTCCTCCAAAGGACATGCTTTGTTTCCACATTTAATTCAGTCAATTTCTATTTCATCCCTAACTAAAACATACCATATAATTAAATTGAAACATACCAAATATCACCAATTTCCTTGAAAATTCGTATTGAATTCTAAATATTTTTTTAAAGAAAAATTATCCCAAATATTTATCAAAATTCCCTTTATAAAAATACTTTTTTTTTATGAGTCGGAGTCTCCATTCTGTCGCCCAGGCTGGAAGGCAGTGGCACAATCACGGCTCACTGCAGCCTCAATCTTCTGGGCAGAGGTGATCCTTTTGCTTCAGCCTTCTGATTAGCTGGACTACAGGTGTGTATCACCACATCCAGCTAATTTTTTTTTATGTTTTGTAGAGATAAGGTCTCACTATGCTGCCTAGGCCGGTCTTGAACATCTTCCTGCCTTGGCATTCCAAGGTGCTGGAATTACAGGCACAAGCCACCATGCCCAGCCCAGCAAGAAATACCTTTTATGGCCATATTCAGGCCACATAAACAGTTTCTCATTTGTCTTTAATAACGTAAGTGAGAAGCCAGGCATGGTGACTCAAGCCTGTAATCCCAATACTTTGGGAGGCGGAGGCGAGAGGATTGCCTGAGCTCAGGAGTTCGAGATTAGCCTGAGCAACATGGCGAGATCTCATCTCTACAATAAGTCAAAGAATCAGTTGGGCATAGTGGCACATCCCTGTTGGTTACAGTTACTTGGAAAGCTGAGGCAGAAGGATCACCTGAGCCCAGCAGGTCGAGGCTGCAGTGGCCATGAGCGTGCCACTGCACTCCAGCCTGGATGACAGAATGAGACTCAAATAATAATAATAATAATGTGAGACCCAAATTTTACCTGTACAATGACTATTTGAATACCTAACCCTGAATTTTACCCCACAACTTTAAAATAAAAACAATAATAACATAAAAAGATAATAATAATGTAAGTATACCCCTACCTCTAATTCCTAATTTTTACCCAAGTGTCTATAATAGCTCTTACCTGTGAATAAATCTGCCTGTCGAGCTGAGACAAGTCCGCAGGGCTTTGTAAGTCCTGATGTTTCCAGGCTTCTATTATTGAAAATTTTAGACACAAGGCTTCAAGCAGGAACTTCGAACACACCAAGGAAAAAACTGCTGACTTCTTACAAAGGGGTCAACCCAAAGCTCCACTAAGTTGATTTGCTTAAAATGAGATTTACTATCTCCTGCTGAAATAGTAGCTTAGTAAACACTAAAAGACCTTTACACGTAGCTTCTCTGTGGTCTTAAGGTTCTAATTTAGCTTCCACAGATAGATCTAACTTGTTTCCAGGTCAGGCAATGGCTCAAGTCTTTCTAGCCAGAGCAAAGTCTCCCCTTTTGAAGGCTTGCTCACATGATCTCATTCTGTGCAAGTTCGCCACCTATGCAGGGCTTTGAACTTTGGAACTAGAACATTAAGTTTCATCCCCACCAAAATATCTCCCCAGCTTAACTCAAAGAACAGCCAGCACTTAGTGGTTCCTTATATCCTTCAGGCACAGGCCCAATAGGATACTGAAAGTCTAAGATACTGCTCTGCCACCTCGTTCTTGAGCTCTCTCTCTCTCTGTCTCACAAAACACACACACACACACACACACACACACACACACAGAGAGAGAGAGAAAGAGAGAGAGAGAGAGAAATTTCCCTACTCCCTTCTGGGACTGGAGTTTTTTATTTTTAAATATATTTTTGTAGAAGCAGGGTCTTGCTATGTTGCCCAGGCTGGTCTTGAACTCCTGGCCTCAAGTGATCCTCCTGACTTGGCCTCCAAGAGTGCTGGGATTACAGATGTGAGCCACCACACCCGGCCAAGACTCTCTTAATTCAAAAATAAATGATGAGTTCCTATTAATAGAGGATAAAACATAGAGTGAACCTGTTGGGGACAGTCTCGCTGTGCGGTAGAGACCAGACGGCCTCTGAGGTTACTTCCAGGTCTAAGGCTCTAGAGTGTGCCACAGGTTCCAGGGTTCTATAGCAAGTCCCTACCCTTCTTGCTCTTCTGGCTATCCTTTTATGAAATCTCTTTCTTTTCTCCTATGAGAATGACTTCAATATTCATTTAAACCAACCTTCACTAGTACAAAAAACCTCAAAGCAGCATACCCATACCCCTTTTCAACGCATTTCCCCCCCTTGCATCACAATTAGTGATGTGCATTTTCCACCTCCTCTCAGACTGTTACTGCCATCAAGACAGGATTTATGCCCCATTCAGCTTTGTCATTTGTTATTGAGCTCACTGCTCCATACCAAGCATTTACATTTATCCTCAGTAAATATCTGTGGATGAAAAAAATGATGGCAGAAGGACAAGGGAAGAAAGGGAACAGGTCAGGAGGTCTGAAGAGGCACTCAGTGCAATTAGTTTTCCAGCCTCAAGCTCTCTGGAGGTTGTTCTTCTACTGAAATGCCCTTCTGGAGAGAAAAAAAACGGAAGAACATCGTCTGTCTCCGATGCGGTTTCCCAGGGGGCAGCCTTGACTGTAGTCACAATTTCCCTTGGATTATCACGTCACCCTCAGGCTATATCACACAGGAGGTCTCAGGAGAAATAACCTGAGACCATAATGCTCTTTGCTCAGAACATTCATTCCTGATTAACTAAAAGCTCAGGTTTCTTAGATAAGGGTGTTTGGACTATGGATCTTTGGGGAGCAATTAAAGGAAGGAATAAGAATGCACTTGCAAACAACTGCTTATCTATCAATTCTTGTTTTGTTTTTGTTTTTTTTTTGAGTTGGAGACTCACTCTGTCGCCCAGACTGGAGTGCAGTGGCTGCTCCCGGCCACTGCAACCTCGACCTGCTGGGCTCCGGTGATCCTTCTGGCTCAGCCTTCCGAGTAGCCAGAATTATAGGCATGCGCTAACACGCACGGCTGATTTTTGTTTTTTGTTTTTTTTTTTGAGTTGGAGTCTCACTCTGTCACCCAGACTGGAGTGCAGTGGCCGCTCCCGGCCACCGCAGCCTCGACCTGCTGGGCTCCGGCGATCCTTCCGCCTCAGCCTTCCGAGTAGCCGGAATTACAGGCATGCGCTACCACGCCCGGCTGATTTTTTGATTTATTGTAGAGATGAGGTCTCGCTGCCCAGGCGGGTCTCGAACCCGCGGGCTCAGGCAATCCACTCACCTCAGCCTCCCAAAGCGCGGGATTACAGGCTGAGCCACCGAGCTCGGCATCTATCAATTCTTAAGAAAATATCCTGAATTGGAGTTTATTCTCTTTTTCTTATTGGTAAGGGCCTCAGTTTAACCATCCCTGAGAGGGGGTTTCATCCTACTCTCTTTCAGAGATCTCCAAATAGGCGAATTTCCCAAGTTCCCCTGGGAAATCCTGACAGACTTGAGATGTGGTACTGTCCAACCCTCTAGAAAATGACCATCCTCTCCCCGGGTTTCCTGTTTAACATTAAAAGAATGACTGCCAGTCCTGATTAGAAGACTGACATTGCTGGGCTCGGTGGCTCAGCCTGTAATCCCACACCTTTGGGAGGCTGAGGTGAGTGGATTGCCTGAGCCCGCGGGTTCGAGACCCGCCTGGGCAGCGAGATCTCATCTCTACAATAAATCAAAAAATCAGCCGGGCGTGGTAGCGCGCGCCTGTAATTCCGGCTACTCGGAAGGCTGAGGCGGAAGGATCGCCGGAGCCCAGCAGGTCGAGGCTGCGGTGGCCAGGAGCAGCCACTGCACTCCAGTCTGGGCGACAGAGTGAGACTCCAATTAAAAAAAAAAAAGACTGACATTATTGGGAGGCTGAGGTGAGTGGATTGCCTGAGCCCACGGGTTCGAGACCTGCCTGGGCAACTTGGCGAGACCTCATCTCTACAATAAATCAAAAATTAGCCGGGAGTGGTAGTGCACACCTGTAGTTCCAGTTACTTGGAAGGCTGAGGCGGAAGGATCGCCGGAGCCCAGCAGGTCGAGGCTTCGGTGGCCGGGAGCGGCCACTGCACTCCAGTCTGGGCAACAGAGCAAGACTCCAACTCAAAAAAAAAATAAAAAGAAGATGACATTAAACCATCATTTAAGTCCCCATTAATATCTATTCATTCCATTTGTGATTCAAATTAGAAAAGAATCTTAGAGGAAGCCAACCTCCACATTTTATAGATAAGAAAATAGGTGGCTCATGCCTGTAATCCCAGTGCTATGGAAGACCTGAAGTGAGAGGATTGCTTGTGCCCAGGAATTCAGGGTGCCCGAGGTTGCAGTGAGCTATGATTGTGTCACTGCACTCCAGTCTGAGAGACCTCATCTCTAAAAGTAAGGGTAAGACCTCTGGCCAGGTCGGTGGCTTAGCCTGTAATCCCAGCACTTTGGGAGGCCGAGGCAAGTGGATTGCCTGAGCCCGCGGGTTCGAGACCTGCCCGGGCAACTTGGCGAGACCTCATCTCTACAATAAATCAAAAACTAGCCGGGCGTGGTTGCACGCGCCTGTAGTTCCGGCTACTTGGAAGGCTAAGGCAGAAGGATCGCCGGAGCTCAGCAGGTCGAGGCTGCGATGGCCGGGAGTGGCCACTGCACTTTAGTCTGGGTGACAGAGTGAGACTCCAACTCAAAAAAAAAAAAAAAAAAAAAGAGTAAGACCTAATCTCAAAACAAAAAACAAAAAGCTACCTTTGTTACCCTGCTTACTGTACAAAGAAAGATGAAGTTAATCCATTCGTTACAAAAGAATTGAGTCCTAAAATACAATACCACGTACTTAGAAAAATTAACTTTATTTTCAGAATACTTTTAGATTTACAGAAGTGAACGTGTACTTTTAAAAGCCAAACTACTTCACTGTTCCTATTGCTATTTTACTAAAGTTCCCTCTCATGTCCTGCATCAGAACTACTGCACATTAGTGAGACAAAAGCATCAAATAACATATAAAGGTAAACCTATCAGACTGACAGTTGACCTCTCAGAAGACACTCTACAAGCCAGAAGGATTAGGGTCTCATCTTCAGTCTTCTCAGACAGAGTAACAGTCAGCTAAGGATTTTATATCCCACAAAACTAAGTTTTATAAATGAAGGAAAAATAAAGCCTTTCTCAGACAAGCAAATGCTGAGGAAATTTGTTGTCATTGCTAGACCAACTCTACAAGAAATACGCAAAGGAAGCTGGGTACAGTGGCTCAAGTCTGTAACCCCAGCACTTTGTGAGGCCTAAGTGAGGGGATTGCCTGAGCCTGCGGGTTCAAGAACAGCCTGGGTAACTTGGCAAGACCTCATCTCTACAATAAATAATACAAAGAAATTAGCTGGATGTGGTAGCGCGTGCCTGTAGTTCTGGCTACTTGGAAGGTTGAGGCGGAAGGATAGCCTGAGTCCAGAAGTTTGATGCTGGGATGGCCATGAGCATGCCACTGCCCTCCAGCCTGGGCAATGGAGTGAAACTCCTACTCAAAAAAAAAAAGGAATACTCAAAGAAGTTCCAAATACTTAAACAAAAGTTCAAAATACACCAGTAGAAAAACCCTAGAAATCATAAAGTTCACAGGGCTTGTGGGCTACCAACACAACAGAAAAAATAAATAAACAAATAAAGCAACCAAATAACAGCCAGCATGATGAATGGAATAGTACCTTACATATTAATATTAACCCTGAACATAAACGGTCTCAGATCTCCACTAAAAAGATGAAGACTGGCAGTATGGTTTAAAAAGCCTTCAAGAGACCCACTTAACACACAAACACTCCTGTAGACTCAAGGCAAAAGGGTGGGAAAAAATATTCTATGGAAATAAAGAAGCAAAAATAAGCAGGAGTAGCTATTCGTATATCAAATAAAGCATTCTAAATAAACAACAGTACAAAAAGACAAATATGGTCATTATATAATGATAAAGGAGTTAATCCAACAAAAAAACATAACAATTTTAAATATATATGTACCTAACAATGGAGCCCAGCTTTATAAAACTAATTCTACTAGACTAAAAAATAGAGATAGACAGTAATACAATAATAGTGGGAGACTTCAACACTACACTGACAGCAATAGACAGGTCATCAAGGGAGAAAGTCAACAAGAAACATTGGAGTTAAACTGGACCCTAGAGCAACTGGAACTAACAGACATCTACAGAACATTCCACTCCAAAACTCAAAATATACGTTTTTCTCATCGGCACATGGAACATTCTCCAAGATAGACCATATGATAGGCCACACATCGAGTCTCAATAAATTCAAACAAATCAAAAACATATCAATCACCTTTTCAGTCCACAGTAGATTAAAACTGAAAGTCAATTTCAAGACGAACTCATGAAACCATAAAAAAAAGGAAGTTAAACAATCTGCTCCTGAATGATCCTTGAGTCAACAATGAAATCAAGATAGAAATTTTAAAATTCCCAGAAATGAATGACAACAATGAAACAAGTTATCAAAACCTATGGGACAGAGCCACAGCTGTGCTCAGAGGAAAATTTATAACACTTAAGGGAGACATTAATAAGACTGAAAGACTTAATATAGACAACCTAACATCACACCTCAAAGAACTAGAAAAACATGACCAAACCAAACCCAAAGCTAGCAAAAGAAAGCAAATAATGAAGATGAGAGTAGAACTAAATGAAATTGAATTTTTTTTTTTTTTTTAGTTGGAATCTCACACTGTCGCCCAGACTGGAGTGGAGTGGCCGCTCCCAGCCACCGCAGCCTCACCCTGCTGGGCTCCAGCAATCCTTCTGCCTCAGCCTTTCAAGTAGCTGGAACTACAGGCGTGCACTACCACACCCAGCTAATTTTTTTTTTATTTATTGTAGAGATGAGGTCTTGCCAAGTTGCCCAGGTGGGTCTCGAACCCGCGGGCTCAGGAAATTGAAATTTTTAAAAAAATTTTATTTATTTATTTTGAGTTGGAGTCTCACTCTGTCGCCCAGATTGGAGTGCAGTGGCCGCTTCTGGCCACCACAGCCTCAACGTGCTGGGCTCTGGTGATCCTTCCGCCTCAGCCTTCCAAGTAGCTGGAACTATAGGCATGCGCTACCACACCCGGCTAATTTTTTTATTTATTGTAGAAATGAGGTCTCACAAAGTTGCCCAGGCGAGTCTCGAACCCGCGGCTCAGGCAATCCACTCACCTCGGCCTCCCAAAGCACTGGGATTACAGGCTGAGCCACCGAGACCAGCCGAAAACTGAAATTTAAAAAACCAATACAAAAGATCAATGAAATAAATAAAAAAGTTGGTTCTCTGAAAAAATAAACAAAATTGATAGACCACCAGCTAGATTAACTAAGAAATAGAGAAGATTTAAATTAGCTCAATCAGAAATAAAAATAGATGCATTACAACTGATACGATGGAAATACAAAAGATCATCTGAGACTATTATGAATACCTCTATGTGAACAAACCAGACAGACAAGAGAAAATGAATAAATTCTTAGAAACACAAGCTTCCCCAACCTTGAATAAGAAAGAAATAGAAACTTTTTTTTTTTTTGAGTTGGAGTCTCACTCTGTCACCCAGAGTGGAGTGCAGTGGCCGCTCCCGGCCACCGCAGCCTCGACCTGCTGGGCTCCGGCGATCCTTCCGCCTCAGCCTTCCGAGTAGCCGGAATTACAGGCATGCGCTACCAAGCCCTGCTAATTTTTGATTTATTGTAGAGATGAGGTCTCGCCAAGTTGCCCAGGAGGGTCTTGAACCTGCGGGCTGAGGCAATTCACTCACCTCAGCCTCCCAAAGCGTGGGATTACAGGCTGAGCCACCGAGCCCGGCTAGAAATAGAAACTTTGAACAGACCAATAATTATTAGCAAGATTGAAACAGTAATTAAAAGGCTTTCAACAAAAAAGTCTAAAACCTGACAAACTCCCAGCTGAATTCTACCATTCTTTTTCTTTTTTTGATTCGGAGTCTCACTCTGTCACCGATACTGGAGTGCTGTGGCATGCTCCCGGCCGCCACAGCCGCGACTTGCTGGGCTCCTGTGATCCTTCCACCTCAGCCCTCGAAGTAGCTGGAACTTCAGGCACACGCCACCACGCCCGGCTAATTTTTTTTATTTATTGTAGAGATGAGGTCTCGCCAAGTTGCCCAGGCAGATCTCGAACCTGCGGGCTTAGGCAATTCACTCACCTCGGCCTCCCAAAGCGCGGGATTACAGGCTGAGCCACTGAGCCTGGCCTTCTACCAAACTTTCAAAGAAGAACTGGAGCCGGGCTCAGTGGCTCAGCCTGTAATCCCGCGCCTTTGGGAGGCTGAGGTGAGTGGATTGCCTGAGCCCGCGGGTTCGAGACCCGCCTGGGCAACAAGACCTCATCTCTACAATAAATCAAAAAATCAGCCGGGTGTGGTAGCGTGCGCCTGTAGTTCCGGTTACTCGGAAGGCTGAGGCGGAAGGATCACCGGAGCCCAGCAGGTCGAGGTTGCGGTGACCGGGAGAAGCCACTGCACTCCAGTCTGGGCGACAGAGTGAGTATCCAACTCAAAAAAAAAAAAAAAAAAAACAATAAAGAAGAACTGGTATTGACTTTACTGAAGCTATTCCATAAGACTGAAAAGAAGGGAATTTTCCCTAACTTATTCTACAAAGCCAGTATCATCCTGATACCAAAGCTAGGAAAAGACACATTAACAACAACAAAAACTACAGACCAATATCCCTGATGAACACAGATGTGAAAATCTTCAACAAAAATTAGCAAACTGAATTCAACAGCACATAACAAAAAATCCACCACAATCAAGTGTGTTTTATCTCAGGGATACAAGGATGGTTCAACATGCACAAGTAAATAAACATGATCCACCACGTAAATAGAATTAAAACAAAAATTATATGATCATTTCAATAGACACAGAAAAAGCATTTGTTACAATCCAGCATCCTTTTATGATTAAAAAAAAATCCTCAGCAAAATAGGCAGAGGGAACATTTCTCAAAATAATAAAAACCATATACAATAAACCCACAGCCAGTGTATCCTGAATGGAGAAAAGTTGAATGCATTCCACCTCAGAATTGGAACAAGGCAAGGATGCCCACTTCACCACTCCTATTCAACATAGTACTAGAAGTCCCAGCTGGAGCAATCAGGCAAGAGAAAGAAATATGGGGTGTTCAAATTGGAAAAAAGTAAATCAACAATCTCTGTATGCTAATGATACGATCCTAGAGAATCCTCCAAAAGACTCCTGGACTTGATACATGAATTCAGTAAAGTTTTAGGATACAAAATCAATGTACACAAATCAGTAGCCCTGTTACACACCAATAGCAACCAGGCTAAGAATCAAATCAAGATCTCAAATTCATTTATAATAGCTGCAAAAAGCTAAAAGACCTAAGAATATATTTAAACAAAGAGGTGAAAAATCTCTACAAGGAAAACTACAAAATACTGATAAAAAAATTATAGAGGACACAAACAGAGAAACATCCCATGCTCATGGATTGGAAGAATCAACATTGATAAAATGACACATTACCAAAAGTAATCTACAGATTCAATGCAATTTCTATCAAACTACCAATGTCATTTTTCACAAAATTAGAAAAAACAATCCAAAAATTCATACAGAACCAAAAAAGAGCCAGAATAGTCAAAACAATCCTAAGCAAAAAGAGCAAAGTTGGAGGTATCACATTACTTGACTTCAAATTATAAACCCAAATTACCAACAGCCAACTGATCTTTGACAAAGCAAACAAAAAACATATATTGGAGAAAGGACACCTTGTTCAACAGTTAGTGCTGGAAAAACTGGATAGCTACATGCAGAAAAATAAAACTTGATTCTTATCACTCACCATATACAAAAACTAACTGAAATGAATTAAAGACTTAAATGTCAGACCTGAAACCATAAAAACTCTAGAAAAAAACCAGAACAACTTTTCTGGAGATTGGCCTGGAAAAATAATCTATGGCTAAACCCCCAAAAGCAAATACAACAAAAACAAAAGCAAATAAGTAAGACTTCACAACAATAAAAGCAAATAAGTAAGACTTCATTAAACTAAAAAGCTTCTGCACAGCAAAAGAAATAATCAACAAAGCAAATAGCCTATACAATAGAAGATATTTGCAAACTATACATCTGACAAAAGACTATTCAAAATCTACAAAAACTCAAACAAATCATCAAGAAAAAAGCAAATGATCCCATTAAAAAGTGAGCAAATGACATAAATAGACAACTCTCAAAAGAAGATTTACAAATGGTCAGAAAACATGTGAAAAAATGTTCAACATCACTAATCATCAGGAAAATGCAAACTAAAGTCTCAATGAGATGCCACCTTATGCCAGTCAGAATGGCCATTGTTAAAAAAATTAAAAAGCAGATGCTGGCAGGATGGTGGTAAAAGGGAACACTTATACACTGTTGATGGAAGTGTAAATTAGTACAACCTCTATGGAAATTGGTATGAAGATTTCGCAAACAACGAAAAGTAGATCTACCATTTGACCTAGCAATCCCACTACTAGGTATCTACCCCAAGGAACAGAGGTCATTATATAAAAAAGACATCCACACTTGCATGTTCATAGCAGCACACTTCACAATTGCAAAGAGGTGGAATCAACTGATCAGTAGATAATGAAAATGTGGTATAATAAAATGATAGTTTTATCTATTTATACACACACTATGGAATACTATTTAGCCATCAAAAAGAAAGAAATAATGTTTTTTGCAGTAACTTGGATGGAATTGGACAACATCATTCTAAGTGAACTAACATAGGAACAGAAAACCAAATACCACATGTTCTCACTTATAAAAGGGAGCTAAACTAAGGAGCTGCCAAAGCATAGAGAATGATATAATAGACATTGGAGACTCAGAAAGGGGAGGCAGTGAAGGGGCAGAGGGACAAAAAGAAATCACATATCAGGGTACAATGTGCACAGGTAGAAGTGGTGGGTACAATTATAGCCCAGACTTCTTCACCACTATACAATGCAACCATGTCACCAAAGATGATTTGTACCCCCAAAACTATTGAAATAGAGAAAAAAGAACTACTGTATGTTGTCAGATTTCCTTGTTTTTCATTTTATTGGTAGCTTAAATGACTAAGTGTACAGATTCAGGAACAATTCTCATGTTTCTGAGGGGCAATGTCATAAATAAGAACTTTTGTACAGAATCTACGCTGGGAAGATTACTTATTTATTTATTTGTTACATAATAAATGTACACATTTGGGGGATACATGTGATAATTTAATACATTCATGTAATATGTAAAAATCAAATCAGTGCAATTGGCATCCCCGTCACCTCAAATATTTGTCTTTTATTTGTGGTAGAAACATTTGAATTATTCTCTTCTAGTTATTTTGAAATGTGTAATAAATTATTGTAAACTACAGTCACCCTAATGATCTATCATACACTAGATAATTTTTCTTCTACCAAACCATATATTTGTACCTACTAATCAACTTCTCTTTATTCCTCTCCTCCCCATTATCCTTCCTGGCTTCTGGTAACCACCAACCTATATCTTCTTAAGATCCACTTTTGTAGCTTCCACATATGAGAGGAAGAATATGTGATATTCTTCTGTGCTTGACTTATTTCATTTAGCATAATGACCTCCAGTTCATCCATGTTGCTGCAAATGACAGAATTTCATTCTTTTTTTTTTTTTTTTTTTTTTTAGTTGGAGACTCACTCTGTAGCCCAGACTGGAGTGCAGTGGCCGCTTCCGGCCACCGCAGCCTCCACCTGCTGGGTTCCGGCGATCCTTCCGCCTCAGCCTTCCAAGTGGCTGGAACTACAGGTGCGCGGTGCCACGCCCGGCTAATTTTTTGATTTATTGTAGAGATGAGGTCTCGCCAAGTTGTCCAGGCGGGTCTTGAACCCGCGGGCTCAGGCAATCCACTCACCTCAGCCTCCCAAAGTGCGGGATTACAGGCTGAGCCACCGAGCCCAGCTGAATTTCATTCTTTTAATGGATGAATAGTATTCCATTGTGTACATATTACATAGTTTCTTCATCCATTTATCTGTTGATGGGCATTTAGATGATTCTAATTGTAAGCAGTGCTGTAATAAACATGGGAATGTAGATATCTCTTTGATAAACTGATTTCCTTTCTTTGGGGATATATTCAGCCATGGAATTGCTGGACCACATGGTAGTTCTATTTTTAGTTTTTTGAGGCAACTCCATACAGTTTTCCATAGAGGCTATACTAAATTACCTTCCTGCCAACAGTGTTTGAGGGTTCCCCTTTCTCCACATCCTTGCCAGCAACTGTTATGCCCTTTTTTCTTATTTTCTTTTTTTTTTTAAGTTGGAGTCTCACTCTGTTACCCAGGCTGGAGTGCAGTGGCATGCTCGTGGCCACCTCAGCCTTGACCTGTTGGACTTGGGCGATCTCTGCCTCAGCCTTCCAAGCCCTGTCTTTTTAAAAATAAAAGCCGATTGCTTTACTAGACTCTGGTGTGGCCATGTGCTCTTTGATCTGTGCCTAACCCTTGTTTCCTATGCTCTGGCCCCCTCAGCTACCTTGGAGAATCCTCTCTCTCTCTCACTCACTTACTTTCTAAATAAACTGTATTTTCTCATCTAAAAAACAAAAGAAGCCATTTTACTGGGGTGAGATGACATGTCATTGTGATTTTCTTTCCCTTTTTTAGAAATGAGTCCTTGCTATGTTGCTTAGGCTGGCTTGAATTCCTAGGCACAAGTATCCTCCCACCTCAGTCTCCCAGGTAGTTAAAAATATAATTGTGCACCACCATGCCCAGGTTCATTTATGGTTTTGAGTTGTCTTTATCAGATTATTAGTGATTTTGAACATTTTTTAATATACCTGTTGGCCATTTGTATGTCTTCTTTTGAGAAATAGCTATTCAAATCTTTTGCCCATTTTTAATTGATTTTTTGTTGTTTGTTTTTGAGTTGTTTGAGTCCCTTATATATTGTTATTAATCCTCATCAGGTGATAGTTTGCAAATATTTTCTCCCGTTCTGTGAAGTGTCTCTTCCCTTTGTTGAATTGTTTCCTGTGCTATGCAGAAGCTTTTTAGCTTGATGTAATCCCATGTGTCTATTTTTGCTTTGGTTGCCTGTGCTTTTGAGGTCTTACCCAAATAAATCTTTGCCCAAACCAATGTCCTGGAGTGTTTCCCCAACATTTCTTTTTTTTCCTTTTTTTTTTTTTTTTTTGGTGATTTCATAGTTTCATGTCTTACATTTAGTTCTCTAATCCATTTTGATTTGATTTTTGTGTATGATGGGAGATGGGGTCTAATTTCATTCTTCAGCATATGGTTATTCATTTTTCCAACACTATTTATTGGAGCAGCTATCCTTTTCCCACTGTAAGTTCTCAGCACCTTTGCTGAAAATGAGTTGGCTGTAAACATGCGGATTACATCTAGGTGCTCCATTCTGTTTCATCAGTCTGTGTGTCTGTTTTTATGCCATAATTTTATTTAAATTAGACCAGTACCTAAATACAATCATAGTAAGATAGTCAATGTTTACTGCATCTCAATTTACCTTCAAATCAACCAAATGTGTTAGTAGCTATTCCCATCTTCAAATGAGAAAACAGGAGGCTTGAAAAGATCATCTAAACACACATAGCGAATTGGCAGCTGGGTGGGATTCAACAAGATAATTCGATGCCAGAACTTATGCTCTCATATGATTCACTTGAGCTCTACTGGCGTGGAGTGATCTCGGTCTTTAATGTCAACATCAGGCCTAAACTGGTTCCTGATTTGATAACTCATTCATGCACCTGTATTGCACAGTTATCGCATGTACCTGTACAAAATACCATACATGTTTTTTTGCTTTTGTTTTGTTTTGTTTGTTTGTTTTTAGTGAGAAAGCAGGATTTATTGAGAGGACAGAAAAGCTCCCACTGTGGGAGGGGACCTGAAGAAGTTGGCCCACAAGTTCTTAATACCCATCAAATAACCTGTTTGAGATCAATGTAACCTTGCATTCCATTGTTAGTCACCCTGCCTCCAGTAAGTAAAGTGCAAAAGTTATAGAATTATAATATCTGGGTTCAAATCCTGGATCGACCACTTATTAGCAAGTTAATTAATCTCCCAGTGCCTCAGTTAAACCATATGAAAAATCAGATTGATAATAATAGTGTGCATCCCAAGGGCTTGTTGTGGGAGATAAAGTAATACACATGAGGTACTTAACCCATTCCCTAGCACATAGTAAATACAAAAAAGCCCCATTGTTGCATCATTTTTATGTCTGCAACCATTTATATAAGCATCATACTTTCATCATTAATGTAATACATACTTCCAGTTAACAAGGAATGTCTGGTTACAGGGACATGTCATACAGCCACAATAAAGCACTATAAAAATCCACCTTTTCCACACAGGCTACATTTATAAAATCCAATTATCATTTCAGTAGCTCCCTACTCACACACAAAAAAAAGATGAATAAAGACTGAGGTCAAGTTAATAGCTTAAAATATACAGGTTTATTTATTTTAAGGTCTATGAAGAAGGGGGGAGTTGAAAAATGGTAACAGTTGGTACAATTATGATCATTATTACCACTACTATGAATAGAACTCTTGGGCTTGTCAGCATCTCAGATTTCTGTATTTGCCTTTTCTAAAGGAACTAGAGAATGCTTCATTGCTCCCTTACAATGGGAGTGGTTTTGCCATTCGCTTATCATCACCATTACTCTCAATAGAAGTTAAAAGATGGCATTTTGTTTTTCTATTCAAGCGAGTGATCTTTCTGTGCCTTTTATAACAGGAGAAGCAACTGGTAAAGCTAATGCAATGTACTGTAACGAATGCCTTGGAAATGCCTAAAGCACAACAAACCTAATCCACTTTGAAGACTAACTGTATTCAGCAAGCTAGGTTTTATATTAAGCTATATATTATAGTAAAATCAGCTCTAGGGGAAAAAATCCTCTTTGAACTAGAGCTAAACCACATTTATTTATTTCTAAAACTTACAAGAGCCTGATGAAATAGAAAAAAACCCAAACAAACCTCAATAATAAGATACTAATTTAGCCGCTGGCTGAGCTACTATAATGGTAGATATATAGTTTTTGCACAAAGGCTATGAGTGTATGCATGATTTCTGTAACTCCCATGGTGCACATCGGTCCAAAAAGTAACAGTGATTTTTTTAATAGAAAACACTAATAGCAAGCCTCGACATCACTGTTTTGCCAATGAAACATAACAGCAAAAGTCAATTAAACAGTGGTTAACAGAATAACCATTATTAAATCTTCTTAACACATAAAGAATTGTAGAAAGAAATGATTGGTTTAGAAAAGAGTGTCTGAAAGTCTAATGACATTTATTTACCCTGACAGAAGAATAAATGGTCAGAGAAGTACATCCCACCCAGTCAAATACCTTAAAGATAATAAAAAGGATCTTCAGTTGACTAGATCTAACTGGCCCTGCAGGGCTCTGATAATACAGAGCTTCATCTCAACCAAGCAGGCCCTGGTTCTTTTATACTCTTGACTGAGAAGACAGCAAAGTTGGCCATGAGATCTAAACAAGCCTCTGGAACTTCAGATAAATGAGATCCTACCAGTGGGCATCTTTGGGGGCTTTTCATCCAAACCTGCTTCTCCAAGACCAGAGCAGGTCATTCTGAATGAGTTTTCATAAATATGAACTAACTTTTGAAGGGTGTGCATACGTGGGTGAAAAAATCTTTTGAAAGAGAAGCAATGTTGTCAAGGGGTGAAACCCCAAGACTCTAGAGTGAGGCAAAGTTTTAGCCCTGTTCCACTGCTCACTGAAGGGACTTTAAAGGATTTTCTCATTATCTCAATTTTTGTTTGCTTATCTATTCATGAATCCTTATAACAAGTTTACTGAGTAGTTATATGAATCAGACACTGCTTTGAATAAAACTCACCAAAATCTCCTTGAGGAAAGAATATTCTAATGGGAGCAGGAGACTAAGCAACAGACATAAAGACTAATTAAATAAATGAGAAAGTATATTAGAAAGTGACAACAGCTATGCAGAGACAAGGGGGACAGGAATGAGGTGGGGTAGTCAGAGTAAGCCTCTTAAAGAAAGTTACATTTGAACAAAGCATATCGAGAAGCAGGGAGTTAAGCATCTGTCTACAGAAACATAATAGTGGTGCTATCTCAGAAAGTCGCTAGAAGAATTAAATTAGATATGTGCAGAGTACTTAACACTGTACCTGGCACACAGTAAATGCTCAACAAATGCTAGCAATAATATGATGATGAGATGATGATGATGATGAATTTCTAAGACCATTATCAGTTCTTCTAAGCCTTTCTAAGGTCATCCACTATACAAATAATAGCCACTTGTTTTTATTAGACAGCCTTGAAGGTGAGCAATGCTGACTTGAGCTGTATCTTTTCAACACAATCATTTTTTCCTGACTTGGTTCTGTAGACACCGTCCTATCTGAATATTTAGCCACCTAAGGTTGTTCTTGCATAAGGGTTACAGACCACACAGTTGAAAAGCATGAGTCAGAGAAGGTCAGAGAACTGCCTCCCCTCTGGAGATGCCTGCTTTGCACAGTCCCTCTTCTTGGAAGTCAGAGTGGAGGTGGGACTGGGGTCCTGGATGCCCTCTGAAGATTGATTTCTGCAGGATCTGCCTACACCTTAGGCGAAGACCTACAGGTTGAAGAATTCTAAGGAACCTCCCTTATCCTGCATGCTGTGCAGCTCTTCACAGAGGGAACAAATAGAGGTGAACCCCATGTAGTCTCTCTGATCCTTTCCCATGTGCTTAGTGGAACATTAAATTCAGGCCTTCATTTCAAAATAAAAAAAATGGGATGAGTTCTTGTGAACGTTTCCCAATGCCCCCTTTCCCCCATAATTACATTTCCTGATGTTTGTTGATCAGTTCTCTATTCTAGACACATCATCTTCAGCACTGCCATTAATGCAATGAAGGGAACAAGGGAAGGTCAAAGAAAGCAGAAGGCCCCTAATCTCTCATGTGGACAGAATATGCTTTGCTCCATTTCTCGAGCAACAATGGGTATGATAAAGGGAGAAGGCAGCGATAGAAATCTCTTCCCAAAGCTAGTTTGGAGAGCAGGAAACTCGCCTTTAAATAAGAGTAAGAGCCCAGGACTAGGCGGGCTCAGGGCAAACTGTGACACAATCAAGACTCCATTCCAGGGAGGTAATACTCAAGCTCAGGATAGATTTATTCTAAATGCAGCACTTTGAAGGTAATAAAGAGAGTGCATACTGACTTGGTCTCTGGGGCTTCTTACCTTGAAAAAAATGAAGTCAACGTTAAGGGGAAAATAGTATGTTTGGGGAGTTGGGCTTTATATAATATCACAAAGCTTTTAAACAGCAACAAGGGGGAAATGTATTTAGAGTTAAAAAGCTAGTAATACATTTGACCTTACAATCTTGCTCCTAAGAGTGTGTGGCTTAGAGGAGGTGGGGCATTGGAGTTAGGCAGACCTGAGTGTGAATCCTGGATCTCCTGGTTAAGTCACACAAGCCAGTGAATACAGAGCCTTCTGTATGAAAGGGAAAACATATATGCACTTCATGGCTGTGAAAATTAACTGATACACCATGGGTAAAGTGCCAAGTACAGTGTCTTATCAGCACTCAACAAATTACTTCAGTTTTTCTTTAGCAACAATAATTATTATTTAGTATGCAAAAGAAAATGCTTATTTAGCAGTGGAAAGTTGGCAACAACCAAAACATCATACAACAAAATGACTAAAGAAATCTTTTCCACTCAAAGGAGAAATGCAACTGTTAAAAAAATATAAACAAGGTCGGGAGTGGTGGCTCACGCCTATAATCCTAGCACTTTGAGAGGCCTAGGTGAGAGGATTGCCTGAGCCCACGGGTTCGAGACCAGCCTGGGAAAACTGGCAAGACCTCATCTCTACAATAAATCAAAAAATTAGCCAGGCTTGGTGGCACACGTCTGTAGTTCCAACTACTTGGAAAACTGAGGGGGAAGGATTGCCTGAGCCCAGCAGGTCGAGGCTGCAGTGGCCATGAACATGCTTCTGCACTCCAGCTTGGGAGACAGTGAGACTCCGACTCAAAAAAAAAAAAAAATCTATTATATACTTAGATAGTTTATACATAACTAGTTATATTTAAATAGTTATAATTCAGTAGCTTATAATTACTTTCACATGCATTTTCTGGAAGTGGAATAAAATCACATGTATGCTTACAACATTGCATATCTGTGTGTATAACACATATATAACATATTTATACATATAACAAATAGTTTTCTATGTTGTATTAAGTAGTATCAGTATAGATTTCATTTGTTTGTAATAATCGTTTTTTAAGATAATACAATATTTTTAACCTAAAAAAAGTCAAAATAAAATTCAGTTTCAAGCCAGCATTTCTCCTACATCTTGCCAGCAGGTAACCAGGCTGTGTGTTATGGTATTGCAGCACCCAGGGGCACATTTTAAAAACCAAAGACATGCTTTTTACAGCTCTACTCACAATAGCAAAAACATGGAACCAACCATGCTGCCCACCGAAGCTGGACTGGATTTTTTTAAATGTGGTACATATACACAATGGAATATTATGCAGCCATAAAGAAGAACAAACGTATGGATTTCGTAGCAACTTGGATGGATTTAGAGTCGATCATACTCAGTGATCTATCACAGAAACAAAGAACAGAGTATCATATGTTCTCACTCATAAGTGACCTTGAACAATTATCATAATACTATAAGAAAGGGATTGGCAGTAGTGGGAAACTGCCAGGGGGAGGGGAGGATTGGCAGTTGAGGGAAACTGCCAGGGGAGGAAGGGCACACCTCATCAACAAGGGTACCTGCATAATCAACATTTATATACCTAACCCAGAACTGTACCCCACATCTTTAAAATTATAAAAAACAAAACAAAAAGACCCTAAGGCAATAGTGATCTCATTCTCAGAAACTTCTGTCTGTGTGTCAGTGTAGGGAAGGGAAGACAAAACAGATACCAGAAGTGTCCCAGCTGAGACATGTAAGGGCTCAGCAGTGTCAAGACAGCAAGTATGGGGCACAATGGCAATCAGATGGGACGACTGAGGCACAGCTACCAAAATAAAAACCCACATATGTATATATAGATCTTTGTCACTGAAACACTGATACACATATAGTAATATGATTTTTACAACACTCCAACAGAGGAAGCAGAATAAGTGTAGTGTTACTTTATAAATGAGAAAAAATACAAGACCAGAGAAATTTGCATGAACCTCTTAGAGAGGCAAAGGCAGGATTTTCAGTCAGGTGTGCTCTTCTCAAATTCCCATAATTATCAATAGCACTGGCTCAGTAGTTATGTGGTAAGACAATATACGGTGTTGGGAATACAAGTTTTCTTAATGCCAGGTTGAGGTTATTTTTACTACCTAAAAAAAAAAAAACTGTAATCACATTTCTTTTCCTCTGGATCTTGGTAAGGATTACTCTAATCACTGCCATCTCTGGGTATATAACAATGAAATTAAAAAAAGAAGCCGGGCTCGGTGGCTCAGCCTGTAATCCCGCACCTTGGGAGGCTGAGGTGAGTGGACTGCCTGAACCTGAGGGTTCAAGACCCGCTTGGGTAACTTGGTGAGACCTCATCGCTACTATAAATCAAAAAATTAGCCGGGTGCGGTAGCATGTGCCTGTAATTCCAGCTACTCGGAAGGCTGAGGCAGAAGGATCACCGGAGCCCAGCAGGTCGAGGCTGCGGTGGCCGGAAGCATGTCACTGCACTCCAGCCTGGGTGACAGAGTGAGACTCCAATTCAAAAAAAAAAAAAAGAGTATAAGGATTACAGACCAGTTCAGATCTTGTCCTATTACCGCTTGTCTTTTGAAACAATAGATATTGCACTCTATCTAGGAGGTAGAAAGCTCATTCTGCTTCCAGCTGCAGTGGGCTTTTGTCTTCAGAGGTCTAGCTTAGGAAAACACAAGAAAGTAAATATTGACAGCCTGGGTCAGCATTAGTGTTTGGAAACAGGGTTATCCTGCATGAATTCATGCTCAATCCAATTTAGAGATAATCCAAATCATCCTACCAGAGCCCCTGTACATTCTAGTGGATTCCACTTATTTCTAAATGCTCACTACCCATTAGTGCCTTAGTGCACAGGTAGCTTTGTCAAACCTTTTCAATCTGCCCTGTGGATAACAACCCCTGACTCAAGGGCTGCAGAGTTGGGGGGTGGCCCCCAGACTTTCTACCCATTCCATTCTACTATTTTCTTAGAAAGCAATGAACTAGCCGGGCTCGGTGGCTCAGCCTGTAATCCCGCGCCTTTGGGAGGCTGAGGTGAGTGGATTGCCTGAGCCCGCGGGTTTGAGACCCGCCTGGGCATTGAGACCTCATCTCTACAATAAATCAAAAACAAATCAGCCGGGCATGGTAGCGCATGCCTGTAATTCCAGCTACTTGGAAGGCTGAGGTGGAAGGATCGCCAGAGCCCAGCAGGTCGAGGCTGCGGTGGCTGGGAGCGGCCACTGCACTCCAGTCTGGGTGACAGAGTGAGACTCCAACTCAAAAAAAAAAAAAAAAAAAGGAAAGCAATGAACTGTAACATACCATCCATTTATACATCAACTCATCCAAGTTACTTTGACAAATAAAATAGAATTCTGATCCCTTGGTTGGACAATTATTCACTTCTGGGTTCCAATACTAGTTTTAACATAACCTAGGCCTTGGCTCTACACACAATAAAAGCTGTGACAGGGAAGCTATCAGCCCTGCAAATAAACAACTAGCTGTAAAGACATATGCCAAAGAGGCCAGGAAAATTCCAGTTGACTTTCTGTACTGAAATAATACCTCATATTATAATTCCCTTCAATTTTACTTAGTTTTCTGTTAGGTAACAGTCTTAGCATTTCTGAGAACTGCCAAAAAAAATCTGAGTTCAGAAAAGCTGAATTATTATTCCAAATTTACACAGCAGAATCCTAGTTTAGGATTCACCGTGAAGCTATACAGTCGGCCTCACATCGGTATTCCAAAGTTTAGCTATAATATAACAGGCATTAAAAGGCCACTTTCCTAAATATCATTCACAGAGATCCACATTTTCTCCCTTGAAAGTGTGAAGATTATAATACTAACTCCCAGAGCCTTCACCTCACTATAAGAAAACAACTTCATCGCCTTGGATTTGGGACCATGTGGAACCACTTCAGTGTGCAACGAATCACTTGCCTATTGTCTATGGATAAACCTAGACTGTGAGCCCCTAAAGAGCAGAGGCTTTGCTTTGTGGAAGATTGTATTCACCCAGTCCAGAGCTTTGGCACTCAACAGATGTCTTTTGGGTCAATTAATACACATGAACGTTTTAATTTGGGGAAATGAGAGAGACAAGCCTAAGCCTGTCAATTTGATTTGCTCTGGTATTCTGGGACACTGATTCGGACGAACGTGCTTCAAAAGGGTCATTAAACCCACCCTGTTTAAAACTATAACCCAGACAGAAATGGCAAATCACTTAATGGCATGGAACAACAGGTTCCTAATGCCCTCTGGTGGCCAGGATGCTTCCAGATGCCAAAGTTCCCACAGCTCTGCTAATGCTTTCAATCTAAGCATCCCAGAGGCCAAGAATCTGGAGATTTCATGGGATCCGCTCCCTCCTCCAAGCAACAGAGTCCTTGGTCTGTGGGACAGAAAGATGCCATCCCATTCCCAAAGTCTTTGAAGGAGGCTTCTCATCTCTTTCCTGACAGCAGGTGAGCATGTCAAGAAGCTGAAACTGAACTATTTTAAAGTGAATTGCCTTTAGTAAATGGTCTGTGGTTTCAAGAATTCCTCAGGGAAAAAAAAAGATCATTCAAAGAAAATAATAGCCGGGCTTGGTGGCTCAGCCTGTAATCCCGGGCTTTGGGAGGCTGAGGTGAGTGGATTGCCTGAGCCCGCGGGTTCAAGACCCGCCTGGGCAACTTGGCGAAACCTCATCTCTACAATAAATCAAAAAATTAGTCGGGCGTGGTAGCACGCGCCTGTAGTTCCAGCTACTTGGAAGGCTGAGGCGGAAGGATCGCCGGAGCCCAGCAGGTCAAGGCTGCGGTGGCCGGGAGCGGCCACTGCACTCCAGTCTGGGCGACAGAGTGAGACTCCAACTCAAAAAAAAAAATAGAAAAGAAAATAATCATTTCCAGTTTGTGATGTTCAATTTTCCATTTATTTGGGATTCTCAGGTCAGGTCACCCTTCTGAGCATAAAAGACCTTCAGAGGTCTTTTCAAAACTTGTATTGCTAGCATTCTGTGATGATGTCCCTACTTCATGGAAGGAGAAACTGAGGATCCAAGCCAATTACTGATAAAACAGGCCAGGCGCAGTGGCTCACGACTGTAATCCCAGCACTTTGGAAGAGATTACAAGCTGGAGAACAGCCTGAGCAACATAGCAAGACCTCACCTCTAAAAATAATAATAATTTAAAAAATTAGCTGATCTTGGTGACTTGCACCTGTAGTCCCAGCTACTCACGAGGCTGAGGCAAAAGGATCGCCAGAGCCTAGGAGGTCGAGGCTGTGGTGAGCTGTGATTGTGCCACTGCACTCCAGCCTAGGTGACAGAGTGTGACCCTGACTAAAAAAAAAAAAAAAAAAAAAAGGTAAGTGCTCTCTAAAGCCTACAGAAGGGTTTCGTTTTTATTTAGTTTTGTTTTAAATGTTTGGTGAATGAAAAAGAAACCTCAACTACTGAAGGGAGTTCTAGGATACACATGGCATGTGCAGGGATTTTTGCGTTTTATTCCACTGTTGACATCTCAACATTTAAAATAGTGTCTGGTCCATGAATACATATTCAGTGAATGAATGAATGAATAAGCTGAGCCTAAAGGGAAAGAGGTACTTTTTGATGGAAATTATTGCATGCTGGCACTAGTCAGTCTTTATTTGGAGAGGATGTCATCTCCTCCTTTGAGAAGACTTTTAAAAATTAAATTCACACATCTTAAAAATTATAAAATTTGAAGACTGGAAGGAACCCTAGAAATCATCAGTCTGATCTCTTCGTTGGTTTCATACATTCACTTAGTTGATGAGTAAAATGAAGCTCAGAGAAGTGAAGCAACACACCATAGGTCACACAGCTACGTAGTGCAAAGCCTAAAGTGATTCCAAGTCTTCATTCCTAATACTTTGTGAAAGAGAAATGACACTAAAAGTTTTTGGTTGTGATGCACAACAAGAAATATAATATATATTGTGACCACACTATATACTGTGACCCAGTATATATACTTGTATGTGTACACACACACAAATACTAACAATTATTTAGTGAAAAACACAAATTTTCTCCATGTAATGCACCCTGGTCTGGTGTTTATTCTATTCTATTTCATTTTCTGGTAATATTTTGGTCACAGCTAACTAAACTAATTTTGCAATCTAAAATTTTTAAAGACACCAAACTGTAGTATCTTGCCTATCATACACTCTCCATTTGTACAAGACTAAAGTCCTGCAGAATCTTCTGCCAGAGAAGAGAGCAAGAATAATCAGTTTCTTAGGACCACGTGGCCCAAAGATCCTAATTTTTTATGTTAGCACAGGCCATATCTCCCACTGTCAAGTTTCATCTCTCTTCCAAGAATCTAGTCCAATCTTTCCAGCCAGGGTTACCACAACAGTGCTCTCCAAACACAGACCAGAGTCAGCAGCAGCAGCCTTGTTCTCGTCCTTGACTGGCTCTCTAACCACAAGTTAGTAGGGTTTTGCATCCGTATGTAAAACAGCACATCCTTATCTCTCACTGGCCTCTTTCCACTGCCGTCACTCTGTCCCCGCCCTGGGAGACTGAGAGGGGGGGAGGATGGTGGCAGCCAGAAGAGGAAGAGCAGAGAAGGGTCAGTGCAGGACAAGTAGGTGAGTCTGAGAAGGTCACCAGCTACATAAGTAGGTGTGAACAGATGGACTGCTGGATAGTCTCTCTCTCTCTCTCTCTCTCTCTCTCTCTCTCTCTCTCTGTCACAAGATTACAACACTCTCCCTTTCCTCTCCTAATCCCATTTGATCATTTTCTCCACCATCTCTTTCCCTGGTCTCTCTCCTGTCAAATTATCTCCCTCTCTACATCTCTGGAGCTAAGACAGTTAACGTGGTGGATAGATGGTTTCTTGCCTATTTCCCTTCTAACTGACAGGTTCAACTCTGACTTCCCATTTTCCTGCTGAGAATCAGCAAGATAGGATTTGGCAAGGGGTACTATGTGGCAGCCAGGGCTGAAAACTTCCCCACAGCAACCTGGGCACATTCCCATGACTCCCTGGCACTGGGCAGAATTTCCAAGGCTGGCAACTCAGCCCCTCTCAGGAGCAGTGCAAAAGCCTGCCTTTGTCTCTTACCAGAGAGTCTCAACCTGGCTGCCAGGCTGAGTAATGAAGGCCATGAGTAAGGAGAGGAAGCTGGGCAGTGCTTTGAATTTTTATTCCTCATTTCAGATGTTCTCATAAACAGTTTTGTTGTTGTTGTTGTTGTTGTTGCTGTTGTTGTTTGAGTCATGGTCTTACTCTGTTGCCCAGGCTGGTGTGCAGTGGCACAATCACAGCTTACTGCAGCCTTGACCTCCTGGGCTCAGGTGATCCACCTGCGTTAGCCTCCCTAACCCTAGCTAGGCCACCAAAGTGTCTGATTCTCAGTCACCTCAGCTTTAAAATGTAAGATTAGAGATAATAAACAACAATCAATTGGTCACCTTCTAAGGTCCTTTCAATTGCTCAACACTAATTCATTATCTTGAAAGCTGTCAAATAAAGTAAATGAATTACGCATTTAACCTTGCATTCCTGTACTGACTACAATACTGGGGAATCAAATAGTTGTTGAAGGGAAGTATCTCATTTGAAAAGTATTCCAACAAATAAACAAAAAAGAAATGATGGACTAGTACCATTTCGCAACATCTAATGAATTGATGGGCTTAGACATTGAGCATTAACGACTACTTATGTCTCAAAAAGAGAGACAAGTAGACATTATGTGCTTCCTGATGAGAGAACATAATACCACCCACAATCTTGTCAGAAAGATCAAACCTAGTCGGATGAAACTTCTGGATCCAGCAACAAATTTGCAGGAAATAAAAAAGACAGAGAACATGTTGAACCGCACTCTTGAGTATGTAATCAGCAAAATTCAAACTGTGAGAAGCTCCACAGGTCAAATGCCCTGGTTCTTCCAAAAAAATAAGTTTAGGCTGGCTGCGATGGCTCATACCTGTAATCCCAGCACTTTGGTAGGCCAAAGTAGGAGGATCACCTGGGTCCAGGAGTTTGAGACTAGCCTGGCCAACATAGTGAGACTCTATCTCTACTTTTTTTTTAAGGTTAAAAAAATAAGCTGCTGCTGGGCTCGGTGGCTCAGCCTGTAATCCTTTGGGAGACTGAGGTGAGTGGATTGCCTGAGCCCACGGGTTCGAGACCCGCTTGGGCAGCAAGACCTCATCTCTACAATAAATAAAAAAATCAGCCGGGTGTGGTAGCGCATGCCTGTAATTCCGGCTACTTGGAAGGCTGAGGCGGAAGGATCGCCGGAGCCCAGCAGGTCGAGGCTGTGGTGGCCGGGAGCGGCCACTGCACTCCAGTCTGGGCGACCGAGTGAGACTCCAACTCAGAAAAAAAAAAAAAAAAGCTTAACTAACAAACAGAATAAAGGAATATAAGGTGAACCTGTAGAGTAAAAAAAAAAAAAAAAAAAACCCAAACAAACTTATAAGACATCAATTTTTTTAAATGGAGAAGATAAGGTTAGAATGTCGGGAGAGTCACAGTTGGATGATAAAACTAAGGAAATGCAAGGAAATGATTATTTTAAGAGTCAGGAGAGTAATTACTTTCAGGGAGAAAAGAGTATGTGATTGGATCAGAGCACACATAGGGGCTTCTGAGGCAGCTGGCAGAGTTCTATTTCTTGTGCATCATTCCCTGTATATGTGTTTTATTTTACAAAAATAAGATGGTTTTTAAAAAAAACAAGAGAGTAGAAAAAAATCATCTTTAATTCCTCACAGAGCTAGAACGTTGGCTTCTGGGATTCCAGATCTAAAAAGTTATAGGGGTTGCGATTGTGAGCTCAATTGTGAGAAACCTGGGAGGTAGGAGAGCAGAAAGGCTGAGTAGGCTGCAGGTACAGACCTGGCCTTGAGCCTGACACTGCCGCTTGCTGTGACACTGGGAAGTTCAGCCAACCAATCTAAACCCATTTTCCTCATCTTCTGAGTGGAGATAATAACAGTTCCTCCTTGTTGTTGTGACAATTAAATGAGACAACTCCTCAGAGTTCTTAGCGTCAACTCTGGCACACATTTTTCAATACAGGTTGGCTAATAATAACAATTATCACTACCTTTGTTGTTATTATCTATCTGGTAATTAGGACACCCCTAATCAGACATAAACCAGAAGGTAGGCAGCAAGAACATGACCTCTTTGGGGACACTAGTGATGAGGGCGGTTGCAGAGGGGTAGCTTCACAAAGCTGGTGGGCTTACACCAGTGTGATCCTCAATGGACATGATGTCTCCTCAACTCACTCTTCTTCCTCCCCATTAGACACTAAAACCGCCTTCCTCCCTAAGCCATTCTCATTAAAAGCCTTTTTCATCAATTTAATCTGTTGGCTTGTCTGTTGTTGGTTCTTCTAGTCTCCAGGTGGAGAAATCTCAGGGCACCACTTGCTGTTTCCATCAGTCACTGGGGCCACGTTGTGTTAGGGAGGCCACCAGGAAGAGCAAATGCCCATGGGAGGCAGAAGAGTCCAGAGGTTAAGAGTACAAGCTCTGCAAAGGGCTGATGATGAGGATGAGGGTGACTGTGAGAATGAGGTCCAGAGTGGACACAACAGGCTGTAAAACCTGGGAGTACCACACCCATACCAGGAGTCACAGAGTTGCTTCCAGCAGAATGGTCAAATGTCCTCTGCTTTTCTTATTCTAACTTCTTGGTAAGGAGGAAGAATGCAGAAAAGTTGGAGCTACAGTCGAATTTTTTTTCCATGTTATTGTTCAAACAATTTCATCATATCTGCATGACAGTGGGCAAGTTACCTGTGCCTTCATTTCTTCATCTATAAAATGGGAATAAGAGAATCTACTTCATATGGTTGCTATGGAGATTAAAAGGGTTAAAATATATAACTCGGTTTCAACAATGCCTGGGATATTGTCTGTTAGAGAGAGAGCTCTGTTGTCAGACTTTCTGAAGTGAAGTACTAGCTCCTTCCCTTGTTAGTTCAGTTACCTTGGAGAAGTTGTTTTGCCTCTCCGTGTTTTGGCTTTTTCATCTATAACATAAGGTAATAATAGTACTCATTTTTCTGCACCACAAACAAAACAATCAACAAAATGCCAAGGTAACCTATGGAACGAGCAAAGATATATGCAAACCATAAGCTATGGACTCAATATTTATGTTCCCCCATAATTTGCATGTTTATATACTAACCCCTTGATACAATGGCATTAGAAGGTGAGGTCTTTAGGAGATACTCAGGTCATGAGGGCGGAGTCCTCATGAATGAATTAGTGTCCTTATAACAGAGAGCCCACAGAGTTCCCTCACTATTTCTGCCATGTGAGGAGACAGCAAGGTGGCCTCTTTGAAGCAGGAAGCAGACCCCCATGAGACACCAAATCTGCCCACACCTTGATTTTGGACTTCCAGCCTCCAAGGCTGGTCAGAAGTAAAGTTCTGTTGTTTATAAGTCACCCAGTTATTGGTATTCTGTTATAGCACCCCAAATGGACTAGACATTATATAGCTGATAAAAGGTTAATATTAAAATATGTAAGGAACTCCTACCACTCAACAGCAAAAAAACCCCAAACAAAACAAAACAAAAAATAATTTTTAAAAAGGAGCAAAGGAGCCGGGCTCGGTGGCTCAGCCTGCAATCCCATGCCTTGGGAGGCTGAGGTGAGTGGATTGCCTGAGCTTGCGGGTTCGAGACCCGCCTGGGCACCTTGGCGAGACCTCATCTCTACAATAAATCAAAAAATTAGCTAGGCGTGGTTGCGCGTGCCTGTAGTTCCGGCTACTCGGAAGGCTGAGGCGGAAGGATCGCCGGAGCCCAGCAGGTCGAGGCTGCGGTGGCCAGGACCCACCACTGGACTCTAGTCTGGGCGACAGAGTGAGACTCCAACTCAAAAAAAAAAAAAAAAAATGAGCAAAGGACTTGAACAGACATTTCTCTAAAGAAGACAAACAGATGGCTACCAGGTATATGAAAAGGTGCTTGGCATCCCTAATTGTCAGGGAAATGCAAATCAACACCACAATGAGATATCATCTTATGCCAGTTAGGTTGCTATTATGAAAACAAACAAAAGATAAGTGTTGATAAGAATGTGAAGAAAAGGAAACACTTGAGGACTGTCGATGGGAATATAAATTAGTATGGCTACTGTAAAAAACAGCATGGAAATTCCTCAAAAAATTAAAAATAAAACTACCATATGACCCAGCAACCCCCCTTCTGTGTATTTAGCCAAAGAAATTGAAACAAGGCTCTCAAAGAGATATCTGCACTTCCATGTTCATTCACAGTTACTGAGGCATGGAAGCAAGTTAAACGTCTATCAATGGATGAATGAACAAAGAAAATGTGGTATAGGCTGGGCGTGGTGGCTCAATTCTGTAATTCCAGCACTTTGGGAGAATTCTCCAGCACTGAGGCGAGAGAATTGCCCGAGTCAAGGGGTTCAAGACCAGCCTGGGCAACTTGGTAAGACCTCATCTCTACAATAAGTAAAAAAATTAAGCCGGGCTCGGTGGCTCAGCCTGTAATCCTGCACCTTTGGGAGACTGAGGTGAGTGGATTGCCTGAGCCCGCGGGTTCAAGACCCGCCTGGGCAACTTGTCGAGACCTCATCTCTACGATAATTCAAAAAACTAGCCGGGCATGGTAGTGCGCGCTTGTAGTTCCAGCTACTCGGAAGACTGAGACGGAAGGATCACCGGAGCCCCGCAGACGAGGCTGCGGTGGCCGGGAGCGGCCACTGCACTCCAGTCTGAGTGACAGAGTAAGACTCCAACTCAAAAAAAAAAAAAAAAAATTAGCTGGGTGTGGTAGCGTGTACCTATAGTTCCAACTACATGGAAGGCTGAAGCGGAAGAATCGCCTGAACCCAGCAGGTCGAGGCTGCAGTGGCTGTGAGCGTACCACTGTACTCCAGCCTGGGCAACACAGTGAGACTCCAACTTAAAAAAAAAAAAAGAAAGAAAATGTGATCTATATACATACCAATGGGGTACTATTAAACCTTAAAAAAGAAGGAAATTCTGTCATTTGTGACATTATGCTAAGTGAAATAAGCCAGGCTCAGAAAGATAAATTACTGCATAACTTACATGTGAAATCTAAAACATTCAAACTCATAGTAATAGAGAGTAAAATGCTGGTTTCCAGGGACTGGGGGCAAGGGTTAAATGAGGAGGGATAAGTCAAAGAATACAAAGTTTTGGTTATACAAGATTAAAAAGTCCTAGACATCTACTGTGCAGCATAGTGCCTACAGCATTGTATACTTTGAAAAATGTACTAAGAAGGTAGATCTTATGTTGTGTTCTTACTATACACACACAAATAATAATACAAAATAAAGAGGTGAGAGGAAACTTTTGGAGGCGACGTGTAGATGTACAGCACCAGGTGTGATGATGTTTCACAGATGTATACTTATCCCTGAACTCGTCAAGCAGGTTTCTCTGGATCCATCATACTTGGTGGGAAGTAGGGAAAAAATAGTAGGAAGCATGGCATACACTTCTAAGTAACAGGAAATATAAATGAGTATGGGAAAGCACCATATAGACTTTTTCATGGAGAGGTCGTCTGAGTCAGAGAAGTGGCAAGGAGAGGGAGGAAAGGTTTTCTCTCTACCATAGCTGGTCCATTCATCAACCAGTCTCATTTTTCCAAAGAATGACCAAGTCATTGATTACAGCTAAAGCCTACTGGGATGACAGGGTTCTCAGGGTCTTTATCCTAGTTGCCTTTTCTCAGGGTCTTTATCCTAGTTGCCTTTTCTCTCTGATACGTCATTTCAATTTCCCAACAGTTCAGCAGGATAGAAAAAAAAATTTGTTTTTTTGAGTTGGAGTCTCACTCTGTCACCCAGACTGGAGTGCAGTGACATACTCCCGGACACTATAGCCTCGACCTGCTGGGTTCTGGCGATCCTTCTACCTCAGCCTTCCAAGTGGCCGGAACTACAGGCACGTGCTACCATGCCCGGCTAATTTTTTATTTATTGTAGAGATGAGGTCTCACCAAGTTGCCCGGGTGGGTCTTGAACCCACAGTCTCAGGCAATCTACTCGCCTTGGCCTCCCAATGTGCTGGAATTACAGGCTGAGCCACTGAGCCCAGCCTTTTTCTTTTTGAGTCAGAGTCTCACTTTGTCACTCAGGCTGGAGTGCAGTAACATGCACATGGCCACCGCAACCTCAACCTACTGGACTCAGGCGATCCTTCCACCTCCACCTTCCAAGTAGCTGGAACTACAGGTACACGCCACCACACCTGGCTAATTTTCTGATTTATTGTAGAGATGAGGTCTCACCAAGTCGCCCAGGCTGGTCTGAAACCAGTGGGCTTAGGCAATTCTCTCACCTTGGCCTCTCACAGAAAAATATTTTAATGGGAAACCCTATTTCACAGATGGACTATAATCATAAGAGATAAAGAAACTTACCTGAAGTCCCTGAGCAACTCAAGTCTCTTCATTACCCAACCAGAGCTCTTTGGTTGAGTACAGAAGCTCTCAGCCTTGGCTACTGATTGAAATCACCTGAAGAGCTTTAAAAATATCCTTATGTCCAACTCTTACTTACAAAGATTCTAATTTATTTGGTCTAAGATGCAACTGGACGTCGGAATTTCTAAACACTCTTCAACTGGTTAAAAACCACTACATGGCCAGGCGCAGTGGCTCAAGTCTGTAATCCCAGCACTTTGGGAAGCCAAGGTGAGAGGATTGCCTGAGCTCAGGGGTTCGAGACCAGCCTGGGTAACTTGGTGAAACCTCGTCTCTACAATAAATAAAAAAAAATCAGCTGGGTGTGGTAGCCTATAGTTCCAGCTACTTGGAAGGCTGAGGCCGAAGGATTGCTGGAGCCCAGCAGGTCGAGGCTGTTGTGGTTGTGAGAGTGCTACTGTACTCCAGCCTAGGCAACAGAGTGAGAATCCGACTCAAAAAAGAAAAAACAAAAACAAAAAAAACACCCCCCTCAACCACTACTTAAGTATTTTTGACTGCTTGGATAATAAGTAAAACCCACACATCACTTGAGGAAGCTCTGATATTTCCTTTCTTTTTGGTATGACAGGTAAATAGAGGAGGGAAACAATGCAAGAAAATTCACATTTTTTGCATTGACATTCACTTTTTTGAGACATGAGGCCAGGAATCATTTGACTATATGCTAAGGATCTCTGGAGACTTTCAAGGAAAGGAGCGTCCATGTTTCTCTCTATGCATTTCCAAAATTATACTATGTCATTTTGTGTTTAGCTGAGAAAAAAAGAAAACATTTTTCATAGAGAATCCCTTCCTTAATATGAAAAGTAATACAATATTATCTTTACAGAAATTTTCCCCCCAGAGTCTGTTTGATTTTGAGCTAGAATTTATTAAGAACCCACAATATTCAATGGCCCAAGCAACATTTATTAGCAAACCTGTTAAATTGCTATTCTCAAGAGAATATAAACTTGTAGGAGGGGTGCTATGTTTGTCCCCTCCAAAATTCATGTTGAAATTTTATTGCCACTGTAACAGTATTAAGAAGTGGGAACTTTAAGAGGTCATTAGAGCCAGGCTCGGTGGCTCAGCCTGTAATCCCGTGCTTTGGGAGGCTGAGGTGAGTGGACTGCCTGAGCCTGCGGGTTCGAGACCTGTATGGGCAACTTGTCGAGACCTCATCTCTACAATAAATCAAAAATTAGCCGGGTGTGGTAACACACGCCTGTAGTTCCAGCTACTTGGAAGGCTGAAGCAGAAGGATCGCCGGAGCCCAGCAGGTCGAGGCTGCGGTGGCCGGGAGCGGCCACTGCACTCCAGTCTGGGCAACAGAGTGAGACTCCAACTCAAAAAAGAAAAAAAAGAGGTGATTAGGCCATGAGGGCTCCGCCCCTATGGAAGGGATTGGTACCAGTGTTAAGTGGGTGAGTTCAGTGGCCCTTGCTTGGTCTCTTTTGGCCCCTCCACTCTTCTGCCATGTGAGGATCAGGATTCCTACCCTCCAGCATTTAAGGCACCAACTTGGAAATGGAGATGGAGCCCTTTCACAGACACCAAACTTGCTGGTGCTTTGACCTTGAACTTCCCAGCCTCCAGAACTGTGAAAAATAAATTTCTATTGTTTACAAATTACCCAGTCTGTGGTATTCTGTTACAACAGCACAAAATGAACTAAGACAGGGGACAGGACAGTTACACAAATAACTAGAAGAAAAACTTTATGTCAAGTTCATGAACGTACTTAGAATGATTCTTAGAATATAGAAGATTCTCAAGAATCATCTAAGAAGGACGAAAAGGAATAAACTAGAGAGATAGAGAGAAAGAAGGAAAGGATAGAAAAAGTAAAAAATACTATGGTGGTTTCAAGACCAAACATCACAATGTGTTGGGAGGAGGCTGCAATTGCAACCTTGAAGAAGAGATTGAGTCCACAAGACACAGAAGCGGAGAGGCCATTCCACTTGGAGGAAATAATTCATGAAAAAACAGAATCAGTCGGGCTCAGTGACTCAGCCTGTAATCCCACGCTTTGGGAGGCTGAGGTGAGTGAATTGTCTGAGCCCGCGGGTTTGAGACCCGCCTGGGCAACTTGGTGAGACTTCATCTCTACAATAAATCAAAAAATCAGCTGGGCATAGTAGCGCCTGCCTGTAATTCTGGCTACTCGGAAGGCTGACGCGGAAGGATCGCCAGAGCCCAGTGGGTTGAGGCTGCAGTGGCCAGGAGCGGCCACTGTACTCCAGTCTGGGCGACAGAGTGAGACTCCAACTCAAAAAAAAAGAAAAAACAGAATCATGTTGAAGCCTGGCCATGTTTGGGAGAAAGAAGATGGTATGATTGAATGGAGCAGAAGGAATTTCAATGCTGGTAACAAGACAGAAAATTATAAAAGAGAAAGCTGTTGCCAGCGTAAAAAAGAATGGACAGAATAATGTTCTTATTCTTTTTTTTTTTTTTTAAGAAAAAGGTACAATTTCTCATTTTCTATTGTTGGCATAAATTTTAATTTTTTCCAGTGGAACCAAAACCTCCTGAGCCCCTTTCAATGTCATCCAAAACTTGAATGTCTTCATTTCTAGATTAAAAAAAAAAACCCATTCACAAATGAGTTGCACAATTTGATCACCTTTTTTGACTTCAAACTTTTCCTTGCCAAAATTAAGCAGCACAACACCAACATTTTCTGTATAATCTTTATCTATAACACCAGCTCCTCTATATATAAAGTGTTTTGCGGCCAAGTCAGAATGTAAGGCTACTCTTTTTTTTTTTTTTTTGAGTTGGAGTCACACTCTGTCGCCCAGACTGGAGTGCAGTGGCCTCTCCCGGTCACCGCAGCCTCGACCTGCTGGGCTCCAGCGATCCTTCCGCCTCAGCCTTCCGAGTAGCCAGCATTACAGGCACGTGCTACCACATCTGGCTAATTTTTTATTTATTGTAGAGGTGAGGTCTCGCCAAGTTGCCCAGGCAGGTCTCGAACCCGCAGACTCAGGCAATCCACTCACCTCAGCCTCCCAAAGGCGTGGGATTACAGGCTGAGCCACCGAGCCCAGCTGTAGGGCTACTCTTCTGGGTGTCAACCCAGAAGGAAGAGTTATCTGAATTTCTGTTTTCACAAAAGCTCTCTCTAAAGGTGGTATTGTATAATCTCAGGCACTGTACAGGTCATAGCCTGCAGCCTGCGTGGACCCTCAGGTCAGGGCCGAGGTGTGCTTCAGAGCCGGCAAAGTGGAGCTGTGTTCCTCCCTCCTCCTAAGGCTGGACCACTTGCTGGGAGAAATGGCAGGGGAGTCTCTGCAAAGCAGGAGCTGGCAGAACCAGAAAGCGAGTAGAGGAGGAAGAGGAGGAAACAAGAGAGTGCAGGGTGAGTACCCTTATTCTTAATTGGTAGACAAAAGGATAACAGTACATCCTGACATTCTAAAGACAGTATTAATTTACATTTCTGGTTCTTGCCTAATTGCAAATAGAATCTCATTTCATCCTCAAAACTTCTCTGGTTTGGATAATAAATTATATGATTATCTTAGCAACAAGAAACCTTTAAACTCTTTTTTAAAATATCACAGTGCAAAAGGGTAGAATAAGGATGACCTTATCAGAGTTGCATTTTACCAGGACTCAACAGGCAGTTGTATGGGAGTTGCACTGAAAATAGCAAGAAGTTGGGAAGCTCATTCAAAGGTTATGGGTTTATTCTAGTCATGGGTAAAAAGAGTCTTGATAGAGGTGCTGGACAAATGTGGTAGGCAGACTGTGAGACAGCCCCACTGATCCCACCTCCTGGTATTCAACACTTGTGTAGTCCCCTCCCTCACCAAATAGGGTTGACCTGTGTAACCAATAGGATATTACAGAAACCACAGAATGTGATTTCTGAGACAAGCTTGTCAAAAACACTGTAGCTTGTTTGTTTCTCTCTCTGCGTGTTTCTCTCTCTGCATGTTTCTCTCTCTGCATTTTTCTCTCTCTGCGTGTTTCTCTCTGTGTGTGTTTCTCTCTCTCTCTCTCTCTCTCTCTCTCTCTCTCATCATTCATTCTGGGAGAAGCCAGTCATGTTATCAGAGTCTCCAAACAGCCCCATGGAAAGACACATGTGGTAAAGAAAACTGAGATCTGTCATAGCCAGTATTAATTTGCCAGCCTTATGAACATGCCATTTTGGATTTGGACCCTCTACCCAGGCAATGCTTCAGATAACTGCAGCTACAGTTGCCATCTAAGTACAACTTCACAAGAGATCCCAAACTAGAACTATCTTGTCAAGTTTCTTCTGAATTCTCAAGCTACAGAATCTGTGTAAGATTAAACGTGTTTATTAATGTCTTAACTTGCTAGGTTTGGGATAACTTGTTATACAGCAACAAATAATAGATCCTGGAAATTAGAAGAATAAAGACTAATGGCATAGAGAAAGCTAGATGAACTGGCATATGGGTTCTCCTCCCAGCTTTTTCCCTATTAGCTGTGTGTTATTGGGGAAATTACTTAATGTATAGGAGTCTTGATTTCCTCATCTGTAAAATACGCAGGCCTGACTAATGATCTTCCATGTCCCTTCTAGCATCCAAATTAAATGATTTCATTACTCTAAAAGCTCACTTATTAGTCACAGAGCAGAGTTTAGAAATTATCATATTATCTGGAGGGCTCTTTGTGTGCCTGGCCTCATCCTGTTCAGCAATCTTATCAATGACTGAGCTGAAGATACAAAAGGCATTATTATCAAAATTGAAGATGACATGAAAACTCAGAAGGAAAGCAATCATAGTGGTTGAGGCAGAAATCTTGAAATTTTGGAACAATAAGTCAAATGTAACAAGATGAAATATAACACAGACTCATGGACAGCCTGTGAAGTTCTGAAAATTTATCTCTAGGAACATAACAGTATGGTAGGATTAATATTAACTATTAGGCAATAGTATGGACTGGTTTCCAAGAAATGAATCCCACTTTTCTTTTATTGGATTCACGAATTCATTCAACAACCACCCAAGCACAAGGCATTAGGGCTACAGTGATAACGAAGGCACTGACTTGGGCTATATTTATAGAATGTTAACACCTAAAACTAAGGGAAGAGAGAATCCCATTCTCCTCTTTGCTTAGTCAGACATACTTGCTATATGAATATCAGACCACAGTTCCATAGCTTTGTGGGCAGACCAGAATTTGGTCAAAGAAGAGTTGCCAGAGTGGATAGGAAACTGACAATAATCAGGATCAACTAACATGTATCTCTGCACCCTGCCTATGAATAGGATGTCCAAAGAAAAGAGAGGATGGCTTGGAATAGAATCTTGCCAAACACCAATACTTAAAGGACAAGCAGAAGAAGAGAATTGAAAAAAAGGCCAAGTAGGAGTAGCAAGAGTAGGAGAAAAACCTGGAAGCTAAAACAAGAATGAATGTATTTCAAAGGTCAAAGATATGTGATATGGCTATTTGTCCTTCCTTTCAATCTTCACTTCTGACTCACACACTCTGACCCAACCATATGGATCTTCTGGTTGTTCCTGAAATATACCACACTCCTTCCAAACTCTAAGTCACTGTCTTTGTTGTTCCCCCTGATTGGAGTTTTCTTCCCCCAGATCCACGAATGGCCTAGTCCCTCACTTCATTCAGCTCTCAGCTCAGATACCACCTTCTCAGAGAGGACTCTGCTGATCACCTCAACTACAATAATAACCCCTACCTTCTCCTCTCAGTATTTATTACTAACCTCCTGACATTTTAAAAATTCATTTGCTCTTTTATTTGTTATCCTCTGCCCTATAAGCATACACTGTGGCTTGGTAAGAGTAGTGATTCTATTTGCCTGTTTCACAGGTGTATCCACACTGCATAGTACCATGTCTGGTATACTTTAAGTGCTTAGTTAAATGTCTGATAAAAGAATTAAGTAAAATCAAGAAGAACTTCAGTGATCTCAACAAAAGCAATTTCAGTGAAGGGACAGAAAGTCAGGTATACAAGGGAAAAGGTCTGAGAAAACAGGAGGAGATGAGACTCAAAAAAACTAATCCAAGAGAAAAGGAGGGATGGAGCTGCAGGTAAGCTCCTACATATGGAGTTGAGAAGTTGAAGGATCTCTCATCTCATGACTGCCATTTTATTTTTATAACAGTACTAAGGTCTAAGTGTGTGGCTCACACCTGTAATCCTAGCACTCTGAGAAGCCTATGTGGGAGGAATGCTTGAGCCCAGGAGTTCGAGACCAGCCTAGACAACATAGCGAGACCTTGTCTCTACAAAAGATAAAAAAAATTAGCCAGGCATGGTGACACTCACCTGCAGTTCCAGCCACTTGGGCGGCTGAGGCAGAAAGATCATCTGAGCCCAGGAAGTTGAGGCTGGGAACTCTGACCGTGCCACTGCACTCCAGCCTGGGAAACAGAGCAAGGCCCCAAACCCCAAAATAAATACATGCATACATACATATATACATAAAATAAAATAGCACTAAGAAGTGATAAGCTGAGATGAAGTGGGGCAAGTGGTGGGATCATGGGCTTGAGGAAAGTGGAGTAAAATATTTGAAATAGCTACTGTGAAAAAAAGAATAGGGCTGGGTCGGGAAAGAAGTTTGGTATACAGCAAGAAAGGCCAAGTTTAGATCAGAAACCACAAATTTAGAATGGCACCAATCCATGTACTTATATGAGTCTCTTCTCATAACACTCAGCAGCCAGGGAGAGGGAAAGGTAGGAGGTTGCATGGATCTGAGGCTGGGTTGCAAGTGTGTTCAATTAGAGAGCAATAGGTATGAGAGTTAAGGGTATTAGAAGAAAAGTGGCTGGAGTAAAGGGCCATGGAATCAAGTAGAATGAGGAAGAAAGGAAGCTAAAGGGAGTTGGTAGAAGGAGTCATGTAGAGTAATCAAGAGACTGGCCAATGTGGAGTCAAATAACCATGGCATTCCAGTCTGTCACTAACCACCAGGACAGAAGAAATTCTCTATCCTATACAGGAAATGAGCAATGGGGTTTGGAAAGAGGAAAAAGTAAGTCTTCAAAAAAATAGAAAAATTACCATGGAGAACCTGTCTTTGACATATATTCTACATGGACTTAAAGCCAATAAACAGAAATCTTAAACAGATTTGACGCAGTGTAAAAAAAAAATGCTAAGAATCACAACAGTAGTAAAAATTCATATACAGATAAAAAACTGCTTTTCGAAGGGATATTCTTTTCTTTTTTTCTCTTTTAATATTGTAAAAGGTTTATTCTGAGTTAAATGTGAGTGGCCTAGGCCTGTGGCACAGCCCCAAGAAGTCTTGAGAACATATCTCAAAAATGGTTGAATTACAGCTTGGCTTTATACATCTTTTTTACATCTTATTTATTTATTTATTTATTTATTATTTTTGAGTTGGAGTTTCACTCCGTAGCCCAGGCTGAAGTGCAGTGGCACACTCATGGCCACCACAGCCTCGATCTGCTGGGCTCAGGCAATCCTTCCACTTCAGCTTTCCAAGTAGCTGGAACTACAGGCACACGCTGCCATGCCTGACACACTTTTTTTTGGATTTATTGTAGAGATGAGGTCTTGCCAAACTACCCAGACTGGTCTCGGATCCATGGGCTCAGGCAATCTTCTCACCTCAGCCTCCCAAAATGCTGGGATTACAGGCGTGAGCCACCACACTCAGCCTCTTTTTTACATTTTACAGTCATGGAATACGTATGAGAATTTTCTACATAAATATATTATGTGAAGGCACGGTTTGGGATTCTGATGAGCCTTTCCTAATGCCAGCATGGTGCCCAATGGGTGATTTTATATTCCTTGTTCCCTTCCCTCCCTCTTTTAGCAGTGCCCAGCATGTTATTTCCATCCCTGTGCATGTGTGCCCAGTGTTTAGTGCCTACTTATGAGTGAGAACATGCAGCATTTAGTTTCTGTGATAACTCACTTAGAATGATGTCCAAGTTGTTGCAAAGGACATGATTTTGTTCTTCTTTATAGCTATGTGGTATTCCATTGTACCATATTTTCTTTATCCAGTCCATCGTCAAGGAACATCTGGGTTGATTCCATGTTTTTGCTATTGTGAATAGTGCTGCAATAAACATACATGTTCAGGTGTCTTTTTGGTAGAGTGATTTGTGTTCCTTTGGGCAAATTCCCAAGAATGGAATTGCTGAGTCAAATGGTAGTTCTATTTTTAGTTCTTTGAGAAATCTCCAAACTTTGAGAAGTTTCCATAGAGGTTGAACTAGCTTACATTCCAACAGTGTACGAGCATTCCAGGATATCCATTTCTAAAGATATTCAAGAATAGATTGGCATGTTATGGGTACAAGAAGGATTGAAGGAGCAAGGTGGTGCCTACAAAATGCCAGACATCATCCAGCAATGTCTAGAGACAGGCAGGAGGTGAGGAAGGGAGCAGATGGGTGGACACAGGGGCTCCTTTACCCCTTCAGCCACAGCACATCTACATTTACTTAATGCAATTGGACTTCTGCTTAATACTGTGTTTGAACAGTGGTTTGTATAAAGAAATACATGTGCAAAGCTGTTGGACTAGGTGATTTTTAAGGTTCTTTCCAAGTCAGAAGAGTGTCTTTTCTTTCATGAATTGAGTTAAACATAAATATTTGCTAAGTAAGCTTTTTATTTTAGAAGAGTTTTAGATTTACAGAAAAGTTGTGAAGATAATACACAGAGTTTTTATATATTCCACACCTGGTTTTCCCTATTATTAATATCTTGCATCATCATGGCACATTTATCACAATTATTGAACCAATACTGATATATTATTATTAACTAAAGCCATACTTTATCCAGGCTTCCTTAGTTTTTACCTAATCTCCTTTTTCCATTTCAGGATCCCATCCAGGACTCTATATTACATTTTTCATCATGTCTTCTTAGGCTTCTCTTGTCTGACAGTTTCCTAGACTTACCTTATTTTTGATGACTTTTATAGTTTTGAAGAGTATCTTGAATGTTCCTCAGCTGGGATTTCCTTCTGATATTTTTCTCATGCTTAGACTGTGGCAATTGGTTTTGAGGAGGAAGTTTACAGATATAAGGTGCCATGCTCAACACATCATATCATGAGTACATACTATCAACATGACTCAGTTGATGTTGACCTTGATCACTAGTTATATTAGTCTGTTCAGGCTGCTGCAATAAAATACACTAAACTGGACAACTTTTCAACAACAGAAATTTATTTCTCACAGTTCTAGAGCCTGGAAAGTCCAAGATCAGGCTGCCAGTATGGTCGAGGGTCTGGTAAGAGGTCTCTTCCAGGTTGCAGACTGCTGACTTCTTGCTGTCCTCATGTGGTGGGAGGGGCAAACAAGTTCCCTCTGGTCTCTCCTATAAGAGTACTAATCATGCAGGAAGGCTTTTCTCTATGAGAGAAAAGACCAAATCACTCCCCTAAGTCCCCATCTCTTAATACTATCACATAGGGCATTAAGTTTCAACATATGATTTGGGGAAGGGGACACAAGTATTCAGACCATAGCACTAAGATAATGTTTGTCAGGTTTCTCCACTATAAATTACTCTTTTTCCTCTTTTCATACTAACTGTGGCTATTTCTTATTGTCATATGAAATCTGCATTTATGGGTCTGGTCACTTAAAAGAAAAAAAAGTTGTTCATTCCTTGGTCAAATAGGGCACTTAGGAACCAGGAGCAGAATGATGCTTCTTTTTATGCACACTGAAGGCCAGGGAAAAAAACTCTGAAACCTCTGGGGATGCTGAAGCCTGAATTCAAGAAGGAAAGGAATTTGTTGCATTCCTTGCTTTGCGGAACTGTAAGTACAGAGTAGAGGCTGGGGGGGTGGGTGCTCTGTCCATTGGGGATCCCTCCAAGCCTGCTCACCTGGCACCAGAGCCCACACTCCCTTCAATGACCATCTTTTATTTACCACCACTGCTGCTTCAGTGACTTTGGGGAATTTTTTTTTCCTCCTTTCCTTCTAAATACAGTCTGCCTGTGATGATAAACACTGGGCTTCATGTACATGTGTGTAGGCCTGTGTGTCAGCAAACACGCTGTCTTTCTGGAGTGTGTGGCATCCACTGAGAGCCGTGACTCCACAAGAGGACTGTGCCAAATTAGTCCTTTGATGAAAAATCTTCCTGGGGATACTTCATATCCAGAGTCATTACTCATGAAGCCAGATGATACTTCTGAAAATGCCAGCATCCTGGTATTTAAGTTTCATACTCCAACCTGGGAGGCCTGGAGACTGCCTCTAACCACTTCTACCTTTCTACCTTTCTCATCCCACCAGCTTCCTGAAAGGAATCCAAACACAAAACACCTCTGCCAAAAGACCTTCCAAGCACTTTATAAACGGTTACAATCACAGTCCAACAGGCACTCAACAAACATGGGGTGAATTGGTTCAGTGCTCATGAAATGAATTAGGAATTCCTTCCTGTTTCCCTCACACAAATTCAAGATAAGGGATGATGTGACCTTACTCCCTCCACTCATGAACAAGCCCAGCGGGGTTAAAGGATCTGCTAAACATCTCTTAAAAGCCAATGAAAAAGGTTCATTAGCTGAGTGTGCTCTGGCTAGCTGATGCTACTGCCCATGCATTGTGGCCAGGAGATTTTTAAATACAGAAGTATATTATGAGTCACACTCAAAGTAAATTCTAGGAATTCGGGGATGGAGGAGACTGAGTATCTTGTAAGCACAAAGAGAAGGACTCCCTATGGGACAAAAGGCTCCTGGATTATATCCAGTGATTTATCCAGGGACCTCTTATTCAGAAAGCTGTAAGACACCTCTACAAATCAGCCCCTAAATCTTTAGAAACGTGGAGAAAATATGGCAGAAGAAGGCAGATATGGATGAGAAAAATATGGAATGGACGTCAAATCTAATTTAATCTTATAACAACCCTATAAAGTTAGTATTAGAATCTCACTTAACATATGAGAAAACATAGATGGTACAGAGGTTTTATAACCTGCTTAAGCCTCACAACTAGGTCAAAAACTAGAATTCAAACTCAAAGTTGTCAAACCTCAAAGCCTATATAATTTCTGATATTCAATATTTCTGCCCAACAGAGAAGGACAAAGAAAGTGAGAGTATTTTCCCAGACCTCCTCTGGCTCTCTACAAAGCATAATGGTGAAGACTAGGAAGGGAACAATAGAAGCAGGTGCAGGAAGAAGTGTCATTGTACACTTACAGCGACACAGTCAAGGACCTCTGTTCTCCGCCAGCCAATGAGATTCATCCCGCAACCCTAGTAGAGGGCTCTTGGGTTAAGTTGTAATTCAGTTCCACAAACAATACCTCAGTGTGCAAGGCTGAACATTACATTTGCATCTGTAAAGGTGGATATGTCTCTGCCTTCAAGAAGTTTGGCAATAATAAGGAGGAAGAAGGGGGTGTAAACAACCAACCCCAACACACTGCAAGGCTGGATGAGCATGCTGTGGGATATGTAATTCACTCAGGCTTGGGGCTGGGAAGGGCCTCTAGGTGAGTAGTGGTTGCTCTGGGTCCCGAAGCATAAAGGTTTTCATGAGCAGCAGACAGGAAAGGAATTCCAGGACAAAAGGAAAGAAAGAATGAAGGCATGAAGGAATGAGTGGAAGCTGAGAAGGAAGTAAAGAGGATGGAAACAATGTTAAGGTATTTAAACTGCATCTAGTAGGCACTAGGAAACTAAGAAAGGTTTGAGAGGGGTGAGGAGAGTGTTGCAGTCAGACTCACTCAAGAACAGTAAGGATTAGTGATAGGTGGTGAGGCGGCCATCAAGGTAGAGTTAAAGAGAGCCTGAGTGGCAGCAGAGACTGAGAGGGAAAAACTGCAGAGATGAAACAGTCAGAATTGAGTCATTGATAAGATTGGGAGAAAGTAAGGGTAGTGCTGAAGCTAACTCAGATTTCTATCCTAAATGACCAGGAAACTTAGGTAATATAAACTGAGCTAAGTACCACAGCAAGTAGAGAAGCTTTTGGAGAATGAAAAAAGGGGAGATAATAATTTCAGGTCAAACTAATTGAATTTGAGGTGTCATTAAGTCAATTATGTGACAATGTCCACTGGACTATGGGAAACATGAGCTAGAATAGGTTCTGCAAATCATGGTCTGTAGGTTGTGTGCTTTTGTAAATAAGGTTGGTTTTTTTCGAGTTGGAGTCTCACTCTGTCACCCAGGCTGGAGTGCAGTGGCCACCCCAGTGTCAATCCGCTAGGCTCTAGCGATCCTTCTGCCTCAGCCTTCCAAGCAGCTGGAGCTATAGGTGCGTGCTACCACACCCGTTAATTTTTTATTTACTGTACAGATGAGGTCTCGCCAAGTTGCCCAGGTTGGTCTCAAACCTGTGGGCTCAGGCAATCCACTCGCCTAGGTCTCTGAAAGTGCTGGGATTGCAGGCTGAGCCACCAAGCCCAGCTGTAAATAAAGTTTCATTGGAACACAGCTATATATATCTGTTCATTTACATATTATTTACAGCTGATTTTGTTCTGCAACAAAAGAGTTGAACATTTGTGACAGAGACCATATAACCTGCAAGCCAAAACATTGATTATAGACGGGCTCGGTGGCTCAGCCTGTAATCCCGCGCCTTTGGGAGGCTGAGGTGAGTGGATTGCCTGAGCCTGCGGGTTCGAGACCCGCCTGGGCAGCGAAACCTCATCTCTACAATAAAAATCAAAAAATCAGCCAGGCGTGGTAGCGCATGCCTGTAATTCCAGCTACTTGGAAGGCTGAGGCGGAAGGATCGCCAGAACCCAGCAGTTCGAGGCTGCAGTGGCCGGGAGCGGCCACTGAACTCCAGTCTGGACAACAGAGTGAGACTCCAACTCAAAACAAAACAAAACAAAACAAAACAAACAAACCAAAACAAACAAATAACAACAACAACATTGACTATAAGGCTTTTTAAGAAAAAGTTTACTGACCCCTGATCCAGAGTCCAAAAAAGGAAGTCAGAAATGTCTATTTGGGGAACATATCATTTAGAAGAAGATTAAGACAGTTTCCTTAGAGGAATATTTTAATCTATTCTCCATTCAACTAGTATTTGCCAATCATTCTCTATCAAGTGCTGAGACACTGAGTTAAGTGGTGGGAATAAAACAATAAACATGACAAAGTCCCTGCTCTCCCAACACTACAGTAGCAGCAACAGGAGGAAACAGTCAAATAAACAATCGGTTATTAGCACCATCTATATTTTGCATGTGAGAAAGAAAAGAGAAGTGAATGGAAGCAGTGTGGGGAGTCGGGGGTATCTGGGAAAGAACACTGAGAACCAAGAAAATACACCAACACAGTAACCAAGGAAGAAGTACATTTCAAGAAGAAAGACATGATTGGGAATGTCGAATGTTGTACTGGATGAGGTCTAGAAAGAGGCCACTGAATTTGGCATTTGAGAATTAACTAGAGACTTCAAGATCATTTTTTAGCACAACAGTAGAAAACAAACTAGTCTGCAAGGAATTGAAAAGTCAAGGGGTGGTAAGAAACTTGGAGCAATAAAAGTTTGCTGATTTTTAAAGATAGATGGATAGATGAATAGATAGAGATATATATTTATATACACATTCATGCAGAGAACAATAGCCAAGATAGTCCCAAGAGAGGAACTGAGATTGAGTGAGAGGTTACTTCTTGAATGTCAGGAAGATGTAAAATTATGAATAAAAAGGAAAGAACCACTAAAGAGCAAGACCAATGATTAGAAGAAATAATTCATGTATAAGAGACAACAGATAGATGTGACCCAGAACACAGGTGGAGGATTTATGAAAAAAATAGCCAGCATTTATTGAACATATTACATGAACAAACCACTATACTGGAAGATAAAGATATTTTTGTTTCGTTTTGTTTTGTTTGAGTTGAAGTCTCACTCTGTCAACGAGGCTGAAGGGTAGTGGCTGAAGGGTAGTGGCATTCTGGCTTCTCTATGGGTTCTTCCAAGAGAGGCACTAGCTGGACATAGGATGACAGAAGGAGAAAGGGGACGGGGACTTGTCCCTTAGCTTCCTTCTTGCCACATCCCCAGAAACTGACTGCATCTTTCTACCCAAAGCCACAGTTCAGGTCAGGCAACCCTCTCATACATCTGCTGCTGCTCTCTGTTGCCAACCTCCTGGGCACTTCATTTATCCTTTGCTGATGTTTCTTAACTTCACCCACACCTTTGAAAAGAGTCCCTTTGTTAAACTCTTCCCCACTATCCTGTCTGAGGATGCCATTTGCATCCTGCCAAACCATGACAAGCCACATGGTCACATATGCTCCTGGATGCTTTTTTTTCATAAGCGCATAACATACTCACCCACATTCATCCACTTTCCCACACACTTAAATATCATGCTCATACATATACATTGGCCAACTGTGAGGTCTTCAGCATGGAAACACCGAGGCAGTTTTTACAAAATAAGAGTTCTGCCGGGCTCAGTGGCTCAGCCTGTAATCCCGCGCTTTGGGAGGCTGAGGTGAGTGGATTGCCTGAGCCTGCAGGTTCAAGACCCACCTGGGCAACTTGGCGAGGGAGGCCTCATCTCTACAATAAATCAAAAAATTAGCCGGACGTGGTAGCATGCAACTGTAGTTCCAGCTACTTGGAAGGCTGAGGTGGAAGGGTCGCTGGAGCCCAGCAGGTTGAGGCCGCTTCCGGCCACTGCACTCCAGTCTGGGCAACAGAGTGAGACTCCAACTCAAAAAAATAAATAAATAAATAAGGGAGTTCTAAGCTGAACCTGGGAGTTCAATACCATGGCCAAAATAATTTAAAAATCAATGATGCTTAATTATGGACCTTAGAAGTTTCAACTCTTCTAAAATCCCCTAAAAAACATTCTGAATTTGACTGACCTAGGTTCAGAAGTAAAGAGAAATGCACCAGATCTGAAGCTACAATTAGGTTCAGGTTCAAAGCCCTTCCCAGTTCTGGTCTTGAAAGCGAGGCTAGCCAATCTTTTCTTATGATTCATACTCTGAGATTAAGAACTTAGTTTAAAATATTAATTTGCTTTTCAAAGAGGTAATGAAAGAAATTGATGCTTTCAGAATTGCTGCTTCCCTGTCCTCCTTTCTCCTCCCTCCAAAAAAAACCCCTAGTTTTTCTATTGATGTTATTCACTTATTCTGGGAAGGTAAAACCACCTCAGTTTTACTTTTAGTGTGTAGTTTCTTTCTCAGGCTCTGAGCCAGCACTAATAGGCGTTGGTCACAGAAGGTCTCCTTTACCTTGGGGCAACACCTTCCACAGTGTGAGTGAGCAGAGCAGGGGGTGTTGCTGCCCACACCAGCCTCCAGTCCTAGCTGGGTGACTTCAGGCCAGTCATCATCTTACTCCTTTCTGGTTGAGCTTCTGTTTACTTCATTTGTAAGATAACAGACACAATAAATCAGTAGCTGGCAAGTTTGTTTTTTTTAAGCGTGGGGTTTTATTTTTATCACTAAAAAAATAGCATAGTCTCAAGAGATGGTGGCCATCTTTACGTATTTGGTCCCCAGGCAGTGCTCAGTGCACACACAGTTTCTTGGAGTCTTTGCTACAACTCTACAGCCCCACAGGAAACTTCAGCCCACATACTAAACCCCTGGACTCCAAAATCTCTTTCAGTTCCAACATGTTGATTTTTTTAAAAAATATGAATGCTTAAGACCTGCCATTCATATGAAGACTTGGGATAGAAGAATCTCAACTGGACAGAGATGAAAAGGCCTTCTGGAGGTTATCACAGCCACGACTTTGCCTCCAGAAGGTCTTTCCATCTCTGTCCAGTAAGAGGAAGACAATGGTGGTGATTTGGGATGCAACTCTTCCAGCCGGGACTTGTCTCATGATACAATAGGAAGAACTTGGACTGCCACTAAGAACTGCCCTTTCTCTGTGAAACACATCAGATTTGAGTTTTCTTCAAGCTGCCAGACAACCTACCCAGCAGCAGCCACCTCCTAGAACTGTGACTCTCAGGGCTATTGTCACCACCATCTGTTCAATGCTAAAACACAAGGTCTGGGACTCCCGGAGCAACTCATAGAAATAGATCCAAGAGCTTCCCAGGGGAGGGTTGAAGAGGGAGTTGCGAGAGGAGTGAGACAGACAATCCCAGAGCCCACTCAGAACAGAAATGAGCAAAGCTTGCTCATCTCACCTCTGTTCAAGAGTCCCCTACCTCTGGCCAGGAGTTTCCATGGAAACCTTATGAATTCTATCTATAGGAAGATAAAAAAATTAAAAATAAGAAGCAGCCTGAGGTATATATGAATTAGCTCCAAGGAAGTCAGGCAGAGGAGGAAAAGAGTGAGGCTCATGTGGGAAGCAACAAAACTGATCATTATCCTGATATATATAAAAAAGGTCTTGTGAAAACCAAACTGTCTTCAGTCACAGAATCAGAAGGAAGGTGGGCTGAGCAGGAAGGCATGAGGCACTAGGGGCTTGAAGTGGGGGTCCACTAGCATGTGTAAGCAACCACATGGTCAAGAGGGGACCAAGTATCACTTCCTGGAAGGATCTCAGGCCAAGTGTTCCAGAGGGGTAAAGGCAGGACAGTAGGCAGAGAGCAGAGCTGGTGGCAGTGTTCAAATGGGGACAGGCGGCGGTCTCCTGTGCTCTATATTACCTTGGGCCAACTGCAAAGAGTCTATCAGTCTGCATCCATATTTCCAGGTATGAACACCTCAAAAATCAAGCCTTAAAGTAATAATAAAGTCCTTGGAGATGTCTAGTACATCTTTATCATGAAAAACTGCAACTTTTTGGGTCCCCTGACAGGGACTCTGTTAAACCTTTTTCTCCTAATTTTAATTTCTGATGAAGCTTGAGTGAGGACTGAGTATCTGAGTTTTAAACGTCATGCAATTTGCTTTTTAAAAATACACAATAATCCCAGCACTTTGGGAGGCCGAGGTGAGAGGATTGCCTGAGCCCACGGGTTCAAGAACAGCCTGGGCAACATGGTGGGACCTAGTCTATACAATAAATCAAAAAATTAGCCAGGTATGGCAGCACATGCCTATAGTTCCGGCGAGTTGGAAGGCTGAGGTGGCAGGATCACTGGAGCCCAGCAAGTCGATGCTGGGGTGGCTGTGAGCGTGCCACTGCACTGTAGCCTGGGCCACAAAGTGAGACGCTGATTCAAAAAAACCAAAACAAAAACATGCAATAACTATCAAAAACCTAAATGTAAGAGCTAAAACCATGAAACTCTCAGAAGAAAACATAAGCATAAACCTTTGTGATCTTGGATTAGGAAGTGTTTTTTTTTTTTTGAGTTGGAGTCTCACTCCGTCACCCAGACTGGAGTGCAGTGGCCGAGAGCGGCCACCGCAGCCTCGACCCGCTGGGTTCCGGCGATCCTTCCGCCTCAGCCTTCCAAGTAGCTGGAACTACAGGCGCGCGCTACCACGCCTAGCTGGTTTTTTGATATATTGTAGAGATGAGGTCTTGCCAAGTTGCCGAGGCAGGTCTCGAACCCACGGGCTCAGGCAATCCACTCACCTCAGCCTCCCAAGGGCGCGGGATTACAGGATGAGCCACCAAGCCCGGCTAGGAAGTGGTTTTTTAGTTATGACACCAAAAGCACAAGCAATAAAAGACAAATAGACTGGACAGCACCAAAATTAAAAACTTTTGTGCTTCAAAGAATACCTTCAGGAAAGTGAAAAGACAACCCAAAAAACTGGAGAAAATTTTGCAAATCATATATTTGGTAAGTGATTTGTATTTAGAATATATAAAAAACTCCTACAGCTCAATAAGAAAAAGACAAAAAAAATTTTGTTCGTAGGCAAAGGATCTAAATAAACATTTATCCAAAGAATGTCAATAAGTACACTAAAAAATACTAAACATAATTTGCCATCAGGGAAATATAAAACATAACCATAATAGGTGCCACTTCACACCCACTGGAATAGTTATAATAAAAAAGACAGATAATAACAAGTGCTGATGAAGATGTGGAGAAATTGGAACCCTTATATACTGCTAGTGGGAATGTAGGATGGTGCAATTACCTTGGAAAAGAGTCTGGCAGTCACTCAGAGGCTTAAAATAGAAGTTACTATGTGACCCAACAATTTCACTTCCAAGGCATATATACCAGAGAAATGAAAACATATGCCCACACCAAAATTTTTGCATGAAAATAGCCCCCAAATAAAAATAACCCAAATGTCTATGAATTAATGGTTGGGTAGATAAGATGTGGTATTATCCATACAACGAAATAGTATTCAGCAATAGACAAAAACAAAGTAGTGATACATGCTACAGCATGGATAGACCTTGTAAACATTGAGTGAAAGAAGCCAGACACAAAAGACCACATATTGTATGATTCCATTTATTAGAAACATCCAGAGTAAGCAAATCACTGAAGACAGAAAGTAGCCGGGCTCGGTGGCTCAGCCTATAATCCTGCGCTTTTGGGAGGCTGAGGTGAGTGGATTGCCTGAGCCCGCAGGTTTGTGAACCACCTGGGCAACTTGGTGAGACCTCATCTCTACAATAAATCAAAAACTAGCCGGGCGTGGTAGTGCGTGCCTGTAGTTCCAGCTACTCGGAAGGCTGAGGCGGAAGGATCGCCGGAGTCCAGCAGGTCGAGGCTGCGGTGGCCGGGAGCGGCCACTGCACTCCAGTCTGGGCGACAGAGTGAGACTCCAACTCAAAAAAAAAAAAAAAAGACAGAAAGTAGATTGGTGAGTGCCTAGGGCTGGGGAGATTGAGGGGAAATAGGTACAAGACTTTTGGGGGGAATGATGAAACATTTTTAAATTGATTGTGGTGATGGCTGCGTAACTCTATGAATGTACTAAAACCCACTGGATTATACACTTTAAATTAGTGAATTGTATGGCCTGTGAATTTGAGCTTGGTAAAGCTGTTATAACAAAAATAGACCAGGGACATACTGAAGACAACCCCAGTCTGTGTGTATGCCCTCGCCTCCAAAATAAAAATTTTAAATAAATCTTTTAAAAAGTAGATCATACAGCAAATGATATGAATAGGTATTTCCCAAAAGAAAACATACAAATGGCCAGCAGACATGAAAAATTACTCAATATCATTAATTATCAGAGAAATCAAAATCATGTAATATCATCTTATCTCAGTTAGAATGGCTATTATTGCTAGTAGTAGTAGTAGTAGTAGTAGTAGTAGTAGTAGTAGTAGTATTTTGAGTTGGAGTCTCACTCTGTTGCCCAGGCTGGAGTGTAGTAGCATAATCACAGTTCACCACAGCCTCGACCTCCTGGGCTCAGGTGATCCTTTCACCTCAGCCTCCTGAGTAGCCAGGACTACAGGTGCACGCCACTACACTAGTCTAATTTTTAAAATTTTTTGTATAAAGACGAGGTCTTACTATGTTACCCAAGCTGGTGTTGAACTCCTGGACTCAAACTATTCTCCCAACTCAGCTTCCCAAAGAGTTGGGATTACAGGCGTGAGCCATCACATCCAGACAAGAATGGCTATTATTATTATTTTTTATTGAGGTGGAGTCTCTGTCACTCAGACTGGAGTGTAGTGGCCACTCCCGGCCACTACAGCCTTGACCTGCGGGGCTCCTGCGATCCTTCTGCTTCAGCCTTCCAAGTAGCTGAAACTACAGGCATGTGCTACCACGGGCCCAGCTAATTTTTGATTTATTGTAGAGATGAGGTCTCACCAAGTTGCCCAGGTGGGTCTGGAACCCGCGGGCTCAGGCAATCCACTCACCTCAGCCTCCCAAAGTGCTGGGATTACAGGCTGAGCCACCGAGCCTGGCTGAATGGCTATTATTAAAAAGACAAAAAGTAACAAATTCTGGAGAGGATGCAAAGAAAAGGGAACTAATACACTGTTGGTGAAAGTGTAAATTAGTACAGTTGCTATGGAAAACAGTATGGAGATTTCTCAAACAAAACAAACAAACAAAAATAAGACTGCCATATGACCCTGTGTCCTACGATTGGATATTTATCTAAAGGAAAGGAAATCAGTAATCAAAGTGATACCTATACTCCCATGCATACTGCAGCTCTATTCACTATAGCAAAGATTTGAAATCAACCTGTGTCCATCAATAAATGAATAGTTAAAGGACGCATCACACACACACACACACACACACACACACACACTCACACACACACACACACATACACACAATAGAATATTGCTCAGCTATAAAAAATGAAATTCTACCATTTGTAGGAACATGAATGGGAGTGGAAGTCATTATGTTAAGTAAAATAAGTCAAGCACAGAAAGACAATTTCCTACTCTATTATTATAGTCTAGTAACTGTAACTAAAAGAGCAATGGGTGGGGTGCGGTGGCTCACACATGTAATCCCAACCCTTTGGAATCTTATCATCACATGTTCTCACTCATACATAGAAATTAACAAATTTGATATCATTGAGGTAGAGAGTAGAATGATAGCTACCAGAAGCAGGAAAGGGTGTGTGGAGGTCAAAGGATAAGCAGAAATTGGTTAGTGGGTACAAACATATAGTTAGATAGAAGAAATAAGTTATAATGTTCAATATCAGAGTAGAGTGACCATAATTAACAACAACGTATTATATATCTCAAAACAGCTAAAAAAGAGGACTTTCAGAAATGCTCCCAACACATAGAAATGATAAATATTTTAGGTGATGGATACCCTAAATGCCCTGACTTGATCATTACACATTCTATGAATGTAATAAAATTTCACATGTATCCCATAAATATGTAAACTATATCAATTACATTTTTTAAAAAAATAGACCTGGGCAACCCCTTCGGATCTCCTCCCACTCTGGGAGTTTTTCTGTCCTTTTAATAAATTCTGCTTTCTATATATATATACATATACACACCTTACAAAACTGTAACATCCTAATCTTGCCTTTATTTAAAGTTTGTCATCATGCATTCTTGGCATTAGTTTTACTTTTAAGAATATATTGCCAGCCAGGCAGGGTGGCTCACATCTGTAATCCTAGCACTTTGGGAGGCTGAGGTAAGAGAATTTCTTGAACTTAGGAAGTTGAGGCTGTGGTGAGCCATGATTGTGCCAGTGCACTCCAGCCTGAGGGACAGAATGAGATGCAGACTCAAAAAAAAAAAAAAGAATATATTGCATTAATATATTATTGATCTTGATTACTGAATTTTGAGGCACCTCTTTAAATTTTGCACCTGAGGCAAGTCCTTTACCCTAGTCCCAGCCCTGAAGTAGGCATGGTAACAAATGCACAGTAACGTAAAGAGCCTTTGCAGAGCCCAGAGGGATGTGTTGGAGGCTTCATTCAACCTTCTTCAGTTTTCTTCTCCTCTCTGCCCATCCTGTGTCTGCATACATCCCCACCAACACTCCTGATGCAGTTTTGCTGCTGCTTCATACACATATTCTCCCACTGACTATGTGTGTGTGTGTGTGTGTGTGTGTGTGTCTGTGTGTGTGTGTGTGTGTGTGTGATTATGAAGAATAAAAAAAGGTTACATAAAAACTGAAAGTAGGCAACCATTCTAATTTTCAAAAAATGAGAAGAAAAGAAAGTGAATTCTACAAATTATAGCTTGCGAATCTCTTGCAGAATTCCAAAACTGTATCATTTCACAACATGATTTCATGAAGCACTCAGAAAGCCAAGTGGTTACCAGTAGCAGCCAGTACAGTTTCATTAAAACCAAACAATGGCAAAGAAATACCACTGCCCCTTTTTTATTTTTTAAAGGAGACAGGGTCCCACTCTGTTGCCCAGCCTGGAGGGCAGTGGTACTGTCACAACTCACTGCAGTCCCAAATTCTGGGGCTCAAGTGATCCTTCTACCTCAGCTTCTCAAGTACTGGGGATTACAGGTATGCACCACTGTGCCTGGCAAATTTTTAAATTCTTCTGTAGAGACAAGGGTCTTGATATGTTGTACAGGCTGGTTTTGAACTCCCAGGCTAAAGTGATCCTCCCACTTCGGTTCCCAAAGTGGTGGGATTACAGGTGTGAGCCACCACACCCAGCCCATTTCCCTTTTTGGATACTGATTAAACTATAATAATAGATTAGGGAATTGCTAAACACAGCATATCTCTAGATTAGGAATGCGTCCAGCAGCCTTGTTACATCACTGTGAACAGGATAAAGCTATATAAGCCAAATGAATGCAGATTAGAAAAAGTTATAGCTATTTGACTGATGGTACACAAATTTAGTTTACTGCAAGTTCAATATGTGTCAAGAGAGTAAAGTCACTGCAAAAAAAAAAAAATCTGAATTGATCTTAAGCTCCACCGAAGTCCAAGGGTCTGAAAAGAGTTCTGCTCTATTACCAGTCGACTTCCCAGAAGTGCTGTGCCCAGTCCTGGGGGTTCCATTTTGGAGGGGACACTAACCAAACAAAATGCTTCCAGAGAGGGACAATCAGGCTGGAATGGAGATTCAAAAGATTATAAACATTTTTAATGGAAAAATGGTGTATGTTATTTAGTGTGCAGTTGTGAAGCTGTAAAAGAAATATCATGGCTACTTACAAATATTTAAAAGACTCCAAAAAAAAAATAAAGAAGAAAAATGGAATCAACTCTATGTAACACAGGACAGAATTAATGCCAGATGTTACACATTATTTATTTATTTAATTTTCTTTGAATCAGAGTCTCATTCTGTCTTTCAGGCTGAAGAGCAACAGCACGATCACAGCCACTGACTGGGCCTTGACCTGCGGGGCTCAAGCGATCCTTCTGCCTCAGCCTTCCAAGTAACTGCAACTATAGGTGCATGCCACCATACTCAGCTAATTTTTAAAAATGTATTGTAGAGACAAGGTCTTGTCCAGTTGCCCAGGCTGGTCTCGAGCCTCTGGGCTCAGGCAATCCTCTGCCCTTCACCTCCCAAAGTGCTGGGATTACAAGCCTGAGCCACTGTGCCAACCCTAAGTTACTAAAAAAACAAAAAACAAATAGACAACAACAAAAAAAAGCTCAACAAAAAGTGCCCCTCTTCACAACCTGAGTTTGTACTACCATCAAATGGCCTGCCTTGAGAGGTAGGCAGCTACCCTTCAATAAAAGCATTCAAAGCGAAAGCCTTACTGAGATGTTGCAGATGGGATTTAAATAATTAGATGAGGTTGGACCACATGTCTTCTTGGGTCCCTTCCAAATCAGAGATACTATGAATCTGTGTTTCTATTCTCTCTCTTCTAGCCTTTCACATACTTTCTGCTACAATAAGCGAGTATTTGGAAGATATTTTTAAGATACAATTCATTATTTTTTACCTCATCCCATCTCTCTAACTTTAATTCCTGCTCTGGAACTCTCCTTCCTCTCTCCTTATTCTTTGGCACCATCTTCTCTTGTTCCTCTTTAGACTGACAGTATAATTCTGTATTTCCCCATAACCCTAACTGAAAATGGGATGCATGAGAAGCCTCAAAACCAGAAAAGAAAAATGAAAGAGAAGACTACACGCAGATGGCATATTGTGCCTACGTTTTGATGTTGAATCCTATTGCTCACTTGCTCTGGGACTCCTGCAGGTGTTCACTGAACCGACCGAACCAGGTTCACATGAGTTAGCCTCAGAAGTGTCTGCATATGCCATAAATCTCTCTGCATAACTCTTAATGCTTGTAACATATTTAGTGTTTGCTTTCTCTGCTTTACTAGTTTTCCAAAGGCCAGATCATGACAGCTTTGATCTCTGCCATACTCCCAAGAAGTCACTCAATAGATAATAATTAAATGAAGACAGAATTTAACTTACTCTTTTCCCATATACTCCAGACTTATTGCAATTATACTCATGAAAGTCCTGCTTAAGACTAAGCATTAGATGGTGCACAGAGCTTGACAGCCAGTAGGGATTTTCAAAAATACCTAGTACAACCCTCCATTTGACAGATGAATAAACCGAGGGTCAGAGTAATGAAATATTGAGCTAGGAAGCTGCAGAGCTGGGAAGCAAACAAGTTGTTTTGGTTTCTGGGTGACAGACTGTCATATTCATGAAAAACACAGTTTGGAATTAGATGAGCCTAGGTTCCAGTGCAAATCTCGTCTTAGCAATTCCATGATCTTGGCAGATTCATCAGCATCTTCCAGCTTCAACATCTTCAGAAGTAAACAGGAAAGGTAACACCTCCCTGACACAGAGAAAATGCTTAATAAATAGTAGCTTTGATAACTATTACCAAGTCCAGCGTCCTGACCACTACAACACAGGGGCCCTTGGTTTTGTGCCTGTAGGAACAGAAATATATCTATGCTAAGGGGAGGAAAAGGACAGAACACACACCAAGGGCTTCCCATGTGCTATGCACTTTTCCACGCTCAGCCTAGAACACAGGTGAGTCTCGTAGAAAGTGGCAGAGCCATTGGCACACACACAGATGCCCACACTCAGCTGGGAGTATGTGGCAGTGGAAGACAATCCATTGCATTCAAGATTGATACCTTTACAAGCCTTTTCTTTAGACAGCTAACCTTTCTCTTCACGTTCCTAGTTCAGGGCCTTCTATACGGGGAATAGCAAACAGAGCCACTGGAAATGCTAAGTGCATATTATCTTCCAGCTCTTTTGGACTGTAATTGTCAGCACAGGGAAGGGAGCTCATCCAGTTCAGAAATTTGTCACCATGGGTGCATAATAAAAGTCAGGAGCAGATAAACCGAGCATTATGCCGAGGTACTCCCTCCCTTCTAGCTTGCTTCCTCATCCTCTGCTTTTGATGTCCACCAGACCCAGCTCCGGCTTCCTTGGGCATCACGGTCTCCTTCTTCTCTTTCTTGGTGGTGTTACTTCTGAGATGTCATACTCTGGAGACCTCTCGACTCCACCCCTCCAAGGGAACTTTCCCTTTTCCTGCATCCAGCATACATCCTGCCTTCCTATGTGGGCGGATGCTTTGTCTATCCAAAGCATCTCATTAAACTTGAGACTGATCATTCAGTTAACATGGGTGAGATAAATTCTGGAATTAATTTGGCTGCTGTTTTTTTAGGCATTTATCTTTGGATTGTCATAACATCTATCATCTTAGTGCAAGGTATACAGACAAGACAGATGAGACATTTTCCAGGATAAAACAGTCTAAAGGAAATGCAATTATAAGGTCTTATTGGGACTATTTATTAGACCGTCAGAAGAATTCAGAAGATGAGCAGAGGGATGTTTGAAGGAGAGTGTGGTTTGTTTGTCAAAATAGACACTTATGTTCTTCTAGAAATGTTCTTGGGAATGGTTCAAGAAAGTAGAAATGAATGGGAGCATTATCCATAATGGATAATGCTGATTAATATAGGTAGAACTCCATGTACTTTTTGTGACTTTAAGACTTACGGAACTGAACTACAAAATTAATTCCACAAGTGTTACTTTAGTTAACGAGCAATTGCTAAGTAAAAATCCCATGGCAATTCTAAAACATAGCTACTAGTTGGATCACAAAGTGAGCAGGAAAATCAACCCAGACACAACCTCTGTGGGAGGGAAAAATCTGAATTCCAAGGACTTGGCCAAAGTTCCCCCAAGTCCCACATCCAAGAAAGCCCCTGTTCCCTGACCAGATGCCAAACAAAGGGCAAGCTAGGGGCAAATAAAAGCAAAGAAAAACAAAGAAAATGCCTATGCTCACAAATGAGAAAGGCTGTCTTCACACTTAACAGGGTTCCCCTTAGGGATAGATGAGACTACTGGTGATCCTTATCTCCTTAGGGATAGATAGGACTCGAGTGATCCTTATCTCCTTAGATAGAGATGGGACTAGAGTGATCTTTATCTCCTTAGAGATAGATGGAACTGGAGTGATCTTTATCCCACTCCTGCCCTTGGGGATTCCAATTCTTCTCAAGTGTCTGATTTCCTGCTGGGATAATTCCTATTGTCTGTACCAGGATTCAAAAGCCACATCTTAAGAGTAAGATTCCTAAAAACCTTCACTGCTCCCATCACTATTTAAACAGAGAATATTCAAAACAATTTATATTAACAACAGTGTGGAAGAGATAGTACACCTTGTTCTTGGGAAGACTATGCATCAACAGTCATTTACTCAACACATTTTTACGAACTCTAACTCTGTGAATAAAGCAGGAAGCAAAATTGTACACAACATCTAATTAGAACCATGCAAAAAAAGCATTATTTCCATGCCAAAAACTAGAAATGATTACAAACTTTATATTAAGGAGGTAGGATTATGGATGATTGTCCATTTTTTTCTAAATGTTTTTGTATTGCCTTGATATTATCTTTCAAACTTGGAAATAAATCAGTAAGACTAACATGCAGAAGCTGAGCTTACTCCTTCTTACATGTTGCCCAGTAAAGAAGGGTAGGAGATGGCATAGTCCAGCAAGCCTGTGTGTACTTGCAAAGGTAAGAGAGGGGACTACTGACCAACACTGACTCTTAATGTGTTTGCACAAGGCAAGCCAGCCTGACAACTCTGCATAAAATCTATCTTTTCATTTTCTCTCTCATTCTTCCCCTAGAACACATTTATAGAGTAGGCACTCAGTATATCTGAGGACCAAACAGACGAGTACACAAATATTTTACTCCTAGATAATGCACCATCTACCTTTATTCCCACCATTCTCCACACTTCAAAAACACAGCACATCTTATACTCCTCATTCTTAGGGTTTGTTCACAACATCTCCCCTGGGTGAAATGCATTTTCTGTTTATTTTCCATCAATGCAATTCTTGTCCACTGTTCAAAGCCCAGTATGGATCTCCTCTTTATAAATATTTATTATATTCTACATACTGAGCATTTAGTATATTATCAATTATTTTTTAGACTACTTCTTACCCCAAAATATTTAGAGTCATTTGAGAATGGGGGGTAATTATGCTTTTTTCAAAAACCCCACTTAATAAATCTAACATAGCACCTTACAAAGAGGAGATTCCTAATTAACAGTTTCTGATTTCATTGTTTCATATATGTAGTTGTGTTAGAAACTCAGGCTCTGAAATCAGACATAGATTTGAATTCCAGATCTGCACACTAGTAAAATAACCTTGAGGAACTCTTTTAGTCTTCCAAATCTTAGTTTCCTCATCTTTAAAATTGAAAGATTAATAACACCAACTCATGGTGTGTTGTAAGTTAAATGAGATCATGAATGTACTGTGCTTGGCAAAGTATTTGACACACGGTAAAATTTTCAGTGAAGGATTGTTAGTGACAATGATAATAAGGATAATAAGGATGATGAAGATGAAGACTCTTCAGCTATAGATCAGACCTGGATCGATGCCAAGGTCAAATGAATATCTTTTATTGAAACTCTGTGACTACTTTGTTCTGTGTGACATTGGGGAAGACAGATGCCTTTATGTTCCATTGTTTCAATGGCAAGTAGCACCAGAGCTTTAACTTACGTTTTAATATGGCTCATTCCTAGGATTGCTTCTCCCACATCTGTCATCTCATGACCCAAGCACTCAGCCCAGAGAGAAAGCCCATTAGCTCTACCCTGAAGTGATCTAGAAATAAAAACAGAGGGTCACTGTCTGTTGCTTTGCAATAATTTAACCAAATGGCAGACAAGTATAGCAGGAGGCTATTATCAAAATAAAACTCAAAGGCTGTATTGCTTGTAGGGTCAGTGATCTCAAGGATGCCAAGACTGTTTTTAACTTGTCCTTCCTGTATTAGACTTGAGTTAGGCTGCACTCAGGCTTTTATTCCAAAGATAGTAAATCTGCGGTTAGAAATCTCTGGACCATAATGATACCCATGTTTGAGAGATGGCTCTTTCAAACTCTGGACTGTGGTTTCAGTTAAAAGTTCAACAGAGAGAGCAGTTCATTATGAGAGAGGAAGGGGGCTATAAGTAGTGTTTATTTTGTATTACCATTTCTGTATCCAAGACTCAACAGCAAAATGGCCTACCTTGGAATACTAGGTTCAGTTTGACTGGGGCAAACAAACAAAACACAAAAGTATTTGATGAGTTATTTAAGAACAGACAGAAACAATAACACAGATAACAGAGAGACAATTCAGACTACAAACACATCATTTATAACATTTTGGAAGCAGTTAATAGCATTTGAACAGACTGGGAAAATAGTCAAAGCATAGAGACCATTGATATATTGAAACATCTATCACATCTCACATATCTCTTCATGGCTAGCACATCTGAGTAGATACTCAGTAAAGCTATTAACATGGATGACTACGTGGCTGTTAACTGACAGTTTGTCCAGATGGGATTCTCCCTGGGGAAAGCAAAATCAGAGAGCAAAAAAAATCAGCAAATAGAAAAACAGTTCTCAAAAATGACCATGAATGCTGTACAACTAAACGCTTAGGGATCACAAACTCTGGAAAACTAAGCCTATACTATTTCTTTGAGGGTTGCAGAATATAGTGTATTAACTCAGGTTCCAGGGAGGCAGAAGTGGGGGACCAGAAATCTCTCTTAGAGGATTTTCTTATGAGTAATTTAGGTGGTTCCCATACATTTTCTTGTCCATAGTCAAATCACTTTTCCCCACCTAAGTGTGTAAGAGATACATTTTGGAGATTTCTTTTTTTTTTTTTTGAGTTGGAGTCTTACTCTGTCACCCAGGCTGGGGGGCAGTGGCACACTCCCAGCCACCGCAGCTCGACCTCCTGGGCTCAAGTGATCCTTTCGCCACAGCCTTTCAAGTAGCTGGAACTACAGACATGCACCACCATGCCCGACTAATTTTTGAATTTATGGTAGAGACGAGGTCTCGCCAAGTTGCCCTGGTTGGTCTCGAACCCATGAGCTCAAGCAATCCTCTCTCCTCAGCCTCTCAACGTGCTGGGATTATAGGCATGAGCCACCAAGCCCGGCATAGATTTCCTTCTTTCTAAGAATGTTTGATCCCTTCCCAGTATGCCTTTTTAGTAGGTGACAAAAATCTCAGAGTGAAGGACATTTGTTTGGTGCCTGTTTCTACATCAACAAGCGTCTGATCCACCAAACTGAACAACAAGGCACTGAGCAGTGACTCGAGAGAAATTCTATCTCTTCTGAAAGGACAAAGCTAGAGTTATAGTAGCACTGACTCAGTTTCCTCTCCTGGAGCAGGTCACAGAGTGTCTGTGCCATATATTGGCAGGACAGAAGCCAGGTAACAGATGACTGGGAATCAGAGAAATCTGTGCCCACGCTATCTAACGTTATTTTGCATTCCCATGCCTTCCACCTGTAAGACCACGTAAACCCCTCTGCTGCTCGACATGGTTCTAGCCTTTCACTGAATAAGAGACCAGTGATATTTTAGAAAGGATCAACTCTCAAGCAACAACACAAATCTCTGCCTGTTAACAGAGACGGACATATTATAAACAATCAAAAGATTAGTTTTTCTTTGATACCCACACTCATATGATTTTAAAATGTGTAGTGCTAAAACAAAATTTACATGTTCAAATTACTCTACCTTAAGCACACACCCACCAGAACATGAGGGGAAGAGGAGAAAGATTCGGTGAGTGTGGGATGAAAACTTTACAAGATAATCTGCATGTAGGGCCAACTGACGACCAGAATATTTTACATGTTGCCCCACAAGCTGTCACCTAAATAAGAACGCCATTCCACATCACCTCAAAGTACCCTTTTCCAGCAACTGGAAGGTGGGGCTCCTTTCCAGAGAGCTGCAGATCACTGAATTCTGTATTAGGAGATGGGCGTTCTAGTCCCAAATCTACCAGTCAGTTTTATGAACTTGGATGGCCTGGATGAGTGACTTCCCATCTCTGAGCCTTGTTTTCTTTACCTGTAAAAGGTTAAATGAGATTATTCTGGGTTCCTAAATGGCCAGGAACATATAAAGGTTAAGGTATAAAGGGTAATTGAAATCTTAATTTGTAGTATTTCTTATCCAGAATTTACCTTAAAACTAAGTAACGATTGCATCATTAGAAGAACATTCTAACAAATTGTTTCCTGCATAATTGTGTTTGACATCTAAATTGAAGTGCTGGATAATTACATTTACTCTCCTACTGTAATAACAGTAGAAGATATCAGAACCACCTGTAAGGCAGGATAACAGACTAGCATAGAAAGGACATTTTTAAAACCTTGTTTCAGTGCTCTGTAATCAAGGTGAACAAATAAAAAGGCAGATAAAACACAGCTGGGATTTTTTTTCTCGGATTTCTAAAGCTTTTTTTGGATGACGTCAATTGTTCAGATACCTAGAGACCTGTGTTCTTTTTGTATTTGTAAGTAGTACAGAGATATGCAGTTGCACTAAATTACAATGATACAGCACCTGGATACAGAGTCCTGGCAGGACAGAGAGTAAGGATAGATGAAGTATAGAAAACTCTAACAGAACAAGTCAGAAAGGGCCACAAAGGCAGGGCTCTCACCGGCTGGTGCTATTCCCTGCATGACAGAAAGATCCTTTGTCTGCCTCAGCAGGTCCATGCTATGCCTGTCTTCAGGCACTTCCAACACTTGTAGGAAGCATGTGGCTGTGCAGTGAATCAATCCCACAGAATATACAAGATTTGATGAAAGTGTAAACCATTATATTAATTGGCTGGAGTGAAGAAGTGGGGAACGGCCTAGAAATTTCACTTCATGAAGCCAGGCTCGGTGGCTCAGCCTGTAATCCCAGCACTTTGGTAGACTGAGGTGAGTGAATTGCCTGAGCCCGCGGGTTCGAGACCCGCCCGGACAACTTGACAAGACCTCATCTCTACAATAAATCAAAAAATTAGCTGGGTGTGGTAGCGCATGCCTGTAATTCTGGTTACTTGGAAGGCTGAGGTGGAAGGATCGCCGGAGCCCAGCAGGGCGAGGCTGCGGTGGCCAGGAGCGGCCACTGCACTCCAGTCTGGGCAACAGAGTGAGACTCCAACTCAAAAAAAAAAAAAGGAAATTTCACTTCATGAACCTAAAGTTTCATGAAGTGAGAGATAGGAACTATTCTCTGGAAAGGATACATGTATTTTAAGGCATTGCGACACAAAATGAAATAATACATCCCTTTAAAAAAATAATTCTGTGGTTTAGACCTTTAAAAGTCCAAAGTAGAAAAAGCTTACAATTACATTTTAGAAACTCTTTAAAATACCTACTAATCTGACTTTGCATCATCTATAATCATAAGACCTGGAAAGACAGATCTTGAAACACCATCTAGCACAGCATTTTAGTTCCAGAGGGATCCATCCCTAAATAATTAAAGATGGATGGTGCTACCCAGTGTTGACTCTTACAGCTTTTCTCGATCATGCATTTAACAGTAAATAGCTTCATCCTTTGATCATACAAATAAGATCAATGTCAGTTTAAGGGTAGTCACTGACATTCTGCTGAAGCAACCTTTATCCAGATGTCAATCTAGAATTTCAAAGTGCCACTGAGATTTGTCAAGATCTCAGTCTCCAATTTGCTGACATTTCTTATTCTATTCCTCTTTTAAATCTCTTCTATCTCATCCCTTTGAGTTTATCAGCCATGGCCTCACTTTACTTCCCCCTGGGTCTAGTTCAGAAATTGTCTCACCAGCATTCTCAGTGCCTTGTGATTCTGCCAAACCAATTCATTTACCCAAGAGGAATCCAATCAGCTACTCTTTCTGCCCTGTTCATGGGCTAAGGTGCAGAGTTAGATGACTATGTCACATAAAGGATGCTTTCTAGCTCCAACAGGTATCGGGACTGTAGGGAAATCTTTTTCCTTGTCCGCAGTCAACAATTTTGACTCTTCAAGTTTTTGTCATTGTTTTGAAATCTCTACCTCACTACCTACTTTATTCTCAGAAGATGAATTCACCTCTTCTTCACCAAGGAAATAGATGTTATACCTTGAAGCAACGTACAGGAGTCCTTCACTTCCACACTTCTGAGAGTAGGACTCATCCTTTGCTATTTCCTACTTTCTCCAAGAAAAGGGCATTCCTCCTCTGCCCTTATAGGATTTTAATGAAAATTAAATAAGTCATAATAAATACCTAGCACAGTGCTTGGCAGGCCATAAATATTGGTTCATCATTCTTCCCTCTATAAACTTAATCCCTCTAATTCCTTTTGTTTGTTTTTTATTTTATGCTAGATTCTGCTACCTTCTGACTTCTCAAGAGGTCTACTTTTTTAACTCTCTTCTTCTTTCTGTTTGCTCAATCTCTCCCTTTCTATCTAGCTATTTCCCATTTATTCATAAACGTATTCAAGTGATTGCCCTCTTTTGAAAACTTGTTTTTCATTCTTCCTTCTCTTATAAGTTGTCATTCCACCTCCTTTTCCCTTTCAAATATTAAATGTTATCAGCCCAAACTCTCTGCTGCTTTCATCTCCTAAGCTCTGTACATTGTTGATGTCTTGCTCCTTTCCCATCTTCCCCTGCAACTTCACTGAAACTACTTTTGTCAACTTTATGAATGGCCCTCTACATCTCTACTCCAATGGCCTCTTTTCAGACCTCATCCTGCTCAAATTTCAATCTCATTGTTTCATTTTTCAACCCTTCCTTTTTGGTACTTTATATCTCAAGTTATAGCCATTAACCTAGTTCAGATAACATCAAACTAGAATGTCAATGCAATCTAAGGCTCCTCTCCTCTCTTCCCACAGCTTTGATCATCCATCTGCCACCAAATTTTGTTGACTCTTCTTTAAACTAACTCTTAAACCAGGCTGATACTTCCTAATCTTTCATGCTAGAATTCAAACACCATCAAATCTCATCTGGACCACGCAGTAGCGCCCTTTGTGCATCCAGCTGTAACTTCAGACTCCCTGTTTCTGTCCGTCCTCCACACTGCCTCTAGAATTGTCTTCCGGAAAAAACCAATTTATTGAAAAATGTCTGTTGCCTCAGTTAGCTACAAGCTATATAACTGGAACTTCACAATCTGACTTCAGCTCCCTGTACCAGCCTCATCACCTCTCTTAGAGCACATCTTGTGGTCTAAGTGACTCTTCATGAACATATTAAGCACCTCACAACTCTGTGGTTTTGCACATGCTATCCTGTCTGCCTGAAATACGATTTCACCTTTTCCCAACTGATCACATTTATCTTTTAAACCCAACTCAAATATAACATTTTCTGAAAAAGCCTTCTCAGATTCACCTGGGCTGTTCTGGACTCACCTGGACTCAGTGTTCCTATTGACACTTTATTTTACCTCTTTATAGTTATTAACAAGATGTCTTTGACTCTTCTATTTTGTGCTTATTTTCCTTACTAGAACATGAGCTCTTTGAAGAAAGAATTGTGTCTTCTTCAACTTTGTGTCCTCAAGACCTATCTTACTTCTTGTTTGACAAGTGTTTGTTGGAGAATATAAAGGGTGGATGTGGTAAAAATATAACAGAAATAAACCAGAACAGAATAAAATTAGGGTAAGAACACATTACATGCTGTCCACAATTGGTAAAGATAAGATACTCTAGTAGAAAAGAACCGGAGATAAGAGCACTTCACCAGTGCTCTGAAAATCCTAGATTTCAAACCATGAATTCATTTCTTTCCATTGCCTCCACAGGAATAAAATCCATAAAAAGTGCAAATATCTGTATTCTTCTCTCTCCGATTCCAGGTTTGTTTGCACTGCCTTTCATCCTCTTCCAAGATCAGTTGCCCAAACTTGATCACAGTTCCATCATTTCAGTGCAGTCATGCATGGTAGCCCAAAGGCTCAACATCTAAATTAAATTTGCCTGTTACTAAGAAATCTCAGGTTTCAGATGAAAGAGTCAAAACTTAGAACTAGCATTATACACCGAGGTCCATGAGGAATCATACTTTGGGAAACAGAAAAGGAATAGGTAAGGTTATTTTTTAAACTTAATTTCATAAGTTCTCTAGCTTATGAACACTCTAAGAAAATAGCTCTGCTGTTTCTGCTAACTCGCTCCTCCTTTTTGACAAGCCAAAATATATATTATTCAGCTTGGGTTGATCCAACTGCTATATAAAACCATCAGTACTGCCTTATTTACCTGGGCTTGTATTTTCTCAAACGAATAGCAGGAAGCTCATGCATGCAAAAGACCAGCCAGGACCAGAAATTAGCACTCTCTATTGATGGTTGCCAACTGAGTTCAAATGGAGGGAATGGCCTCAGCCAAGATGAAGAAAGACCTTAAAAAGCCAATTTATAGGACTTGAATCCTAAGAGACTTGCCTCAGCTCTCTTTTGGAAGCGGCGATCCCTCAAATTCTGTTTTAATTTCTTTGCCTGAAAGAAATGTATTTAAACACTGTTTTGGCTGGTTTAAACACTGGTTTGGCTGGAGCAAGCTATGGGGCAGGATTCACCTTCAAGGGCAATCTACAACAGATGTCATAGGTATAAGTAGGCATAATACCAACTTTCATTCAGTTGTTTTTTTTTTTTAACTGAAATGTCAAGAAAACAGCAGTGATGAACACACTGAAACCTAAAAGAAAGGCAGACGGTCTCAAGAAATTTGATATAGGCTAACTCTCTGTTTTGGGTTCGTTTAATTAGGCTTGCATAAGTATCTACATTTTAGGAAATCTCTTTTGTGTACCAACTGCAAGGAGATGCTTGTAGACCCCTACTTGCAGAGGCAGAGAGCTGATGACAGATGATGGGAAAACTATAAGAACAAAATGGCACTGAAAACGTAGGGTGAAATTTTTTTTTTTTTTTTTTTGAGTTGGAGTCTCACTTGGTCACCCAGACTGGAGTGCAGTGGCCGCTCCTGGCCACCGCAGCCTTGCCTGCTGGGCTCCGGCGATCCTTCCGCCTCAGCCTTCTGAATAGCCGGAATTATAGGCATGCGCTACCACGCCCGGCTGATTTTTTGATTTATTGTAGAGATGAGGTCTCGCTGCCCAGGCGGGTCTCGAACCCGCGGGTTCGGGCAATCCACTCACCTCAGCATCCCAAAGGAGGCATGGGATCACAGGCTGAGCCACCGAGCCCGGCTGTAGGGTGAAATTTATAAGAAAAGCATCCCATTTCTATGCCTCAGTTTCTGCAACTATCTAGATAATAACAATTTATTATGCATAGGATTTTCATGACGACTAAATAAAACAACAGAAAAGCTCTGTGAGCAATAACCCATGATACAAATGACAGTTTAGTAGTAATAAAAATAATAATAATGAAGAGCTCAGAGGTGTTTCTGCTTATTGGCCATACTTGTAAGAGGGCTAATGATGCTATCCTCACCAGGAAAATGGAAACTTTTGGATAAAGACTTTGTATAAGCTCTTCACTTCCAAACAAGTTGAGGAACTTGCAAATTTTGTAAATTTGTTTTTAAAAAGACTTGAGGGTCAGGCATGATGGCTCATGTCTATAATCCCAATATTTTGAGAAGCCAAGGCAGGAGGAATGTTTGAGCCCAGGAGTTGGGGACCAGCCTGGGCATCATAGCAAGACTTATTCTCTACAAAAAAAAAAATTTAATTAGCCTATCTGGGCATGGTAGCCCACATCTGTAGTCCTAGTTACTTGGGAGGCTGAGGTAGAAGGATCACTGAGCCCAGGAGTTTAAGGCTGCAGTGAGACATGATCATGCTACTGCACTCCACTGCATTCCAGCCCAGGCAACAGAGACTATGACTTAAAAAAAAAATGAACATCCAATGTAATAGTATAAGAAAATGACTGACGGTATTGGGAAACTATGGGGGGGGATTGGATTAACAGTAGCAAATATCTGTCTGGGGATGGGGAAACACCTCTTATCAACAGGGTACCTGAATGAAACGTAATTGTACACCTAACCCTTAACTGTACCCCACAAAACCATAATAAAAATATTGATTAAAAAAAAGCAACGACCCCCCCCAAAATAAGACTGAGGGTCGAAGTATAGAAGTCTGGAAAAAATGTATGACAAAGCAATAAAGGGGACAGTCATGTTCAACTTATGGAACCACCACTATGGAATGGTGCTCAACTCTGACCACAACTGAGCTGAGAGATCTGAGAGATGGAGGCTTACATCTGGGAGATCACACTTTGAACTTGAGAGTACTAAAGGAAGTCTTGATTTGAGTTTCTCTTGTTCCCTTTCCTCCCCCAATACACCCCAAAAGGTTCCTTGGCTTCAAAGTCACGCTGGATGAACTGCCTGAATCAGATAGGCAAGGAGAAGGAATGCTGAGAAAAAATGCAAGCACGTGCCTGATTAGAAGGGGGAAAGGAAGCCAGGCTGGGTGGCTCAGCCTGTAATCCTGTGCCTTTGGGAGGCTGAGGTGAGTAGATTGCCTGAGCCCGTGGGTTCGAGACCCGCCTGGGCAACTTGGCGAGACCTCATCTCTACAATAAATCAAAAATCAACTGGGCGTGGTAGCGCACGCCTGTAGTTCCAGCTACTTGGAAGGCTGAGGCGGAAAGATCTCCCGAGCCCAGCAGGTCGAGGCTGTGGTGGCCGGGAGTGGCCACTTCACTCCAGTCTGGACGACAGAGTGAGACTCCAACTCAAAAAAACAAACAAAACAAAACAAAAGAAGGAGGAAAGGAAATTGGCTTCTGGTTTCCCCTTAATAGACTGTCAATTCTGCATCTCCTTGGGTCTTTAAACATACACCCAGATGGCTCATGTCAATGCTGTCTTTTTATAGTCGCTGTAGGGAATAGTCTCTGGCTAGTAAGCCTGTTTCGTTCCGAAGAGAAAGACCAGCCTCTACAAGACTAGTCGGCAGGAAGGAGAGCTCCTTTTTGAGTCCAACTGTTTCATCCATCACTCTCTTAGAAGAAGTCAGACTGACTCAACAGCACTTTACTGCTGTCTAATCTAGATAGTAGAATTGTCAAAACAGCATTTTAGAGGTTAAAAAGAGTCCATAAATACCTATTAAACACAAACATATGCAAGGCAGTGAGAAGCCTTCTGAATCATCTTACATTTTTACATCTGCCCAACCAACCATGCCTGCTTAATTGGTCCCCTTAACATGCATTGTTGAGTTTTTTCTTTCCCCCTTCAAAAGAATGGTTATGTGCAAAGGGACACACATTAATTGCTACTAAATCTCCTGGGACTTAAAGGGAGTAAGTCCCATCTAAACCAATAAAATATTATCTGCCTTGTGTTCTCACTCAGTACAAAATGTACATCATTATGCTAGTGGCCTAAGCACTGTCCCACCAGCAAAGTACAGATGAGCTTCCCTGATCAGGTCAGCAAATAGGGATAGTGTCCAAATGCTAAGCAAGGTTTCCACTCAGGACAAGTTCAGCCAAAGTGAGGTTTTTGTTTTCGTTTTTGTTTTCCACCAATGAGATCTCCAAGGAGAACTGAACCAAGAAGGTTCACAAAGGCTGGAATCAAACCCAGTAGCAAAAAAAAAAAAAAAAAGTATTAGAGGAGAAATGCAAAGCCCACCAGAATTCAGTTAACAGGGGTTCTTCCTGCTAACAAGTACCAAGCCAGATAACAAGGTTCTTTCTGGCTTCTGCCCACCCCCATCAAGGCAGTTCTTTACAGGCAGTTATGAAAGCCCAGGCTTCATGCCTGCCACCCTCTTGAGGATGCCTTCTTATCTGATTAAATAGAATATTATGCTAAATATTCAGCCATCCCGGCACTGGCTGTGTGGGTGTGCTGGATAAAATCTTCATGAAAACGCCATCACAGGGTCATTTGTTTAATTTCAATTCTGCAAAATGTAAAAATAGAACGAGCTGCCATGAGGGGTTGAGGCTTGACAGCTTCAATGAGAAGCTTCCAAAGCACAAAAACCACGCTGTTCTTCTGGCTTGCTTGCTTTCTCCTTCTGCCAGACAGAAAAAAAAAAAGGAAGAGAAAAAACCTGAAAGCAAGGTGCTGCTTTCACGTATCTTCTGCTCTTTTCTCCTCCTTGTTGGTTTCTTGCACTTACTCGCTGCATCTTCCTCTTGTCCCATCTGTTTCCTCTCCCTCCTCCTACTTGGCTTGCATCCTGTCTCCACGGCCCCACCCTCCCCTCCCTCATCATCTTTATGTGTCATTTCTCTTTCTTTCCTTCCCAGGGACTGGTTCTCCTCCCAAACTTCCGGCATCCTCACAGGGCTGCTCTTGCCTTTTGAGGCAGTCGATCTCCAAGCCTGCTGGGTTTCACAACTTGTCTAGGAATTACTCTTCCTCATCCCCCATCCCTCTCTCTATCACCTACTTCTCCCCCCAGTCCCCGACATGGAGGATCTATAGAAAGATGGAATTTTAGAGATCAATGAAATCAAATGGCAGATGAGCTGCAGGTGCTGCCTTTCTCATGCTCACCCATCTAGAAAAATATGTTTATTATTCACTGAGCTCAGCAACTCATGGTGGGGGTGAGAGGGTGGGCAGGCAGGTAGTACATCACTGGTCTTGTTTTTACACAGATCAATTTTTTTATTTTTATGAAGTTTAAAAAAAATATGTTCAAGTTGCACCCTCAATTCTGATAATTGAAGTCCACAGCCACCTCCAAATTAACCATTACAATATTGGCTCACAAAAAACCCCATCTTTTACCAGAGGCTCCAGAGTTACACCAAAATCCCATGCAGGTGCTGAGAGGAGAGAGATGCTTCGTGCCTGTTAGGGTCTCAGAAAGGTCTCACAATTTGACCTAGCTTCAAACCAAAGGATGCAGGTTATTTCAAGCCTATTAATATGGCTGATGAAACCAACTGAGTTTAGCTCACTCAATATGCCTAGCATAGGCCTAAAATGGGATTTTCACTTGTGGTGTCCATGATACCACAAGGAGATAGAATACTGTAGCCCACCAGTACCTTTCTTTCTGAAGACAGAACATCGCTGTTGGTTTGAGGAAATCCTAAGAGAAAAGGTGGTTAGTAGATCACTAAGTCACAGATTCATCAATGTCAATCCATTCTAGAAAAGCACTTAGATCTCTGGTTTTTTTGTTTTTTGGTTTTTTTTTTGAGTTGGAGTCTCACTCCGTCACCCAGACTGGAGTGCAATGGCCGCTCCCGGCCACTGCAGCCTCGACCTGCTGGGCTCCAGCGATCCTTCCGCCTCAGCCTTCCAAGTAGCTGGAACTACAGGCACGCACTACCACGCCCGGCTAATTTTTTGATTTATTGTAGAGATGAGGTCTTGCCAAGTTGCCCAGGTGGGTCTCGAACCCGCGGGCTCAGGCAATCCACTCACCTCAGCCTCCCAAAGGCGCGGGATTACAGGCTGAGCCACCAAGCCCAGCTAGATCTCTGTTTTTATGGCTATATTACAGATCTGTACTTGAGTCTACTGCCATGTGTCATCCATCTAACAAACTCTTGTTTTCCACACACAAAATGAAGCATCAATAAATTAAGGCGACCCTCATAAGAGCATGTCTACTTAGCATCTCATATGCTAAAATATGTCTGCCCCCCCCTTTGCTATAACACTGTTTCCATACCTCCTGCCTCTTACTAGTAATGTCCACTTGTTATGCAGACATGCCATGCTTACCTAACAGATACAAAGCAGATTTGGGGCATGCCTTAGAAGCCAGAGCCTTGTACACACCAAAAATAAAGAATACATAGAACTCTAGCAGCTAAAAGATATGTGCAGTGTTTCTGCTTTGTGCATATTAGGGCACTGGATCAAATCAAGGAACTAATGCTTTTATTACCATTTGAAGAATGACCATGTCTATACAGAGAAAGAAATGTGATTCTTGGTGTATCCATCCACAGGTGCAAAAGGGGGAAAGGAGAAGAAAGAAAAGATCTTGATCAAGCTGAAGGATCTGTGACAACCAAAGCAAGAGTAGAAAATACAGAGAACATCCCAAGAGAAAGTGACCTCTTCTGAGGGGCAGGTAGAATAGGTGATAATTGGTACCAGACCTGTAAATAGCTACCCAAAGCCACAAATACTGAGCAATGCATGCCACCTTGCAGAAGCAGCAAATTATGGGAGCAGAGCAATGGAAGCACCTCTGGAGGGCTGCAGGTCTGGGCTGGCGATTTAAGTAACATACACACATATTGCAGATGTGTATGACCAGGGAGGCCAACAGCCAGCTAATCTGCAAGGACATCAGGTAATGGCTATGGTCCAAAAGCAAAGACTAGAAGGTGGTGGCAGAAACCAATGCCATCTCCTTATCTAAAACGTGATCTCATTCAAGGTGCTGGAATACAGTTGACCAGGCGACCCAATAAAGCACTCACATTTGGTGACAATGTCAAATTGGCACCCAGTTTGGCTAGGTATTGATCAGTTGCTCATAATGACTTCTTTTCAACACTAATACCAAAGCAGAGCCCCAAATCTCCAAAACCAAGCAGCTTTTGAGCATGGACTAGAACTTGCACATGGCCTTTTGAGAACCCGGATCTCTTAAATACCAATGATGCCAGCAGAGCTCTTCACCCACATTGTACATTGAAGCTGAGCTCTCCTAAGCAAGATGCAAAGACAATGAGTCAAGGAAAGGGGGCTTCAGGCAAACACTGGTGAACTTGTACAGCATCAAAGGCAGCTAAAGTTCTGAGATGCAGTGAAGGTGTCATGGATAGAGACATCCAGCATGAGCAAGATACATGATCATCAAGTAAAGAACAAACACAGGAGACACAGGTGAATAAAAAGAATAAGAGCTACATGTCTACACTTTGCTCTCTAACCTTCTAAATACTATTTCATGAAAGAAAGGGTGGAGTGGGTGTGTATTATGCTAGAAAGTGTGAGTGCCTCTTTTTGACTATGCCTGTTCCTCAGTGAACCTCTATATCAGATTAGGGGCAAAGTGAAACCTCCAGGCAGTGTGTAGAAATATAGCATTTTCAACTTGCCTCCAGTTTCCTGAACTCAAACAAAGAGCCCCAGCAGAGATTTGCCCCTCATGGAAAGCCCCCAGGAAGAGGGCTCCTCAGCCATAAAACACTATTTGTATCTCCGAAAGGTGATGTGCCCATGTAGGCGTTGGCAGAGGAGACAGCTCAGCCCCCTGCACAAATTTCTTTGTCCTTGCCCAGAGTGGTGGGAGTTTTACATCTGCTGTGCTCATGAAACATTTTATTATTTTTTTACAAGCATTTTCAAACAATTATTATTTCCTTGGGGAAAAAAATTTCTAGAGATCTTCCTAGCATATGTGATATGTGCAATCCTCCCACCCTTTCCCTTCTTCAGCATTGGGCCTGGGGTGGAGTTGTCCCTGGAAATTGCTCCAGGCCCACTAGAAATCAAGCCTGGGTGCCTGCAATCAACTTTTGGTCTTATGTTACCTCGGAGCCTTGGCACTCCACTGAGGAACTTCCTGAGGAATGAAGTTTCTCCAGGCATGAGATTGGCTGATGGGTGCAAGCAAGTTGTTTGGGCACTGATAATTCATTCTAACGCCACACCGTCTCACCCTTTTCCCTGCTCCACAAGAGTGACACTGTTTCCCCTGGGAAGGGACTTCATGCATTTTAGGTTCAAACCAGAAGGTGCGCCAAGGACCAAACCTCTCACCTTCTGGCAGGAGGAAAGCAGAAGTAGAGCCTCTCCCTAACCTCCGCAGGTACCCTATGATGAAGGCTTTGTCTTTTTGTCAGATCTTGCATTTTTACCATGCAAGTGGAATAGGTATAAGATTGATGGGGGCAGCCAGGTGGGGTGATGGAAACAATGCCCAGAACAAGGGAAGTCAGTGCTCCCAGTTCAAACTTTTGTCTGCAATGTGAAGAGGAGCAGACACAATCTCCGTTTCCCCAATCCTACCCTCACCCCTTGTTCTGTGCACATCTCCAGCACTGAATGAAGAAAGAAGCCAGCCTCGCTGGCCACTTCCAGAATTGCACGAAGGAGGTAGTCTATCCCAGTGATTTCTTGGCGGCAGCAACTCTCAGGGGACACCACAGCCTGGCCACAATCCATGTTAATAGCTTTACCTTGCCCTCCGGTAACTGATGTTTCGCTAAGAAAATTCGGATACGAACAACACCCCCGTCCCCACCCCCACCCCCACCCCAGTGTTTCCATAGCCTCCAGTTTCGCCGGGATCCCTTATCGTCACCCCGGCATCCAGGTGTGCTGCTCGTGGGAGTCAGGAAGTCCTTACCTGGGTCTGCTGGGAGAGGCGCTCATAGGGACACGCGTCGGGGCGCGCGGCGGTCAGCGGCGTCCAGGGCGCCCCAGCTGCCGGCTACAGCTCACCACGTCTCCCCGCGAGCCCGGCTTTGCGAAGAGGAGAGCCAGTCCCGTGTGGAGGAGGGGAGGAGGAGGGCCGAGCCCGAGGGCACCGTAGCCGCGCCGCTCGGGTCGGGGCGGGAGCCCAGGTCCGCGCACTCGCGTCGCGCCGGGCGCGGGGCACCCTCGGGGCCGGGACGGCAGTCTGCGTCCGGGGGGGGGCGGGGGCCGCCGGGGGGAGGAAGCGGAACTCCCCGCTCTCCGGGCTCAGAGGCTCCCACCGGCTCCGAGGCTAGGTGTCACCGCAGCGCGATCCCTCTTTCTATATATATGCATCGGCCCCTCCCTGTGCATCTACGCTTCTGAGTGTCGTCCCTGACTCTGCCTCTGTGGTTTCCGCTCCGTCTGCGGCTCGCGGGTCTCGGCCCCTCTCTCTCCCCTCACTCCCCTCACTCCCCTCACTCCCCTTTCCTTCTCTCTCCTCCCCTCACCCTCCCTCTCGGGGTGAAGCCCGCTGCCTGGATTCTCCCGGTATTGCCTCGCTCCAACATTGGGCTCTGCAGTGTAACTCGGGGACGCAAAACCAGACAGTTTCTTTAAAACCAACCTTTGAAATCAGACCATCAAGTTTCGTGCGGAAACCAACGCCAGACGCGCCGCTGCCTCGCAGCTAGGAGGAGATATTAGCCCATCTGGAAATCACATTACCACGTTTCACGCAAAGCTATGGAATAGGGCGTAAGGGAGGCGAATGGCATCGGATTAGCAAGAGTCCACAGGTGACCTGCACTCACTGTCTTCAGGATGGGGGAGCATCCGGAATGGGTAGTGTTGAAATCACGGCGCTGAAAAACGGGATGCCGACCAAGGAGTCATAAGGTGAAAAACGCTCATTTTGCAAATGAATAAACTGAAGCTCAGAGAGGTACTTGGATTTCCCCGGATCACACAGCTAGCTAGAAAAGTGGAAATTCATGTGAGGGGTTACCCCCACTGTCATGACATTCAAATTCACACACCTGAAAAAGAACAAGTGCATCTGGGACTGCGTGTGGGGTGGCCCAGGAGGTAGAGTTGTCTGTCTCCATGCCAAGTGCACCCAAGTCTCTGGGAGGTCGCCTGAGCCCATGAAGAAAACACAATCAGCTGCTTTACAAGTTAACACTCTGCTCTCACCAGAACCACTTCTAAACCCTCTCTTCTTCCAGAAAGACCGTAAAGAATGAAAAACACCAAAGGTGCAGTGGTGCTGATTTGTGCACCAGCATGCTGAAGACTTGAAAGGGTGAAATGACAAGTCTTTCTTTTTTGCTATCTTCCCAGTTAACAAGATCTGCTGTATAAAACCCTCATTTTCCACTTATTATTTTCCACCCTGCTTTCCGTCCTTCACGTCATTCTGATCGCTCTCTGACACAGATATTTTTGTATTACCCACAAAAGAGACACATTTCCCCCATTTGCTTCTTACACCTGGTAGTGTTGGCTTATAAATCAAAAGTGCTTTCTCACTGGAAGACCACAGAGCGGGGTCGTAGCGTTAATTCCCCTTTCCCAGAAGACATTATTGCCTGTGTCAGTCTTCTCACTCTTGATGTCCTTTCCTGGGGAATTTCACTGGACCCCTCTGACAGTGCTTCACAAGGCAATGGTATTTGGCTCCCCCAGCAGCTCCTTCTTGCTAGGTGATTGGGAAGGTATGATAACCCATGTTATCCACAGTCATATGCACTGAGGTAGTTCAGAGAATAATGAAACTTCTCTGGGAGTTACACTGTAAATCAAGGAGAGTTCTTGAGTCAAGTGTGGCCTTTCAGAAGGAGGTCATAGAGTAAGAGTTTGAACTCGACGGGCTTGGTGGCTCAGCCTGTAATCCCAGCACTTTGGGAGGCCGAGGCGAATGGATTGCCTGAGCCTACAGCTTCGAGACCAGCCCTGGCAACTTGGCGAGACCTCGTCTCCACAATAAATCAAAAATTAGCGAAGCGTGGTAGCATGCGCCTGTAGTTCCAGCTACTTAGAAGGCTGAGGCAGAAGGATCGCTGGGGCCCAGCAGGTCGACACTGGGGTGGGAGTGAGTGTGCCACTGCACTCCAGCCTGAGCAGCAGAGTGAGACTCCAACTCAAAAAAAAAAAAAAGAGTTTGAACTCCAGGGCTGAAAATGAGAAAGTTGCCCAAAGCATGATCCTAAGCAAGTTACTTAACTTTTTAAAGGGTTGCAGAGATCAACATAACATCTGTAAATTATCTGTACATAGTAAGTGATGAATAGATGTTAATTTCCTTTCTTCTCTTTCTAAACTGTTCAAAATTTATCCCTACCTGGAAGCATCCCCACTATCTCAATCACTCATGATCTCATTTACCCTTTATTTAAGATCCTGTTATACCAGTTGTCTTTCATTTAAATGTATTTACATCACACAGCAACACACTGAGTGCCAGGTCCACTATAAGGGGGAGAGAGGGCCCATTAGAATTTCAAACCTCACCTACACATTATTTACTTATGTAGTTAATCCTCACATACACCTCACAACTCTAAAATAAAATAAAATATTTAAAAATACATTTACAATTTTTTCACAATCCCTCTTTCATTTAGCAAAAATGCATTAAACATTTACCTGCTGCCAGGCACTATACTCTGCTCTAACCTGTATGTATTTCTTTTACCTAATTTTAAATTCTCAGAATCAAGAATGTGTTTTCCATATGTTTTAATTTTGTATCATGTTTCATCATGTCCTGTAAATGTGGCCATGGTCATAGGTTCATTGAGCTAGAAGGAAGCCTGGAGATTATACAGGTCAACTCCTCATTTTATGAACCAGAAAGGATAACTGACTTATACACATTAACACAGTAGTCTCTGTCCTCCTTATCCGGTGTTCTTTGCACTATGCAAACATTTCTTGACGTCTGTTCCATGGAATGCTAGTTCCTTGCAATCTTAATAGATGCATTCCAGCAAAGGGTTCTATAGCCAAGTGTGTTTGAAAAATAATGAGTTAAGCAAAGGAAATAAGCCAGGTTTCATTTTTTGATTGTTTTTTTTATTGCAAGACTTTGCAGAGCCTTTACTATACATACATAAGCATTATGAATTTCCACAAGAGATATCTACCGTCTCAGTTATTAAACACATTCAATCTGGAAATCCTTTCTCATAGAACATTTTGGGGAACTACTGATATAAGACAAATTTATGGAACACTGTGCTACACCCTGGAAACAAAACCAACCTATGTGACTGCCCAGTTTGTGTGACCTCTAGAAGAGACTGGTGTTAATTCACCCAAGGCATTTGGTGAGTGCTATTTCTAGGTCTAGAAACTTAACGAGGTAGATGCAGCCTCATATTAAAGAGGAACATGTCACCTTGGGTCCACTCTTCCCTGATTTCCTTGCTTGGCATGGACAACAGGAAAACAGTTGTTCCAGGCTAACTCCCTTGCTTGACAGACTCATCCCAGCTGGAGAGATACATTTCTTCCTTTGCTGCTTTGACTCAAGACAAATTTTCAGACCCCTTGGGCTATAGCACAGTGGTTAAGAGCACAGGCTTTTTGAGTCAGACTTTCCTAGGTATAAATGTCATTTCCTTTTTTTTTTTTTTTTGAGTTGGAGTCTCACTCTGTTGCCCAGACTGGAGTGCAGTGGCTGCTCCCGGTCACCGCAGCCTCGACCTACTGGGCTCCAACGATCCTTCTGCCTCAGCCTCCCTAGTAATCAGAATTGCAGGCATGCACTACCATGCCCAGCTGATTTTTGATTTACTGTAGAGATGAGGTCTTGCCAAGTTGCCCAGGCGGGTCTCGAACCCCGCGGCTCAGGCAATCCACTCACCTCAGCCTCCCAAAGCGCGGGATTACAGGCTGAGCCACCAAGCCCGGCATAAATGTCATTTCTATTTCTCATTAGCTGTGGGATATTGGACAAGTTGTTTAACCTCTTACACCTTAGGACTCTCACTTATAATATCAGCATAATAGCAATAGACAAAAATATTATTGTACATGAACCCCTGGCACATAGTAAACAGTCAATAACTCTAGTAGTATTACTAAGAGTGATAGAAATGATAGCAGTGAAGCTGTTGTTACACATAGTTGTCAACACATAGCTTGGTGACACAGTAGAGTTGTGCCAAACCCCAAAGCTCACAGCATCCAGAATGCAAAAAGTCGATCCTTTTTCTTTTCTCTCCATGCAGTATTAAGCATATTATAGCCATCCCAACAATTGCTGTGTTTCTCCAAAGCTGTGAAGGAACGAGTAGCAGATACTTTGAGTAAGCTCAGAAATGAACAAAAACAGATATTAATTATTCATATAATACAAAGCTTCCTTTAATTGAGCAGCCACTAACCTCCAGGTACCTGTGCTAAAAGATTTACATTCATTATGTACCTATATCTCTATCTCCCTGTTTTTTTTTTTCCTTTTTCTTTCTTTCTTTTTTTTTTTTTTTTAGTAAGGGTCTCATTCTGTCTTTCAGACTGGAATGCAGTGGCACAATCACAACTCACCTTAACCTCAACCTCCTGGACTCAGGCAATCTTTCTGCCCAAATGACTGGGACTACAGGGGCAGGCTACCATGTCCAGTTAATTTTTTTGTAAAGACAAAGTGTGCTACGTTGCCTAGGCTAGATCTATCTTTCTTGCAACCATTTGAGGAGGGAGATATTCATAGCCTCATTTTGAAATTTAAAAAAAAAACAACTAAGACTCAGAAAATTTATGGACCCAGAGGCCAAATTAATGCAGTGACAAAATGGACAATGACCAGCTTCTCTGTAACCATTTCAATCTTAGGGGAATGTAGGCATATGGTGTATTAGCACACACTTTATGTGTCATGGTAGGGGCTAGGAATGTTTCTCTCTTTCTGGGGCAGTTGTGGAACAGATGTTAATTAATGCCCAATTAAGTGAGAAATGAAGCCAAGAAAATTGCTTTCTCAATTGTTTCCCCCAACATCCCACTCACTGAGTTCTATGCCTGTCAGCCTAGAATATGCGAAAGATCTAGGACTTCCATGAGCCCACTGAAAAGAAACATGGTGACCAGAGAGGACATTTTGTATAAACAGAAAGAAAAAGATCTTTCTTCCTGCCACTAGTAGGAGCCCATGCAGTGGGCTTGGGACAGTGAATGAATGGATGCTTTCGCTTTTCCTCTCAGTCTCACCTCAAATACCCTTTTGGACCCCTCCACTCTACCCCACCCTTTCTTCTCAGCAAGAAAGCTATATCTGGGGTGAAAATGTGACTCCTTCCAAAGTAAATCGCTGTAATTAGCCTTAGTTCATCCTTCCCAGACCCTTCCTGGTGGGGTTAAGCCAAATCATGAGGCATCCTTTGGTAGCAGCCTTAGGACAAGAAAAGGGCTGATTTTACCCCTTCCGGGAGGTCAAAACCCCAACTCCCCACGCAAAGCACAACCACACTATTTTGGTCAAGGGGATTTGAAGAGAACCCAAGTTAATAAGAGAAAAAAGGCAAGAGGGAAGAAGAGAGAAAGCTTTGTTATTTCCCCAGGCAATATATATCAAGAAGCTTCTACAATAAAAATGACACCTGCACAGCTGAGATTGGAGAGGACAAAACCACCCAAATGTCCACATTCTCTCATCAGAAGACTCTCCTGGATTTCTCTTTCCCAGAAATATCTGCCTGAAGTATCAACAGAGTTGGATGTGTAGAGTATATATTAATGGACTGGGTTGGGGGATGGATAAAACATCACAAACTTTTTTTTTTTTGAGTCAGGGTCTCACTCCATCACCCAGGATGGAGTGCAGTGGCATGATCACAGCTCACTGCAGCCTCAACCTTCCGGGCTCAGTCAATCCTTCTACCTCAACCTCTTGCGTATCTGGGACTATAGGTGTATACCCCCATGCCCAACTAATTTTTTAATTTTCTGTAGAGTTGGAGTCTCACTATGTTGCATAAGTTGGTCTTGTACTCCTGGACTCAAGTGATCCTCCCGCCTTGGCCTCCCAAAGTGCTGGGGTTACTGCATTTGGTCTACCAACATTTTAAAGTAACAACACAAGATATCAGATGGTACTAGGATTACTGCGCCCAGCCTACCAACTTTTTTTCAATAACTACTACAAGATATCAGATAAGATACTGAGTGCTATCAATACAAGATTTTCTGTAATCCTCACACTCATCCTGTGAAGTTAATTTAATGACCTCCACTTTATAGAAGATAAATCTGAGTCTTAACAAAGGTTAAGCAACTTGCCCAAAGCTACACGGTAAGTATACAATGTGGGAATCTAAATCCCTCATCTGTGACAAATGAGAATTCCCAACTATCTTATGTTTAAATACAACATTTCAACCACATTCTTGTCAGCTAGCAGGCAATCTTTTGAGGCAGGTCAAGCACTTCTCTTAATTTATACATGAGAAAACTGAGGCTCAGAGTGGCGAAGGTCATTTAGTGGAGGTCAAACAGGTAGAGAATGACAGAACTGGTCTCGACTCTATTTCTCCTTGCTCTAGCAAGAGAGGCATTTTTTAGATTTGGGAATCCTGATTCCCTCAAGAATCAGAAAGCATGTCACTTCCTAAAGAATGTGCTTGAAAAATTCCTGTGACCAAGTCAGTTACCAGAAAGATTAAATGCTAGGAACAAGAGAAAGAAAGAAAGAAGAGAGAGAGAGAGAGAGAGAGAGAGAGAGAGAGAGAGAGAGAGAGAGGAAGAAAGAAAGAAAGAAAGAAAGAAAGAAAGAAAGAAAGAAAGAAAGAAAAAGAAAAAAGAAAGGAGGGAAGGAAGGAAGGAAGGAAAGGGGGGAAGGAGGGAGGGGGCAGGGAAGGGAGGGAAAGAAGGAAGGGAAGGGAGGGAGGGAGGAAGGAAGGAAGGAAGGAAGAAAGGAAGGAAGGAACGAAGGAACGAAGGAAGGAAGGAAAAAGCCACAGCATGGTCAGAGAAATACTTGGTATTTCCAGTCACTGAACAAGGTTTCCAGAAGCTGGAGTCCCTCTGCCTCTGTCTCTCACAGACCTTTAAGTCAAATTCCAGTTTTTGATGTGTAGAAAAGGTTAGAAAAGATACAATAATAATAACGGCATGCACTTAGTTCTTACAAACAGTTCTGTACATTTTAGTTACTGTAATCATGAGTCATGCTGTAAGCTGGTAGGTACTATTATGATCTCCATTTTGCTGGGCTGTGAAGTGATTTGCCCATGCCCAAGGTGAGATGGCTAGTAAGAGTGTAACTAGGACTTAAACCATGGAGTCTGATGCCAGAGTTCCAGTGCCCAAGAGCTACTGACTGGATGCTCTGAGGAGGCCCTTTGGGCACCAGCTCAACACAGGACATCAGGAAGACTCAGAGGTCAGCACCTGCGTCTGAGGGAGGGGTGCTCTGGGATGTCATTCTTCTCCCTCAGGTTGGCCTTTGCCCATGGGCTCTTGGCTAATTCCCTCTGCCCTTCTCCCTGCCAGCTTCACCAGCTGCCCCTTGTCAGCCCAGCACAAAAGAAAGCCAGATTGGTTGGGGGAGGGGTAGCCATGCCTGCTCTGTCCCTTTTGCCAAGCAGGGGACTTCCCTTCCCTTCCCCCTCTCCTGGGAGCTCCCATCTGGCCTGTATCACCAGCTTATTTGTGCTTCCAAAAGCCTGCTTTCAAGTGAGGGAAATGGGATACAGTCCCATGAACCATGTCCGTTAATCCAATGGAGCATTTTCCCTCATTGTGAGCACCACCCAATCCTATAGGGTCTACAGCAGTCTTTGAAAAGAACACTCTGCCAGTAGAAGCACAGAGAAGGATGTGGGCAGCCAGGCCTTTCTTCAGAGGGCACATTTGACCTCAGGGGTTTTTGGTCCTCTCTCCACTGGGTGTTGTGGCCCACTGATGAAGAAATGGAGGCAAAGGGATACTGGTGGAGTATGCATGGCAGCTTGAGGTCATGGAAAAATACAAGCCTAGAGCTCAGGAAAACCATGCTCTTCTCCAAAGCTTGCTGGAAACAAGCTGTGTGCCCATGGGAAAGTTACTTCCCTTCTCTGGGTCTTACTTTCCTCATCTACAAAATGGCAGAGTTGAATTAGATGGCCCCAGTGATGTTCCTTCCATATTATATGAAATGGAAAGACTCTTTCAAGGTGCAGTTCTCCAAGGAGGATATCAGGAAAAAACCCAAGATGGCAGTCCATTCCTTCTGTCCCTCACTCAGGACATCCTCTAGCATCTCTAACATATAGGACTCTCATTCCCAAGACTCTACCCATTGATCATGACATCACCGGCATTTGTGCAGGTTGCTGTGTCCAAGTTCTGGAGGAGTGACTTCAACATTTCCCTTTTACTCAAAGGAGCAAGCGCTCAGACTCCAGGTTCTAAGAAGTATCATGCCCCAGGCTCACAGATTGTGTCTGCTGAGCCTCATTTGCTGCAAATTTTAGGATTGAGTCTTTCTTTTCCTTCTGACTTTGCTTTTCTCTTTTGACTCACACAAAGGAAAAATACTAATGAAACCATATGGGGTGTCAGGCAATAAGCTAGTCAAAAGTATGGTTAATAAGCTTTACAACATGACACGTCTAACAGAGAAAGAAAATCTATTCGATCTTGCAACCATATCAGACTTCATCCCGGATAGGCAGTGGATACTGAGAACAGCAGCTGGTTAGATGCTTTATTTTTAAAACTCTTTTCCTGGCTCTGATTTTCCCTAGCCTGAAAGAAATAAGAAAAAGCTAGAAAGAAACCTAGTTGAATCACATGAGGAAAAGGTGGCATCAGGAAGCCACTGTGGTGTCTTGGATTGTACTATAAATCTTAGGGGTAAGTGCTGAGTCTTGATTAAATGGCTTCATATAGCACTAAGTATAGCACCACATACCAACAAGCAATCAATAAAGGCTTTCAGTAGCAATGCCTAATGATAAAATATCCTGTCCTTTGTCAGGGTCCCGCTGCTCATTCCCTGCCACCAGATTCTCTATCTAATGTTAAGGGCTACAGAATTGGAGTTTGGCTGCAAGACATTCCAAACAAAGGGTCTCAGACACAAAAGCTAAGTGTGCTGCCATGGATGGGTCCTGTCTGTGCCTACGGATAGACATAGTAACAGATAATAATAAAGAGCCCAGCCAGGCAGATGGCACATGACATCTGGAGAAGACAGGCACTAGGCAATGATCCAAGCAGGGATGTTCCCAAACAAGAGATGCTCTGAAGGTGGAATGAAGTGACACAGGCAATGTGAGGATGTGCAGTTGGCAACGAGGAAGCCAATGGTTGCCCAACTTCTAAGACACCCTCTCTGAAGGGGCAAGTGAGGACAAACAGTGAACTGAATATAATGTCAGGACCACTTACAGGTTATAATGTTAGGACCACTTACAGATGAGAAGGCTGAGGGCCAAGGTTATAGCACCAGCACATGGCAGAGTTGGGATGCAAACTCAGGGAGTCAGAATCCAAATCGTAGATATTGAACTATTTTCCTCCACTTCCTTCTAGAACTAGGCTGAATCTACAAGTTTAGGCAGCCTAAGGACCTGAAGGGAACCCAGGAGGTTCGTACACGGTCAATCTTAGAAAATGTTTACTGACTGACTATACACTACTATGGGAAGTACCTCTCCTGTAGGTCCTAAAAGGAGATACTACAGACAGGAAGGCAAGCAGTACGAACCAAGAAGTGAATCCTCAACTCAGTGAAGAGCCACTAAGAAGAGTTTCTAGTCATTCTAAATCAGTTCAAGTGTCCAGGCTCAAATTCTTCCAACCCAGAGTGCTGAAATAACACACCAAATGCAATCTCAGGTCCACAGTCAGTAATTCTGAGAAATCATGAGAAAATGAAGGACCAAACCCCTGAATTCAATTGTAGGTTCTAGAAAAACAGATGTTGGAGAATCTCTAACAAAGCATTAGGAGAGATGATTAAATGCATAGCTTTAATTCTACCAAAGGTGAATAAATTCAGAGTCCCATCTCTACAATAAATTTAAAAAAATTAGCCGGGCGTGGTAGCACGCACCTGTAGTTCCAGCTACTTGGAAGCCTGATGTGGAAGGATCATCGGAGCCCAGCAGGTGAGGCTGCAGTGGCCAGGAGCGGCCACTGCACTCCAGTCTGAGTGACAGAGTGAGACTCCAATTCAAAAAAACCCCAAAAAACAGAGTCCCTGTGTGCCAATCATACCAACATAGATTAGTTTACTGTTTGAATAGGCTTACTATGGAAGTCAAAATACACTTATTAAATCTTTGTGCACATCTTTTATTCATTTAACAAACATCAATGAAAAATCTGCTGTATGAGATTCTCTTAGATCCATTTTCTGTGGCTATAACTCAATACTGGAGAGTTGTGGCTATAACTCAATACTGGAGAATTTATAAAGAAAATACATGGTTTTCTTATGGTTCTGGAGGCTGGGAAGTCCAAGGTCAAAGGGCCACACCTGGTAAGAGCCTTCTTGGTAGTGGAGACTCTATGCAGAGTCCCAAGGCAGCACAGTATATCACATGATGAGGGTGCTCATGAGAGAGGACCAAACTGTCTTTTATAATAGACTCATTCTCTTGATAACCCATTAATCCATTAATCCATGAATGAAGTAGTTCATTCATGAAATCAGAGCCATCATGACCCAATCACTTCTTAAAAGACCTACGTCTTTAACACTGTTACACTGGACATTAAGTTCCAACATGCAAGGGACAAACATTCAAACCATAGCAGGGATACGTTAGTTGACAAGAAAATTAAGAATCTTTTCTCCCACTTTTTCTCCTAGGAAAAGTCAGAAAATAAGTATGCAAATAAACAAAATTTTGAATAAGATTAAGTGCTATAAAAAAATGAAGCACAGCAATGGCCTAGAGGATGATGGTGAGTGAAGCCAGGTTGATGGGGAAGCTTCTTTAAAGGTATCTGAGACAAGACCAGAGTAATGAGAAGGAGCCTGACAAATAGAGATCCAAGAGGAAATTGTCCCAGGAAAAGAAAATGGTAAGTGCAAAGTTCCAGCTATTTGAGCAAATTAAGCATATTTCGGAAACCAAAAGAAGGCCACCATGTCTGCCCTACACTGAGGGAAGGAAACACAAAGACAGAGAGCCAGGGAAGTGGGCAGATTTGCAAGGCTATGCGGCATGTGGTCAGTAGGCCAGGTTTTGTCCTCAGAGAAATGAGAAGCCACTGAACAATTTAAGCAGGGAATGGCATGATTCAGATTGCTTTTTAAAAATTTAACTTAGTTTAATGTTTAAATTTTGAATTGCTATATCACAGTTGTACATATTTGGGGGGTACATGGTACATGTGATATTTTGACATATGCATATAATATGTAATTATTAAATCAAGGTAGTTGGAATACCAATCACCTCAAACTCAAATTACTTTCAAAGAAGATGGCACTGGCTGCTATGTGCAGACCAGTTTAGAAGCAGAGCAAGGGTGGGCCTGGGAAAACCAATTGGAAATCCAATGCATTTATTTATGGGACAGAAGCTGGTGACTTACACAAAGGTGGTCCCAATAAAGAAGGTACAGTGAGTCCAATTTAGGAAATATTTTGGAAAGATAGATTAGATGATACATTCAGATTTTAAAAGTATATAATTTACTTTTTTCTTTCTTTCTTTCTTTCTTTCTTTCTTTCTTTCTTTCTTTCTTTCTTTCTTTCTTTCTTTCTTTTTTTGAGTCAGAGTCTCACTCTGTCACCCAGGCTGGAGTGCAGTGGCACGCTCACGGCCCCCACAGCCTCAACCTGCTGGGCTCAGGCAATTCTTCCACCTCAGTCTTCCAAGCAGATGGAACTACAGGCATGCGCTACCATGCCCAGTTGATTTTTTATTTATTGTAGAGACGAGGTCTTGCCAAGTTGCCCAGGCTGGTCTTGAACTCCTGAACTAAGGCAATTCTCTCGTGTTGGCTTCCCAAAGTGCTGGAATTACAGGTTTGTGCCACTGTGCCCAACCTATTTTTTACTTTCATAGTTAATTTTTTTTTAATGAGCCCAGAGCTCCCTGGGGCCAAATTTTAAAGGAGCCCTACTAGTTTTGTCCTTGACTTTCTCTTGTTTATTTATTTTTTTTTGAGTTGGAGTCTCACTCTGTCGCCCAGACTGGAATGCAGTGGCCGCTGCTGGCCACCGCAGCCTTGACCTGCTAGGCTCCAGCAATCCTTCCGCCTCAGCCTTCCAAGCAGCTGGAACCACAGGCACATGCTACCACGCCCTGCTAATTTTTTGATTTATTGTAGAGATGAGGTCTCATCTGCCCAGGCGGGTCTCGTACCCGCGGGCTCAGGCAATCCACTCACCTCAGCCTCCCAAAGGTGCAGGATTACAGGCTGAGCCACCGAGCCCGGCTCTTGTTTTTTTTAATATCATGCACCTCCCTTCAAGGCTTATGACTGTCATAGTCCATTCAGGTTGCTATAACTAAATGCCCTCAACTGGGTGGCTTATAAACAACAGGAATTTATTTCTCACAGTTCTGAAGGCTCAGTTTGAGATCAAAGCACTGGCAGATTCAGTGTCTGATGAGGGCCTGCTTTCTGGTTTATAGACCAAGCCTTTTTTCCTTTGTGTCCTCACATGGTAGAAGGAATAAAACACCTCTCTGGAGCTTCTTTTATAAGGGCACTAATCCCTTTCATGAGGGTTCCACCCTAATGACCTAATCACCTCCCAAAGGCCCCACCTCCTAATTATCTTGAGGGTTAGGATTTCAACATATAAATGTCAACATATAAACAGTCAGTCCGTAGCAATGACTTGCACAATCCTTTCTGATATAGTGTCTCCCTAATGACTGTTCAAGTCACAGATTTAATGTGGCTCCCATATTTGTGAACTGCCTTTCCAGGGAGCTCTGACTGGATGCAACACATATTTTTTTGCAGCTGACTTCTAACCAGCCCTAGCTAGAGTAGGCAGGTCAATGATCACCTAGTGTATAGTATAATGGTTGTTGCCAAGGGCACTATGGCATCAGGTGACAATTTATGAGTGCCTGGCCTATTTCACCACACTTATAATCTAATTGGCTTTCTTGATCATTTCCGTGGCTTCTAAGCCACAGATTTGGTTGCCCTACTTTTTCCTGGACTGTGTACCCTTTGCATGCAGTATTTTTTTTTCTGCACTACCCATAAAAGCTGCAAGAATGTATGTAGATCTTTCATTAACTGTGCACAGAAAATTTGGCTGTCACTAGACTCTCACAGAGTGGAGCCAGTCACTATAGTGAGAATAAGGGACTTCTCAGAGGATTCTGGATTGTTTCTTTTCTTCTTAATATGCCTGTGAAAGAGAGAAAACAGAATACTAACAGGGAAAATAAAAACTTCCGTGAAGTCTAAAGATTATAGAAATGGTCCGGCTTATGGCGAGAGACTAACTTGTAATTTTATTGAAGCGCCAATAACTGAGTCTACACTAGGAACCATTTCTCTTGCTGAGGGTCGGGCATATTTTATACCCCCCAAAGGAGCAGTTTACTCTGGAGACACAGAGTCATGAAGGATAATAATCCCAGCAGACAAATGGGAGGAGACAGCAATAATAAATATCCCTGCTAAGAGAGCATAAAGGAAGAAAAAGCTCGGGGCATCTCTGGAGCACCAGCTGCTTAATAATAAAGGCAATGATAACATGATTCCTTGGCAAGGCTGCAAAAACATCTTTTAGTTACAGGTGTCAAAGTCTGAGTGTCTGGCCCTTGCTTTATTACTGTCATTTAGTATGCTGTTGGTGTCTGCTCTCAGCACAGACGCTTTTCTCTGACACCAGAAACACAATCTTTCTCTCCTTGAATATCCAAAGTTTCCCAATCCCAAGGCCCATTTTCTTCTCAATTTTCTTCTAATCCAAGATTACCTAGTCCTTTTGCGACAAAGAAACAGAGAACTTGCTTTCCAGGAAAGCCTAAATAATTGCATCTGTGTTCATTGAACTATTAAGCCTGGTCCTGTAAGAGAGACATGATTATAAAAATGACGATGAAAGTAAAAATACTGCTGTCTTTTAAATTCAACTCCATTTCTTTGTGGGGGGGCGGGGGTTGGAGTCTCACACTGTTGCCTAAGCTGTAGTACAGTGGCATGCTCACAGTCACCAGAGCCTCGACCTGCTGGGCTCAGGTGATCCTTCCGCCTCAGCTTTCCAAGTAGCTGGAATTTCAGGCATGAGCCACCACGCTAATTGTTTGATTTATTGTAGAGATGAGGTCTCACCAAGTTGCCCAGACTGGTCTTGAAACCATGGACTCAAGCAATCCTCTTACCTCAGCCTCTCAAAGTGCTGGGATTATAGGCGTAAGCCATGCTCCCGGCCTCAATTCTATTTCTTGATTACTAGCCTCAAGTGTTAAAAGAAGTGAGTCAGCTCTCTCAAGGAATTTGCAGTCTAGTGAGAAGGTTGAGAAAAGCAAAGGATTATAGAAATAAGAAATAAGTATAATAAACACAAGGGGCTCTATGGACTACAAGGATTATAAAGCAAGGACAAATTCATCCAGCTAGGGAGAAGAGAAAGATCAGGGATATCTCCATGAAGGAAGTGGCATTTCAGATGAGTCTTGAGGTTTGCCGTTAAGGTAGCAGTAGTAGCTGAGGCTGGAGAAGTGACTTTGGCCTGGATGAGACTGGAGACATTGTCTTAGTTAAAGAGATTGAGTTATTAAGGATATTTGAAAAGTTTTAGGCCTGTGTCATCCAGTGTCTATGGATGAGAAGGAAATTAACATAGTTCAGAAAATTATTGAAACAAGGAAAGTCCTTTCTATTGGGTGAGCATAGAAGTGTGAAATTCCAGGTGGTCAGGTAAGAACGTTAAGAGAGAATAAGTTACATTATGATTCCAGGGGATCTGTTCATTTCCAGAGAATAACTAGTGGTTATAGGGATTAGAATCTCATTTACCAAGGGAGAGAGTTGGCTATGGCTAGTCATAGTAAGAATCCCTGTCAAGTAGAAAGGATTTGGGACCAACATTCTAATTTTGAGGTGATTATGAGGCATTATGCCAGGTACCAGACAAACCATTGCACAGTAAGTTCCAAGGCAAAAGTCACATTCTGGGGCCTGCAACAAAATGAAGAGTTCAAAGGGCTATGCCTCAGAGGCATCACTTGCTGAAATCTGTTTTTTTTTTGTTGTTGCTCTGAGTACCTGAGACTAAGTGATTTATAAAGTGATTTATTTCTTATAGTTCTGGTGACTGGGAAGTCCAAGGTCTAGGGGGTGCATCTGGTGAAGACCTTTGTAATGGTGGAAGCTTTCTGCAGAGTTCTAGGCAGGGCATCACATGGTGAACAGGCTGAGCATGCTAGCTCAGGTCTCTCTCTTATAAAGTTACTAATGCCCTACTCTCATGACCTCATCTAATCCTAATTATCTCCCAAATGTCCCACTTCTCACATACCATACTTGGATTTCCCACCCTCTTAATACTATTACAATGGGAATTAAGGTCCAACATGAGTTTCAGGTGGGACAAACATTCAAACCACACTATATTCTATCCAAACTCAGCGCAATCACTACAGATACTCATTTTTGTGTAGTACATATCTTAATGTCAAGCCTCACCAGATGGTAATGCTGAGTTGCTGATAATTTTTCTGCCCTAGTGGGTACTAGGCTTATATACCTACAGGCAGTGCTCTGTGTGTGTGGTGTCAGAGATGAGCAAAGCAGGGGAAAGGAGGGCAAAGCAAATTTCTTCTTCTTACAGTGTCTGAGTGTGTGCTCCAAGTTACTTCTGCTACAGACAGCAAAGTTTGGTAGGATACGTTATTTGACACATCACCAGTCTCACAAGAGGAATTTCTACCAGGGGACGAATGCTGGTTGCAGTAATGCTGCCAGGATGCTGAGTTTTGGACCAGCCTCAAGGTGAGGAAGAGTGGTCTGGAACTCCACCATAAACTGAGGCCCTCAAGGGAAAGCAAGGAGGGTACAAACGTAGGGACAAGGTCACTGGCACAATGACATAGTCTTAGATTGGTGGCACCCCCTTATTACCACAAACCTTTGCAGGTGAAAACTTTTCCAATTCTTAGTTTAAGCATTCAGATTTTCCACCTAATTGGCAAATAATGAACTCACAATCAAAGATCACTAAACATAAAAGGAAAACCATTATTACTGAAAGCTGACAAAAATAACATACAATGAACTTAGAATCCTGTGGATTATAGCTATGAGATCAGTCAGATATAGAATACAGTACAGCTGTGTAAATATAGAATTACCTAATCCACAAGAGACTTTTGGGAGTGAAAAGATGGATTTGTAGGGAAAAAATGGAGCAATAGCTCAAATTTTTAGTTGTTGACATAAAAATATTGAATTAATTAGTAGATTAGACATAACTGAATACAGAATTAATAATTTGGCAGATCCTGGATAAATGACCCAGAATGCAACACTGAAAAGGGGATAGACAATATGAAATAAACATCAAGAAATTTGGACAGTCTAATACACATCCATTCAGTCTAACATACATTTAATATACATCCATTCAGAATATCAGAAACAGAGAGTAGAGGAAATGAAGAAGAAGAAATACTTAAAGTGATATTGGCTGCAAATGTTTCTATTTTATGAAAAATGTGCATTTACAGATCCAAGAAGAACAACATATCCCTAATAAGTCAATTTTTTTTGTTTGTTTGAGTTGGAGTCTCACTCCGTCACCCAGACTGGGGTGTAGTGGCCGCTCCCGGCCACCGCAGCCTCGACCTGCTGGGCTCCGGCGACCCTTCCGCCTCAGCCTTCCAAGTAGCTGGAACTACAGGCGCGCACTACCACGCCCGGCTAATTTTTTTTTATTTATTGTAGAGTTGAGGTCTCGCCAAGTTGCCCAGGCAGGTCTCGAACCCACGGGCTCAGGCAATTCACTCACCTCAGCCTCCCAAGGCGCAGGATTACAGGCTGAGCCACTGAGCCCGCAGTAAGTCAATATTTTATAATCCATGCAGAACATCAAAGACAAAAATTCTTTTTTGTTTGGTTTTTTTTTTTTTGAGTAGGAGTCTCACTCTGTTGCCCTGGCTGGAGTGCAGTGGCATGTTCACGGTCACCCTAGCATTAATCTGCTGGGCCCCAGCAATCCTTCTGCCTCAGCATTCCAAGTAGCTGGAACTACAGACACACGCTACCATGACTGGCTAATTTTCTATTTATTGTAGAGACAACGTCTCACCAAATTGTCTGGGCTGGTCTTGAACCCGCGGGCTCAGGCATTCCACTTGACTTGGCCTCCCAAAGTGCTGGTATTACAGCCTGAGCAACCAAGCCCAGCCAACAAAAATTGTTTTTTTTCCCAGCAGGTTGAGGCTGCGGTGGCCGTGAGCACACCACTGCACTCCAGCCTGGGCAGCAGAGTGAGACTCCAACTAAAAAAAAAAATAGAAAAAAAAAAGAAAGAAAAGAAACAGGTATGGGAAGCCTCAGGAAAGGGAGGTAGGTGACTCAGGGTTCCCATGGCTCTGAAAAGTCTTACAATGGGACTCCTCTGGACATGTCATTTTCCTAAGTGTCATCTGATCTCAATTATCAACGAATACATTCTCAGCCCGGGGTAGTTCTCCCCACATCATGGCAGACAAGGGTAATATGAAGAGGTGCTTTTGGCGTCACAGCCATGAATGTGGCTACTGGCATTTAGTGCTAAGGAGTCAGGGATGCTAAATGTTCTACATTACTAGCCCTATCCAAAAAGAAAAAAAAAAGGTCAATGGCACATGGTAAAAAACACTAACTGGGTTACCAACATCTAAGGGACCTGACTGTGTTTCCCTGACTCTACACAGGATCTGACACAGACTGATGTTCAGACAGGCTAATGTTTGGCCAAAGAAGATGAATGGAGCAAGGTAGAAAGGCAAGGTGCAGGGGGTGGTGGTGGCCAGAACAAAGGGTTGCTGAGAGGGGGAAGGCCTCCCTGGGCTTGAGAGAAACCCAGGCCTTTGCATCTTCTGATGGTCCCAGCATATTTAAAAAAGAAACTATGCCACACTGGGGTGCATCGAAAGCTGCTGGATGAAAGGAAACATCCCTGAGCCCAGCGAGGAAAATCCTAGGATGGATCTCAAGCCAGGAGCCAGGGCCTGGCTGCCCCTTTGTGTGCTCCCAAGACAGAGTTCGGCAAATTCGGGTCCCAGTGCCCTGTGGTGGGTGAAGGCGGCCCCGCCCCAGGCCGGATCCTAGACAAAAATTCTTAAAAATCATCCAGAGTAAGTGGAGTCAGGGAATTCATGTGGAGCTCAAAGTGGAGGCAGGTAAAACTGGGCTAAGAGATGAGGTTCAGCAAAAGAAACATGACTGCCAAAGTTCTTAAGTCCATCAGCGTATTCAGCCTGACCTTAGAATTTGGCAAAAATGGTCATTGTGAATGCTGGCTATGTTGCCAAGGCTGGTCACGAACTTCTGGGCTTAAGTAATCCTTGAGTTTTCACATTTAATTCCTTGATCCATTTTGAGTTAATTTTTGTATATGGTGATAGGTAGGGGTCTTCTTTTTTTTTTTTTTTTTTGAGTTGGAGTCTCACTCTGTCGCCCAGACTGGAGTGCAGTGGCCGCTCCTGATCACCGCAGCCTCGACCTGCTGGGCTCCAGCAATCCTTCCGTCTCAGCCTTCCAAGTAAGCTGGAACTACAGGTGCATGCTACCACGCCCGGCTAATTTTTGATTTATTGTAGAGATGAGGTCTCGCCAAGTTGGCCAGGTGGGTCTCGAACCCGCGGGCTCAGGCAATCCACTCACCTCAGCCTCCCAAAGCGTTGGGATTACAGGCTGAGCCACCCAGCCCGGCTGGGGTCTTCTTATGGTTAGCCAATTTTCCCAGCACCATTTGCTAAATAGGATTTCCTTTCCCCAATGTTTATTTTTGTCAGCTTTGTCAAAGATGAGTTGGCTGAAGATCTGTGGTTTTATTTTCAGGTTCTTTATCCTGTTCCATTTGTCTATGTGTCTATTTTTGTACCAGTACTATGCTGTTTTGGTTACTGTAGCCTTGTAGTAAAGTTTGAGATCTGGGAGTGTGATACCACCAACTGGGTTCTTTTTGCTGAGAATTACTATAGCTATTTGGGCTCTTTTTTTTTGCTTCCATATGTATTTAAGTACTGTCTTTTCTAGGTCTGTGAAATGTTGCTGATAGTTTTATAAGAATTGCAGAGAATCTGTAGATTGCCTTGGGGAGAATGAACACCTTGATGATGTTTCTTACAATCCATGAGCATGGGAGGCTATTTGATTTTTTGGTGCCATCTTTGATTTCTTTGAGCAGTGTTTGGTAGTTCTCGTTGTAAAAATCTCTCACCTCTTTGGTTAGATGAATACCAAGGTATTTTGCGTGTGTGTGTATAGCTATTGTGAATGGGATTGTGTTTTTAATTTGGTTCTCAGCCTGCCTGTTGTTGGTGGTAGAAATGCGGGTGATTTTCATGCATTAATTTTGTATCCCGAGACTTTACTGAAGTCATTTATCAGTGTTAGAAGGGTTTTGGCAGACTCTCTAGGGTTTTTAGGTATAGAATTATATCACCTGTGAAGAGGGATAATTTAACTTTCTCTTTTCCTATTTGGATAACTTTAAATTTTTTCTCCTGCCTGCTTTGGTTAGGATTTCCAGTACTATGTTAAATAGAAGTGGTAAGGGACTCATTTTCTCATCTAATTATAGTTGACTGCCCGATAGCATGATAATAATCACCAGAAATAAATATCGGTGGAAAGTCAATGTCATGCTTTGCATTCTTTTGCCAGACTGTTTCCCAACATCTTCATCAGCAACAGAGAGAACTTTGACAAGCATGGGCTGCCATCCATCACTATGGAGATCCTCAAGTAAGTAGAGTCCCACATCAGAAAACTGATCACCCAGAGAGAGAACTGGTCTCAAGATGGGTGAGCAATGTCCTATCCAACATATCCTTGGCACATCTAACCTTTGGGAAAGGGTTCTCAGAAAGAGCAAAAGCTAAATGGATGACTTGGCAGGAAGTAGAAAAGACCAGATTTGTGATAGAAAAAACTGAGCAATAGAACACAACAGGCATCACATATGGCCAGGGCAACACACAAAAAAGAAAATGAACATATTTATCATTCTCAAAAGTTCCCTTAAGGCTTTTTGTAATCCTTTCCTCCCACCCTTCCTCCCTCACTCTCCCTCTGACCCCATCCTCAGGCAAACACTGATCCACTTATATCATTGTAGATGAGTTTTCATTTTCTAGAAACCCACATACAAGAAATAATACACAAGAGTGTAGTATTCACTCTTTAATTGTCCAGCTTCTTTCATTCATCATAATTGCTTTAAGATTTGCCCATGATTTTGTGTGTACTGATAGTTCAATATTTCTATTGCTAAGTAGAATTCCATTGTGTAAACATACCATACTTTATTACCTATTATTCATCTATTGGTAGATATTTGGAATTATTATCAATTTGGGACTATTAAAATAAAACTACTAGCCGGGCTCGGTGGCTCAGCCTATAATCCCGCGCCTTTGGGAGGCTGAGATGAGTGGATTGCCTGAGCCCGCGGGTTCGAGACCCGCCTGGGTAGCGAGACCTCATCTCTACAATAAATCAAAAAAAAAAAAATCAGCTGGGCGTGGTAGCGTATGCCTGTAATCCCAGCTACTTGGAAGGCTGAGGCGGAAGGATCGCCAGAGCCCAGCAGGTCGAGGCTGCGGTGGCCGGGAGCGGCCACTGCACTCCAGTCTGGGCGACAGAGTGAGACTCCAACTCAAAAAAATAAAAAATAAAAAGTAAAAATAAAACTACTATGAATATTCATGTACAAGTCTTTAAATGAACAGAGAGATTTACCCATTTATCTTGGGTATACAAGGGGGAGGCCCCAAAACTGGAATTTATTTATTAAAAAATTGTGTTTTTATTAGTACATGTTTAAACTTCAGTCACCTTCAAAGTACTCTCTGTTTGATTCAATACAACTATCAAGGTGCTTTTTCCACTGCAGAAAACAGTTTTTGAACTCGTCAATGTTGGTGCCTTTTAGAGCTTCTGTTGTTTTTTGTTCCCCTCTTCCACATTGGCAAACATTTCCTTTTGAGGACTTTTCTAATCCAGGGAAACAAAAAAAAAGTCACTCAGGGCAAGATTGGGTGAATAAGGAGGGTGAGGCATGGGCGTCATGCTGTTTTTGGTCAAAAACTGCTGAACACTCAGTGTGGTGTGGGCAGGTGCACCTATAAATCGCCTATCATGAAATGAGCAAATGCACTGAAAGAATCTCCGAAAAAAACTTCACTGAAGCCGAATGCAGCCTTTCACAATAATGCTAGCTGGTACGCTGATGCTGATGAGTTCCTAAAACACTTACGTAGTAGGAGAAGCCTGTACTACAAGGGACCTGCCCTCCCCAAAATAATTCCATTTTTTTTAGGTCCCCCCCTTGTATACTTAGGAATAAATGTCTACCTAAGGAATGCTAAATATTTGTTTAATTTCTTCAGACACTGCTAAGCTATTTTTCAAAATAGTAAGAATTCTGTTTCTCTACCTATTCATCAATACTTGGTATGGTTACTCTTTAATTTTAGCCATTCTTAAAGATGTGTAGTGGTATCTCACTGTGATTTTGATTTGCATTTTCCTAATGACTAATAATTTAGGGCATTCTTTAAGTGTTTTATTTGTCAGATATATCACTTTTAAGAGGTAATTAAAGTTAAATGAGAACTAATGGTTGGGTCCTAATCTGATAGGTTTGATAGCCTTATAAGAAATGAAAAAAAAAGAGGTTTCTTCACACACTGAAACCAAGAAAAGGCTATGTGAACACACAAGGAGTAGGTGGTTGTCTACAAACCAGGAAGAGAGCCCTCTACTAGAACTCAATTATGCTAGCATCATGATCTCAGACTTCCAGCCTCCAGAACTGTGAGAAAACAACTTTTTGTTATTTAAGTAACCTAGTCTATAGTATTTTATTATGGCAGCCTGAGGAGACTACAATATATAGATATAGACACAGACATAGATATAGATATAAAGATATAGACACACTCATATATATATAATTCCAGGTATAAATCCTTTATCAAATATATGCTTTGTAAATATTTTCTCCTAGTCTAGGGCTTGTGTTTCCATTCTCTTAACAGTGTCTTTGGAAGACCAGGTGTTTCTAATTTTGCTGAAGTTCATTTTGTCTGTTTTTTTTTCTCTTATAGATTATACTTTTGGTCAAATATAAGGAGGCTTTGCCTAATTCATAGATTTTTTTTTGTTTTCCTTTAGAAGTTTTATAGTTTTATTTTACATTTATTTCTTCATCCATTTTGAGTTAATTTTTGTTTATTATGCAAAGTATGAAGTTTTTTGCATATGGATGTCCAATTACTACAGTTTTCTTTATTGTAGTTCTATAATAAATCTTGAATTTGTGTAATGTTAGTTGTTCCTCTTTTTTCAAAGTTGTTTTGGCTATTCTAGGTCCTTTGCATTTCTAAATGAAATTTTGAATCGACTTGCCAATTTTTATAAAAATGTCTGCTGGGATTTTAATCAGCATTGCAATAAATCTATGCATCCATTGTATCAGAAGATGCAATGTATCTTCTGATCCTTGAATACAGTATGTCTCTCCATTTATTTGGGTTTTTTAGGTTCTTTCATCAATATTTTATAGTTTTCAGTGTATAGGCCTTGCACATTTTTTGGTTAGATTTATCTCTATTTCAACTTTTAAGTGTAATTATAAATGGTACTTTTTATAATTTTAATTTTCAATTATTGATTGCTAGTAAATGGAAATACAGTTGTTTTATATGTATGAATCTTGTGTCCTGCAAGCCTACTTAATTCATTTACTAGTTATAATCACTTTTTTATAAATTCCACCGGATTTCCTATATCTGTGAATAAATATAATCTTAACTCTTCCTTTCCAATCTAGAAATTTCTTATTTTCTTCTTGTGCTTCAAGCAGCTTTCTTTTTTTTCACTTAGCTGGGGTCTCACACTGCTGTCCAGGCTAGTGTTCAGTGGCACGATCACAGCTCACTGCAGCCTTGACCTCCTGGACACAGGTGATCCTTCTGTCTCAAGTTCCTGAGTATCCGGAACTACAGGCACACGCCATGATGCCGGGCTTTTTAAAATTTTTTTATTTTTTGTAGAGATGAGGTTTCACTATCTTGCCTAGGCTGGTCTTTAACTCCTGGGCTTAAGTGATCTTTTTGCCTTGGCTCCCAGAGTGTTAGGATTACAAGCATGAGCCAACGCGCCCTTTTAATCTCACTTAATATATCTCATAATTTTGCTGATGTGACTAAAGTTCAGAGAGGTGATGTTTCATGTACCCTTTGTTTGGCATCTAAAAGAGCAAAACTGAAATTCCAACAAAGTTACAGAACCTGCCAGATGTAATACGTCTAGGCTGGTGTATCAGTTATTTGCTGTTACAATTATGGTGTGTGACAAACAATCTTAAAACCTCAGGAGCATACAGTAAACACTTATGTAGGTCATAATCTGATCTGGGCTGGGTTTGATCATGCATCAACAGTCAACTACAGGTTGATTAGGTCACTCTGCTTATCTTATATGGATTCACTCTCATGCATGGAGTTGGCTAACTGATGGTTGATCTAGGACTCATTTGGGATAAGCCCTGAATAAGCTTGGCTCTACAAGTCTGCTACCCTCCAGCAGTCTAGCCAGGTCATAATCTTCTGATGGTAATGGCAGAAGGTGAGAGCAGTAAACAAAAATGTACAAGCATTTTTAAAGCCTTTGAGTCACATTTCCTAACATCCTATTGGTCAAAACCATGACCAAACCCGGAATCAGAGTAGGGAAACCCTATAAAGTTACATAACAAAGGACATGGATACAGGAGGCATGAAGAATTGGAGCCATCATGTAATTAACAATGGTTAGATTGAGCGCAGTAGCTCACACATGTAATCCTCAGCAATTTGGGAGGCCAAGGCAGGAGGATTGCATGAGTCCAGGAGTTCAAGACTTGCAACATAGTGAGACTTGGGCAACATAGTGAGATCTCATCTTTATAAATCATAAAAGTTAGCCAGGTGGTAGCGTGTGCCTGTACTCCCTGCTATTCAGAAGGTGAGGCAGAAGGAAAGCCTCAGCCCAGAAGGTCGAGGCAGCAGTGAGCTGAGATCATGCCACTGCACTCCAGTCTGAGTGACAAAGTGAGACCTTGACTCAAAAATAATAATAATAATAGTAATGGGGGTTAGTTAATAGAGATTATAGCAAGGAAATACCATACGTCTCAGCCTTGAGACAATTACATGCGCGTTTGACCTCCTCTGATAGAGCTACTAATAAGGTTTACCAATAGTTCTTCCCAAATTGCTGTGGCAAGATCTGAGATGTTCGTAAGAAAGTAAAAGGTAGGTACTGTGTGGACAGTTAGATATGTCTAATTTTTAAGAAATCTTCAAAAGCAGAGGAGACAAAGCAATATTGAGGGATCCATTAAATAAATGAATTCCAGTGTCCAGAATCTCATATACTAATTGGAACATTTTTGGTTGCAAGTGATAGAAATCCAAGCAAAATTTGTTTGATCAGAAAAAGAACTTTATAGCTTCTATAGCTAAAAAGTCTAGAAATATATAGGGCTTTAGATACAGCAGGATTTAAGACTTTAAATAATGACATTTTAACTCAGACTTTCTCCATCTCGACTTGGAATTCCTCTTATGTCTTCTTTTTCAGGCAAATTCTCTCCATACAAGGGCTACTAGCAGCTCTAATCTTATTCTCTATTTTAACAATTCCATGGGAGGAGAGCTTCATTTTCCCAATAATTCCAATAAACTTCGAAAACTATCTCATTGTTCTAATTTTTTTTTTTTAGTTGGAGTCTTACTCTGTCGCCCAGCCTGGAGTACAGTGGCACGCTCATGGCCACTCCAGCGTCGACCTGCTGGGCTCAGGTGATCCTTTGCCTCAGACTTCTGAGTAGCCAGAACTACAAGGTGCATGCTACCACACCCGGCGAATTTTTTGATTTATTGTAGAGATGAGGTCTCGCCAAGTTGCCCAGGCTGTTCTCTAACCCATGGGCTCAGGCAATCATGTCATCTCATCTCAGCCTCTCAAATGTTCTAACTTCTATTATCTCCTAATCCAGAATCTATCCCTTAATCTAGAAGAATAAAATACGTTTATTGGCCAGCCCTGTCTGAGACTTACACTTTGGCAATCCTGCATATCACAAACATAAAAAGGGGAACCTAAAAAGCCCAGAATTATTTTTTAAAGGGCATGCCCCTTGTAGTACTGGCTTCCCCTGCTAGGTAACTGTTCTAGGAACCTGCCAGCATCAGTGTATCAGCTGGCATGGTTGTGAGAAGCTGCACTCAGCTTCAGTGTATTATTTTTTTGGAAATTCTTTCAACACGTTTGCCCATTTCATAATGGGTGATTTATACAAACAACCTGCCCACACCTTGCTGTGTGTTCAGCAGTTTTTGGCCAAAATCGGCATGATCCCTATGCCCCATCCTCACTATTCACCGATCTAGCCCTGAGGGACTGTTTTTTGTTTACCTGGATAAAAAAAGTCCTCAAAGGGAAACATTTTGCCAATGTGGAAGAGGTGAAACAAAAAATGGCAGAAGCACTAAGAGGCTTCAAAATCGATGAATTCAAAAACTGTTTTGAGCAACAGAAAAAGCATCTCAATAGGTGTATTGTGTCAAATGGAGAGTGCTTTGAAAGTGACTGAAGTTTAAACATTAAGAGTAAATACACATGCTTGATAAATAAATTCTGGGTTTTCTGGAATTCCTCATACATACACATTTACATTTATTTAAGAACACTGCTGTCATTCAGGAATCCATGCTCGACATTGGCAAAGTACACCCCATAAACCTAAACATCCACTCTTAACACTTACACTCATCAGGGACAAAGGAAATACTTTTCACATTTTGCCCTATGTCTTTGCAACAGAAGACAAACTGCATTAAAATGTTGTATTTGCGGGTTATGCTATCCCAGATATTGGAGATTGATACTACTTTGGAGCAAGCAGAGGATTTCAGAGGCAGGAGCACTTCAGCAAGAGAACAAGCACTTAGGTAATTTTATATTTTGTATATCTAATTAATATGCCATGTCTTTCCCTTCAACATAAACGCTATGGATTCTAGACTAATGAAATATTTTTTTCCCAGTAGTATTCATTGCTCACTTTCTTTTCTTTTTTTTTGAGGAGTCTCACTCCGTTGCTCAGGCTGGAGTGCAGTAGCACATCATGGCCACCCCAGCCTCGACCCTCTGGCTCCAGCAATCCTTCTGCCTCAGCCTTCCAAGTAGCCGGAACTACAGGCACGCTACATGCCCGGCTAATTTTTTTTTTTTTATTGTAGAGATGAGGTCTCACCAAGTTGCCCAGGCTGGGCTCACACCCGCAGGCTCAGTCATTCCACTGGCCTCAGCCTCCCAAAGTGCTGGGATTACAGGTTGAGCCAGCAAGCCTGGCCTCTTATTTCTTTTCATGTTTCATTTTATAGTTCCATAGATACTCACAAATTAACCTCATAATTACAAGATAGTGGCTGAGAAACATTTTATAATAGTAAATATTTACATATACAAAGGAAAAGGTAGATATATAAATGCAGCATGTATAAAGTATAATCCTGATTGTTTACATAGGCAAATGGATGTTTACTGAACACTTAGAGTGATAAATATTTTTATTTTTTGTAAGACAATATGCTAATAAGATATATGCATATTCTCCCCAAATTAAAATTTCAACTTTGTCTAAATAATTTTTATTTAAAATTAAAATTTATTTTTGGCTTTTGGTTTTAAGATTTATTTAAGTATTTTAGAAAAATATTAACATTTTTGAAAAACTACATGAAAATAATTACATATTTTATATATATTTAACATATACATTTATATATTATATACGTTTAATATATAATTATATAAGATAATTAAACAAAAATGTTTTCATATTTTTTATTTACAGTTTGTGGATGTACATATAAGTTATACTCTATATTTTTATTATAATTATATTTTATTTTTAATTCCTTTAGATTGGGGGTTGACAAGCTATGCAAACTATAGCTTACAGGTTGACTGTCTGTTTTTGTAATCTAGTCTTATTGGCACACAGCTATGACCATTCATTTATGTGCTGGCTATAGCTGTTGTCACACTACACCAATAGAGTACAGTAGTTGGGCCAGAGACCATATGCAAGGCTAAAATATTTTCTCTCTGGTCTCTTAAGAAAAAGTTTGCTAGGTTGGGCAAGGTGGCTCACACCTGTAATCCCAGCACCTTGAGAGACAGAAGCAAGAGTAACACTTGAGGTCAGAAGTTCGAAACTAGCCTGAGTAAAATAGTGAGAGCTTGTCTCAAAAAAAAAAAAATTTTTAGCTAGGAATGGCAGTACATGCCTATAACCCCGGATTCTAGGAGGTTAAGGGGGGGTGGATCCGTTGAGTCTAGGAGTTCGAGGCTGTAGTGAGTTGTGATTGTGCCAGTGCACTCCAATCTGGGTGAAAAAATGAGACCCTGACTCTCAAGAAAAAAAAAGAAAAGAAAAGAAAAATAAGAAGGATGCTGACCCCTGCTTTAAATTACTGCCAATAGAACACAAGTTACATGAAAATGTTAATTATAATAACATCATTAGTGATTGTACTAGAGTAAAAATAAGACAAGTATATTTTATGGAATACATAATTTATGAAATATATATTTTATTATGCATCTGGACATTGCTAGTCCATCAACATTATTCCTAGGCATTGTAAAAATAATTAAATTCAATTGTATTTGATATTTTTGTTGACTTTTGGTCATATAAAAACCATAGCTTTACATATATTTTTCAATTTTGGTACTCTGAAAGTAAAGTATAGAGCACATTTTACATAACAATTTGTTTGGTTAATTTAAAAGTCTTCAATATTTAGCTGTATAGTGGTATGAGGCCTTCATCTTATCTCTCATCCTAGGTCCTGCAAATGATAGACATAAGACTGGGGAGAATGAGTTAGTTCCCCCAAGGGAGACGGAGCTTTTGTTGTAGGCGGAACGGGAAGGGCGACTAGACAGGTTATAAACAACAAGTGTCGATTAGAGCTTGCAGTTTGCCAACAGGAGCAACTCTACCTAATGCTACTGTCTCTGACTCGAGACTTGAGATTAATTGGGGGCAGGGAGAAAACTATTAGATCTGTGGGAGAACAAGCATGCTGTCTTACGACTTCCTTATCAGTGTTCAATCAGAAACCAAATGGTCATTCAAGAGGCCTGCAGAAGGAATTCCTACGTTAGGAAGGAGACTGGACTAGGTCAACTTAGTTAACAAATATTTGTTAGGACCTATTATGTCCCAGGCTCTGCACAAGGCTCCATGGTTTGCATAATTTTATGATTCAAATAACCAGTTGAGAATGAAGAGACTGGTCCCCACTGTCCCCAATGTGCACAGTTCAGAATCAGCCTCGCAGGCACTTTGGCTCTGCTATCAGAAAGTTCTGGGTCTATGTTTATGTCAGAGATACACAAATTCACAAGCTGTCACTATAAGAGGTAATCTGGGAAGTTACCCAAGGACAGTCTATGGCCTTGACAGTTCATCTTCAGAAGGAAGGATTAAGCAATCTTTGTAACATAGATTCCGCAGATGTAATTTTATTTTATTTAATCAGTCCACCAAAGGCAAAAGGTGAAATTCTAACAAATTAAATTAAAATGCAATATAGGTCACTCTGAAAAGCAAATTTCAAAACCTATTTTTCACTGATTTCCTCTTTGAACCTGGAAGTTAAGAGGTCTGTGAGAGGAAAAGGATTCATTCTCTTTGATCAATGTTATCAAATCAATTTATTCTGTTTCTAAAGGAATTAATGGAAAGAAAAAAGTCACTAACATTTTGTCTCATAGTCAAGGGAACAGGGCTTCATTTTCATTCCTCAAAAAAACTTGGGAGCCAGATTTAGGCAAATGTACAGCATTGTCTGTGGGGTTAGAATATGTGGCTTCCTTTTTTTCCTTGCCATTTCCTTCTCTCCCTCCTTTCTTTAAGACAATACTTTTTGTCTTCTATTGGTCTCAGCCTAAAGTTACAGAAATAATTAAAATATACTTAGTTCCTCTAAGCCAGTCATACCATAGCTACTCTCTAAAGAGTTTTAAAGCTGAAAGATGCAGTAGAAATCACCTTGAAAACTTCTTCATGCCCAGAAAAGTTAAATACATGGCCCAAATTACCACATTTTTGCTAACAGATAAAAGTCTATAGCCCATAAATCTCAACTTTCTTTTGAGCATTCTTTCAACTGCGCTGCCCAATGTGATGGTAATAAGGAGACAATTTCTTGGTAATCCACGTATAAAGTCCACTTTGAACTTCACGCTTTCCAGAATATTGGCTCCGTGCCCAGATCATCCACAAAGTTCTTTTGAGAAATCTTGGCTTTGTGTTCTGATGGTGACACTTTTTGAGTGTTGGTCCCTTACCTTTTTAAACCTTAATTTAATATCTGTACAGTAGGGATAATCATAAAACCACCTTGTAGTGTTGTTTTAAAAATTATATAAGATGAAATAGAGTACTTCACAAACTAAAAAGCATATAAATGTCAGATGTGTTTCTTGTTGTTATTAGCCACAATATTTCTCAAAAAATAAACTTCCTAAAGTTTATTCCCACACTCCATAATCTATGCCCTTTCCTTTCATTCGCTCAACATTTATTTAACATTTGTCACGTATCTGTTGTGTATCAGGTACCATCTATGTGATGAACCTTCAAAAATAAATGTGGTCAAGTTCAAGTCATCAGCAATTCTACAGACTAGTAGCAAATATGTAAATAATTACAATATATAATGCTTCTATGGGTACAAAGTTCTGTGGAAGCACAAGGGAGAATTCCCTAGGAAAGCTAGGGAATGGAGGTGACATTTGGATGTTTTAAAACTAAAAGTAGAAGTTCTCCAGACAGGTGAGTTAAGAGGAAAAAAAGAGTGAAAATTGGTGCATTCCAGGCAATTGTGATGGGTTTGCATGTTTACACAAATGTAAGTATCCTAGAAGTGACTGACACAAAAAAAGATATAACAACAATAACAACAACTATTTTTGGAATGACTTCTAAGCTCCACAATTTTAACCCATACGTATAAGCTGCACAATAATCCTTTGAGGTAGATAGCATTACCTAAAGGTTATAGCTAAGAAAACTAAGGTTCAGAGAGGTCAAGTAATTTGTCTAATATCACATAGCTGATATGTAGGGAAATCAGGTTTTCAATCCCTCTAATTCCAAATTACAGACATAATTCTGTATGTCAGAAGATGACTGGAAATGTAATAAAAAGAGTTTTCAATTTGTATACCTAAACCTGAATTGTACCACACACCTTAAAAAAAAAAAAAAAAAAAAGAGTTTTCAGAACTTGGAATACCAAAGCCAGGGAAGTTGAATTTTGTTCTATGATTGTGAGAATCACTGGAGAATTTTTAAGCAGATGTTTTGGAAAAACCAATCCGGGGCAGTGTGTAGAATGAATGGAACAAGGAAGGATTATAAATAGGAAGATTAGTTAAGAAGCTATTACAAAAATGCAAGAGAAAATAAGAATTTCTGAAACTCCATGCTTATTTGTTCATTCATGCATGCATTATTTTAAATAAGAACATGTATTATCTCATATAACAGAAAGTCCAGAGGTAGGGCATGACCCAGGACTGGGTGATCAGTGTTCATCAAAAACCTTGGTGTCTTTCCATCTTTCTACTCCACAGTCTACAGTTATCCTAGTGTACAGTTCCACAAACTCTATCTCTTGAGTTAAGTAAAAGCATACACTTTGGAGTTAGAGGGATCTCATTTGAAAGCCTGACTTTCCTACACCAGCTATGTGATATTAGACAGGATGCGACCAGTTGCAGTTGGAGATCTACATGTTTCTTTGTTCATATACTATCAGACTTCTCTTTCCACATACAGGAATATCATCTGTCTTTCGTCAGCTTTAGTGAATTTGGGCAACATGAATGAATAACTGTTGCCATGGAACCATGTGTTAATTGGTTTGGATGAATTGGTTCTTCCCCTAGATCTGGGTTGGGTAAGTCTCCCTGTGCCCCGTGTGGTATATTAAGGTACCTGAATCAAATCAAAGCTTTGTTAGGAAACAGGAAGGCGGGACGCGATGCCAGATGGGCAACTGCAAAATCCACAATTGTCACCAACCTTGCATGTTTACACAAATGTAAGTATCCTAGAAGTGACTGACACAAAAAAAACCTATAGGCATGGATAACTTAAGGGAATGAATTTTCATATATATCTTTCCTAAAGCTGATTTGCCTGAGACGTGTCCATGGTCAAGGTCTCTGACTACCTCCTCTCTGGCTTCCCATACTAAATCACCCTTCTTTTATTTCACAAAAGCAAGACATGCTTCTCACCCAGTCCAAATATTCTTATAGCAAATTGTCTCAGGATAAAATTTTTTGATGTGCCCAAAAGGGATGGGGAAACAAGTATTTAAAATATTGCAATTGGTGTTGAGAAAGTGAATGAGGATAATGACAAGGTAACAGACACTTTTGAGTGTCAGATGGTTCCCAATTCTTTGAAATTCACAGAAGACCTAATAAAGTTATCACCTGACAGATCACTAAATTTACTTTTTTTTTTTTTTTTTGGAGTTGGAGTCTCACTCTGTCATCCAGACTGGAGTGGAGTGGCCGCTCCCGGCCACTGCAGCCTCGACCTGCTGGGCTCCAGCGATCCTTCCGCCTCAGTCTTCCAAGTAGCTGGAACTATAGGCGCGCGCTACCATGCCTGGCTAATTTTTGATTTATTGTAGAGATGAGGTCTCGTCAAGTTGCCCGGGCAGGTCTCGAACCCACGGGCTCAGGCAATCCACTCACCTCAGCCTCCCAAAGTGCAGGATTACAGGCTAAGCCACCGAGCCCAGCTACTAAATTTACTTTTATTAATTAATTAATTTTTTTGAGTTGGAGTCTCACTCTGTCTCCCAGGCTGGAGTGCAGTGTCATGCTCACGACCACCCCAGCATCAACCTGCTGGGCTCTGGCGATCCTTCCACCTCAGACTTCCAAGTAGCCGGAACTACAAGCTCGCACTACCATGCCTGGCTAATTTTTTGACTTATTGTAGAGATGAGATCTCGTCAAGTTGCCCAGGCTGTTCTCGAACATGTGGGCTCAGCAATCCCCTCACCTCAGCTTCCGAAAGTGCTGGGATTACAGGCTTGAGCCACCGTGCCCAGCTAAATTTATTATTTTTTTTCTTGAGGGTAAAAGCAAAGAATAATTTATTTAGCAAAAGCGAGAGGTGACAGTACACTCCAGAGAGAGGAGTAGGCCAAGCTGAGAGTAGCTCAAGAGCAGCCTAAATTTACTTTTAAAATGATAGGTCACAATGCTATTTTTGGCTTATAAATTAGAAAAAAATAGGAATAGAATTAGTGCTGAATCCTGTTTTATTCCAGTAATATGTTCTATTCAACCATGGATACATAAACTGATTGGGAAAAAATAAAAGTTCCATTTACCTTATTAAGTGATGAAATTCCAAGAAAATTTACTTTCTATGTTTAAAATTATAAAAAGTCAATATATTTATGTCTTTATTGATTGTGCACTAATAATTCTCATAATTTTTTGTTGATTATATACTCATACTAATGCATAATATTTTAGACACATAATTATGGCATCAAAATAATCATTTTTTCAACTTGTCACAGAGAAATACAAAGAGTGATCTATAAAAGACTTCCAATCACTAAAGTGGTGAAAATTAAGTAGAAATAAAAAGCTCAAGGAGAACATATGTAAGATGTTTAACCATTGAAAAAGAACTTATTAGAGATCTAATGTACAGAAAAGCTATAGTTAGTAATATTGTATTATATATTAAATAATTGCCAAAAAAAGTAGGTTTTAGGTAACTATATGAGATGATTTGCTTGGCTGTAGTAATCACTTCAATATGCACATGTGTATCAAAGCATCATGTTATACACTTTAAATTTATACAATAATTTTTAAAAACTTGTTTATATATTTTTAATGGACGATTCTGAGTATCAGATTAATAATTGAATTTCTCTGGATAAATTTTTAAAATTCTATTTTAGTTTTATTTTAAAAATATTAATATTTACAATATGTTAACTATGTCATTTGAAATATATACGCTTATAACAAAAAACTTGTCAGCACAAAAATGTGAGGTTCGCCGGGCTGGGTGGCTCAGCCTGTAATCCCGCGCCTTTGGGGGGCTGAGGTGAGTGGATTGCCTGAGCCCGCGGGTTCGAGACCCGCCTGGGCAGCGAGACCTCATCTCCACAATAAATCAAAAAATCAGCCGGGCGTGTAGCGCATGCCTGTAATTCCGGCTATTCAGAAGGCTGAGGCGGAAGGATCGCCGGAGCCCAGCAGGCGAGGCTGCGGTGGCCGGGAGCGGCCACTGCACTCCAGTCTGGGCGACCAAGTGAGACTCCAACTCAAAAAAAAAAAAAAAAAATGAGGTTCATAGTTTTTTCAAATTATCTTAAGAGATGTGAATGCAAACATGTTGACACGGGTTTAAAGGAGCCAACCAAGAGGAGCAGGCTTGCCCCAGTGCTGGGTAGGTCACAAATATAGTTCCATACTAGTTGTGCCAACTTTGAGACTCCTATAAGACATCCAAGTCAAGATGGCTTTTAGACAACTGGAGTTCAGCAGAGGGGTCTGGACAACAGATACATTATTTGGGTGACGTACACATACAGAGATTAGTCAAATCAAGGAGACATTTGGGATCATCAATAGACTATATGGCCATGGAGAAGAGAACTAGAGTCATATTTGGGGATATTACAACAGCAAGATAAATTGAAGAGAGATCAGAGAAGTAGGAAGCAAGTAAGAAGACCAAAACCAACTAAAAAGTTTTAAGAAGGAAGTAATGGGGAATAGTGCTAAAAGAGGTTCAGGAAGATAAAAACCACAAAATATCCACTGGATTTGGCAATTAGGAAGTCCATAGTGACCTTGGTGATATCAATTTCAGTGGTGTGATAGGACAGAAGCTCAATAACTTCTCCTATGGGATGTTATATATTTGACTTTAAGTCCAACAAAGAAGTGTCAATTGCAGTGTGACATTCTGGAAACATTTTGGAATATCATGCTGTGATATTATCCCTTTTTTTCAGTCCAGTGGGTCTTCCAATCTTATATCAATAGCCTGGTAAGGAAGGAAACCTTGGAATTAGTTAGAACTTGAAGACTAATAAAACTCAAGAAGGTGGATAACAACCAGCCTATTTGAAGTATAGCATGGTAGTCGTTTTGGGGTGAATCAAAGCTTTAGACACTATCTAGAAGGAATTTATAATTCAATTGGAAAAAATATCCACACAGAGCAAAGAGAGAGAGAAAAATTGAGGCAAAATATGCTAATATCTTATGAAATTGTCTGAAAGAAACATTGTTGTTCATTGAAGTCTTTTCCAAAATGGAAAGACTTGGAGTGGCCTTCAAATGTTACCTAGGACATATTCCAAAGACAGAGTACAGAAAAAGCAATAATATGCCCAAAGTATTAAAAGGGATGATGATAACCCTGGTTTGAGTGGAGGTGTAGGGGATTGGAGTGGGAGATAAAGCTAGACATTAGTAGTCTGAAATACTAGTCAAGGTGTTTGGACTAGATTCTGTTGGCATTAAATAGTTTTGAGATTGGCAGTAGCTGGAAACTGCTGCGGGGGAGAACATAACATCAATAAGCATACCTGATCTCAAACCAGGCAAAGTGGGGACCAAAGGCAGACCCAAACTTTATCTGTATGATGACACTTGTATGCCTAATCCTGAATTGTACTCCACATCTTTAAAATAAAAAAAAAAGTTTGGAGACTTTGGATTGATAAATGACCAAAAAAAAAAAAAAGGTGTTTTAGGAATATTAATCTGGCAATGGCAAGCAGGATAGATTTAAGCTGAGGAGGAACTCTTTTTCATTTAATTATTCTTCTAAGTAAAATACCTCCTAGAAGACTAATAATTATAATTCAAGACTGTGAAAATAAAGTCTTGAATTATGATGGTGACAAAACAGCATGGAAAGAATAGAAAAGAAGAAAAAAGAAGAAAATCTGTAGGACTAGGACACAGAAGGGCTGGGGATGTGTCAAGGTGAAAAGTGAATCTGAGGAAAAGGAAGCCACATGATTTTTCTTTTGGCTGGAAAGTAGTTATAAGAGTGCAGCTTTCTGACAGTTAAATGTATGAAACATGATTAATTTGAGTATAGAAATGTGAGGATTAAAAAGATTCAGGTTTAGCCGAACTCAGTGGCTCAGCCTGTAATCCCGCGCCTTTGGGAGGCTGAGGTGAGTGGATTGCCTGAGCCCGCGGGTTCGAGACCCGCCTGGGCAGCAAGACCTCATCTCTATAATAAATAAATAAATAAATCAGCTGGGCATGGTAGCGCATGCCTGTAATTCCGGCTACTTGGAAGGCTGAGGCGGAAGGATCGCGGAGCCCAGCAGGTCGAGGCTGCGGTGGCCGGAAGCGGCCACTGCACTCCAGTCTGGGCGACCAAGTGAGACTCCAACTCAAAAAAAAAAAAAAAAAAATTCAGGTTTAAATGAGCAGTGAGAATTAGGGTTCCGAAATAAAAATAAATTTGTACTGCCTATGTGGACATAGGAATTCATTATGGATTTTAGCACCAACTACATATGAGACATGTGCTAGTGGGTGATGATACCAGAAATAAATAAGACACTCCTTGCCTCAGGAAATCATCTACATAGATGTGTTGGTTGTACATAGTGAATAAGTTCTGAGATGGACAGAGAACAAAGGATCATGGTAGAACCTAGTAATTCAGTCCTATAATGTGTAGGGAAGGGGGAGTGGTCAGAGAACTATTAGGAAAATCAGAAGCAACTCAAAACCCAAATAGACATGAAGTTTCAAGAAGATAGCGATATAGGATGCTACCAAGGGAACAAAAGAACAGAGGACAAAGAAAAAAGTCACTAGATTTAGCGATTAGAAAGTAACTGTCGTGGCTCAGCCTGTAACCGGCTTTGAGGTGAGGTGAGTTGGATTGCCTGAGCCGCATTCAGACCGCCTGGGCAGCGAGATATTCACAATAAATCAAAAAATCAGGCGTGGTGGCGCATGCCTGTAATTGGCTACTCAGAAGGCTGAGGTGGAAGGATCGCCGGAGCCGGCAGGTCGAGCTGCGTGGCCGCAGCGGCCACTGCACTCCAGTCTGGGCGACAGAGTGAGATCCAACTCAAAAAAAAAAAAAAAAAAAGAAAGTAACTGATGACCTTCGGGAACGAAATTTCAGTCCAGCTACAGAGGGTTAAGAAACAAGTAGATGGAGAAAAGGTAGGAGATATTGGTATGCATGGCTCACTCAGAGAGGCTTCTTGACAACTTTTCTATCCCAGTGAGTCCTTTTGCTGCATTTGTGTGCAAAGGTGTGGGAATGGCAATGTGGAGATATTACACATTAAGTAAATTAGGCACCCAAGAATTTAATGTCTTTGAAAATGAGAAGTACTTTTCAAGTCATAGTCATATTACAGTTATGGACTCTGAAATAGTGTGAATTTTTCCATAATAATAGCATTTATCATACCACTTAAGGCAAAGAGGACACTTTCCAGCTCAGATACACTTTCTAATCATTAGTTAAGGAAGTCTCCTTTCTGTGTATGCACCTTCTTAAATGATACAATTAAACTTTTATCTTTCCCCTAGAGAACTAATCAGATATGTAGTAAACCACTTAGAAGAACATTACAAATTTCCATTCTTCCTTACTTTTCCCTTCTTGACTATACAAATTTGGTTCCTTGCCCAAAAAAAAAAAAAAAAAAACACACTTCTTTAGCACTAAAAAGGGTTCTATTTTTTTTCTTTTTTTTTTTTTTTTTTTTTTTTGAGTTGGAGTCTCACTGTCACCCAGACTGGAGTGCAGTGGCCGCTCCCGGCCACCGCAGCCTCAACCTGCTGGGCTCCGGCGATCCTTCCGCCTCAGCCTTCCGTGTAGCCGGAATTACAGGCGTGCGCTACCATGCCCGGCTAATTTTTTGATTTTATTGTAGAAATGAGGTCTCGCCTGCCCAGGCAGGTCTCGAACCCGCGGGCTCAGGCATTCCACTCACCTCAGCCTCCCAAAGGCGAGGATTATAGGCTGAGCCACCAAGCCTGGCTAAAAAGGGTTCTGTTTTCATTATGAAGCCAATATTCCTACACTGAGAGCAACCACAGAGTGAGGTGAGCCTAGTACACCTCTCACATGGTTCTTTCTAGTTCAGATGATTGATGGCTTGAAGTTGAGTTGAGATTCACACTCTCTTGCTTGCAGAACTTTAAACTGTAGCTAGTTCAACTGCCTGTCCATATTTGTATCCCTTCCACAACACTTCTACTCACTCTCACAATTCACTATCTTGGGGACAGCTCTGACTTTTTTGAAAGTTCTTTATGAGTCAAAACATATCTTCCTAGTATTATCAACTCAGGTCATTCAGAGCAAATCTAGTTCTCTAAACTCTTCAAATATTGAAGGCAGTTTTGTTCCTCAAGCGCTTGATGTTTCAGCTTCTGTTCACTAGTTTGCCTTTAAACTCTCCATTGCCTTAGCTTATGTTTCTGAACATACTACTTTTTCCTCCTCCTAAAGTCTCACCCCATCAAAAAATCAATTTCTACTTCCAGGCTGTCCCGAGAAGGGCATGGGGGAAGGGTGTAATCATCTCCCACATTCAAGATTCAACAACTCTGTACCACTCCAGAGAACATCCGTCAGGTTACATGTTGAATAACTGTGCTCTCAACATCCTCTTCTCTCGCGCACTCAATATCTTCCTCTTTATTACTGATTCATATCTAAGTTTCTCTGCCTGATTTTAAGAGCTTTTTCTCATCTTTTCCTACTGAATTCTTTCAACCTCATTTCATATTACATTCTAACATACGCCTATCACTAAGTCTATTTTTATCAATATATCTCAAACATATCATGTGCATTGATTGCCAGCTCTGCATGCTGTTCTGTTCCCCTGTTTAAAATGTTCTTCCCATGTTAATTCCTGTTAATTCCTTCCATCTTTTTTTTTCTTTTGAATCAGAGTCTCACTCTGTCACCCAGGCTGGAATGCAATGGCACACTCACGGCCACTGCAGCCTTGACCTGCTGTGCTCGGGTGATCCTTCCACTTCAGTCTTCCAAGTAGCTGGAACTACAGGCATGTGCCACCACACCAGGCTTATTTTTTGATTTATTGTGGAGACAAAGTCTCATCATGCTGCCCAGGCTGGTCTCGAACCTGTAGGCTCAGGCAATCCTCTCGCCTCCACCTCCCAAAGTGCTGGCATTACAGCGTGAGCCACCATGCCTGGCTTCTTCCATCTTCTAAGATCCCAACTTCCCCATGGAACCCTCCTATGCTATTCCAACCTGGAATTAATTATATCCTATTTTCCTGAATGTTTGTAGTCTTCAGAAGCTGACAGAGCATCCTTATATCCCATGAGTACAAAAGCATCTTGGTCACTGGTATCATTCACTATATGTGTGTAGACATTACACTCCTAAGAAAGCATGTGCCACAACTTAAAGTTCACTTTGCTTTGTACATCAGTGTATTGCCAGCACCTGGAGCGGTTCCTGAAAAGTAGTAGACACCCAATAAATATTTGTGGAATGAGTGTGCAAATAAAGAGTGCTTAAGAAATGTTTGTTGACTGACCTGAATTGGACAGACGATTAAGCAGAGCAGAGATTAAATAGCTGAGGACAGAATAACATTCTCAAAGATCAAACAGTACTTCACATCCTTGGGTCTGATCTAGATTTGCGGAAGGAGAGGGAAGAAGTAGAGGAAGAGGTGGGCTGTCAGTAGAGAAAGTCTCCAAGTTCTCAGGGGAGTACGATTAAGTAGGGAGCTCTGACTCATCTTGGAAAATCATCAGCACACTTCAACACTCCCTAAAAACAGCAGCCCCCGGATGAAGCCTTGCCGCAGTCTTGGATCCTCTCTTGTCTTTCCCGCTTTGATATGAGGGAGCTCATTTTGCAGAATTACTTGTTCAGCCTCCCAGCTGCTGTGGTTACTTAGTATTCAGGATATGTTGGGGTGTGTCATGCTGGATCAGTCACCTTCATATTCATATTTCTTCTGAGCCCAAGAAACTACTGGAGGCAGAAAAAAATGGAGGCAGGAAAATAAAATGGATTCAAAGAATCCTAATTAAATTTGTCTTCCCCACCATTTCCAAATTCTACTCTTCCCATTATATTTAGTTCGTTTAGTTTATGGCCCTATCACACCTTCTCAGCCCCAAATGCTAATTCCCATTCTTATTTCCAACATCTAGGTGGTCGCCAAATTCTGTCAGTTCTACTCAAATGTCTCTCAAACCTGACTTTCCGTTTGTAGTCCCAGTGCCTCTACCCTTATCAAGCTCTTGTCATCTCTCACCCTAATTATTGCAATAACTTCCTGTTGTTTTGTTTGCCTCAAATCCCTCTCCTTCTCCAGAGCATTCTTCACACTACCACCAGTAAAATCACAAAAGATTAGATCTGATTATGTCATTTCTCAGTTTAAATCAAGTCTCAAACTTTTGATCTGGTGCTCAAAATCCTTCCTATCAAATCATGACTCATTCTTCTTTTGCCCATTCATACAGTATATCTATTTGGCCCTACTCCTAAACTTTCTCCAGCCAAAGTCTTATCTTTCAAAAATGAACTCATATTTCATCTTCTCTGGAAATCCTCTGTTTTGTTGAGTGGAAAAACTAGGAGCTTTCAGAAATTACTCCTAAGGAGTAGCAAGCAAAATTTAAATAAATCTTAGAGGCAAAAGGTAGACTTGAAGAATAAAGCCAAGCTCAGTTACTATGTGATTATGGTCAAGTGTTAAAAGCCAGACCTGGGGATGCAGAGCAAGACTAAATGATAAATCAAGTTCAAGGCCTAGTTAGCAGATCTAAGAGATGGGGCCTAGCATTTGTTGAGGGCCAACAAGATGTAACTTCTACATTAAGCACATGTACATTTATTACCTTGATTAATCTTTCCAACAACCCTAAGAGGTGTTGTCATTATTAGATGAAGAAATTTAGGACCAGAGACTTCCCATAGGTTCACTGTTGCATACTGAGCCAGTAGCATAATGGAATACAAACTCTAAACTTAGTGCTTTCCCCAGCAAACTTCGTGTTCTACCACAGCACCCACAATGAAGAGGAGCAAATCTCAGAGCAGGTTCAGGATCAGGAACCAGCGAAAGAAAACAGATTAACAGGAAATGAGGCTTCTCAACACAGCATGAGAGTAGGAGGTTATTTCTAGAAAATAGTTTCATGCGGAGAAAGAGTTCCTCTTAAAGTGCTGTCTTAAGGACAGTCTTTGGAACTTGACTTCTTCACTTTTTCCCACAATGGCATCCCCATACCCCCCTCTACACACATGAGAATCATGCTTTCAGCCAGGCTTGGTGGCTCAGCCTGTAATTTCGTGCTTTGGGAGGCTGAGGTGAGTGGATTGCCTCAGCCTGCGGGTTTAAGACCCGCCTGAGCAATTTGGTGAGACCTCATCTCTACAATAAATAAAAAAAAAAAAAAAATCAGCCGAGCATGGTAGTGCATGCCTGTAATTCCGGCTACTTGGAAGGCTGAGGCGGAAGGATCGCCGGAGCCCAGTGGGTTGAGGCTGCAGCGGCCGGGAGCGGCCACTGCACTCCAGTTTGGGCGACAGAGTGAGACTCCAACTCAAAAAAAAAAAAAGAAAAAAGAATCATGCTTTCCTCTGAGCTCCATGATTCCTGGCTTTCAACACATAATATACTTACATATAAGGCACAGACATAATAAGTACCACAAAACTTAGTGACTTGAAACAAGAGTAACCATTTCTTGACTCATGATTCTGTAATTTGGGCAAGTCTCAATGGGGACAGCTTGCTTCTGCTGCCCATGGTGTTGGCTGGGACTGCTTGATGGGAACTAGAGGAAGCATCCAAAATAGTTTTATTCACATCTCACACCGTAGCTGGGGAGGCTGGAATGGTTGGATGGGCTGAATCTCTCTCAAGCAGGGTGGTTGGACTGGTTGACATGGTAGATGGTTTCTAAGAGAGAAAACAAACAGAAGCTTTAGAAACTCTTAAAGCTTGGATTTAGTAGTCACAAAGTATCACTTCTGCCACTATCTATTGGTCAAAACAAGTCACAGGACCAGCCTAGAGTGCAGGGAAGGGGAAAAAACTTCATCTCTTGATGGAATGTCAAAGTCACATTCCAGAGGGCATGTAAAATGCTGTGATTTTCTTTGGAAACAATTTACCACAGTATCTGTTTTCTCCAACAGATTGTCTCCAGGAGGTCAAATCCCTGCTTGTATTCATGTTGCCTATAGCACCTAGCACAATAGTTAAGACATAGAAATGCACCAATAGATTGAATGCCTACTAATCCATAGATGAGCTTCCAACTGCCCCAGTCAACACTAGTCTTTAGGGAAATGTAAATCAGTACCCCAGGGTGGTACCACTTCACACTCATCAGAATGGCTATTATTTAAAAAAACAAATAACTAGTATTGCTGAGGATGTAGAGAAATTGGAATTCTTGCACATTGCTGATGGGAATGTAAAATGCTGCGTGACTATGGAAAATGATATGGCGATTCCTCAAAAAATCAAACATAGAATTGCCATATGGTCCAGCAATTCCACTTCTGGGTATATATCCCAAAGAAATGAAAACAGGGTCTCAAAGATATATTTGTACAATCATATTCATAGCTGCATTATTCACGATAGCCAAAGGGTAGTAGCAACCCAAATGCCCACGAAGGAAATAGGTGGATAAACAAAATGCATATACATACAATGGAATATTATTCAGACTTAAAAAGGGGAAAATTCTTCTTTTTTTTTTTTTTAGAGATAAGGACTATCACTTCATTTTTTAAAAAGGAAATATAAGTTATTTATTTTTATAAAGATGTCGGCAACAAGTCAGGATTAGGTCCATAAGTAATCTGTGTGCAGGTGAAATTTGGGTCTCCAATTGGTCCTCACTTCCCCTGGTTTAGGACCAGGTGCCCTTTGTGTTGTTATGCGCCCACCCTTTCTTTCCTGGCAAGGTCCCACTACTGCCAATCCCTCCCTTGTGCAATTGTGGTAAATGTTCAGGTTCCACTTACGAGTGAGAACATGTGGTATTTGGTTCTCTGTTTCTGTGACAGGTCACTAAGTATAATAGTCTCCAGCTCCATCCAATTTGCTGTGAAGTCCATGATTTTGTCCTTCTTTATGACTGTATAACATTTAATTGTGTATATGTACCACATTATCTTTATGCAATCTGCTTCTCATGGACAGTAGGTTTGGTTCTATGTTCTTGCTATTGTGAATAGTGCAGCTATAAACATGCATGTACAGGTGTCTTTTTTGTAGAATGATTTGTGTTCCTCTGGGTATATTCCCAGATGGGGGATTTCTGGATCATATGGAAGGTCAATTTCTAGTTCCTTTAGTTTCCCATAGAGGTTGTACAAGTTTGCACTCCCTCTAACAGTATAGAAGTATCCCAAACGAGAGAAAATTCTGACATGTGCTACAACACAGATGAACCTTGAGGACATTATCCTAAATGCTATGAGATGAGCCAATTACAAAAGTACAAATATTGTATGATATCTCTCAGATTAGATTTCGATAGTGGTCAAACTCATAGAATCAAAAAGTGGAACGGTGGTGTCCAGAAGCTGAAGGAGGGGGAAAATCAGGAGTTTGTTTTAATGGGCACAGAGTTTCAGTTGGGGAAGATGAAAAAGTTCTGGAGATGAATGGTGGTGATGGTTGCACTACAATATAGATGTACTTAATGCTACAAAGCTGTACACTTTACAAAGGTATTGGGTGTATTTTTTGTTCTGTATATTATGTATACATGTTGTATATATCTTACCATAATAAAAGAAAAAAAGAAACTTAACTCATATTCAGGATCTCAAGTGCAAATCTTTAAACTCCAAATATGTTTTTGTTTTGTTTTGTTTTTTTGAGTGGGAGTCTCGCTCTGTCACCCTGGCTACAGTGCAGTGGCATGCTCACGGCCACCCCAGCGTTGACCTGCTGGGCTCCGGCGATCCTTCCACTTCAACCTTCTAAGTAGCCAGAACTACAGGCACATGCTATCATACCTGGCTAATTTTTTTATTTATTGTAGAGACAAGGTCTCATCAACTTGCTCAGGCTGATTTTGAACCTGCAGGCTTGGGCAATCCACTTGCCTTGGCCTCCCAAAGTGCTGGGATTATAATCTGAGCCATCAAACCCAGGCTCCAAATATGTTTTTAACCCTGTCTCCTGGTGCCTCTTTTCATCACTTATTCTGTCCAGCTCAAATACCCTGCACATCATCTGTGCTAAATAAAAGTAGGTGTATAAGTGAATGAATACATAAACGAATGAATGCACTAATAGTTATTTTCAATTAACATGAGAGCTTCTCATCTTCTGGCAAAAAACTAACATTTTAATTGGTGGTACTTAGCAGTCTGGAAAGTATCATGAAAGTTCAACACAATCCCTTACTTCAGGAAGCCCAGAGACTCTGTCACCACTCATTCAGCTCACCCTTACATGTTGTCATGGTTCAGCCCATGAGACCTTGTTTGGCATGATGCATATGGATTTTAAAGGTGCCCTTTGAATAGAAACACCTTGAAGGCAGAGACATTTTTCTTTGTATCCTTCATAGTAATTAGTTCAGAGGCTTTATATGCCCAGCTGCTACTCCACAGCCTTACACTGGACATAGGAGCTGGGTACAAGCTAAAAAGATTTTGAATGCCAGGCATGGTGGTTTGTTGGGAGCTGGCCACAGAGGCCTACTGAGCGTTAGGGATCAGGAGGGGCCGTTGACCCTGAGACCACTAGGATGCGTTCAGGAGCTGTTGACCCCATTCCCTCCCTCCTTTTCCATTGGCACAAGCAACCAGGAAAGGCTCCTGCTGGCTCTGATAGAAAACTCTGAGACCAGAACGTACACAGCTAAACTTGGGAGTCTATTGTTCCCATTTTCCATGGTTTATGGTTTTTGCTTTTAAACAATTTAAATTTAACTTTGAGTCACATTGAGGAGACTTAGTACAAGTCACAGGTTCTCTTGATGTGATTTTAGAAATTTATAGATACAGGTTTTAGAATATAGATTAAGAAAATTTTAGTAACCATTTTATTATAGAAGTGTGGTTAGTTCAGTTTGATTTAGGGGGGCCAGTGAAGTTTGAATTAGGTTTGCTGGTGCTAAGAGAGTGTAACTATAGCAGCAACTGTTTCATAGAAACTGGTTTGAATTAGCATAGAATAGTAAAAGGTAATATATCATTATGTTGGTTTTGGGTGTAAGCATTGAACGATGTTATGTAGCTATAAACAATCAAGGGTACATAGAAACTGTATAAGAACTCATGTTTTTCTTCATGTTTGAAAAATACATATGCTTGAGGTAGGGGGTGTTCTGTGTGCACCTGGACCTGGTCATGTGAAAGGCACATGCTACCTTTTGTGTAACCATAGCAGCAGGAGTTCCCATGATGATAACTTTGCAGAGTTTGGAGATAAAAGCCCTGGGATAACATTCAATAAATGGCGTCTGCACTAGACAGGAATCCAGTCTCTTTCTTTCTTCTCCCTTTCTTTCTCTTTGTATCTATCCCTCCAGTTTAAATCACTGATGCCATCACACCACCAGAGACCCCCCTGATCCCTGCAGGGGCAGGACCCACAGTGGTTCACTCCTATAATCCCAGCACTTTGATAGGCAGAGATGGTAGGATCACTTGATCCAGGAGGTCGAGACCAGCCTAAGCAGCACCGCAAGACCTCATCTCGACAAAACATTAAAAAAAAAAATTAAGCTGGGCTTGGTGTCTCAGCCTGTAATCCCGCGCCTTTGGGAGGCGGAGGTGAGTGGATTGCCTGAGCCCGCAGGTTCGAGACCCGCCTGGGCAACTTGGCGAGACCTCATCTCTACAATAAATCAAAAAATCAGTCAGGCATGGTAGCGCGTGCCTGTAGTTCCGGCTACTCGGAAGGCTGAGGCAGAAGGATCACCAGAGCCCAGCGGGTCAAGGCTGTGTAACCATAGCACTCCAGTCTGGGCGACAGAGTGAGACTCCAACTCAAAAAAAAAAAAATTAGCCGAGCATGGTAATACACACCTGTAGTCCCAGCTATTCCGGAGGTTGAGGAGGGAGGACCTCCTGAGCTCAGGAGTTTGAGGCTGTGGTGAGCCGTGATCATGCCTCTGCACTCCAGACTGGAAAACAGATTGAGAAACCTACTCAATAAAAAAAAAAGGTTTTTGAAACAAGCTCTTAACTTTAAATGATTCCTTCACCAAGTCCTGTTGATTTTTACATTTGGGATGGCTTCAACTTCCTTTATCTTCATTGCCACTGAAAGAATTTCTGCGCCAGTAATGACTCCACACCCAGCCGGGACCAAAAGATTTATTAAAGGGGCTGTTACAGAGAGGATCTGTAACGGAGGAAAAAGAGAGAGAGAGTTGCAGGGAGTGGGCTGTATTTATTAGCCTAACAAGGGCCGGAAGGGGCCGTGCTATGTTTCTGTTGGAGGAGCTGCAAGGGAGTAGGGTGGGGCCGACGCTGTGTTATAGTCCTATTGGACGCAAAACAAAGCTGGCTAAGGATTGGAGGCTTGCAGGTTTGCGCGTGGGGAATTGTGCACACAGAAGCCGGGACCTAGGGCCTTTGTTGTCTGGTGTGTCCTCACCATGCTCGGTGCCATTTTGGGAGCCGCCCCTCTGGTCGCTTCCTGCACCCTTCAGCCACCACCCTGATTAAAGCCATCATCATTTGACCCCGGGTTCCCTGCAGTAGCCTGCTAACTGGCCTCCTTCTTTCTCTCATGTTTGTTCCTCCACATCCCGGCCCATTTTCCACAGAGCAGCCAGACTTTTTCCAGACTGTGAGTATATTATATTATACTTTGACTTAAAACCTCGAGTGACTTCCCACTGTGGGATGATAGAGGCAAAATCTCTTAGGTTGGCCTACTTGGCCCTGGATGGTCTGGCTCCTACATAAACATTCAAGCTCAGAGGAAACCATCTCCTGCGTCTTCTCTGGGCTTCAGCCAGATGCTGTGGGTCCTTGGTTTCTGGGATGCATGAGTTATCGCATCACAGATCCTGGTACATGGTGACCCCCTCCCCAACCCATCCCCTCTGCATGTTTAATTCTTATTTTTTCCTCAGCTCTCAATACTGTTAAACTAAACTAAATTTGTCCTGAGGATGCCTCCAGACTTTTGAGTCCTTATAAAACAAACTGCAACCTAACTTAGCATAAACTGACTAAAAGCCTGATTAGGAGTATATTTTGCAACAGATAGCTGAGTCTCAGCCAGTCACAGCACCTGAGCTCCAGTCAATATCAGGTGTGCAACTGATCTGACCATGTTCAAAGGACGCAAAGGCAGAGCTATAACCAATCCAGCTGTCCTGTCCATAAAGGCTACCTACCCATGCTGCAGAGTAACGCTTTGTGAACTTCTTGTTTTGAGGGCTGCCCAATTCACAAATTGTTCTTTAACAGCAATCATCATTTCCCCAGTAAAATCTTCCTTGACTCTCCCCACATTTTTCCCGGGCAAGGTCAGTTCCCATTGAGCTCCCATGGGTCAATGTCCCTTTTCTTCAGGGCCCTCCCTTCAGTTGATCAGCACACTACTGGACCCACATGTGTATTGACTACTAGATTAATGACAATCCCATGCACTGGGCAGAACCTAAGATCCATGAGGGGCTGTGTTTGCTTTTGCCCACCATTGAATCGTCAATGTCTAGCAAGATGCCTGATACATAATAGTTGCTAAATAAGCATATGTGGAAAGAAGGAGGGGGAGAACAAAAGAAGAGAAAGAAGGAAGACAAACGTTTCAACTTCAATTTGTAGGAAAGCACACAGTAACATATTTGCCCATCACCGATATTGTTTGACATAATTGAAATTCAGTCAGATTTCCAAGTTTTATGTTGATTTTACTGGCTTAGTCAAATTGTCAAAATTCTCTAATGTGAGGTTACTTTTCTGGGTCTTTCTTCCTTCTTTCCTTCCTTCCTTCCTTTCTTTCTTTCAAGTTGAAGTCTCACCCTGTCGCCCAGGCTGGAGTGCAGTGGCACGCTCATAGCCACTGCAGCCTCAACCTGCTGGGCTCAGGTGATCCTTCCTCAGCCTTCCAAGTAGCTGGAACTACAGGCATGTGCTACCACACCTGGCTTATTTTTTAATTTATTGTAGAGACAAGGTCTCACCAAGTTGTCCAGGCTGGTCTTGAACCCCTGAGCTCAAGGTAATCCTCTCGCCGCGGCTTCCCAAAGTGCTGGGATTACAGGCTTGAGCCACCAGGCCTGGCCTGTGAAGTTACTTTTATTTATTTTAGCACACAGTTGCAGAATGCTTAAGTGCAAAGCATGTGTTACAAGAATGCTTCTCAATGGGAAGGAATGCCTATTATAGAGGGATACATCAGCATTCCAAGGGGAAGTCTTATTCAGAAGACAAACCCACAACCAACGTGATGGGCACATGTTGGGAGTATGAGTGAATGAGCAGGCAGAAAGTGATGTAGAGATGAATACGATAGCTCATGACATCGAAAGAACTGCCTCATGAATGTCAGAAGACATGTAGCTACAGCTATGCAAGGCAGTTTGCTAGTATAGAGACAAAATGTGCATGTAGAGTACAGAGAAGTGGTTCATTCCCATTTAGAAAGGAGGGAAGAGATTTGTTGGCAACTTTGGAGCTGGGCCCTGAAGGACTTCGTGGGTAGACAGAAGGGACAGTCACAGGAATCTCTTTCTAAGAAAGATGGTGAGGGTTAACTAGTAAGTGAGAAGAAAGTCCTCTGAAGTCTTTTACCAGAGGTCCTATGAGTATCAAGTACTGTCTCTTGTCAACAGATAATTCTAATATATTCAACTGCACAGCAACTATGCTTGACTGACCGATGATATTACTCCTGAGAATTGAATGTATCTAAGTTGTTGTTTTTTTCTTCACTGCCTAAGTAGGTCTTGATTTACCAGCATAGTCGGTTTATGGGAGATATTATCCCAACCATCAACAGGGGATTATGAGCTAGGGAGAGGTTGGCGCATATCTAGAACTAACTGGTGATTTGTGCCCTATTTCTGTTCTTACTGAGCAGCCAAATGTCTGGCACTCTCTACAACTTTATCAATTCAGTTTGACCCCTGGAGAGACACATAAACAAGGGCAGGTCTTTCTAGGACATGATACAGGGAAACAGAAAATAGAGATGGTGATAGACAAAACTGTGACGTCAACCACATTTGTCTGGGAACGCCTGGTCACTCTGGCTGCAATAGAGCCGGCTACAAAAAATGGTTAGCTCTGGATTCTGAGCAGTATTTATTTGTTTTTTTGAGTTGGAGTCTCACTCCGTTGCCCAGGTTGGAGTACAGTGGCATGCTCACGGACACCCCAGCATCAACCTGCTGGGCTCAGGCGATCCTTCTGCCTCAGCCTTCCAAGTAGCCAGAACTACAGGCACATGCTACCATGCCCAGTTAATTTTCGGATTTATTGTAGAGATGAGTTCTCGCCAAGTTGCCCAGGCTGGTCTCAAACCCGTGGGCTCAGGCAATCCTCTAACCTCAGCCTCCCAAGGTGCTGGGATTATAGGCTTGAGCCACCGCACCAGGCCTGAATAGTATTCTAAACGCTTCATATGTCTTGAACCATCAAATCCTCACCATTGCCTATGGGGACAGGCAAAATCATTGCCATTGACATTTTATAGATGAAAGAGCTGAGGCACTGTGGGGCTAAGTAACCCATCCAAGGTCACACAGTGTTGGGATTTGAACTCAGGTGGTCTTGTTTTACAGTCCATGGTCTTATCCACCATGGTAGACTGCCTCATCTACAGAGTTGAAAGCGAGGACATCTATAGAGTTGAAAGGGAGGACATCTGTCAGGGCTTTTTAATTTTTTAAATGTGTGATTTGGGGCCTATTTAACTTTTCAGAGACATTTTCATTGTAATAGGCCACAAAACTTTACAATGGGAAAAACTGAGACCCTCCCCATGTCCCCAACCCTCAGATGAGCCACTGATTCCATTTCCTGCATGCTCAACTCCAAAAAGCTCTTTGCTTGACCAGTTCTGAGTAAGAAGGCACTGAAGCAGGCTCAGCTGTACCAAACCATGGAGTCCCAGTCCCAGGACACTCAGTTTTTCAGTATAATCCAGGCCTCAGGGAGCCCCTTTGGGCCCTTAGCTCCCTGGTGGCTTACTCACTTTTCCCTACTGTGGTTCCTCTGACCTGTTAATGGAGCTTCCTTACCCAGATTGACTCTGTTGATATCACTAAGCTGCTACTTTGGCATCTCCTTCTGAGTGTGGTTCTGGAAACCTACCCAGTACCTGGTCCTGTTTGGGCCCTACCTTGTCCTTTCCAGTCTGTTTCCCCAATTAAAAAGAGGGGTGTTGTCCCCTAGATGTCTCTCCCTCAGAGCTGGGCCTCTACCCTAATGGATGGCCTCTAAGTTCACTACTAACCTGATCACTTGCAACACAGATGATCCGCAAGCAGATGATCTTAATCTTTCTTTCTTGGATTTCTCTGCTGCCCTATTGGCGCCCATCAGAGAAAGAAACATGTTCTAACAACTTTTCACCATTTGCTTACAAACACCTTTCTTTCTTTCGTTTTTTCTTTCTGAGATATAATTCACATAACATAAAATTCACCATTTGAATCACTGTAAAGTATATAGTTCAGTTGCTTTTAGTTCACAACTCCATGTAACTATCACCACTATCTAATTCCAGAGCATTCATTACTCCTTAAAGAAACCCTATACACAGTGGCAGTAACTTTCCATTTCCTCTCCTTCTAGCCCCTGACAATCATTCTAGACATTTCATATAAATGGATTTGTACAATATTTGTCCTTTTTGTCTATTTTCTTTCATTGGTCTAGTGCTTTCAAGGGTCATCCATATGTATCATGCATTAGTACTTCATTTCTTCTTTTCATGACTGAAGGGCTGCTAAGGCATGGTGCTAGGGGACAGCAGCAAGGAAGCAGAGCTGTCAGTGGGGCCCCTGGAGAAGGACGTCAGTGAAACTGGGCCAAACCCCAAGTGTGATATTTGGCAGGAGTCCTGGGTACTAAATGTTCTTCGTCGTTGGCCAGGGTCAAAGGGAGCCTCTTAGGAGAGCTTCCACATGGCATAGCCCCTCCCTGACCAACACTGTCACTCGCTCTTGAAAAGTCCTGTCCTCATTCAGATTTCTTTATTTCTGAGACCAGTCACCTGATCACACATCTGCTACTGGCATTTAAGCCCTAGGACAAGAGTGTACATTGATACAAATGCTTGTACTTCATAAAGGAGGGAGAAGGAAGCCTAGACTTTCCCTGGCTCTCAGGGAACATTCTGGCTGGGGCTGGTGAGGCGATGCTCATCCTGTTATGTCACAAACCCAAGCATATGCTTGCTCCAAGGAGTCATCACACACAGCTCACCTCCCAGCTCACGAGTGACCCTGAGTGCTGCCTCCGACCACTCTGTGGCAATCCAAATGCCAATGGGAAGACCCCAAGGAGTGTTGGAATGATGTGGTAATTAAGGGCAGGGATAGTTTTAGGATGGACACTCATGGATTCTGTCTGTGCTCTCCTACTTTCAAGCTATCTGGTGATCAGCAACTTTCTCTAACACTCTAAGCTTAGGTTTCCCCATTCGTGAATTGGAGATAATACCCAAGTCATAGGGACAGCAAATCCACTGCATATAAAGAGTTTAGCATGGAGCCTGGCCCTTAGTACTCAGTAAATGTTACTTATGATCAATTATTATTATTACTATGACTTTTAGAAAAGCCTTCATCTATGAAGTTCATGATGCTTTAAAAAGAAAGTGCAGAGGTTGAAAGGCATCCCAAGGAGGGCAGTGATCAAAATGTTGCCAAGAATTTGAAAATTAGAAAAAAAGTTTGGGCGAAAGTAGAGCATGAAAGAAAAAAATGTTATTAAACAGCTTTTCAATTATAAAAGTTGTCATGTGCCTATAGTCCCAGCTTCATGGGAGACTGGAGGATTCATTGAGCCCAGGAGTCTAAGTCCAGCCTGGGCAACATAGCAAGACCCCATCTCTAAAAACAAAAAGTTAGAGAATTGCAAGATGAAAAGGGGACCAAAACTAACATTTTGGTGGCATAACCTACCATATGCCAAATACCAGACATCTGGAATCTTGACATTCATTATTGCATTTAATCCCCGTTACATCCCTCTGAGGTTGTTATGAACATTCCCATTTTACAGATAAGGAAGCTGAGGTTGAAAGACTCAAGTCAAACAGTATGGGATGAGCTGGTGTCTGTCTGACTCCAATACCAATGATCTTCTCTCTATAACCTCATGCAATACAAATCTTTAGCAAATCTTACCTTATTATTACAGAAGCCACAAATCTCACAGATCCAAGTATATTCCCCCAGTGGTACAGCTGCACAATGGCAGTTCTCTCAGAGGAACAAATCCAGCCCAAAAAGACAGACACGTGAGTGGCTAAGTACAATGTTTTAATAATAAAGGATCTTGGTGTAGCAAGAACAAAACTATGGCAGGCAGAGGGAAAGAGTGATTCCTTCTGCTAGGTTGAAAACACGAGTCAGCAGGGAAGGGGAAAAGGAAACTTGGAATCTTTTACAGAAAAAAGAGAGATCTAGGTGAGGCTCCCTGGGTTGTCCTATTGAAAGTCATGAGAAGGACATTCATGTCACTGGGCAAGTGAAGCAGGTAGGGAGGTGGGGAGGCACTTGGCTTGTTCAGGAGAAGACCAGGCCTCCTGGGCAGAGATGCAGATCAGGGGCAAAGGGCAGAAAAGCTGCAGAAGTAGGGTGCATTGCCCGCCTGAGGGCAAGATGCCTTGCATAGCAGTCTGTGGGTTTTAGGCTGCCTTGGAGGAGTGAGTGAACAGCCTGACCACATCTATATTTTAGGATATGACATCTGACAACTGTGTAGAGCACACGGCAGGAAGAGAATGAAGGCAAAAAAGTGAGGTTCTTCTAACTCACATTGCAGTATGCCTGCCTTTTGAATGCAGGGCCCTTTGGTAGGCAGTAGAGGGGGCATTCCAAGGAAGCCACTGGGTCTGGACCTTCAAATTGTTCACACACAGTACATGCCCATCTCTCTTGACTTTCCTCCCAGGTCCCCGATGAGGAAGGCTGCTGGGGGAGCAGCAGAGCTCATGGACCTTCATCCACACTGCACTGAAAGATGGGGCTGGCTTTGTTGGTACAGCAAGTGCTTTAGAAACAGAGTTGTCAGCTGAGACACCAGCACTTCCAGGGTAGATAGAAGCGGTTGTATCTAATATTTGAGAACTTCTCAGAAGAGACCAGCAGTCCAGGGCCTTCCCCATGGTAGATTGGGAGAAGAGGATGGCCTGGGGCAGGCAATGAGGCTCAGATCTCTGCTCATTCATTTATTCGTTTGCAACTGTACATTAAATGTCTGCTGTGTATCATACCTTGTGTTGGGTGCTGGATATGCCAAGGTAAAACATAGTAACATTTCTGCTCTCAACAAGGTCACAGTCTAGTGTAGAAGATGGAAAAGTAAACAGAAAACAACTGCAAAATGGGACAGTCATGGGATAGAGATTCTCAAGGATCACGTAAAGGCAACAATAATTTCAAACACTCAGGGAAGTAGAATAAATATCAGGGAACTTTTTGTAAAGATCCTATGTGCTTATATTAAGGTGCTGAGTTCTGGGCTGAGCATCAGCTGTGTCTCAATGAAAGAGTAGCCAATAACGAAGAGGTAAAAGTTTCAGGAAGAGGAAACAGTATGTGCAGCAAAGAAAAAGATCACGACACATTGTGGAACCTACAAGTAGTTTAATAAAGTTTAGGATAGAATGAAGGAAATAAGGTTTAGTTTTAAGTAGGGAGTGTGGGAGCTGGAGGTGGACAAGGATTCAGTGACAATGAGTTTTATACGTAGCACTGAAGAGTTTGAAGAACCATTAAAACATGTTAAGTAAGAGGATAGCATGATTAATTTGTTTTGGGAAAAAACTCACTCGGACCAGAGTGATATGATCAGAGGATCATGTGATATGATGTAGAGCTATGATCAGAGTATAGTTCAAAATATGATTTTGAATTTTAGTTCCAAAACTGTAGGCAGTTAGATGAACTAGGTGGAATTAACATAGATGAAAAATATTGAGACTCTGAACTAAGGCAGGGGCAACGGGGTGGGGAAGAGAGGACATGTTGGAGAGACATTTGGGAGAGAGATTGAGAATTGGCAGGGCTTGGTGACTGCTTGAGGTGAGGGAGGGAGAAGAGATAAGAGGACTTTGGCCTGCAGCCAGGTATAAAAAAGAAGGTAGGAAGGAGATGGCTGGATTAGTCTCGGGTACTGGGGTTTTGACAAGAGGCAAAGATGAAAGTGAAAGCGAAGTGAGGATAACCAAAAGATAAAGATAATATAAAATATTTTCTGAATGAGTTGAAAGAAATTAAGAAGAAAGAGGATCGAGAGATGTCTGCAAGTGCAGAGGCAAAAATTGTCAGAGATCTTATCAAAATCAGGGACTAGGTGCAGTAGAAGAAAAGAGTTAGAGAAATGGAAGGACAAGGAACTGTGATTAGAGTGAGCATACTGAGTTAAAAGTTTCGGAGATTAAACCATTTCAGATGACGACAATGCCCAGGGTGTGGCCATAGGTGTGAGTGGCTGAAATGGAATGGAAGTGAATGTCATGCTGAAGCTCAGCAGGTCTTCCTCATTGACAGAGAAACCAGAATGATGACAGGTTTCGGGGTGGAGAGGAGGATCTGGAGCCAACCACCAAAGTCTTCCATGTACCAGGCAAATGGAATCTATAAGAAAGGGTACAGCAGGAGGGTGTGGGTTTCAAAGGAGCAATGTTTATATTAGGATTGAGAAAGTGCACTTTGGAAACAGAACTGGGAAACTTTAAGGTGTTGGTGGAAGCTGCTTGTCTGGCTGGCACCTGGGGGGGATGAGGGAAGGCGCATGTTCCAGAGGAGACAAAGTAGGCAAAGTGGTGCCTTTGGGTGAGAACAAATTTCAGTTCAAACCAGAAAGAGGGTAGGATTCCAGGAAGAGCTAGAGGAGGTGGAGGAGTTTATTTACTTTGGAGCAGAGTTCCGGAAGTACTGGAGGAGAAAGAGCATGAGTTCGGGAAGAAAAGCCCAAATGGAATGAAGATAAGAGTACTGTTTGTCATGCTTGAGACTCCTGTCACTGTCACCTTCACAGTCATCTGGTCTTGCCCCACCCCCACATCCAATTGGTGTCCAAAGCTGGTTGACTTTGATTTGTAAGTAGCTCTCTAATCTCTCTCTTCCTTCCTTCTCCACTGCTCATGCCCTAAAAAAGGCTCTTATGGTCTCTTACATGGAGCATTGCAATGGCCTCCTGTTTGGCCTCTCTGCCTCCCGTTGTCCTTCCCCATTTCAACCCCCACCCCATACATCCTCCATGCACTTGACAGAAGGCTATTTTGAATTCACAAATCTGGTCCCGTCATTCCACCATTCAATATTCCTCAACTGTTCCTCAATCGTCAGCAAGACACAATCGGTCCCATTGACAGGGCATCCAGAGTCATTCACAACTGGCCTCCTGCTGGTCTGTTCAATGTCATCTTCCATGATACCTCCTTTCAAACTTTATGCCCTGGTAATGGTCAGTTATTTATAGCTCTCAGAACATGTCAAAGTATCCCCTCCTGCGTCCAGATTTTGTACATTCCATTCCTCCTGCCTACATATTATTCCCACTTACCATACCTTACCCCTGACAGAGCTCACTCCAGAATCTACTCAAATGCATTTTCCTCCCTGAGGTCAGCCTTCACTCCTCTGGACAGCTTAGCTGATCTTTTTCTTAAACTCTCTCTGCACCTCTGCACTACACCCATGAGAGTGATTATGTACTGTATTACATATGTGACTATGCATCTTCCCACCTGACAATGAACCCCTTTTAAAAAGGAAAATATTGTCTTTCAATGCTTATCTCCAGTATCTATCACATTATCTAGCACAGAGAGGGTGTAAATTATTTACAGAATCAATAATTGACTTAGTAGCTGTGTGTTTAGGGTTATACAGTCATTTAAAGCATGTTGTAAATAATTAGGCTCTTGGTTTCAAAAGAAGCTCTTCTATGAGCCTTTTTGTAGCTCATACGCTGTGTCTGGATCACCTCCAAACCTCCTATGCCCCGAGCTAGCACAATATTTTTTCTATGGTGGGAGATTAATCAATATGGAATAAAGCCATGGTACCTGTCTCAGCAAGTATCCAGTAGGTCAAGGAATATTTGTGGAACCCTGCGATTCCTGCCTTCCTATTCTTCAGTTATCCCTCAGAAGTCCCAGGACACCAGTCACTTGTTATTTCATTCATTTATTTGAGAAAACTGTCATAGGTCAAGTGCTGTGTTTTGCTTTCTGATAGGAAACTTCTGGAAAGACAAGACGCTGGTTATTTTAAGCTGTGTATTGAACAGGCAGAGCATCCTATAGGCATAGACTCTTTTCCTCAAAGTATTTGATGCCCAAGACCTTGGGGTGCCAGGGCAGTTTTATTACTACTGCCTGGCTGGCTATTCCAACTCTCCAGGCTTTCTCCATGCTCTGAAGGTCTGTTGTACTTGAGTCAGCACCAGACAGTTTGGCACTAATTGCTCTCTAATTGTTTCAAGTGTGCTATTTTTATCTCCCCAGTACGCTGCACTTTCCTTGCAAATAGGCCTGGTCTTTCGGTTTCACATTGTCATTGTGCCCCAGTGTTCAGTAAAAGCTTGCTGATTGATTTTTCTATGAACTGTAATTATTTCCAAGGCTGCCATGAGATATGGATCTCTCCTGTAATTCTGTACCAAATTCTACCCCTGCAACCCATTCCCACTTCCAGAACTCCCTATTTCTTCTATTGGTGTCCAGCTTACCCTTGTCTCAGAACTTTGTTCTCTTTCTCTCCAAAAGAGCAAATCTTATTTCACTTACCATCAGTGCCACAGAGGTTCGCTTTCTCTTTTTTTTCTTTTTCTTCCTTCCTTCCTTTCTTTCTTTCCTTCTTTCTTTCTTTCTTTCTTTCTTTCTTTCTTTCTTTCTTTTTGCATAAGGGCTCTTTTGGCAAGAGATGCTATTCTTATCTACTGCTCCACAGTCTATTTTTATGTTTCCTCACAACTTATTAAGTAATTTTGGGACTTGCTGGGGTGAAGGAAGCCTTCACTTTAATTGAATTTCTATGTTTTTAGTTTTATTATCTCAAGATATAGTTAAAGGAAGAGGATTTTGAGGGAAACATTGAACTGAGGTGAGGCCAAGTGGGAAGAGAAAGACTTCTTTCTGGAAGGGTAAGGGAAGAGTACTCAGCAGTGATTGCTGAAGGAGGGACCGGGGGGGACACATCACCCTATCTCATGGTTCCTCATTGTTTGGTTTCAGAAAAACAGACCATAAAGTAGTAGGGGCAACTTGGAGCTTTGCTTCAGAAGTTCTACTTAGAGTTCAGAGACCTACTGAAGATTTTCTGTGAATTGCCAATATGGCTCTCCAGCTGGCCTGAAACTGACCTGCTTATACCGAAAGTAGACTGAATCACAGGCTCTGGTAGATCTGGTGGGGCTGCAGGGACGGCTTTGTCCAACATCCCTCAAGGTATGACCTCTTGGACAGGCTCTAAATGAGCCATCTGCTGACTAGGAGCCCACAGATTCACAAAGCAACTCATTGGGGAAAGATGGTGGTGATAATCATTAATCTCTAAATCAATTCAACCACATTTATTTGTTGCCTAGATGAGTGGTAGCAGAGCATCAGAGTTAAGAGGCTGAGTTTGACTCAAATTGACTTGAGTTTGAATCACATCTGCAGCATCTCCTGTAAGGCTTCAGGCAAGTTACTCAAACTGAATCTCAGTTTTTCAATAGATAAATGGGTGTAATCATGCTTGTTTCATGGGATTGTGGATTGTTGAGATATATTAAGCATTTAGCCCAGTGTTTAGTGCATGGTAAGTGTTCAGCAATTGGTAACTCGCAATATTATAATCTCAGGTACAATCTTCTTCCTAACCATGACCCCATCCCACTACTTGGCTCACTCCTTTGAGGGTCCTGGACAAAGTCCTCTAAATACTAACCAATCTTGTGAACTTTTCCTGAGTGTTCATTTGGTTAGGGGGCGTCTTAGAGCAGGGCACAGTGTGACCTGAGCCCCTTGCAATGTTGTCTTGGTGCAGTGGGAACTGATCTGATCTTTTCCATGGATACAGGTTAACCCTATCCAAGAAAATACTCTTTCCATAAAACACTTCCCCCTTCTTGCCAATCAGTATGGTGATATGGATCATTTATCAGATTTGTTTTGTGACAGATAAAGAGCAAATGATCTGAAGATAGAAATCTCAGGATTCAAAGGATACCTCCATATTTACTATTATATGTCTTAGGCTAGTTATTCAACCTTGCAGAAGAGCTTTGGTTTCCTCATCCACAAAGCGGGGTAATAAAAATCGTTTCCTATAGGGTTGCTTGTGATGATTCGAAGAGGCCATGTATGAAAAACAGCATAGAGCCTGGCACATAGTAATTGTTCATGAATGGTGGTGTTAGCTATGGTAGTAATTGATGAGGTTGTTCCCTTATTGGGATGCCTTTGGGATTTTTTGCCCCTGCCTTGCCAATACCTGGTGATTTTCTCCACAAGCATCACTTAAAGGTTCACACCAACATACCCCTGAACACAGATTAATCTGCACACAACCTCATCAGAGCATTTCTGGCTACTGTGTCTTCACCAGCTACGCTGGGCCCAGAAGTCCTCAAGAACTTGACAGACTTTCTTCTGGCTGGCTTGGCATAGCAAGAAAACAGCAGTGTCAATGCTTATTTCCTGCAAAGGTTGCAGAGTCTACCTTTTACAATGCAGAGCGGACGTCACATACTCAGACAAGTTCCTAATTAACCATTCACAATCAGTGTCTTTCAAAAGTGCATGTGTTATTTTCTGCCTGAGTAATTATCTGCACTAAGTATTCCAGTTTTAAAGGTGGAGCATGGGTTATCAGAAAAACCTTCTAAAACCAGCCCAGGTTTAGGGCTCAGAAGTCTCAAAAGTTCTGCTCTAGGTTACCACTGAGCTGAGTGGAGTATTACGTGGTCTGTCTATAAATAGGGGCACTGATGGAAACTTTCTGCGTCTTAAGATTGTTAAAACTGGGATAATCGTGATGATCGATAGGACAGTGCTCTGAGAAGCATAACGACCTACACAAATGCACACTATGATTAGCTCTGGCCTTTGCTGTGCCGTTTTCCCTTCCTGTGGTGGGAAGAGTGGCCCACCTTACGCAAAAATGATGTATGCATTCTAAGGGGTGAGATTTACATGCCTACTCTCATGTGATCCTCATGACCACCTGTACCCATGAGAAAAATAAGACTCCTGAGATGGGCTCCCAAGGGAGTCACACAGATAGTGACGAAGCCACAGTTTGAATTCAGGTTGATCAGGTTTTAAAAACGCAGCTGGGCATGGTAGCTCAAGCCTATAATCCTAGCACTTTGGGAGGCTAAGGCAGGAGGATTGCTTGAGCCCACGAGTTCGAGAACAGCCTAGGCAACATAGTGAGACTTCGTCTCTCCAAAAAAATAAAAAAATTAATCAGGTGTGGTAGTATGTGCCTGTAGTTCTAGCAACTCAGAAGGACAAGGTGGAAGAATTGCCTGAGCCAAGGAGGTCAAGCCATGATCATGCCACTACACTCCAGCCAGGGTGACAGAGTGAGACTCTAACTAAAAAAAAAAAAAAAAGGCAAGATGCATTCTCATCCCTCTTTTATACAAAATATAATGCTTCTTGCAAAGTCCCTTAGATAGCACCAACCTTCCTTTTCCATTTCCTTCTCATGGCTCCCACAGTCCCTTTCCTCCCACCCCTTACCTTGCCCCTATTAAAAAATACTCTTTGGCTGGGCATGGTGTCTCACACCTGTAATCCCAGCACTTTGGGAGGCTGAGGTGAGAGTATTGCCTGAACCCAGGGATTCAAGAGTAGCCTGGGCAACATGTCAAGGCCTTGTGCTACAATAAATCAAAAAAATTAGCTGAGATTGGTGGTGCAGACCTGTAATCCTAGCTACTTGGAAGCCTGAGGTGGAAGGATCGCCTGAGCCCAGCAGGTCAAGGCTATGGCGGTAGCCATGAGTGTGCCACTGTACTCCAGCCTGGGCAACAGAGTGAGACTCCTACTCAAAACAAACAAACAAACAAAAAACACTCTCCACCATCACAACCGCTTGGTACCCTGAAGCTTTCCTTCTCAGACTAGTGATGTCTGGGTAACCTGGTGGAATATTCCCTGCCAGTTTGTCAGTTGAATGCTGCCATTCTTCTCCCCACCCTGATACCCCAGGTAATTTAATTAACAGGAGCTTTAGGATGGGAGATGGGGGGAAGTGTGATACTCTCAGATTACCTGCTGGCTCCACCTCCTCTGGGAGTTGCCCTGAGCAATCATGCTGATGGAAGCGGGTGTGGTCACATGACCAAGCCAGGAGGCTTGGTGACAACTCATCAAGATGAATGCAGAACAAAGTTAGAAGGTGAAGGGTACAGCAGGGAGTGACTGGGAGATTATGTGGGTAAAGGCAGGATCAGATACGTTATTATGTGTTGGAGCAGGAGAGCTTTACTTGGTTAGAACAGAAGGACCAGGGAAAAACAAAAGTCCCTTCTCTTGGAAAGCCTGTATTCTCTCCCTTCCCAGTTCTCCATCCAAAGCCTTCCTGGCCACGGAGACAGCTCTTGTGGCTATTGGTTGCAGATGGCTGCCAAGCAGTAATTTTTTATTTACCACGAGGTTCCAGGCAGAGAAGGTGTAGCAGAAAGGGCCTCGTCTGAGAGTTTTGTTATGGAATAAATTGCAAGAAGGTTTAATCCATATTATCACACTCAGGATTCATCTTCCAAGACAGTATCAGAGACAATGACTGGGTGGTACTGTGTTTTAGCACATGAAGTGTGCCTGTCATCTAGGCTGCGCTTCACTTTGGATCTATTCTCTCTCCCTCTGCCTCTCTCTGTCTCTCTCACTCACTCTCACTCTCTCTCTCTCTCTCTCAAACACACACACACACACACACACACACACACATGCGCGTGCAGCTGCAGAAATTGGGAGCAGGTGGACAGTGGTTCATTGTTGCTAGACACCACAGAAAGAGACAAAGGGCCAGAAAAAAAAAAATGATGTTCAGCTTTATAAATGTAGCAAGGCACCAGTGTCTCCGCTTCCTGTCTGCCTGCTACAGTGATGGCTCAAACTCTCCCGGCCTCCTTTCACACTCACACCTGCAGACTGCAGTGAGGCCCTTCAAGAGCTGCCTGCTCTGCGATGCTGTTTAAGTTGGGAAGCATTAATCTGAAGAATTGCTTTAAGACAGATGCCTGGATGTTCAGGTCCTCCCACTTACTGGAGCTGCCATTGCCTTTAAGATTTAATTAAAAGTAGGTCAAAACTCTCCATCCCCTCTATGACAGAAAAACCGGCATCCTGGCAGTATCATTGCAGAGTCTCTTGGCCCCTGGATCCTGCCTGTGCTGAATTGTTTCTCACTCCTCTTTCCCCGTATTTTTTCTCAGCCACCTGAGTTCGCTGTCATCTTTCCTGAGCAAATCACCCCCACCGGACACCCCCAGATCTTGTCATCTCTTCACTCCCTAATTGCTGCCACCTCCAGGTTCTGTACTGAGCAGACATTTTTTTGAAGGTATGGGCAACAGAGAGAAGTAACACTACTCTGTAGCTCAGTAAGGGACTTAAGATTGAATATTAGATATTCCCATTTTTAAAATCCCCTTAAGCCATTTCTGCCACCAGAGGAGTTGTACTGACTATTTTTCTCATTTGCTTACTCATTAACCCCGTAACACCTCTGGGTTCTTTCTCCTTCAACTTCTCTTCCTTTTCTTGCTAGTTAGATTGAGCTACCCCCTAAAATTCCTATACATTTGTAGGCAGAGCAATTTGGCCACCTTTTACCCTCTCCCAGCCATGCCCTAAGATCATTCCATGCCCTAAGATCATTTAAGGGGCATCATTTCACACCCCAAAATGATCCAGCAAGATCTTCTGCTAACTATGCTGTCCAATACTTAAGTTTAAATCTAATTCAATTATTTAGTCACTCTAGCTGCATCTATTTTATTTTAATTAATTTATTTATTTTGCTGGGACTACAGGTGCATGCCACCGCCCTGGCTAGTTTTGTTGTTGTTTTATTTGTCTGTGTAGAGATGAGGTCTTACTATGTTGCCCAAACTGGTCTTGAACTGTTGGCCTCAAGCGATCCTCCCACATCAGCTTCCCAAAGTGCTGGAATTATGGACATAAACCACCATGCCCGGCCACTCTAGCTGCATTTTAAGTGCTCAGTAGCCACCTGTGGCTAGTGGCCACTGTGCTGGACAGTGTAGATAGCACAGAGTTCTCTTGGATAGCACCACAGCTAAACCAAGATTAATTTCTCCCCAGGAGACTGTGTCATTGGCTATTTAACTAATACTTTTTCCTGTTTACTTCCTTAATGTTTATTGAGCCCTTATGCTGTGTAAGACACTTTTTACATGTTGTCTCATTGCATCCTCATAACAGTTCTTTAAAGTGGATAGTGCTTTCCTCCTTGTACGGGAGAGGAACCTGACATTCAGCTAGTCAGTGCAGCTGGTCCATGGTAGACAACACTGGCCAATGATGTAGGGAAGGGCTTCGTCAACCATGAGCGATATTTTGATTAAACACTAGGAACAATTTTCTTGCTCTCAAGTGTTCAGTCCCAAAATGAGGTCACCGAAGAGAAATCCCGAAGAATATTTTCCCAGAGGTTGGAATGTATACTTTGCTGTGTTGGGTGCCATTGTTTCTGGCAGCTGGCAAGGCAGAAACGTGTATAGGGAGAGAGAGAGAGGCCTCCTCTGAGGGCCACCAGCAATGAAAGCCGACTTGGGTAGTGAAAGAGCTCCCCATTCCTCCTACACACCCTGCTACTCTGCTGAGCACGTCGGATCACAGCCTCCCCCTCCTGCTTGGGAAAACCTGTGTTTCTGCAGGTTGAGCTGGAAAAGACCCGCTTCTATCTGGTCCTGGGGCTCGATGGTGGCACCATCTGCTGGCCCCTTCTCAGGATGCAGCCCGCCAGTTGGCTCCATCCATGCTAGCAGCAATGACAGCACCTGGGAACTTATTAAAAATGCAGATTCTTGGGTTCCACCCCAGACTTACTGAACCAAAAACTCTCTGGATGGGTCCTGGCAGTCGTGTTTGAACAAACCCTTCAGATGATCCTGATGCATGCTAAAATTTAGGAATCACTGATTTAAACAACCCAACTACTCACCGTTTGTTCATTCATTAAGTCAATAATTATTCGTGAGCATCTTCTAGAAAACATGTATACCAAGAAAGCACAACAGCCATGACCCTACACACACACACACACACACACACACACACACACACACAAGAGAGAGAGAGAGAGAGAGAGAGAGAGAGATGAAATATAAAAAGGCTTACTTTATCCTCCCATCTCTATGCTGTAGGGAAGGAAAGCTTTAAGATTACCCTAGTACAGACAGGAAACTGGCCCAGAACCACACATGTGATAAGTTACTGGGGTAACTGCTTGGGTCCCAAGCTCAGGTCTTTGTATGTCAAAGCCTGGGCTTGTTCACCAAACCACATTCCACCAACATTTCTAGTTGACCTATGACTTCCTTCAGGAGTGGAGAAGGTGGCAGGGAAGAAATCTCCCCAAACCAAGACAATTCCTTCTCTCCCATGCACAACTGAAACTTGTCCCACTGCCTGAGGTTGCTGGTAACGTTCCTGAAGGCTAACAAATTAGCTGCCTGTCCAATTATTACCTTACTATAACCTCCCACCTAGCTGTTCCCTCTCCATCTCTTTTATTGAAGATACAGGGCATTATCATGTGGGCTGTGATAGGGAAGATAGGGAGGCATTAAGTGTGTGGTGTGGGTTCTGCCAGAAGGGCACAGTGCCAGGAACTTTCAGGGAGACTGAAGGTTAACTTGAACTGTCTAATTGGGGATTGAGAGGAAAAGACAATGAAGTCAAACAGAACCAGGAAAATGTTGAAAGAAAGGAGAGATAAGAACAGAAGACAAACTGGGTCTCCTCTTTGAGTACTGATAGTCTATTCATCAACAACAAATAGTCATGGAGCACTTTTAAGTTCAGGACATCACGTGGTCAGTCCTCTGCCTTCAAGGGACATGCTACTTTGCAGGAAGATACAGACACATAGTTTAAACATGTGTAGACAATTCTGTTTAAAATTCCCTTGACTGGGCCAGGCACAGTGGCACACGCCTATAATCCTAGCACTTTGGGAGGTCTAGGTGAGAGGATTGCCTGAGCCCACAGGTTCAAGATCAGCTTGGACAATTTGGTGAGACCTCGTCTCTACAACAAATCACAAAATTAGATGTGGTGGCATGTATCTGTAGTTCCAGCTACTTGGAAGGCTGAGGCAGAAGGATCACCTGAACCTAGCAGGTAGAGGCTGCAGTGGCCGTGAGCGTGCCACTGCACTCCAGCCTGGGCAATAGAGTGAGACTCCAACTAAAAAAAAAAAAAAAAAAAATTCCCTTGGCCATAAAAATAAATCAACAGACAAATAAATAGGATTTTTTTTTGGTAATAATAATAGTAATACCCATTGAGCACTCAACTAAATGTTAAGCAGTGTTCCAGGTAATGGAATTAGGGTGGCCAAGAAAGTTATAACCACCTTGGAAAGTCCCTCTTCTGGTCTTTAGCTTTGCAGACCTGGGAATTGGTTTTTATGAGTTCCATCTCAACTTATCTAACTCATGCCTATCAGATTCACAAGAAAATATACTAACCAGAATGGCAATATGCCTATTTACAGTTGTTTTTTTTTTTGAGTTGGGGGTCTCACTTTGTTGCCCAGGCTGAAGTATAGTGGCACAATCACAGCTCACCACATCCTTGACCTCCTGGGCTCAGGTGATCCTCCCGCCTCAATCTCCAGAGTAGCTGAAATTATAGGCATGTATCACCACGCCTGCTAATTTTAAAAAATAGTTTGTAGAGACAAGGTCTTGCCATGTTACCTAGGCTCCTCTCAAACCCCTGGGCTCAAGCAATCCTCCCACATTGGCCTCCCAAATTGCTGGGATTACAGGCGTGAGTCATCGTGCCCAGTCTTCAGTCAAATGTGTGTGGAATGGTTGCAGGTCATATTTGGAGTTAGCACCTCCTACTTCTTTATGAAAATCTGTGGGAGAAATCAACTTGGTCATTTGATGGGATGAAATCAGAGCAAGGTGCCCTGGATGAAGGTGCTGAAGCATGCTTGTTTGTTTTGTTTTGTTTTTTTGAATTGGAGTCTCACTCTGTCACCCAGTCTGGAGTGCAGTGGCACACTCATGGTCACCCCAGCGGCGACCTGCTGGGTTCCGACAATTCTTCCGCCTCAGCCTTCCAAGTAGCAGGAACTATAGGTGCGTGCTACCACACCCGGCTAATTTTTTTCTGGGCTGGTCTCGAACCCATGGGCTCAGGCAATCTACTCGCCTCAGCCTCCCAAAGTGCTGGGATTACAGGCTGAGCCACTGAGCCCGGCCTTATTGCTGGAGCATGTTAAAGCGTTGTAGAACCAGATGCTCTCTCATTTTCAGAATGGGTCAGAACACCTGACCTGAGATGGGTCAGAACACGGGCGCATGATGGGTTCCCATGAAAGGAGTGCTCACATGAAAGGAACCGTCGGGGCACACTTTGCCTGGGTCAGGTTGGGACACACGAATGGACACCTGCCCCCCTCCTCCTCCTTGCATGACATCAGCCAGGCTGCGATGCCGATCATCTGGTTTCAGCTTTAGTCTCAGGGTTTCTTGGTCCCCTTGATTAGAGTTGTCTGCTCTCCATTCCCCTGGGTAATATTCAGGACTCTTTCGCAAGGCAGTTTCATCAGTAGATGACTCATTCTCATCTATTCTGTGCTGACTGACTTTACCAGGCCCTACAGTTTATTTGTTGAAGAAGTTGAGTATAGGAATCCTGTAGCCAGGTGTGGTGTCTAATGCCTATAATCCCAGCACTTTAGGAGGCAGAGGCGAGAGGATTGCCTGAGCCCACAGGTTCAAGACCAGCATAAACAACATGGCAAGACCTCATCTCTACAATAAATCAAAACATCAGCAGGGCATGGTGGCACATGCCTGTAGCTCCCGCTACTTGGAAGGCTGAGGTGGAAGGATCTCCTGAGCCCAACAGGTTGAGACTGTGGCGGCCCTGAGCGTGCCACTGCATTCCAGTCTGGGCAAAAGAGTGAGGCTCCGATTCAAAAAAAAAAAAGAATCCCATATAATCTACCACATTTTAGATTGGCTGATTGCATGCCTATGCTGTTGTTTAATATTTTTCTCCTTCCCCTGTATTTCCTGTAAACTGGAAGTTGGAGCTTTAGACGAGATCCCATTCAAGTTTGATTTTTTTTTTTTTTTTTGTAAAACCATTCTGTGGTATGGTTGAGTACTTCCTACTGCATCAATGCAGAAAGCATACGATGTGATGTTTCTATTTTCATGACATGAATCTCCATCAATGGATTCTGGATGTGCTGCAGAATCATTACTCATAGAGCTGCCAGTAACCTCTCACCTAATGGTTTTAGCAGCCACCAATGGTTGAGGTGGTCAACGTGGCTAAACCAGACTGTGTTTCCCAGAATTCTCTTTTCCTTTATGTTTCCAGCTAGAATGAGCCATGAGAGAGAATCTTGGGAGATTTGGAGGGCAAAAGGGAGGCAGTGGCCATTTTGTAGCTCACACACACAGGGCACATCTAATGGCTCCTTTCAGGGCTGCAAGGCCACAGCCAGCCTGCAGCCACCCTCCTTCCCCTGCATACTCTTTCAGCTTCTACCTCACTTGGGCTGGTGTGTGTGCTTAGACCCATGACAAAGAGCCCTGGCTTGTGCAGGACACCCAAGCTGTCAGCTCAGAGAACTGTCATAGCTCTCAGTCCATCTTCAAGTTTAAATCCGTCTATTTGTTCTTGCTCTCCACAGATTACCTCCATCCTCCCTTTCCAGCTACTGCCCCGTGGACTTCAAGCTCTAGCCTCAACTTCCTCAGATTGGATCTGTTTTCCACTATGGTTGAAAAATGGTGTTATTCTAGTTGCAACATTCCTTTTGCATTAATTAGTTGACATTTCTGAATTGCAGTCAGGAAAAGCAAAATGAATACTTCTTTCCCTTCGGTTTTCTTCCTTACCAGTTTTCATAATAACGAGTGGGCTCTTTAGCATCTTCCAAAGGTGTTCATATAATTATATTTGTTTGTGCTTTTTTAGTATCATTATGAACTCATGGATCTCTCTCTATATATGAATATAATTTCATCTTAGATTTAAGGGGCATATGTCCGGGCTTGTTACATGAGTATATTGTGTGATGGTGAGACTTGGGCTTCTATTGAACCCATTATATACATAGTGAACATGATACCACATAATTTTTAGCCCTTGTCCCCTTCCCTCCTTGTCTTCTTTAGGAGAATCCAGTGTCTGTTGTTCCATTTTTATGTCTGTGTGTACCCAGTGTTTAGCTTCCACTTATAAGTGACAGCATGTGGCATTTGGTTTCCCACTTCTGCATTAATTCACTTAGAATAATGGCTTCCAACTGTATCCATAATGCTGCAAAGGGTATAATTTCATTCTTTTTTATGGCTGCATAATATCCTGTGGTATATACATACCACTTTTTAAAAAATCCAATCTGCTGTTGATAAGCACTTAGGTTGTTCCATGTTTTTGCTATTGTGAATAGTGCTGCAATATGCATACAAGCACAGGTGGTTTTTTGTTGTTGTTTCTTTGTTTTTGTTTTTGTAAAACAATTTATGTTATTTTGGGTGTATACCCAGTAATATTATTGCTGGGTTGAGTGATAAATGTATTTTTAGTTCTTTGAGAAATCTCCAAACTGCTTTCCTCAGGTGTTGAAGTAGCTTACATTTCTACTAACAATGTATAATAAATAAGCATACCCTTTTCTCCACAACCTTGCCTATCTGTTGCATAGTTTGCAGATATTTTCTCTCATTCTGAGGGTGTCTATTTACTCTGTTGACAGTTTCTTTTGCTATGCAGAAGCTCTTTAGCTTAATTAGTTCATGCTTATCAAATTTATTTTTGCTGCATTTGCTTTTGAGGACTTGGACATAAATTCATTGCCTAGATCAATGTCTTGAAGAGTGTTTCCTAGGTTTTCTTCTAGGATTTTTACAGTTTGAGGTCTTACATTTAAGTCTCTAATTCATCTTGAGTTAAAATATATATATATGGCATGAGGCAGGGTTCTAGCTTCATTCTTCTGCATGTGGTTAGTAAGTTTCCCCAGCAACATTAATTGAATAAGGTGTCCTTTCCCTAGTGTTTATTAGTGTAGACTTTGTCAAAGATCAAATGGGTAGGTGAGCAGTTTTATTTCTGGATTCTCTATTCTGCTCCATTGGTCTGTGTGTCTATTTTTGTATCAGTACCATGCTGTTTTGGTTACTGTAGCCTCGTAAAGTTTGAAGTCCAGTAATGTGGTGCTTCTGACCTTGTTCTTTTTGCTTCAAATTGGATTTTAATATATTTGATATGGCATTGTAGTTGTTACTACTATTATCATTATTATTGCTATTTTGTTCAGATTGTCCTATCTTTGACCAGTGGGAGACCGTTGAAGTGAGCACAGGATCTTTGTGATATGACCCTTAGGGCTGTGATAAGGTCTTTGCTTTCCAGTACAACAGAATATTACAGATTCTCTTCAATGTTTCCTGTCCTAGCCTTGAAATCAGCATTTATCCAAGAAGACATGGCTTTTTTTAGTTGGAAATTCTATTTAGAGAACACAATCTGGGTATAAAGATGCTCATTATTTGGGGGTTAGTCACGGCTTCTCAGCCTTTTCAGTGAGCAGAACAGGGAAATATGTTTATTTTTAAAGAAAATACATCCTAAGTTCTTATTAATTTTTCAAATTAAATTTAAGATTACAAGATTTTCCACTTGACTCATCCAATTCTATATTTATATCTTTCCTCTTCTGTTAAAAAATTTCATTTCTAAGTATATTAACATAATTATTTGATATATATACAGACACATATGTATATATGCCTAGCTTAAGAGTAATACTAAGCATATATATGTATATGTCTGTATATATATCAAATAAATAATTATGTTAATATACTGGCACTCCAACCTGGGCAACGGAATGAGACTCCAACTTTAATAATAATAATAATAATAATAACATAATATGTACATGCTAATATACTATACTATAATACTGACATATACAACACTATATATATATTCTGAAACATACTTATATGTTATGGTTTGCATTTGATTTGTTTGTCCCCACCAAATCTCATGTTGAAACTTGTTTTGTTTTGTTTTTAGAGACAGGGTCACATTCTTTTGCTCAAATTGGCTAATATGGTAGCTCTACTTTTAATTTTTTGAGACACCTCCATACTGCACCATTTTCATTCCCCAAATTCCCAAAAACAGTATGCAAGTGTTCAAGTTTCTGCACATCCTTACCAAAACTTGTATTTTTTTTTTTTCTGAGTTGGAGTCTCACTCTGTTACCCAGACTGGAGTGCAATGGCCGCTCCCGGCCACTGCAGCCTCGACCTGCTGGGCTCCAGCGATCCTTCCGCCTCAGCCTTCCAAGTAGCTGGAACTACAGGCGCGCGCTACCATGCCCAGCTAATTTTTGATTTATTGTAGAGATGAGGTCTTGCCTAGTTGCCCAGGTGGGTCTTGAACCCACGGGCTCAGGCAATCCACTCACCTCAGCCTCCCAAAGGCGCGGGATTACAGGCTGAGCCACCAAGCCCGGCTGTATTTTTTTTTAATGGTAGCTATCCTGACAGGTGCGAGGTGAACGTCAATTACTTTAAAACAGAATAATTTGACTGTACAATCCTAGAAGAATGCATTCAAAGAATAAAAAGGATTATTAAGAAATCTGAAACTGGTTTTGGTAATTATAATATTAGTAATATTATTATTTTGAAACTATTAAGTATATTGCCTTAGTCCATTTTGTGTTGCTATAACGGAATAACTGAGGCAAGGTGATTTATTAAAAAAAAAGGTTTATTTGGCTCATGATTCTAATGACTGGAAAGTTCATGATGGGGCACGTCAGGCTGCTTCCACTCACAGCAGGAGGCAAAGGGAACCCACATTGTGCAAAGATCACATGGTGAGAAAGGAGGCAGAGGTGAGGGAAGGTGCCAGGCTCTTTTAATAACCAGTTCTTACAGGAACTAATAGAGTGAAAACTCACTCACCTCCATGACATAAACACCTCCAACTAGGTGCCACCTCCCAACGCTGCCACACTGGGGATTAAATTTCAACATGAGGCCATGTGCGGTGTCTCATACCTGTATTTCTAGCAATTTGGGAGGCCAAAGCAAGAGGATCACTTGAGGCCAGAAGTTTGAGACCAGCCTGGGCAATATAGTGAGATCCTATCCCTACAATAAAAACCAAAAAAATTAGTCAGCAATGGTGGCACTTGTCTGTAGTCTCAGATACTCTTCAGGCTGAGGCAGGAGGATCACTTGAGCTAGGAGTTTGAGGTTGCAGTGAGCTGGAGCCTAATTTCCCTTCTCTTGAGTGGGGGTTAGACTCAGTACCTTGCTACTAATAAATAAAGTGGGCTATGATAGGTGACTTCCAAAACCAGGTCAGAAAAGGCATTATCACTTTCTCTGCTCTCTTAGGACAACTCACTGGAAAAGAAGCCAGTTGTTACCTCATGCAGATCCCTCTGTTGAAGACAGCAGTCCTGTGGTAAGAAACTGAGGCCTCCTTCCAGCAACCACATGAGTGAACCATGGTGCACGCGGGTTCTCTAGCCCCAGTCAAACCTTCAGGTGACTGAAACTCAGACCAGCATCTCAACTACAATCTCATGAAATACCCTGAGCCAGAACCATTCAGTCAAGCTGCTCCTGGAGTCTGGCCTTCAGAATTTATGAGATACTATCATTGTTAAGACACAACATTTTTTGAATAACCTGTTATGTGGCAACGTATAACTATTACTGATGCATCCAGACAAGTCTAGCTTGCACCTTGTCTCTTCCGTTCCTAAAAATAAGCAATGCTTGACTTGTTAATTTGTCTTTCTATTGTCCTTTATTTTAAATATAAACAAATATGTAAACATGTCTATGATTCATCCTTTCTTAAATAAAACTTAGCACATTATACACACTCTGCTGAACCTTGCAGTCTTCAGTTAACAATTATTGGATATTTATTCCCAAGCATAATACAAATAGTCTTCATTCATTTTAACAGTTGCTTAGGATCCCGTTCTATAGATGAGCCACAGATTATCCAACCAATCCCCTACTGATGTTGTGTTGTTTCTAGGCTTTAGCATTGCAAATAGTGCAACAATGCATGCATGTGTTCATAGTTTTGCCAATGTGGTTTCGGAATAGGTCCTTTTTGAAATTTTTTCCTATTATCTCACCTGTCATGAATCTCTCGTTTCCCCTCTCCTACTGCAGAATCTGTTCCTTATAATTTAGCACTTATTTGCCTTTACTTTGTGTTATTCTGAGGTGGCCATGTGTATCTTAATTCTGCGCTTATGAGATTGTGCCACTGTAGCACATTTAAAGAAGCTATAGCTCTGACCTACTGCTGTCAGGACATTGGGTTTAATGCTGAGCTTGTGGGAATTAAAGAAGATCTAAATTAGAACAGGAAGTGGGGAGGGGAGCAGAGAAGATAATAGTACGCCAAAATGGGAAATCTTTTTCAGTGGGTATTCCAAAAATGAAGAAACTCATGCCAAAGGGAGAAAAATGTAACTTCTCCCACCTCTATCATGATAACAAGAAAGATAATGCTGATGTCAGTTGAGATCTAAGATGTAGAGAGTACTCAGTCTAGAAAGAGAATCCATTTGGGGGTTAACTAGGAAAGCAAGCAGCAAACATCTTGCCAAGCACATTGGCTGGAAGTAAAGTCTTTGCAGAGAAAGATGATGTTTAAAATAGTGTTGCTATGAGGTCACTACATGATATGCTATTGCACATGGTAACAGATCTCTGAAAATCTCTGATCACTGATCAGATTCTTAGCTCCAAATTTTCATCACAATTATATTCTTATTCTTGCTTTTCCTTCCTGTCTTTGTGTAAATTAAATGTCAGTGCCTGTGAACCTTTATTCATGCAGTAGATGAGATATTTTAAAAGTTGCATATAAATCTACTTTTATTACCAACAAAATATTTTTATATGCACAATGTGCATGTCACCAGCGATACAAATGCATGTCTATAATAGACATAAGTTCTGCATTTTAGAAATTGATTATTTAGTTGGGGAAATGATACAAGCACAAAGATAAAGGCAATCATTGCTAAAAGATTTTAGTAGGAGTTCACTTAGGGCGCCGCCTGCTGGATATAATATTCAGAGGCTGTAAGAGCATGTTGAATGCTAAAGAGTTTGATGATACATTAAGTAGAGAAAAGGAAAGAAAATTTTTGGCAGGAGAAATGGTGTGAGCTAAATTGGGAAGCTGGTAGGTTGCCATGTTGATAATATTAGCTATGGTGGCGGGGGGGGACAGTATATCACATCTGAACTGAGGATTTTTCAGTTGGAGTGGAAGAGGGTGAAACAGGGAGGAAGATGAACCAGCAACAGTGTGTAGGATGGAGTGGATAGAAAAGAAGTTGGAGGCAGGCGAACTGATTCAATATCTGTAATCACATTTTTCACACTTAAGATTGGAAGCCCAATGACAACTGATCGTGTCAGAGTAGTTGCAATCTTTACTTCTAATTAAACTTTAATTCTACTCCAGCCTCAAGTGTCCATTGCCATCCAACTTCAGTACCTGCATATAAATACTGATGGAGCTGGGCTTTCTATTCTTGTCATTCCTTTAGAAAAGTGAAAAGAGGCTGGCCTCGGTGGCTCAGCCTGTAATCCTAGCACTTTGCGAGGCCAAGGCAAGTGGATTGCCTAAGCCCGCAGGTTCAAGACTAGCCCAGGCAACTTGGCAAGGCCTCATCTCCAGAATAAATCAAAAATTAGCCGAGCGTGGTAGCACGCACCTGTAGTTCCGGCTACTTGGAAGGCTGAGGCAGAAGGATCGTGGGAGTCCAGATCGACACTGGGGTGGCCATGAGTGTGAACTCCAGCCTGGGTGACAGAGTGAGAGTCTGACTCAAAAAAAAAGAAAAAAAGAAAATGAATGGCTGCTTCATTGGTTTAGTCTTGCATACTGGGATTGTCAAAGTGAGGCATGCCTGTTTTTAATCTCACATGTGTGTACAGAGATAAAAATATCTCTGCTCCAGAGTTTTTTGTTTGTGTTTTACCTTTTTTTACAATAATAAACATCCCCAGACCCAAGAAACTGGAGAATAAGTGTACTTCCAGTGCATATTTTTGTGATAAACTGGCAAAAATAGATTCCTTGTGCCCAGGTTGTTGGGGATTTTGTTTGTTTGTTTGTTTGTTTGTTTTTAATTTTCAAGAATGTGGGAGGCATGGAAATGTAGAAAAGAAAAAATGTTTACTTTCAGTAACTTTCGAATTATGTTAAATAACAGATTGACAAGAGAAAAGGCACACACTTTTTATGAATACTTAACCTGCATGGTAGTTAGTTGAAAAGAAATGAAACTCAAAGAAGTGGTTAGACCTTGAGGCTTATATATCATTTTTAATGAAGAAAAGGAGGTTTAAGCTTCAAGGGTTGTTAAATCATGAGTGAGTTGGAATATATAGAGGAACTAATAGAAAATAAGCGTTATTTTAGCAAGGTTTGTTGTTGCAGACTCGTCTTGGTGCTGACTCTCCGTCTCCCGTGATAAGAGTCAGTCTCCTCTTCATGGTTAAAGGAGAAGAAACACCTTCATTAGGGAAATTTCTGCTGCCTTCTCAAAGGTAAATTTATGCCCTGCTTTTAGACAGTTAAGGGAAGATCAAGGAACTTTTCCTGCAACTGTTGATTTTCAATTGCCTTAGCTGAAAATAATCCTTTACCAAAGGACATATTTTGGGGTGGCATGTCCTGAGCCCCTTCAGAAACTGACATATATTGAATGCCTTTTTAAGAGTCAGGTTTTTCACGTGTACCACCTCGCTTCATTATCACAGCAATCTTGTGAGTTGTATTACTCCTCATTTACAGATAAGAAAATTGAGACCTACAGAAATGAATAATTTGTCTAAGATTTCAAGCTAATAAAGGACAAGGCTACCATACAAACCCAGCTCAGCCAGATTCTAAAACGGAAGTTCTTTCCTCCACCTCACACTTCCCTTGAAGAGGAACTGTGGTAGAGTTGCTGGTAGGAAGGGAGGGCGTACATGCTGGAAGTGAGAGAGAGTGATAAATAAACTGCGGCTTATTATTAAGGGGAAGAATTATAAGATAATGCTGCTACAGCTTGGCTCTTCCCCGCCTTGATATGGTAAAGGTTGGCTGTTGCTGGGGAGATGAGGCTTTTTCCTGCATAGGGTTATTTGTTGTAGAGAATTTCTGAGCTTTATCACTGAATCACAATTACTGCTCATGCTGTGAAGTTTTCTGCCTGGGATGTCCCATGCCCTTAACTCGGTCTTCAAGACTCAGCTCAAACATCATCTCTCTGAATCCTCTCTCATTGCTTTTCACACGGAGTAATTCCTTGATCTATGTGTGACCTTTGGGAAGGGATTCAGATATTACCATTTCTAAAAAGGAAACAAGCTAATTAGTACTCAATCACAAACCTACCTGACGTCCGGTACCTCCTGCTAATGATTCCCTGACTTTCCTCAGTGGTTTACTTTAGACAAGCTGAGTCAGTCTGCCATGGACGAGTGTCTGAGAGTTCTTTACCCTCTTCTCTCCCTCCTTTTCTCTTTTCTCTTCCCCCTACATTCTCCTCTGTCTTGACCACTCCTCTTCTCTGCCAGGACCCTGACTCCATCCTGGAAGCCAATAGCGAACCTCATGATGCCGATTGTCCCTGACATGGATCTCCATGACCGCTGTCAGTAGGGCAGCCCTAGAATGGTACCTGCCCCGTTGTAGGCCCGCAGCAAATATGTGCAGATGATAAACATGGAGGAAATTGCTGAGGCTATTCAGATCTCTAGAATGGAAAATACAATCATCTTATAAGGGTTTCTTAGTTTTTGTATTTGGGATGTTTTGTTCACAATATTCCTGACCTCTTAAGACACCTCTGAAATGTCATTGCAGCGGACATGCATAGTTTTGTTTATACAATGGCCTCTGCTCCCCCTTCATCTTTTAACGGTTTTTCTTCAGGGGAAACCCCTCCCCACCCACGACACACACACACACACACACACACACACACACACACACACACACACACTTCTCTCTCAGCCCATTAGGTTTGGATAGGGATTTTTTTCTTTTTTTTAGTACACATGTGACCTAAGCTGGAACAATGAGAATATTGCATGCCTCAATCGCCATCAGGGACACGTGTGTGACCTACTTCAGGTCAGTGAACGTGACCTTGTATGGATTACTGGTCAAGCCATACTGTTCTCCATCAAAGGTTCTGGGCTGGTTGGATACATGCCTAGAGCAGCCTGTGACTATCCTGCCACCCAGTAGAAAGGACCCTATAAGAGAAAGTAAAGGGGAAGGAAAGCACAGAGATGTAGTCCTGGCGCTAGCCATGCCTGAAGCCGGGTGCTCCCTGCACTTTTCTATTCTAAATGCCAATTAATTTCCTTTGCTATTTAAGCCAACTGGAATTGGATTCTTATCATTTCCACAAAAAAGTCCTTATCAATACAGTTATTATGCTAACATACTTGTCTCTTTAATCAAGGTCCCTCTACCCAAGAGAGATGAAAAAGGAAGGAAAATAAGGGGCTAATGGAGAGAAGGAACCCCTATCTTAAGGCAATCATACCCTAATAATTTATCTACATACCTAAGAATGTGAGCACCTTAAAAGCAGGTTTCCCTAGAATCTAGCAAGGTGTGTAAAACATAGTCAAAGCTAAAAAAGTAGTAATTGATGGATAAATTTGATTTGTAGTTTTTTGTTGTTGTTGTTGTTTTGAGGTTTTTTTTTGAGTTGGAGCCTTACTTTTTCGCCCAGACTGGGGTGCAGTGGCCGCTCCCGGCCACCACAGCCTCGACCTGCTGGGCTCTGGCGATCCTTCTGCCTCAGCCTTCCAAGTATCTGGAACTACAGGCACACACTACCACACCCAGCTAATTTTTTGATTTATTATAGAGATGAGGTCTCGCCAGGTTGCCCAGGTGGGTCTCAAACCCGCGGGCTCAGGCAATTCACTTACCTTGGCCACCCAAAGCGCAGGTTTACTGGCTGAGCCACCGAGCCCGGCCAATTTGTAGTTTTTAAGTTCTGGAGTCAATTGGACCTGCATTCAAATCCTGACTGTATCATTAACTAACCATGTGCTTTGGGCCAAGTCACCTCACCTTTCTAATTTTGATTTCTTTGTTTATCAAGTGAGTGCGCATACTAATAGTAACTACTTCACACATTGCTGGGGGGATGAACATCTTAGCCCATTTGGGCTACTGTAATAAAATACCATAGATTGGGTGGTTTATACACAACAAATATCTATTTCTCACAGTTTTTTTGTTTTCTGTTTTTTGTTTTTTATTTTAATTGGGATCTCGCTCTGTTGCCCAGGCTAGAGAGCAGTGGTATGATCACAGCTCACAGCAGCTTTGACCTCCTGGGCTCAAGAGATCCTTCTGCCTCGTCCTCCTGAGTAGCTGGGACTACAGGCATGTGCCACTACACCTGGCTAATTTTTTTTGTAGAGATGAGATCTCAATATATTGCCTAGGCTGGTCTCAGATTCTGGGTTCAAGCAATCTTCCCACCTCAGCCTCTCAAAGTGCTGGGATTACAGGAGTGAGCCACCAAGCCCAACCTCATTGTGTCCTCACCTGACAGAAAGGGCAGGGGAGCTCTCTGAGGTCTCATTTAGAAGGTCACTAATCCCATTCATGGGAGCTCCACCCTCAAGACCTAACCACCTCCCATTGCAGTCATACTGAGGATTAGGTTTCAACATGTACATTTTTTATTTTTTAAAACTCTTATTATTATTTTAAATTGACATATCTGTACCTAAGTGCAAGGTACCATGTGATATTTTGATACATGTATACAATGTGTAATGATCAAATAAGAATAATTAGCGTATTTAACACTTCAAATATTTATCATTTCTTTGTGTTTGGAATATTCAAAATTCACTCCTCTAGCTACTTGAAAATATACAATAAATTGCTGTTAACTATAACCATCTTATAGTGCAATGGAACACAGAACTTATTCCTCTAATTGTACTTTTCTATCTTAACTTATGAATTTCAAGGGAACACAAACATTCTGTCTATAACAATGAAATAAAATCATGCATGATGCATATCACATAGTGAACATATAATGATATGCAAAAAAATGTTGCAACAACAAATAAAATGACTAGGACCTAAACTTTCTCATATGGAAATTTCTATATAATGCTATTCACATGACATTTTAACTTATATTGGTTTATGATATAATTATTTATGCAAAGTTTTGTGATCTTAGGCAAGTTATTTAACTTCTCTGAGCCCAATTTTTTTTCAATTGAGCATTAATCTATACCATACGTATTTGTTCTCAGAGTTAGATATACAAGGCATATAAACATGCCTACCTGGAATATAGTAGCTTGAGGTGGCAACCTCTAAAATGACTCAATCTTTAACCTCTGGTATTCATGTCCTTGTTTACTTTTCACCCCCTGAGTGCAAGATGGAGTTATTGACTCACTTCTAATGAACAGAAGTCATGAGATGCTACTTCCTTTTTTTTTTTGAGTTGGAGTCTCACTCGGTCACCCAGACTGGAGTGCAGTGGCCGCTCCCGGCCACCGCAGCCTCGCCTGCTGGTCTCCGGCGATCCTTCCGCCTCAGCCTTCCGAGTAGCCAGAATTACAGGCATGTGCTACTACGCCCGGCTGATTTTTTGATTTATTGTAGAGATGAGGTCTCGCTGCCCAGGCGGGTCTCAAACCCGCGGGCTCAGGCAATCCACTCACCTCAGCCTCCCAAAGGCGCGGGATTACAGGCTGAGCCACCGAGCCCGGCTGAGATGCTACTTGTAACATTAACTGTAAGTAGATTATGGTTTCCTTCTTGGTGTTCTCTCCTGCTGTCTCTCATCTCACTCTGGGGGAAGCCAACTGCTGTGTCACAAGGCTGTCCTGGGAGTGAACTTGGAAGTGAAACTCCTGAGACCTGACAATAGCCATGTTTGTCAGAGGTCGATCCTCCCTGCAATGAACGGTGAAATGATTGCAGGATGACATGTTAGTTCCATCCTCATGAGGGACTCTAACCAGGCTGCTTCTGGACTTCTGTCCCTCAGAAACTATGAGATAATAAATGTTTATTATTTTCAGTTGCTACATTTTGGAGTAATTTGTTGTACAGAAATAGAAAACTAACATAATAGTTATGCAATAAATGGTAAATACTACCAAAATTGTTAGCGTAATTCACAACTTCTCTGAATTTGCTGGCCTCTTTTTTCTCTTTCTCTTCTGTCAATGAATCATCACTTCTTGATGACGTTCTTGTCTTATCACTAAAATGCTCAAAAATCTTCCAATGATGATTAGTAATAATACTCACTCTTTAATACTGAATATCATAATGTGTCAAGCTCTGTTTTAAAAGCCTTATATACATTATGTCTTTAATTCTCACAACCTTGCAAGATAAGTATTACTCACTTTATTTTACAAATGAGGAAGCTGAGGTTCAGAGACCTTAAGTGATTTGAGAAAAGGCACTCAGTTCTGTACTGACCGAGCCAGGACCCACACACATGATTGTCTGAATCTGCAGCCTGTGTTCCTAACTACTGTGCCACTGTCCCTGCCACCTGTAAGTGAGACCCAGTCGCCTTAAGGCTCTGAGGTAGAGCCTGGCATATTTTCTGGCTTTGTTTCCAGTGTCCCCCCTTCATAAATGCTACATTTGGTCCAACAGAACTGCTCTCTATTCCTTACTCTGCTCTGCTTAGTCTCATCTTCCAGCTTTTGCTAGGAACAAAAGTTCCCTTGACTGGAGCCCTCACCACACCCTGCTCACCCACATTTCAGATAGCCGAGAGCCCCTCTTCCATGCCAGCTCTTTCAGGAAGATTTTCTGATTCTTTTAATGACTCCAGTGCCTGCTGTTGGGTGTCATCTTTTCTTCCTCCGCATTTCATAAAAAATATTTCTATCTTTCTTATGCCACCTGCATTTTTATGTCCATTGCATCACATAAATTTTTATCAGTTCTGATCTCCTAGAAGACTGATATTGCCAACTTGAAAAGTTAATGTCCTGTTCACCTCTGCTACCCTATTATATACCAGGGCAAAATGTCATAACAGCAGGTGTTTTGCAAATACTGGTTGAGCAATGATGCTGTGAAGAAAACATATGGGTGAATAAGTAGGTGATTATGAAAATAACAAAACTGATGTCCCTATTTCTTTCTTTTGAATAAGATATTTTCCACTGTCTTCAATAGGTCCCTCTCAAGTCATCTTTCCAGGATGTAAAGTTATTAGTGAATTTATGACCAAACTATCTCAAAAAATTCCAAATTATAAAAAAGGAGAAGCCGGGCTCAGTGGCTCAGCCTGTAATCCCGCGCCTTTGGGAGGCTGAGGTGAGTGGATTGCCTGAGTCCGCGGGTTCGTGACCCGCCTGGGCAGCGAGACCTCATCTCTACAATAAATCAAAAAATCAGCCGGGCATGGTAGCACATGCCGTAATTCTGGCTACTCGGAAGGCTGAGGTGGAAGGATCGCTGGAGCCCAGCAGGCGAGGCTGCGGTGGCTGGGAGCAGCCACTGCACTCCAGTCTGGGCGACAGAGTGAGACTCCAACTCAAAAAAAAAAAGGAGCATTTCTATCCTATTAATAGATCAGTGGTATTCCGATTATAATATTAAGGTATCTCACAATTTGTATGCATTATTCATTCATCAAAAAAAATTTTATCACCTGAAAGGGCAATATGGAAGGGGATAAAAGAGGTATAATATGTGATTCCTGCCCTTGCAAGTCATAGAAAAACTACAGACAAGCTAGTTAAAAGTTTACTAAGACAAGACATCTGAGGACAGATCTCTGGGGTGGCAGGACCATGAAAGACTTCAAGGAAGAGATATTGACCAAAACATCTCAAGGAAATTTTGATTTGAAGGTTTACGATTACTTCAGGCACTGCCACGGAACTCAATATTCATTTGAAGTTTTCCGGATTCGACAACAGCCTTCTCTAGTCTACCAGGAGATTGAGAAAAATTAGAATGCCAGCAGAACTATTCTTGTATTTGCATCAAATTAATACCTGTAGTTCTGTATTTTTCTTGCCAACTTGTCCAGGTAAATCTGAGAAACCATTTAAACACGATTCATCCTCTAACAATACAGATGTCATAAGACCCCAAGCACAGGGGTATTAAGGTGAGGGGCTCTGCTCCCAGGGGAAAGCACTCTTCATATCCATCTCAGATACTGGGTTCTGATGCTGAGTTGTCTATTTCCACCTCTTTCACTTCTCAGTCATTTGAAAGTTTCAAGTTACCAACCTCAAGTTGGAAGGAGATTTAGAAAATAATTTTATGTCACATGCTACAACATGGCTGAACCTTGAGGACATTATGCTAAGTGAAATAAAGCAGACACAGAAGGACAAATACTGTATGATTCCACTTATTTGAGGCATCTAAAATACTAAAATTGGTAAAAATAGAAGTAGAATGGCGGTTGCTGGGGGCTGAGAAAAGGGGAGTTGTTTAATGGGTATAGAGTTTCAGTTTTATAAGATGGGAAGGTTCTGGTGATTGGTTGTACAACCATGTGAATATACTTAACACTGCTGAACTGTATACTGAAAAACAGTAGCATGGTAAATTGTATGCTGTGTGGAGTTTTTTAAACCATAATTTCACACACAAAAAAATTTCAGCTCATCCTCTGCCTTCAAACTGGACAGAATTTTGACATGCCCCAAACAGATGGGACGCTCATGTTCTTAATGATCTTGAGAAAATACACCACCTGAGACATACCCAGAGGGTTCCAAGTCCTAGCTATGAGGAGTTTCATATTTAGATACCCCAGAATACCTTGCAAGCAGTATAGCCTCTTTCCAAACTTCACAAGGAAAAAAAAAAAAACTAAATTCACCACATTAGAAGGTAATTTTGGAAACTGTTGTATGAAAACATTTTTTGCTTCCTTCCTCCCTTCCTTTCTTCCAAGCCCAGAAGTAAGAATGAGTCATTGACTATTGTGATCAGACTAGGTCAAGAATAAAATATTTTGTTTTAAAAAGAGAGAACTGTGGATGATAGTTAATACTTACAGTGCTACCTGTAAAGCATATTTCTAAGTGCTTTTACATTTATTCATTCGTTTAATCCTTATAACAACCCTATGAGTTACCATCACCCCAATTTTATCGATGAGGAAATTTTGGCACAGAGGTGTTAAGTAAACTATCCAATTAAATCCTGGTTCCACCACTCTACAAAGTAAAGTGGTGAAGCCAGGATTTAATTCTAGGCAGTCTAGTTCCTTGATAGCAAATGCTCGAAAACATCAACCCGTCTAGCCCTTAAACCCAGCCAAGGAGGGGGTTTTCCATACTGCGCCCCAGGTTCTAGAGGAATCTCCCTCAGGCTTACCCTCTCAATGGGGAGGGGAGTCCATGGGCCAAGAAGTCACAACCACCTGCACCTTCTGCTAGGTAGCCCTGATTCCAGTATTCTCTATCTAAACAGTCCTAAGCCCGCTTCTGGGGCCTCCACAAGCTTCTTCCTTAGGTCATCCTCTGAAGGTGATTCTGCACACCCAGATTTGTACTCCTAGAACCAAGATGGACCTGGGGCAACTGTGGAGAGTAAGGTTAGGTTAGAACTGGAAGTACAGAGAGAAGGGAGAGGCCACGAGCTGGGGGCCGCTCTCTCCATGCCCCCTGTTCTGATACTCAGCTTCAAGAGGCCTGAGAATTCTTTTTTAAAATTGGGCCTTCTGGGTCATTATAAAGATCTGTTTGTCAAAGTAGGAGGATAGGCTATGTTGTAATTAAGAGTTAGCGTACCCGTTCAGAACTTTAATTATTCAGAGGTAAGTGGGCCTCCATTTGTGGTCATGCTTGAAACCCACAGCGTTGTGGGTAGCCTTTCCATGTTCCTCTGCTTCTCATAGTAGCTGACCCTCATGGAGTACTCCCTGTGTGTCACGCACTGCTTTGAGCATTTTACATATAGTCTCACTTCTTTCTTATAATAATGCAATGAGAAATCTCCATGTTCCACATGACAGTTGTGAACAGAAGTTGTACTAGGGTGGGATTTTTTTTCACTTTTCTTGTTCCACAAAAAGACTGGCATATAAAAAAGATAACTCTCAGCTGGGTGTGGTGGCTCATACCTGTAGTCCCAGCTATTATTTGGGAGGCTGACGCGAGGGGGTTGCCTAAGCCCAGGAGCTCGAGGATGCGGTGAGCCATGATCTTGTCATTATACTCCAGCCTGGGCAACAGAGTGAAACCCAGGTTTAAAAAAAAAGATAATGCTAAATATCTTTTTTAAATAGCAAATAAGGATAACTATAGTCATATTCAGATGATTTTCAGAAAATCCCACTGCATTATTTTCCTATCCTGTCTAAATGAGCAACAACCAAAACAAATTTTAAGCCACTCTGATGAAGGTACCGAACCCATACAGTCTGCCACCCTTGAGAAGGATGGCATGATGTCAAATCTCCTGCTATGAAAACTCTGGGGCCCTGCCACCTGAAACTTCAGTGAGACACAGTGTGCCCTGTGTTTTCTATAGGACTGTTATTTCCAAATGATCTCACTTATTTTCTGAAGATAAGAAACTTCAGGGACTCTGCTTATGTTACAGAAAAGCAAATGGACTCTAAGAGGACTCAAGCAGGGGGCACAGGAAATTTGAATTTGTCATCTATAAAACCCGGCCTGGATTCCAGATAAATCTCTTGTTCCCAAGTTACCACCCTCATCTTAAAAGAAAACACTGACCATGGCCATCTTAGGTGATGGAGATTGATTTTTTTGCCTATTGGGAGGCCTTCATGTTATTCTAAATGCACTGAATCAAAATGCTATGGTTGCCAGGTGCGGTGGCTCACACCAGTAATTCCAACACGTTGGGAGGTGTAGGCTAGAGGATTGTCTGAGCTCAGGGGTTCAAGACCAGCCTGGGCAACTTGGCAAGACCTCGTCTCTACAATAAATAAAAAATTTCACCGGGTGTTGTGGTGCAAGCCTGTGGTTCCAGCTACTTGGAAGGCGGAGGCGGAAGGATCACCTGAGCCCAGCAGGTCACAGCTGTGGTGGCCATGAGTGTGCGTAGTCATGAGTGTGCCATGCATTCCATCCTGGGTGACAGACAGAGTGAGACGCCAACTAAAAAATAAATAAATAATAAAATAATAAAATGTTGTGGTCCTTTTCCTCAGTCATTTGTTGAAAGAGCACTTGCTGGTGTCCAAACCCATCGCCATATCAATGCTGAAAGAGAGCACTGCCAGGTGACTGGGAATCAAAATGAGATAGCAAATCTAGAATTTTCCTTCCATCAATGTGAATGAACCTGCTGTCACAAGACCATGAATCCCGCAGTGCTATTACACGGAGGCCCAAACTATCACACAGTTCTTAACACCATTGTTGTCTTCTGCCCACAGCTGCTAAGAGGCGTAATAACCTTATGCAAGGAGAGGGATGTCTTTTCCTACAAATGCCTCTCCAGTTTCTCTCCAGTGCCCCAGGCATGGTCATTATGATGATGGAGAGAGTGAGAGTCTCCAAAATTCAGTTCCAGTTCTCAAATATTTGTCATTTTTTTAGATGCAAAGCTGTAAATGGAGGGAGCGTGAGTTGGTGGTCCTTTTGCAGACCCATTATCAATAACCACTTGCCAAGGTTGGCCTGTTTCTTCCTCTTGTTTAAAAATAGTAAGAGGAGGAGGAGCGGTTGCAGGAAGAAGGGTGGACAAGGAATACTTGCCTTTCTTTTTCCCCTGAAGCTGGAATCTGAGAATGTGCCTCTGGCTTTCTCTTTCCAACCAAGCCAAAAATCTTAAAAGTGAATTGCAAAGACAGCTCAATGACTTTAGTCAAAATTTTCAATCTAAATACTATGTAAAGGCTGAGAAGGGGCATAAGATTAGATTATAATTGAAGTAAAAGTATTTTTTGTTTTGGTTTGGGCATGTGGTTTCTTTTCCCCAGATCATGCCAGAGCTTTACCCGAGACTGTCAAGACTGTATCTACCTGATCCTTACCTGGCCCTATTACATCCTGGGGTATCTTCATGCTCACTGTGTTGCATGGTTACTTGGTTAACATCTTGGGCCAAGTTCCCCCAAGAAACAGATTCTAAGAGGAAGATTCAAGTGCAAGCAATTGATTGGGGCAGTGTTCTCAAATGCATCTGTGAGGGAGGGAGGGAAGCTGAATGGGTGGAGGGAGAAGCTGAATCTCCCTGCAGCTGCAATAGAGGCCACAGGGAGTGCCGGAGCTGGGATGGCCCTTCTGTTATCCCAAACTGGGATGCTATCAACCCCCTCCCACTTTTGTAGCCCCATGTAGCCCAGTCAGTGGATGTGGGCTGCCTCCAGTGGGGCAGAAATAACCTTGCGTCCGGCGGTTCCTTGCAACCAAGAGCAATTCCCAGACAAAAATGGAGATGTGTACCAGAAATTAGGGGACATGAGTGCCTTGGTTCCAAAGGGGGACTCTGTATAGCCTGCCACATTACTCAGTAAAGGTGGATACTTCTTCCTCCTCCCCAGAAGAATACCAAGTTGAGGAAGGCAGGCATCTGTTCCCCATTTGTATCCCCAGTGCCTATAGCAGTACTTGGCATATGGTAGGTGCTTACTATACCACTGTGGAAGCAATATTGAATGAATTAACACCTTTTACTCTATTTAACTTATTTATTGTTTTAAACATGATGATAATATATTCATGCAACACATTTTTCCCAGAAATATTTAAACAAATACCTCCTAAGACCCAAGGACAGTCTCCTATGTAACTGTATGAAAATGATCACACAAGAAATTTACATTTTTTTTTACCCAGGCCTCTTTTGATGGGCTTATGTGGCCATAAAGAACAAAATCATGAACTTTGCAGCAACATGGATGGAATTAGAGCTTATAATACTGAGTGATCTCTCATAGAAACAAAGAGATGAGTATCACATGTTCTCACTCATAAGTGGACCTTGAACAACTACCGTATTACCCTAGGAAAGGGATTGAAGTAGTGGGAAACTTCAGGGAGGGGGGGTGGAGGGGATAGCTGGGATTGATGGTAATCGATATTCACCTGGGGGAGGGGAGACACACCTCATCAATAAGGGTACTTGCACAATGAACATTTGTATACCTAACCCTGAATTGTACCCCACAATTTCCAAATAAAAATTAAAAGAGAAAAAAATAAGAAAGAAATTTACATTGATGGAATGCCATTATTTAACATACAGTTTGTATTCAGAGTTTTCCAATTGTTCTAATAATTTACTTTCTCCGGTCTAGAGTTACACAGTGCACTCAGTGTCCATATCTCTTTTAACATTTTCAGACTTAAGGTGCCTCAGCTCCTTTAAATCTTTCGTGACACTGGAATTTTTGAATGGCTTAGACTACTTGCTTTGTGAAGTGTCCCTCAAATTGGACCTGGCTAATTGTTTCCTCATAATATATTCAGGTCATACTTTTTTCCTTTATTTATTTATATTTTAAACAGGGTCCTGCTCTGTCACCAGACAAGAGAGCAGTGACGCAACTATAGCTCACTGTAGCCTCTAACTCCTGGGCTCAAGTGGTCCTTCTGCCTCAGCCTCCTGAGTAGCTGGGAGTACAGGTGCGTCCCACCATGCCCTGTAATTTTTTTTTTTTTTTGGTAGAGATGGGATCTCACTATATTGCCCAGGTTGGTCTCAAACTTGTGGCTTCAATTGATCCTCCTGTCTCAGTTTCCCAAAGAGCTGGGATTACAGATGTGAGCCAAAACTCCTAGCTAGGTCATACATTGTTTTTTAAGAGATGGGGCTAGACTGGGCAAATTGGCTCATGCCTGTAATTCCAGCACTTTGGTAGTCCATGGCAAAAGGACTGCCCAAGCTCAGGAGTTAGAGAACAACTTGAGCAACATGGCGAGATCTCGTCTCTACAAAAAAAAGCAGTCGGGCGTGGTGGTGCATGCCTGTGGTTCCAGCTACTTGGAAAGCTGAGGTGGAAGGATAACCTGAACCCGGCAGGTCAAGGCTGCGGTGGCTGTGAACGTGCCACTGCACTCCAGTCTGGGCGACAGAGTGAGACTCCCACTCAAAGAGAGAGAGAGAGAGAGAGAGAGAGAGAGAGAGAGAGAGAGAGAGATGGGGCTGAGGCAGAAGAATCACCCAAGCTGCGGTGAGCAGTGACTTTACCACTGCACTCCAGCCTGGGCGACAGAGTGAGACCCCCATCTTGGAATAAAAAAAGAGAGAGGGAGAGAGATCAGATCTTGCTGTGTTGCCCAGGGTAGACTCAAAGTCCTGGGCTCAAGCAATCCTCTTTCTTTAGTCTCCCAAGTAGTTAAGATGATAGGCACAAGCTGCCATTCGTGACTAGTCATACATTTTTGACTGGAATACCTTATGTGTGATATTGTGTTTTTTTGTGGAACACAGTGGGAGGTAAATGATATAGTTTGTCCCATTATTGGTAATTTAAATTGATCATTTGGTTAAGGCTGTGTCTGTCAGACTTACCCATCTCAAGAATATGCTTTTCTCTAGCCAGGCTCGGTGGCTCAGCCTGTAATCCCACACCTTTGGGAGGCTGAGGTGAGTGGATTGCCTGATCCCGTGGGTTCGGTGGGTTCGAGATCCGCCTGGGCAACTTGGCGAGACCTCATCTCTACAATAAATCAAAAATGAACCAGGTGTGGTAGCGCGCGCCTGTAGTTCCAGCTACTCGGAAGGCTGAGGCGGAAGGATCGCTGGAGCCCAGCAGGTCGAGGCTGAGGTGGCCGGGAGCAGCCACTGCACTCCAGTCTGGGTGACAGAGTGAGACTCCAACTCAAAAAAAAAAAAAAAAAGAATATGCTTTTCTCTTTGTACTTAGTAAGAGATCTGTGATGTGATACTTTGTGTGACTATCTTGCTCCCCCAAGTCATTTTCCCAGTGATTTTAGCTTCTATTGATGAGTCTTGAGTGAATCCAGCATTACTACGGTGGCTACAAAGTGATGTAAAACTTTTGGAAATAAAAATATCTCACCTGATTGACAAACAGTAGTTGTGAAATGTCTGTAATTGGAAATTCTATGTTATAGAACCATCCTAATGGTATTATACTGCAGAATGCCTCATTAGAAGTACAACTCTGGCCTGAAAATGATGTGACAAATTGGGACAGTTTTAAAACTAGTCAAACAGCAGTAAGTTTAAGAGAGTCTGTTCCCTTTCAGAAGTTGTGAAAAAATGGCAGTCCTAGACAAAATGATGTTTATTTTCAGTCCTTTTGACCTACCTTTCAGCACATTTTTCCCCCCTAAAACACCCATAAGTTTCCTCCCCTACCTCCAAGTGGTCCTTGGGCCCTCAGGGTCCAGCCCTTCCCTTTAGTAAAACATACTGTTTACTATAAAATAATTGGCATTTAGTTGTAAATAACTACAAAGACTCAATGAGTTCCTATTCCCAAGATCAGTTTGCATTTGTAAACATTTTTTAAATTTATGAATAATAATTATACATATTCATGGGTACATAGTGATGTTTCAATACATATATAATGTTTAGTGATCAAATGAGAGTAATTAGCATATTCATCATCTAAAACATTTATCATTTCTTTATGTTGTACATGCAATATTCTTCTAGCTATTTGAAACTACATAGTACATTTATATGTAATATCTGTATTATACTATATATTATATAACTGCACTATAATGTGTTTATATATACTATAGTTATCTTATAGTGGTATGGAACACTAGAACTTATTCCTACCATCTAACTGTAATTTTGTATCCTTTAATAAATCTCTCCTTGTTCTTCCCTTCCCCCAGTTTGCATTTTAATGAGAACAACTCAATTCAGAAAACATTTGTGAAGTACCCTCCTAAATGCTTTATTAAGTAAGCTGGAGATGAGAACTAGAAACCCATGTTATTCTCAAGGTCAACCAGAACTAGACTCCAATCAAAATGGGGTCAGCAAGATAATTCTGTGTGTTATGCCCTGGATGCATGTTGGGCTTGAGGTGGGTGAATGGGGCTGGCGGGATACTCCCACGTGTCTGTGTTTTTCCTCTAGGCTCTGGGCAGTGGCTGTGAAGAGGCAGGGAGATATCCAGGATTGCTTGGGCTTTTCACGATCTCAGATAGATAAGACTTTAGTTAGTGAAAATGTAGGTGAGATGCATGTTCTCACCTCAGTTTTTTTCTAATTTAAATCCCTTTTTTCTGGTTACAAAAGTAATCGTGAAATAAACTTCAAACAAAAGAAATGAATTCTGTGGAAAGTGAAATGTACTCCTGTGGGCTTGTCCCACTAAGTTGTCAATTATTTATAGCATGGAGGTATAGTCAGCCTGATTTTTTTCTTACAGATTTTCTAATTATCTGTCAATCTATTTAAGTATCTATTTCTTTAAATAGATATGTATGTAAATATTCATGTTTATACATTCTAAAGGGCATATATTACATATATTTATAGATTAATTGTGGATACCTGACATATAAAGCGATACGTATATACACATATAAAGGCAGGTTTCCTTGTTAATTAAATATTTTTACTTAACTAAATTTTAAATTAATGTTTTAAAATTTGCATTAGGATTTTTGATTTTGTTTTTGAGACAGAGTCTTACTGATGCCCAGGCTGGAGTACAATGGTACGATCATACTCGAACTTCTGGGTTCAAGGGATCCTCCCACCTCAACCTTCCAAGTAGATGGGATCACAGACATGCACCACCACATCCAGCAAATTAAAAAAAATTTTTTTTGTAGAGACAGGGTCTCACTATGTTACCCAGGCTCGTCTCAAACTCCTGGTCTCAACCGATCCTCCCACCTCGGCCTTCCAAAGTGCTGGGATTACAGGTGAGAGCCATAGTGCCGGCCTGCATCAGTTATTTACAACTTAGAAAGCCAAATAGTTCTACAAAACTTGTCACAGAAAACAGCAGTTTCCTGTCCCATTTCCCTCTACTCCCTAGTTCCCATTTCCCAAAGCCATTCACTTTAGCTTCTTTTAGCTGTTTGTTTCCATGGTTCTAGATAACTTGTTTATACCGTTGTTGATTTTCAGACTTAGCTATTTTCTATTTGAAACCCTACTGTGGAAAATGAGCATTGAATTCTCTTACTGCACCCCCCACAACACATGAATACACACGCCCACCTCCTTCTCTTTGTTCTAGTATTAAACAAAAATACACTTATCATCTTACATTACAGTGCAATGTGCACATTGCAATGGGTATGTAATTGTTGTTCATGTAGGTGTGTAGAGTACTATGATTTCACTTCTTGTATAATTTTTGCTTTGCTTGGTCTCAGTAATACTCCTGTTTCTTCCTTTTGTAACTACCTATCACTAATTCATCACCAAACTCTTTGCCAACAGTATAAATCTCATTATATGCATTTATGTCAGAAACACCAGATGCTTTTTAAACTTACCTAGGTAACTATAACAACTCTCTATAGAAGTGTGGAGATAACAGTTTTCTGCATTTATTTTTGTTATCGGACTATAATTCATGTGATCAGTTCCCTATTTACAAACATTTGGATAATTTCCAACCCTTTGTTATTAAAAGAATGCTAAAAGAAACACCCAACGGTGAACATTTCTGTGAATGTTAGTGGGTATTTTTGAACAATGGATTTGAGAAGTGTAATTGCCAGATGCACATGTTAATTAAGTTCACTGCTCTCTGAAGTGTGCACAAGCAGCAGGTACCTGAGCTCTTGCAGGTTCTGCCTGCATAGGCCTGGCGCCCTGGGAGTTGGTCCAGCCTGTTCTGCCGGAAATCAGATGCTGAGAAACAGCAGCCTTTTCATTCATGTTGCAGCTGGAGCCCTTGGGTCATGTTTAGAGCAGAGTATTGATCCCAAGATCGTGCTCAAAGCAGTCAGCAACGTACAGATGAAGATGAGCCACGTCCACACTGCAGGAGTTTAAATCTTTGTGATGATAAGAGAAACGATGGCACTGAGGAGGAACCAGCTGTGCCTTCCTTTTCTCTGAAGTTGGACGTGAATAGGATGACCACGTGGCAACTAATGTTTGTTCTGGCCATCTTTGCAGGCACCAACGAACCTCCTTCTCACACACTAAATAAATAGAAGAGAAGAGAGATAGTAGCAACTACCAAAGCCCTGATGAAGTCAGGATTGCATATGTCTCAAGTTAGGTGACAACGCCCTGGGGACCACTCCAAAATGACTGCCAGTCTTGCCCCTTCATCCGCCTCATGTGGCAAGCCCACAGCAATCCCTGCCTGGTGTCCATTGCTCTCTCCTGTCTGGTTTGCAACTCTGATGCATCTACCATTTGGAAAAGAAATTAGATGAAATTAAATAGTTTAAATCTGTGCTTCGAACAGTTGGGGCAGGAAAGAAGCTCAAAGTCCTGGCTAAGGGAGGCATGTAGTAAGAGTTTCATGTTTAGCATTTCACTCCCAGAGTTGTTCACATGTAGGGTTAAAATGCAAGGACAAAACAGAAACAAAATCACAAAGACAAAACAGAGAACCCAGCACCTAACATTTTCTACTCAATGTTTTGTGTACTTCCTTTTGATTCTACTTAACTCCCTTGAAGAGAATTATAACTAGGGAGGACCCAAAAAAAATCCCTGAATTATCTTGTATTGGAGGGCAGGCTCCTGTGGTACACTCAGAATTTGTTCCTCCAGATCAACTAAAGTTTTTATATGGAAGTTTTGAGGTCATATCATGGTTTGCAGAAGAAACATCCTGAGTTGTGGCAAACAGATGACTGATACTTTCACCATGACAATGCACCTGCTCATGATACACTGAGTGACAAAAATGGCATGACCCCTGTGCCCTACCCTCCCTATTCACCCCATCTCATCCCGAGCAATTTTTTGGTTGGTTTGTTTCCTCAGATGAAAAATGTCCTCAAAGGGAAACTTCTGGCTTATGTGGAAGAGGTGAGACAAAAAAACGGCAGAAGCACTAAAAGGCAGCAAAACTGATGAGTTCAAAAACTGTTTTGAGCAGTGGCAAAAGCATCTCGATAGGTGTAGTGCATCAAACAGAGAGTACTTTGAAGATGACTGGAGTTTAAACATGTAAGAATAAATACACAATTTTTAACAAATAAATTCTGGGTTTTTTGGAGGTCCCTCATTGTATATCACTTGTGCATTTTTTTAAAAAACATCAAGGTAATCTATAATATATTGAAAACACATGTCGGGCTTGGTGGCTCAGCCTGTAATCCCGCACCTTGGGAGACTGAGGTGAGTGGATTGCCTGAGCCCACGGGTTCGAGACCCGCCTGGGCAACTTGGCGAGACCTCATCTCTACAATAAATCAAAAACTAGCAGGGCGCAGTAGCGCGCGCCTGTAGTTCCAGCTACTTGGAAGGCTGAGGCGGACGGATTGCCGGAGCCCAGCAGGTCGAGGCTGCGGTGGCCGGGAGCAGCCACTGCACTCCAGTCTGGGCGACAGAGTGAGACTCCCACTCAAATAAATAAATAAATAAATAATAAAATACAAATCACCTATAGTAATAGGTGTCATTTAATGAACGTTTTCAAGAGCTAAGAACTTTACATACACGATCTCATATAGATGCTCACAGCACCTTGCAGTGGGTGTTTTATTATGACCATTTTAAAAATCACACACCTTTATTACCCTCACTTTATACATGAGGCACTGAAGCTAAGAGAAGTTGAAGACATCACCAAAGGTCGCAGGCTAGTAAATCACACGATCTGAGCCCAGCACCCTGACCCCTGAGCCCAAGCTGTTCTCAACAATACCTACTTTCATTTCTTCAAATTACCTCCCAGCCTTTATCCACATGTATGTGGGTATTTACAGGTATATTAAAGTGTACAGAGTATTTTGTGCTCTGCTCCCCTATTCCTGTTCATCAGACCAAGCATACTTCCATCTTTCCTTTCAGTCAGTATATTTGTAATTTGCATTTAATAGACCTATAGTACTTCCTTGAATCATAGCATCATTTACCAAACCATTTCCCTCTCTTGGAGTTTTACATCTTCACGATTTGGGGTAGCAAAGATAACACTGTAATGAACTTCTTTGGGGTTTCAGCTTTGGCTTTAAATGTATGCATATTTCCTTAGAGTAAATTCCTAGGAGTGGGATTTGCCATATAGTATTATATTGCTTTTCAGAATGTTGTACTAATTTACGGTACTAACAAAAGTAAATTAGTAGACAAATTTCATTGCATACTCACTAAAATTAGCTTAATGAAGCACTTTCAAACAGAAAAATAAAATAACGAAGTACTATTATGGTTATTGTTGCAATGAAAATTACTACCAGGAATTAAATTGTCCTCAAAGTCTCTAATCCTCATTCTTTGTGGTTCCCTTCTCTCTTGCTTCAATATCCTCATCTGAAGTCACAAGCAGTGACTCCATTACAGGACACCAGCAACATGGATACTAATTGAACAGGGCCATTATTCAGATACAAGCAACTGGGACTAAAGCTGCTCCTTCTTCTGCTTTTCCAATTTCTACCTCCCTCTCACACTAACAAAAAACTTGAGACCTTCTTGACTGTAACTTCACCCCCATTCCCACATCAGTCACCTCAACTTCGACCATGTCCCTTCCAAAGCTGACCCATTTTCCTCATTCCCAGTGTTACTGCATTGATTCTAATCTATTTGTAATCATAGCCTGTATGCAAGCTTTATAACAGGACTCCTTTCTTGCTCTAATCCATCCTACACACAGATTAACCTTCCTAAAGCACAGCCTCTGATCATTTCTCGGCCTCAAAGTCTACAGCAGTTATTGGGAGCTTCAGAAAAGGCACCCAAACTGTGGTGTCTAGCACACTCCAAAATGTGCACCCTCCATGCCCCTGCCTTACCCTCCACCACTTTTCTCCATACTTGTTTCCTGGATGCCTCAACCTTCCTTGAAACATGGTCTTTCTGGGTCAAGCATGGTGTCTCTGCTGAGAGACCTACTAGCCAGAAGCCTGGGTGTATGTAGCCCTTGCATTCTCTATTCATTTGTGTGTGCTGCTTTGAGTCCCTTGTTGACTGGGGAAGCCTGGGCAAGTCTCTCAGGCATCTTTAAAGCCTCCAACAAGTATAATGACACAGCTTCTCAGCAGTTTGTCTGCCTCAAACCTTGCCAGCTCCGACTCCTGATCCAGCCTCCACACAGTTGCTAGAGTGAGCTGTCTCTACTGCAGGGTGGGGCTTATCCCTCCCCAGCTTCCCACTGTCTCTTGGGAGTCATCCCAGGCCCTTCAGGAGCCGGTCCCTCTCTACCCCTGAAGGCTCATCATCCCAGAGCTCCAGCCCACTGACCCAGCATGTCCAGTCCCCTCCCTAGCCTTACATGACTCCTTAGAGGTCCCTAAGGGGAGATGTTCTTGTGTACCTGCCACCCCACATGCACTACCAGATGTCTGCCTAGGGTGCGTACTCATTCCTTCACCCTCCTGGCAGACTTTTACTTCTTGGCTCAAAGAAAATGTTACCTCCTCTAGGAATTCTTCTGAGACTTTCACAGAATCAGGCATTAGTGGTTCCATGATGCTATATACTCACATCTGTACTCACTTTATGTTATATTGATTTGTTGGACTCTGTCTGCCCACTAGATATGAACTCCTCTGGCAAAGGGACCAGGTTTGATTCTTCCTGGCTCTCCTGTTGCTTGGTACTGTCTTGGCATAGGGTCATTGCTTCTGATGAAGGTATAATTGGAGCCTTTCTCCCCTTAATGGGAGAAATGGGATGGGCCAAATCCCTAGTCTTATGTTCTCCCAGAAGAGTCTAACTGTCTAGAATGGGAAGATCCATCTTGGAACAGAAGAAGACTCCTGCCTTATACTTTTCCTTTCCTTTGGTCCCATTAAGGAAAGAACTAGAGAGTTCTCCAGGAGCCTCTTGATTCTGGATAGGAGAAAAAGGAAAGGAAGCGGAGACTGTCCCGTGATTGCTATGGAAAGAGAGGCCTGGGGTTTCCTTCAGGTCCATGTGTCTCCAGACTGAGGGGAAAGGGGAGGTGTAGATTGTGGGCAGGATATGAGCAAATCTGGGAGCTGTAATCTGAAATGGATTGTCTATTTTAACAGGCTGTTTTTCCATCTGTGAAAAGGTTTGGGGACCTGGAGAAACACATACACCAATCAGGATTTACCCTTGGGTCTGGGGGTGGGCTTGGTGGGGCTGTGTTTTCCTAGTGCACCTTACACCTGAACAAAACTGAGGTTCTGCAAGTCATGAGGAAGGGATGCGTTGGTTAACAAGCTGCTGTCTTTGTTCCACACCCACCGTTCTATACTCTGTGATGCTGAGCCTGGCTACGGCTCATTCCTCCTTTGCCAGCTGATCCCTGTCAGTCATGGCCATCAGGGCCACCAGCAGGAGATAGGAAAACTGGAGGCACCATCCTGTTCTCGTTGCTTGCTGTTTCTGTCAATACCACTGCAACGACGGTTCTTCATCCAGCAGCAGCAATTGGTCCCCATGTCCAGGGGTCTTTCACTCTCCAAATCCAGCCTCATGGTGCTCCCTCAGATGTGCCTGCCCAGTCGGTGAGTGCTTGGAGGTCTGTGTTCTGGTCCTCAGGGCTTTGCTCCAGGCTGTAGAGGTAACAACAGTACCTGCTAAAAAACACTGAACTCCTCAGAAGTTTGGGTCACATTCAAGTTTTTGTTTTGTTTTGGGCCGAAGTCTCATCCTGTCACCCAGGCTAGTGTGTAGTGGCATGATCACAGCTCACTGCAGCCTTGACCTCCTGGGCTGAGGTGATCCTTCCACCTCAGCCTCCTGAGTAGCTGGGACTACAAGCACATGCCACCATACCCAGCTAATTTTTTGATTTTCTGTAGAGATGAGGTCTTGGTCTTGAACTCCTGGGCTCAAGCAATCTTCCTGTCTTGGCCTCCCAAAGTGCTATGATTAAGGTGTGACCAATGTGCCCAGCTGAGGGTCACACTCCATGAAGTTCTTCCTTTAGGCTTCAACATCTAACGATCTTAATTTCTTCTCTCTGTGTCACCAGTCCTGGGGCTGACAGCTATTTCTTGCAGTAACTATTTTTGTATTGCTTCATTGTCTCCCTTTTGCTTTCACAGTCTCCTAACCCTGTAACCAATTTTTCCTATTAAATTCTCCCTGTTAAAATAACTGGTATAGTTTCTGTTTTCCTGACTGGAATGTCACTGATGCAGGGGGAACAATTGCTGGAAGACTTCTATTAAGGTCTGGCTCAATTGCAATTTTAGTCACTTCTTACCATTTACTGTATATTGGTATATGTGTTAAGCTTTGAATGCATTATAAAGACTGAATATACAAACAAAGCATATGTAACAATAAAACTCCAATCCACAATCCCTGCTGCAACTAGCCCAGGTAGGTTACCCACAGCCCTGCAGCGACTGGCCTAGAATATTCGGAACTTTGTCATTGACTGCCAGCTTCCCTCCTTTGCTTTCAACCAGAGAAAGTCTAATATGCTCCCCAAACCGATCACACAAAATGCCCTGCTTTAGTTAGCCCTCCTCCAGCTTCCTGGTGCCAACAACCTCCAATCAGAGCTGACCTGAAAGTTCCCACTTTTTTTTTTTTTTTTTTACTGTGAAGCTTTCCTACTCCCCTGCCAGTCTATGAGTCTCTACCAAGTCCAGGGATAAATGGTGGCTAACTCCCTTGTGATAGCAAGCTCTGTTCTTAGGATGACCTTAATTTATTTCCACAATTGGGCTTATTTCTTTCCACAATCCAGCAAAGCAGACATTATTACGTTCACTTTACAGATGAGGAAACTGACGTGCAGAGAAGACAAATAATTACCCTAATTACTGTATTACCAAGTAAGTGACAGATCTGTGGTTCAAACCCAGATAAATCTGACTCCAAATCCTGAAGCGGCCCTATTTTACCTCTATCCTAACCCTTCCTATCTATTGTTTATTGTCTCTGATTGTGATTACATCTTAACAAGCCTGTCTCCTTGACCAGACTGTGCCTTTCTCAAAGTTAGAAAGCACGACTTACTGTCAGTATTTACTCAAGGAAGATGTGACACCGGTTGGTGCTCCATGTTATTCAAGAAGAGTGTGGAGGAATTGTCTGATTATCTGACACCAGGCAGGTGGCTGAGAAACGCCTTGAGAAGGAAAGAAAATCATGTTAGTGAATGACCTGATACAGTACTGAACTTTCATTTCCCTCCTGTGCTGTGGTGTCGACAGAAGACACCACCTTGGGGAAATACGGAAGAAGAGATCACCATGTATGTGTTGATTGGACCAGACATCAGTGGGACCAGAGATCTGAAAGAAGCAGGAGTCAAAACATTCTGGTGCTTTACCTGCATGAGGTCAAGACAAACAAAATTGTCTGAGTCCAAAAATTGGCCATCACAGTGTCTTAGAATGCCTCAGTTATATGAACTAGGTGATCATCTCATTCTCCTCCTCCTCCTATACAAGACCTCTAATGTCACTGTGAAAAAAAAAAAAACCTTTTGAAGCACTATTACCAACACAGATGCCCATCGAAAGTAGATTAGATAAAGAAAATGTGGTACATACACACGATGGGAGACAGCACAAACATAAAGAAGAATAAAACCATGTCCTTTGCAGCAACATAGATGCAGCTGGAGACCATCATTCTAAGTGAACTATCACAGAAACAAAAACTGAATACCGCACGTTTTCACACATAAGTGGGCATTCAACATAGGGCACGTGAACACAAGGATGGGAACAACAGATGCTGGGCACTGCTAAAGGAGGGAGGGAGGGAAGGGGGATAAGGGCTACAAAACTACCCACTGGGGACCATATCCACTACGGGTGTGGGGGAGGGCTGGTTAGAAACCCAACCCTCACCTTCATGCAGGATGCTTGGTATAGCAGATCCTCACATGTCTCCCATGATTCTTAAAAAACAAAACAAGACTGGGCTCGGTGGCTCAGCCTGTAATCTCGGCACTTTGGGAGGATGAGGCGAGTGGATTGCCTGAGCCCGTTGGTTCGAGATCAGCCCGGGCAACTTGGCAAGATCTCATCTCTACAATAAATAAAAAATTAGCTGGGCATGGTAGTGTACACCTGTAGTTCTGGCTACTTGGAAGGCTGAGGCGGAAGGATTGTCAGAGCCCAGCAAGTAGACTCTGGGGTGGCCATGAATGTGCCACTGCACTCCAGCCTGGGCCATGGAGTGAGACTCCAACTGAAACAAAACAGAACAAATAGTCCCAAAGCCCTATCCCTCTCTGAAGGAGCCTGAAGAGCCAGGAGAACACACCGACGTGTGGGCGGCCACTAGGTGGCACTAATAGTGAGCTAATGTGGCAGCAGTAGTGAGCTAATGTTGGTGGGCTCTGGCTGTCCCCCCCCCATCCTTTCCAGGGAGGCAGCCCACCCTTCCAGAGGCCACCACGTTTATCAACCAAGGCCAGCACTGTAGTACTGAGGTAAAATAGAAATAGAGCTGGAAATAGTGCTGCTCTTACAATCCCACAGTGAACCTGTTATGAGATTGTGACCTTTATCATTAATAGTATGTTTGTTCTGCACCACAGGCCTAAATTAGCAGAGGTTTCAGAGCTGAAAACCACCTAATGTTTAGATCAAGCTAAGCAAGGTCATGAGGGTGGTCAGAGAACTGACCTGAGCAGTCTCCCAGCAGGATTAATGCAAATGAAGCTTTTTTTTTTATTAGCTTCGTCTGCTGCCCTGGGCTTTCAAAATTACAGGTTTTCTGAGGATCACAGTTTAATTACATAATCATACAGAAATAATATTTAATATAGCACCAAGCAAACAAAAAATGATAGCAACATTCTCCAACTATTACCAGCTACTGGAGGCCGACTGGGATAGGCAAGAGAGCGGGTCTTGGAATTGAACCCGGGTTTGTATCAGAGCTTTGCCTCTTCCTAACTGTGCATCTTTGGACAAGTTTTTTAATCACTCAGAGCCTCCATTTCTTTATCTGTTAAAGTGAGATAATAAGAACTACTTCATGGAATTGTGAGAGTTCAGTGGTGTGAGGCATCTAAATGCCTACCTCAGTGCATGGTAGTAGGTGTGCAATAAATGAAAATCCCTTCCCTACTCACCATTGTGGGCGTCACATCAGTCATTAAAGTGGATATGCTGCTCTTCTATAGCCTGCATGCCCAGGACTTTATTCCTTTGAAATCATTCCTCATCCATAATTCCATTTTGGCTTGTGAGTTTTGGAACACAGCTACCTAGGGTAGAGAGCTGAGTGGGATGGAGGGTTTTTGTGTAAAATGCAGATGAAGGATCAACACAGATCTCTGCAATCAGTCTGCACTAGCATCTCGCCTGTGGCCTGCTTTCAGAAGCCCCACGCTGTCCTCCTGACAAGCTCTCTGCCAAGGTGAAAGAGGATCAGCACGTCTGTTTGCCCACATCCTTCCTGCTTTAGGGTTATTACCTTAGAAATGAGGACAATGGATTGCGAATGTGGTCTGCTTTTAGGTGGGTGAAACGGAAGGACAGGAAGTGGTTTTGAAGTCCCTGAAGCCTCTCTCCAAGTCTTCAGGAAGTCAGAATATGCCACAGTTGTTTGCTTTCTCCTTAACTTACAGTCAGAAAGCCAGGTAGGAGCCAGGTGCTCTGGGGACGGTTTTGGGCATAGGGGAAAGCACATGGCCTGGATTCTACAGATACAAGGTCCTGCCTGCCTCTACTACCACTGAGTGATAAAAAAATTGATCTTTATACCAGGTTTCTAGAACTGAAATTCTAAAACTGTTGGCGTTTCCAAAGTGATAGGAGTGGCTCTGTGATTCATTAATCCATTGAACAGTACCTGAGTTTATAATAATGAGCTGGCTCAAGCGAGGCACTGTGGCCCATACCTGTAGTCCCAGCTACTCAGGAAGCTGAGGTGGGAGGTTTGCTTGAGGCCAGGAGTTTGAGATAATAAGTCGACTCGGATGGAGGCTAATTACCACAAAGACCAGGCTTGTGATGAGAGTGTTGGAATTTTGAACCCAGATAGGGGAGGAGCCTAGAGACTGAGTTATCCATTATGCCTACATAATAAAACCCCAATAAACTCTAGAAACTGAGTTACTTGCTAGGCGAAAACATCAATGTACCAAGCAGATGGTGCTCCCTGATCCACAGAGAGAGGACACAGAAGTTCTGCATTCAGGACCATTCCAGACCTCACCTCTATATCTCTTCATTCGGTTGCTCCTGATTTGTATCCTTTAGAATAAAATTGTAATCATAAGTATAACACTTTCCTGAGCTCTGTGAGCTGTTCTAGCAAATTATCAAACCTGTAGGGGGTTGCGGGAACCCTCTAGGGTGGCAGCCAGTTGGTCAGACCGGAGACTCCACTTAAAGCTAACTTCTAAGTGGGGGCAATCTTGTTGAAAATGGCGCCTTTAACTTGTGGGGTCTGCACTCACTTTGGGTGGTTAATGCAAGCATTGAACTATAGTACACGAAGTGGATGTCGGAATAGCCAAGTCACTTGCCCTCTGAGGTTTAGTTTCTTCATCTATAAAATGAAGCTGTGATGATTATCATAGTCACTCACAATGAGACAGTATCAGTGAAAGTGCTTGACACACTGCCTGGTGCTATAGAATATGCTTGTTCCTCTTCCTACCTGGTGACCTCAAGCAAGTCCAGCCTTCCTAGACCTAGTTTCCATATCAGGAAGAAAGGCTCATCTGTTCCTATACCCTGTCGAGTTTTTGTAAGGACAAACTGAGATCATCAATGTGGGAACATTTTGGAAAATGCTCCATATTATATTCAAAACAGTTTCTATCTTTTTTTTCTAATTTCTAAATGTACCACACAAAGATAGCAGAATCTATTTTTGCCAGATTTGGAGAATGTTTGGTATAGTTAGTCTTTAAAAATAGGCCAAAGGATAACAAATGAAATTTACTCCAGAGAGCACAGAGGATACCTCAAAGAGCTAAGCAGTTATCCTCCTGAGAACAGAAAGTGAAAAACAATGAGAGGTCTTAGTAACTGCTATGCCCAGAGTATCGTAGACACTAAGTTGCCACACCAGGAAAAAAACTGAACAGGGGTTTTAATACGAGTCCCAAGAGGAGAAAAGAAGAATTACTGCTGATTTGCAGTGCATTTAGTTTTCACTCTGGGCAGGCCAGCTTGCAGACAGACATGAATCTAGTACAGTATAGATTTGAATAGATATGCATAGAAATCTTGACTAGAGATTTTTCAAAATAATGAGATTCTGATTAATAAAGTTTTTTCCCTCTTCATTTCAGTTTGATTCCTCCTGTGAGACAGGATGGGGACTGGCTGGGGAGGGGGGTAATTCTCTTCAGTTCAGCATGGAAACGCAGAATTGAGATAGGTTGAGTCGGGCTCGGTAGCTCAGCCTGTAATGCCAGCGCTTTGGGAGGCCGAGGTGAGTGGATTGCCCTCAAAGGGGTTCGAGACCCGCTTGGCCAACTTGGCAAGACCTCCTCTCTACAATAAATCAAAAAATTATCTGGGCATGGTAGCACGTGCCTGTAGTTCCAGCTATTTGGAAGGCTGAGGCAGAAGGATCGCCAGAGCCCAGCAGGTTGAGGCTGCGGGGGCTGGTAGTGTGCCACTGCACTCCAGTCTGGGCAACAGAGTGAGACTCCAACTCAAAAAAAGAAAAGAAAAGAAAAGAAATAGGTTGGTTTGTGCCCAAGTTTTGCACCAGGACCTCAGCCTATGACAAGTGGAAATCCTCTTCTATCGGGGTATACTAGAAGCCTGGTGGGGTAAGCATGCTTCTTCTCCTATGGAAACTTGGGTACATTTCCAATCTTAGTGGGAACTTAACAGAAACCAGTATCCATGCCGCTGCCTTGTGAGAAATCTAGTTAACTCTTTTCCTTGCCTCCTATTTCTAATCCATTAACAAGTTCAGCTCCTTCTATCTATTAAAGATATATCTCCAACCCAATTTCTTCTCTCCTACCCTTCGACTTTGATTCTTGTTCAGGTCCAGGCTGGCCTGAGTCTGTGGGTAAACCTCCAGCTAGATTCAGATTTGTTCAGGGAATTGGAGAGCTGAGACAGTAGCTCATGGGGGAGGGGACATCGGTGATTTTGGCTCAAAGTCTTTGAAGAAAGCAAAACTCACCAACGTTCCTGTCTCTTTGCCAAACATGTCTTAATAAAGCAAGAGACTATGATGAATTCTTGCCTGAATTTCAGATCCTGTACCAGTGAAAGGGGCCTGTTTTACTCAAAGCTGTATAATTTTTTGCTTTATATTCTGTTATCCTACATTCATTTCAAAGAATGTCACTACCCCTGGACTTTTAGCCAGAAACCAGTAAAGAAACCATCAGAGATTAGGGCATATTGGGTGAAGAGTGTGGGCATCATGTGTGGGAATAAGGGTGGAAAGCATAGGGTCTCAGAACTGTTGTTGTTACCATGACAACTGTGGGAACTCCTGTTCCACCCATTTGAAGTTTCTGACTCTTGAGATGAAAGGCAGTTAATTTAAGGGTTTAACCTAACATGTCTACAATTATAGTGATTATCTGAGCAACTTGGTAGAAAGTCAAAATGAGGTCTCAGAGGAGCTTAGGTCTGAGACATATTCTCAAAAATATGCATTACTCCATGAATTTGAGTGAGAAGATAGAAAGATGGCAGATGGGAGAGTCTTTGGAAAGTACAAGAAGATACAATAACATGACAAGTAGGAGGAAGAGAGCAGTACACAACGTATTGGACCAAGACATCACTTGATCCTGACCATGGGGACATTCATTTGTATACTTGATTGTCCCACAATCCTGTCTTGAGCATCCAATAGATACCTCATACTAAGCTAGGCATCTGCTACACAAAAACAAATAAAATAATCTCTGTCCTTAAGCATTGTGACACATATGAAAAGAGATTTGTTACAGGACCATATGTCCTTAAGTTTGGGAAAAAAGGCACATATGAAAAGAGATTTGTTACAGGACCATATGTCCTTAAGTTTGGGAAAAAAGACACATATGAAAAGAGATTTGTTACAGGATCATATAGGTTCATATACATGCTGCACAGTAACAGACCAATACCCTGAGACAGCAGGGTTTACAGCAGAGAGAGTTTAGTGATTGCAGGACAGCCAAGTGAGGATATGAAGGAGACTCTCAAGTCCATCTTATTAAGGAGTTCTTGGCTGGGGCTTTTAAGGGGATCATGGAGGATGAAGGGCTGGGAAATTGAGGTCATTGATTGATCAGGGTAAGGGAGATGAAATCATCAGGATGTGGAAACTGCATTCTTTGGTGAGTCAGCTCCTCATGGAACTGATATCAGTAGTTTCACTGGAATGCAAGACCTGAAAGAATATCTCAAAGGGAGAACAATGTTTTATGATGTTCAAGTTCTCTATAGAGTAGTTAAGGGAACTATAATCTAGGATCTATGTGATTCTAGGACAATAAACATCAAAAACTATGAGGAACCAGATCAGAGAACAAGATGAGTGAATGATTAGTGCTGAGTGAACTGTAAGCTTGGTTTTTGTTTCTCTCCTTTTATTCTTCCCTGATTAATTTTATAAAGTTTATGGGATGCTTTCAGATTGAGAATCTAGATTGAAAGGGGCAGAAATTATCGATAGTTACATTCCTATATTTGGGACTATGCCTAACTTGGTACTTTTCCTATATGGTTAGTCATTTAACAGCTTAGTTAAATAGTTATCATATCTCCATTTAACAGGCGAGATAACTGAGGGAGAAAAGTTAAATCACTTGCCCAATCACACAGCTATTAAGCAGAGAGCTAGGATTAAAACAAGAGTCTTCAATTCTAAATTCTCAAGTTCCTTCACTCTGCCATTTGACCTCCAATATGTCAAAATGTCCCCACTCGGCTTAATCCTATCTGCTCAGAAAGCTCTGTCCATGTCCTTGGTTTTCATCCTCATCCTCATGTTCCCAGCTCACAAATTGTCATCAGTTTCCCTTTCTACACACAGCCAGTGCAGATTTGTTAGTAAGAAAGAGACCAAAGTCATTCTCCAAGGTTTTGGGGTTTTTTCATTTTTTTAAACTTTTATTTTTTAAAAAAACCCACAAAAGTCTAGAATGAGGAAAAGATACACAAGATAAGTATTATGTTGTAAAGAATTTGACCAGAAAATAAACCAGCTTTCTTCTGATGGACCAGCCCTCTGTTCTGAAAGAATGCTGGTTTACCATCTGTTCTATGCTCATGAAACCTGAGCTACTTGCCATGACCTAAATAGAAGCTCTCTGGAAACCCTGCAGCTCTTCCTGCCCACAAGAAATGAAGTCAGAAAAAAGACCGCAATAGAGAGAGAGAGAGAGAGATGGAGGAAGGGAGGAAGGAAGAGGGGAGGAAGAAGAGGAAGGGAGGAATAAGGAAGGGAGGGAGAGAAAAGGAGTGTCTTAGTCCATGCAGGCTGCTATAACTAAATACCATACACTGGGTAGCTTATAAACAACAGGAATTGATTTCTCATAGCTCTGGAGGCTAGGAAGCCCAAGATCAAGGTGCTGGCCATTCAATTCCTAGAGAGAGCTCTCTTCCTGGCTTGCAGACAGAGGCCTTCTTGTCGTATCTTTACATGGTGGGGAGAAAGAGAGCTGTGGTTTCTCTTCCTCTTCATATAAAGATACTTGAGTGGACAGATGGAGGGCTCCAGACTCATGACCTCATTTAAACCTAATTACCTCCCCAAAACCCCCCTCCAAACATCATCATCACATTAAGGTTTGGGACTTTCAATGTATGAATTCTGGGGGAACACAAACATCTAATCCACGACAAAGAGAAAGAGAGGGAGTGGGAAGAGGAGGAAGGCGAGAGGGAGGATTATTGTAAAACCGAAAGTAAAAGATTGAGTAGTTCTATCTTCTATTTTTCTGAACCATCCAACTTTCTCTAGTGGTTTGCAAGGAGAAGACAATCCTCAATGTCAGATAAATCTTCAAATTAACTGTTTGGGACAGTGGGTCTTGATGCCTTTCTCAAAGAATTCACAGTACCACAGGGCAAACTATTTCTGTCTTGATTGTTTTTACTTTTAAGAAGGTACATGTTCTACTGTACTGTCTTGATCTTCTAGCTCTTAAAATTTTCCCAGAAAATCCATGTTACTCAATCAGCTGAGCTTTTTGGGTATTCCCAGGTAGACTTATTTCAAGACAAGCTGAAAACTATGTCTTGCTTTTCCATGGGGGAAAAAAACTGGAGAGGGGCCATTTGTCCACTCAAGCAAGCGTCCACTGTAGTCAGAGCCTGTCCCGGGAGCTAGAGGGAAGCACAGGAGAGAGAGAAGGCGCAAGTTCAGCCCTCAAGGAGCTTCCACTGCCTACAGGAAGGAGAGTTAGGACACCCACAGTCATGGCTTGGGCAATCAAGTAGGTAGAGGTGTCCTTCGCTGAAACAGGGTGCACAGAGGAGTGAGCAGGTCTGGGAGGTGGAGTAAATACCGAGTTCCACTTTAGACAAATTGAGGTTGGGTGATCACTAGATGGAGTGCAGTTGATGGGCAGATAATTAGATGTGGGGCTCCAGAGAGAAACCCAGCTAGAGATGAAAACCGAAACCACAGGAGTGAATCAACTGTGGAATGAAAAAAAGAAGACAGTCTGGGACACAGTTTATCTTTACACGAGTGAATATATGTAAATGGAAGTGTTGTGGGTTACAGTTATAACAATAAGGAATGTTGGCCCCAGATGGCAAAAGTCTAGGTGACAATGTTCCAGATTTCCCTCCCCACTTGGGGTATTTTCTGAACAAATTCTAGCTTGTCAATATCCTGCCAAATACACTTCTCAGGAGTGAATGCAATGGTCTACCTGCAGTAGGACCAGCCTAGAGGGGAGGCAACCTTCTCCTTTCTCATTTTAGATGCTATATTCCTATTAATACAGCTCAAGCTTATATTAAGCCACACCACACTGATGGCTTATACTGGGTTTACTACCCATATTCATTTCCTATGGTTGCTGTAACAAAGTACCACAAACTGGTTCACTTAAAACTACAGGAGGCTGGAAGTCCAGAATCAAGTTTCTAGGAGGGCTATCTCCCTCTGAATCCACAGGAGGAAATCCTTCCCTGCCTCTTCCTAGCTTTAGGTGGTGGCCAGCAGTCCTTGGCACATCTTAGCTGCAGTTGCATCATTCCAATTTCTCCCACTGTCATCACATGGAGTTCTCCCTGCTAGTCTGTGTCCCAACTTTCCTCTTCTTATAAGGACACCAACCATATTGCATGGGGGCCCACCTTAGTGACCTCGTGTTAAATTTATCATACCGGCAAAGACCCTATTTTCAAACCAGGTACTGAGAGTTAGAACCAGGACACATCTTTTTGGCAGACACAAGTCAATCCATAACCCTACCAAATGAAAACTACAAGTCTCTTATCTTACTTGCTGCTGCATCCTTCCTAAGCCTCATCCAATTTCTCAACCACAAGTCCCAATTTCTTTTGAGTGCAGAAAAACCAGAAGGAACAAGTACCATGAAAGAGAGACACTGCTGAAAAAGACTGTGAATGCCCCACGTTTCTTCCCTGTCAGGTTTTACAAGTGAGGAATCAGAGGAAACGTGGCCCCCACACTCACTTCTCAGGATTCTAGCTTTCTGCCCCATCTCTAACTCTGCCTCTCTCTATCTCAGTCTCTGCCTGTCCTGCTGTTTCCCTCTCCAGGCCTTTCTGTCTGCCTCTTCTTTCTGTCATCTTTCTCTCCTTCACACATGTGCTTACACACACACATGCTCTCACACACACACACACACACACACACACACACACCATCCTGCCTGAGTGATCACAATCCAAATGAGACAACAGAAGCAAGTCAAACAAAGGGAGCCGTGAGAAGCAGATGGACCACTACCAGAGTTTGAATTTCTAATTCATAGAAAGCCCTGGAAATGTGATGGGAAAGTGTTGCTGCCAGATGTCTCGTGTCATGACTTTATTGATTGTTTTTTCTCAGTATCAAACAAGAAATAGAGCTACTGGGAGAAAAAGGCTCCTAAAAACTGAAACAAGCCATCAATTTGTTCCACAGTATCAGATTAACTATTTTTCAAAACCCAAGCTTGAGCCGGAACTCAAAATAGGTTTTTTAAGTCAAACTATTGTTCTGTTTCTTGTCCTCTGTTTTGAAGCAATAAGAATGTGAGCAAGGGGAATTGTGCAATAAATGAGATGCTTGCAGCCACTTGGTCCATTAAACAAAGCAAACACTAAAACATCTCCCAAAATTATTCGCAATACAGGTTCTTGCTGTGAAAAATAGTTATATTTGCTATAAATAAATATAGTTAAAATTGAGTACTTTAGTAAAACTCCACCCCCACACACAAACAAATAAAAACAAAAACCGTAAACAATGTTGAGAGGTAAACATTCTTCCTTTCGGGCCCAAATCAGTTCAGCTGCAAGTCCCATGAGCTCTTCCTCCAGTCTGTCCACAGCTCATCAACCTCTCCCCATCCCAGTTGCCCCTGCCCATTCCTAAGCCATCATCACACTGTATCTGGACTGCCACAAATTCTTCCTTATCATCACACTGTATCTGAACTGCCACAAACTCTTCCTTATGGGTTTATCTGTCCTGTCTGCTCTGGCTTCTTCAATAGTCCCTTTGCCGGAGAGCAACCTGCATGTCCTTTGAATAATGTAACTGAAACCATGTTATACTCATAAAATCCTTCCATTGTTTCCAGTCACATCTAGGATAAGAACTGAATTTACCATGGCCTCAATCCCTCTCTAGCCCCATATCCTCTCTCTGTCCCTCTTGTTCCCTGTGCTGTGATGTCAACAGCCTTCATTTGGAGCCTGGGTGCAGCAACCTTGCTCCTACCACAGTGTATTTGCAGTTGCTATTGCTTCTGTCCAAGGTTCTTCCCAAAGTTGGCATGTTGCTGGCTTCTTGTGATTATCTAGTTCCCAGATTAAATGGTGCCCACTCAGAGCAGCCTTTCCCGACAGCCCCAACTACATTAACAACCTTTCCCATCACCTTGCTTTGCTTGCATTCACTCACCAAAATCTAAAACATTTATTTGCTTTCATGTATCTTTCCTCTTCATTTAAATGTTATGAAAGCAGAAAGCCCGTTTGTTATAAGTCACTGAATCTCCAAAATCTACAACAGCACATGACAACACATCATAAGACTGAATGATGGTTGCAGGAATAAATGAAGGAACTGAATAAGGTGTTGATTGAATGAATTAAAATATATTTTAACTACCATTAAATAGTAGACTGAGGGTTCATCACTCTAATGTATAAGGACCTTTATTAGTCAGCAAGAAAAATATAAGCAGGCCCAAGAAAGGTTGAACCAGAAATTCCCAGCCAAGATCCAAAAAACATATTCTCAGCCCAGACAATAATATTTAGACACTGTTATTTTCTTTCTCTTCCATTGAAAATCAAGAAGGATGTTAAAATAAAAAGGCATAGGATATTTGAACCTGTAGAGGGTATCGAAAATAGAGAGACAGAAAGAAGAGGTCAAGAGAGAGGTGGAGGAGGAGTTATGCAGCTTAGGTGGCACTTAAAAATGACAAGGCTGAGCGGTCGAAGGAGAGGGGCTGTATCACTTCAGGATGTTTTATGGTGGGCAAGTCTGTGCAAACCTACCCCTAAAGTCCGAGGATGCTGAGAGATCGAAGAAAGAGTCTGATATATCTAGTTTCTTAGAAAGAAAGATTTAATAGGAACTTATGAATGAAAGCCATTGTCTGTGTCTCTGACAGTGGCAAGACAAGATGGTGGATCTCTGCACCATTACTCCCTAGATCCAAGGCTTATATACTGTAGGGAAGGAGTGATTCAGAAATGATGTATAGGACTATCGAAGTATGATAACATCCAGGTGGTTTGAACTTAGGGCAGGATTTATGGTAATTACCAGTCTTCCCAAGGACAATAGATAAATGAGAAATCTTAGAAGCTTCCCAGAACTGAGGCTAATCAGAAGTCAGCATGACAGATTAACACCCAAGATGGGGTTGCTTTGGGATCCTCACAGGATAACTACAGCCAGCCCCAGTGTAGCAAGTCCAAGGAACAAAGCATTGTTCACTTTCTGTCATTGTCTGGTCTCAGTTCCCTTCCTCCCTTCTCTCTGTTTTCTTGTTCCAGGAATAAGTGAGTAGAATTAAAGTGGTACCAGAAAAGAAAAAACTCGAATTTAGGAGTATTGGAAGGAGAGGTAGATAGAATGATACAAAAAAAAAACCATTCGGTAAATGATAGGATTGTGAATATGTTTTTTATTTTTCTACAATAAATATATTACTTGTATAATTTTTTAACTTAAAAAAACCAGTTAATCATAATCGGTGGCGTATTTGCAGAATCCCACCAGCTATGTCAAATGCCATATATCTCTGATCCACACAGCCACAATTGGGTAATTCTGGTGAAATATTTGTATCTCCCCAAGTTATCTTGGAATCCATGAAAACTCAAATGGCAAAAGAAGCTCAGGGCAAGAGAAAGATAGAATAGCAAGTCGTAGACGTTTCACCGATGACCTCAAGAAAGTTTGAGCTAAGCAAGCTGCAGGCTCTTCTGCGCCCAGTGGGCTCCAGTGAGACCAGCTGCCCACAAGGGGGCGGTATCTAACCAACTGCGAGCTCTGCCCAGGTTGCAGCTGTGGTACCTGAATGTAGCTATTAGGGAGACACTCTCAGATTGAGGTTTCTAACCATTGATTAGTTTATGTGTCTGTTTTGCTATCATTTTGACCCCAAGTGCACCAAAATACTGAAAGCTGAGAACTGGATGTCCATTTTCATAATTGACTTCTCATATTAAGATCAACAACATTTAGGGTCAACACTTTGATAACTTCCCTGCCCATCAAACACAAAACTCAAAGTCTTGTTTTAGAGCCAAAAAAATGAAGGTGGGACATGTCTCTAAACAAGAAAACCATTTGAGTAGAAGGTACCTTCTCTCCTAGTGACATCTTAACCTTCCACCCCATTCCCAAAGGCACAGGAGCCCCCAAAGACAACAAAGCCCATCTGGGGATGTGAGAGCTGAGAAATTTAAGACTGGAATTCAGGACCACTTTACATCCTCAGATCTCAGCAGATCCTAGGAATGCAACTATTCGCTCCTAAATCCCTGGTCCCAAAGAGTTACTTGACAAGAAGCAAGAACAAACAATGCGCCCAGATGCCAAAGACCAAATCTAAATAATCTAATTACTCTCCAATTACACTTCAGTGATTTATTTCCTTTAGACTAATACCCCACCACACCCACAAACACATCTTGTTAGCCTTATCTAGAATCAGTGGTTCTCAAACTTCAGTCCTCATCAGAATCACCTGGAAGGTTGTCAAACCACAGGTGGCTGGGCCCTTCCCCTGGAGTTTGCCATATGATAGGACAAGGGTAGAGCATGAGAATTTGCATTCCTAGCAAGTTTCATGCTGCTGATTGAGGGACCACACTTGGAGGACCACTCACAGGACAGAGGGACTTGCCTCTCTATTGATTACATTATCCTTAAGCACTAGAATGCCCGGAAAAAAGAAGCAGCTCATGTTTACTGACACCACTATATGCTGGATGCTTCACATTGATTATTTCCTCTTATTTAATCCTCACAGATTTCAGGGATTATTATTCCCTTTTTTTTAAATTCTTTTTTCTTTTAATTTTTTTTTTTATTATTTGAGTTGAAGTCTCACTCTGTCGCCCAGACTGGAGTGCAGTGGCACGCTCCCGGCCACTGCAGCCTCGACTTGCTGGGTTCCAGCAATCCTTCCGCTCAGCCTTCCAAGTAGCTGGAACTACAGGCATGCGCTACCACGCCCGGCTAATTCCCATTTTAAAATAAGAAAACAAAGGCTACCAGAGGTCATTTGACCAAAGTCATCCAGCTAGTAGGCGTTGGAACCTGGATTTTATGCGTCTTCTAAGTCCATGCTAAATGTTCTATCTCTCATGTGAAAAGCAGAGACATGGAAATGAGCAAAAAATTGTAAAAATCAGCAGTTTTTAAAACAAAAGAAAAAAGCAAACGGTATAGGGAAGCTTTATAGTCACGACTGGTATCAGAGGTAGAGGCAAGGTTGCCCTAGTGCCCCAGGAAACATACAATAGCTCTTGGAGAGGAGGGTCCAGACTAAGCCAAGAGCTCCGCTGGCATTCAAGAGGAAGGAGCAACGAGAGGTCCTAACCGCCTCGTAGACTAGAACACTATACATTATTTAGAATAGCAAGTCGTTTCTATTTTTACATTTAGAGAAGAAGAGGTATTCCTATAAAAGGGTGTTAGCAATGTTTGCTAAAAGGCTTTTTACAGATTAGAAATCCCCTAGCTGCAGGCTTTTTAGAATGATGAATCAAAAAGGTAGAAAAACAAATGTGATGAAATGCTTAAATGCCCGAGAAACTGATTAACACTCCTCACAGCTTTTAGGTTTCTGCCTCAGAATTGCAAGTGTCTGCTTCCTTAAGTATGTCCTTTCCATTTTATTAGTCAAACAGGAAGCATTTTGATTCTGAGTTTGTGTATGAGTACGTGTGCATGTGCGCATGCCAGGGAAGTTTCTATTCAAAGTAATGCATTGTCAGGAAATACACCTTTTACATAAAATAATTTTGACATCCAACATAGACTCATAGTTGGTATGTCTTGGAGAACAATTAAACAGGTTTTTCATTACTAGCAATAATCAGTGTGGAAAGAAATCTAGTTTCAACATATTAGGTTACACACAATTTAATTCCACCAACAGAGCCTCCTCTGTGCAAACAAGGCATTACCTTCAAGAAACTTGTAATTTAATCAGAGTGGCAAGATAGACATACTAATAATTATGCTAACCAGGATCCAACGGGAAGGAAGTCTGGCACCAGAATCGCTTTCCTTCAAGTCACTCTCACGTGTCTCTACTCCTGTCCTGGCTAACTGTCTGCTAGCTGCCGTCTAAACTGTTCCAACTCTCCTAATGACCTTGTTGCGCCTGACTCTGACTTACCAACACATGGCTACCAGGCTTATCTTTGTCTTTCTGTGGATTTTAGTTGCCTGTGGAGCTAAAGTTATGCTATCAACATCCTCCACTATTTAGCTGCAAATGACCTCACCAAGATTACCCTGTTTTACTCCTCTATGCAAGCCCAAATTGATGTACTCACTACCCCTGCACACACTGCAGACCTTTCTACTTAGAATCCATGGCAGTGATGATGCCACTTGTTTATTGTGGTGCATATACTGCCTTGAGGTAGTATTGACTTGTCACAATTCCTTAAGAGTAGGTATTGTGTACTATTTGTCTTTATAGACAAGCTGGGCACACAATAGGCCCTCAATAAATCCGGCTAACTGTAACTATGGCTTTTAAATTAAAGATATCAGTTATTTCCACGTCTTGCTTAGAGCGATCCACACTTAAGTCCATCCAAGATAAACCTAAATGTACAGAGTCATATTAGAATCTCTTGGAGTGACATAAAATATAGTCAAGAATGAAGACACTGATAGATTTTTCAAGAGGATTTATCTGTTCTCCAATAGGGTAATTTTTCTGGTCTTTTTAAAGTAAATGTTAAGTGCACACAATAATATTGCAAAGTAGTAGGCCCCATTTCACTGCTACTTGTATTTATTCCTTAGATTAAGAAGACTTGGCCTTTTCAGGGACAAGCTGAGAATCATAGGAGCTTCTTGGCAGTACAATTATCTGAAACAGTTTAACTAACTGGGTGTGAAAAGCCTTCTGACGACTCTGCTAGACGCTTCAGACTAATTAGCAGTTGTTCAACAGAGGCCTCAACCTAACTGTGCCTTTTGATGATAAGATGTAGTTCTCTTATTTTGCCTCTTGGCCTGTCATCTCTGTTTGGACCTATTGGTTACCTTTTCTAACCTGAACAAAGATACAGTAAGACAGTTACTTTCTTCTCATCTATAAACATAGTTAGGGATATTGTTTAGGATTGATAATAATAAATTAAGATAGCAGAATGGGCCCAGCACAGTGATTCATGCCTGTGATACTAGCATTTTGGGAGGCTGAGGCTGAAGGATTGCTTAAGCTAGGACTTCAAGACCAGCCTGGGCAACATAGCGAGACTTCCTTTCTATAAAAACATGAAAGATTCGCATGGTGATGCCTGCCTGTAGTCCCAGCTAATAGGAAGACTGAGGCAGGAAGATCCCTTGAGCCCAGGAGTTTGAGGCTGTGGTGAGCTGTGATCATGCCCTTGCATTCCAGTCTGGGTGACAGAGTGAGACCCTGACTCAAAAAAAAAAAAAAAGAAAAAAAGAAAAAGAAAGATAGCAGAACACACGTAACTTGTAAAATGCTTCTCTTTCCTCTCCCTCATCACCACCCACCCGACCACCCTTCACCATTCAATTCTGTTCAAGAAAACGATGACGTTTAACTAAGTGTAATTCTGAAAACAACAACAGAGCACCATTAGCAAAGTGTCCTGGCATGTCTCACCATCAAACACCTCTCACCAAGCAGCCTGAACAGCAGCTGAATACAGAAAACACAGTATTTCTTTAAGAGCTGATGAGCCAGACAAAACTTCAGCCGTTAATCAGTACTTTTGCCTATAATTGATTTCCAGCTTGGCAAAATTGGAAAGTCGCTGTGATGCCGGGTTTTTGGAATACCAAATAGTTGAATGGTTCAGGGCAGAAGATTATTCAGAATTGCTGACTCTGAGCAGTGGCAGGAAGATCCTTATGAATATTCAGTATTTTAAATTTTATATTCCAGACTTAGGTCATTTTCGACTTAGATTTCAGGATTTTCTTCTTTTGGAAGTCTTACTTTTACAGAAGTATTTCTCAAACCGTTGGAGACAAAGCCTCTCCCACATGAGTATAATGAGCGGAGACTTGGTCCTCTCAGGCCACCCACTGTTTCCGGTGCCCAGCGTGTGTACTTTCCAAATTAGGAACTTCCAAAATATGCCAAAACAGCATCAGTGCTGCCCTCTGTATCCCAGCCTACCGCTTAAATCTCCAAAACAGATTCAGACCTTTAAGACCTCCAACAGGTGAGAGGAACCTGACGCCCTCACCTCATATCCCATCCTTTAAATGTCAATCAGACCACCCTATCCCCATGTCTTGATCACTTTTGACAGTTCCTATAAAGCAAACAAGTAAATATTGATCACCCATGTGCACCAGATACTGCCCCAGACATTTTCATATATTGTTCATTGACATAATAGTGTCAGATGGTCTTTGACTCTGAAGCCTCAAGTCTTTTCCCTCCATATCATCCTTCCTGCTCCTGGTGTGCAGTCCTGCTTCATTTCACCTACAAATTCTGCTCATGCTTGAGGCCCAAAATAGCTCTGTCTCCTAAAACCTTTCCCTGTTCTTTAGAGACATCTCCCTCCTTAGAATTTGTAGCACTTGCTGACATTTAAGTACTGTACACAGTGTCCCAAACTTTTTTTTTTTTTTTTTGAGTTGGAGTCTCACTCTGTCACCCAGACTGGAGTGCAGTGGCACACTCCTGGCCACTGCAGCCTCGACCTGGTGGGCTCCGGAGATCCTTCTGCCTCAGTCTTCCAAGTAACTGAAACTACAGGTGCACGCCCACCACGCCCAGCTAATTTTTGATTTATTGTAGAGATGAGGTCTCACCAAGTTGCCCAGGCAGGTCTCGAACCTGCCAGCTCAGGCAATCCACTCACCTTGGCCTCCCAGAGCACTGGGATTACAGGCTCAGGCTGAGCCACCGAGCCCGGTCACAGTGTCCTGAATTATTTACGTGTTTCATGCGTGTGTGTGTGTGTGTGTGTGTGTGTGTGTGTGTGTGTGTGTGTGTAAGAGAGAGAGAGAGAGAGAGAGAGAGAGAGAGAGAGAGAGAGAGAGAGATTTCTCTAACTAGACTGAAAGCTCCTTAGATCAGGAGTCATAAATTGCCAGTGGTGTTACTCAGCACAGTGCACAGAGTAGGTGCTGAATAATTACTGTTGAGGAACATGACGCTACTAGACGTGTTTAGTTCTTGCTGCAGTCTGTCTCCTACAATTGAACTAATTCAGGAAAACATCCAGCTAGCTCAAGAAAAAGACAGATGCTTAACAAATGGAGTCTTCTGGAGAGGATAAAGGAAAAAAGTTGAGGTTTGGAGGTATCTTGGAGACTCGTACTATCTTTGATGATAGTTATAGAGGCTAAAGAGTAAAAAGAGACCCATGGTTAGAATCAAACCCTAAATGGAGATGTGAGCAAGCGCAGCGTGGCCATAAGATTGGTCTGATCCTCTCAGAGAAGTGCCTATGAAAAATGACTCCCTCTCAAAGCATCAGTCTTATCTACAAATGTGTGTTTAGCACCTACTCTGTACAGGTCACCAGTGGGGCTACAAGTGACATTACTCAGTGCTTGCTCAAAAATGCTCTACTACTTCATTGGCAAAGAGGCAAATACCGCCAGGGAAGAGCAAGAACACTGGGATATATGTTCCAGCTACCCAGTGAAGTACTGGAGGGTAGGTGTTGATAGAGTTCAGAAGAGGGAGAACCATGTCGGGAAGATTTTACAGAGATGGATCTTGAATTGCACCTTGAAGTAAGGGCACTACTTAGATGGGGGGTCATGGAAAGAAAAGTTCCAGTTTCGAGCACTGGCAGAAGCCCAAATTCTTAGAGAAGGCCACATAAATATATAGGCATAACATCCCATGCTAGGCTACTTATATTGTGACCCAGGGTAATATCTATCTAACTACATTGCCTCTTTTTTGCTGTGGTGCAAAACCAAACAAAAAAATAACCAGGCCGGGCTTGGTGGCTCAGCGTAATCCCAGCACTTTGGGAGGCCGAGGCGAGTGGATTGCCTGAGCCTTAGGGTTCAAGACCAGCCCAGGCAACTTGGCGAGACCTTGTCTCCACAATAAATCAAAAATTAGCTGGGCATGGTAGCGTGTGCCTGTAATTCCAGCTATTTGGAAGGCTGAGGCAGAAGGATCACCGGAGCCTAGCAAGTCGACGCTCGGGTGGCCATGAGCGTGCCACTGCACTCCAACCTGGATGACAGAATGAGACTCCAACTCAAAAAATAAAATAAAAAATAACCAAACCAAACAAATTTGTGAGCTCCCAGTTTATGACAACTGACAGGTGGGAGTCAAGTGATATGTGTCCGACTTGGTGCTTGGGATTATGGAGGAAACAAGATAAATTTAAGACATGGCCCTTGCACTCAAAAAGCTAAATGTCTACTTTAAAAGAAAGACTGACTCACATGGAAATATTTAGATATACTTTTAAAACCAGTATAATCAGAAAATGAGATTCTTCTGACCATGTAACACAAAAGTATTTTCGAGACTAGAAAGATTAGTATGGACACAGGTATTTAGCAGCAGTAACATTACAGAGAATCCTCCAAATGGACCATCAAAATGCAAATCCAACTGTCCTTTAGGGTGAATTGGCCCCATTTTCTATTTTCACAGCCCAGCTTCCATCAGACACCTAGAATCTCTGGTAAGTGTTTCGGAAGCGTTCAATTCTTTTTTTTTTTTTTGAGTCAGGATCTCACTGTCACCCAGGCTGGGGTGCAGTGGCACGATCATGGCTCACTTGGGCTCAGGTGATCCTCCCACCTTCCCCCACACCCAACCAGAGAAGCTGGGAATGTAGGCATGTGCTACTAGACCCGCCTAATTTTTTTAAAAATTTTTTTGTAGAGAAGAAGTCTCACTACGTTGCCCACGCTGGTCTTGAACTCAAGCAATCCTCCTGTCTCAGCTTCCCAAAGTGCTGGAATTACAGGCGAAAGCCACCACACCCGGCCAGAAGTATTCATTTCTAACCTGAAATCTCTAAGGAGAACAATTTCAAGGCCAAGCAAGAGTCATCTGACTTGGCAGCTTAGAACCTGGGAAAAGGTGGTGACGCCATTCTCTTGCTGGATTCCGTTTCTGCTGAGACCCGCTAAGCGAGAGACACCCGGTCAATTTGCAGGATAATAAAAGCGGTAGACACAGTCATGCTGTGAGGGGCGTTGCGACTCACAGAGCTGAGTCAGTGTATTATTCATGAGCTATCTTCTAATTTTTTTCTGGTTATAAAAACCCACAGAAACCAGTCTATGGCAGAAGCAGCTATTTTATGCTGCCATTTAAAAATCTGTCTGAAATCGTACGTGTCTTATTTTAACAGTTCCCAAAATGTTACAGCAACATACCAAATTCAGCTCTTGAGCTTGCTAAAAACTTTCTCCCACACAGTTTTCTTCATTATCTCTGTGAGCTACAGAAATTTGACAGCCCAGGCAAACATTTCCATAAAGAGTCAGGTATGAAAGAAAAGGATGCATAGGACTCCTGTGCCTGGGAGCACAGTGACTCTCTGGTGGCATCACCTTTGGAGAAGGAAACAATAATCTCTTTTAATGACTAAAAAGAATGCAGAACCAAAGAAGCAAAATGGATTCAACTGCTGCAGGGTCCATTGGCCAGTGACATATGTGGTTCTCCTACTGTTAGTAGAAGCTAAGAGTAAGGTGGCTAACAAATAAACAAGGGTTCTACAGGTACTTGAACGGATGAATGAATGAGTGAATGAAGTCACAGTTCTTTAAAAACTAGTTGTCAGCCAGGCTTGGTGGCTCAGCCTGTAATCCCGCGCCTTTGGGAGGCTGAGGTGAGTGGACTGCCTGAGCCCACGGGTTCGAGACCCGCCTGGGCAGGCGAGACCTCATCTCTACAATAAATCAAAAAAAAAAAAAAAATTAACTGGGCGTGGTAGCGTGCACCTGTAGTTCCAACTACTTGGAAGGCTGAGACGGAAGGATCACCAGAGCCCAGCATGTCAAGGCTGCAGTGGCCGGGAGCGGCCACTGCACTCCAGTCTGGGCGACAGTGAGACTCCAACTCAAAAAAAAAACCAAACTAGTTGTCAGGTTGAAATGGTGAGAGGCAACCACAATAACAAAAGCTACCATTACTGAGGATTACTATATGGCAGTCACTCTTCTAAGCATTTTTCCTGTATTATCTCATTTTGCCCTCACAAGCCTCTGGAGTACGTAGTATTATTCTCCCCATTGTACAAAGAGAGAGATTGATTTGCTTGCTTAGCTTGACCTAGTAAGAGGCAAAGGTAAAATTTGAACGGAGACATTCCCTCTCCCAGAACCCAAGCTCTCTACAGCCAGATTCACAATGCATTCAGGACACATGTAGGGGAGGAAATAGGGGAGGAAACTGCATATCCACTTATTCATGCATGCATGGGCTTTGTCCTCAGTATGGCATGGGATCTAGTGGGGGCAGGTTCATCAGTGGTTTTGCCCATGATTGTGGCACAACGTGAGTAGTACTGTGAGAAATGGGAGCTTTAGACAAGGCTTCCTGGAGGAGGAAGCAGTTGAATGAATTTTGAAACATAAGTGTAAATTAGGATTGGAGAGGAAGGGTATGACAAATAAATTGCAAAAATTCCCGTGACTCTTTACATCTCCCTGTCTCCTTGTGCCTTGCAATGAACTTTGCTGCTCTTCTCATGAAAAAAAATAGAATCGATTCCTTCATCTTGAATCTTGTAACTTTGGCCAATACAGTGCAGTGGAAATGATGTTGTGCCAGTTCCAAGCCCGGCCTCAAGAGGCCTCATCTTTCTACTATCTCTCTGTCTCTTTCTTGAACTTTGCCACCAACATGTGGAAAGTTTAGGCTAGCCTGCTGGATGATGACAGACTATGTGACCCACTCATCCTTGTCATGTCACATGATGTAAGAGACATAGGAGCGAACCCACATTATAGCAGCCAGCTCCCCGGCCAAACTACCAGTTGACTGCAGAGACCTGAGTGAGCTCCGTCAAGGTCAGTCGAGCCTGACCCAGATGAGCAGGACTGCCCAGCTGACTCTAGACTCATGACAAAAAGTTGATTGTTTTGTGTCACTGAGGTTCTGTGGCTGGGTATTATACATCAGTATTATCCTAAGGAAGGTATAAGACTAAAAGCCATGTGGTACAAACTGCACTGTAATTCTACTATACTTTGTTTGCTTTAGAAAAGAGTGTAGGAGTCTTTGATTGGTCTAGGAGAGTGTTTCTCACTTAGTTACTGACTATTGACATTTACAGTCAGATCATTCTTGTGGGGGCTGTTCTGCACAATGTAGGATGTTTAGCAGCATCTCTGGACTCTACTCACTAGATGTCAGTCACACCGCTAATTGTGACAACCAAAAATGTCTCCTGACATTGCCAAATGTCCTCTAGGGGGCAAAATTGCCTCCAGTTGAGAACCACTGATCTAGAAACCAATGCAAAGAAGTTTAGGTGCTGAATACTCAAAGCCCTTCCTAACCCCCATACCAGGCAATCTTTTCTGTAAGGTAGTTCCAGTGATGAACTAAGCTCAGGCCCTATGTGAGCACATTGCCTTCCGTAGGAATGTGTGCAATTGGAGTGGCCAGGGCCAGGTGGGGCTCAACAGGGAGGCTTCTGTGAGCCGCCCCAGCTCCTGTTAAAGCTTCCTCTGGGTGGGGCAAGTGCTGACTCAGCATACTGTGTGCTGCCATACAATTAAATTCAAAAGAGAAGAGAAAATTAAAATTCAGAAAGAGGCCAGAGTTGCAGACACCAAGTAGATCAGACTGCTTTTTTGTAAGCGTTTCTTCAGTTTCCCTCTGACTTAAACACTGGGTCCTACTTCATTGTTTTCCATTTCCAGACTTGTAAAAAAAGGCAATTTCATCATCACATTCCCAGACACACCTGAATATTCTACGTGAGGCTTTCAATTGCTACTCTTCTGTCTTATCAGAGGGGTTTCTGGGGGAGGCTAAGAAAAATGGTTAATCTTTCTCCCGTTATGAAGCTGAAGTTGAAATCAACAAGCTTAATCATAATTGTATTTCCCAGAAACTAATTCCACCTCATGAAAGAATATCAGATCCAGGTCTTAGAATAACTCGCTTTTTCTTTTCTTTCTTTCTTTTTTTTTTTGAGTTGGAGTCTCACTCTGTCACCCAGACTGGAGTTCAGTGGCCGCTCCCGGCCACCCAGCCTCCTGCTGGGCTCCGGTGATCCTTCTGCCTCAGCCTTCCAAGTAGCTGGAACTACAGGCACGCGCTACCACACCCAGCTAATTTTTTTGATTTATTGTAGAGATGATGTCTCGCCAAGTTGCCTAGGTAACTCACTTTTTCTTAACTACACAGTATAAGCCCATTCACTGGTTCCAGCAGATGGAAGACATTGAAAGTGAGTTAATATTTGCAGATGTCCAACTCAACCACTGACCCACACATTTCACTGATAAGCATATTTGAGACTTGTGTCCTTTGGGATCTTAAGCAAATTGCTTAACTTCCCAGGCTTTAGTTTTCCTCTAATCAACAACAACAACAATAATTACTTCTAATTTAAAAAAAAAAAAAAGTTTACTGTTTCTGCCTTATAGGAAAAAACTGACAGATCCAACTGTAAAATATATGTTTCACAAACTCATGAAAAAGAAAGAAAAAAATCCATTAAGAAAAAGAAGGACAAATCAAAGTTGAAGTTATCTTGAATTCCAAATTCTCAATGTCCTGCAGGCAACTCTGTTTTCCTGATTTATTTAGTTTCCCAGTGGAACTGTGCCCAGTCTTGTATTTTAGAAGTGTTTCAGAAAAAGAGCTGAAGTCGTGGATTCTTAGTGTCTCAGAGCTGGACTCAGCCAGACTTTATGAAAATGAACTACTAATTCACTCTTTCTGTAACTGAATTTTTTCCTGCGGGGATTTGTGATGATGGTTCAGCTTTGTGACCACATGGGCAGATTAAGGTGAAGAACAGAGAAAAAAGTTTGAGTTCAGGTGAGGTTGTCCTTGGGAATTCATGTCAAATTCTAGATGTTGGATGTGGCAAGATAGTCACAGGTTTCAACAAGTATGAAAATTTTTGACAGAACAAGAAATGCAAAAATAGTCTCCGATGGCCAATGGCAGAAAATGCTCCAGAATGCACCATGAGAGATAGCCAAGTATTAGCTGCAAGGCTGGGGGAGGCAGCCCCAACACGTGCCCTGACCCTACAGTTCTATCCAGGTTCAGCATGTGACGTTCAAGAGCGCTTGGCACCATGCAAACCCACATCCCAACAGAAGGAAGAGATAAAGCTTACATCCTTGCCCCTAGGATGCTCCTAATCCAAAACTCTGCCTCTTTGTCTTGGCAAGCTTTACAAATACATTGAGAAGAGAAATGGTAATTTCCATATATATATATAGTGCCTATTGTACTTTATAAACTTTTATAAACTAATCTTGTTTGGTCCTCAAAGCCCTGTAACATACATAGGAAAGTGATCATATCCCAAAGGCTTAAAATAAAATAAAATAAAATAAACAGAGACAGTTAAAGACCTGGCTCATGGCCTCCAGGGAGAACATGCCAAGGAATCAGGAACTGGATGGGCCCCAGTTTTTCTGACTCTAGATTTTAAATTCTTCCACCTACATTTGCTTCTCCACACAGACCTAGACAATTCAGAAACAAGGCCTCCGGGTGACGTTTCCCTGATCACAGTCACTTGTATTAGTACCACCTTCCCCTCCCCTCTCTCTTATTCCCAAATCAGTCTTAAAGAACTCAGGTCCACAGCCCAGATCTTCTCAGAAACTCTTAGAAACTGAACACAAATGAGTGAGGCAACCAAGTTCCTTTCACTGGTAATGCTAGGAAGCCTTAATTCATTTTAGTCTCATCTGTTTCTTCAGTCATCGATGAACATATGGTAAACAATACTAAAAACAGTTTTAAAATTCTAACTGATTAAAATGTGCCGAGCACTGGATAGATTTGCTATGTGTAGTTAGGGGGTGATAGTCTCTGTTGGGGATACCCAGCCCAGGAGGGGTGAGTGGGAGCTGAAGTCTTATCCTCTACACAAGGCTGTGTTTGCCTGCGGAAGGAGCACCTTTTTATGATTCTGCACATCAGACCATGCTTTTAAAAGGTATGATGTGTGGAATCTTTTGCTAATTCACGTATCATCTGCAGAACCTTTTGCTAATTCACACAGAGGTGCCCTGGGGCCAGCAACATCCTGGTCCTACACATACACGATCCTATTTACCAGAGCCCTGTAGAGTAAATAACATTATCCTCATCATTTGACAGGCGAGGCAAGCAATGCTTAAAAAGGTTAAAGGATTTCACCAAGGCTTCACAACTGGTAAATAAAAGAGCCATTTGGTAGAATCTCCTGAAGGTAACCAAGATATCATGCTGCTTTCCTGAGGCTGGACACAGGAGTTTACCTCTTAACTGTGGTATGTCGGGATTATTTCCACAAAGGCAAAGTGTAATGGTCAGTGAGCCCCAAGAACTTAATTCCAGAGAGTGACCTCAAGATAATGAGCAGGGAATAAAAAACTATTTAAATGCTTTATGATTGCAGATGTGAGCCAAGTTCCTCAGGCACAAGTTTCAGAGGTGATAGGGGTTCACACCTTGTCCCTCCTATTGCCTAGGAGAACTAGGAAACAAAACCGGTGCCCTTTTGACATGCAATAAGGATTTTTGACTTAAGATTTTATTTTTAAAAATCAAAAGGACATGAAAAGACAGAGCAAAGACTGATTTCTTGATCCTAAAGAGTTGACAAGGCCAGGGACACCTAACACTTCCTTCCCCCAGACCCACTGGTCCCCTTCCCCCATCTCCATAATTAAATACTCTTCCTCCTCAGCTGTTGTCACAGTAACAGCTTGGGTCACGTGGCTGTCACCTTACAATCTGCTCATGGAGCTGCTTGTAATTCTCACTCCAAGGTATAGTGACAGCTCATTTAGAATTAATCAAACATTTATTAATAGAGAGGGAACCCAGGGGCACAGTCTCCTGATTGAAATTCTCTGGTTCTGTGGCAAGGGCAGGGACAGAAGGGGAAACGACTCAGAGTTAGGGAGTTGGAAGACACTGTATGGGGGAAGGAGTCCACTTTGTAGAATTTGGACAGTCTGAGGGGTCAAAGCCTGACTCTGCTTTGGTTCTGTGATTCACGCCTGTAATCCCAGCACTCTGGAGCCAGAAGCAGCAGGAAAGCTTGAGCCCAGGAGTTTGAGACCAGCCATAGTGAGACCTCATCTCTACAAAAAATAAAAATTAGCCAGGTGTGATGGCACATACCCAAAGTTTCAGCTATTTGGGAGGCTGAGGTAGAAGGATTGTCTGAGCTCAGGTGTTGGAGGCTGTGGTGAGCCTTCGTCAGGCCACTGCACTCCATCTTGGGCAACAGAGTGAGACTCTGACTCTAAAAAATAAATAATCAAGAGAGTTGTAAAGATGGCGTCTTCGCTTGGCTATAATAACACAATTCTTTAGACTGGAAGTCTTAAACAACAAAACTTTATTTCTCACGGTTCCAGAGACTGGGAAGTCCAAGATCAAAGTGCTGACGAATTTAGTGTCTGATGAGGTCACTATTCTTAGCTAGCAGTCGGCTGTCTTCTCCTTGTATCCTCACAAGGAAAGGTGGGGGTCTCTTCTTTTAAGAGCACTAATCCCATCATGAGGGCTCCAAGCTCATGACATAATTACTTCCCAAAGATCCTACCTCCTAATATTATCACAGAGGGGATTAGGATTTCAACATACAAATTTTGAAAGGACACAAACATTTAGTCCATAGCAGATGGAAAATTGAGTGAAACAAAAAAGAAATCATGAGTCAAGTCTGACTACTAAAGAAATTAAATTATTTAGCCTGGAAGTTACTTTCAAGCAGAAGAGCCTTTAAGCACAGAGGATATCAGTAGTACAAGTAGAAAACAGGAAAAAGCAGAGTGGTAGAGGGCTGTAAGAAGGAACTCATGAGGGTGAGCTTTGGTTTTTGCTTAGTTTTTTTTTTTTTTTTGCAAACTATGTAATTAGGAGAATGTCTTGCATTATCTGTTGTTCTTTCACTTGCTACATGTCATCTTTATCGCATAGGTGGTCCTGTTAGAAGCCCAACAGTAGCCTGTACAGTGCATGGTATATACCAAGCCCTTGTGACCTAGTAGTTGAATAAATAAATTAATTCATGAAAAGAAAATTATTCAATGGTCCTGATTACCCTATAAGAACATTTGGACTTTATGAATAAGGGAGAAACTGATGCTAGCATCTGATTTCTTCCCTCTGTGTCCTAGTTTCTTACATCTAAATGTGTTAAATATTCTTTCTGGCAAAGGCATTTGGAGGAAAAAAAAAGTTGAAGTGTCCAGATGGATCTGACATGGGTGACAATCCCCAGAAGTGAAAAAAACTCTAAGATTGATGAAGAGACTGCCTCTGTCCAGACTGAGCCAGTGGAATTTCATCCAACATTTTTCCATTTGAGTTGTTTACAGTCAAAAAGATGAAACTGACTACAGTCTTATTCTAGTGTTCTGTTCCTCCTCTTGGCCAGCTGAAGTAGCTGATTGAGAAGAATGTGTCCCTACCTATGACCTGCCTCACTGTTTCCCTCTCTGTTTCCTCTTTCCTTCCTCTTTTCTCTTCCTTTCCTTATTCCTTCCTTTTCCTTTTCTTTCTCATCTTTCTTTGCCAGTGCTCAGGGACTGTTATTTGACATCAGTGTTATTCAGAACTAAAGAACGTGCTGCTTTTTGGCTAAAAAAAGTTGCCTTGTCGCCCTGGGTCCCTGAAGACTGTAACTGTAGTTCCACACTCAAAATCTTACATGACTAATCCATTTAAACATCACTTCAGTGAGAGCCATAAATTCCCACATGATTTTTCCTCCTCTCAAAAATCTATCCTAAATCATCTTGTCCTACCTCACCCTTGCTCAAGATGACTACATCTCTCTCTTCCAAGGTCTTTATCATAGATTAGCATCACAGACCTCATGAGCTGGTGCACCATAGCATCTGTTTAGAATGATTTCAGTAAAGCCTGCTTTGAAGTCCATCTCTGAAATGTGTATCTGTTTTTTATTTTATTTTAATTTTTTTGAGTTGGAGTCTCACTCTGTTGAACAGGCTGGAGTGCAGTGGCACACTCACGGCCAACCCAGTGTTGACCTGCTGGGCTCCAGCAATCCTTCTGCCTCAGTCTTCCAAGTAACTGAAACTACAGCCACGCGCTACCACACCCGGCTGATTTTTTATTTTATTGTAGAGACAAGGTCTTGCCAAGTTACCTGGGCTGGTCTCGAACCCGCGGACTCAGGTAATCCACTCTCCTCGGCCTCCCGAAGTGCTAGGATTACAGGGTGAACCACTGAGCCTGGCCAGTGAGCCTGGCCTGTACCCATTTTTTTTCACTGAGCTGTAGTTGTTGGTGACTTCCACAACTTGCCTGAGAGAAATAAAATTTCTTAAACCCCCTCTATTCAAAACCTCTAATGATTTCCTATTTTTCACAAGATAAAGTCCAAATGCTGTCTCTGTCACACAGTACAAAACCTGGCCCCGATACACTTTTCCTGTTGCCGTCCCACATTCTATTGTCTCAACCTTTTTTTTTTTTTGAGTTTGTTGCACAGGCTGGAGTGCAGTGGCATAATCACAGCTCACCATGGCCTTGATTTCCTGGGCTCAGGCAATCATCCCACCTCAGCTTCCCAAGTGCTAGGACTACAAGTATGTGCCACCACACCCAGCTAATTTTTTTGTATGTTATGATTTTTTTGTAGAGATGAGGCCTCATTATGTTGTCTATGCTGGAACTTCAATATTTTTTATACTTTCCTCCTCATCTTTGTTCTCCCTCAGTTGTATTGCCATTCCCTTTCCCGTGTTTACCTGTCAAACTTGAGACTCTCTTTTTAGGCCCTATTTAAATCCCAGAAATCCTGCCCTGGTTATCCCAGCATGAAATAATTACATTTTCCTCTGCTATCCTACAGTTCCATTACGGCACTTACCTCAGACTTCCCCAGGTGACAGAGAGCATTTACCCCCTAAGTACCTGCCATGGGCTCAGAACTGCTCTAGGAAACTCACACAAGTTGTCTTTATTCTCACAACAATCCCATTTTACAGATGAGGTGACAATGATCCTGCCCCAGGTAAAAGATGGAACTGGGACTACACCAGGTGTGTTGGACTCCAGGTTTCTTTCTATTACTTTAGTCTCTCTTAGAAGAGAGAGGGCCTAGTCGGGCTCGGTGGCTCAGCCTGTAATCCCAGCGTTTTGGGAGGCTGAGGTGAATGGATTGCCTGAGCCCGCAGGTTCAAGACTCGCCTGGGCAACTTGGGGAGACCTCATCTCTACAATAAATAAAAAAAAATAGCCGGGCATGGTAGCACGCGCCTGTAATTTCAGCTACTTGGAAGGCTGAGGAGGAAGGATCGCTGGAGCCCAGCAGATCGAGACTGCAGTGGCCGGGAGCATGCCACTGCACAACAGTCTGGGCGACAGAGTGAGACTCCAACTCGGAAAAAAAAAAGAAGAGAGAAGGCCTGTGCACTCTTCTCATCCACATTCATTCACTCCAAAACATGTATGTGTGTAGAAAAGGCAACAGGCAGGATGCTAGAGCCAAGTGGGGGAGATGAACAAGTAACCCATGGCTTAGGTAAGACCCAAGGCAGCAGTTGCGGACTACTGTTTTCAACAACATCTACATACATAGGTCATTTGTGAGACTGTTAACTTCTGAACATGTATATAGATATGCATATATGTGTATGCATATGTGTATATATAGCCCACAATTCATTTTTCTTTACATGGGTAAATATCTTTTCTCTTTTTTTTTTTTTTTTTTTTTTTGAGTTGGAGTCTCACTCTGTCACCCAGACTGAAGTGCAGTGGCCACTCCCGGCCACCGCAGCCTCGACCTGCTGGGCTCCGGCGATCCTTCCTCCTCAGCCTTCTAAGTAGCCGGAATTACAGGCATGCGTTACCACGCCTGGCTGATTTTTTTATTTATTGTAGAGATGAGGTCTCACCAAGTTGCCCAGACGGGTCTCGAACCCGTGGGCTCAGGCAATCCATTCACCTCAGCCTCCCAAGGCATGGGATTACAGGCTGAGCCACCGAGCCCGACTCTCCTTGTTTTTTTATAAAAAACTTTTTTTTTTAAGAAAATGGACTCAAGTTCATGTAGATGTTTCTTGTGCTTTCAGATGTGGTCTTTGCTGAGATCATCCAATTCTTACCTTCTTTTTAAAAGTAAGGAAACTTAGTTCTGGAGAGGGTAAGCCATGTGCTCAGAGTTATACAACATAGTGTTAGGGTAGCTTAGTCCATACGAGCTGCTGCAACAAAATGCCTGAGACCAGGTAATTTAGTAAAGACATAAATGTATTCCTCACAGTTCTAGAGGGTGGGGAGTCCAAGAGGAAGGCACAGGCTTTTGGTCTGGTTGGGAACCTTTTTGCTACATCCAGCCCTCACGTGGCTGAAGGCAGAAGGGCAAGCTAACTGAAAGCTGCCCGAAGCTTCTTCTATAAGGACCTTAATCCTGTTAACAAGGGAGGAACCTTCATGGCCTAATCACCTCTTACAGGCCCCACCTCCTAATACTATCACATTGACCACACGTGAATTTTGAAGGGAACACATTCAAACCATAGCATGGGGCCAGGAGGAGAAGGCAGGTCTTAAACCCTGTCTGGATTATTTTCCACTTGTCCACACTGCAGGTAAAGACCCGAGTCCCTTTGCATGCTTGTTTCCAGGTTGAAGCCTTTAAGTCTTAGGTCAGCAGAAGCCTGTGAGTTGCAATGAGAAATTTCATAGTTGACACTTGCCAGTTCCCATTGAGCTTTGGGTGGGAAATGCCTCTGGCCTAATCCATTTTTAATGTCGTTGTCAGTCTAGCGGAAGACATCACCTCCAGGTAAAGTCATTCAGAACAAGGGCTCTGTCATTTTAGTGCCGTTCAACTGAGGTGGATCATAGGACCACTCTTGCTTGCTGGCTGGCTGTTGACTTCGGGAAGGCAGTGCTTGGGACAAAGGACAAAGGCTGGTTTTCTTTGTGTATCTTCCCTTCCCCACCCCAGGCTGGTCAGGCAAATTCTTATAGTGACAAAGCCCTTGACAAGAGTTTCCTGGGGTTGCAATTCTAGTCCTGGTTCTACTGCTGACTTGCTATGTGCCCTTGAATGACTCACTTACCCTCACAAGTCCCCCATTTCCTCATTTTTAAAAGGGGAATCATAGCACCAAATCACAGCTTGATATTTGAGGACTAAATGAGATAGTTATGAAAGCACTTGGTAAACTACAAATCACTATATAAACACAAAGCGCTTAATTTTTCAAGTTATATTAGGCAAATGCCTGATTTCCTTTAAGATATAAAACGTCCAGAGTGGGGACGGGCAGTGTTCAGTATCTTGAAATAGAATGTTCTTCTTTGCAGACATCTGTTTAGATAGGTCTCATAGCACCCAAGAAACCTGTTAGTTCTTAAAGTGATCTGCTTTTCTTCATCCTCATGAAGAATAGAGTGAGAGGAAATTGTTGTCAGTCAATAAACACCACACATTTATTTATTCATTCCTTCAAATGTATGTATTAATCACTTAGATGCACCAGGCATTATACTGATCTAAGCGCTGAATGAATATTAACAGAGATGAATATTAACCTTTATGGATAGACTTTTAGAAAAAAGTCTGGAAAGATATCCAGCAAAAGTTTTGTCCTTCCTTCCTTAAGTAAAATTTATTTCACAAAACTGTAAGTCCTGAGTCAAGGTAACTCAAGTTCTATGGCCCAATAGCATCTTCTCTGCCATTCACAGGCAGTGCCTCTTGGAAAACCAAATGCACACATAAACATGACATTGACTAGAAGCAGCAGCATGGCTCTGTCCTCCTGTGGGACCCTTTTTAGTTTGAGGAACATTTTCAAGTAGGTTAAAGAATTCCCTTCATGTCTCCTTTGTCTGAGACAGTTCACACATTTATCTAAGTCTCTAGTTAAGGGAATAATACCAGTGGCTTAGACCAGTGGTTCTCAAAGTGTGCTGTGGGGATCTCTGGGGGGCCACAAGACTGTTTCTGGGGGGGGTCTATGGGGTCAAAACTATCTTCATAGAAATACTACGATTTTTTTTGCCATTTTCATTCTCTCACAAAAGTAGAGAGTACAAAAAGCTCATCGATATGAAACTACTGCTTCTTGAGTTTTCACGTACCAAATCAAAATATCAACAATTATCTTAAAATGTTATTAAAATACTCCTCCCTTTTCTAAGCATATATGTGTGAGATCAGATTTTTCATATCCTTAATAACATATTGCAACAGATTAACTGCAGATGATATAAAAGTCCAGCTGTCTATTAAGCCAGATAGCTAAGAGTTTTCAAATATGTAAAACAGTGCCAGTCTTCTCACCAAATATTTTTTGTTTCAAAAAGTATGCTTATTATTTTTTATTAAAATATTGTTTATGTTAGGCTGTAGCAGATATATTACCAGTAGTCAATTTTTTTTTTAGTTGGAGTCTTACTCTGTTGCTCAGCCTGGAGTGTGTAGCCACTGCCTCCTTGACCTGCTGGGTTTAGGTGATCCTTCCACCTCACCCTTACAATTAGCTGGAACCACAGGTGCATGCCACAACATACGGTTAATTTTTTTATTTATTGTAGAGACAAATCTCACTAAGTTGCCTGGGTTGGTCTCAAACCCCTGGGTTCGAGCAATCCTCTTGCCTCCGCCTCTTAAGGTGCTGGGATTACAGGCATGAGCCACTACACCCAGCCTCAACAAATTAATAAATAATTTTTTTTTTTTTTTTGAGTTGGAGTCTCAACTCTGTCACCCAGACTGGAGTGCAGTGCCCGCTCCCGGCCACCGCAGCCTTGACCTGCTGGGTCCTGTGATCCTTCCGCCTCAGCCTTCCAAGTAGCTGGAACTACAGGCTCGCGCTACCACGCCCGGCTAATTTTTTAAATTTATTTATTGTCATTTATTATTGTCATTTATTATTGTCATTATTATTATGAGGTCTCGTCAAGTTGCTCAGGCGGGTCTCGAACCCGCCGGCTCTGGCAATCCACTCACCTGAGGCTCCCAAATTGCTGGGATTACAGGCTAAGCCACCGAGCCTGGCTATAAATAAATATTTTTAAACATTTCTTTGAACATCTTATATCAGTAGATAAAACCCACACAAACCAAACTCCAAGGGATCTTTCTTTTTTTTTTTTTGAGTTGGAGTCTCACTCTGTCACCCAGACTGGAGTGCAGTGGCCAGGAGCGGCCTCGACCTGCTGGGCTCCGGCGATCCTTCCGCCTCAGCCTTCCCAGTAGCTGGAACTACAGGCAGGCGCTACCACACCCAGCTCATTTTTGATTATTGTAGAGATGCGGTCTCGCCAAGTTGTTCAGGCGGGTCTCGAATACGCAGGCTCAGGCAATCCACTCACCTCAGCCTCCCAAAGGCGCGGGATTACAGGCTGAGCCACCGAGCCCGGCTGGGATCTTCATTTTTAAGAGTGTAAAGGGGTCTTGAGACCAAAGCATTTGTGAGTGCTTGTTTAGACAAGTCGATATGTTACTGGTCACTGTACTACATGAAAGACAAGGTGGACGACACCTAAACTTTGCCACAAAGGAAGATGTAGGAATATGGCTGTTGGTGAAGTACCCAACAACGCCTATATGAATTCTGGGGTTAGTGGTGATTGCAATTTTTTTTCTTTGATTTCCTCTGTGTGTTATCTGAACATTTAAATGAGAATGCACTGCTTTTACAAGAAGAAAAACAATCAGTTAGAATTTTTGCTTTGAAATAGATAAATAAATGCAAGAATGAATAAGATCCCTAGTTACAGGAACAGAGAAGTACACTGGTAAAGATGGAGAAATTTCAAGTGGGGCTTCCTTTTCCTAAAAGTCTGGCTATGAATGGAAGAAGAGGGAGTGGTGAGGTTTGGGTTAAGGGAAGGTGGACTTCTTTCAAATAAGATAAACTTGTGTGTGCTGAGCCAAAAATCCAGTGGAGAAGGACTGGTAGAAAATAGAGGAGGGGTGGAGACAAGGGATAAAACAGGGTCACTGGGAGACAGGAACTGGTCCCAGAGCAGAGGCGGAGGCATTAGTGTCCAACAAGACAAGGACCCTGCCTCCTGAGTTGGGGAGAGAACGAATGAACACCAGCTGGGAAGTTTAGAGGTGGAGGGGAGAAGAAATGGAGGGAGCTCTAATCATGTATCTTTTTTGTGAGGACACTCATACCGGAAACTGTGTTGAGAGGCGCCGAAGACACAGCCTTGTAAGCCTTCCAAGAGCACGCAGCCTGATGAAAATTCAATAGGAACATGAATAGGTGTGACCAAAAGTAAGCTAATTACAGTGATAGACTTTTTATTAATATGTATCGACATCTGGGAGCCTTCCAAGAGAAAGTGCTTTTTTTGGCAGGAGATGGAAAGGTCAAGACAAGGCAGAACTACCCACTGAAAATCCCTCTGTACCAGGACGCTGGGCACCAGAAGACAGAAGTGCTTTGGGGGAGTGGTAGGCTTCTGGGTTACAAATGGCAGAATCCCTGGCCAACTCCATCTCGGGCTACAGCTATCCACACAGGAGCCTGCAGCTGAGGCAGTGACTCCTCTGTCTACTCCATTTTCCAAGTGCGTATGGAGTCGTGGGAAAAGTTGGAAGCACTGCTGAGGGAATACAGGTGAAACGTAGGACCTCGGATCTTGCCTGTAGGATACTGTCATCTCTCTGGAAAGAACAGATATTGTCACTGCCAAAAAAATTAGAGAAAACTTCCAGGTGTTTGGAACAGATTGTGTGTGCAATGGGATCTATTGGGTTAATGATAAAGAATGCCTGATTAAATAAAAGTCTTCCCAAATGCCCTTTCAGAATGATTTCCCAAATGAATGAAGAAATTTTTCAGTGGAGGTCTTGTTTTTTCTGACTCTGCTTAACACTGTTCAGATATCGTAGCTACGCTGAGACTCAACGCCAATTGCCAAACATTCTTTCCCCTTCTTCTGTCTTCTTTTTATTGATGCATAATAGATGCACATAGTTTTGGGGTACATGTGATAATTGAATTCATATAATTGATGAAGATCAAATAAGTTTACCTAGGATATCCATCACCTTAAATATGTGTCTTTATGCTGGAACCATTCTCATTCTCTTTTAGCTATTTTTTTTTTTTTTTTTTGAGTTGGAGTCTTTCTCAGTCACCCAGGCTGGAGTGCAGTGGCACACTCACAGCCACCTAAGTGTCAACCTGTTGGGTTCCAGCGATCCTTCCACCTCAGCCTTCCAAGTAGCCAGAACTACAGGCACAAGCTACCATGCCCAGCTAATTTTTTTTTTTTTTTTTGAGTTGGAGTCTCACTTTGTCACCCAGACTGGAGTGCAGTGGCTGCTCCTGGCCACCACAGCCTTGACCTGCTGGGCTCTGGTGATACTTCCGCCTCAGCCTTCTAGGTAGCTGGAACTACAGGCATGCACTACCATGCCTGGCTAGTTTTTCTATTTTATTGTAGAGATGAAGTCTCGCCAAGTTGCCCAGGCAGGTCTCGAACCCACGGGCTCAAGCAATCCACTCACCTCAGCCTCCCAAAGCACGGGATTACAGGCTGAGCCACCGAGCCCGGCCTCTTTTAGTTATTTTCTTTTTTTTTTTTTTTTGAGTTGGAGTCTCACTCTGTCGCCCAGACTGGAGTGCAGTGGCCGCTCCCGGCCACCGCAGACTCGAACTGCTGGGCTCTGGCGATCCTTCCGCCTCAGCCTTCCAAGTCGCCGGAATTACAGGCATGCGCTACCATGCCTGGCTGATTTTTTTTTTTTTATTTATTGTAGAGATGAGGTCTCGCTGCCCAGGCGGGTCTCGAACCCGCGGACTCAGGCAATCCACTCACCTCAGCCTCCCAAAGGCGCGGGATTACAGGCTGAGCCACCAAGCCCGGCAGCACCCCGCCTTTCAAATCTTTCTCCACTTCTCGCCTTCTTTTCCATTTTCCTCCTTACTTGAGCAATCATTTCTCTCTCCTCTGATCTTCCTGTTTTATTTTTATTCTTTTATCCTAGCAACGAAATACAAAATTTTCATTTGTGACAGGATACTACCACTAAATAGGAACAATAGTAATACTCTCTAACTGCTTTCAATCCTACTATTTATACAGGCATAATTGTATATATTTGCTGTCATAAAGTCTATATGAAAGAAAGCATTTTTGGCCAAAGGCAGAAATTAATGATGTAGGTATGTTCTCCCTAGTTTTAAAGGTTCACTGCTCACTTAACCCAGAGTTGGTACTGTAATAAACAGTCAGAAACACTCATTGCAATAGGCTACCAGAGAGCTTTGTAAAGAAAAATAATAACCCAGAACATTCATCTACTCTCTAATAATCAGTGGCACAGAGTAGGAATGCTCTCTAAAGTTCCTTATCCGTCCCACACAGAACGAACCTGCCAAATTCAGAGTCCTCACAGCTGGATAAAGATCCTCCTTCTCTCTTCCCTCCCTCATCCAATAACATGCTAGAAAATAAGCCTGTTCCTTGCAAGGCTTGGGCTGCTATATATATATCTATAAGCTATCTTTTTTTTTTTTTGAGTTGGAGTCTCACTCTGTCGCCCAGACTGGAGTGCAGTGGCCGCTCCCGGCCACTGCAGCCTCGAACTCCTGGGCTCTGGCGATCCTTCCACCTCAGCCTTCCAAGTAGCCGGAATTACAGGCATGTGCTACCACGCCCGGCTGATTTTTTGATTTATTGTAGAGATGAGGTCTCGCTGCCCAGGCGGGTCTCGAACCCGCGGGCTCAGGCAATCCACTCACCTCGGCCTCCCAAAGTCGCGGGATTACAGGCTGAGCCACCGAGCCTGGAGTATAAATTATCATTTTATGTAAGTACTAATTTGGGAATCCATGATTCACAGCCTGCAAAATCACTTAACTCAACTTTGACACTCTTTAGAGAAAAGATACATGCTTAACCAACCAACAGCTTAAACAGTAAATGAACAGAATCAATTCCTGAGTGAACCAGGAGTTGGTATAACTTGAATCGTCAATGAAGAGTCAGTCTGGAGTGGGACAGGGTGGGCAGTCTTACCTAGAGGCTGGTGATTTTCTTATTTAATTTTTGCAATAACTCCGTGTACAGGTAATATAATTATCACATTTTACAGAGAGGGAGACTGAGGCTTGGTTGCATGTCAGTTTATACAAATAGTTTTCTTAGTTCATTTTCTCTTGCTTGTAACAGAAAACATGAAACTGGATAATTTGTAAAGAAAATGAATTTATTTCTTACAATTATGGAGGCTGAGAAGTCCAAGGTATCACAGACCTGGTGAAGGTCTTCTTGCTGGTGGGGACACTGTAGAGCCCAAAGGTTGCAGGGGATTACATGGCAAGGGGTCTGAGCATGCTGACTCTGATCTCTTCTGATCTCTCTTCCTTCCTGGCTGATTTTTTTTTATTTATTGTAGAGATGAGGTCTCGCTGCCCAGGCGGGTCTCGAACCTGCGGGCTCAGGCAATCCATTCACCTCAGCCTCCCAAAGGCGTGGGATTACAGGCTGAGCCACCGAGCCCGGCTTGAGACAAGTTCTTGCTGTATTACCTAGGCTAGTCTCAAATTCCTTGGCTCAAGCAATCCTCCTGCCTTGGCCTCCCAAAGCCCTGGGATTACAAGTGTGAGCCACTACGCAATGCCTCTTCCTCTTCTTATGAAACCACCAGAGTACCACTCCCATGATAACCCATAATCCATTCATGAGGGCAGAGTCATCAAGACTCAATCACTTCTGAAAAGCCCTACATCTCAATACTTCCACATTGTGGATTAAGTTTTTTTTTTTTTTGAGTTGGAGTCTCACTCTGTCACCCAGACTGGAGTGCAGTGGCCACTCCAGGCCACCGCAGCCTCGACCTGCTGGGCTCCGGCGATCCTTCTGCCTCAGCCTTCCAAGTAGCTGGAACTACCACGCCTGGCTAATTTTGGATTTATTGTAGAGATGAGGTCTTGCCAAGTTGCCCAGGCAGGTCTCGAACCCACGGGCTCAGGCAATCTACTCACCTCAGCCTCCCAAAGGCACGGGATTACAGGCTGAGCCACCGAGCCCGACTGAATTAAGTTTCAACATGAGTTTAGGAGGAGAAAAACATTCAAACCATAGCATTAGTTAATGGTGGAATCATATCCAGCCCAAACAGTCTGCCTCCCATCTGACTCTGGAATCTATACTCTGAAACTTCACACCACACTGTTTCCTCAGATCTTGGATGGTGACTGTATCCTCTGTGAGACCGCCCCAAAGTCCACCAAGAGTGCTTCCTTTCTCCTCCCAGAACATCCCAAAACAGACTTCTGTAGAATACTAGTCTATGAGCTCCTCTAGGGTAGGAAATATGTCATTCTGACCTTTGTAACCCTACCCTCTAGTTCAAGGTACTTTCTCAATAGATGCTTATAGGCTGAATAGATATTCTATGAAACACACTGTTACCATAAAAAGTCATAGAGAGCAACGGGTGTTCTGTTTAGTGTCAACTCAATCAATATTCAAAACCATTTTTCTTTTAGTCATTTCATCTTCCCTCCTTCCCTCCTGTCTTAGTTAGGACTGCTATAACAGTAAACTGGGGCGCTTATAAACAACAGAAAATCATTTCTCACAGTTTGGGAGGCTGGAAGTTGGAGATGAGAATGCCAGCATGGTTGGATTCTGGGGAGGGCGCGCTTTCAGGTTGCTGACTCCTGCGTTCTCTTTGTGTCTTCACATGGTTGAAAGAGGTCTATAGAGCTCTCTGGGGTCTCTTTTATAAGGACACTAACCCTATTCATGGGGGCTCTGCTCTCATGACCTAACAACTTCTCCCTCTAATACCATCACACTGGGAGTTAGGATTTCACAATGTAAATTTCGGGGAGACAAATATTCAGTCCATTGCACTCCTCTTTTGTCAGGTCTTGGAATTCTCCTTCCTAATTGCAATCTCTATCACAATTACCTTCCCTTCTTCATCTATCTCGTAAAATGCTTTTTTTTCCCACTTTGGCTTAATATATTTTTCTTGGCGTGTGCTCGTCTTTGTTATTTATATTTGTTTGTTGAAGGTTATTAATTCTAAGACTGAAAATTAAGTGATAAATTTTAGCAGAGGATGTTAAACCTAGTATATGCTCAATAAATAAACAAAAATTATTCTCCTGATACATCTTTTGACCTAACACCACACACAACTCAGCACTCTCTCAAGACTTGTACATTCCTTTGTTCATTTATTTATTCATTGGGTAAATGGCCCAATGGCTATTACATACAAAGTCACAGGTTATAGAAGAGAACTACAAAGATGAAACAGAGATAAACTTAGCCTTCAGAAAGCATATGTCTACAAGAAGAAATAAGGAATGGTCCATCAAAAAACAAAGAAAGAATGTTCTATGACCTTTCCAGCTAAACAGACTAGGAAAGACTTTATGGAGAAAAAGGTCATAAGGATCAGTAATATTTAGAAATTTGGCAATTTTCCAAGGTCCCAGGCAAAGAAGGAGGCAGAAGGGCATTCCAGATGGAGCAAAGAATTTGAGCAAAACAGAAAAGTGGGAAAACCTGGGGCATACGCTTGGAACAGAGCAAAGTTAGTTTGCTGGGGCATGGAGTGAGGAAAGAGGTAGATAAGGAGCAGAGACAGGAATGTTTGTGAATGCTGGATGGAAAGCAATCCCACTGAGGTCCAGGCCAAGGAGAGCAAGTCGCTGGAAGAATTCCCCTCATTTGCATAGCTCCCTCATGGAATGCAGCTTGAGCATCACACAACAGCTGACAGGTGTCTAGAAACTTGACATCCTATGTTGCAATCAGAGAAATAATTTCAGTTTTGGAAAGAGGGTGCCATAGGAAAGAAGTATCCAGATAGGGAAGCATCATTCATGCCATTGAAACGATCATCCAAGGACCCACTGATGCATGGCACAGTGCTGGCCGCCATACCAAAGAAACTTTCTCTGTGAGCTTGAATAATTTTCCTTGCCCCTCCAAGCCTCAGTTTCCTCATCTGTAATATGGTGTGAAGAGGGGCGGTGGGGCAGAGAGAGGTTGATATAGCCCACCTTGCCAGAATATTGTGAGGCTCTTCAAGTTAATATGTGCAAAAGACTTAACACAATACCTGATATGTAAAGGGTGCTCAATTAATGGTAACTATTTATTGTGAAAATTTTGAATTTCTGTATGCAAGTGTATATTTTATTATATGTGTGAATTTACATACATGTAAATCCATATACATACATGTAGATACATAGTGAGTTTTCAAAATATCCTGATGAGGTAGGGAGGGTAATTTCTCAAAGAAACTAATCTCAGCCGGGCTCGGTGGCTCAGCGCCTTTGGGAGGCTGAGGTGAGTGGATTGCCTGAGCCCGCGGGTTCGAGACCCACCTGGGCAGGCGAGACCTCATCTCTACAGTAAATCAAAAATATTAGCCAGGTGTGGTAGCGCGCGCCTGTAGTTCCAGCTACTTGGAAGGCTGAGGCGGAAGGATCGCTGGAGCCCAGCAGGTCGAGGAGTGGCCACTGCACTCCAGTCTGGGCGACAGTGAGACTCCAACTCAAAAAAAAAAAAAAAAAAGAAAGAAAGAAACTAATCTCATAGGACAGTTGAGGCATTTGCCCGAGGTCACACGATGGCTTGGGTTAGAACCCGAGGCTCCCTCCTCCCAGTCCCAGGCCCTTTCTGCAGCATGGTATCTAAGTACTTTTCAAGACCACCTGTATATAATTATAAGTGAGAGTCAAAAAATGAGCTGGAAGGATTCTTTTTTGTGTGTGTGTGTGTGTTGGCGTCTCATTCTGTCACCCAGGCTGGAGTGCAGTGGCACGCTCATGGCCACCCCAGTGTCAACCTGCTGGGCTCCAGCGATCCTTCCATCTCAGTCTTCCAAGTAGTCAGAACTACAGGCACACACTACCATTCCCGGCTAATTTTTGATTTATTGTAGAGACAAGGTTTTGCCAAGTTGCCTGGGCAGGTCTCGAAGCCCTTGCCTCGGCGTCCCAAAGTGCTGGGATTACAGGCTGAAGATTCTGTGACCAGAAATGCCAGGGGAAGGAAGCTGGTTGTTGTTGTTGTTGTTGTTTGTAGAGATGAGGGTCTTGCTATGTTGCTTAGGCTGGTCTTGAACTCCTGGACTCAAGGAATCCTCCTGACTTGGCCTCCTAAAGTGTTAGGATTACAGGTGTGAGTCACAGTGCCTGGACATTTTCTGTTTTGTTTTGATTTTTGTAGAGATGCAGTCTCACTATGTTGCCTAGGCAGGACTTGAACCCCTGGGAAGCTAACTCTCCTGCAGGTGGCTATTTTTTGACTAGTATGTCTAGTTTTCTGTACCTTTGTCACATAAGCCACTTTATAAGCTATCAGTCCTATTTCTCCCTTCTCTTCTGGGCTTTCTTTAAATTCTTGGTAAAGTTTCTGCAAAGATGGGCACCTCAATTAAGTTCACTCTTTCAAATAAAGTTCACTCTTTCAGGGCACCCTGCAGATATGTCATGAGTCAGGTTTTAAGAGTCATCCTGGGACTGGCTGGAGGAAGAATGATGGAGCAGCAGGCAGACACGAGAAATGCGTTGAACCAGGGGCAACCCAGGGGATTATGGCCCCAAACTGCCGAACCTATGGCTGCTTTAGCTGACTTTCTTCTTTCTTCTTCATATTCTAAAGTTTTGGTCAAAAAGAGTGTAAGCTTGGGCATGGTGGCTTACACCCGTAATCCCAGCACTTTGGGAGGCCTAGGCGAGAGGATTGCCTGAGCCCAGGGGTTTGAGACCAACCTGGGCAACTTGGCAAGACCTTGTCTCTACAATAAATCACACACACACAGACTAGTGGTTCCAGCTACTTGGAAGGGTGAGGCAGTAGGATCACCTAAGCCAGGTCGAGGCAGCTGTGGCCGTGAGCGTGCCACTGCACCCCAGCCTGGATGACAAGAGTGAGACTCCAACTCAAAAAATAAAAATAAAATAAGCTGGGCATGGTGGTGTGCGCCTATAGTCCTAGCTGCTTGGAAGGCTGAGGTGAAAGTATCACCAGAGGCCAGTAGGTCAAGGCTGTGGTGGTCATTAGCCTGCCACTGCCCTCCAGCCTGGGCGACAGAGTGAGACCTCCGACTCAAATAAATAAATAAATAAGAGTGTAAACGGAAAGATATGATGTGAATATCTCAGAGCACTGAGGCAAATAAACCCAGGGGGAAAAACAGGCCAGAAATCCTTGGTTAGATGATCCGATCACAATGATTCTGCCGCTACTATAAGTGGGAGTGGCCCACCCCAGGCTAGTTGCCATGTTTTTCTTTGCAGTACTCGGCTGATGGAAACAGTTACCCACCTTGACATGCTCTTATCTGACACATCACTGTGGCTCCAGAACCATAAAGAAAAACTAGGAACTCCATGTCCAGGTGCTAACAAGATTCAGGCAGAAGAAAATCAGGTCACAGACTTAAGGGAGTTTTTTGGGTTTTTTTGTTTTTGTTTTTGTTTTTGTTTTTGTTTGGTGGCCAAACCAAATTTATTTTTTATTTTAAAAAAATTTTTATTATAAAGATGTGGGATACAATTCAGGATTAGGTATATAAACACTGATCATGCAGGTACCCTGACTTAAGGGAATTTTATCTGAACTTTTGAACTTGGACTATGTTTGTTTGTTTGTTTTCTTAGCTAAACTTTTAATCAAGGATAAGGATGAGAGAGAGTAATGGACGAACACTTTGAGACCCTTGCATCTAACTTTACTCCCTGATGCTACAATTTGAGCACTAGATTCTCAGGCAACACTGGAAAACTATAGGAAGTCAAATTACTCCTGTGTTTTCACACACTAATACCCACCAAAGAAGCAGGAAGAGTGGAGGCTGCAGAGACCCAACAAGTAACCCTACCTCGCCACCAGGGTGAGAAAAAAAACAGAGGCTCAAATTAAAGTGTTATCTTGCTGGCAAAAGAAGTGTGAAAAACGGCTGTGTCCTTTTCTAGCAATTCCAATGAGCTCATGTATTTTCATTTTTAGGTGTTAAACATTGCGAGAGAGAGAGCGAGAGAGAGAGCGAGAGAGAGAGAGAGAGAGAGAGAGAGAGAGAGAGAGAGCATTCTTTGGGTATTTAGGTCAAATGCTAGGATTTTTTTTTTAACACTCTTTATAATTCAAGTTGAATTCCAGTGATGCTAAATTGAAAACCTACAGTGGAAGTAACAATTTTTTCTGGAGCTTTACAGAGAAATCACTAATATGTTTTAAATAACTCATCTCATCTCAGACAGAGATTGTATTATCTCTTTCTGCCCCCATGACAAGATCTCTGTTGTGAAACTTCCATGGAGTATCAATAATGTTGCACGGTGGCTCTTCCCTGCCCAAGTCTTATATCCCCACTGTGTGGGTAAACTCAGGCTGGATCCCTGGTTAGGTGAGGATGACCTTCCTTGCTTGATCACTCCCCAGATAATTTTTTCAGGTTTTTAAGTCAAAAGGAAAGCCATTCCTTCTATGCTTCCATACAGAGCAGGTCTCAGCAGACCATTCAGAAGCCCTAACATTGGCACTAAAAGCTGACTTTCAAAGAAGTCACTAAGAATGAGCCAGTCTGTCAAGAAAATACGATCTACTCTTCATTCTAGAAAGATAAGTGAAATCCAATGGAATATTATGTAGCCATAAAGAAGAACAAACATATGGACTTTGCAGCAACTTGGATGGATTTGGAGCTGATCATACTCCGTGATCTATCACAGAAACAAAGAAGAGATCTCACTCATATGTTCTCACTCATAAGCGGACCTTGAAAATTATAATACTTTAAGAAAGCAATTGGCAGTAATGGGAAACAGCCGGGGCAGGATGGGATTGGCAGTTGAAGGAAACTGCTAGGGGAGGGAAGGCATACCTCATCAACAAGGGTACCTGCATCATCAATGTTTGTATACCTAACCCTGAATTGTACCCTACATTTTTATAATAAAAAAAGAAAGATAAGTAAAATAAACCATCTCTTTTTCTCCCTCAGCGTCAACTGTCATAATTGAAAAAAAATAGATTTGGGGATACAAGTGCAGATTTGTTACTTGGATATGTTGTGTAGTAGTGAAACCTGAGAGCTTTTAGTATAGCTTTCACCAGAATAGTAGACATTGTACCCATAAAGCAATTTCTCATCCCTCACCCTCTATATCCTACTTAGTCTTCAGTGTCAATTATTCCAATCTCTGTGTCCACGTGTACACATTATTTAACTTCCACTTGTAAGTGAGAACATGTGGTATGACTTTCTTTTTCTGAGTTATTCCACTTAGGATAATGGCTTCTAGTTCTATCCATGTTGCTGCAAAAAACATGATTTTACTCTTTTTTTATAAATGAGTAGTATTTCTCAGTGTATGTGTGTGTGTGTGTTTTAGTTGGAGTCTCACTCTGTCGCCCAGACTGGAATGCAGTGGCACACTCCCGGCTACCGCAGCCTCGACCTGCTGGGCTCCTGCGATCCTCCCGCCTCTGCCTTCCAAGTAGCCAGAACTACAGGTGCGCGCTACCATGCCTGGCTAATTTTTTGATTTATTGTAGAGACGAGGTCTCACCAAGTTGCCCAGGCTGGTCTCCAACCCGTAGGCTCAGGCGATCCCCTCACCTCAGCCTCCCAAAGTGCTGGGATTACAGGCTTGAGCCATGGCGCCCGACCGTGTGTGTGTTTAATATTTCCTTGGCCGGGCTCGGAGGCGGCCTGTAATCCCAACACTTTGGGAGACCGAGGCGAATGGATCACCTGAGCCCGCAGGTTCCAGACCAACCCGGGCAACTTGGCGAGACTTCGTCTCTACAATAAATCAAAAATTAGCTGGTCATGGTAGCATGCGCCTGTAGTTCCGACTACTTGGAAGGCTAAGGCGGGATGATCGCTGGAGCTCAGCTGGTCGAGGCTGTGGTGGACAGGAGCATGCCACTGCACTCCAGCCTGGGAGACAGAGTGAGACTCCAACTCAAAAAAAAAAAAAAAGATTGGAAGTAGTGGGAATCTGCCTGGGGAAGGGGGGGGGACACACCTCATCAACAAAGGTACTTGCATAATGAACATTTGTATACCTAACTCTGAATTGTACCTTGTATCTTTAAAATTAAAAAAAAATTAAAAGGAAAAAAATATTTTCTTCATCTTATCATCTGCTGAAATTGATTCCATATTTTTGCTATGTAATAGTGCTGTGATAAGCATATGAGATTCATGAAATCTTAGGAAGCTCCAGCTCCCAAGAAAGCACATGAAAGGCCATTAGTTACCTTTGATGCTTGGTGTGAGGTGTTAGTTAGAGTTACAGGATAAGGAAACCCAGTAAGTTGACTCATACACAATTATTACAGAATTCAGTAATTTTCATGTATATAAACAACAAAGAGAAGATACAATGAAAGAAAAGACCCAATTTATGACAATAAAACAAGACCTTGCAATAAACTTAAGAATTATGCAAGATGACCAAAACATTAAAATGCTGAAACTAAACCAAATGAAAAATTGTACTAAATGAAAAGGTTTACCATATTTTTTGGTAGCCAGGCACAGTATTACTAAGAAGTCAATTCTCTCCCCCATATCCATAAATTTAATGCACTTTTGATGAAATACCAAGTTGTTTTTTTTCAACTAGTCAAGTTGATTCTAGAGTAACCATGGAAAAATAAAAATTCAAGAATAACCTGGAAATATTTTAAAATAAATAAAATGAGGAGAACCCTAGACTTACCAGATACTAAATACATTATCAAGTGATATTAACATAAGTTATATAGTACTCATGCAATAAATAGACAGATCATAGCATAGGGAAGACAATTTTTAAAATAAATATAAGTATGGCAAATTAGTGCATAATTAAGCTGGGATCTCCAATGTGTGGAGAAATATAGTTTACTTAATAAATGTCTTAGGAGCAATATGGTAACCATTTGAGGAAAAAATAAAGCTGAAATCATACTTCATATCTACCAGAATAAACTTCAAATGAATCAAAGATTTATATGTGAAACATTGGACCACACACTTACACTTACCAAAAGTGACCTGGGAAAGTTCTTTTATAATCCCAATTGGACAATACTCTTCTAACTATGACACAAAACTAGAAGTCACAGGAGAAAATATTGACAAATTCAATAACATCAAATAAAAGTCCACATAGTGAAAACCACCATAAACAAAGTTTTTTTTTTAAAGGCAACCTAGGAAAAAGTAGTATTTATAACATATCATAGACTAACACGCCAATAGAAAATTTGGCAGAGAATATGAACAGGCAGTTCCCAGAAAAAAATGCTATATCTTCTCAGACCTGAAAATGACAATAAGAAATTCATATGGAAACATAAACGACCATGAATAGCCAAATCAATCCCTAGGAAAAGAAACAAAGCAGGAGGTATCACACTTCCAGACTTCAAACTTTACTATAAGGCTACAATAATCAAAACAGCCTGGTACTGGTACAAGAACAGTCATGTAGACCAATGGACCAGAATAGAGATTCCGGAGGCAAAGCTTCAATTTACCAATGAGCTCCTCTTTGACAAAGTCTCCAGCAACAACCACTGGGAAGAGAAGAACCTATTCAGTAAATGGTGCTGGGAAAACTGGCTGATCACATGCAGAAGATTGAAACAGGAACCTTTCACCTACCTATCACCATACACCGTACACAAAAATCAACTCTAAATGGATCAAATACCTAAACATAAAACCTCAAACTATAGGAATCTTAGAAAATGCAGAAGACACCATTATGGAAATTGGAACTGGCAACCAATTCCTGATCAAAACCCTAAATGTCCATACCATACGAAATAAGATAGACAAGTAGGACCTCATCAAACTGACGAGCTTCTGCAAAGCAAAAGAAACCATCAAGAGAGCAGGAAGACAGCCCAAAGACTGGGAAAAAATATTTGCCAACTGTACATCTGACAAAGTCCTAACATCTAGAATCTACAAGGAACCCAAAAGCACTAAAAGGAAAAAAACAAACAGCCCCATTAAAAAGTGAGCAAAATACATGAATAGATACTTCTCAAAAGAAGATATATGGGCAGCCAACAGACACATGAAAATGTGCTCAGCCTCACTAATCATCAGAGAAATGCAAATCAAAACCACATTGAAATACCACCTGACCCCAGCAAAAATGGCCATCATTAATAAAACACACAACAACAGATGCTGGCAAGAATGCAGAGAAACACACTGCGGTGGGAATGCAAACTAGTGCGATCTCTTTGGAAGACGGTGTGGTGATTTTGGAAAAAAATAGAAATTGACCTTCCATATGACCCAGCAATCCCCCTATTGGGAATATACCTGGAGGAACTCAAATAATTCTACCATAAAGATACCTGCATACGCATGTTTGCTGCAACTCTATTCACAATAGCAAAAACATAGAACCAACCATGCTGCCCATCAAAGCTGGACTGGATTTTTTTAAAAATGTGGTACATATACATAATGGAATATTATACAGCTATAAAGAAGGACAAGCATATGGACTTCACAACAACTTGGTTGGATTTTAAGTTTGTCATACTCAGTTATCTATCACAGAAACAAAGAACATAGTACCATATGTTCTCACTCATAAGTGGACCTTGAACAATTATCACAATATTATAAGAAGGGATTGGCAGTAGTGGGAAACTGCCGAGGGGTAGGGGGTTGGGATTGGTAGTTGGAAATTGCCAGGGGAAGGAGGGACACACCTCATCAACAAGGGAACCTGCATAATCAATGTTTGTATACGAAAAATAAAGAAATATAAGTAAAAACAATGAGATACTATCTCCCTTCCCAAAGTTCAACAATGTCACAACACATTCTGTTGCAGTGTTGGCAAGGACTCTCTCACATATTACCGGCAAGAGTGGAAACAAATTGATACAACCTTGGCCACGGTGGCTCATGCGTATAGTCCCAGCACTTTGGGAGGCCAAGGTGGGAGGATTGCTGGAGTCTAGGAGCTTGAGATTAGACTAGGCAACATAGTGAGACCCTGTCTACACAAAAAATAACTTTAAAAAGTAAGCCAGAGCCGGGCTCGGTGGCTCAGCCTGTAATCCCGCGCCTTGGGAGGCTGGGTGAGTGGATTGCCTGAGCCCGCGGGTTCGAGACCCGCCTGAGCAGCGAGACCTCATCTCTACAATAAATCAAAAAATCAGCCGGGCGTGGTAGCGCATGCCTGTAATTCCAGCTACTTGGAAGGCTGAGGCTGAAGGATAGCCGGAGCCCAGCAGGTCGAGGCTGCGGTGGCCGGGAGCGGCCACTGCACTCCAGTCGGGGTGACAGAGTGAGACTCCGATTCAAAAAAAAAAAAGTAAGCCAGGTATGCTGGCTACTTGGGAGTCCGAGGTGGAAGGATCACCTGAGCCCAGGAAGTTGAGGCTTGCAGTGAGCTGTGATCATGCTACTGCACTCCAGCCTGGGTGACAGAATAAGACCTCAACTCAAAAACAAAAATAAAATAAACTGATACAACCTTGATGGAGAGTAATTTTTCAAAAACTTCATAAATTATAAATGTGTATGTCTTTTGACCAACCAGTTTTTCACTTTTGGGAATTTAATGTTATGTGTACATAGTAATACGGTACGTCGTGGTTTGTTATATCAAACAATAGGAAACAACCTAAATATCTGTTAATAAGATCCATTTTGAGACATTAGGATCACACACACACACACACACACACACACACACACACAAACACACAAGAGAATGGTTAAATTATGGTACCTTATCCAATGGAATAGCATATAGTCATAAACAACAAAAGAGTTCTTTATACAAAAAAGCATCTTTGAAGTTGTATGTATAGACCACAATGGTAGTAGTTATACAAGTCATTTTGGGGAGGAAAACTGGGTGTCTGGGATAGTGTTAAGAGGTAAAACCTTCACTAACTACCCTTTGAACTTTTTGAGTTTGAACCATGTGGATATGTTATCTATTTTTTTTTTTTTGAGTCGAAGTCTCACTCTGTTGCCTAGGCTGGAGTGCAGTGGCACACTCATGGTCACTCCAGTGTCAACCTGCTGTGCTCGGATGATCCTTCCACCTCAGCTTTCCAAGTAGCCGGAACTACAGGTGCGCACTACCACGTCCGACTAATTTTTTGATTTACTGTAGGAATGAGGTCTCGCTAAGTTGCCTGGGCTAGTCTCAAACCCATGGGCCCAGGCAATCCACTCACCCCAGCCTCCCAAAATGCTGGGATTACAGGCTGAGCCACTGAATCCAGCCAGTAAATACAATTTTAAAAGAATGTATGGGATGGAAAGAGTGACAAGACAAGAAAAAATTAATAGCTGTGCTTCAGATGCACAAGCATCAATGCACAAGCAGTACTTAATGTGTGCTCCCCATCAGCAGATGGAAGAAAAATGTGTGACTGTGGCCGCATCATAATACAATGAAAAGGAATATGGCATTATCAAAGCATAATTTCAAAAAAAATAGTTAAAAACACAATTTTCTTCCAGCATACAGTAAATACTTGTCCAAGATTGTATTTATTAGTCCATAAGGGAATCAGTAAGATGGAAAAACTGATGCTGAAAGCAATTTAGGAAGTAGAGTTTATGGTCCATAGGGAAAGGTGCACCACAGTAATTTTTTTTTTTTTTAAGTCGGACTCTCACTCTGTCACCCAGACTGGAGTGCAGTGGCATGCCCACAGCCACTGCAGCCTCAACCTGCTGGGCTCAGGAAATCCTTCTGCCACAGCCTTCCAAGTAACTGGAACCACAGGCACAGACCACCATGCCTAGCTAATTTTTTGATTTATTGTAGAGACGAGGGCTCGCCAAGTTGCCCAGGCTGGTCTTGAATTCGTGAGCTCAGGCAATCCTCTTGCCTCAGCCTCTCAAAGTGCTGGGATTACGGGCGAGAGCTATCACATCTGGTTTCACAGTAAGTTTTTAAAAGTTAGATACAAATCTAGTTAATGTTCCTCAGGGCGATAAAAGCATAGGTTAACCTTTCTAATGAGCAGAAATCATTGGCCTCCTTTCCAGATCCATATCTACATGTAAACATAATTTTTCAGAGTCTGAGATCTTAATTGCAAATAACCAAGTCAAATATTAGAATACTATCCTAGAGACAGAACCGGCTACATAATCTGCTGGGCCCAGTGCAAAAGAAAATTTAGGGGCCCCTGTTCAAAAACGATGAAGAATTTCAAGACAGCAACAGAAGAGCATTAAACAAATGGGCGACCCTCCTAAACTCGGTTCTTAGTGACTACACAGATTACAAGCCCAAGAAGCCAACTTTGCCTGCAGAACAAAATCATCTTTGGAGAGTTTAAACAATGGGCCGGTATGCCATTGAAAGCACGCTCTTGCTTTATTTTCAAGTTTTGGACAACTTTATAGAGTCAAAAGAACCACTTTCTAGTCGTGTGGTTTTGTGCAAGTTACTTATTCTCTGTAAGGCTCCATCACTTAACTACAAGATGACAGTCATAAATAATCTTTGCCTATATATTTCACAGGATTGTAATGACTGCTAAACAAGACACACATTTGGCAGTGATATTCACCAAGTCCTTTACAAACCTATACCCATATTCTGTATCAGCTGTAGTTGTGGCATCCCAGCCTGGCACTTCTCTTGGATTCTCTTTTGAGAGTCAGCTCTCTTAGCTTAGTCAGAAGAAGTCTCTTGGGAAAAATGACCTTGAACTGCATGTAAAGAGAGGAAAACATGTGATGTGGCTGTCAGGAAGTGGGAGATTGTCCCAGACGTAAGTGACAGTTTGGACAAAAGCTCAGGGAAAGAAAAAGGTAAGCCCATCCCAGGAGACCACAAAACGGTCAACCTCACAGGCTGATGAGAAATGAGAAATGACAAGTCAAGTGGGCGGAGACTGCAGAATCCTAAGAATGCACCTACCCCATAAGCAGTAGGAAGCACCTGCCACATTCTCCCCAAGTGCTGCTAATGGTAGAAGAAAGAACATACCTCCTTAAATAGGCCACTAGAATTGGGACACTTTTTAAAATTCTTGTGTTTATCTTCATAAATTCATGAAAATTTTACAATCTATTCCATCACATACCCAGAATTATTTTAGTATTAAAAATAGTAATTCGCCGGGCTCGGTGGCTCAGCCTGTAATCCCGCGCCTTTGGGAGGCTGAGGTGAGTAGATTGCCTGAGTCCAAAGGGTTCGAGACCCGCCTGGGCAGCAAGACGTCATCTCTACAATAAAAAAAAAAAATCAGCCGGGCGTGGTAGCGCGTGCCTGTAATTCCGGCTACTTGGAAGACTGAGGCAGAAGGATCGCTGGAGCCCAGTAGGTTGAGGCTGCGGTGGCCGGGAGCGGCCACTGCACTCCAGTTTGGGTGACAGAGTGAGACTCCAACTCAAAAAAAAAAATAGTAATTCTAGGCTGGACATGATGGCTCAAGTCTGTAGTCCTAGAACTTTGGGAGGCCGAGGCAAGAGGATTGCCTGAACTCAGGGGTTTAGGACCAGCCAGGGAAACTTGGTGAAACCTCATCTCTACAATACATCAAAAAACTAGTCGGGCGTGGTAGTGCGCGCCTGTAGTTCCAGCTACTTGGAAGGCTGAGGCAGAAAGATCGCCTGAGTCCAGCAGGCTGACACTGAGGTGGCCATGGGCGTACCACTGCACTCCAGCCTGGGCGACGAAGTGAGACTCTGACTCAAAACAAAACAAAACAAAACGGTAATTCCTCCCTTAAAAAAAAATCTTTGGTAGAATTAAATTCCATCAATACATTCTGCATTTATTCTGTTGTTTGCCTAACCCAAGAGCTTTAAGTATCTCAGTCCAAAAAGCACTGTTGTATTAGCGCCTTTCTATAATATTGTTCGTGATATCTTGATGATGAAGACACAGAAGATTCCACACTTAACTGAGCCCCTATTGGCACTTCAGGAATGAGGTCTTGAGGACACACCTTGTGCAGAAATTCTATTCCACAGCCACGGTCACGTCCAGCCTTCTCTGTAGCCCTTTCTCTTTGCACACGCGCCCACCCGTGTGCCTTCAGCCTGACCCCTTCGTGACTCTCAACAGACTAACTGGCTGAGAGAGATTTATGACTACTTGAGTTTTTCCAAAATTCTTCCATCCTCATTATTTTGCCCTTCTAGTTTTTCTGCTCCATAATTGGGTGTGGAAGTGGGTGGAAAGAAGGCAGCAGGACAGGGCAGGATGAGCTGTAGACTTCAGAACAGATTTCCATGAGAAGGGGAGTTTCGGGACTGAAGGGCAGTCTTCAAGATCTGTGACTTGGAGACCACCCAGGCGCAAAGCCTCCTCCCAGCGCTGATGATAACTCCCACACACTGCACTGAGCCCCTTGACCCAAGCACATGTTTCTGCTTTCCAGAGCCTTCCTTCCTACCTCTGTGCACCACCCTCATCCCCCCCATTATCATTTGTTTATGATTAGGACCGGGCTGCTGGTTGCAGCAAGTACTCTAGCAAGTACAAATTGCAGCCCTTCCATTTTTGACAAATTCAGGGAGGAGCTCCTTGTGGCTTGTCCTTTGTTAAAGTCTGCATATGTTGCTCAGAAACTTGTTGACAGTTTTAAAGAGTAAAATTCGTGGCTACCTCTTTGTGTTTAAAAGAGGAATTAAGCCAGGTGGCTCAGCCTGTAATCCCGCGCCTTTGGGATGCTGAGGTGAGTGGATTGTCTGAGCCTGTGGGTTCTCTGAGCCCATGGGTTCGAGACCCACCTGGGCAGTGAGACCTCATCTCTACAATAAATAAATAAATAAAAAATCAGCCGGGCATGGTAGCGCGTGCCTGTAATTCCGGCTACTCGGAAGGCTAAGGCGGAAAGATCGCCAGAGCCCAGCAGGTTGAGGCTGCGGTGGCCGGGAGCGGCCACTGCACTCCAGTCTGGGCGACAGAGTGAGACTCCAACTCAAAAAAAAGAGGAATTAGAGGCAAGCTGATGAATCTTCCTTGAGCTTTTCTTGCCACCTCAGAGCGTCTTTTTATTACCAGCAAAGGGGCTGCTGGATTGTAGAACAGGAGATCAGAAGGACAGGTATAACATCTTCCCTCATTTGCTTCGAAATGATGGAGGGACCAGGGAAGGAAGGCTAGATAAAGATGAAATTGATCAGCCTGGTTTGGCTACCTGTCAAAGTGAGGTGTTGGAAACATGGGAGTTCGTTATACTATTCTTTCTACTATTCTTTACCTCTCACAAGGAACACTGAGAGCCTCACAGGTGAACTTTCCATCTCCAGTTTCTTCCCATCTCATCTCCTCCCACTCTACCCCACCCCACCCCCACGCCTTCTTCCACCCCTTCTACGTTATACTATTCTTTTTTTTTTAAGGTTTGAAATTTTCCATAAGAGAGTTTAAAAAAAAAAAATCCCTGCCCCCACGGAGTTGATATACTCATTGAAAAAAGAGGCAGTGTAAGAGAATCCGGACACATGGTACTTGTGCCAGTTTCCTTTTCTGCTCTCTGCTCTGTCTGTCCATGACCAGAGCCTCACTATCACCTCTTTGCAGAAGGCCACATGGCATTGGCTCTCACCTTTGCCTCTCTGCCCAACTCTTGCCAATCTGGGGCCCAACCTCTTACATAACCCTCTCTTCTCTCACTCCAAAAAAAAAAGTAAAGGAAGAAAACCAGGACCAGGACCAGGTTCTTTCTTACAGGATCAGACCTGCAAGTAGCAACCAAGACCAATTCTAAGCAGACGACAGTCACCAGTCCCAGCTAAACTAATGACTGAGAACTAAAGGGGAAGGGAAACTTGAAAAACACAGATGTGTAGGCCCCATCCCAGACCCAATGAACAGACTTGGGATGGAGGAGATAGAAATGTATCATTTTGAGAGTTGCCCTTGTGACTGTTGCATGGGCAGGCGTGGGAACCACTGCAGCAGGCCAGTGCTTAGCATCCAGTTGCCAAGGCAGCCATTCTGATCTCCAAGACCATTTCAGCTCTAAAAATTTAGTTTTACCTGATCTTCCACCTCAGACCCCTTCTATGGCTTTACTGTTTGTCCTGGTGGTGTCTCAGATTACAGCAGCCCCTAATCCACCCTGCTTACACATTAGTTTTCTCTGTTTTTTAGCAGTCTTGTCCTGGTGGAAAACTCTAGCACTTGAATGCAGCACTCACCAACTTCACTGTTCCGATACAGGTGACGAATAATCCAAATTCAAGCTAGAGCTCTGGCTCACATCCCCACCGGGCCGTTCTGAGGTTTCTCAAACCCAACATGAACTAATCGTTGGGCTCTCCTCTCCCAACAAGCTCCCGCTTCTGGCATTTATATTTCTTCCAAATTCTACAAGTACACTTCTTCTTGTCCTGGCTTGAAATCAAAATTATGGTTGACTTCTCTTTATCCCACTCCATCCCCCATGCTCCTCCCTAATCAGCCAACAAATCTGTTTATTCTCTATTCAAAAATGTACACTCTTCACCTCTTCCTTCTAGGCACATTGCATCTGTTTGACTCAGCTCTCTTTACCTCTCACCTGGAACATTGAGAGCCTCACAGGTGAACTTTCCATCTCCAGCTTCTTCCCACCTCATCTCCTTCCACTCCATACCACCTCACTCCACCCACACGCCTTCTTCCACCACTTCCATTCCCATTCTCTTCTTTTAGACGTTTACAGGTAAATCCAACCAATCTTCCCAAAGGCTACATTGTGCCTCAGGTCAAAAACCTTTAATGGCCTCTTTGACTACTGAATGAAACCAACCCATTTTAGTCCAATGATTTGGCCCAAACCCGCCCTACTAGGCTTACATCCACCCACTTCACCCGCTTGTTTCTTATACTCCTACAAAATGTTACCACTCACAGAGCTTCAAAATAGCTTCCATTCCTGTCCTCTAGCTTCTGCCCTTGCCATTTTCTCCATCTGAACTTTCACCCCCTTCTTATTCATGGGTAGAAATTTTACCCCCCCCTTCAAGGCCCCAACTCCAAAGTCACCTTCTCCATGAAGACTTCCATGATCACTCCAGCCAGATATGAACTCACACTCCTGATCCCCAAGATAAGTGTGCTTGTGACATTTCTACACTGTTCTTACTGAGGCTCTTGGATGATACACATACCTCCCTTATCAGACTGTTAAGTGTCGATAAGGTGTGTTTCTTCACTCTTTTTTATGTCCTCCACTGTGTCTAGCCTAATGCTTTGCACAAAAAAGCTGCTCAAAAACTGTGTTAACAAACTGAATAAATGAAGAAATTAATAATTATACTCAGGTGGGGAAGGCTAACATGCAAGTGGCACATCTGGCACAGCCCTGCTTACTCTTAAACATTGAGATATTTCCATTCTGGCTGACAAGTCTACGTAGCTACTGCCCTGGCCCCCCAGTTACCCCTGAATCCTCCTCTTAGAGATCCTGGACCCCTTGCATGATCTAGCAACTCAAGAGTTGATAGTTGACACAGCAAAAGATCTTAAGATTAGCTTACACCTACAGAGTAATTTTGGATATTACCCATGGGAAGGAATAACATCATAATCAAAGAGAGTTAATGACATTGACTTTTAGATAGGATACTGTGCTCACCTGTGCACAAAAATAACTAAAAAGATAGATATGGTTTCTGCACATCTTGGAATATAAACATTCCAGTGGCTAGAGGATATATTAATGTTTATGTGTGATTACAAGTAAAATGTGGACAGTTATCATTATTAGTCATAATAATAATAATAATCAGTATTTACTAATCTAATTTTCACAAGAACTTTTGGAAGCCACTGTTATCACCTCATTTTATATGTAAAGAAGGAACCTGAGGCCCAGATTGTGCCCAAGTTTCCACAGCAAGAACACAGCCATCTGAGTGCATAGAGCTTCTCGGCTATTCCATACTGCATCAGTATCAGAGAGCAATGATGCTGTGTTCTTTGACAGGAAGGCAGAAGGCAGAGAGAGAGGAATTTGGGGGGGAGAGAAAGAGAGAGAGAAATGAGGTTAGGGAAGGAAGAAGGAAAGGAGAAAGAAAGAAACAAACAAACAAAGAAACAAGCAAAGAAACAAAGAAAGAGAAAAAAAGAAACACTCTTAAACAGAATTTGAACAATTATAATACTATAAGAAAGCGTTTGGCAGTAATGGGAAACTGTCAGGGAGAGGGGGTGGGATAGGCAGTTGAGGAAAACTGCTAGGGGAGGGAGGGGCATACCTCATCAACAAGGGTACCTGCATAATCAATGTTTGTATACCTAACCCTGAATTGTACCCCACATCTTTATAATAAAAAAAAAATAAAGAGACAGAGAGGGAGGGAATGAAGGGAAAAAAAAAAAAAAAAGGAAGGGGGGGAGAAAGGGGTGGGAGAAAAAAAATAATTTATAAGCAGTAAGTAGGGATGTTTTAAGGCCTTTATAGGTCTTTGAGGCGCCACACAGCACATTAAGCATATTAAAATACATCTGATCCCATTCTCTTTTTTTGCAACAAAATACTGCAATTTTAAAAATAATTCTATTTTGGAAATTTGAGCCAACAATGATTTATTGGCAATCATTGTGCATAATAAGAAATTCATGCAATGAGGAAAACTTGCCTATAAATTGTTTTCAAAAGTGTAAAAGTCTTGTAACGTAAATGTAACAATTAATGAAATGACAATATATCTTTGTAGATGTACTTGTTAATAAGTGAGATACTTATGAATTTCAATTTAGATCTTCCACGCGTTTAGGTCTCAAACCTAAGCCCTAGAGATAAACAGCCCTGGTTGAAAGGGTTTGAATAGGTCAGCAAAGCACATCTGATGACTTAACAGGGCTGCCTGGGGTTGCCATGGAAACGTTGTCAGCCAACCCCACCCTAAGTCATCTTCATGCAGGGTGCAGGTGTTTGCTTCTACTGTGGAGTTAATTCGTATCCCAGTAGGCCTCTTCCAAAAGCTTCCTCCCCACATTAGATCTGGCAGAGCCACTGGGAGACAAAGCAGCAGATGGGGAGCCAAGTGACACCAGGCAGAAAGCTGTGTAGCCCAAGGCCTTGAGCCTGGTGAGCTCCCTGCCTGGCCCCATCCCTGGGCCCAGAGGGAAAGGCAGTGAGTGGTTACCAGTGAACACTGTTGACTGGGCAAACCTGAGCACATTCTGAGCCCAAGCTGCAGTCAAAGACAACACTAAACAGCCCTCCTTTGCTTTTGGGGTTGCTATGACAGCCAGGAATTTGCAAACCAAACCGGACCTGGATAAGAATTCTGTCCTTGGCCCAAAAAGTTTGCAGTTCCAAACGGTTCTGCTTATAGTTCCTGCTGTCCCCTTTAACACCTGCCAGATGGAAAGGATCTCTAAATCTGGGATTTGGAAATATCCCAAATGGAAGGGCTATTTCCAAGCTGGCTGAAACTGCATTTGGTGGAATTTAGGTGTGATAGAAGGAACTTGGCAAGAAAAGGTGGAAAATATTACAATAGGCCCCCAGAGAGAACTTCATTGTTTTCTGGAAAAAATCTTTTATATTTATTTAGTGTTCTGTGGTTTGCTAAGCACATTCACATAAATTATCTAATTGAATCTTAACATCTGCCTGGTGAAGTACTCAAAATAGATATTATAATATTTGACCAAAGACAAGAAAAATGAAATTCAGGAAGAACAAGATCAACAGCAGAACTGAGAGTAAACCCTGGGCTTGAGGTCTAGTCTTTTAATTCTATCATGATGATCTCCAAAAATATAAAAGAGATCACATCTGATTTGGACAGTTTAGGAACACTTTTCTAAAATAATGTAGATAAATTATATTTTTAGTGTGGTCAAATACACATAATATAAAAATTTACCATTTTAGCTATTTTAAATGTGCAGTTCAAAGGCACTAAGTACACTCATTTCACCTTCTCAAACTGAAACTCTGTACCCACCTGAAAACCACCTTTCTACTCTCTGTTTTTATGAGTCTGACTATTCCAGGTGCTTCATGAAAGTCTACTGATGCAGTATTTGTCCTCTTGTAGCTGGTTTACATCACTTAGCATACTGTTCTTAAAGTTCATCCAGGTTGCAGCATGCGTCCAAATTTTCTTCCTTTTTAAGGCTGAAAATTTCATCGTAAAGATAGATCACATTTTAACCACCGCTATTTACAGCTGTTATGATTGGCACTGGTCGTGATAGTGACATCAACAGCAGCGTCCACATTCTGCCACTCAGAGGGTTTAAGCAAGAAGCCCAAGGTCACAGAGCCAGGAAATGGAGAAGCAGAGACTGAGCCCAGGTCTTCCAATTCCAAAGTTAACTATGCTTATGCTTTTCTAATAACATTTCATATATTTTATTTTATTTTGAGTAGGAGTCTCACTCTATTGCCCAGCCTGGAGTGTAGTGGCACCCTCACGGCCACTGCAGCCTCAGCCTGCTGAGCTCAGGCAATCCTTCTGCCTGAGTCTTCCAAGGAACTGAAACTATAGGCACGTGCCACCATGCCTAACTAATTAATACTTTTCTGGTTTACTGTAGAGATGAGGTCTCACCAAGTTGCCCAGGCTGGTCTTGAATCCCTGAGCTCAGGCAATCCTCTTTCCTCCCCCACCCAAAGTGCTGAGATTACAGGCGTGAGCCACCATGCTGACCATTTCAGATATTTTAATTTGCATTATCCTTAGTTTCCCAGACTGCATGATCTACATTATAATCTCATTAAAGCCTTTCCCTTTCCCTGTGAGTTTTATTCCCCCCCTCCAAAAAAAAAAGATATATTACGTTTTGGTTATTCATTGATCAGTCAATGAATAACTCAGTTGCTTCCACCTCTTAGCTATCACAGATAGTGCCACAATGAAGATGGGTGTGCACATATCTCTTTGAGATCATGCTTTGAATTCTTTTGAAATGGAAAGCAATATCCAGAAGTGGGATGTTGAATCATATGGTAATTCTATTTTATTTTTTGAGGAATCACTGTACTGTTTTTCACAGTGGCTGTACTATTTTACATTCCCACCAACAGAGCACAAGGGTTCCAATTTCTCCATTTCCTTGCCAACACTTGTTACTTTCTGTTTTTGTTGAGAAAGATACATATATAACATATGTAATATATAATATATTTATATAATATATAGTATATATTATATAATATATATTTTATGTGTATATATTATATATATCAGCAGTCCTGGGGGGGCACATAGATGGATGATTTTTAAGCACATGGTTATCCGGGTTGGTTTATTCAGAGGGGGTTAGAAAATAGTCATAGTGAAACCTAGTGGAACCTTAGCATCCATTTGACATGCCAGCCTCCAGCCCAGCCAAGCATCTTTTAGAAACATTCCACTGGTCACCAGGGAAAGCCCTTGGATAACTTGAGCAAACTCCATGACTCGCTCTTAGGGATAATGAACTCAAAGTACAGATCCTACTAATAGAAATTTTATATCTTCAATTTGAGCAGAAATTTATTGTATAGATTTATATTCATCTGCCGCCACATCTAGAGGGGATATGTGTAAGTCTATGTGGGTGAAGATGAAGGCTGAGTGCTCCAAGAAGGATGCTACGGCCAAGGGGATTGTAAAATCTCTTCCCAAACAACTCTAGAACTTTAGGAAGTTACTTCATAACTGAGGTTACTTCTTTGTTCTTTATTATCCTCTGCCCACTTCAGAGGGATGAGTTAGACGATCTTTTGTGAGTGAGTGTGTGTGTGTGTGTGTGTGTGTGTGTGTGTTTGTGGTGAGGTCTCAAGCTGTCGCCCAGGCTGGAGTGCAGTGGCACAATCACAGCTCACTACAGCCTTAACTTCTTGGGCTCAGGCAATCCTTCCGCCTCAGCCTCCGGTGTAGTTGGGACTACAGTTGCCCAACTGCCACACTCAATTAATTTTTTAATTATTTGTAAAGATGAGGTCTTGCTATGCTGCCCAAGCTGGTCTCAAGTTCCCGAGCTCAAGTGATCCTTACACCTCAGCCTCCCAAAATGCTGGGATTATAGGCGTGAGCCACTGTGTCCAGGCAGACTGTATTTTTAAAGAGCTTCAGAAGACAGTGCTCTGCAAATACAAGATAACTGATTATCTCGAGTTATAATTACATCACCTGTATAATGGGAAGAATGGTTAAATTTTCCACAATGTTGTTCAGGAGAGTGGGGAAGCTCAGGGCATGAGATCAGGACTAGGAATCATGGCTGAATCTCTCAATCTTGGGTGTTCAAATCCTGCCCACTTCAAATTTGCTCTCCTCCATGAAACAGTTCCTGATCACTACACAGGAATAGTTTCTGCCTTCTACATTCGACTGCACTCTACATTTGCATTTCTTAGGGCAGTGGCTATGTTTTATCTTGGGTTTATGGTTATTTATGCCCATTTATTTATTTATTTTTTTGAGTTGGAGTCTCACTCTGTCGCCCAGACTGGAGTGCGGTGGCCGCTCCCGACCACCACAGCCTCAACCTGTTGGGTTCCGGTGATCCTTCCGCCTCAGCCTTCCGAGCAGCTGGAATTACAGGTGTGTGCTACCACCCCCGGCTAATTTTTTATTTATTGTAGAAATCAGGTCTCACCAAGTTGCCCAGGCGGGTCTCGAACCCACGGGCTCAGGCAATCCACTTACCTCAGCCTCCCAAGGTGCGGGATTACAGGCTGAGCCACTGAGCCCGGCATATTTATGCCCCTTTAAAGTGAATGTTCCTTAGAGGCTAAATCTAGTTCTGGCTTGAACAGTGTAAAAAGCAAATGTTTACCCTAAGCTTCCTAGCAGCCTTCTCCTACGCCTGACTCACTGGCTGGAACTGTGTCACAGGCCTTCCCTGAGAGCAAGGGAGACCCGTCAAGTAAATGTTTTGCCTTTTAGCTTCTATGTTGGAGATAGCAAAGATAGGATTTTGGGAACAGGGCTGGGTGAGCCAGTGAACAGTGCCCATTAGACCAGTCTTTGCACTTGGCACATCCTCTGGGAAGTCAGGGGAAAGGCCCCACCCTGAGTCCTGGGCCCTGGCCCTGTCCATCTGTGTTTTTTGCTGTGTCTGCCCAGGGTCCACACCAAACCCTTCGAGGCAAATTGATTCTCTGTGCCAACCAAGAAACATGGGGTATAGAGAAGAATGGCCGACTCCAGTTAGGTCCTGCAAATTCCTACAATTCACACTCCTAATCATGCTTACTTCGCATTCATAAAGAACTAGAGTTGACAAGGTACTAGATTACTTATTTTCTTCAGACAAATAGTTGAGTTGCAGAGCAGTTCATCGTTTGTTCAAGCTGATTTAGTAGGGTGGCAGTGCCGGAGAGGCTTCATCCTGGCCTCCTGACGTCACCCCTGTGCTCAATCCACCACCCTCTGCTGCCTCCTGAACACTGGTTTCAGACCTTGGCGGCTTATTCCGCACCCTAGCTTCTAGGAAGTGTGGAGGCAGGGAAGATGCATGACAACGCAAGAGGCTGCAAGACAGTGGTCTGAGTGTGTGTCACGCATCTGTGTGCGTGTGGTGGGTTGGAAGGCGGGGGGTGTTTCTCCTCCCCTCCCACCTCCTCAGCCTGGCCTTCGCTGACATCAGTCTTGTCATGGAGCAGCTGCAAGCAGCTGCTGACAGCTCCCAGTGTCTCAACCACAAAATAGATGAGTTCCCCGCAGGCAGGACACCCATGGCATAATCAAGCTTTGCCTAGATTGTCCTCAGTTTTATTTTATGGCTTTGACTGAACTTCATCCAATAACAGAAAATATCCCAGCTCTTCCCTGGGCCCTCTCACACCTGTTTGGGCTGGCAGACACCATGAGTTTCCTGTTTTCATTCCTGACCTTTTAGAAAGAAGGAGAGCCACTCTGTGTGATAATTCTCCATACTCTAGAAAGAGGATGGGGCTGGTCTCTAGGCAACCCAGTTTCCAGCTTGGCTCTGCCTCTAACTTGAGTGTGACCCTGAGATACCACATCTCCTGGCTAGGCCTCCATCTACAAAATGAGGAAGTTAGACCAAAAGGAACTCTAAGGGATTTTTCAGCTTGATAGTGGCGACAGCAGCTGCACAGGGGTGGAACAAATGCAGACTTACAGGCTGGAAACACATTTGTTTTAAGGCTGAATGAATGAAGAGTACATGAGAGCTCATGCTAGCCAGGGACAGCGAACTTCCCTTGTCCAGCCGGGAAGATCTGAACATTTCTGTCTCCGGTCTGGTGGTTGCCGTGCTCTGACATGTGCTTACATGCCAACAGAGGGAAACATGCTGCTGGATTTTCAAAAGAATCACCACGGTCTTGGACTAGAGAACGAAACCAAGCATAGGTCTGGTCACCTACCTGATGGCCTCTCCCTTTGGGGAGAGGTCACTCAGGGATCACGGCATGTCAGCTCGAGACAGTGGCAAGAGCCTTGAACTAACAGTCAAACTAGGGTCCTTATAACTTCCACGTCACCGACTAGTTATGTGGCCCTAGACACGTTGCTGTTCCTCTCTGAGCTTGTGGCCTTTTCTGTAAAATAAGGAAGCTAGATCTGATGCCTCTGATATCCCTTTTGATCTAGCAATCTGCAATGTATTGCCTAATCTCATTCCTGCCTCATTTGGCTCCCTTATGACAGCTTGTTTTGTGGGTAATCTTGCGTATCATTAGCCAAAGAAAAACCTGCTTTTGATCTCAACTCAGAGATGGGAAGGGAGGGAGCACAGGAAGGGAGGTTACTTTTTATTCCTTCTTTTGTTGTGTTGCTGAGGAAGTGCTAGACTTCAATTCCATCCCTTAAGGAAGGAGATGCCATCTTCTTCTTTGAGAGGTGAAAGAACCCCTGCAAATTCAGTTACAATGTGTCCCGGAATCATGGCATATTTTGTTACATTAATTAAGGGGAAGAGAGAAGGGAGCTAACTTGCTGAGCACCTATGTACCCTACACCAGTTGCTTTCTTTGTAGAGTCTCATGTCATCTCAACAACCACATGGGAAATCTTACAGACCAAATAATATAGGAGAGATAAAGAAATGAACGCAAATCAGGCACAGCCAGGAGAGTACCTGGAATTAAAAATCAGCCTGTCTTCCTCCAAAGCCTGAATGGCTCCTCTAAGGATGCTACTTCAGCAGGAATTGAAAGCGAGAAGTGGGACGAACTGGGAAAGCCCTGGCCTAGCTGATGTCAGAGATGAAGTTGGTACGCTGAGCAAGGGGTGCTCCTGTAAACTCTTAGGTTCCACAGCAACTAGAGAAACCTCTGTTTTCCATCTTGACTCTTGATCCCTCCACTGGCCTCCTCAAAACCCCACCTATGCCTCCGAGAGCTGGCAGGAAGATGGGGCTGACATCTTTTCTTCAGGAGCAAATATCCTATAGGAAATATCAGCCCCACAAAGTTCCTGCCTCCTCAGCTGACCACATAGATCAGGGCTGGGGACTGTCCCCACATGGTATGTGGGTGGAACAGGGCCCAGCCACCCTCACCTCCTCCCCTACTCCCAAGCTCTGTGAGAAAAGAACAGCTGCTTTCTCTACCTTGGTGGAGGACTCCTTATTCCCTTGCCTGTGTGCATCAGCACACAGGATTCTCAGTCACTAAAGCCAGCTGTGACCTCTGACTGTCCAGACATCAAAAGGGAAACAACACACTGAGTAGCCAAGCTTGCATCCCTGCAGGACAGGAAAGAATATATAAAGACAACCTTGTTTCGATAGGAAAAAAATGAGACAGAAATTGGCTCTTTTTACTGCAGGGAATGAAATCCTATGAGCTCGACTTCAGTTTTAGTTGCAACAAATCTTCATTGAGTCCCCTATATCAAGGGTCCCTAATCCCCAGGCCCAGTACTTGTCCGTGGTCTATTAGGAACTGGACAGCACACAGGAGGTGAGCGGCAGGTGAGCAAACGAAGCTTCACTTGTATTTACAGCTGTACCCCATCGCTCGCATTACCACCGGAGCTCCATCTCCTGTCAGATCAGCACTGAAAAGCTTGCTTCCATTTCCGACATCCTCTCTTTGTAAAGTAAAGTGACAGGGACAGCAACCAAAATGAAATTATGGAGTAGACTGGACCTAAGTAACACACTTCGGGGGTTAATGTCTCCCATCACCCCCAGATGGGACCATCTAGCTGCAGAAAAACAAGCTCAGGGCTCCCACTAATTCTGCATTATGGTGAGTTGTATGCTTATTTCATTATATATTACAATATGATAATAATAGAAATAAGGTGCACAATAAATGCAATGTGTTTGAATCATCCTGAAACCATCCTCCTCCACCAACTGTGGAAAAATTGTCTTCCATGAAACTGGTCTCTGATGCCAGAAAGGTTGGGGACTGTTGCCCTATATGCTAGACCCTGCAGTAGGTGTCTTCGCCATAATTCCATTTCTTCCTTATAATAGTGTTAGGTAAAAGGAAGGCTCAGAGAAGTCAAGGGACCTACTGAGAGTCACTATGAACCCAGACTTTCTGCCTCTTGGCCCAGAGTTCTTTCCATTATCCCACAGCTGCTTTCTCCTAAATGTTCTTGTGAGTCTGTATCTCCATCTATGAGCATGGGTCACAAGGGGATACTGGACCTCAAAAAGATTAAGAGACGTGGTCTGTGTGACCCAGGTATCCTATGTGATGGGAGAATAGCACAATTCTCCCTCTTCCTGCTGCTTCCTCCTCCCCCTGTGTTTATAGTACTTCTCTCCCTGGATGTCTTTTTGGCCCATCTTAGTAGGTATAGGGTCCTGCTATGAGCTCCACAGTACTCTGCACTTTGCCTGTCAGAGTATTTCTCATGCCACATTGTGATTGTTTGCTATCTCTCCTAACTTGTCAGAAGCTTCTGGAGGGCAAGGACAACTTTTCCTTCATTCGCCATTGATTTTCCAGTGCTTGCCGTATAGTCGCTGCTTAACAAAGATTTATTGAATTATTGACTGAAAGGAAAGAAGGAAGAATGAATGGATGAATGACTGGATGGATGGATGATGACTTAGTGTCTCTTCAAAGTTACCATCTCTCCAAGTAATTGAGTAATTTACTCAAATTAACTTACCCAACTTTTCTAGTTTGTCCACAATACCATCCAAAGACAGTGAGGTAGAAGAGGTTTGAATCTTCTGGCTTTATATCCTACCCTAATCATTTACTAACCATGGGATGATATGCAATTTATTTAATCTCTCTGGTACTTAGTGTCCTCATTGTAATATAGCATTGTCAGACTTGTTAATGATGCTGATAATCCATGGAATATACGAGGAGATAAATAAAGGGTTGCTGTCCATCCTAGCATGCAACAATATATTAAATCACTTATATTCATCCTTGGTGCTTATTTGTCTTCTACTTTCTCTCTTCTCCACAGTGATTGTTAGATTTTTTTTTTTTTTTTTGAGTTGAAGTCTCACTCTGTCACCCAGACTGGAGGGCAGTGGGATGCTCCTGGCCACTGCAGCCTTGACCTGCAGGGCTCTGGCGATCCTTCTGCCTCAGCTTTCCAAGCAGCTGGAACTACGGGCGCGCGCTACCATGCCCGGCTCATTTTTGATTTATTGTAGAGATGAGGTCTCGCCAAGTTGCCCAGACTGGTCTCGAACCCGCGGGATCAGGCAATCCACTCACCTCAGCCTCCCAAAGCGCAGGATTACAGGCTGAGCCACCGAGCCCGCTGTTTGTTAGATTCTTAACCCTTTCCAGTCTTTCTTCCAAATGTCTTCTGTGTTGCGTCACCACCTTCATCTTTCATCTATTCTGCAATAGGTTCTAACCAGTTCCTCTCCTTCAGGTTTCTCTTCCAATGAATGAGAGATTTAGGGTGACATTGTTAGGCTCCCCAGGAAGTGGGGAGGGTAAGGGAAGTGTCTGGAAGCTGCATCTGCACATCACTTTACAAAGTATTGAGACCATGTCAATTGTCCAAATTAAAGTGAGAGGATAGAGAGCTTGATGGATACGAAAGGAGTGCTCAAGTTCTCTGTCCCAGGCCAACCCTTGGAAGGCTCCAGGCTTCCGAGTAGCTGGAATTACAAGCACATGCCACTATGCCCAGATAATTTTTTGATTTACTGTAGAGATGAGGTCTCGCCAAGTTGCCCAGGCCAACCCTTGGTCGCAGAAGCTGCCAATTTATACTTCCTAAAATATGGCTCTTATCAAGGTCCTTTTTTTTTTTTTTTTTTTAGTTGGAGTCTCACTCTGTCACCCAGACTGGAGTGCAGTGGCCGTTCCCGGCCAAGGCAGCCTCGACCTACTGGACTCCGGCGATCCTTCCACCTCAGCCTTCCAAGTAGCTGGAATTACAGGCATGTGCTACCACGCCTGGCTGATTTTTCTGATTTATTTTGGAGATGAGGTCTTGCTGCCCAGGTGGGTCTTGAACCCGCGGGCTCAGGCAATCCACTCACCTCAGCCTCCCAAAGGTGCGGGATTACAGGCTGAGCCACCGAGCCCTGCTCAAGGTACTTTAAAAAAAAAAATTTTGTCCATGAGTCTGGAGAAGCTGCAGAAGAGTTCAGAGCCTCCCGTTCAGAGCCCTTCACAGTCTTACTGGGGGCCAACTGTCCCAGGGCATTTTTCTCCAACACCAAATTTTCATTTCATGTATTTTATTTCATACAATGCTCCCTGAATATGCTAAAGGGATTGATTCCTAACTCTGTGTCTCTTTTTTTTTTGAATCAAAGTCTCACTCTGTCCCCAGGCTGGAGTGCAGTGACACGCTCACAACCACCCCAGCATCAACCAGCTGGGCCCCGATGATTCTTCTACCTCAGCCTTCCAAGTAGCCAGAACTACAGGCGCTCATTACCACACCCGGCTAATTTTTTGATGTATTGTAGAGATGAGGTCTCACCAAGTTGCCCAGGCTAGTCTCAGGCAATCCTTTCACCTTAGCCTCCCAAAGTGCTGGGATTACAGACTTGAGTCACCGGGATCGGCCTTTTAAAAAATTTTTATTTTCTTAGAGCTTTGAAAAGTTAGAGCATTGACTGGGAAAGAGTGAATATTGGAACAGATTGAAACTCCAAGTTCCCCAGAACCTCTCTTGTCAGTAGAAGCCCTTTGTCTCCTTTTTTTTTTTTGAGTTGGAGTCTCACTCTGTTGCCCAGGCTGAAGTGCAGTGACATGCTCACAGCTACTAAAGCCTCTACCTACTGGGTTTAGTTGATCCTTCCACCTCAGCCTTCCAAGTAGCTGGAACTACAAGCATGTGCCACCATACCCAGCTAATTTTTTATTTATTTATTGTGGAGATGAGGTCTCACTAAGTTACCCAGGCTGATACTGAATCCGTGGGCTCAGGCAGTCCTCTCACCTCAGCCTCCCAAAGTGCTGGGATTATAGGCGTGAGCCACCATGCCCAGCCTGTCTCCTTTTTTTGAGTCAGGGTCTGATTCTGTCTCCCAGGCTAGAGTGCAGTGATGTAATCACAGCTCAGAACCCTTGATGGTTCAGGAGATCCTTTTGCCTTAATTTCCATAGTAGCAGGGGCTACAGATGGCACTCACCACCACACCTGGCCTTTTTTTTTTTTTTTTTTCCATTTTTTGGAGAGACAAGTTCTTGCTGTGTTGTCCAGGCTGGTCGTGAACTCCTGGGCTTAAGCAATCCTCCTGCCTTGGCCTCCTGAAGTGCTGAGATTACAGGTTTGGGCTGCTGCATCCGTCCCAACTCCCATGTCTTTGTACAGGAATGCCCATGCTTGTCCCTCCCAGGTTCTGTCTTTTGATGAAATTCTAGTCATCCCTGAGGGCCTGGCTTCAGCCTCTTTCTCCTTGGCCACCACCCCAGCCTAAGATGCTCCTCCTTCCTTTCTTGGAATTCCCATTGTTGTGCTGTGTTTTGTTTTGTTTTCTGTCTGGAAAATATACTCTGGCATTTAGTTATATAACGTTCTTAAATTTTTGTTGAAACATTTCACATTGTTGATGTCTTCTCTCCCACCGAACTGAGAGGTCCATTCAGGGTAAGGGCTGCCACATACCTCTTGAACTCCCTCATGGCACCCAGCCCAGAGTAGGGCCCAGTGCAGGTAGGTAATAGGTTGCTGAGTTACAAACTGTCCCCAGAAGCACTCTCACTCTGCTCTTATGGCTTACAGACCCAGGACAAGAGGAAAGAGGCTCCTGACCGAGGGACTGTCATCTCCAGGGGTCCAAGATCCCTTCCAAGAAACATGTGTCAAATACCTACTAGTTATAAGTCTTTGGATCTAAAGAAAAGAGTGTTTGTGACGCACTCTCAGTCTGATCTCATCATTTCCTGTGCTGGTGACTAATGACCTAGAGCTGAAGGCGTCTTGTTACCTTCAACTTGAGCAATGTGGGTTTAAATACACATCTGCCTACACACCCACACACAGCTGTCTTCATGTACAGACCTGTCCTCAAGCAGTAACAGCAATGGTATCACCAAGTTCTTGAGAAAGGCCACCAGGGTGGTAGAGTAGAGGTGGGCTTTAAAGATTTGTGCAAAAACACCAGCTCTAGAGAAAAATAAAAATGGGAGACCTGGGGTGAAGAATTTTTGTATTTTTTAAAAACTTTTTTGTAGGTCTGAAATGATGTCAAAATTTTTTTTAATGGTAAAGCAGAAACAACCAAAAAATTGCCTTCTCTATGCAGTTTCTCTGCCACTTCAGTCTTTAAAAACTCATGTTTTTCCAACATATTCATATAGAAATTATAGTTGTGAACTTATCTATTTCCCTTATTAGACAACAAGTATAAAATGGAAAATGAAGTTACTTCAGAGTCAGAGAACTTTTAAATACTTTATAATATAAAAAGATAATATTTAAAAATATTAGAATATTAGTATTTTGTGGTCTGGGGCAAGATATTTAGCCCCTTCTAAGTTATAGTTTCCTCATCTTTAAAATTGAATAAAAAATGACAATTCTTATTGTCATAGAATTATATAAAAAGATAAATAATTACTATTATTCCTGGTCCATAGTTGGTGTACATGATATACTCATTCAAAAAAAAAAAAAATTCTTTTCATGACCTGCTTGGGCAACTTGGTGAGACCTCATCTCTACAATACATCAAAAAAATTAGCCCCAAGCGTTGTAGCGCGCGCCTGTAGTTCCAGCTACTTGGAAGGCAGAGGCAGAAGGATCACCGGAGCCCAGCAGGTTGAGGCTGCGGTGGCCGGGAGCGGCCACTGCACTCCAGTCTGGGCGACAGAGTGAGACTCCAACTCAAAAAAAAAAATTTTTTTTCTGAATCAGGTTCTCACTCTGTCGCCCAGAGTGGAGTGCAGTGGCCTGATCAGAGCTCACCACAGCCTCAACTTCCTGGGCTCAGATGATCCTCTCACGTCAGACTCCTGAGTAGCTGGGACTATACGCGCACGCCACCATGCCCAGCTAATGTTTTTATTTTTTGTAAGGATGAGGTCTCATTATATTGCCCGGCTGATCTTAAACTCCTGGCCCAAGCAGTTCTCCCTCCTTGGCTCTCCCAAAGTGCTGGAATTACAGGTGTTAGCTTCTGTGCCTGGTTAAAAATATTTTTTTTGTTTTGAGTTGGAGTCTCATTCCTTCGCCCAGGCTGGGGTGCAGTGGCACAGCACGCTCACCGCCACCCCAGCATCGACCTGCTAGGCTCTGGTGAGCCTTCCGCCTCAGCCTTCCAAGTAGCTGGAATTACAGGCGCGTGCTACCACGCCTATTTTTTATTTTATTGTAGAGACGAGGGCTCAGCAAGTTGCCCGGGCTGGTCTCGAACCCGCGGACTCAGGCAATCCACTTGCCTCGGCCTCCCAAAGTGCTGGGATTACAGGCTGAGCCACCGAACCCGGACTAAAATTTTTTTTACAAATGTTAATACCAAGTTCTATTCACTTTGTGTCTTCACACCTAAAAACACATCTAGCGCAGAAATAGTTACTGAAAGAGTGAGTGAGTGCAAATTCACTGCAATTCTATTAAAATAACTCTACAAAACCTTAAAAACAGTCCTTGCTTTTGCAAATGTTCTGAGTGACCTTGTGAGAGTGCCATCACCCCATTCAGGCCTCTGCTTTCCTCATCTATGAAACGGGCTGGTTTTCACTACATCCGAGGACTAGATAATTAAAACTAAGAGCCCTGGAGAGAGGGATGGAAAACCAGGGCAAATCTGTGAGCTGGCAGCCTCCCAGCGCTGGAGAGGTTGATCTTCCTTACAGCGACCTGATCTGGCTTCTCAGAGCTCTGTCCCGGCTCCCAACAAGGGCTTAGGTGAGGCTGAAGGTGAGCGGTTGCATCTCAGACCTCAGTGCAGCGGAGGAAGAAGCCCTCCAGGGACTAAATCCGAGAGTTTAGGTCCAGGGTTTCTGAGAGGCCCAGGACACAAGGGGAGAGCACGAGGTGCAGGCAGTCGAGACCCGAACGCGGCCTTCACAGCCTTGGCCTCGGCTCGCCTGCCGCCGCGACTCAGCATCAGGGCAGAACCCCAGGGCAGAACCCCAGGGGCCGACCTCTGGGCGTGGCTGCCCGGCTCCCCGGCCCCGCCCTCCGCCCCCTGCCCTCGGCGCGCCTGCAAGGCCGGGTCCCTGGCGCGCGGGGAGCGCAGGCCCGACACCGAGGGATCCCGATCCCGCCGCCTTCTTTTTTCCGAAAGGTGGTGGTGCCTGTTTGGGCCAGGGCCACGTGCAGAGAGAGCAGTTTGCCCCAGCCCTTCTTAGCGGCCCCCATCCACCGAGCTCTGGACCCCCGCCCCCTGGAGCTCTGTCGAGGGCTGGAGGCGGGCTAGGGTGTATACCGACCCCAGAAACAGACAGCAGGGACCGCGAGGCCGAGTGTGGCTGCGGTGCCACGGCGGGCGGTGGGATCGGAAGAGCGGCAACCTGCCCGGTGCGGTGCGGTCCCAACCGCCCGCTTCCACGAGCCCTGCCATCTGGTCAGCCTGGGAGTTTCACAGTGACAAAACCAGACGGCGAGGAAAGAAGGGAGAGGAGGGGGGAGACGAGGAAGGAGGCAAGGAGAATACAAACAAGGAGGAATGGAGGGAAAGAGATGCAAGGGAGAAACGACAGATTTGCGAGAGAGAGGAGAGAAGTGCGTGAGCTGCAGGAGAGAAGCGGAGGGCAGGACCGGTCGAGAACCGACCCGGCGGAATCGATGAGGCCCCCGCCCCGGGCTCCCGGCGTCTCCTGCACACCGTCAGCCCTGCGCGGCGCTCCCCGCCACACGCCGCCCCGGACGGCCCCGGGCTCCCCTCGGCGCCCCCGCCCCGGTCGGCTCGCGCCTCTCCCCGGCCGGTCGGCCCCACAGCCAGCCCCAGACGCGGGGGGAGGGACGGAGCGAGCGAGGGCGCGAGGGAGGGGCTGCGGTAGGAGGCAACCATGTGGTTCCAGCTCGGGTTTTTTTCCTCTCTTTCTTCACTCCTTCTTCTTTCCAAACAGGGAAAAGTGTTCCACGAAGCAGTAGCGCCTTTCCGCCTCGCCTTCCCCTCCCTGCGCTGATCTCGGCCCCCGTCCGGGCGCGCGCTGCTGGGGCGAGCGCTGGAAGCCCCTCTGCGCCCGGAGGCGCGGGGCGGGGCGCGGGGCCGGCTCCCGCGCCCGCACATGGCCGCAGCCACCCCGCGCGCATCCCGAGGCGCAGCGCCCAGCTGGCCGGAGGTCCTTCGGCTGCGCCCGGCCGCCCCGGAGCCAGGCAGCGGCTGAGCGGGGAAGTGCCCGCGTCCGGAGATCGGGATGTCCCTCCTCCTCCTCCTCTTTCTAGGTGAGTGCCTCGGGGAGGGCGGGAGTTTGGATGGCCGCGGGCAAACACAGCCCTGAGTCCGGGGGAGACACTGGCTCCGAACGGTTGTCCCCGCAGCCCCCGGAGGGAGCTGACTCCTCCGTCCCTGCCTCTTGGCCACGGAGGAGCACATCTGGCAGCTGAGGACCGCCCAGTCGGCCATCGAAAACGTCTCGCACATCTGGGCCCTTGAGTAGGCTGGGGGGTGGCGGTGCTTCTTGGTCGAGTTTGGCCGCAAAGCGTTTGATGTACAGGGTCCTTTTTAGGGTGGTGTTTAGTTTCTGGGGTATCTAGGAAAACTGAGGAGTTGGGGGAGGGAAGATTTCTCCAGGATTTTTTTGTGCCAGGTTCCTGAGGGTGGGGGTAGTTTTTTGTTTCAAGCAGGCGCCTCCGAGGGCTCAGATTAGAAACAGATGTGTCGGAGGGTGAGAGGAAGGGAATGGAGGAAGAGGCCGGGTAGGAGAGGAAAGGGGAGAGGAAAAAAGGGCCAGGCACTAGGGGCACCGGGAAGGTGCAGTCGCGGAAAGTGACATGGGAGAGGAAGGGCGGGCAAGGGAAGGAGGTGGGAAGGAGAGAGAGAAGGACAGGGCATATGGTGAAGATCGAGACTGGAGGAGATGGAACGGTGTGAAGACTTGGGAAAAATGGAGTCGAGGCCAGAACAGAGAGAAATCGAGCAAGTTGCCACTTTCTCCTGAAACAGGCCCTGGGGCAAAGAGATCCCTCCTTAGTGTCCATTCCTGGTGTCTCCCAGGCAGGACTCTTGGGGCCTCAGAGGCCCTAAAGCACACGGGCTGCCGTGCCTGGGCTGGAAACAGGCAGGCTTGCAGGACAGGACGCCTGGGGATGTGTGTGGCAGGAGCCAGCAGGAGGGTGACTGAGGATATCTGAGGGGACAGGGCAGGCAAGGTGGGCGGGGAGAGCGGAAGAAAAGTACTGTGCACCAGGAAGTGTGGGGTCCCCCTGGAGACAGGACCAAAAGTTAGCTGGAGTTCAGAAAGTCATAGAGGGGTGGAAAGAGCACTGCCCTGCACACCAGCAACGGGAGACTAACTGAGTGACTAGCTGGGTGACCTCGACAACTTCCTTCCTATCCAGTGCTTCTGTTCCCTTAGCTCTAAAATGAGAAAACTGGATGGTTCCGAAGTCGCTACTAGTTCTGACAGTCTACAAAGCAGGAGTGTAAGAGAGGCTGGTGTCTAGAAGAGCCACCAAACAAAAGTAAAGAGGCACTAAAAGTCACCCTGCAATAGGTGACTAGAGTTCTCTGTCTTTTTTGAAGCCAACTAGACCATATGTCTAGGGCAGTCTTGGGCTCACAGTTTATCCTAGTTAGAGGAGTTAAAGAGATGGACTAGACCAAACTCTAAGTAGCGCAGGAGGGGAGGGGCTATGTTCTAAGCTCATTCAGGCATTGATCAAATATTGCAATACTGTTTTTGTGCACATCTGGCATAACTGGATAGCACCTTTACTGGCCTCTGCCACTAAGCTACCAATCACCAGATGTTTAGTAGAATCAAACTTCAGAGCCATCTTATTAAAAACAGCTAGTATGCATTAAGTCCTTGCTATACGGGGGACCTTTTATATGTTACTATCTTGTTAACTCAACTTGTTCTTTTCACCAGTCCCGTTGGCTGACCATTCATATTACCCCCATTTTACAGATGAAGAAATCAAGGTGTAAAGAGGTCAGGTCACTTGCTCAAGGCCACTAGTTCCTATTAGCAGAGATGGGATTTGAATGTAGGCTGTCTCCTCCAGAAGAGTCTTTGCTAAAGTGCTGTGCTGTACAACCTCCTGTCTCTGCAGAACAACAAAGGTTATGTTGTAACGACTCTTAAAGATAATGTCTTAAAGATAAGAGTCGTAGGCAAGTCCAGTTCAGTCGTCTTCATTGAGTGTAACATGTCAGCGTGATCCGGTCCTATAGGAGAGGTCTGGGGAAGGGAAACAAAACTCACATTTTTGAGCACCTGGTCTATACCAGCACTGCGATGGGCACAGTTTACAGCGGATAGTGACATGATTGGTTAAAATCAGCTGGTGTGTGTGCCAGGATTCGAACATTGATGGTGGTCATCCTCTCAGTTCATAAGAAAGGAGCAACTGATCAAGACATGGGGCAAAAGTGTCTTTGATTCACTGGCCCTTCTTTATTGAGGGCCTACTGTGTGTAATCATGTGTCTGATGAAAAAGTAATCTGTTAGGTGGATACTATGCCTTCATTGTGTCTCATGATTTCTTTCTTGGGTCCGTTTCTAAAATTGTTACAAACTAAAGCCAGGTAGAGGAGAAAAGAGGACTGCTGTCTTAGAATTCTGCATAATGGGATTTCCATCATTCTCATTTACTAGTAAGCTGTTGCCACGTCTTGGCTTTTGTCAGGCATACCCAGTCTCATGACATCCCAGCTTTAAGTTGATTCAATTGTGTAAGAGTTGGGCATCTGAGGGAGAAATATTGAGGCAGCCCCTCTGCAATGAGCACCCTTGCATGGGTCATAGGATAAGCAGTTCTGTGGGTTGAATTTGCCTTTATTCGCAATGTGGTTTGGAGCCCTGGTATGCCTGGACATTTTCCAGCAAAACCAGAAAGAAAACCCACAGAGTTGCCTGAATCTTAAAATCATCTACTGATCCTTTAAAAGGGCTGTTCCCAGGCTGCTTCTGATCTGGGCTGGCATGAATTTGGGCCTCTTTTTTTCTAGAGAATTCACAACATCTCTAGAGCTGGAAGGACTGAAAGGGTTTATAATCTGAACAAGGATGGGCCAGTTGACTCCTTGCTTCCCAGATCAGTTAGTGAGGATAAATGACCCACCTCTCTGATATGCATGGCTAAGTAGTGCTCTGAGTCCCATAGAGGAGGAGGAAGGGAAATCCGGCCCCAGTGCCTCCTCTGACCACTACTCCGCCCCTCTCCCCTGCTGTTCAGGTCTTGGTTCCACTTTGACTTCTCTCCTGGACTTCTGTACTCACTGCTGCCTTCCCATCCTTCCTGTCCTCTCTCCTCTGTCCTACACACTGCTACTGAGTAACCCCTTGTGAGGCCAATGCTATAATGCAAAGAACTTGAATTTAGGAATCCGGCAAGTTTTTGGGTTCCTGTTCTGACTCCCTTGGGGATAGGGGCGGAGGAATCTTGAATTCAAAATTTCTGTAATTCTATAATCTTTTGCCCCTCTTCCAAAGCCTTTAGTAGTCCTGTTGCTTATGGCATTGAGAACAAACTCTTTATTCTGATATCAAAGATTTTACACAATAACATTCGCAACTTCTCATCTCCCCATCCCCAGGTAACTCTCCAGGGAACTTGGATTACTCCCTGTGCCTTAAACATATCCCGTGCTTCTTTTTAACTCTATGCTTTTATTTATAATAATCCCCCCACCAAAAATGCCTGCTTATTTCCTGCCCCTGCAGATCTAAATCTTGTTCACTCTCTCAGTCTCCATGACTTCACTAGCTAAATATACTCTTTCCTTCCTTTGAATCCCAATAGCCTTTCTTTTGGCTACTTTGTGGTATGGTGTTCCAATGCTTATCTAACTCCCCACTGGAGTGTAAGCTCCATGAAGACAGGAGTGTCTCATTCATCTGTATACCACCTTCGGAACCTTGCAAAAACCATACACTTGTGAACTATTTGTTAAGAAAGAATTGGATTTTCAAAAAAATTGGAATGTTCAAAGTCAAAAGAGGTGAAATGTTTGGAAGATTATTACTCTTTGACTTAGAAATAACACAATTTTAAGGAGCCCAGTTTTTTGTTTTTTGTTTTTTGAGTTGGAGTCTCACTCTGTCGCCCAGATTGGAGTGCAGTGGCTGCTCCTGGCCACCGCAGCCTTGACCTGCTGGGCTCCGGTGATCCTTCTGCCTCAGCCTTCCAAGTAGCTGGAACTACAGGCATGCGCTACCACGCCCGGCTAATTTTTTTATTTATCGTAGAGATGAGGGCTCGCCAAGTGCCCAGGCAGGTCTCAAACCTGCAGGCTTAGGCAATCCACTCACCTCAGCCTCCCAAAGCGCAGGATTACAGGCTGAGCCACCGAGCCCGGCTGGAGCCCAGTTTTAATTCAGCTTGCTTTTGTACTTTCTTGTCTATTCATGAAAACAGGATGAGTCCTATTTTTTTTTTTTTTTTTTTTGAGTTGGAGTCTCACTCTGTTGCCCAGACTGGAGTGCAGTGGCCGCTTCCGGCCACCGCAGCCTCGACCTGCTGGGCTCCGGCGATCCTTCCGCCTCAGCCTTCCAAGTAGCTGGAATTACAGGTGTACACTACCACACCCGGCTGATTTTTAATTTTATATTATTGTAGAGATGAGGTCTCGCTGCCCAGGCGGGTCTCGAACCCGCGGGCTCAGGCAATCCACTCACCTCAGCCTCCCAAAGGCACGGGATTACAGGCTGAGCCACTGAGCCCGGCTTGATGAGTCCTATTTTTAAAAAATTCTACATAGAACATTACAGGGATGAGAACAAAAAATACATTTGTCCAGATATACTTGTATATATCTGTTATAGAAACGTATTTTATTGTATTGAGTGTGTTAGTTCCAGATTAAAAATAGACTTCTCTGTTGAAACTTCTGCCAGGGTGGCAAAGGAGCTTGGTTTCCCTGAAAATAATTTTGAAGAAGGCTTGAATGCATAGACCATTGGTTTGTACTATAATGACAGGTCTCAGTAGGATTCCATGTCCTCCCCTCATCGTCCCACATTAATGATGATGGTCATAATAATGATCTATTCCCGGTAGGCTCATATCTTGTCTCATCCTATTTTTGTCTTGTGCTCAGCTGGGCAGTGTGCACATGAGTATTTCGTGAATGTATCTAATGATGACAGACAGACATTGTTTAAAGGTAGAGACTGTCAGAAGTGAAAAAAGCTAAGAGATTGTCTAAATCAGTTCTTAAAACTTTGAGTCCCAGGTCCCTCTGAGAACACAACATTAATAAGGGTAGCTGATCTCAAACCAGGCAAGGTGGGGACAAAGGGAGGCCCAAACTTTACCTGTATGATGTCCTCTTGTATACATAATCCTGAGTTATACCCCACATTTTCAAAATAAAATATTTTTTAAAATAAAATAAAGAAAATCATAAAACCACTTCTTAGAAAAAGACACATATACATCAAATTTTGCCAATAATTTCTAGAACTTTCTTGACCTCCTGATACCCTTCCTTGGAACTCAAGTTAATCCTTGATCTAAACCTACCCCTTCTTTGATAATAAAGAAGAAATCAAAGTTTAGAGGGATTTGGTTAAGTTTACACAGCTTGCTTTGTAGAATGGCCAAGTGTGGAACCCTAATTCATGATCTGTCCAATCACACATTCTTGAAGTAGAAAAATAAATGTCTCTTCCTCCTTAATTCATGTAGTTAAGCTTCATGATTACAGTTGCTCTTTAGATGCTTCAGTTAAAAGCTGAATAACTGGCATTGGTTTTTATGTTGAGAAACTGTCTGAAAAATAGGGCAGATGTCATAACATTTCAATTTACCCATCATAACTGGAAATCCTGGAAACTTTTGCAGTGTCATGTAGAATGTAGTATTCAGGGAAAAGGAATTACTACCCAAAGTTCCAAAGATGTGGGTGTGTATGTACAAGGAACAGGACTGGAAATTAATAGCTCCAGCTCCTTACTAATTTTTCTATGTTGTCCTGGGTAAGGCATACCACTTTGAGCTTCACGTCCTCCTCTGTAAAATGAGGGGAGTATTAAATGAGGGTTCTCTAAGTTTCTTTATGCCACTAGCATTCCCTGCGCTTCTTTTAATTTGAGAACTTGCCAGCTGGTCTGGATGTGGTTGTGATTAGGAACACATGGGTGTCACCATGCTTATCTGATTTTTTTAGGCACTGTCCACTTGCAGCAATTGTTAGCATATGATTGTGAGTCCAGAAGGGCTGACTAATTAATGTTAGGAGAGCAATAGTGACCAGAAAGGGGATCTGGAATCAGGTCATGAAAGGTGACAGAAGAGAATAATAGATAATAGAATAATAATAAAATAGTCCATCCTGGAAGTACACTGTGGCACTGTTAGCCAGGGAGTACCATTCAAGGTCAGAATGATGGCCAGATTCCCTTGCCCAGGAAGTTTAATAACTGGATTATTCACCCGTAAGACCTCATCCTAAACCTCACCCACAAAACAACCCCAAGTATGGACACTCAGGACAGACTTCAGTGTAAAGGGTCTATGGTGTAAAACTATTTGTAAGCATGAAGCACTTTCTTCTATTTTTCTTTTTTTTTTTTTTGAGTTGGAGTCTCACTCTGTCGCCCAGACTGGAGTGCAGTGGCCGCTCCCGGCCACCGCAACCTCGAACTGCTGGGCTCCGGCGATCCTTCCGCCTCAACCTTCCAAGTAGTCAGAATTACAGGCATGCACTACCACGCCCAGCTGATTTTTTGATTTATTGTAGAGATGAGGTCTCGCTGCCCAGGCGAGTCTCGAACCCGCGGGCTCAGGCAATCCACTCACCTCAGCCTCCCAAAGGCGCGGGATTACAGGCTGAGCCACCGAGCCCGGCTTCTTCTATTTTTCTAAAGCACAATTTACATATAATACAAAGCACTTATTAAATGTACAGCCTAATGGATTCCTTGCATAGATTGAATTTGTGGCTGAATTTTGAAATATGAATTGTGTATTATTAGCCCACTTGTATCCTGAGAGGAGATTATATGGGCAGGGATATTATGACAGTATAATTAATTTCTAACCTCTGTACAAGGTGTAGTAATTTCCAAAGTACATTTATATACCTATCTCATCCTCATATTGCTCTTTGAGAGTAAATGTCATTACCACTCCATTTTACAGATACACAAACTGAGACGCAGAGAAATAGAATGAGCTTCTCAAGAATAACCTGTTAGTAAACAGTTGAGCTGGGGCGCCAACCCAGGATTGTAAAGACCATGTGCTTTCTGCTTAACAGAAGACACACAGTTACTCTGAAATCAAGACTCTATGCTACCAAGGGGAGAGGGTCAGGCTGAATCAAGGTCTTATTTACAGGATGCCAAACAATGAACCCCAAAGTGAAAAGTTTTGTCAGAACATCCCCTTCCCCGTTTCCATTCAGATGTTTAAGAAATAGTTTGTTTGGATTAATGACTACTGTTTATAACCCCAAATTACTACATATATGATACATGGATTACTAGTTCCTTCCAAATTAGTCAGAAGACTCTTTTTTTTTTTTTTTTGAGTTGGAGTCTCACTCTGTTGCCCAGACTGGAGTGCAGTGGCCGCTCCCGGGCACCGCAGCCTCAACCTGCTGGGCTCCAGTGATCCTTCCGCCTCAGCCTTCCAAGTAGCTGGAACTACAGGTGCATGCTACCACGCCCGGCTAATTTTTGATTTATTGCCAAGTTGCCCAGGCGGGTCTCAAACCCGCGGGCTCAGGCAATCCACTCACCTCAGCCTCTTATAGAACTGAAGGTTATTGTAGAGACCTTGCCCTGCTTTGGGGTAACATACATGAACTTGTTTTATAAGCATGTAATCCTCAAACTGTGGACAGTGAAGGTTTATGGATTGGGTATGACTCGCCTTGTGTGATGCTTTTTCTGGTGATAGTCCTGCTTTCTGGAGTTCTGACTTACTTCCTAAAGAAAGAATGCAGACTGTACCTCCTCTGCCAAAATTCTGGTTATCTGAACTTCTGAACTGTCTGGATTCTGGAAAATAAACGTTTATTTCCTTTGGCACCATATGGACCAAAATGGGGAAGAATGCTGAAATCAAACCTTTATTTTGTTAGCAGCAGTCATTTGGGTCACTACATGTGTGTAGCCTCAGCCAAAGTCTGGCAGCGATAAGACTGAATGCTGCTTTGTTTCCAGAGAAGGCAGGGAGAAAGCAGTTTCCTTTGTGCCCATACTGAGAAGAGAAAATGGGCAACTATCTTCAGAATAGTTCCCCAGCGGGTGTGGAATATTGGAGGTTTTTCTAAAGAGAGGCAGCAAAGGGGATCTGGAATAGGTCACAAAAGGTGACAGAGGAGAAGAAAAGAGAGGAAGAGGAGGAAGAGGAGAAGGAAGGAGAAGAGGAAGGCACAGAATCTGTAGAGGATGAAAAAGCGAAGCTAAACTGACCTCCTGGTGTTTACAAAGCAGCTTCTCTGAGCCTCTGAGCGCATCCTGTTTCGTGGATGGCAGAAGCAGTTCATGATCTCCCTTTTAAGATCTTCTTTAGCGCTAACATCTGAGCTGTAACATTTCTAACTTCATTCACACACTCACACAAAAGAATTACAGAAGGGATGTGCTTTCTAGAGTTCAAGCCCTGAGCTAGGCTCTGAGATTCCAATAATACAAAAGGCAGTTTCCAGCTTCTAAGAACTCAGCTCAGTGGGGGAGACTATTCATAAATGGGAAATTACAGCTAGATGAGGATGCTATCACTGAGGAAAGTCCCAAGGATTCTAGGAGTCCCAAGGAGGAAGCAACTTAATTACGTGCTGTCTTATGGGTATTTCTTCTCCCGCAGTCTTCCAGGACTGTGTCTAATGTTCCTATATACTCTCCCCGCCCCCCAGCATTTACGCATTAGAAGGTGGGGGCTAAATAAGCAGCTGGCTGGGTGATGGATCACCCATCAACATCAGAAAGGAGGGATTAATCAGTGTGCGTCCTTGGCATTCTGCCAGGTGCTTCCTTCCCAGCGTCAGTGTCAGCATCCTTGCCTGCGGAAAGTTATGGTCTCATTCTTCATCACAACCTGCCCGCTACAGAGCCACCTTAATTCCTCATCCCATGGGATGTTAAAAAAATAAAAAAGAGAGAGAGAGAAAAAGAAATATATCAGTGAGTTTGGATTTCTTAATTGAGAATGGCAGTCTATTCACCCAAGGTTCATAAGGTATTCTTCCATAAGGAAAGCAGATGGGGCCAGGCCAAGAATTTTTCTGTCCCAAAAGAAATCCATTGTATTGAACCGAGACTTGGCCCCCACATATTCTTACTTCTTTTCTTGGTGGGGGAGGAGAGAGGAAAAATCAAATCCCTGAGAGGGAAATTGCTTTGTGAGTTCATTGTTTAAATTTAGGCTTGGGGTTGTGGGGGATCGTTCAGACTTGGAGCAATAAGCCTTCTAACCCAACCTCTGTCACTTCTCATTACTTCCAATGACAGTTCCAATTATTTCCGATCACTCTTCAAGGGTAGGGCGGGGGAAGGCGCAGAAGGTCTCCATGTGGACCAGCTGCGCGGCTACCGCTGTAAGAGTCAGCCCCTGGGGTCCCTAGACCTGCTGGAAGCCAGGTTCAGCCACTTCATACTGTGTGACCTTAGGCAGGTTACTTCACCTCCCTAACCTCGGTTTTCTCATCAGTCATTGCATCTAGTAACACTGTCTTAGGTTTTTGGTGAAAATTAAATGAGGTGGTACATACAGAGTTTTAGCACCCTGCTTGGTACATAATAAACAGTTAATGAGTGTCTGTTGTTATTATCATGACTTCCCCTGCTGGGGGAAGGTCAGCCCATGGGTATTTGGAGGTTCTGCTTGAAGTCAGGACCACCAGGCCTTGAGGGCCAGCCTTTGGGGCTTCGGCCACTGAGCTTCCTCACCCTACAGGCAAGTTCCTTGTGTCCTCTGGGGAATGTTGCCCGGCTCCAGGATACTGGAGCCTTTCATAGACCCCATCTGTGCCCCAACTGTCTGCAACTGCTCTGGGAGAGCAACGTTTTAAGTTATTTAGCCCTGAGCAAGAGGTGCCCTCTGATGCTGCTTGGCATATTGTCTGAAGGTGAATGAAGCAATATCACAGCACGTGAGTCTTATTTTCCTGGGCTCTGCCCTTTTGACTATAAGCTCCCTAATGCTTATGCCAACTGGGGCTGCCCCAGCCTGGGCAAGTAACTGGTTGGCTCATTTCTGCTTTCAGTGTCTTGTAATGCTTTATTGAGCAACTACTATATACTAAGCATTGCGCTAGGGACTCTCAGACAAGCAATTTTTTGTATCTTTACAACAACCTGTGAGGTCGGTAGTACTGCTCTATTTTACAGATCAGAAAAGTGAGGTGCAGAAGGTAAGATATTCTGTCTTAGGCTGTATGGCTTGCATAGAGCAAAGCAGCAGCTTTGAGCTGAGTTTGCCTTCTGCTTTGGCACTGATATGGGCAGCAGGCATGGTGAGGCAGCACGGGTCACAGGCACACAGTGACACACAGATGGAAGGCCATTGGGAGACCTGGCCTGTGAGGATTTGGCCTAATAAGCTGCGAGTTCCTACATTCCCCACTTTCCAGGCAGCCATTTGTCTTGACCAAAATTGGACTCCAATGAGTCCAACACCCAGATTCAAGATGTGTTGAATTAGATTTCCTGTTTAAATTTGGAAGGAAAAGGAAAACCTCAAGGTGAGAAGAAAACTCTGGGGTTTTTTTTGGTTGTTTTTTACTGACCTGAAGAGCAAAGTGTGATTTTTCTCCTCATTTAAGAAGGCCACGCTGGTGTCCCAGATTCCTGCAGGCCTAGAATTCCCACTCAGAATGAACTTGGGCCAGGCAAGTGGAGTCTGGGTTTTCAGTGGAGGCCTGGTCCCCATCTGCTTTCCCCTGGAGGAGTTCCGGCCCCAGCATGCTCCTGCCAATTGCAAAGGGCAGCAGGCTCCCGCCTTGCCTCCACTCCACCCTCCTGGGAGGGGAGGCTGGAAACGAGGCCACCTCTCCACAGCCTCCTTCTCTGCTCCACTGCCTCTCACACCCTGTTCCCGGAGCCCTGTAGCTTCCTAAGCCCTGAGGAATCCAGGTGACCCTCCCTACATGCTGCTTCCTTCGCCTGACCTTCCTCCTGCTCTCTCTCCCTGGGCCCCAATGGCCTACTCTCAGATCTGGCACTTAATGAGAGAGAGAGAGAGAGAGAGAGAGAGAGAGACAGAGAGAGAGAGAGAGAGAGAGAGAGAGAGAGAGAAAGAAAGAGAGAGAGAGAGAAAGAGAGAGAGAGAGAGAAAGAAAGAGAGAGAGAGAGAACGAGAGAGAACTCTGGGGGGAGTTTATCTTCACATGCTGCCTCTCTCCCTTTCTGTCCCCCTCCAACCTCTCCAAAGACTCACCCACAACCTCTGGGACGGACCCCTTCTTGGAAGGCTTTGCTTTCCATGGCCTTAGCCTTGCCCAGGTCCCTCACTGTGCATTTGAAGATCTCCACATCGTTGACCTCCAATGCCCTGTGGCACCTGTGTCTTCACCACCTGCCCCCTGACCAGCTCCCTCCCGTCCTTCAAGACAGCGACCTAGGCTCTGCTGGCGCCTCATCTGAGGTCTCCCAGACTCTGCAGGCAAAGAGAACTGCTCACCTCTCTGAACGCCTAGAGCATCTTGTCCACACCTTTAGAATCGCTTATGGCACATTATGGTATAGTTTGGGATTCTGCTGCGTCTTTTCTGTGTGACTGTGAGCTAAGAACAGTATCGTATTATCAGGGATACCAAGCCCGGAGGCTGGCACATGTTAAATCCTTGGAAAATGAATGAATGAGGGAACAAACAAACTTGTGAATGTACAAGTTAATGCATGTAAAACGCAAGCTTTAAAAGTATAAGCCAGGTGCGGTGTTGTGTGCCTGTATTCCCAGCTACTCAGGAGGCCAAGGTGGGAGAAATGCTTGAGTTCAAGTCCAACCTGGACAACATATTGAGATCCCATCTCTTTAAAAATGACTGGGTGCAGTGGCTCATACCTGTAATCCCAGCACTCTGGGAGGCTGAGGTAGGAGGATCACTGAGTTCAGCAGTTCAAGACCTGCTCAGGTAACATAGTGAGACCTCACCTCTAAAAACAGAAAGAAAAAAAAGTGTTACCTCTCCCTAGAGTATCTTTAATGGGGAATTCTTTATTATCAAAAAGGCCCAAAAGAGGAAACAGTAAACTGAGGCACTGAACAGAAGGTGGTGCGAATGTTCGCAGACAGAAGAGCCTTTCTAGCTAGCCTCAAGAGCACACCACCCAGGAGGCCAGTCACAGTTAAGAGTTCCGTGAAAAGGACTGACCCTGAGTTGCTGGAAGGGCATAGTTAGAGCCGTATAGGGAGCAGATCCCCGGGAGGTGGCACGACATCACGGAGCCCTCTGCTTTCAATCTGGTTGAGGAGTGCCTGCAACCAGTCAGCCCTTTTAGACTTCAGTGATTTATTTTCCACTTAATAATTTTGGGGCACGTGACTTCTCCTTGCAGCATTATTCTGAACCTTAACTTCATTAGCAGGCACGGCCAACCCAGCAATGCTGACTGAGTTCTTCTCTGGCCCATTAATTCCTCGGGGATGAATGGCAGAAATCGTGTGCGGGTCTTCGCTGACTCAGGGGCTCCTTCCCCGGCACATGGGGATTGTGGCCCTCTTCCTCTCCTTTCCTATTTCCCTCCTGACTTGGCAGGAACACAAGTCATCCAGAGATCACAGAAAGTTTTGGTGGGATTTTTAAAAATATGACCTCTAGACTCATTGTTTATGCATATGTTGGCATATTTAGGCTTTAAGACAACGTTGTGAGGCAGATATTATCAGCCTCCATTTTACAAATAAGGACCAGAGAGGTTAAGAAATCTTCTGAAGCCGGGCTCGGTGGCTCAGCCTGTAATCCCACGCTTTGGGAGGCTGAGGTGAGTGGATTATCTGAGCCCGCAGGTTCAAGACCCGCCTGGGCAACTTGGCGAGACCTCATCTCTACAATAAATCAAAAAATTAGCCAGGCACGGTAGTGCGCCCCTGTAGTTCGAGCTACTTGGAAGCCTGAGGCGGAAGGATCGCCAGAGCCCAGCAGGTCGAGGCTGCGGTGGCCGGGAGTGGCCACTGCACTGCAGTCTAGGTGACAGAGTGAGACTCCAACTCAAAAAAAAAAAAAAGAAATCTTTCGGGTCTTACATATCTAGTTAGTCGAATCAAAACTAGAAGACTGATCTTCTGGCTTCCAAATCATTGTTTATCCCATTGCCCCACACGACCGGGGCCCCCGTTACAAGTGGCAGCTGCACACCACAGCACTCAGCAAGGATCTGTGCTGACTTCTGACTTCTGGTGTCTTATCTCCAGCTCAGCTCATCGAGTGAGCATCCAGTGAGCTTTCTTTGAAAGATGATGGCCAAGGCTGGGCTCGGTGGTTCAGTCTGTAATCCCAGCCCAGGAGGAAGGCCGAGACGAGTGGATTGCCTGAGCCTGTGGGTTCGAGACCAGCCTGGGCACCTTGGCGAGACTTCATCTCTACAATAAATCAAAATTAGCCAGGCATGGTAGCGCACGCCTGTAGTTCCAGCTACTTGGAAGGCTGAGGTGGAAGGATTGCCAGAGCCTGGCAGGTTGACACTGGGGTGGCTGTGAGCATGCCACTGCACTCCAGCCTGGGCAACGGAGTGAGACTCCAACTCAAAAAAAAAAAAAGAAAAGAAAAGAAAGATGACAGCCAGACAGGACCAGCTTCTGGGGGAGGCTTGCAATTTATATCCCATGTACAGTGACCAATCACCCAAATTTACCCAGGACCAGGGGTTTCTCAGGACTTGAAATGCAAGATTTTTAGTGAAGCCAGGACAGTCCCAAGAAAGCCATTTGGTTGGTCACCCTAGTAGTAAAGTATCTCACAACTGAAAGTGTGATCCTCAGACTAGAGCAGTGGTTTCACCAGGGAGCTTGTTAGAGATACAGAATCTTGAACCCTACCCCAGATCCACTGAACCAGAATATGCATTTTAACAAGATCCTTGTGGAAGGGGGAACGTTTTTTAGGAAGTGCTAGAGCAAGACGTAAGGCACATATGACAGGAATCAGGGGAATGAAAGAGTCACAGCTGACTTACCTACCTGGGAGAGGTACCGTTTTTACTTTTAGAAACTTGTATTTTACATTTTATGGCTTTGCCATAACCCAGGTGATGTGGGTTCATAAACTGAGGAAGAAAGGAGTTAAGGGTCCCCCTTTCCAGGGAATTGGAGCGAAAAGCTGGAGGTGCCTCTGTGCTGTGTGAGCCTGGGGTGAATCGTGGTTCAACTTTTCTGTTTCTCCTTGAAATGGTGATGTTCCTACAAGGGCTCTGGAATTTTCTGGATCCACTGGCCTACACCCTCTTACTGAGGACAGGCTGGAGTGTCACAGTTGACAGCAAACAAACTAGAATGTGCTTGAGGACAGAAATGGCAGCCTGCGCTCTTGGGACCGTGGGCTCAGGCCCCAAGAGCACAGCAATGAACGCACGGAGGGTACAGCATATAATAGGGGCCAGGCTTGGTGAATAGTAGACTCTAAGTATTACTAGCAGAAGTAATACTGAGGCCATTGAAGAGGGCTTCCAAACCTACATGGTCTCCCGTTTGACACCTGGCTCGACGTCAGAAGAACCTCAGCCAGCTTTGCAGACAAGTTATCAGTGGCTACTCAGCCTATCTTTTCCCGGTGGTGACCTCGCTTGGACGGAAACAGATGTGACAGGAACCGTGTTCCAGGTAAGGAGGTGGTTGGCCAACTCCTCACCTGCTGCTTCAACAACTTCTCTAGGCCTTGGCTCATCTCAAAATAAATCTGGGTCAAAGTAGTTGTTCAAAGTCTTTCTAATGGGCGCTGTGTGTCATCCTGGGTCAAAGCAGTTGTTAAAGTCTTTTCAATGTGTGCCATGTATCGTCTTTTGTTAATGTTTTTGCTCTGAAAGCTGACTGTCAGATGTTAGAATAACAGGCACCAAGCAAGGTAGGAGAAGACATTTGTATTTCTGGGACTGCAGAGCAGCCTTGAACTAAAAGAAGCATAACCCACATTTGTCGCTTTTCTCTCAATTCCAAGTCACATGCCCAGTGGGGAGCCCAAAATAAGGGCAGCCCAGGGGAGGGAATGACAGGCAGGCCTGGAGATGAATGTGTTCATCGTTCAGTTGGAGCCGTTACAGACAAAGCTGATTTCTGCTGTGATATTTATCCCATCCTGACACCAAGAAATCAAACTGTCATTTTTCCTCATAGTAGGGTGAGATGTTTCTGACCTAGGTTTGGTTTTATAACAGTTTCTTCTGTGCGTGTTGCTCTCCCTGGAATCTCAAAGGGCTTGGTTGGGGGTGGATTTTAGAAGAAGACCCAGATTCCAGTTGTGGAGCAATTCCCTTGCTTGGTACTGTGGGCGGAGCTGGAGCCTGTGTGACCCAAGAGGCTGCAGTCTGGTGGAAGTACTAGATTGACAGAGGAAAGAGGAAGTAGGGAACCAAGTCAGACAGAATGGAGCTAATTGTCAAAGTGTGTGGTATAGACAACAAATGAGACTGGAGTTTTGGGAAAGACTAGTCAGGAAGACAGAAGATCTTACTTCAGCTGCCAGTGGAGCAAGAATACCTACTGTGAGGTGAAAGCACAGTCACTTGAGGGCATTGCTTCAAGTGGTGAGTGAGGGGTGGAAGCGTAAGAGCCTGGGGCCTAGGAAGAGAGAGGGGAAAGGATACTTGGGGGGTGGGGTGGAGATGCTGTGAAATTGTTATCCAGCTTCACTCTGGAAATAGCACACATTCATAGTTTACTGGCCAATTTGGGAACCTACCTCAGGCGGTATTGAGAAGTGACATGGGCACCTGACTTTGTGTCTCAGTTTTTTGCTTTGTTTTGTTTAGAGTTGGGATCTCACTCTGTTGCCCAGACTAGAGTGTAATGACACAATCACAGCCCATTGCAGCCTCAGTCTCCACTCTGGTGATCCTTCCGCCTCAGCCTCTTGGGTACAGGTGTGCGCCAACTACACCAGGTTAATATTTTTTTTTAAAGATGAGGTCTAGCTTTGTTGCCCAGAGTGATCTTGAACTCTTGGGATCAAGCAGTCCTCCCACCACAGACTCTCCAAGTGCTGGGATTACAGCCATCTTGCCAGCCAGGGTCTCCATTTTTACCCTGCCCTAGAAGAGATGGAAAGAAGAAACTGAAGGTCCCGTCCCACGCTCCAGAGGTCGAGTTCTGTGGTATTCCTTGGTGAGGAACCACAGAATTCCTCACAGTTCTTTCCTCTGCAGGCAGTGTGAGCTGATGCTCTTGACGCTGAGGTTGGACCTAGAGCCCTTCACACCGGCATCCCTCCCAGCTCCCCCAACCTCCCTGCTACTGCCTGGTTCTACCCACAGCACTTTTCCTTCACTAAGAATAGAGCTCAACCTTCTCACAGGCCTCTGGACCCCATGCTGTCAGACTCTGCCCAAGCCTTTGCCCCCAAGAATGCCAAAGTGGTTTCTGTCTCGGGGTCTTTGCACTTGTTTTTCCCTTGCCCTGGAATGCCCTTTCCCCCAATTCTTGCAAGCCTGGCTCCTTGCCTTTCAGGTTTCAGTACAAATATTGACTCAGTGATGTGATGCTTTCCCTGAAACCCTCCCCAGCTCTAGCCCCAGTCTAACCAGAGCCTCAGCCTAGTCACGAGCCTGTTGCCCTCTATATTTCTTTCTAACATTTATCACTCTCTTTTTTTAACCCCTGTGCATTTCTGTCCTAGTCCGTTTGGACTGCTGTAACAAACCCCCATAGACTGGGTGGCTTATAAACAACAGAAATGTATTCCTCACTGTTCTGGAGGTGGAAAGTCCAAGATCAAGGAGCCAGCAGATTTGGTGTCTGGTGAGGACCATTTCCTGGTTCATAGACAGCCACATGGTGGAGAGGACAAGGACCTTTTTTATAAGGCTCTGCCCTCACAACCTAATCACCCCTCAAAGGCTCCACCTCCAAATACCACCATCTTGGGGGTTAGGATTTCAACATGCGAACTTTGTGGGGGACACAAGCATTCAGTCTGTAACAATATGCTTGTCTATTGCTTATTTCTGAAATAGCCTAGACTTTGTCTATATCATTTACTTTGGTGTTCTCAGTGGTTAGAATAGTGTCTGGTCTAGAGATGCTCAGTAAATATACGATGGATAAACACTTCTGCTCTTTTCTGCACGGTAGGTATAGCAACAGAGAATGAACCATTTTGTGCATTATAATGCCCTTAATAGACATTATTTCATTTAGTCCACATGGCAATCTACCAAGTAAGTACTATCAGGATCCCATGTGACAGATGAAGACACCAAATGTAATAGAGGTTAAGGACTTGCTGGAGGTTACACAGCTAGTAAGCAGTGACGTCTGGATTTGAACCCAGGCGATCTGACCTTTGAGCTGGTGCCATGAATTAATATGAAGGTCTCTAGGTCCAACCTCAATGTCATCTAAGCCAGGGCTTCTCAGAGTTTTAGGATTTACCTGGAGATCTTGGTAAAATGCAAGGTTTGATTTAGAAAGTCTGAGGCAGCGCCCAAGATTCTGCATTTCCAGTAAGCTCCCAGCCAATGCTGCTTGTCCATGAAAAATACCTGTCAGGAAGGGAGAGAGGAAGGGAATAAGCAAGGGAGGGAAGGGAGAAGGAGAGAAACTAAGGCTCAGAGAAGTTGGGTGGCTTTTCTTAAATTGTAAAGCTAGTTAATGGCAAAGTTGGGACTCCAGCCAGGTTCCTGGCTCCCAACCCAAGGTTGTTTGAACCCTCAGCTAGCCCAGGGATCTGAAAGCATATCTACATCTTCAAAGACCATTTGCAGGAATACAGTCACCTGAATTAGAGATTACAAAGGGGGCCCAGGATATGGGCCTCTGCCCCCTGCTGATCATTGCTAGGCATTTAATTGCCTCTGGGTCTTGCCATTACTGGGCACAACAGTTCTTGTTTTGAGACAAGAGTGTTTCCCCCTAGAATTTCCAAACCACCTTCTAGCACAATCACTAAGGTGCATGATCTCCACTCTCTCTGCCTTGTGGAAAGAAAGTGCTGTGAGCGTGGATTTCCAAGTCCCCTCTGGCTGTTCTAGGCTTGGCCATGACAGTGTTTGCTATGACGAGTGTCACTTCATTTGTGCGACCTCCAGCCTCCCCTTCCCCTTTCTTTCTGACATAGACATGTAGACGTGTTGAAAACGTTGCAAGTCTATCCTGCCTTCCACCCACCAGAAAGCCCTTTCTGGAAGGTAATTATCCATCCTCCCTTACAGCAAACAACAGGAAATTCAGTACTTGCAAACAGTCCTTCCATTCTCAAGCGGCTCTTACCGTGAGGAAGGACTTTCTGCTCTGAGCTGGCATCTCCCTTCCTGGAAACTGCCACCCACAGAGGCCACAAGCTTTGTAACAGCCATGAGTGCCTTACAAATAAAGGGCCCTCCAGTTTATAAAGTAACATTTTAAAAACATTTATCTGTGCTAGACATTTTTGTATATCTATCACCTCATGTAATGCTCACAACCACACTCTGAAGTACATAGCATCAGTCTCCATTTTACAAATATGGAAACTGAGGCTCAGAGGGGTTTAAGTGATTTTCCCCAAGACAGAGGGCCAATAAACTCCAGAGGCCATATCCTTCCTACAATGACGTAGCCACACATCTTTCTGCTGCCCCCAAACCCTTTAAATAGTCAGAAAAAGTCCTTTCATGTGGGTCTGCTACTCCAATCTTCTCTTACAAAGGAAGAAGCCTAGTAATTATAATGAGTGCTAACCATCAAGAACTGAGGTCATGTTATGTGTCAGGCACCCAATATGTAGACTGAGTTCATCTTCATAACAGCCTTCAAATAACTCCATTTCATAGACGAGCAAAATGCTGAAACTCGGAGAAGCAATTTGTCCAGTGGCACTCAATTAGTAAATGTCAGAAAGCTAGAACTGATCCTGGGTCTCTTTGACTGTGGAAATAAGAAAAATGTTGGGGTTAAGGAATGGAATGAAGACAGTGGAAATTCAAGTGAGAATTGATGCAGACTTGGATGTGCTCCCATTTGAACTGTCTTTCTTGTGTTGGCATCCTTGGCCTCTCCTATGGAATGCCTTAGTATGAAAGAGGGCTCTTCAAGGGTGCCTGTTCGAGCAGGGGAGTAGGGTCTGAGTTACTGAGCCCACTGCTCTGTGGAGGTCATTTGATACCAATTCTAAGTATACATTTTAAAAATCAGCTTTATTGGGATAAAATCAAGATATAATAAACTGCACATATTTAGAGTATATAATTAGTTAAGTTTTGGTATATATGCACATACCCATGAAACATCATCACAATCAAGGTATTTTAAAGATGTGTCATACATCCAAAACAGGTGGCCTCCCCAGTAATGAGTTTGTGAGGTTCTAATCTTCATGGAGGGGACAGTAGAAGGACTCAGGAAGGATAATGAAAACTCATTTCTGATCTCTGGCAAGCCTTGGGGAAGGCTTAGACCAAGGCTCAGCTATCATCCAGATTGTAGAGGACCTGCCAGCCTCCCTTTGTTTCTAGACTTCCATACTACTTTGTAGATATGGGATTTATTTTTTATCTTGAGGCTAGAGTCCATATTTTCAGCCCTGTTTGGCTTCTCTGGATTCCTATGAACCCTCTATCTGGGTTCAAGAGTAATTTTACCAACAAGTTCTTGAGGCTGAAAAGTTAAGTAAAATGTAACCCGAGAGTATTGATCCTTCAGCTTAGGAACCTCTCTTTAAGGTTCCTGATTTAGCAAGGATGAAATGACCCACTCAGGCCTTCAAGAAGATACCCAGAGACAGCCGGCATGGGGGTCAGTGTCCATTTCTCACCTTCCCTTCTGCTCCCTTTCCCTCACTCTTGCCTCTTGAAACCCCACCTCATCCCCCAAATACACACTGTATCGAAGGGAGCAAAAATAACCCAAAGAGGTGAGGGTTTCCAGGGATGAGCTCTGATTTCAAAGACAGAAGCTTGTTCTAGGACAGCCAAAATGCCATCTTTCCCCTAAGACCTTCCTTATTTCCCAACATCAAAATAATGTCTGTCTTCTCTAAATTCCCATTAACTTTCCATCATGCCGACAATCACCTTCCACCTTTTGAAATGAAATTCACACACACACATCTTCTTTCACTTTCTAGACCATAGGCTATCTGAAGGCACGATTCTGATCTGATTCTTCTTTGCATCCTCTCCAGTGTCTAAAATGTAGTACACAATGGGTACTTGTTGAACAAATTAATAAATGATTCAACTTGTCCTAAACCTCAGGGAAGGAATCAGAGCTGAGCATAGCATTACCCTGATGTCTCTCACACCACATGCCATATATGAAGTATCAGAATAAGATACCCAAAATGGTGATTCTCATATGTGTGACAAATAAATAGAGCCAGGGAGGCCAGGCATGGTAGTTCATGCCTGTAATCCCAACACTTTGGGGGGCTGAGGCGGGAGGATTGCTTGAGCCCAGGAATTCAAGACCAGCCTGAGCAACACAGAGAGACCTCATCTCTAGAAAAAGTAGAAACATTAGCTAGGTGTGGTGGTGTGTGCCTATGGTCCCAGCTGAGGCTGAGGTTGGAAGGATCATCTGAGCCCAGGAGGTTGAGGTTGCAGTTAGCCATGATCATATACTGCACTCCAGCTTGGGTGACAGAGTGAGACCCTGACTCAAAAGAAAGAAAGAGAGAGAGAGAGAGAGAAAGAAAGAAAGAAAGACAAAAATACAAACTACTATCCTGCTGTTAAAATTATTCCTGAAAAGAAATGGCATTTCAACAACAATAACAAAAAAGCAGTTGGCAGCTATACATGAATAGTTAACATCTACCGAGTGCCAAATGTATACCAGGCACCATTCTAAGCATTTTAAAACTGTCTCATTTTACACATATACACATTACATCATCTATATAATTTTGTATTTCCCTACGAAGCTATGAGAATTTAATGGACCAGAGGCATGAGTTTATACCCTCATGCTAGGGAATCACTAGATGAGAAGGTTTCATGAGGTAACTCGCAACTGTAGGAGTCAAAACTTCTGTGAACCTTAAACTTTTCACCTGATGCAAAGGCCAGGATGTGATTTTTCAGAGTGAGCTCGTCTATGCAGAATCTAGATGACAAACATCTTCCTCTGGAGTTTTCTTTGATATATGGAGCCCATTGAGTTCTGCTCCCTGTTGACACTGAAACTCATAAGCTTGCAGCTTTTGTTAAATGCAGTGCCCCAAGTCAATCATAATTCAGCCAAAGCTCAAATGCTTCCAACTACATTTTCACACAAAAGATAAAGGAAAGCAAGCTGGGCACAGTGACTTGCACCTGTAAACCCAACTACTCAGGAGGCTGAAGCAGGAAGATCAGTTGAGCCCATGAGGTTGTGGCTGCAATGAGCTCTGGGAGTGCCACTGTGCTCCAGTCTGGGTGACAGAGTGAGACCCTATCTCAAAAAACAAAAAAGAAAAAAGAAAAAGAAAGAAAGAAAAAAGGAAAAGCTACCACTTTTGCAACAGACAGCCCCTTTCCCCCATTCCTTGCCTGTATTTTCAAAATCTTAACATCCCACTCTTATATTTCTTTTTTTTTATTTTAAGAAAGCAGGATTGCTGGCCTCGGTGGCTCAGCCAGTAATCACATGCTTTGGGAGGCTGAGGTGAGTGAATTGCCTGAGCCCGCGGGCTTGACACCCACCTGGGCAACTTGGTGAGACCTAATCTCTACAATAAAATCAAAAAATTAGCCGAGTGTGGTAGTGCACACCTGTAGTTCCAGCTACATGGAAGGCTGAGGTGGAAGGATCGCCAGAGCCCAGCAGGTCGAGGCTGCGGTGACCGGGAGTGTGCCAACTGCACTCCAGTCTGGGCGACAGAGTAAAACTCCAACTCAAAAAAAAAAAAAAGAAAGAAAGCAGGATTTATTGAGAGGACAGAAAAGCTCCCACAGTGGGAGGGGACCCGAAGGGGTTAACCCCCACTCTTATATTTCACAATAAGTACAAACCAGATGGCTTAAACCCAGGGAAAAAATGCTGAGTTGAGTAACAGGGTTATGAATTAAATAACCCTTAGACAACCATTTAAAAAAATCTTAAGTGCTTCCTAATTTCTAGATTAAAGGAAATCATGAGTCCTTAAATAGAAAGAGAATATAAAAGACCTTAGCTTCCCGCCTGTAGACAGAAGAGCCTTCTCCAGAAGATGGATAGGCCAACAAGGTCACCCATTGCAAAAATTCTCCCCAGAGACCAGACACATCTTCCAAAGAAAGAAGGAGGCAGTAAGTGGGAGGCTCTGTTATTTATTTTTTCAGTGCTTAACAAAACAACTCAAGGAGACCCAATGTCAGGCCTAGATGTGAAATAATACATTTTGGTAGGCAGCGCTTTAGTGTAGAGATGGAAAAGGAGCAGGATTCCAGAGAGAGTGTGGTTTAGTCCTGACGGTCTTTGTGCCATCTCTTTCTGTTAGTCTTCTTGCATCCCTGGATAGGGAAGAAGGAAACAATGGGAAGTTCCTATTATACACAGTGTGCAATGAACAATGTTTAAACTACTTCCTGTACTCAAAAAACTAGATGCAGGGAACTATGAGATAGCATATTGCAGGAGAATGGACACTTAAGTAAGTGTAGGAAGAGCTTGCTGTGAAGGACAATGTCCTGACCACTACAGGAGGTGGAAAGCTTAGGTTTCTAGAAGTTTAGATTCCTAGGCCTGGAATTTTAAAAATGTGATGGGGGAGTGGGGCATTCTGGATAGTACCATTATTTATCAGCTGTGTGACCCTAGGCAAGTCACTTATCTCTGAGTTTCCATTTCTTTATCTGCAAAACAAGGACACTAACTCCCACTTTACAATGGAGGAAGGTGTGGCTCTTAGAAGTTGAGGAACTTAGCCAGAGTCACAAACTTGTACACCTTATTGCCAAGCCTGTGCTGTTTTCTTTAATCACCCCAGCTCTCAAGATGAGATCATATGCATCAAAATGTCTGTAATGAGCCAGGCACTATGCAGTCATTCCCTTGTGGTTATTATGTGCAGACTTCCATCTGGCATGTATAAAAAGGAACGTCGGCCCACGTCTACATGTGTCCATGAATGCATTCATGTGAGGCTGTGCTTTACAAATAGAAACAGCTTTATGGTCTGACTGGCATGAATAGCAGGATAGAACCAGGGACTCTCCCAGAAAATCCAGGTTACGTGGTAGCTCCGGCCACAGGAAAGCCGTCCTGTGTCATGGGCAATTTTACATGCTCTCACACCAGCACTGCAGCTGGCACGGGCTTGTTCTCAGCAGGGGAACCCAGGGACACTCTGGGATGATCCTACCTACCATCCTATCCCAGAACTGAGTTCTTTCTAAGAGGTTAAAGCAAACCACATCTGCTCTTACTGATCTTTGTTCTAGGGAAGTCTGGGGAAGCGTGGGGAAGGAGGGTGTTGGCTTTGAGGGAATATGACATCTTATGCAACCTGAAAAGGTGTCATGTAGCCCTTCCAGAATATCCCTCCAAGAATGCTCATATATCATTAGTGGGGTACAAACAGCACAAACCTTTTTAAAGCACAGTTTAAAAGTCAGCTTCAGGAATTTAAAAACTATTCACAGCCTTGGCCTAATAATACCATTGTTAGAGACATAATCAAGTACAATGTACAAAAGTTAATGTACAAAAACCTTTACTGCAGCAAAAACATTAGCACAAACTAAATGTCCCCAAACAGGAAAGTGACTAAGAAATTATGATTCATGAATCTATATAATCAAATATAATACTGCTAGTAAAACAGATGACAATAAATTTTATGACTTAGATAAATGCTGATGATATAATGGTGAGGAAAAAAGAGTACAGAACTGTATATGCAGTCTAGTACATTCTCTACTGTGCAAATGTATAAATGTGTGGAAAAAGACTGGAAGAAAATTTGCATCAGAATGTTAAGAGCTGTTACAGATGATTATTATTTTTTTCATTATTTTGCCTTTATCACTCATGTTATTATATAATAAGTATGTATAACTTTTGTTTTTAAAATGTTACTTTAAAAATTGCTGAACACCTAAATGCCCCTCATCCATCAACGACGTTCTCTTTTGCTTGAATTAGTACTACAGCCTCCTGACTGCCCTCCCTCCTCCAGTCCCACCCTTTCCCAGTCTGCCAGCTGTCTGCAGGGTTATCATCTGTTGACACTTAGCGAGCAAGCTGGCCCTGGGATTAATGCAGACTTTGGCTACCTGTTGTCTCCAGATCAGGAGAACCCTGTCAAACTCCTTGGCATGACTTGCTGTTCCCCACACAGGCCAGACCTCTTCAGATAGCCTACTCTTCCTGCATGTTCTTTCTCTTACTTGGGATGCCCTTTTCCCTCCTTTCTACCTAGGGGGTTGGTCCTCTGGGAAACTTTGCCCTTCAGTCTCAAGCAGAGCTGGTTGCTGCTTGTTCTGCTCCCCAGAGATGTTGCTCATACCTCCATTTTAGAAAAATCATAGTTTGTTGTGATAAAGAGATTTGACCAGTGAGGTGGCGCACGCCTGTAATCCCAGCTCCTTGGAAGGCTCAGGCGAGAGGATTGCCTAACTTAGGGGTTCGGAACCAGCCTGAGCAACATGGCAAGACCTCATCTCTACGATAAATCAAAAATTTAGACGGGTGTGGTGGTGTGTGCCTGTGGTTCCAGTTGTTTGGAAGGCTGAGGCAGAAGGATCACCTGAGCCCAGCAGGTCGAGGTTGTGTTGGCCGTGAGTATACCACTGTACTCCAGACTGGGTGACAGAGTGAGACTCCCACTCAAAAAAAAAAAAAAAAAAAAGATAAATATATTTGAGCATCTCCTTGCATAAGATCATATGATTGTGAGGTGAAATCTGACACTCATTCTTCTTGGCAGGCACAAAGTTGTTGCCCAGTGATGAACAGATTTAAAACAAAAAACAAGCCGGGCTCGGTGGCTCAGCCTGTAATCCCGTGCCTTTGGGAGGCTGAGGTGAGTGGATTGCCTGAGCCCGCGGGTTCGAGACCTGCCTGGGCAGTGAGACCTCATCTCTACAATAAATAAAAAAATCAGCTGGGCGTGGTAGTGCTTGCCTGTACTACTTGGAAGCTACTTGGAAGGCTACTTGGAAGCTACTTGGAAGGCTGAGGCAGAAGGATGTTCGGAGCCCAGCAGGTCGAGGCTGCGGTGGCCGGGAACGGCCACTGCACTCCAGTCTGGGCGACAGAGTGAGACTCCAACTCAAAACAAAACAAAACAAAAAACTGGTGACTGAGCTGGGACCAAGGGGGCAGCAGAAAGTACTCTCACCAAGCAGACAGTCTGTACAAGATGACCATGAGGTGATCTTCATGCCTCACAGCAGCAAGAAAAGGCAGGCTTCGTGTTCAGTAAAACACTTGTGTTAGCCAAAAGGAGAAACTTCCACAGGTTGCTTCATTCTCCTGGATGACCGACTGGAGTAGAGGGATGCCTTAAGAATGGGGTAAAAGCTTCCCTACCTAAGAGGGGTTGGACACTTTCTTGGAGACTGGAAGATGGACAAGATGACCTTAGCCAGACCTAGGCTTCAGTGTGTTGTCCAAGGGGACAGGGTGCAAGCTCCATCCTGCTGTAGGCCTGGGCAAGTTTCCAGATCAGCTGCCCTCCAAGCCCAGATCTGCAATTTGATTCTAAAGCCCTGCAGACAAAGGGGACTGTCTTAAGAGTAGATCCAATAGCTCAGGAAACCCAGCAGGACTCCACAACACTCATTAGCATCCTAAGTTCACATAAACATACATGGGGGCCTGTGGATTCCCCTGGGAGTCCCAGAGGTCCTCACAGCCAGAGCAAAATTGCTCCCTCTTTGACCTCCTCTTGGACTTTCGAAGCCCAGCTGCTTGGGGTAGTTCAGCCTCCTCCAGGGATTCCCCAGCAGGAGCTTGACAGCTCATTTTTAGTGCAAAAATAGACACTTGGTGTGTTTGGGGGGATCTGGAGCTCTATTCGCCCCTCCCTTCCTTAGGGTGGCCTTTCAGATCCAGGGGTCTCTGAGGATCTGGAATTTCCCTACTATCCTCTCTATGCCAGACCCTGGAGGATGTAGCATATTCTGCGCATAACACAGGGAGGGCAGACACGAGGGTTGAGAGAAATGAAAAGATTCAGGGCATTTTGGTTTTTTTTTTTTTTGAGTTGGAGTCTCATTCCTTCGCCCAGGCTGGGGTGCAGTGGCACGCATGCTCATGGCCACCCCAGCGTTGACCTTCTGGACTCCAGCCATCCTTCCACCTCAGCCTTCCCAGTAATGGGAACTACAGACGCACGCTACCATGCCCGGCTATTTTTTATTTTATTGTGAAGATGAGGTCTCGCCAAGTTGCCAGGGCTGGTCTTGAACCCATGGGCTCAGGCAATCCACTCGTCTCGGCCTCCCAAAGTACTGGGATTACAGGCTGAGCCACCGAGCCCAACTGGCATTTTGTTCTTAAAGGACTCCCAATTTAGTGGAATATACAACAGAGAAGGAAAGACAAAAAGTAAAAGCCCAAGACACCAGTATCAGCCTTACAAAATTAGCAGTACAAGAACCATATAAATCCCACAGAATTGAGGCAAGACAAGAAGGAAGCACTGGTGGATCTAATTTTGAGGGCTTCTTGGAGGAGGTGCCTTGATTGGAAGGGTACTGACTATGGGGCAGGGGGCATTGCGGGGCAGGAGTGGCAAGGAGGAAAGCAGCCTCAAAGCTTCCTGGGGACAGCCCAACCTCATTCCCAACGGCCTAGCCCAGCTATTTCAGTTGTTTCCAAATCCAGAAGGAAAGAAGGGCCTTCAGAGAAAAGCCATGAAATAAAGACACTGGAACCCTGATGTAGATGTCCCCTCGGTGATGTCTGACTGAAGCTGGGGTACCCTGATCCCAGCTCCAGAGAGATGCCACAGTGCTGCCCTGGCTGGATACATGACTTTCCCTCTGCAGCTTGCTTTGTGACTAAAGCACATGCACCTCTTAGTGGACCCGGGGTGGGGAAGAGACAGTGGATGAAGTGGAAAGAGAAAATGATGGTGGCAGATTTGCAACCCCTGAGAGTGTTTTCAGCTCAGATTCTTAGGAAAAGGTTTCTCCAGCCCCACTTCCTTTACAGAACGTGGCAGGTTGGCATCCCTCCATCAGTTTAAGAACAGGCTTTCTGCTTCTGGAAACATCTTTCATGCTCCATCGTCTATCCATATTTCTTCCCCAGGCCTGATAAGAGAGACTGCGCTTCCTGTGGAACTCGATGATCCACAGAGCCCAGTCTGCAACAGCTTTCTCTTGGACAGGGAAGGACGCAGGTTCTCAGCTAGGGAAGAGTTTCCCCTTCCTCTGAGATCCTCAACTCAAAGTCACAGCAGGTTAGATCCGAAGGGTCCTTTGAGGTCATACTGCAAACCCGGGTGAGGAGGTGACTGATTCAGTACTGGGGCTGTAAGTCAGGGTCATTTCTTGGCCACTAGGGTAAGAGGTGGCACGGAACAGACGCTACTGCACAATCTCTACAATCCAACCAGTCTGCCTTCACATTCTGTCTTTCTAAATCGATAGTTTCAAGGTTTCATAACCTTGAATAAGTTGTTGAACTTCTCTGAGTATCTGTTTCCTCAGCTGCCAAAAATAAAGGATAATAATAATACCTCTTCATAGGATGATCTGTAATGTTGGTAACAGTAACTATCACTTATCGAGTACTTCCTATGTGCCAAGTGCTGTGCTAAAAAGTAAATACTAAATGCCCATTACCCCAAAGTACCTAGTGCCATGCCTGGCACACAATAATGTTAGTTGTAACGAAACAATCCACATTAGCCATGGCCATGTCTCATCTTTGGCAGAAGACTTCTTTTTTGAAACATTTTTTAAAAATTTTGGCCAGGGGTGGTGGCTCACACCTGTAATCCCAGCACTTTGGGAGGCCAAGGTGGGAGAATAGCTTGAGTCCAGAAGTTCAAGACCAGCCTGAGCTATAAAACGAGACTCCAGTCTCTACAAAAAATAGGGATATTCACCGGATGTGATGGGACATGCCTGTAGTTTCAGGTACTTTGGAGGTTGAGGCAGAAGAATCATCAGAGCCCAGGAGGTCGAGGCTACGGTGAGCTGGGATTGCGCCACTGCTCTCCAACCTGGGTGACAGAGTGAGACTGTCTCAAAAAAAATTATTTTGTTTTCTTTTTCTTTTTTAATTTTTTGTGTGTGTCAGAGTCTCACTCTGATGCCTAGGCTGGAGGGCAGTGGCACGCTCACAGCCACCACAGCCTTGACCTGCTGGGCTCAGGTGGTCCTTCTGCCTCAGCCTCCCAAGTAGCTGGAACCACAGATGTGTGCCACTGTGCCTGGCTTAAAATTATTTTGTTTTCTACTGACATATAATTTGATTTATTGTAGAGATGAGCTCTCGCCAAGTTGCCCAGGCTGGTCTCGAACCCTTAGACTCAGGCAGTCCTCTCGTCTCCACCTCCCAAAGTGCTGGAATTATAGGTATGAGCCACCGCACCTGACTTAAAATTGTTTTGTTTTCTACTGACACATAATAATTGTACATATTTATGGGGTCCAATGTAATGTTTCAATACATGTATATATTGTGTAAAAATCAAATCAGGGTAATTAGCTTATCTATCACCTCAAACATTTATTGTTTCTTTGTGGTGAGAACATTCAAAATCCTCTCTTGTAGACATCTTGAAATATACAGTAATACAGTGTTGTTAACTGTAGTCATTCTGCTGTGCAGTAGAACACCTGAACTATCTCCTCCTATTGGCAGCAGACTTCCGAGATGATGAAACTCCTATAGCCCCCAGTTTCTGAAAGTCAGGAAGACCTAAAAGCAATCAGGCAACTCGTATTCAGGCTGCACCATGTCTTGCTGACCTGTCTTCCCGTACAGGGGAAAAGGTTGCTGACCTTCTAGTCCAAACACAGCCTGGTCTCATCTTGTTTAAACAAGGCCAGGGAGCCAGGCAGCCGCCCTGTGGTTGGGGAGGAAGAAACAGGGCTGTTTGGGATTCCACGCAACAGACTCTGGGCTATTGAAGCTGTCAGGCTGATACACAAGCTCTGTTAGGCTTGCAGCTCTTGGCATTCTGGCTGCTTCCCCCATGACCATTTATAGTCAATCCCTCTGACGAGGGTGTAGCCCAGGGGCTGGGTGAAAGGGATGAAGCTGGAGAAGAGGCACCTGGAAGCTGGGAGGCAGGCGGTAACTACTAGAAATCTTCCTACTTCCAAACACCCATTTCCCAGAACTTGGGCTCCACTGCACCCCCTTCAGGCCTGCGAGGTAAGAAAAGCCTGAAGCCGAAAGGAGGTTGGAACGTGGAATGAATGGAAGGATGGTGGCCACAAATCACGATTTTTTAAAAACATTTTTATATTTTATTAATTTTGTTATTTTAAAGATGTAGGGTACAATTCAGAATTAGGTTTACAAATGGTCACCATACAGAGTGAAGTTTGGGCCCCCCTTTGGTCCCCACTTCGCCTGGTTTGAGATCAGGTACCCTTATTGATATTTTGTGCCGGCCCTCCCCTGGCAGTGTCCCACTACTGCCAATTCCTTTCTTATTGTGTTTGTTCAGGGTCCGCTTATGAATGAAAACATGTGGTACTCAGTTCTTTGTCTATGATTGATCACTGAGTATGATAGACTCTAAATCCATCCAATTTCCTGCGAAGTCCATACTTTTTTTGTTCTTTATGACTGCATAATATTCCATCGTGTGTATGTACTACATTTTAAAAAATCCAGTCCAGTTTCAATGGACAGCACGGTGCTGGCCAACACATTTTTAGTGGAGTTTTGATGTAGGACAATTCGTATGATTTTGTGATAGGAAATTCAGTCCTTATGCTCACTGAATTTTCCCTTGAAATGCTTCTTTTAAGCATTGTGGAAATAGCAAACTGTTAACTGAGTTTGGGAGAGGGAAAGATGGCTTGACTGTTGGCAGTCCAATCTGGTCGGTGACCTGTGGCAAGTCCTGCCCCTCTGCATCATCTTGCTTTCCATGGTATTGTCCCAGCTAGAGGACACTAGGTCCCGCTGTCTGAGGTAAACCTCTGAAAGACTGATGAAAGATTAAGGGGAGCATTTGGAAAGGGTCCCTGCAGACTTTGTGCTGGGTACAAAGAATACTGTCTTTGAAGTTGGCTGGATGAATTTCCAGCAATTCAGGCAACTGCATATAATAATGATACTACAAGGAGGAAAGCTTGCTGCTGCCAAAGCCGCAGTGAATCAGTACTTTAAGATGGTCACCATGGACACCATGGACCTGCATGCACCTGCTGGAATGCAGAAAAATAATAATGACCTTGTTAACTGTGAGAGGGACATCTGGGTGTGGTGGGGGAGGGGTGTCCAGGGACAGGGCTGGACAAAGAACATTAATATTATGGACTAGGCACCAGATACTGGGTTAGAGGCTTCATACACAGTTTTATTATTTTAATGTTCATAGCCAGGAGAGGTTAGTTTCATTCTTATTTTGCAGACGAAGAAACTAAGACTTCAAGAGATCAAGTAAATTTCTCAAGGTTTTAGACAGGACATGGTGAAGCTAAGAGTCAAACTTCTTTCTACGGTCAAGCTGTTTTTAGCAGTCTGTTTACAGCGCAGTTAGTTACTTGTTTGGAATACTCTCTCCTGGGGACGCTGTGTCCTCAGGAGGCAGCTGACAGACCAGAAGTTGCTGTAGTGGATGTAAGGATCTTTCCATCAGGCTGGTACAAAGTGAAGAAGCTGTCTTTAGTCTGAAGAGGTGCCTGTTTTTTATCAGAAGAATAGCCTGTCCTGTACACAATGGGGAATGACTCTGTCAAAATCACATTTGTTATAGTTCCTTTTTCTAGAATTTTGTAGAGATCATGACCCTTCTGTTATGACATCCTTTCTTCCTTGGCCAAGTTGAAATATACTTGATTATGTTACAACATACTTTAGTTAGTTTGAATTCCAGGGATTCTGAATACAACATACTTTAGTTCGTTTGAATTCCAGGGATTCTGATTCTCACTTTTACTAACATGTTTTAAAAACCTCTAATGTGAACTACAAATTCATTTATTCATCCAAATTTGTTGAGCACTTACTTTATTGAGCCTGACACAGGAAATAAGAAAATGGAAACCTTGTCTCTCTCCGTATGAGGCAGATGCATAAACACGTGAAATGTAATGTGCCAAAATGTCACAATGTTTAAAGTGCTATGCAGATAGCTACTTTCACTTGACTGGTTTTTCATTCATTAAAAAAAAGAGAGTTCCCACTAACTGTAAGGCCCTGTTTTAGGTACTGGGAAAACCAAGAGGAGTTTATTGTGGGAGATAGACAAATAACGAGGTAAGTTATATGGTACAGAGAGGGTAAATATCTATAACAGATAAGGACAATTTTTGGTAGGCATATTACTATTGATCTGCAGAGAAGTAAATTATTTAATGCTTTACCTGGAACAGAGCAAGCACTCAATAAATAAATGGTAGGTTTTGTTGTTATTAGTATTACTGTCATCATATTGTTGTTGGTAAATAAACATTTGGTCAATTAATTTGGATTTTTTCTTATAAAACATAAAAGTTGGGCAATGTTGACATTTCTCCATTTTACAGAGGGGATCTGCATACTATGTTGTTTAAGTGGCTCCACTGTACAATGCAATGATTTGGAATAGAGATACAAATATTAAGCAGAGACACTCTAGCTTCTAACATCTCCCTCTAGCTGTCAGCCTCGGAACCCATAAGCTGGCAGTTAGTCTGGTCCTCTTGGCCTCAACACAAGACTAATTCTGACTCTACCTCCAACCCCTATGACCCAATCCTTAAAACATCTGACATTATCTTAGGATCTTCTCCCTCCCTGTCTCTCTACACTGTAAGTTGTCAGGCCCTCGTGGCCAGTGCTTCTCACTTTACAGTGCATTCAGATCACCCAGGGCTCTGGCAAAATGCAGATTCTGATTCAGTAAGGGCCTGGGTGGGGCCTGAGTTCTGCATTTTTTTTTTTTAGTTTGGAGTCTCACTCTGTCGCCCAGACTGGAGTGCAGTGGCTGCTCCCGGCCACCGCAGCCTCGACCTGCTGGGCTCTGGCGATCCTTCCGCCTCAGCCTTCCAAGTAGCTGGAAGTACAGGCGCGTGCTACCACGCCCGGCTAATTTTTAAAAATTTATTGTAGAGAGGAGGGCTCGCCAAGTTGCCCAGGCAGGTCTCGAACCCACGGGCTCAGGCAGTCCACTCACCACTGCCTCCCAAGGCATGGGATTATAGGCTGAGCCACCGAGCCCGGCTAGGTTCTGCATTTCTAACAAGCTTGCAGGTGCTGCTGGTTCCTAGGCCACACTTTGAGTAGCAAGTAGATTACAGCTCCAAAGTGTCTCTTTCCATACCTTCCTTTCTGTTGCCCCTGCCACCTCCAGCTCAGGCCAGGCTTACTTCTCTGGAGAAGGCTTCTGGACCAGGCTTCAGCCTACTAAGTGTTCTCGCCACCTAGAGCCTCTTTCCACTCCATGCTATGTGCATCTGCTAAATTAATCTCCCTAAAATTTGACTTCTCCCATGTGACCTCCCTGCTGAAACATCTTCAGTCACTCCTCACTGACTAGCAAACTGGACACAAGTTTCTCCAATTGTAGTAAAGACCCGCTGAGATTTATCCTTGGCTTAATTTGTGAGAACTCTCTGGATTCCTACTGATTTATTCTGCTCTTTATCTCCACTGCTTCTTTGCCTTGAGGACTCTAATGATACTCATCATTCCCTGATGCTCCTTCCTGCTTCCAACTGTGGCCTTAATCTCCTCTTCCTTCAGCACCCAAATCCTCTCTCTCCTTCAAGGCATGGGTACCCACTTCTACAACTGGAAATCATCTCTCCTACCTCAAAACTGCTGTAGCTCTTTGCCTAAATATGGTTATTTATGTACACTTTTATCTCCCCTTGTGGGCCATAAGCTCCCTCATCGCTCAGTAAACCCCACAACACTCTCTCAGTGTCTTGCTCCCAGCAAGCCCTCAATTAATTCATCCCAGGTGCCTGAAAGATCTATTTCCTGGTTCCTTTTAATGGGTCTCTGTTCTATTTGCATTATTTATGTTCCTGTTTGGGATGTGTTTTAACATTATAAACCACCTCAAATCCTTTTTGGAAATTGGTGAGCCATGAATCATAAATAATCAGCTGCAAGAGTGGACTCAGGAAATGTTTGTTAAATGAATAAATGGGTGCTTTCTTCAAGGCTGAATAAAGAGTAGATGCTCTCTGCTCTTCCCACTCCATCCTGCATCAGGGCCCTTTGCTAGTCTCTCCCTCTGAACGATCTTCCTGCAGCTCTTTGGAATCCTGCTCAACTCTAAGGTGCGCTCCAGCTAGAACCTCCCCCTAGACACTGCTGTTCTGTGGCATTCTGTTTAATATCGTTCACTGAACTGTGAGCTTCTTCACGTCGGGGCCATGTTCTCTGCATGCCTGCATCGCTCATGTTGCCAGCACAGCCGTGGCTGCACATCAAAATGCTCTGTGCTGCCCTGCACATATTCGGAACCCAAAGCCCCACATCACATATCCTGCCTACTGAATCAGGTGGTTCTCAAAGTTGAGTGAATATTCATTATTAGCATCTGGAGGGCCTGTGAGGATACAGATTACTGAAACCCACCCCCAGAAAGTCTAGGGCCAAGAATTTGCATGTGTAACAAATCTCCAGATGATGGTGATGCTGGTCCAAAAACTACTCTTGGACCACTACAGAGGACCACTATACTGGAGAGAGAAACCCAGAAAAAAAAAAAATTGGTGCCTCTCACATGCAGGCTGAGTGTGACTGGTTTAGTGCATGGTAAGGGCTTGATAAATATTTAACAGGTTATGTTATTTGCTCCATCTATCTTAGTTCTACCTCCCCAAATTGATTAAAAGTAACTTGTGGTTAGAGAACAAGCCTTAGAGTACTGCTCTTGGATATTTCATTGGGCAGCGCCCAGTGCTGGGCACTGAGTAAGCACCCAGTACATACCTTTAGACAGTAGCTGCCTTTCCTGCCCCTTCCAGTATTGTTGTCACAGGAAAGCCAAGGAAACCCAATGCTGCCTGTTTCAATCAATAACTAGGAGAGCAAGCTCCTTGTTGACTTCTTTGAAGCATGCATCCTGATATGATTACAGCGAAAGAGGCTTCAAAAGGAAGAGAACTGAACTAAGACCAAGTCATTCTATGCACCATAGGAAATAAATAAATCGAAGACTTATCTCTAACCTGAGCCATCATACATAATTCCACATATTTCAACTTCTGTTCCCAAGGTTCTCATGTTGTGTATCTGTGGCGCTCTCTGATTTTCCCTTGAAATTAGCATTGTTCCTGTGAGCCAGCATTTAGAGAATCATTAAAAAGCGCAGAGAAGATTCTCAGCAAAATATGCTTCCAAGGACTGTTTCCAAAATGTCAGCATTCATTTACCTTCTTAGGAAAAACTTCAGGTTATAGTTGGATTATTGAAATAAATTCTTGACCAGGCATGGTGAACTCACATCTGTGATCCCAGCACTTTGGGAGGCCAAGGCGGGAGGATTGCTTGAGCCCAGAAATTCAAGACTAACCTGGGTAACATAACAAAACCTTATCTCTACAAAAAATTTAAAAAATTAACTGAGTGTGGTGGCGTGTGCCTCTACTCACAGTTACTAGGGATGCTGAGTTAGAAGGATCACCTGAGTCCAGGTGGTAGAGGCTGTGGTAAGCCATGATCATGCCACTGCACTCTAGCCTTGGTGACAGAGTGAGACCCCCCAACTCTAAATAAATGCATAAATACATAAATAAATAAATATTGATGCAGCAAACCAATGTGTTAAGCATTGGTTGACTCTATCCAGCAAGCAGCATATCCTGTGCTGTCATTCAGATGTTACCCACACTCAATCGCTCCCACACCTGCCTGGGGGGGTATCATTGGCATAATTGGCTGCCTTGCAGCCTGGGGCCCACAGGAGACAGGAGGAGACACGTTTACCTTTCTCACTGACTGCCTCTCTGTTTCTTTCTACACCTTCCTGTAATGTGCAGGCTAGCCCCATGGCCGGGCCTTGCAGCTTCGTCTTCACAGTGGCCTGCAGGCTCCCACGTGGGCTAATTTAGTAATCCGATATGAGCACATTCTGGAAGGTACACAGCTGATGCTAACCTTCCCACTGAAAGTAACTATTAAATAGTTTCTGGGAGATATTGGGTTTTTGCTAGGTTTTACAGACGTTTTAAGTATATATATATATTTATAATGCATACACATCCACATTTAAGCACATTCATCTCTTTAATGCTTTGACAGATCTTTGGCCTTTGCCACATTTTCCAAATGTCTTAGATCCAGGCCTGCATAGCAACTACTTCATGAACTTCTTCTTTTTTTTGAGTCAGAGTCTCATTCTGTCGCCCAGGCTGGAGTGCAGTGCCACGCTCATAACCACTACAGCCTCAATCCGCTGGGCTCAGGCGATCCTTTTGCCCCAGCCTTCCAAGTAGCTGGAATTACAGGCAAGCACCACCATGTCTGGCTAATTTTTTTATTTATTGTAGAGATGAGGTCTTGCCAAGTCGTCCAGGCTGATCTCGAACCCGTGGGCTCAGGCAATCCTCTCACCTCAGCCCCTCAAAGTGCTGGGATTATAGGTGTGAGCCACTGCGCCCAGCCATTCATGAATTTAAGGGAAAACGACTATCTTAAGTTTGACTCCCCAGAGCCTAGCACAATACCTGGTACATAAAGGGGGTTAAGTGAATTAGACAAAGAATAGCAATAGTCATGGCTAAAATTCACTGAACATTTAATCTGTGCCACACGCTGCAAAGCCCTTTATCCAATTATCATATTTAATCCTAGTAAACTACCACCCACTGCACTATGCATACTAGCACCACACCCTGTAAATGAAAACAACCCAGGGCTCAGAGGTGTGAAGTAACTTGCCCAAATTCAACAGCCAGTCAGCTTCTTCCCTGAAGAAATGATAAAGCAGATTTTGAACCCAGGTCTCTCTAGTTCCAAAGCCTCCATGTTTAATCCAGCACAACACAAGGACAACAGTTGAAGTCACCCTGATTTTAAGGACTGTAAATATTCGGATAGTCTATTGTATTGGCTTTGTGAGTTATTACAAAACTAAAATAATCCACTCCACAGCATGACAAACAGTAGGCCAGGCACAGTGGCTTACATCTATAATTCCAGCACTTTGGGAAGCTGAGGTGAGAGGATTGCCTGAGCCTACGGGTTCAAGACCAGCCTAGGCAATTTGGCAAGATCTCATCTCTACAATCAAAAATTTGCCAGCCGGGCTCAGTGGCTCAGCCTGTAATCCTGCGCCTTTGGGAGGCTGAGGTGAGTGGATTGCCTGAGCCCGCGGGTTCAAGACCCGCCTACGCAAGTTGGTGAGACCTCATCTCTACAATAAATCAAAAAAATTAACCAGGCATGGTAGCGCGCGCCTGTAGTTCCAGCTACTTGGAAGGCTGAGGCGGAAGGATCGCTGGAGCCCGGCAGGTCGAGGTTGCGGTGGCCGGGAGCGGCCCCTACACTTCAGTCTGGGAGACAGAGTGAGACTCCAACTCAAAAAAAAAAAAAAAAAAGAAAAAAAAAATTTAGCCGGGCATGATGCCTCATGCTTATAGTTCCAGTTACTTAGAAGGCTGAGGCAGAAGGATCACCTGAGACCAGCAAATCGAAGCTGCGGTGGCCAGCACTACACTCCAGTCTGGGTGACAGAGTGAGACTCCAACTGAAAAAAAAAAAAGAAAACAGTGAGCAGTACTCTTTAAAAGTGGGAGACAGTGAGGCCCAGCTAGGCAAGTGGGTCCCCCAGGGCTGCAAGGCCATCAGACCAGGGCAGCATAGACCCTGGAGTCTTTGAGTCTGATTTCTAGCAGTAAGATGTGACATTCAAACCTTCCACAGAGCCTGAATTCTCTACCACTGTTCTTGCTTGTGAATATGTAGACTTCTCCAGGAGAGGAGCATTTTATCAAGATTGCAGCATTATAATATCCAAGTATACTGAGAGTTAGCTGAATAACTCATAAAAAGGATTGCTTTCTCTGATTGATGGGATGGTAGACTTTAATTGGAAGGGCACTTAGAGGCTGAGAAGCAGTACGTGACTTGCCTAAGATCCCGGTGTGGACCAGTGGTCGATATTAAAACTCCAATCTAACCCTGCAGGCAGGTGCTTTTCATTACACCAGCTTCCTAATAAAGGCTTGCTGGGCATTAGAGTATGCGGGAAGCAGTGTAGAGTACTTTTTAGGTGAACTGAGTGATCTCTGTGAAAGCCTGGGAGATCAAACCTGAGGGGTTTTGTGCAGGAGGGACCAGGTTAGAAGGAGCAGGAAAAAATTAATTTAATAACTCTTTATTATGATGCCTATAATCCCAGCACTTTGGGAGGCCAAGGCAAGAGGATTGCCTGAGCCCAGGGGTTCAAGACCAGCCTGGGCAACTTGGCAAGACCTCATCTCTACAATAAATCAAAAAATTAGCCACATGTGGTGGTGCATGCCTGTAGTTCCAGCTACTTGGAAGGTTGAAGCAGAAGGATCGCCTGAACCTAGGAGGTCGAGGCTATGGTGGCTGTGAATGTGTCACCGCACTCCAGCCTGGGTGACAGAGTGAGATTCCAACTCAAAATAATAATAATTATTTATTATTAATGGCTGTGGGGAGGACAATGATGCAGTATTGAGTTGGTGCCAAGATATGAGATCTGACAATTAAGTTCGCAAACTCGTCCTAGAAAAAGTGCTACATACCTCATGGCTGAATATCACTATGGTCACCTTCAGTGTACTCCCCTTGAGAAGCTATGCACCAATGACAGTACCTCCTAGTCCACCTGCCAAAGTAGTTTTGTAACTCTTTTTCTGGAATGGCCACCAGAGCTGTCATCATATTACCCTTGATATCCTGAATGTCATCAACGTTTCCCTTATCTTTGGGTAAAGAAAAAAGTCATTGGGGCCAGATCAGGTGAGTAGGAAGAGTGTTCCAACACAGTTATTTGTTTACTGGCTGAAAATGCCCCCCTCACAGGCAGTGCTATGTGAGCTGGTGCATTGTTATGATGCAAGAGTTCCTTCAGGGCCATTTTTGCACACACCTTTCTCATGCCAAGATTTTCAGTTAAAAATTTCCTGTTTCCCCTTAAGATATGAGCAAGAAAAAAAAAATTTCCTGTTTCTATACTTACCTGGTAGGGAAGATACCATGATCACAAAGGTGGTTTTCCTAGGGTAAGCTTATCCATGGCACTCCGGATGTGCTGACTCCTGTGATTTTGTCAAATGTGGGAAACTCTACTGCACAATTTGTGGTAGTGGGGGACTGCGTTCACACTCTCCCTTGGTGTAAAGAAAAAAGAAAAAAAATGTCCTGTTTCTTTGTCAATGTTTATTTGGTCTGCTATGCTTCTCACAGTCTGCCGGCAATGTTGACACACAATTAGACAAATTTTTGCAATGTTTTTGTCAATTCTGCTCACTATTGGCTGTCCTGACCTCTCTTCATCAGTGATGCTTTCTCTCCCCTCAGAAAGATGTTTAACTGATTTGTACACTGCCGTTTTCTTCATAGCACTAGCCCTATAAACTTGGACTAGCATGTCTCTGATTTCACTTTCAAACTCTTGCCAAGTTTAACAAGAAATGTAATGTTTGTTTGTTGCTCTAATTCAAGCTCTGACATTCTCATGACAGCACACAAAAACATGCAACAACAATAATGAATGCCACTCAGCAAGACACTACCACACATCGACACGAACACAGCTGTGAGACTGATACACCAAGGTTATGAAACCTTACTGAGTTGTTTGTAAGTGCTGCCAATGTAAGCGCACAGTGGCAAGTTCGTGAACTTAATTGCCAGACCTAATATGACCTGAAAAAAGGAGATAGTTTCCCATTTCTCTCCCAGTGCTGGAAAACAATTGAACAACCTGCACTTAAAATCCAAAGACCAGCATTCCAGCATCTTCTCCATCACATACATGCCATGAACACTTGGGCAGGTGACTCAACCTTTGGGCCCTCATTTCTTTTTTTATTCCTGATATAAAGAGGTTGTCCTAAGTGACTTCTAAGATATTCTAGCTCTGACATTCTAGGCTTCTCCTGGACTAGCATTACTTAAGGCTAGGTCTGATGTTCTAAAGCTACTCAGAATATTCTATCCTGCTGTGGCTACACTGTGACAATCACCTCACCAAGCTCCTCTGAATTTTGTTTTGGAATGGCAGAGCCAGCTGATAAATTAGCCCCCAGGTTTGTGTTTGTTTGTTTTTGAATCAGAGTCTCACTCTCTTTCTCAGGCTGGAGTACAGTGGCAGGATCATAGCTCACCACAGCCTTGAACTTCTGGGTTCAGGCCACCCTTCTGCCTCAGCCTCCTGAGTAGCTGGGACTACAGGCGCATGTCACCACACCCAGCTAACTTTTTGATTTTTTTTTTGTAGAGTTGAGTTCTTTCTATGTTGCCTAGACTGGTCTTAAACTCCTGGGCTCAAGCAATCCTCTCACCTCAGCCTTCTGAGTAGCCGGGACTACAGGAGACAAAGTGTCACTGATGAAGAGAGGTCAGGACTGCCAGTAATTAGTCTGCTATGTCTGACTAATTATTAAAAAATTTTTGTAGAGAGATCGCACTATGTTGCCCAGACTTGCTATGTTGCACAGGCTGGTCTCAAACTCCTGGGCTCAAGCAATCCTCCACCCCGGCCTTCCAAAATGCTAGATGTAAGCCACCGCGCCCGGCGTGCCCCAGCTTCTTAACCTCTGTGATTCCTCCATTTTCCTGGAAGTAAATGTATCCCTCAGTGTTTCTGGTCCTAAAGCTGTTAAACATTAATTAAACCAAAAGATCATCAGCCTCAGCCATTTAATAGAAATTTTAACTAAAATAATTGGTTAGCAAAGTAAAAGGCAGAGTCCTTAAAAGAAGATATACAGTGGTAATACCCATGGAAGTTGTCTCTGCAGTCATATACACTACTGCTGGGGAAACTTAGCAAAGCTTTTGGGAGAAAGTTTGTATGAGAAATCATTTTTATCTGTGGGATGGAGCATAACTGGGCATGTCGCTACTGCGTTTCTTCACCATTTTTTATAGCTGGAAAGAGACATCTCCATCCCACAGGTAAAGTCTCACAAATGATGCTTCCTTCTTCCAGCTATACAAAATGGCTATGGAGTTTACTGCCTTGGGACAAATGGCCCTCTCCCTTACTTCTTCCATCAGTTATCTACTGCCGCATAAAAAATTTCTTTCTCAACTTAGTGGTTTAAAACAGCAAACATTGATTATTTCACCATTTCTGTGGATCAGAGACAGCTTAGTCAGGTGGTTCTGGCTCAAGTTCATTCCTGAGTTTGTAGTCAAGTGGGGCTTCACCCATCTGAAAGCTTGGTTGGGGCTAAAGGATCTACTTCTGTATGCGTCTGCTCAGGCAAACAGAACATGATACAGGCTGGGTGACTCAAACAACAGACATTTACTTTCTGGAAGCTAAAATTCATGGTCAAGATGACAACAAACTCAGTGTCTGGTGAGGGCTGTCTTTCTGGTTTGCTGACAGTTGTCTTCTTGCTGTATCTTAACATGGCCTTTTCTTGGTGCATATACATGGGGAGAGAGTAAGAGTGAGAGTTCTCTGTCTCTTTTTTTTTTTTATCAGGAAATTTGCTCATGTTTATTGACTGGAAAATTTCCGCCATCTGTGTCTATTCTTATAAGAATTCTAACCCTATTTGATCAGGGCCCCACCCTTTTGCCCTCATTTAATCTTATTTACTTCCTTAGAGGTCCCACCTCCAAATACAGCCACACTAGGGTTAGGGGTTCAACATATTAATTTGGGGATGGGTGGGCATAAGCACTCAGTCCATCACAACATCCAAGATGGCACATTTACATAGTGTTGGTGGTTGGCAGGAGGCCTCAGTTCCTTCTTGTGTGGGCCTCTCTATAGGCTGCTTTATCGTACTCATACTGTATGCCTAGCTTCCTCCAGAAAGCAATCTAAGAGAGCAGGGTAGAAGCCACAATGCATTTTATGACTGAGCCTCAGAAATCACACACTATCATTTCTGCAAAGTCCTTCTAGTTACACAGTTCAGTCTTATTCAGTGTAGGGACTATTCAAGGACATGAGTACCAGCAAGCAAGAGTCATTGGGGCTAGCTACCATATCCCTGGATGAAAAGACAATATGATATCGGAAAAAGAACATGCTTTGAAAACTAGTAGACCTGGAACTAGAGTAAAATACAAGCTCTGCCACGTGTAAGCTATGTAGAACTAACCCTTCAAACCCGTTTCTCCATATTAAGTGAGAGAATGGATTTGCTGTATCACAAATACTGATCACTAGTAAATATTCTTTCCATCTCCCAGCCTTCCTTAGTCCCTTATCACCTTGTTATTCCTACCTTCAGTGTCTGCCCAAGCTTCACATACATGCCTTGTACAATGATAATCCAAGACAAGAATTCTAGAATGTCAGAATTACAAGGGACATCTATATCATCTATCCTAATAGTTCCCAACTTGTTAACCACCAAAGCTCTTTCTATTGTTTTCTTCCTAATGAGACCAATATTTTGAAATACTTTTGACTGCCCCAAAATTTACAGTAGCTACATATTTCAGCTCCCATTATATTTATCAAAGGCATATATAACTGCTCATCAGAACTTCTGATCAGTTAGTGATCATCAGTGCTTCCATGATGAATTATGGTGAAAAGTATTTCGGTGAAAAGTAAAACAGGGCTGAGTTGAGTGGATTGCCGCGGGTTCGAGACCCGACTGGGCAACTTGGCGAGACCTCATCTCTACAATAAATCAAAATGAGCCGGGCGTAGTAGCGCACGCCTGTAGTTCCAGCTACTTGGAAGGGTGAGGCAGAAGCATCGCCGGAGGCCAGTGGGTCGAGGCTGCGGTGACCAGGAGTGGCCACTGCACTCCTGTCTGGGTGACAGAGTGAGACTCCAACTCAAAAAAAAAATAAAAATAAAAATAAAAAAAGTGAAACAGTTATTATTTTAGGGGTCCAGAAAGATGAGAGAGATTTATCTAAGGTCAGTCAGATTAATGATAGAACTAGGACTCAATCCTGGACCTCCTGATTCTAAACCAATGATCATTTCCTAATTCTAAATGGTCACCTAACTAATGTGACATGATGTGCCATGCTATATTTCATAATATCTGACATAAGAAATCTAAGTTCCACCGGCCTCGGTGGCTCAGCCTGTAATCCTGCACTTTGGGAGGCTGAGGTGAGTGGATTGCCTGAGCCCGCGGGTTCGAGACCCGCCTGGGCAACTTGGCGAGACCTCATCTCTATAGTAAATCAAAAATCAGCCGGGCATGGTAGCGCATGCCTGTAATTCCGGCTACTAGGAAGGCTGAGGCGGAAGGATCGCCGGAGCCCAGCAGGTCGAGGCTGCAGTGGCCGGGAGTGACCATTACACTCCAGTCTGGGCAACAGAGTGAGAATTCAATTAAAAAAAAAAAAGAAATCTAAGTTCCTTCTAATCTAACATTGTAAAACTTCGGGATAAACGATCTGCTTTCTCAAGGCCCTATTTACATGCCTAGCACAAATGGGTAAGACCTCCACACCCACAAATGTGGGCCCATAAACACCACAGAATAAGCCATTACCTATGCGGCCTCCATGTAGGTCTGTCCAGCCAGCCAATATGCCTATAACTTCTGTGGCTATTTAATCAAAGTTGTAGGACAGGGGCAACCTTTAGTCACAAAGAGAAAGCAGCTTCTCACTAACTAATAGAAGTCAGGATGGGGGCATAAGGTTGGGGTGAGCCTACCTGTGTGGATGAGTGGGTGAGAGAGGGCACGAATGGCATAGACTCTGTTTTGCCATGAAGACCAGAGCTGAGAGGGATGAGCGCTCCATATTCATATTGGGGTGGGTTATTGGCCTCATTTTGGGCGCCAGAACATCAGCATTATGACAGGTGTCTACACCCAATGCCTTCTCTGAAGGGAAACAGAAAATAATCAAAAGTAAAATTAGAGAATTAAAGGGGACTCTCTTCAGCCTAGAGGTGAAAAAAAGGACTATGAGCAAGTTAATTGGGCCAGTTATTTAAAAACCAGTACTTCACAAGTGTTTTAATATTCTTTAAGTGTATGAGGAGGGTCCCACCTCCCATTAGTTCATAGTAAGCTTCCTTTTGAATGTTGCAGCCCACTTCAGCTGTATTAAGAGACACAAAGAAAGAGGATTTTGTGTTTTCCATCCATGCAAAATTGTAAGCAAACAGGTAAATCTCTAGGGACAGATGTGGCCATGGCAATAGGACTCAAAGGAAAGAAGCTGGCAGGAGAGAAAAGGAAGTTCAGAGAAAAAAGATTAGATAAAAGTTTTCAGCTGAGCCCTCCCCCTTGGAGAGAAAATATGTGAATCTCGTATTTGCTCAGACCCTGGAAGCTGTTCTGTGCCTGCAGGAGAGGAGAGGAGTTCAGTGTTCCAGACGACTGGCAAGCTTGAATGTCAGTGTTGCTGCAATGCAAGCCCTGAAACCTTGGGAGCTCCATCAGCAGTGGTCTAGAGAGATGCTGTAATGTCAATTACATTTAATGTCACTGCTCTGTATTCTCTCAGCCAGATGTGTTTCATGGCAAGAGATTTTGTTTTCTAAAGAAAACCTTTAGAAAACAAACAAACATCCTCAATGAGCTGCCTTTGAGGGCAATCTGTATCAGCCAGTGGCTGAACCACTTTTTTCAACGTGCTTCTCCCCCTCCGGGTACTTCTTATACAGCCTCTGTGCTCAAGGTCCTTCACTAGGCACTGCTGAGTATGCTTGGGTCACATATGCTACACAACCAGAAAAGATAAAGATACGGAGACCAATATGGAGGCAAAGGGAAAACATGACAAGATACTTGGCAAATATTTCCCTAATTTGAGCTTTGGAGCAAATGAAAAATGGTTGCCCTTGAGGGGTGTATTTGTTTGCTCAGGCTGCTATAACAAAATACCACAGACTGGGTGACTTAACAGAGATTTATTTGCTTATAATTCTGGAAGCTAGAAGTCTGAGGCTGTTAGTATTAGTGGGGTTGGTTTCTTCTGAGGCCTCTCTTCGTGGCTTTCAATGACTTTCTTTTCCCTGTGTCTTCATATGGGCTTCTCTCTGCTCCTGTTTGTGTTCTATTCTCTTCCTATAAGGGCAACAGTCATATTAAATTAGGGCTTCACCCTAATGACCTCGTTTTAACTTTTAAAAGATCCTATCTCCAAATACAGACACATTTTGAGGTACTGGGATTTAGGACATGTAAATTTTGGGGTGATGCAATTCACATGCCTGTAATGGTGGGATTCAATTTAGAGGAGGAAACTTTTCCCACACATGTGAAAAGTCATGTATATCTATCAACAAGGCTGCTGTGCTACACACCAGGTGTGTGAGACTACGGGAGGGAACTCAGGAGATGGAGAGATCGTCAAGAACCGGAGTGGTCTAGAGAAAGCTGTACTAAAGAGATGGGAATGGAGTTAACTAGAAAGATCTACATGAGGGTAGAGAGAGGAAAAGGGTAGAAGAGAGAACATGCCAGGTGCGAGGACCAGTATGGAAAATGTTCAGATATGGCTCTAAAGAATACACACTCAGGCCGGGCATGGTGACTCAGGCCCGGTGTGGTGACTCACGCCTATAATCCCAGCACTGTGGGAAGCCGATGTGAGAGGACTGTCTGAGCTCACAGGTTCAAGGCCAGCCTGGGCAACTTGACGAGACCTCATCTCTACAATAAAATAAAATAAAAAAATTAGCGGGACATGGTGGTACATGCCTGTAGTGCCAGCTACATGGAAGGCTGAGGCATAAGGATCACCTGAGCCTAGCAGGTCAAGGCTGTGGTGGCCGTGAGTGTGCCACTGCACTCCAATCTGAGCAACAGAGTGAGACTCCAACTCAAAAAAAAAAAAAGACATGCTCAGAGGATGTTGAATAGATCAACCTTGTAAGACTAGAACATGCATTTTATGGAAGAGGAGAAGAGCTTGCGAAAGTGAGCTGAAACTACTAGGGAGGACTGGATTGCAGATGGACATTCCCCTGCTGAACACTTTCAAGCTCAGTAGTGAACATAACAATAATAACATATGTGTATGGCCCCTTACAATTATTAAGATTTTTTCATAAACATCATCTCATTTTCACCACTACAAATACTCAACAAAATCATCAGGGAATCATTTGAACCACTCTATAATGATTTTTATAGGGAATTGAGGAGGAGAGAGTTTAAGTTGCTTACCCAGCAGATTTAAGGCTATGATAAGAACTGTGCTATAGGCAAACTCATCTGACAGGCTTGTGAAGAATGCTCTGGAGAGGGAAGAGATAGGAGGCAGGAAGCTATTTGCAATGAGCACAGGAGTGAAGTGCTAAAAGCCTCAGTTAGGGGAGTGGTACTAGAATGAAAAAATTTCAACACACATAAGATGTTGGCTTTGATTAATAAACATGCTAAAAATAAGAATGCTATGAAAAAAGCAAAATGCCCCTGAGAAGGGCAACACATTTGGTTCCTATCAGACTTCATATCTCTCAGCATGGTCAGATTCTTCCCTGACTTTGGTAAGTAGGACCAGGGAGAAAGCATGTGCTGCTCTATTCCCAAACTAATATACTAAGTGTCTCCTATAGGCACTTAGTATATTGCACTGTAATTATATATTCATACATCTGTCTCCCTCGCTAGAGTATGACTTCTTCTGGAAAAGTGACAGGACAGTATTTTATTCATTTCTGTATGCCTAATACCTAACTAAGTGCTTTAGTAGTTAGAAGCTCAGTAAACACCTTTAGAGTGAATGAAGAGTGAATGAATGGTGGGGACACCAACACTGGAAAGAAAAAAAGCATAAAATCATTGGCTAAGGACTTTGAGGACAAGTGCCAGTGGCTTTACTGGTGTTCCCAGGACAGCTTCATGAGGAGTCAGGTAAATCCAACCTAAAAGACATCTCTACAAGACCAAGAAACTTAAAGTAAGTGACTATGACCACCTGGTCACTGCAGGTGGCAGCCTTTTTCATATGTAGATGTCATCATACAGAGTTGCTGGGGAAATGGCAAAGAGGATCTGAAATTACTTGTTCCTCAGTATTAGTTTTTAGGCAGAAACCAATGGTTCTTTCTCCATGACCTTGCCCTGTTACTGCTCCAGAGGTCGTTTCCCATAAGCTCCCAGATGGTGCACCCACCCTCCTTCTTTCTGCTGTCCCCTCACTGCATCACTGCCTGGCACATCCCAGAGGCCCCAACACACCTACTGAATGAACAAGTCTAGTAGTATCAGAAAGGTGATGAGATAAGACGGAAAGACCTGAAAACCTCAGGCTGACTTGATTGTCCTCTTAACTTGTCTATCAAGACGTCCGGGTGGCCTGGAGTCACTTGACCTGCTATACTCTTGTTCCCCTGGGATAGAAGTGTGACCAGGGTTACTGAATCTGTTTGTTTGAATAAGTAAGTATTATGAGAGCTATAAAGACAGGTAACAGACAGTCCCTGCCTTCCAGGATTTATTCCTTCCATGGGGAGAAAGATGGTTAGCGTTCCTGGTTAGTGTTGCATTTGGCCTATGCCCCTTCTACACTGAACAAATCCCATTCTTAGGCATGCAGCAGAAGTGCAAAGATTTCGAGAAGCTAAACGCCATTTTCTTATCATGGATCAGTGGGCTCTTCAGGGGGATATAATGTGACTTGTATTTCATACCCATCTCTTCTAGTGGTAATTTAGACAACTGCTTCCTGAAAATTAGGGGCCCTTATGTTTTGCCCGCCTCTAACCATATCCCAGGCCACCTTCTCTTGTTTGAGTACATGGTTTGACTATAAAATATAGTCAATGGAAATAAAATAGAAATTCTTGTCTTCAAAAGCAGTGAGTGAATGCTGTATAAGGATACAGCCACAATAGGGTAGAAGTGGCGTTTTATGTGCTCTTTTAAAAAGGGCTGATGTTTTGAGAAGCTAAGACATCAGGCATATCCTAAACCTCAGTCTCTGTAGAATCCAACATAGGGAGTAAGTTGGCAAGGGAGAAGTCTTGCTAATATGTATTTGTCAGTATTGACTAGAACCAACCTGGACCATGCAGCTAGTTGGCTCTCTTCCCACTGTAAATGTCAGGGAGGTAAGGATGGGCTTCTAGGGATAAGGGCAGTTCAGGGGATTTGGCATTCAGACTTGGAATTCTTCAATAGATTTGCTGAGTTCTTAGAAGGTCTGAAGTCTGGGGGTGAAGATGCCTACTGTTCCATTTTGGGCACTCATTACCCTTCCTACCTGCTAAGCCAAGTCAAGGGATGATCTGTGGCTATTATGAGACAGATGGAAAGTAGAACAGGAAACAACTCATTTTATGAACATGTAAATTTAGGATGCTCCTATTTATGGGGTAAAATCTTCCTTATTCTCTAGCCACAAGCAGTCATGTCCTTACATGCTAAGCTTTAAGCTGCCAAAATTGCAGACCACTGGTGCTCTTTCCCTTTTCTATTCAGATTCCATCCAGATGCCCTCGTGCAGAGTTCACACAAATCTGCAGCATCATAGCATAGTGAAAACAGTATCAGCTTTGAGGTTAAATATCAACTTTGAAAGTTACTTAAAAGCGCTGCAACCCTAGACATAACTGCTATATTTAAGTGGCACTTAAAACATGCCAGGTACTATTCTATGTGCCCTACTATTCTATGTGCCCTATACTAAACTTATTTAATTCTTACCACTAACTGATAGCGGTAAGAATCACTATCTATTATTATCTTTGTTTTTTTTTTTTTTTGAGTCGGAGTCTCACTCTGTCACCCAGGCTGGAGTGCAGTGGCATGCTCACGGCTACTGCAGCCTCTACCTGCTGGGCTCAAGTGATCCTTCCACCTCAGCCTTCCAAGTAGCCGGGACTATAGGTGTATGCCACCACACCTGGCTAATTTTTTGATTTATTGTAGAGATGAGGTCTTGCTAAGCTGCCTAGGCTGGCCTCAAACCTGTAGGCTCAGACAGTCCTCTCACCTTGGCCTCCCAAATTGCTGGGATTATAGGCGTGAGCCACTGTGCCCGGCTATCCTTGTTTTTTAGATGGGAATGCTCAGGTATAGAAAGATTAAGTTACTTGCCTTTAGGTAAGCTGCAGAACCAAGATTTGAATTTACACAGTCTGGTTGCAGCGTCAGTATCTTTAACCACTATATACTGCCTCCCTGTAAGGCAAGTTACATTACCACTCATTTCTTCAACAACTATTTCTTGAGCTCCTGTTATGTGCCCAGCACTGCAAAGGATGCTGACAATGCAGTCAGGAAGGATATGGTCCTGACTCTGCAGGCACTGACAGTCTGGCAGGGGAGACATCACAATACAGATGGCTGGGCTGTAGGCATGCTGATAGTGCTATGGGAACCCAGAGAAGGGGCAGTCAAGGTTTGCTGGAGGATGTGACCTCTGAGTCTTATGGGGCCACAGGCCAGATAAAGAGGTAGAGAAGGTGCTGTAGGTAGAGAAAGTAGTGCAAAGATAGTGGTGTGACAATTCATGTGCAGAACAGGAAGCTGTTCAGTGTAGCTGGAACAGAGCACAGGAACAGCACAGTTACCCATGTATGACAGTAAAGTAGTCAGAGGAAAGTACTCCAGAGGATATTTTTATCATAGAGAATTTCAAGTTGAACTTGAAAAAAGATGACATTTTAGAAAACAGGTAGTAAACAAACTGGAAGAGGTCTGGTGGTAGATTTGGAAGTCTTCAGCACCTAGGTGTGAGGAAACTTGGGAGTGATGAGAACAATAGGGGGAGTGGGGAGGGAAGATGAAAGAGAGCGAAATAAGAACATAAACAGGACATACCCATGAGGAAGAATTACCAATGACAAGGAGCGGGAAGGAGGAAATACTGGAGAAGCAGGTGCCAGGCAAGCTAAGGCCAGAATTTTAAGAATGAGAACTTGTTATAGAGCAGAGGAGTGGGGATATTTCTACTTGTAGGTGGGTCTACACATCTAACTTTACCAAGAGCCAGGTTGTGTCTGATTCATCTGTTTTCCCAAAACAGCAGACACTTAATACACAAGGAATAAAGAAATAATAAGAGGCAAATTTTTTTTAGATTAGGAAATATGTTTATTTAGAAAGTAAATAAGAGAGAGAGAAGAAGGGATTCACCTCCCCAAGGTAGGGAAGGGGGCCAAAGCTTAAGAAAACGTGGCATGGCCATAGCTCAAAGAGCACATGGCCACGCCATAGCTTAGCAAGGCAATGGCCTCAGTGGCCTGGCAATGGCCAAGAGACAATATTTATTGAGTATGTACATGTGCCAAGCACTAAACACTTTGCATGGATAATCTCATTTAAGCTTCACAATCAAGCTATTAGGTACGTGTTCTTCTTTTTAAATGGAATATTATTCAAGCTTAAAAAGCCTTTAAAAAATTCTGCAATATGTGACAACATGGATGAACCTGTGGTCATTATGCTAAGTGAAGTCAGTCAGTTGCAAAAGGACAAACACTGCATGATTCCACTTCTATGAAGTATCCAAAATAGACTCATAGAACAGAGAATAGAATGGTGGTTTTCAGGGGCGGGGTGGGGGGAGAGAAATGGGAGGTTGCTAATCAATAGATATAAAGATTTAATTATGCAGGATGAATAAGATCTGCTGTACAACATGTACCTACAGTCAACAGTAATGTCCACTTTAAAATGTGTTAAGAGGTTAGAGCTCATGTTAAGTGTTCTTATCACAGTACAATACAATGCAGTACAATTAAAAAGTACATTCTCTTCTTATTGCATTTTATAGATGAGGAAAGTGAGGCACAGAGAAGTTAAGTAACATGCTTGTAGTCACATAGCTGTTAAGCAGTAGGGCTTGACTTTAATCCCAGGCAGTCTAACTCTAGTGCCCTTGTTTGTAACCACTACATGACACCCCTTCAACAAATGAAAGATAACTGCTGAATCTATTACCCCTTTCAGGGATACCTGAATTTTAACAGAAAAAAAAAAATCTTAAACCTTTATGAATGGCTAATCTGACAGAATTTTTAAGCATCACTGTTAGAACTGAAGGAAAGTAATGCTGGGGGGTATCATTGCCTCTCATCTGAGCAGGCACTCTGGGTACCGCCAGCCCCGCCCTGCCCCCAACCCCTAAGCAGCATTAATGAGCAGCTGGGAGCTACCTGTGCTGGGTGCAGTACCTGTGTGCTGGTGTCATGGATTGTCCCCTCCAGGGAGGGATACTGGTGGGAGCTGAAGAGCAGGCGGGGATATGCAAAGTGACAGGGGTCCTAGCACATTCATCAAGCTCACTAAGGCTAGGGAATGCAATGTCATTCTGCCTTACAGGGTGAAGAGCACCGCTCACTCAGAATATTAAAACCATCAGCAGAGCCAGACCCACTCACAGAGCATACGCTGGCACTGTCAGTGGCAGGCAAGTAAAAGGAATGTCCTTTTACTTCAGTTTTCAGTGACCCAAACCTAGTCACAGTTACCTTAGGCAGTAGTTCTCAATCAGTGAGTCACAGCTGGTTGGCAGGAAAATAGACCGGAGCACAAAGTTAACTCTTTAATGTCATCTGGAGTAATGCGGTCCAATAGAAAATAGAGAAATGGAGACAGAATGCAAGCCTCCACGGAATTTACAATTTTCTTGTAGTCATGTCCCAAAGAGAAACAGGATAAATTAATTGCAATATATTTTCATTTAACCCTAAATGCGCGCGCTCTCTCTCTCCCTCTCTCTGGAGATATATATATATTTGTAATCAATACAAAAATTATTAACAAGATACTTTACGCTCTTTCTATTATATGAAGTCTTTGAAATCTGGGGTATATTTTATGCTTACAGTGCATCTCAATTCCAACTAGCCACATTTCAAGGGGCTATTGCCACACATGGCTTAGTGGCTAATGCAGCTTTAGAGCCTGTAAGTCTGAGAAACTGGAACAGCAGAGATCATGCCCCTACCACGCAATCAGCCACCAGAATGGGGACAAACTCCATACAATCTGGGATGGAAAAGGGTCCACCAGTTGGTAACCTGAGGTTCATGTGTGATCAGTTCATATCTGCAAGGTAAAGGATACCCCTGCACTTTTAAAGACTGTCAGTCTATTGCTTTATGAGACTTCTTTTCTGTCATGATGCTTACCTTGATGTCCATTTTAACTTTATTTTCCCAAAAAATTTTCATCCACAGATATTTATTTAGAGTATAGTATGCCTGAACTGTGCTAGATATTGGATCCAATAATGCCTTACATATTTTCAGTGCTTTGCAGATTACAAAGCCCTCACACACACAAACTAAAGAGATGCGTATATTATCTATTGCTATGTAACAAATGGCTATAAACTTAGCAGCTTGAAACAACACACACTTATCATCTCATCATTTCTGTGGATCAAGAATTCAGATACAGCTTAGCTGAATCCCCTGCTTAGAATCTCACAAGGCTGCAGTCAAGGCATCAGCCAGGGCTGAGTTCTCATCTGGAGGCTCAGCTAGGGAAGGGTGTACGTCCCCACTCATGTGGTTTTGGCTGTATTAAGCTTCTTGTGATTATAGGACAAAGAATTTCAGTTATTTGCTGGATATCAGAGGCCACTCTAGTTCCCTGTCACATGGCCCTCTCCATAGGCCAGTTCACAACACTGCAGCTTGCTTCTTCAAGACCAGCAGGAGTACTTCAAATTCCAGTCTGCTGGGAGATTGTTTCATATAATTTGTCATAATCAGCTGGGTGTGGTGGCTCAGCATGTAATCCCAGCACTTTGGGAGCCTGTGGGTTTGAAAACAGCTTGGGCAACTTGGCGAGACCCCGTGTCTACCATAAAAAAAATAAAAAATTAGCCGGGTGTAGTAGTGCGTACCTGTAGTTCTGGCTACTTGGCAGGCTGAGGCAGAATGATCGCCGGAGTCCAACAGTTTGACGCTGGGGTGGCCGTGAACATGCCACTGCACTGCAACCTGGGTAACAGAGTGAGATACCAACTCAAAAAAAAAAATTATCATAATCATGAAAGTGACAACCCATCATGGTGGCCATATTCTACTGGTTAGAAGCAAGTCACAGGTCCAGCCCACTCTCAAGGGCCTGTGACTACACAAAGATATGAACAGCAGGAGGTTGGGGATCATGGGGCTATCTTAGGGTATATCTGCCACAGTGGTATTATTCCTATTTAACACAGGTGGGCAGTGAGGGTCAGGGAGAATGACTGAAATAGTCATTCAGCTTTTAGGGGAAACATCATGACTAAGGTCCATGGGTTCTGATTCCATGGTCAGTGTCGCTTCTTCTACAAAGTGACTGTGAAATATGGATCGTGCCCTTAGGCAGTTTGCCAAAAAAATTGGGGTAGGGCTAGAAATAAGATCATTCAGAACTCTCCAGTAGCCACACACAAATGAGAGGCTTGACCCAGGCAATAGGTTGTCAGGAACCTCCACTGGGTTCTTTTTTTTTTTTTTGAATTGGAATCTCACTCTGTCACCCAGGCTGGAGTGCAGTGGCATGCTCACAGTTACTGCAGCCTGGATCTGCTGGGCTCAGGCGATCCTTCTACCTCAGCCTTGCAAGTAACTGGAACTAAAGGCATGCACCATCATGCCCAACTAATTTTTCTTGATTTATTGTAGAGATGAGGTCTTGCCAAGTTGCCCAGGCTGGTCTCGAGCCAGCGGGCTCAGGCAGTCCTCTCACCTTGGCCTCCCAAAGTGCTGGGATTATAGGCGTGATGTGTCACTCCCTGGACCTATGCAGAGACACCAGAGATGAGACATAGGACTATGCCTGGTAAGAAGAAATTATGGGCTCATGTTTAGGAGCAGAGCTGCCTGTTTTAAGAAATCCCATCCAGCCAAGAACCTCATCCACAACTGTTCCTAGGTGATTTTTCTCCATAACCCCCAAGTTCTCCCTTTTCCCACTTAGCGCATTGACTGTAGGATGCTGAAGTCCAAGCCACTTGCTATAGGTTCCTCATTCCCTCTGTCAGGCAATGTGGAAACTGCCCTAAAGAGACACTCTGATCTTAGGCTCACATTTCAACAACTTCTAAGACCCTGGTGGTATCCCTAAAAGGAGTGCCTGGACAATTGGATCTCCTGATGCCTCCCATATCCCACTGCCAACATGTAGGATTAAGGTCATCCTGAGGAATTTTGGCTAGATGAACAAAATTTTCTTTTTCTGGCTCTATCAGAGACAGTGGTCCATCTGCTGGGGCCACAATGGAGAGGAGAAAATTTCAGTGAATAGGTGTTATTGAAATATTTAGCCAGGCTTGGTGGCTCAGCCTGTAATCCCACGATTTGGGAGGCTGAGGTGAATGGACTGCCTGAGCCTGCGGGTTTGAGACCTGCCTGGGCAACTTGGTGAGACATCATCTCTACAATAAATCAAAAATTAGCCGGGCGTGGTAGCACGCGCCTGTATTTCCAGCTACTTGGAAGGCTGAAGCGGAAGGGTTGCTGGATCCCAGTAGTTCGAGGATGCGGTGACCGGGAGTGGCCAACTGCACTCCAGTCTGGGCGATGGAGTGAGACTCTAACTCAAAAAAAAAAAAAAAAGAAAAGAAAAGAAAAGAAATATTTATGTGTACTCACACAAAATCAAAGGAGTTATAAAACATAAGCCCTGGCTTCAAGATGCATGCACTATACTTTAGGGGAAGAGGCAGGATACCCTTCACCAACTATAATAACCCATCTTCTGACATATGGGTTTCCAGCAACAATGTAAAAATTTCAAAATTAGAATTGTAAAATGTTAACTGCTGAAAGGATGCTTAAAGATCTAGTCCAGCCCCTGTGTGGAAACTGAGAGAATTGATTGCCCAAGGCCATCCATGTTGCTAAATAGGAAAACCAGCTATAGAACCCAGGCTCTGACTCACTGGCCAGTCCTGCTTCTTCTGTTTTACTTCTGATGTCTAACAGCCCAATAACCTTGTGAGCATATTTTCTTCAAGGTGGTTCCTACTGAGTTGAAAACTATTCTGTAGCTTAGAGATGTGTAAAGTTTTCCCATATGGGACTAGAGAGTAAATATTTTAAGTGTTGTAAGCCATATGATTTGTTGCAAATATTCAACTCTGCTGCTGTAGTGTGAAAGAAGCCATAGACATACATAAACAAATGAGTGTAGCTGTATTCTGCTACAACTTGTTTATAGACATCAAAATTAAATTTTATATAATTGTCTTGTGTCAGAAAACAGTATTTCTTCTCTTAAATTATTTTCAATCATTTAAAAATATAAGAATTGACCGGGCGCCGTGGCTCAAGCCTGTAGACCCAGCACTTTGAGAGGCTGAGGCAAGAGGATTGCCTGAGCCCAGGGTTTGAGACCAGCCTGGGCAACTCAGTGAGACCTCGTCTTTACAATAAATAAAAAAATTAGCTGGGCGTGGTAGCATGCACCTATAGTTCTGGCTACTAGTAAGGCTGAGGCAGAAAGATCACCTGAGCCCAGTAGTTTGACACTGGGGTGGCCATGAGCATGCCACTGCACTCCAGCCTGGGCAACAGAGTGAGACTCTGACTCAAAAGAAACAAAAAAAAAGTAAGAATTATTCTTCACTCCAGGTCATACCAAATGAAGAGGAGGCTGTTGCTGAATTTGGATCATGGGCCAAAATTGCCGATAGGCTACTGTCAGAAGGTAGTTCTCTATCTAGCTTGGAAAAAAATTTCAAAACCCCCAAAAGGGCAATAAATTCATACAATTCATACAATAAAAAATTTCACTTTTGTTAAATGTAAAATGACGTTTTGCATTTCTGTATGTACAATATGTACATATAAGTATACAGAGAAAGATCTAAAATGATATTCTTAAAATTAATGACAAGAAGTGCTTGGGGGAGAGGAGGAGGCTTCAGGGGAATAGGTTAAGGAAGGTCTTTCCCTGTTACCATTAGCTTTAAAATGAGAATACATTTAAAATTTTAAATTTAAAAATAAGTAATGTATATCTTAAACTCACTTCCACAAACAAAATCCATTCTTTCCTGCTGTCTCATCTGAGAGAATCATGGCATCTCCCACAGCTGGAGAAATCCAGGGGAGGTTGAGCTGCTGGCCAGCAAGCCCACTTCAAGCAGCACCAGGCCCTGGGGGTTTCTAGTCATTTTCTCTTGTGTTTTGGGGGGGAGGGAAATGCCTTTTCAATAAATTAAAAAACAAAACAAACTTATTGCTCTTTCTGTTGAGATACTGATGGTCTAGGGCTTTGAAAACCCAAAGGACTCAAAGGACAAAAGAAAAGTAAAAGGCAGTGACTGCCTGTCCCCTGATATCTGGGTGGCTGCTCTCGGAAACCTCCAGCACATGTGGTTTCAATCACCAAGCCTGGCGTCTTTCGCCAGCGCAGAAGCCCAGCAGCTCTGGGGCGCCCAACTGATTTCTTGTCTGCGAGAAGCTGGGCCCAGCCAGGGCAGCTGCCTTCGGGAGAGGTTTTAGGCTCAGTCTTTCCCCTTCTGTAAAATTCTGGAACTTGCAGTGCAGCCCCAGGCGACAGACTGCAGGCAGCAGGCAGTGTGCTGGGGGGAAGGAGGGTTAGCTCACGATCTCTGGGGAGAGCCTAACCCTGAGACCTCTTGGCCAGGGCCGTCCAAAGCAAACACCCAGCAGATGGCGTGAGCACCGCCTCTGGTGAAACTGTTTATTCTTAGGAGACAGCCAGCTCCCCTCTGGGACGCTGCCGGCTCCACCAGCCTTTTCTCCTCTCACTCCAGGATCTCCTCCTTCCTCCTTCTAAATGGAATTCCTCTGAATTTGATTCCACTTTGTGAACTTTAAGAATGGTCTGCAAGGAGAATTCAGCATTCCAACGTGGAAGGTTAATTTGCTTTTCTAGAAGAGAAAGGTTGAATGGAAATGTATATGGGGCTCAGGGAATTGCACATATGAAGCTTACTTACCCAGTTTGGAATGAGGACAAACCCTGTCAGCCTGTATTGGCAGGCTGCCACATCCAAACCAAATGCTGCTAGCCAGCCCGTAAATAAGATTCCATTTATGGTAAGTCACTAATTAAAGTTATACTTTGGGCCTACATTTCAGAAGGTATTACTTAAAAGTAATAATCTAGGCTCCAGCCATGAACTTTTAAACTGGAAATACAAATCTTCAGGCAGTTCTTTTACATCAAACAACCCAATACCTAGCCTGCATCTCTGAAATATCTATGACAGACACAACTCATTCAGAATTTTTTTCACTGTTCCCTTTTGTGACATTATCAGTCCTTAGCCTTGATCATATATAGTGTATATGTAAATCAGGGTTGGCTATTTTTTTAACTTTTGATAACAGCACAAACATTACAAAGATATTTGATCATTTTCTCAGGTATTTTGTCATTTTTGAGCTGAATAAGAAAACAAAAAATTAGTCGGGCTCGGTGGCTCAGCCTGTAATACCACGCATTGGGAGGCTGAGGTGAGTGGATTGCCTGAGCCCGCGGGTTCGAGGCCCGCCTGGGCAGCTTGGCGAGACCTCATCTCTACAATAAATCAAAAAATCAGCCGGGCGTGGTAGCGCATGGCTGTAATTCCGGCTACTTGGAGGCGGAAGGATCGCTGGAGCCCAGCAGGTCGAGGCTGCAGTGGCTGGGAGCGGCCACTGCACTCCAGTCTGGGTGACAGAGTGAGACTCCAACTCAAAAAAACAAAAACAAAAACAGAAAACAGGAAAATTTCACAGGCTCAAAACAAATTAATTTGCTAGTTGCTGCTCTTGGATTTATTGCAGCTGGTCTCGATGAAACCAAGTTCTTCCCTGGCAGTGCATATGTAACACCGTGACAGAGTTCACATGCTAGAGTACAAATTTGAACATGGACCCACTGCTGCAGTACTCCAGTTGTTCCCCTTTGCCTATGTGCCAAGGATGAACTCTAATCTCCCTAGAATGTTGTTAAAGAAAAAATTAATCGTGACACTTGTGAAAGACATAAGAAAGTTTGTATTCAAGGGGATTATAGACTAGAAAAAAATCTTTTCCTAGACCTAGTATTTCTAGGTCTCCTGCTGGGGCTGTGTAACAAGGGACAGATTAACAAGAGAAAAGCATACACATTTGTTTGGTGTAAGTTTTATGGGACATTGGCACCTTCACAAAGAAATGAAGACCCAAAGAAATGATTAGACCTGAATGTTTTTATACTAGGTTTGATGAAGAGTAGAAAGTCATGGAAAAAAGGGTATGAGTTAAGAGTAAAACCGGAGGAATGTAGCAAGTTCTAACAAATTCCTCTGTCTTCAGAGATAAGGATGCTCCTTTCTTCTGGGTATAGGGAGGGCACCTCTCACATGAAGGTCTTATAACCTGCTTCAGGGAAAGGTCAGAGTCCTTCTTGCATCTGCTGTTTTCAAATTCCTTCAGCTTAAAATTTGCAATATACCAAGGTGTCATATTTTGGGGTAGGTGTCCTGACCCCCATCAGTGGCTACTAAAATGGGGTTTTGCAGTAGGGGAGAAACTGCACTCAACTCCAAATACAATAAGGAAAAGTGGGGATTTATAGCCAAGCAATGGGGTGGAAGGGTCAGTGAATGGCAGATTACTAAGAAATAGGGTAATTCTTTGCTAAACTGACCTAACGAGATTTTTGCTGAAAGAAGTTCAGATAAGATACTGAGGGTGGTAAGACCAAGAGAGGAGGATTTTCACTAAACTGATTCAGTAGGACTCTTGCTGAAACTGAAGTAAGTGGGCCAAGACAGAGCCCAAGTTTGGGCCTAGTAAAAAGGAGGGCTCAGAAGAGCCTGTCTAAAGCTAGGTCAAGAAAAGAATCCTTATGTTCTTGCACACTTTCCCTGATTCTGCCCTATTCTACTTTTCCACCCTCATTTCCAGTCATTAGATTCCAACAATCCTATACCGAAGTCTTTGGAAACTTCTCTTCTTTCCCTGAACATATGCCCAGGTCATCCCAACAACTCTCAGAGCACAAATAAATAGAAACAATTGGAAAAACCATTATTTAGGAATTGCCATTTCCATGTGGACCCTCTAAACAGTTTTCCATATTTGACAGTTTCCCAAAGTAATCATTCCTTTGCTGAGTCCCTTAATAGGGCTGTTGCCCACTCATTGGCAGTGTCCCTGGCATGGGACTGAATCTGCCTGGAGGAAGGCAGAAATCATATCTTTCTGCAATTGTGTTTAAAAAAAACCAAAAAACCCTGCTGTTTGTGCTAGCAGCAGTTCTGCTCCTTCCTCAGAGCTTTCTTATATACATGTCCTCCCTCCCCCAGGACTATTACTTTTATTTCACTTTTGTGCTGCTTACTCTAAGAGCAAAGATTTATTTCATACTGTGTGCTTTTAAACAGACATTTATTTAATCCCTGCAACAGCCATGTGAAAAGGTACTATCATTATGCCCATTTTATAGATGATAAAACTAAGTTGTTTTCTTTTTTTTTTTGAGTTGGTGTATCACTCTGTCGCCCAGGTTGGAGTGCAGTGGCATGCACACAGCAATCCCAGCATCGACCTGCTGGGTGCCTGTGATCCTTCCGCCTCAGCCTTCCAAGTAGCTGAACTACAGGTGTGCGCTACCACGCCCGGCTAATTTTTGATTTATTATAGAGATGAGGTCTTGCCAAGTTACCCAGACTGGTCTCCAACCCGCAGGCTCAAGCAATCTACTCACCTTGGCCTCCCAAAGTACTGGTATTACAGGCTGAGCCACTGAGCCCAGCCAGTTATAAAACTAAGTTGTTGCTTTTTTTTTTGAGTTGGAGTCTCACTCGGTCGCCCAGACTGGAGTGCAGTGGCTGCTCCCGGTCACCGCAGCCTCGCCTTCTGGTCTCCGGCGATCCTTTAAAAAGTCAAGGATAGCCGGGCTCAGTGGCTCAGCCTGTAATTCCGCGCCTTTGGGAGGCTGAGGTGAGTGGATTGCCTGAGCCCGCGGGTTTGAGACACGCCTGGGCACTTGGCAAGCCCTCATCTCTACAATAAATCAAAAAATCAGCCGGGCGTGGTAGCGCATACCTGTAATTCTGGCTACTTGGAAGGCTGAGGCGGAACGATCGCCGGAGCCCAGCAGGTCGAGGCTGGGGTTGCTGTGTGCATGCCACTGCGCTCCAACCTGGGCGACAGAGTGAGACTCCAACTCAAAATAAAACATAAAAAAATTTAAAAATTAAAAGTCAAGGATTTTATTTAAAGCCACCATGATAAATAACAGAAGCAGGACTCCAATCTGACACAAGCCCACTCAGGTAACCTCTCTCCATACTGTATTTTCCACCTAGTGTCTTAAGAGTTTGGAAAAGGTTAGTTTTGGGCTTCCTTATTTTTTGTTATTGTTCATTTGTTTTATTTTGCTCCTAATCTAAATACATAAAATTAAGGTAAAAGAAGTTTAAAATTCCCCCAAGACTCAAAATACTCTTTTCCATATTTTTTTCTAATCTCTGTGGCTACCAGAAAATATCTATCAATGGAACTGAAAGGGCAAGTGAAATATCTATACCTTTTATATTTGAGGAAGGAGAACAAAGATCTAAAACCAAATGGTCAAACTATTGGGGGTAAGGAATAGTGATCATATAAATTCTCTTTTGGAATGATATATATTATTTTTGAAATCCATTTTGGGGGGAAAAAAAAAACCTAAAGATTTTACCAACTTTTTATGCTGTGTGTGAGCATCACATATATGTGTACCATGATGGTGGTTAAAAGCAACTTTTAATGGAGTTTAATTTGTGAACTATTTTTTGCCTCCTGAACTACTTTTTTTTTTTTTTTTTGAATTGGAGTCTCACTCTGTCGCCCAGACTGGAGTGCAGTGGCCGCTCCCGGCCACCGCAGCCTCGACCTGCTGGGCTCCGGCGATCCTTCCGCCTCAGCCTTCCAAGTAGCTGGAACTACAGGTGTGTGCTACAATGCCTGGCTAATTTTTTTTTTATTATTGTAGAGATGAGGTCTCGCCAAGGTGCCTGGGCGGGTCTCGAACCCGCGGGCTCAGGAACTCCACTCACCTTGGCCTCCCAAAGCGCGGGATTACAGGCTGAGCCACCCAGCCCGGCCTCTGAACTAATTTTTACTCCAACCATTTTCAACAGCTCAGCCCTCATCATCTCAGAATGCTTGCTCTACATTGTGCAGGTTACTGAAATGATGCAGTTAACAATAGATGCCTGCCAGGGAAATGAGTTTCTTATCATCTAGGTGAGGACATCACTTAGGGGCTATCAACCTGTATTTTTTTTTAAGTGTGATGATGTTTTTCTTCTCCCTCCTGACTTGCTTTAACACCATCCAGCCCGTACTGCTTTTAATTCACACTGCTTTGATGATAGATACTTTTTCTTCCTTTTTAATTTTGCCAAACCCTGCCCAGACAGCAGGGCAACACTCCTAAACCTTGACGCTCCTAAACCTTGACGTTCCTGTGGCCTCTTCCAAGGGAGCTCTAAGAAACCCTGGTGACTGTGAGTGAGGATGATGAGAACTGACATGTGTCCACAAAAGGGTAAGTTTGAGGCCTCCTTGGCACTTACACCCCTTGGACTCCCCTGTATAGTCCCCAGAGTTTCACATTTCTGAAAGATGAAACCATATAGTGTTCTCTAGTCCTTGATTTTCTTTATCTACTTTTCTGTTGAATACTTTTACCTTTTCTCACCATCTGCATTCCTGTGAAGAGAAGATACCACTCAATCCTGCTTTAACATGCTCTTTTCTGAGTGTGGGCAGAATCTTCTCTGTGGCTTAGTGGTTTTGAATGCTAAACAGAGCAGGAGACAAAATTCAATCCCTGGCTCTGTAAGCTATATTTATTTCTCTAGTATTTCAGGCCTGGAGCTTCCAAAGAGGAAAAAAATGTATGTTTTGATTAAAAGGAAGTGGTAGGTGGATTAGATGTGAAAGTAAAATCGTTTCTGGAAAAACAGTGCTCCAGGAGTCAGAGAGCCTAGGTTCCAGTCCCAACTTGTATTAACTTGCATCATTTTGACTTGACACTCAGCTGCCTAATTTATGAGGTAAAATCGTTGAATGAGAAGTAGTGACTAACAGTAAGTTAGTTGTTATATCAGTGATTGAACTTCTAATTATTTTCACTTTTTGTTTTTTGAGACAAGGCTTCACTCTGTCACATGGCTCAAGTGCAGTGGTGTTATCATAGCTCAATGCAGCCTTGAACTCCTGGGCTCAGTGATCCTGCCTCAGGCTCAGTGATCCTGCTTCAGCCTCTTGAGTAACTGGGGCAACAGGCATGTGCCACCACTAGGCCCAGCTAATTTTTTTATTTTTTTAATTTTTTTAGAGATGCCATCTTACTATGTTGCCCAGGCTGGTCTTGAACTCCTGCCCTCAAGCAATCCTCCTGCCTCAGCCTTCCAAAGTACTGGTATTATAGGTGTGAGCCACCATGCCTGGATGGTTTTTTGTTTGTTTTTCAAGACACCCCTTTTCTTCCTGGTTTGCTGAGATTTTTAAAAATCATGAGTGGGTGCTGAATTTGTTACAGTTTTTTCCTTCATCTGCAGAAGTGATAATGCATTTTTCGTTCTTTTATTATAGTGGGGGGGGACTACAATGATTGATTTTTTAAAATGTTAAACCAACCTTACATTCTGAGGATGAAACTCACTTGGTCTGATGCACTGCTCTTTGTATTTATGGCTTGAGTTAATTTTAAGGGATAATTGCATTTATGTTCATGAGGGATATTGATCTTTTATTTGTGTGTGTGTGTGTGTGTGTGTGTGTGTGTGTGTGTGTGTGTGTGTGTGTGTGAAATATCATTACTTGATATTACAGAGTAATACTGACAAAATGTGTTGGGAAGTGCTCCCTCCTTTATTTTCTGAAAGACTTTGGGTGGAATTGCTATTATTGCTCCTCTCTTGGAAGGTTTAGTTCTGATTTTTTTTTTTTTTTGAGTTGGAGTCTCACTTGGCACCCAGACTGGAGGGCAGTGGCTGCTCCCAGCCACCGCAGCCTCGACCTGCTGGGCTCCGGCGATCCTTCCGCCTCAGCCTTCCAAGTAGCTGGAACTATAGGCGCACGCTATCACGCCCGGCTCATTTTTGATTTACTGTAGAGATGAGGTCTCACCAAGTTGCCCAGGCGGGTCTCAAACCCTCAGGCTCAGGCAATCCACTCACCTCAGCCTCCCAAGGGCGCGAGATTACAGACTGAGCCACCGAGCCTGGCTTCTGGTTTTTAAATGTAAAAGAGGCTCGGCTCAGTGGCTCAGCCTGTAATCCCAGCACTTTGGGAGGCAAAGGCAAGTGAATTATCTGAGTCCCCGGGTTCGAGACCCTCCTGGGTAACTTGGCGACACCTCGTCTCTACAATAAATCAAAAATTAGCTGGGCGTGGTAGTGCATGCCTGTAGTTCCGGCTACTTGGAAGGCTGAGGCGGAAGGATCGCCAGAGCCCATCAGGTCGAGGCTGCGGTGGCCGGGAGCGTGCCACTGTACTCCAGCCTGGATAACAGAGTGAGACTCCAACTCAAAAAAAAAATAAAGAAGTAATTTTAACAAGAGGTGGAACAGTCTAAAGATACAATTCAAAAAAAGGCTTGACTATGTTAAGGAAAATATGAAAAAGGAAGAAGATTCTACTATAATTTAAACAATATAACTGTGGCATATTCAGAAATCAAATATTTAAAGATGGAATTATGTGTTCATAGTTTCCTGTACTGTTCCTTTATAGTATTTATCACATTTATAAGTTTAATTCTTTAATTATATTTAATCATCACATTTAATATAATTAAATACTTATAATTTTATTTATTTTTATTTTTTATTTGTTTTGAGTTGGAGTCTCACTCTGTTGCCCAGATTGGAGTGCAGTGGCAGCTCCCGGCCACTGCAGCCGTGACCTGCTGGGCTCCGGCAATCCTTCTGCCTCAGCCTTCCGAACAGCCGGAATTACAGGAGCACGCTACCACGCCCAGCTGATTTTTCGATTTACTGTAGAGATGAGGTTTTGCCAAATTGCCCAGGCGGGTCTCGAACCCACAGGCTCAGGCAATTCACCACCTCGGCCTCCCAAAGCGTGGGATTACAGGCTGAGCCACTGAGCCCAGCCACTATAATTTTTTAAATTGTATTCCTGTGAGTCTTTATCATACAATTATAAGCTTCATGAGGGAAGAGACTAATTCTGTTTTTCTTATTACCTTCATAAACCTGGCTCAAGAGTAGAAACCTAGTAAATATTTAATTACTGCATGGAGAAGTGAATTAATAAATTAATGTTTTCAGATGAGAGTCCCAGAGAATTTGCATGTCCCTCTGGAAAATTAATCAGTTTTGCTTGCATTCATTCATATATAGGCATACCAAAATAAAAGAACTGTTATAGAAGTGTCCGCAGAGTATTATGGGAAAATGGATAAAAAAAGAAATTCATGCTGTTCAGGCAAAGCAACATATCTAGACTGGATCCTTGAAAGAGGTAAAAAGATTTTCCACACCAGGAAGGTGAGGCAATAAATAGTATGAGCAGCGCGTTGTAGGTGTGGATAGAATTGTGCCACCCCAGCACATTGTCCAGTGGGTGCTTTGTACATACTCGATGTAGGAAGAGAGAGTAGATAACAAGAAGAGTGAGGGCTGGGGAACATGGCCCAGGGCCACATCCTGAAGGACACTGAATGTTCGATCTCATAGGCAGTGGTAAGGCCACTAGAGGTGAGCTAGGGCCGTGTTTCGCAGACTTATCCACCAAAGTGCTCCTAAGGCAGAGGAGTATGCATGTGTGCCTCTGGAGACTTGGGACACAGTCCCGATCAACCTGCCAAAAACATGACATTTCTTTAAAGTCTTGCTTTAGCTTAAAAATGCATATGAAGTTTGTATTCTGCTTCATATATATATATATATATATAAAATACAGGGCAATGTTTTCAATTAGTTATTGAGTAAAATCACCCTCCAATAAAATATTGATTACCTCACAAGTATAACACACCATTCTGAGAAGGGCAAAATAAGAAGAATATCCGTTTTGTTCACTGCTGTATTCCCAGCATCTTCAACGGTGCCTGACACATTAACAGGTTCTCAATAGTATCTATTAAGTGAATGAATGATGGACATGAAATGATATGATATTCTAGAAAGTGATGTGAGCAGATGGCTGTTAGATTATTGCAGAGGTATAACCCAGGGGAGTAGGGATTTGGTCCTTCCAGTCTCTGCAGGTAGATAGGCCTCTATGCTGAATGAAATACATCCAAATCCCTTTTAATCTCAATTCACTCACCTGTGACACCACAGTCCACCAAAAGCCTGGAGATTTAAGAGGGGTTGTGGGGCAGGGGGCAGAAATAGATCTCCACCTGCCTCTGGATTTATCTCATAGAATGGTAAACCAGCCAGCTGGGAAAATTGTAGATAAAAGCAGAGACTTATTAATAAACTAAAAATAACAAACCTCCAAAATATTAGAACTGTTCTCTGAGGGCCAGTTCCAATCATTTTATCTAGAAGCTTCCTTCTGATTCTCACCTGAAATGAACTGCTCCCTCCTCTCAGCTCCTTTTCTCTTCCTTGCAGTCCAACCTTGAGTGATCAATTCATTCCTGCTCAAACATCCAGCACTCACTCCTGACTCTCTGCTTTAGCAAAGTTTTCCTCTACCTGTCACCCATCACTCCTACTGAAATGCTGTGACCCTTCAGGCTAGAAGTCTTGTTTTCATCATTCATTGGTTGCAATCTCCTCTGAGCTATCGTGGCTCAATTTTGTGTTGTCTTATTTTTGTATTTGTCAATTCTTTCATTTATCTCACAACTACACTGAATGCTCCATGAGAGCAGGGATCAGGAATTGGGTGCTAATCCTACTATCATGTCTTCCACAGAATCCCTGCACAATATTGTACATAATACATGATCACGTTGCTCGTTCACTGGTTGATATAGGAACTAGCAGTCAAGGAAATCTACCTGCGTGTCCCCTACACCTCCTTTCAGAGCTCACCACCAATCAATTTTCCATGCACAAGAATCTTCAGATCTCTGTTAGAGTTCTGCAGAGTTCATGCCCCTTAAAAGGTCACAGCTGGGCCAGGCGCAGTGGCTCATGCCTATAATCCCAGCACTTTGGGAGGCTGAGGTGAGAGGATTACCTGAGCCCACAGATTCGAGACCAGCCTGGGCAACTTGATGAGACCTCATCTCTACAATAAATAAAAAAAAATTAGCCAGGCGTGGTGGCGCATGCCTGTAGTTCCAGCTACTTGGAAGGCTGAGACGGAAGGATCACCTGAGCCCAGCAGGTTGAGGCTGCGGTGGCCATGAGTGTGCCACTGCACTCCAGCCTGGGCAACAGAGTGAGACTCCAACTCAAAAAAAAAAACAACAAAAGTCATAGCTGGCAGAGTGATATACCCAGAAAAGCTGATTCCAGGACTAAAAACCATAGTGGCTTTTAAAGACCACAGAGAAAATGAAAGACTTAAGTATTTTTCCTAGGAAATCCTCAGTCTCTGGTAGGGTTTCCAAGTTGCAAACACAGCAAAAGAAATGAGGGTAGAGGAATGAGCTCTGCAGGGCAGAATAGAGCTTTGTTTGTATTGGGCATGATGGTTTTATCCTGAGGATTTTTGTACTTATTGAATGTATTCTGAAAACCTTGATTCATCTTCCCCAGTCTGAGCCAAAATAGCTTAAACACAACATGCTGGGTGAACAGAAAGAAAGAAAGGGAGAATAGGGGAAAGAGGGAAGAAGGAAAGGGAGAGAAGGAAGAAGAGAAAAAGAAAAAGATTTTTAAAAAATCCACATACACTTTCTCTTTGGGCTTCACGGATCAAAATGAGCAAAATGACTGACAATTTCCTCATTCCTGACAAAACTTACTTTCACATTTCTCTGGTACCTTTTTCCCAGACAAGATTCTATGGAAAAGAGAGACCCTATTGGGAAACGTTTTTTTTTCCTTTTCTATCATGCTGAGCACAACGTTGCAACAGAAATGCTGTGCAGGGCAACCCCCTTGGGTCCCCTCCCACTGCGAGAGCATTTCTGTCCTCTCAATAAATCCTGCTTTCTCAAAAACAACAAAAAAAGAAATGCCGTCCAGCAGGAGTGTGACCATCTTGTATCCAACATGAGCATCCTGAGTACAAACACAAGCTGTTCCATTTCCCAAAGGACTGTCCTATCTGGCCCAGGGTTAGACAGCAGTATCACAAGCAATATCGCAGTGGAAGGACACAACCCTGCAAAGATGACTGTCTGTTGAACAGGAGAAGCGTGAGGATAAAAAGTCACAGATATAATCAAGATTTTAGTTGTTCTCAAAAATGGAGCAGAAAGCCAGGCATAGTGGCTCACGCCTATGATCCCAGCTATATAAGAGACTGAGGTGGGAGGCTTGCTTGAGTCCAGGAATTTGAGACTAGCCTGGGCAACATAGCAAGACATCATCTCTAAAAAATAAAAATCGAGCAGAAAATATGTCTACAGTATAGAAGACAATACCTGCTCCCCATATCACTTACTCATAGTTTAGGGAATGTGGTAGATTGAACACAGGTGTTTTTCTATTTCCTCCCCAAATCCCACTAAGTTGTAAGTAAAGGAATAAAACAGATATAAATCAATAAATACATGAGAAGAGAAGGGGGGAGGAAATAAAGGTAAAAGAGAAATGTCAAAGAATGGTTGGCTGTGAGAGCAGGTGGAGGAAAGGTAACTGACCAAAATGCAGTGGTTGAAACCCCAGTGCTTATGAAGGCAATCCAGTCCCTTAAAATGCTCAAGAACTAGAAGCTATATAGGTAAAGTAAAAGGTTGGCTGGGGCATGGGGCTTAAAGCTGGGGGATCAAATGAAGAATTGTTTTTAAAAAAAGAGAGAGTAGCCGGGCTCGGTGGCTCAGCCTGTAATCCCGCGCCTTTGGGAGGCTGAGGTGAGTGGATTGCCTGAGCCCGCGGGTTCGAGACCCGCCTGGGCAGCGAGACCTCATCTCTATAATAATTTTAATAATATAATATTTAATATATATTTAATATATATAATTTTTTAATTATATATATAAATATATATAAAATATAATATATAATATATATAAATAATATAATATATATAATATAATATATATAATATAATATACATAAATAATATAATAAAAAAAAATCAGCAGGGCGTGGTAGCGCATGCCTGTAATTCCGGCTACTTGGAAGGCTGAGGCGGAAGGATCGCTGGAGCCCAGCACATAGAGGCTGCAGTGGCCAGGAGCGGCCACTGCACTCCAGTCTGGGCGTCAGAGTGAGACTCCAACTCAAAAAAAAAGAGAGAGAGTAGTTAGATATCTAAGTTTCTCCTGCACTCTCCACAGAGAGGTCCTGACTCCTTTGTCATCCCAGGAGAAGGGAAGTTTGGGAGAACCAGGCTCAGAGACATCAGACACAGCACAAAAGCAAGTGAAGGACCAAATTGTAAATAATTGTCAGTGTCTATAGACCTCTTCTCTGGGCTGTTCTGTTTGCATCCTGCATGGGACACCCCTGACTCCCTAACTCGCCCAGCTCAGAAAACATTAGCCGTTACTCACCTCCCACTGACAGACAGGTGGCAAGAATTATTCTTTGGAGAATGCAGCAGCTTCAGAGAAAGGGCCTATAGACACTGACATTTGGGAATCCCACAGTGAAAAATCCTGCAAAGAAATTCATTGTGCAACAAGCCTTTTTCATTTACAGCATTTCCAAACAGCTTTTTAGTCTTTCTCTTTCTAACATGAGAAATTTGAGAAAAGAGAAAAACAAATAGAAACAAATACTATGCAAGGAACCCTATGATTAATATAAAGACAAAAGGGAAGACACTATATCCATAAAACAAGAATAGGATGTTATATAAAAGTAACATATAATAACAATAATAATAGCAGTATTTATTGAACATTTACTATGTTTTAGGTATTATTAAAACTAACTTAATTCTCATAACATGCTTTAATTATCATTTAATGACCATGAGTTGGTACAATTATTTTCTCCATGTTATAGATAATAAAACTGAGACAGAGAGAAAATAAAGAACTTGCCAAAAATTATAGAACTAGAAAAGAATGTATCTGGTATTTGAATCTCTGATTTTAACAACTACCTTATAATGCCTCCCAAAAGATCCCTTGAAAAAACTCTCGGAACAACTCAATCAAATAACATTAGAAAAAAGGTAAGAAAATGTGAGGATCAATCCAGGTGGTCCAACATCCAAAAGATAGGCATACAAAAGAGAAGAGAAATGAGAAGAATTATTTTTATTGTATGTATTTTTGTAGAGATGGGATCTTGATGCTGCTCAGGCTCAAACTCCTGACCTCAAGCAATCCTCCCACTTTGGCCTCCCAGAGTACTGGGATTATAGGCTTCAGTCACCATGCCCAGCTGAATCATTTTAAAATAGTACAACAGGCCGGGCTCAGTGGCTCAGCCTATAATCCCAGCACTTTGGGAGGCCAAGGCAAGTGAATTGCCTGAGCCTGTGGGTTTGAGACCCGCCCGGGCAACTTGGCGAGACTTCATCTCTACAATAAAGCAAGAACTAGCCAGGCGTGGTAGCGCGTGCCTATAGTTCCAGCTACTTGGAAGGCTGAGGTGGAAGGATCGCGGAGCCCAGCAGGTCAAGGCTGCGGTGGTCGGGAGCGGCCACTGCACTCCAATCTGGGCGACAGAGTGAAGACTCCAACTCAAAAAATAATAATAATAAAATAAAATAAAATAGTACAACAACACTTCATGACACTTAAATGAGTTTTTAGATTAAAAGACATATCATAATAAATGAATTTTTAAAAAAAGACCTATACTAGCCTGGCGCAGTGACTCACACCTGTAATCGCAGCACTTGGGAAGGTGGAAGTGAGAGGATTGCCTGAGCCCAGGGGTTCAAGACCAGCCTGGGCTACTTGGTGAGACCTCATCTCAACAATTAAAAAAAAAAATTAGCTGGGCATGGTGGCACGGGCCTGGTAGTTCCAGCAATTTGGAAGGCTGATGCGGAAGGTTGAGGCTACGGTGGCTGTGATCATGCTACTGCACTTCAGCCTGAGCGACAGAGTGAGGCTACGACTCAAAAAAAAAAGTAACTCTGGAAGTTAGACAACAATGGAACATTGCCCTCTGAAATTTGAGTGAAAATTATATTCAACCTGACATTCTATATCCAGCCAAACTATGAATCAAGTGTGAGACATAAAATGTACATAAACTGGTAGGAGGGGAACTGGGGGCCAGGTGTGGGGGAGAGACTTACTTTTCACTGTGCACCATTTTGTTCTGTTTGACTGTTTACCATATGCTTACACTGCATCACTCAAAAGTTTTTTATAGCTTTTTAAGGGATGCTAATAATTAACTCAATTTGGAATCCACCCATCTTAGATGATAAAGTACTTGTGTGATTTCTTGTTCTTCACTGCTGTCTACCACAAGCATGAAGTTCACCAGGTCTGCAGGAAGGAAGGCCAGTCAAAACCAGCTTGCTCTTCTCATGAAAATGCAAAGATCATCTGGAAGACAATCTCCTGGCAAGACAGAGTCAAGACTTACAGTTAGGTCATTTGAATAAATACATGAGTGAAAGCATGAATAAAATGAGTGTGGAGCACCCATCTGAGTCATTTGGGTGTGGGTGAGTGACAGGAAATAAGTTAGGGGAAATTACTTGGCATTACAAATCCTCCCTTGCTGAGACTTGACATTTTCTGCAGGGATATATACTGAGTGTTAGGGAGCCAAATTGTAATGTCGGATCTATTCTTGCCACCTTAATATGAGAAGCTGATTAGGCCCGTTTATCTGCATACCATCATTAAGTAGCATACAGATCAAGATCCAGATTTTTAATTACCTTTACCTGTCTCTGGGAAAAAAGAAGCTGCTCTAAGACTTTCCTTGTGAAGCATGAGCTAAGTCTGATATAGTTCTGTTCACACAATTGATGTAGTTCTGTTCACACAATTGATGTAAGAAGCATATTAAAGCTTATTGCAGTCTTTAAGAACTTATCTAATAAACTAGTTATTTTGGTTTTTTTTTTTTAAGTTGGAGTCTCACTCTTGTCATTCAGGCTGGAGTGCAGCGGCACGCTCACGGGTCACTGCAGCCTCAACCTGCTGGGCTTAGGTGATACTTCCACCTCAGCCTTCCGAGGAGCTGGAACTACAACAGACACACGCCACCACACCCAGCTAGTTTTTTTGTGTGTGTGTGTGATTTATTGTGGAGATGAGGTCTCACCAAGTTGCCCAGGCTGGTCTCAAACCCCCAGGCTCAGACAATCCTCTCGCTTCAGCCTCCCAAAGTGCTGGGATTACAGGCTGAGCCACCATGCCTGGCCTAAACTAGTTATTTTAAGCTGGGTGCAGTGGCTCAGGCCTGTAATCCCACCACTTTGGGAGGCAGAGGTGAGAGGGTTGCCTGAGTCCAGGGGTTTGAGACCAGCCTGGGCAACATGGCGAGACCTCATCTTAACAATAAATAAAAAAATTAGCTGAGTGTGGTGGCACACACCTGTAGTTCCAGCTACCTGGCAGGCTGAGACCAAAGGGTAGCCTGAGCCCAGTAAGTCAAAGCTATGGTAGCTGTGAGCATGCCACCTCACTCCAACCTGGGAGACAGAGTAACTCTCTCTCTCTGTCTCTCTCTCTCTCTCTCTCATTATTTTAAAAGAGTTCATATTAAATGAATGGTATGATACATATAGTCAACTTTAAGACATCCATTAAGAATCGGCCAGATGCAGTGGCTTAAGCCTGTAATCCCAGCACTTTGGGAGGCCAAGGTGAGGGGATTGCCTGAGCCCACGGGTTCAAGGACAGTCAGGGCAACTTGGCGAGACCTCATCTCTACAATAAATTTAAAAATTAACCAGGTGTGGTAGCACGTGCCTGTAGTTTCGGCTTCTTAGAAGGCTGAGGTAGAAGGATCACTTGAGCTCAGCAGGCCAACACTGGGGTGGCCGTGAGCATGCCACTGCACTCCAGTCTGGGTGATGGAGTGAGACTGCAACTCAAAAAAAAAAGAATATGTTCCAGGCCAGGCACAATGGCTCAGGTCTGTAATCCCAGCACTTTGGGAGGCTGAGGCAAGAGTATTGCCTGAGCCCAGGGGTTCAAGACCAGCCTGGGCAACTTGGTGAGATTTTTGTCTCTACAATTAAAAAAAAAATAAAGTAGCTGGGCATGGTGGCATGCACCTGTTGTTCGAGCTACTAGGAAGGCTGAGGCAGAAGGATCACCTGAGCCCAGTAGGTCTAAAGTGACCATGAGTGTGCCACTGCACTCCAGCCTGGGTGACCAGAGTGAGACTCCAACTCAGAAAAAAAAAAGAATATGTTCCAAACATTTCTCCCAAAGTATCAGTAGCATCAACCTCTTGGAGAAAGACTACCATTCTTTATTATTGTACACAAATGCCTACAGAGTTAATTGCTGTCTTTCACATTCTACCTGACAATCTTTGGAGATAATTCTTTTTTCCCCAAGATCAGGCACAGCTGTTGTAAAAATCTCTCCATAAAAAAATCCAGAAAAATATATTACCATAGCAATATTTATACCAGAGCATCATCCATAGAACGTAAGAGGTTGAAGTCAGACTGAGTTGAAATTTTGGCTACCAATTATTATCTCTTAGAACTTAGCAAATAGCTTTTCCATGCTTCCTAGGGTTGTTCTGATTAAATGAAATTTACAGTGCACAGAATTGGTACATTGTAAGCATTTTATAATTTTCAGAGTATCATCAGGCAAACTAACACTAAACTACAGTTCCCACTTATTCTGCAAAATAAAACTCAAAATATGTATGAAAAAGAATTGTGAAATCTGATATAGACGTAAAAGTGGTCATATCAAGCTTATTATTACATATCTATGAAACAGAAAGAATTCATGTCATATCCTACTCTTAAGGGATGTTGTGGTTACCCAAAAAACTAGCAAAGTGTTAAAGCATTTTTAATCCTATAAGAAGACAATGATTGCCATCTGAGTGGGGAGGCAAAAGAAGTGCATGTATAATTTTTAAAGCTTTTAGTAACGTATGTGGTTGGCAGCCTCTAAGATTGCACCCATTGATTCCTGCCTTCTGGTATTCCTTTCTCCTTAAGTATGGGCTGGAATTTTTGAGTTTCTTATAAGAAGTAGAATACGACAGCAAGGATGAGATGTATCCTCGAGTTTCCATCTTGGGTACTCTCTTGTGCTCTTTTTTGCATCACTCACCCTGGACAAAGCTGGCTGCATATGGTGAGACAACCCTGGGGAGAGGTCCATGTATTGAAGGATTGAGACCTACAACAACCTCATTGCAAGCTTAGATGTGAATCTGCTGCCACCCTACATGAGCCTTCAGATGAGACGACAACTCCAGCCAACCTCATGAGAAATCCTTAGTCAGAGCTACTCAGCTAACCCATGTCCAGATTCTTGACCCATAGAAACTATGAGATTACATGTCTGCTATTTTAAGCTGCTAAGTTTTGGGACAATTTGGTATGCAGCAATGAAAAATATAAAGTATAATATACATATGAAAAATGCACAATCATAAACATATACCTAAGTGAATTTCACAAAATGGACACACCCAAGTAACAAGCACCCAAATTAAGAAATAGAACACACTACTTGGAAGGCTAAGGCAGAAGGATTGCCTGAGCCCAGCAGGTCGAGGCTGTGGTGGCTATGAGTGTGCCACTGCACTCCAGCTTGGGCGACAGAGTAAGACTCCTACTCAAAAAAAAAAAAAAAAAAAAGAAGGAAAAATAGAACGCAACCAACACCTTGGAAGCCTCCCCGCATTCTCTTTTACATACTACCCCGTACTCAGAGAGTACTGCACAGATTAGTTTTTTTCTGCTTCTGTACCTTGGAATCATATAGAACGTACTCTTTTGTGTCTACCTTTTTTTGATAAGCATTGCATTCATCACGTGTAGTTTTTGAAAGTCTACTCTAAAATACTATTTTTTAGTCACAATATTTAATATTTTTCAAATAACAGTAAAAAGGAGTGTGGATTTATGTACATGTAAAAATGGGAACCTGGCTGGGCACGGTGGCTCACACCTGTAATCTCAGCACTTTGGGAGGTGGAGGCAAGAGGATTGCCTGAGCCTAGGAGTTTGAGACCAGCCTGGGCAACTTGGCAAGAACTCGTCTCTACAATAAATAAAAAATTAGCTGTGCCGGGTACAGTGGCTCAAGCCTGTAATCCCAGCACTTTGGGAGGCTGAGGCAAGAGGATTGCCTGAACCCAGGGGTTAGAGTCCAGCCTGGACAACTTGGTGAGACCTCGTCTCTACAATAAATAAAAAAATTAGCTGTGTGGTTGTGTGCACCTGTAGTTCCAGCTGCTTGGATTGCTGAGATGTCAGGATCATCTGAGCCCAGTGGGTCAAGTCTGCGGTAACCATGAGCCTGCCGCTGCATTCCAGCCCAGGCAACAAAATGACACTCCAACTCAAAAAAAAAAAATTAGCTGGGTGTGGTAGCATGCGCCTGTGGTTCCAGCTACTTGGAGGGCTGAGGCGGAAGGATCACCTGAGCCCGGTGGGTTGAGGCTGTGGTGGCCATGAGTGTGCCACTGCACTCCAGGCTGGGCAACGGAGTGAGACTCCAACTCAAAAAAAAAAAGGGGAAGGGGAGCCTAAGTAAAGAAAGATCGAAAACATTTCTGTATATGACCAAGAGTAGAAAAGATAATAAAAGGTTTGCAGGGACTCTACAGCAATAATATTTTTGTTAGCTATATATACTGGCAGGCAGTGTAATACACTGTTCAGGATTTAGGTCTTGGTGTTAAAGTGGCTGGATTAAAACTGTTGCACAGCCAGGCATGGTGGCTCACACCTACAGTCCCAGCACCTTGGGAGGCTGATCTGGAAGGATCACTTGAGCCCAGCAGGTCGAGGCAGCGGTGGCTGTAAGCATGCCACTGCACTCCAGCACGGGCTGCAGAGTGAGATTCCAACTCAAAAAATAAATAAATAAAACCATGGCTCAATTCCTTACTGTGTGATCCTGAGCAAGTTAATCTCTGCATTTCGGTGTCTGCTATAGAATGAGAATAATGATAGTGCTTACTTCGCAGAATAATTGGATGAAAAATGGAAATGAATATATATCAAGTAACAAGGCTTTTTGCACTTAATAAGCACTGAAAAATTATTAGCTATTGTTTTTTTTAAAATGTTTCATTTGGAGGCTTTAAAATATATAAGATGCAAAATTTGTGCTATCTGTCATTTTTATCATGCAGGAAGTGATTTTCCTGTGAGTAGAAAATGCAGCTCCTTCAATTCTTTTTGTTTGCTTAATGGCTCTTCTGTCCCTCCCTAGAGATCCTGAATGGGGAGGGGCAGAGATGAAGTTCAAACCAGTCACCTTCTCTTCATTATTAGCTTTGATAGGAAGGTGGGGGAAGGATAAAGTTAAAAGGCCAAATTGAGGTTTTCATTTATCAATGGATTTCAGTTAGCACCATAGTCAATTCTTCATTGCCATGGATCCCTAACAATTGGCTATTGTCCTCTTGGTAGTAAGTCTTGTCTATTTTTAATCTCCCCACTCTGTTCAAATCTCTCTGCTGAAAGTAATAAAAGATTTAGATTTAGACAGCGACTTAGCATTTGGAATGAGACAGAGGCTATAAATAGACACGTCAATGAAATAGGTTAGCTTGGGATCTAGTTCTCTGAGAGTGTCGGAATCAAAGGCACACACAGGCATGCTTACAGGGGCCTCTCACAGGTGTGTGCATGTATGTTTCTGCATATTCTAACATAATTCATGTATGTAACATATACAAGTATATTACTGAGGACAGATTCTGAGAGAGGCCTGCTATATTTCTGAATGGTGGAATGATCTATGTGGACCGGATCGGTATCCTTCCCCTGACAATTCTTACAGGAGAAATCAGCATAAAACATTACTCTCAAATAGTTACCTCCAGTCTATAAGATAGTGGCACAGCTTACATACTGAGTATGATATTGCTGACAATACTCCAGCACACCACCAGACCTGGAGAACTTGTCAGGATGAAGGGATCACAGTGATATTCAATCTGCCAAACACTGAGCCAGCTTGCCAAGTGGTTTGCTAAGAAGTCAGGCTGCCATTCATAGTCTGGAATGTCATCACCTACCATTTATAGCTGCTAAAATTCCAACCTATTCTTCAAGGCCAGAATAAATGCTTCCTTTCTTATGAAACCATCCCTGATCACCTTAGTGATCTTCCTCCTCTGAATTCCCAGAACACTTTCTGACCCTCACACAAAACTGATCACACATGGCCTTGCACTGAGTTTGTTGGGTGCCTGTTTTGTTTCTCTATTAGATTGTGACCTCTTCATAGACAAAATACATCTCTGTATGCCTGGAGGGACCTAATATGATAACTGCAGTGTCCCTCATATTTCAACAAATGTACATTCCTGGTTACTCCCCTCTGGGTACCAACTACTCTATCAGTGTTCCTGTTCTGTGGTACGCAGAATCATAAGCCTTGGGGATAAGGTGTTTGTTTAAGGAAATGTTGTAGAAATGAATACCCCTGAATATCTTATGATACACAATAGTTGAAAAGTTGGACATTAACAGACCTGTCAAGATCTTGGGACAGTTTTGCTGTGATTTCAGATTCCCAGTGATAAGAGAATATGAACAATTTGATACATTCAGTAAACTAGTTTAAATATGAGATCGCCAATGACCTTCTACAGGCGTGCCCAAGCTTGAGATTCTAGATTATATATAGCCAGAGCATTCCAGGATTCAGTAAGTTCTTGGCCTGGAACAAAGACTAAATTTCAAGATTGAAAGGACCCTAAGAGTTCGTTTGCCAATTACTTAGCCTTCTTAAATCATCTTGGACAGACCTTTGTTCCTTTCCTCTTTGTCTTTTCTTATTGACTTCCTAAAGACAATACTTCACAGCACCTAACAAATTGATTTGTATCATAATACATCCTGCACTTAAAATAAGTTTTTTGGTCTTAGACAAACAAAGTAAATATTTTCTTAGTTGGTAAAGTTAAAACAGTGACCTTAAGTTACTAAACTCATGTATGTTTCTATTTCCTGGATAGAGCTCCTTTCAAATATCTGGTTGTATTTTCTTTATTTTTATTTATTTATTTATTTTTTGAGTTGGAGTCTCACTCTGTCACCCAGACTGGAGTGCAGTGGCCGCTCCTGGCCACCGCAGCCTCCACCTGCTGGGCTTCGGCAGTCCTTCCGCCTCAGCCTTCGGAGTAGCTGGAATTACAGGCGTGCACTACCACACCCGGCTAATTTTTGATTTATTGTAGAGATGAGGTCTCACCAAGTTGCCCAGGCGGGTCTCAAACCTGCGGTCTCAGGCAATCCACTCACCTCAGCCTCCCAAAGGTGCGGGATTACAGGCTGAGCCACCAAGCCCGGCTCTGATCGTATTTTCTAAGATTTCCATTTTTTCATGGGTCCTTGAACATTAAATACACATGGTTGGAAACTTAACACATAACAAAAAAATGGCAGCAAATTGCTTATCACGCTTAAATTCAAGGTAGTCTATATTTCTTTGTCAATTATATAATCCTTGTTTACCAATACATAAGAACAATCTTAAAGGTGAGACATGGCTAATCCTCTCTAAGTAAATTCTGCCCCCTTGTGGATTAAAACAGCAAGCTGGGGGTGGGGATACAACATCAGTAAGTGTACCTGATCTCAAACCAGGCAAAGTGGGGACTAAAGGGAGGCCCAAAACTTTGTGCTACGTCACCTGTATCCCTAATCCTGAATTGCACCCCACATCTTTAAAATAAAATATAAAAAAAAATAAAACAAGTGATAGGAAAGACATGCTACATGTTTGCATGGGCCAGTTCCTTTCAAAAGAGCCTTTCAACAAATTTTTTTTTAAGTTTTCTTTTTTTTGAGTTGGCCACTGCAGCCTCCACCTGCTGAACCCAGGTTATCTTTCCGCCTCAGCCTTCCAAGTAGCTGGAACTACAGGCATACACTACCATGCCTGGCTGATTTTTTTTATTTATTGTAGCGATGAGGCCCTTGCCAAGTTGCCCAGGCTGGTCTTAAACCCATGTGCTCAGGCAATTCTCTCGCCTTGACCTCCCAAAGTGGAGCCACCATACCCAGGCTTTTTAAAGTTTTCAAACAAAGTTGTTAGAGAGAGAAGAGAGAAAAGAAAGGGAGACATGCAGGAGCTGGCATGGGTGATAGAAACTACCCCTTCAACAATCTTTTTTTGAGTCAGAATCTCACTGTTGCCCAGGCTGGAGGGCAGTAGCACACTCATGGACCCCACAGCCTCGACCTCCTGGGCTCAGGTGATCCTTCCACCTCAGCCTTCCAAGTAACTGGAAACACAGATGCACGCTACCACACCCAAATAATTTTTTATTTTTATTTTTATTTTTTTTATTTTTTGAGTAGGAGTCTCACTCTGTCACCCAGACTGGAGTGCAGTGGCACGGTCCTGGCCACCACAGCCTCGACCTGCTGGGCTCCGGCGATCCTTCTGCCTCAGCCTTCCAAGTAGCTGGAACTCAGGCGCGCACTACCACGCCCAGCTAATTTTTGATTTATTGTAGAGATGAGGGCTTGCCAAGTTGCCCAGCCGGGTCTCGAACCTGCGGGCTCAGGCAATCCACTCACCTCAGCCTCCCAAAGTGCTGGCATTACAGGCTGAGCCACCAAGCCCAGCTCTATTTTTAATTAATTAATTATTAATTAATTATAGTGACGAGGTCTCACCAAGTTGCCCAAGCTGGTCTCAAACCCATGGGCTCTGGCAATCCTCTTGCCTCTGCCTCCTCCCAAAGTGCTGGGATTACAGGCGTGAGCCACCATGCCCAGCACCTTCAACAATCTTTAAAACTCATGTTAACCATGGAGCAAAACTAGACTCTTTGCATAAATTGTGTAAGAGCTTGCTGATGGTGACAAAATACACTGGGAGATAATAGTATACATTTGTATTTCATTTATTTACTTTGTATGCTTTTTAAAATTTCTATTTTTTGTAGAGATGGGGGTCTATGTTGCCCAAATTGGTCTCAAACTACTGGCCTCAAGTGTCCCTCTCACCTCAGCCTTCTAGAGTGCTGAGATTACAGGGGTGAGCCACCATATCTTGCTCCATTTGTATTTTATACTTTGCATCACATTCAACTAGGCCAATGCCCTGAGTATTTAGTACTTATTTCATAGAATAGTATAGTTAGGAAAGACTTTACATACTGGATTCAACATCTACATAGGCCAGGCACAGCGGCTTATACCTGTAATCCCAGTATTTTGGGAGATAGAAGCAAGAGTATTGCCTGAGCCCAGGGGTTCAAGACCAGCCTGGGCAACTTGGCTACTTGTCTCTACAATAAATCAAAGAATTAGCCAGGCATGGTGGCACATGCCTATAGTTCCAGCTACTTAAAAGGCTGAGGCAGAAGGATTCCCTGAGCCCAGCAGGTCAACACTGTAGCAGCCACGAGCATGCCACTGCACTCCAGCCTAGATGACAGAGTGAGACTCTGACTCAAAAAACAAAACAAAACCCATCCACATATAAGAATTCCTTTACAGCCCCTGACACACCCTCTCTTGAATGACTCTAGTAATGGAAAACTCACTAAACAATAGAGCTTATTCTCCTATCAGACAGGACTAACTGCTACAAAGTCTGTCAACATATTAAGCTCAAATGGCAGAAGTCTTTGTAAGAAAGTCACATAATTTTAGAACTGGAAAAAAGTATTAGAGCTCTCCCAATCTGTCATTTTATTGTTGAATATATTATGGCACCTGGACCTAACTCTACCCAGTGGAATAAAATCCAATAAGCCTTTGACTTGTTTTTGTAGCCTTTTAAATGTTGGGAGGTAGCTACCATGCTGCTCCTTAGGCTTCCGTCCTCCTAACCTCTTCACCTATAACTGCATTAACTGTTCCTCATATGACATGTTTTTAGACTCCATCATTTCCTGGTCACAATCCTCTGAATGCCAACTTTTTTGTCAATGGCATCCTCAGTTTTCAGCATCTAGAACTGAACACAGTTGTTCTGGTGTGCTAGTCTGGCTGGTACAAAGTACAATGGACCTGTTACTCCCTGTGTTTGGAACATCAAACCTCTTTAGGCAGTCATATCATACTAGTGGTAAGTATGGATCTTGTAGTTCCCCCAGGTCCTCCAGGTCTTTCCCACCCTGTACTTGAGTCTAGCTGTGACTTTTAACATTTGTCTCTATTAAATTTCTTTTTGCTTTTGGCTCAGAATCCCAGCTAGCAAGATAATGATATATCTCACATCTGTCCAATCAGATTTGCTCTGCTTCCTAGCTCTGTGCAATCTACATTTACAAACATGATATCTATGTTTCCAATCTCCCCATTTTAAGGTAAAGACAATGACATTTGGCATGGGAAATAAAAAGAATAAAAATTGGAGGTGGGCTACCCATCAGCCTGTGGCCTCAGCTCTGTGGTCTGCAGTTTTCTTTGAAAGCTGAAAACATTTGCTCACTGTGTTGTCTTGGGGTTCACAAGAGATAATGCATTCAAATGAACGAGTTAATTATTCTTTGTTAAATTAATGTAGGGCATCATTAATGATCAGTTTTTGAAGGATTTGAGGGAGAAGAGACTGTTGTCATCTTTGTATTCCCAGCACCATCCATGCAAATTTTTAAAAATTTTAATTTAATTATATATTTTTTACAGATAGGGACTTGCTCTGTTGCCCAGGTTTGAGTACAGTGGCTCTATCATAGCTCACTGCAGCTTCCAACTCCTGGGCTCAAGTGATCCTCCCTTCCTCAACCTCCTGAGTAGGTAGTACTACAAGTATGTGCCACCACAACCAGATAATTTAAAAACATTTTTTTAGGGGGGCATACCTCATCAACAAAGGTACCTGCATAATGAAAATCTGTATACCTAACCCTGAATTGTTCCCCACATCTTTAAAATTAAAAATTAAAAACAAAAACATTTTTTGTAAGGACATAACCTTGCTATGTTGCCTAGGCTAGTCTTGAACTCCTAGGCTCAAGTGATTCTCCCATCTCAGCCTTCCAAAGCACTGGGATTACAGGTGTGAACTTCCATGCCTGGCCTCACTGCAATTTTTTAATGTGGATAAATAAGTGCAAAGTACATACTGAGACAGTTTTCACAGAGGAGAGGGAAGTTGCCATTTTTAATCAGCCTGTGTTTAATCTGAAAACTTCTCCAAATGTCTTGTATCAGTGCCAGACTCTCAATTTTCCTTCTTTTCCTCCTCTCTTCCTCTCCTTCCTCCTCCCACTTTCTTCTTCTTCCCATTCCCTAACTGAAGCTTTCCTTCCCCCTTCCCTTCCCTTTCTCCTCCACCCCTTTCCTCCCTCCTTTTCCTCTAAACTCACAGACAGGGAAGGGGTGGAAGTTCAATATTTGGCCCTTCTGAGCAAAGCCCACAGTTCAGACCTTGGTCCTTGTACCCACACTATTCAAGGGCTCCAGGAACAGATAACCCATGGGGGGGGAATAACTAGGCACCATACTGATTCCCAGATGTCTGAAATTTCACTGACAGCTTTCAAGCTTCATTTATTTAAGCTATAGGCTTCCTTTAAGTATCAAATATATGTTTATATTTGAAAAGACATTGAAACTATCAGGCATTTAGCGGCTCATAGTAAATGTGGTTTTCCTCTTCTGAAGACCCTCACAGAGGGAGCTGGCTGGACAGATTCTGGGGTTGGGCTGGGTGTGGGGTAGGGAAAGCAAATAGAAAAGCAACTTCACTGGTTCACAGTGACAGAGCTTGAGAAAGGCTCACTGGGAAGCACAGGTGCTCCCTTTCACCTGGAATGCTTCTGCCTCCCTCAACTCTGTGTAATACAAACACATCAATCTTTCCAAAACTAACTCCATCCCACTTACTCACTGGAGTCTTCCTTAATTGCTCTTGTCAGGAATGATCTTCAATTCAATATTATTAATTTTTGTAGGCATGCTAGTGTTGTGGTCGTAGGGAAGAACATCCTTATTTTTAGGAGATGTGTACTGAAACATTAAGTAACTTACTTAACTTACTTTCAACTGATGCAGCAATAAATACATTAAAGAGAGAGAAAGAGCAAATATGGCCAGATACTAACAGTTATCAAGCAAAATGACCTCCGAACTCTTAAGAATCTTGGTTTACTGGTGTGTTTTCTGGTTTCCTCTTTCAAAATGCAGCATGTACAACTAGTAATAATAATTACCTTTTTTTGAGTGTGTACTTCATACCATTTGCCAGTGCTAGACACTTTACATGCATCATATATAACATAGATAACAACATTTTAAGATTGATTATTTTATTTTCTTTTTACAGAGAAGAAAATGGTTCAGAGCAGTCATGGCATTAGCCACTTACAGCCACTACTTAAATCCAGGTCTATCTGACTCCAAGACTCATGTTCTTTCTATTGCAACATGCTGTCTCCTGAATTGCACAATGTTCCAGAAACAGTCTGGAAGGCACACAAACACATACATACACTCCATACAGAATTATATATACAGTTGGGCCAAAGAAAAATTTCTCTTTCACCCTCTGGTCACTGAAGATCACCATCTAGACAGATTAGTAGAAGAAAAGGCATACAATTTTTTTTTAACTTTTAATTTTTTTATTTTAAAGATGTGGGGTACAAGTCAGGGTTAGGTATACAAATGCTTATTATGCAGGTGCCCTTGTTGATGAGGTGTGTCCTCTCCTTCCCCAGGCAGACTCCCACTACTGCCAATCCACTTCCCCACCCCTCTCCTGGCAGTTTCCTGCTACTGCCAATCTTTTCCTTATAGTATTACGATAATTCTTCAAGGTCCTCTAATGAGTAAGAACATGGGATACTTAGTTCTTTGTTTTTGTGAAAGATTACTCAGTGTTATAGGCTCCAAGTCCATCCAGGTTGCTGTGAAGTTCATGATTTTGTTATTCTTTATGGCTGCATAATATTCCTTTGTGTATATGTACCACATTTTTTTAATCCAGTCCTCTTTTGATGGGCAGCACGGTTGTTTCCATGTTCTTGCTACTGTGAACAATGCTGTGATAAATACGTGTGTGCAGGTATCTTTTTTATAGAGTGATCTGAGTTCTTCTGAGTAAATTCCCCGTAGGGGGATTGTGGGGTCGTATGGAAGGTCAGTTTTTAGATCTTTTAGGAATCGCCACACTGTTTTCCACATTAACAAAGACCCAAAGATACAGGAAAATTGCTGTTTTTATGCTTAGGTTCTACTTGTATAGTACTTTTATGCTTAGGTATTTCTACTTGTGTGCACAGTCAAATAGAAATATGATTAGACAAGAAGGGTTTGATCTAATGCTAATAAACTGAGTGGAGAAACCCAGACAGGCCTGTCTAGATTCTTCTTGGCATCTCTGAGCATGCATTTATCCCTTTTGGGTATGGGCAGTGTCCTTTCTGGAATGGGGTCTTCTGACCTACAAACAAGGTAGGTCAAATCATTTCTTTATGTCCAGTTTTTATGCAAAAAGGTGGTAGCTGGGTGTAGAGAAGTTGTGGGTGTGGAAAATTTGATAATAGTTTTAGGATTTATGGGTGGCTTTGGGAAAAAGTTGTTCTGGTTTCTATGACCCACCTTAGGGAAGAAGGATTCTTGTTTCTATGGCTAGCCTGGGGGAGAATGGGACTGAGAGACAGAAGGGCAGAAGAAGGTCATAGAAAACTTTTGCTTCTGGAACTTTCATTTTTGAGCATTGTTTTCTGAGTCCTATCTATCTTCTATCTATCTATCTATCTGGAGGCTCTTGGAGTCACTTCTCTTAAGCCTCAGTTTCTTGAGCTCCAAAATTAGGTTGACTAGAAACTTTCTAAAGTATCATTTTTTTTTTTACTGACACTTGATCATTTTGATTTTCTTGACGCTTTCTTGAATATTCTGTGTAAAGCAAAACACAAGAAAACTCTTTCCTATTCAGGTAAGAGAACGGTTGACTATCCCAAGTCTATTGAGAAAAGTGCAATTGCCAAGTAGAAGGAGGTGGTTCCACGCCTCAGCTGCCAGTGGTGGGTGCTCTGCTATACATTAAACAGTGTGCATGGCATGGCTCCTACGCCTGGATCAGTAACCTACTAACTTTTTTGCTACTTACAAACTGCATGCCTATACAGCCTGGTAAACAACTCAATTCCAAAACAAAGGAACCTGCCTGTTTCTGACCTCTGTAGCAAGCACTGTGGCTTCACTGTGGCTTCACTGGGGCCTTGGGAAATGCTGGGTGCCTGTGCTGGTGAAGGCAGTGCTGGAGGGAATGATCTTGGGGAGAGTAAGCATGTAGACCTAGGGGCAACTTGTGTCCTGTAGGTTTTCGATAAGTATGTGAGAAGTGGAAAATTATCTGTTAGAGAAATAAGAGAGAAATATATTTTTAAATGCAGCATCCTAGTTTCTTTTAAAAATTACACTTCCTCATCTCTTTGAAGGATGTCTTAAAGGCTCGGGAGAATCTTTAATAAAATACAAATACAAAAACCTTCAACTAATCCTAACTGAATATAGTCAGCAGTCATCTGAGAAAAAGCCTCCTCTTCCAGCAAAGATGAGCAGCGAAAGAGACCTAACATTTTAGAGGGAGACTCCTGTGTGTCTTACCAAGCTAGGTGCTTTACCTCAGTGTCTTAATTTCCACTTTGCAGATAAAAACACTGAGGTACAGAGAGAATAATTCTCTCAAGCTCCCAAAGGTTCTTTGTTATATGCCTGAATGCATGCAAAAGCCCCATTCAGTTACCATGCAGGCATACTGTATGTGCACAAGCAGGCAGTCCTTACCACTGCCGCCACCCAGCACCTTTTCCCACAGTTAAATGCCGCAACAAAATCCCAGTGGAGACTATGCCTGTACTTGTAGTTCTTCCACTAATTAGCTTTGTGACTTGACATTTCAATTCTCTGGGCTGCGATTTCCTTGTAAGCTAAACTGGTGATCTCTAAGGTCTTTCTTGACAAAGTAAATCCTTCAATGCCCACAAAATCCAAGGCTAGCCACAGGGTGGTTAAATTGCCCCTTCTTTCTCACCCACCAGATGGCAGATACATGCTCAGTAGCCTCATGAACAGCCAAATCTTAAAGACAGAGCCCAGGCCCCTGTCACTTAAGTGGGTGAAAATAAAAAAAAACAGAAGAACCTTAGATATATGCAGGAATCCTGGGGGCCTCCTATAGTCTAAAGACCTGAGATTCAAGAAAGACTAGAGGCTCATGTGCTCTGATCTTGTGGCCCCTGCCTTGATGGAGCTATTTGTATTCACTGAGGGCTCCTTCCTGCACTGCTGTATTTAATTCTGAATGTGGTATAAATAGAACTTGGCGCTTTGTCAAAGCACACCACCCACCACTATGTTCCGGTCCTTTTGGGACATCAACAAAATCTGAGCCTTTGATTCCCTCTAGTGGCTTAAATCAGCAACTTTCATAGCTGATTCTTTACATTTATTACTGAATGCTTAGGTATAGTTTTGCCTGGAGTGTAGGGCACTGGTTTCATTTGACCATTTGTGTGTCCAGTCGAAAGTGATTAGGGGAAGAAGCCAAAGTTCCTTCCTACAAGCTGAGCTTAGAACAGTGCAAACTGGTGGATTTTCCACTGCTCTATAGCTGCTGTATAGAGACTCAGGGAGGATGGGTTATTATACGAGTTATTTCTGCCATTACTTGAGTTGTAGGACCTTGGGCCAACTCTTTTACCTTGGGCCTCTCAGCTTGCTCATTGGTGAAATAAGTGCATAGGTTAGAGTCAAATCAATTTAACAAATATCAATGAACACTGCAAGTGTGTGAGATCCTGGACTGAATGCTACGGGAAGGCAGTGGTGACTGGTACTTAATATCAAGGAACTTACAGGCTAATGGGAGAACCAGACACCATAGAGGCTGCGTAAAATAGGGCACGGCTGGGCACGGTGGCTCATGCCTATAATCCCAACACTTTGGGAGGCCAAGGTGAGAGGACTGCCTGAGCTCCTGGGATCAAGACCAGCCTGAGCAACTTGGTAAGACCTCATCTCTACAATAAATAAAAAAATTAGCCAGCCATGGTGGCACACACCTGTAGTTCCAGCTACTTGGAAGGCTGAGGCAGAAGGATCACCTGAGTCCAGCAGGTTGAGGTTATGGTGGCTGTGAACGTGCCACTGCACTCTAGCCTGGGCAACAGAGTGAGACTCCAACTCAAAACAAAACAAAAAAAACAGGGCACAGGCAGCATAACATGAGTGTCAGAGCATGAGCTTTGAAGTGAGTCAGGCCTGCAGCAAGCCTGATCTCTTCCTAGCTGTGTGACCTTGGGCAAGTTAACTAACTACCTCTTTAAGTTTCATCTGTGAATCTGGATGGTCATCTTTACATTATAGGGTTGAGTGCTCTGTGTAGAGCCAAATCATAGGAAGTGCTCACTAAATGGTGGCCACTATTATTGTAGTTTCTTCTCTAAAGAGAAATAATAGAAGCCTTCTTGAGAATGTCATAAGACCCTAAAAGGGCATAACGCCTCTGAGGCCCAGCAGATTCCTGAGGTCTTCTTCCTTTGCCACTGTGTCTGGCAACCCACCTGCCACTTCTCTTATGGTGGATGCCTCTGAGGGGTCCTCCCCTCAGTCTCAGCCCAAGCAGCCTTGCTATAGAATGAAAGAGTCCTCCCTGCTCCCTTCTTTCCCATTTCATTTCCCTGAAGGCAAAAATACAGATCCTTTTCCTTCCCGCAAATTTGCTGCTAATCAGTTTTGGGAAATGAACAGGGAATGAGATAGGTCATTTATATGTTTATATTAGCCATGATCCTTGGTCATAAAACCCTTCTGAAGTGGCTGAGTGAGTTCTCTTTAGGAGAGAGAACTTCACACAAGCCCTGGCACTTGGGGTTGTTCAAGTCTGGAGGTTGTATGATTCTATTTCATTGTGAAAGGCTTGAAAGAGGTCAGTTTTCACACTGAGCTTCTTTATCACTATGTAAGGAGAGAAAGGAGGATCCAGAACTAAAGCACACCTTGAATGTCAGGCACATTATACCTAGAATCCAGGTGATGAGTTTTTTGTTTGTCTTTTTTTGAGTTGGAGTTTCACTCTGTCACCTAGGCTGGAGTGCAGTAGCATGCTCATAGCCACCACATACTCAACCTGTTGGACTCAGGTGATTCTTCTGCCTCAGCCTTCCAAGTAGCTGGAACTACAGGCATGCACCACCATGCCCAGCTAATTTTTTGGTTTATTGTAGAGACAGGTCTGGCCATGTTGCCCAGGCTGGTCTCAAACCCCTGGGCTGGTAATCCTCTAGCCTCTGCCTCCCAAAGTGCTGGGATTACAGGTGTGAGCCATATGCCTGGTACCCATTTACATTTTATCGTATCAATTCATCAGGCATCAATACTGTAGATTTAATAGTCAACAATGGGCAGGGCGGGGTGGCACACACCTATAATCCCAGCACTTTGGGAGGCCTAGGCAAGATAACTGCCTGAGTCTATGGGCTCAAGACCAGCCTGGGCAACTTGGCTAAACCTCATCTCTACAATAAATTTTTTAAAAAATTAGCTGGGCGTGGTAGCGCACGCCTGTAGTTCTAGCTACTTGAAGGCTGAGGTGGAAGGATCGCTGGAGCCCAGAAGGTCGAGGCTGCGGTGGCCGGGAGCGGCCGCTGCACTCCAGTCTGGGCGACAGAGTGAGATTCCAACTCAAAAATAAAAAAATTTTTTAAAAATTAGCTGGATGTGGTGGGCAGGCCTGTGATTCCAACTACTTGGAAGGCTGAGGTGGAAGGATCACCTGAGCCCAGCAAGTCAAGGCTGCCGTAGCTGTGAGCGTGCCACTGCACTCTAGCCTAGGTGACAGAGTGAGGCTCCAACTCAAAAAAAAAAACAGTCAATAATGTCAGAGCTTTGGCCAAGTACTAAAGGAAAGAAGGTGGGCATGTAGTCTCTTAGTTCAGACTGCTATAACAAACTACTGTACACTGGGTGACTTAAACAACAGACATCTATTTCTCACAATTCTAGAACCTGGAAAGACCGAGATAAAGGTGCCAGCAGATTCTGTGTCTGATGAGGACCCTGGTTCATAGACACCATCTTCTCTCTGTATCCTCATATAGCTGGGGTCTTTTTTATAAGGACACTATACCTTTCATGAGGGTAGAGCTCTCCCAAAGGCCATGTTGCCCTCCTAATACCATCACATTAGGGATTAGGATTTCAACATATGAATTTTGTGGAGACACAAATATTAAGTCTATAGCAGAGTCTAAAGTTGCTAACAGGACACCATTCGTGGCAAAAGATGAAAGTCAGAGGTAAACAAAGCCAACAGTGGAACTGAACTCCAACTGGCCAAAGGCATATCAGATGGATAGAGAGACAGGATCCAACTGGGGTAACTTGGAATTTTTTCTCTTTGGATCAAAAGGGCTATTTCATATTTTGAAATCATGTGACATAAAACTGCAGAGATTGAAAAATGAATGTGTGTCTCTAAGGGAAGAAAGAACTCCCCATAAAAGCCACTTCTTCCTGGAGGTATTTCTACACTTATGAAGAGATCTGGGAGGGTAACGAAGGGTCTACGGAGTGAGCCAGCATTGGAGCCTGTTCTGAGGAGGATGCCAACCTCTTCCTTCCTTTTTCCCACATACAGTGTTTTTGTGGAATGACCAAGGAAAATTCAGGGCCCAGGCACAACTAATAGAACAGAAGTATTCCAAGAGATTTATTTAGAGGCACAAGAGAAACAAAAATGAAAAAATAAAGCAAAGCTGTGCTGCAGCTTCCTCTAACGTAACAACTGAGGGTGGACACTATTTGAGGAGCTGTGTGAACATCAGCAGTGGAAAGGGAGGTTTTGTGGGGAAAGAACGTAGGGCTGCCTGTTGAGTAGTCCTACCTGGGTATCATAACAGACTTAAATCCAGACTCAGTGCCTATCTTCCCCTCCTCACCCTAAAATAAAGCACATTGTGCTACTGACTTCCCTGTCACAGCTCACCATCCTATCAGTCCTACAAGCTTGAAAACACTCTGCTTTTGAACCCTTTTTCTTTCTTCTCTTAGATCCAGTAGGTTGCTGTGTTCTACAGTGTTGACTTCTATATTATCTGTCCTTTGTTTTTTGTTTTTACCACCTTCACCACTGTCCTGGAATGGTCTCTCTCATCTGGAAAAATTTAACAGCTTTTCATAAATACATGTCTCAGTATTTCCCATTTCTGTGCATTTATACACAGCTCCCAAACTATCTCTTTCTTAAGCAAAGAATTATGTCACTGTGCCCATTACGTCAGGCAAGGCCTTTTATCACATGAGCTACCTCAGTTTTCTAGCCTGATTTGTTACTACTTTCCCACATTTATTCTTCACACCAGCCAAGCTGATTTATTAGCATTTGCTGAATATTCCCCACTCTCTCATCCTGTGCCTCTGTCATCTCCCTACCCCACATTTCAAAACCTTTCCTCATCCTCTATTTCTATCTACATAAATTCCATTTACCGAAGCCCATATTAAATAACACCATCTCAATAATAAGACCAGTTGCTTTTTATTCATAGCTATACTAAGTACTAAACACTATACTAGAAGATTTGTATATAGTATTTCTAATCTTCACAAAACCCTTGAAAGATTTAAGTCTTTTCTGAGACCATTAATTAATTGCCTATAATTTCTTTTCCCTAAATATGCACAGTCCTTTGATCATGAGTAATTTCCCATTATACTACACTATTTGTGTAGTTGTCTTTTCATCTCCCTAAATACATGCTATTGGCCAGCAACAATTGTTGTTGGATTTAAAGAAATTCATTTAAATAATTAAATAATTTTCATCTCTAAGATTTTCTCCAGCTTCAAATGACTCTAGAACTCCAAGAATATGAGTTGCTGGGCAACTTAGTGCATAGTTTCCAAGAGTATCATACTCTTGGAAGCCTCTATCGATAGGAAAGAGAAAGATCAAGTCAAAGTTATTTACCTGAGCAATTTCATTGTTCATAGAAACCCAGTAAGGAAGGAAAAACAGGCACTACTAAGATATTATTGGGGGGGGGAGAAGATGTGATAAATTCAGCAAATGGAGCAGCCAGTGTGAGACACCAGGACTTTTAGTACTCCTGGCCTAGGATTCTTCCAACACCTTGACCAGTCCTTGCCCACAGGAATATCCATAATTAGTTGTTGTAATATTTTCTCCCCATACATTGCCATTCAGTTTCTGCATTATTCATCAGAAGTTTTCTTCTTCTAGTGTCCTACTACATTGGAACCTTGGGGACCCACACAGAGATCAAGAGAGTGGCAGAGGAAAAGGTCACTTTGCCCTGTCACCATCAACTGGGGCTTCCAGAAAAAGACACACTGGATATTGAATGGCTGCTCACTGATAATGAAGGGAACCAAAAAGTGGTAAGTATATATCCCTCCTCTTTATCCTCCTATTTGCCTTTGCTTACAGTCTTTCTCATTGAGTCTGAAAGAGTTAGAATTGGTTTTTCATCTGGCTTACACTTGAAAGACTCTAGATACAAACTACAGAGAAGAAAGAATACTTAGTTGTGAGACTAAGAGAATATGCTTTTCAGGCAAGCTATAACTATGAGAAAGCCATCTGATCTGAGTGCAGTGGCTCACACCTGTAACCCCAGCACTTTGGGAGGTAAGGGCGAGAGGACTACCTGAGCCTATGGATTCGAGACCAGCCTGAGCAACGTGGCGTGATCTTGTCTCTACAGTAAATAAAAAAAATTAGCTGTGTATGGTGGTGCACGCCTGTAATTCCAGCTACTTGGAAGGCTGAGGTGGAAGGATAGCCTGAGCCCAGCAGGTTGAGGCTGGGGTGGCCATGAGCATGCCACTGCACTCCAGCTTGGGCAGCAGAGTGCGACTCTGACTCAAAAAAAAAAATAAAAAAGCCATCCGTATTTGCCTGGACAGGGAATTTGCACTATTAGTGTCTTTGCCTAACAAGGGGACTGAGATATAGCAGCTTGATTCTGTAGTCTAGGGGACCAGAACCCAAAGCTTACTCTAAGAGGCCTACTCCTCTTCCTCCTCATAAACCATCATTACCTGCCTATGCTTCAGTCTTGCACAAAGTTATGACCTCCAAGCTTAAGAGTATGTGATATGAGCCGGGCTCAGTGGCTCAGCCTGTAATCCCACGCTTTGGGAGACTGAGGTGAATGGATTGCCTGAGCCCGCGAGTTCGAGACCCACCTGGGCAACTTGGCGAGACCTCATCTCTACAATAAATCAAAAAATTAGCCAGGCATGGTAGCGCGCGCCTGTAGTTCTAGCTACTTGGAAGGCTGAGGTGGAAGGATCGCCGGAGCCCAGCGGGTCGAGGCTGCAGTGGCCGGCAGTGGCCACTGCACTCCAGTCTGGGCGACAGAGTGAGACTCCAACTCAAAAAAAAAAAAAAAAAGAGTATGTGATATGACAAACAACATGCAGTACAGAGAAACAAGTACTGGACATGAATAAAAATGCTTTACACACATATAATTGGTCAGCAAGAGAACTGACACTGGTGTTGGAGTGGAAAAATAAAGGAGTGGGCCCTAGGTCTTTAGTGCTCAGGTCGGGTAGAGCCATGATGACCCACTGGTTTCATGTGCTTCTGGCGTGTGGCACATACCTGTAGTCCAAGCTATTCAGGAGGCTGAGGTGTAAGGATCGCCTGAGTACAGAGGCTGCAGTGAGCCGTGACCGCACCACTGGATGACAGAGTGAGACCCTGACTCAAAAAAAAAAAAAAAAAATAGTTGCCAGGGTGTAGGGAATGAGAGTGAGGGTGACTGAGAAAGAAAATACAGGAAAAGTTGGAATGTTGTGAGACTTAAAGTAGGCTACCAATGACGTAGATCCTAAGTTTAGCTTTGCCTTTCAATCTGAGAAGAAATGTTTTTATCACCTTTGTCAAGGATGTTCAAAGCATACAGAGAACATTTGGAAATGGATAGGTAGTCTGAATAATCTGAATTTCAGCCTTGAAATAGCATGGCCATTAGAACTCTGGAGCTCTCCTCCTGGTCCTAGGAATGGAAACATAACTGCATTTCCAAAGTGAAAGTGACTATCTCTCCCAAGGTCAGCCAGGAACACACAACAGAAATCTTTCTTGGCTGGGTTTGGTGGCTCCGCCTGTAATTTCAGCACTTTGGGAGGCCGAGGCAAGTGCATTGCCTGAGCCTGTGGGTTTGAGACCAGCCCGCGCAATTTGGTGAGAACTTGTCTGTACAATAAATAAATAAATAAATAAAAATTAACCAGGTGTGGTAGTGCATGCCTATAGTTCTAGCTACTGGGAAGGCTGAAGTAGAAGGATTGCTGTGAGCTGGGGTGGCCAAGAGTGTGCCACTGTACTCTAGCCTGGGCGACAGAGTGAGACTCCAACTCAAAAAAAAAAAAAATAAAGTTTCTCTTCTATTTTTCTCTTTTTTTTTTTTTTTTTTGAGTTGGAGTCTCACTCAGTCGCCCAGACTGAAGTGCAGTGGCCGCTCCCGGCCACCGCAGCCTCGACCTGCTGGGCTCTGGCGATCCTTCCGCCTCAGCCTTCCGAGTAGCTGGAACTACAGGCGCGCGCTACCACGCCCGGCTAATTTTTTGATTTATTGTAGAGATGAGATCTCGCCAAGTTGCCCAGGCGGGTCTCAAACCTGTGGGCTCAGGCAATCCACTCACCTCAGCCTCCCCAAGGCGCGGGATTACAGGCTGAGCCACCGAGCCCAGCCTTCTATTTTTCAAATAGAGGAAATGAGGACATACATATTCCAGTTCCCATGCCTAGCCTCTCATGCTTCACTTTACCCTTTCCCTTTGGCTTTGAACAAGAAGAATCCTGATCTAAAACATCAAGAGACCTGTATCCATCTCCTTTCAAAGCAGTTGTATGATTGCTGTGCGGGCCATGCATGGCACAGCAGAACAACTGCCAGAAAGTTGATTGACCCATCTGCTCCATACAAGTCCTAACAAATTGTCCTAGCTCCACCAGGAATACCATAAAACAAATAGCCCCCAAAACAGCTGCACTTTATATATTTTTCTTTGTTTGCAAAATTGTTAAATTGATGTTCATTTTTTTCCCATCACACCTTCATAAACAGTTTAGTCTCACCACTACATTTCTTAGTATTAAAAAAAAAAAAAGAACAAAGAAACCCACATCTGGGATATAGAATGTGTCTGAGCCAAATTGCAAGGCTGTAACTGAGACCCAATCCATGTGAGAAAGGTGTGTGAAATTTGCATATTAAATAATTGTTATTTAATTATATTATTGAGGCAGGGGCTCTTCTGAAGATGCAGGAATAATAAAAGGGAAAATAAGTTACTTCCTGCTTTTTTGTGCTACTTTTTTCCTAGGCTTTTCACTTTGGAGGGCTACATGTTCAAACTTTTGGCAGAATCCAATCAGGATAGTGATCTTGTAAGCCAATCAGCAAATAGGACATGCAAATGAAATAATTATGTAAAACCAATCAGTGTGTACCAAGTAATGCTAACTGCCGCCTCCAGCTACAAAATATCCAATCAAATGGGTAATGCCAAACTGCCTCCTTGTATGGGAGACAAAGAAACTAAAATGTATATAAGGCAATGCCTCACTGCATTCCGGGCTCAGCCGTTGGATGTGAATCCCCTGAGCCAGTGCTAGCACGAATAAATGCTGTTTCCTGGCAAAATAACCTCGGTGTCTTCTCTCGCTGTAAAGATTTCTGCTACATTATATAGCTATCTTGCAATTGTATAATCTCTGCTTTCCAAAGATGTCAGATGCTTCTCTGTATGCTATTTATTTTTTCATTAAATATTTGGACAATCCTAGCCTGGGCAACATAGTGAGATTTGTCTCTTTAAAAAAAAAAAAAAAATCAGGCCCAGGCTCGGTGGCTCAGCCTGTAATCCCACGCTTTGGGAGGCCAAGGTGAGTGGATTGCCCAAGTCCACAGGTTTAAGAAAGACCAGCCTGGGCAACTTGGTGAGACCTCATCTCTACAATAAGTCAAAAAATCAGCTGGGCATGGTAGCGTGCGCGCCAGTAGTTCCAGTTACTTGGAAGGCTGAGGTGGAAGGATCGCCGGCGCCCAGCAGGTTGAGGCTGTGGTGGCCGGGAGAGTGCCACTGTACTCCAGCCTGGGCGACAGAGTGAGACTCCAACTCAAAAAAAAAAAAAATCAGGACAGGATTTTGGGGAAAGGGAAGAAAAACAAGATGGAGTCAAGCCTACTTAAATGTATTCAGTTCTGTGGTAGAGATATGCCCAAAACTCTGAAGGTTGAAGAAAGAAGTCAACATTCTGACTGGGGAGCTAGGAAAAGCTACACACAGAAAGCAGCTCTTGAGTTTGACCTCCAGGCCTTGTATAGGTGTTGGTAGCCAAAAATAAAAGAGGGAGAAGCATTTCAGAAGGAAAAAACTGCATTAAAGCCAAAGACACATCAGAAAATACTGTTCAGAACCAAGGAATATCATTTTGGGGATTAAGGGATTCAGAGATGTGAGGAAAAGGGTCAAAGATGTGAGGACAAGGGGCCAGGTGTGGTGGCTCACGCCTATAATCCCAGCACTATGGGAGGCTGAGGTGAGAGGATTGTCTGAGCCCAGGGGTTCAAGACCAGCCCGGGCAACTTGGTGAGACCTCATCTCCATAATAAATCAAAAAAATTAGCTGGGCATGGTGGCACGTGCCTGTAGTTCCAACTACTTGGAAGGCTGAGGCAGAAGGATCACCAAAGATCATCGAGGCTGCGGTGGCTGTAAGCATGCCACTGCACTCCAGCCTGGGCGACAGAGTGAGACTCCAACTCAAAAAATAATAATAAAATAAGAGATGAGACATGGTCCCGACTGCACTGCCTTAGGTACCACATCCAGGGGGAAGCCTCATCAGTGTGCACAAGTGAGGGGAAACAGGTTTTCAGCCAGGGGAATTTTGCTATACAAATGAATGAAATGATTAATATTCTTGGGGCACTGGGCTGAACCATTTTGGAAACCTTAGGGGCGTTCTTGATTCAGTTAATAAAAATGATACTAATCTTTGAGTGCTTACCATCTTACTCCTAGAAAAATTCTCGTAAGTAGCTCAGGCCAGTTTTACAGTTGATAACCTTAAGATTTAGAAAGGTTAACTGAACTGAGAAGCAAAGCACTAGGTGGAACAACTTCCGTTTGAATGTAGATCATCTGACTTCCCAGCCAGTACTCTCAGTCACTCTCTGTGCTGCATACAGTGGTTTCTCAAAGTCTGTGGTTTTTCTATAACCCATTGGTATATGCTACATGGTCAGAAATTTTGTTTTGGTTTTGTTGTTTTAACATTAACATAGACTAGACAATATCAGAGTGTATTGCACGTAGATTCTTTCATAAAACATATATTTCCCATCATATATGTGTATGCTATATGTGTTCATGAAAAAAAATATTAATATGAGTCGGTTCAAAACAGTTTGAGAGCCCCTGCTGTACTGTTAGTAGCAATCCAAAGCACCCAAATTCTACTCTAGGCCACTGCTACTAAGGCTCTCCAAAGTCAAATGTACCTTTCAATACAAGGACATCTCCTGATACTTGCCCAAATACTAAAATAAACAAGAAAAATTCCAAGGCCCTCAAAACAAAAAAGGTCACCAACCTCTCAAAGCCCACAAAACACAAAAGTTCCTAAAAATTACCTAGCTCTTTACTGTCTTTAGGCTTAGTTATCTCTTCATTCTTCCTAGCAAGCACAGACCGACCTTCCTTGGAGATAATTATGCACCTGGGGAAAATATGGACAAATCAGAAAAGAAGAAAATCACACTGAGTACCTATGAAGTGTTCCAAGCTCACTTGCCCCTAACTTTCAGTCTTGAGTGGAGATAAGCTCTAGAGCTTCCAGTTTTTTCTGTTGCTAACACATTTCCTCCTCTCCCCATTGTCCCACCAGTTTGGCATTTCTAAGGTAGCTCCTTCCACTGGCAAGAAACTATTCTTCCTATGCAACAGGATGCGGGGCTGACAGCGTCTACCTGCTGCCCTGCAAACATTTAAAACAAACAAGTACCAAAACCAGGAGAAGGGCTGTGATCCTAGCTCTTCCTGGTCTGTGTCTAAAGCAGAAGACTTTCAGTTGAGTGTTAAAAACCTATGGGATTATTTGCAAAATAGTGAGAGGATTTTTCCGGGTCAGAGTTCATAGGTTTTGTCTGGGAGAAAAGAAGAAAAACAGCAAGGTGGAACTAAGCAATCATGTAGAAATGGTGCTGGATATAAGAAGCTAGTTGTATTGTAAGGGGTAAGAATAGGATAGAAACCTCTTCCTGGCCATAAGAAGGCCTCTCTGAGATGCCCAGCCTCAACAAAGGAGTGGAGTTATTAATTAGTGATGTCTACCACGAAAACAGGAGGGGCAACAGTGCTTAGCACAAAATAAATACCACACTTAAAAAAAAAAAAATCGCTGGGCTTGGTGGCTCAGCCTGTAATCCCGCGCCTTTGGGAGGCCGAGGTGAGTGGATTGCCTGAGCCCGCGGGTTCAAGACCCGCCTGGGCAGCAAGACCTCATCTGTACAATAAATCAAAAAATCAGCCGGGCGTGGTAGCGCGCACCTGTAATTCCGGCTACTTGGAAGGCTGAGGTGGAAGGATCGCCGGAGCCCAGCAGGTCGAGGCTGCGGTGGCCGGAAGCGGCCACTGCACTCCAGTCTGGGCAACAGAGTGAGACTCCAACTCAAAATAAAACAAAAAAAAAAACCCACAAAAAAAAAAATCCTGAAGCCGGGCTCGGTGGCTCAGCCTGTAATCCCATGCCTTGGGAGGCTGAGGTGAGTGGATTGCCTGAGTCTGCAGGTTCGAGACCTGCCTGGGCAACTTGGTGAGACCTCATCTCTACAATAAATCAAAAAAAAATTAACCGGGCATAGTAGCGCGTGCCTGTAGTTCCAGCTACTTGGAAGGCTGAGGCTGGGAGTGGCCACTGCACTCCAGTCTGGGCGACAGATTGAGACTCCAACTCAAAAAAAAAAAAAAATCCTGAAACTAAGGGTCAGCATTGTGTTCATGGATTTAATTTCCCTATTTAGTTCACATCCATAAAGTGACAAGCGCTATACTTGGCACAGAGTAGCCACTAAATGGTCATTGAGTGAAGGAATAATGAATACCCTTTCACAGATTGTCTTTTTAAAAATTCTTGGTCTAAATCTGTGAAGTCAGTGGGATAGGAACTGTTATCCTAATTTCCTTTTAATTTTGATAAAAATTAGACCCTAACTCATCTCCAGAAAACTTGGGCTCTAAATCTTTTAGATTCTAAAAGGTTAAGGTCCTTTTTCAAGATGGATTTCAGAACTCTGCCTGGCACTCAAGAGTTCTGGAGATAAAGTCCTTTCCCGCCCAGTCTCCTTCCCCCATAAAATGCAGATTTCCCTCACACACTATTGGTAGATACATCCTGAATATCATCTTCATGTTAAAAAAGTCTAAAAAGTACAATAAATGCATGATTCCAGTCAAAAGTTCAGTCTTTATTCCTACACAGATGTTTTGTCTTGAATTTCTGCATTCTTTTCAATAAAAGCTTCAAGTTATGGAGCGGGGGAGGAGGGAAAGCTGCATGTTATGGGAGGAGGGAGCAAGAAAAGGGATTTATCTCCAGAAATCTTGGGGTTCCAATCTAAACTCTAAAATCCATCTTGGGCAAGGGCTTTCACCTTTTAAAGTCTAAAAGGTTTAGAGTTCAGGTTTTTCCAGAGATAAATTTGGGTCTAATATTTCTCATATATTAATTTCCACAGACATAGAACTTGTGGGTGGCTGATGGTGATGCACATATTTCTTATCTATAGCTATATAAATCATTCTTGTTCATAGAGATGCAAATGAATATAAATCTCTTCTAGTCCTAATTCTCATTTGAACTGGTTTTAACATCTTACTAGTTCTGTCATTACTGAATGAAGTAAAATCTTTGACACATTTCTTTTCCATATATATGAGACATAGTTTTACTTTAAAAAATTATCCTTGAACACTAGAATACTCATTTCTTTGTATTGTTTTTATCTCTAGCACAGTGCCAAGCAGAGTGTTTTTTAAATTAATTTTTTTATTTTTGAGTTGGAGTCTCACTCTGTTGCCCAGGCTAGAGTGCAGTGGCATGCTCACGGCCACCACAGACTCGACCTGCTGGGCTTAGGCGATCCTTCCACCTCAGCCTTCCTTATTATTATTATTTTTTTAAAATAAATGCTTACTGAATGAAGAACTGCAGAGTGCAAAACAGCCTAGCCAAAGACAACAGATGTAAATAAAATCAGATAACCCTGAAAGGTTCCCTGGATGATACCTAGCATAATAGAAAATGTACCCAGCAATCTATTTGCCCACTTCAAAGTCTTTCATAATTTCTCCTGAAATAAAAATGGTGCAAAGAAATTCTAAGGATGAGAGTAAAGAGAACATTGTCAGTCGGAATGTCATATCAGGAAAGGCTTTATGGGGAGTTAATATTGATTTTGGACTGAAAAGAATAAATAGCAAATGCAGTAAGCAAAGGCATAAGAGCACAGAAAAGCACAACACATATTTTAAAAAGGGAAACAATGTCATCTGATTAAACTCAGGTATGTGAAGTAGACTAAATAAGGAAGAGATTGAGAAGGTAACATAGAGGTTATTCTGAGTCTGAATCTAGTCTGGGTCTGGTCATCATTCAGAGGTGATTGGAGCCATTAATGGTTTTTGAGCTGGAAAAGAGTTTATGTGAATTTCACATTAATAATAATCTTATTATTTACATTAATAAGATTAACTTGGCAGCAGTATGTAGGGTAGACTGGAGAAGACAGAAGTACACAGCAGCCAGGCAGCTCGAAATATGAAACTGGAGCTCAAACACATGTTGAGGATAGAGATACACAATAGTGGTATTTGAAATGAGAGAATTTTGAATGAATGTAATTTTGAATGAAAATGTTTTAAGTTACAGTGGTTAATGTTCTCTTACCTGTTTCTCCTCCCTTCTACCTCCCCTAAGACTGTGAAGTCTTCAGTGTGGGAACTGTGTTATTCCTGCCTGTTTTCTCAGTGATGGACATGGGACCTGACACATAAGCTCAATAGATATTTGCTGAAGAAAAAGAATATGCAGAGAAAGGAGAACATTTTTCTCAGAGAGGTGGTAAGGGGAAAATGGATAGTGACAACAGACATAATGGAAACAGAACTAACGAACTTTGTATTGGATGGCTTTTAATCTTTTGAGGAAAGCATCTGATAAGCTACAGAGCATCACATGATTGAGGATGAGGTTAAGGCTTAAGTAGAGTGAAAACAATTTGGAACAGCTGCAGCCAGAAATGTGCTTAGGAGACTCCCATATGCTTGCATGCTTTTTTTAGTGCCCTTCTATGTAACTGGAATGCTTTCTCCAGCCCTCCTCTTCCTGCATCTCCTCTCTTAGTCTACTCAACTTTCAAAGCTTTCTGGGATACTCTTTCTGATACTATTTCAAGTAACATTCTTTTTTCTATGTTTATACTTCTTTCCCTGTTAATGCCACTTGATTAGAAATTACCTGGAGAGTTTCACTCATCTGAATACCTTCATCCAGATCCGATGAGAAGCAGGCATCCACAAATGTTTGCTTATGTTTAAATCAAATAAGTTTAAGAATATCATTGCCGAGTGGCAGGGGAAACAAAGTTAAAGTCATATGGCTTTGAAGTCTTGGTTTCTATGACTGGAGTGAGGTGATGGGCTATGAGAATCCAGGGAAAGATTAAAGAGCTAGAGGTTGTGATGCAGGCAGATGAAAATTCAGTAAAAATCAACATTTATTTTTTCTGTTGGGAAAATCTATTAGTTTCCATAGCCAGGAAAACAGACATGAAACTCATGTGCATTTTGTGGCAGGAAAGAACAGAATTTTTTCCATCTAAATTCCTCTTACTACTCCACACTAAAGCCAAAACCAAACAATGAAGGCTTCGGTATCAGATCTGATTTTTTTTTTTTTTTAGTTGGAGTTTCATTCTGTCACCCAGGCTGGAGGGCAGTGGCCTGCTCCCGGCCACCACAGCCTCAACCTGCTGGGCTCAGGCAGTCCTTCTGCCTCAGCTTTCCAAGTAGTTAGAACTACATGCACACACCACCATGCCTGGCTAATTTTTTTGATTTATTATAGAGATGAGGTCTCACAAGTTGCCCAGTCTGGTCTCAAACCTGTGGGTGCAGACAATCCTCTCACCTCGGCCTCCCAAAGTGCTGGGATTATAGGCATGAACCACCGCGCCCAGTTCATATCTGAATTTTTTTTTTTTTTTGAGTTGGAGTCTCACTCTGTCGCCCAGACTGGAGTGTAGTGGCACGCTCCCGGTCACTGCAACCTCGACCTGCTGGCGATCCTTCTGCCTCAGCCTTCCAAGTAGCTGGAACTACAGGCGCGTGCTACCACACCGGCTAATTTTTTGATTTATTGTAGAGATGAGGTCTCTCCAAGTTGCCCAGGTGGGTCTCGAACCCGTGGGCTCAGGCAATTCACTCACCTCAGTCTCCCAAAGCACGGGATTACAGGCTGAGCCACCAAGCCCAGCCATATTGGAATTTTAACCACTAACTTCTACTATATCATAACATCTTCAGTCTTTTCATAAAGACTCTCAACAAAACAGATTTTTCAGTTTCACTTTTACTACACTTCCAGACATTCTGGAAGGACAATTAAGAGCAGTTAAATTAATACACGTGGGGAAAGAGGTTAACAGTATATACGAACAATAGCCTTAGAAGACCTATATTCAAATCTTGTTCTGCCACTTGTCTGTAAAATGGGAGTTACATGGAAAAATTGTGGTGAAAAATAAGCTAAAGAGCACATAAAAGTTGTATGGTGTACTTTGAACAGATCCCATGCAGAAAATGCAAAAAACAGAAAAGGGAATCATCCTCTATTCTCTCAATTTTCCTCAGTCAACTACTGATACCACGTATTGTGTACCCTTGCAGAAATATTCTAGGTTTAATGTATGTATAGATGTACTCTTGTACAATTCCCTCCTTTCCTTAACTTAGCTGTGTGACCTTCAGTATGTAACTCAAATGTAAAGTTTCTTATCTATAATATGGAGTAGTTCTGAGCACTTAATGAAATAACTAAATGGGCACAAATATGAGGGGTTTTTTATTTTTGTTTTTTTGAGAAGGCAGGATTTATTGAGAGGACAGAAAAGCTCCCACAGTGGGAGGGGACCCAAGGGGATGCCCAATGCTACACAAATATGAGGTGTTATTCTTGGAAGGAGAAGGAAGGCCTAGGCAAATGTTTATTGTACTTGCAACTTTTACATAGAACTGAGATTTCTTGAGCCTTAGAATCAGCCCGACTTGACTACTTTGTGCCATTAGGAGTAGTCCTTTTCCTCTTCTTGACATCAGCAGGAGAGGAAGGCTGAGAGCCACACTATGTGACCTGACCTTGGTCTATCCCACAGGTGATCACTTACTCCAGTCATCACGTCTACAATAACTTGACTGAGGAACAGAAGGGCCGAGTGGCCTTTGCTTCCAATTTCCTGGCAGGAGATGCCTCCCTGCAGATTGAACCTCTGAAGCCCAGTGATGAGGGCCGGTACACCTGCAAGGTGAAGAATTCAGGGCGCTATGTGTGGAGCCATGTCATCTTAAAAGTCTTAGGTAAGGCAGGGTGCCAAGGTAAACACATACATCCTATTCATAAGGTCTCTGGGAGGGATAGTCAGATGCACCACGGTGTTACAAAACTTTTGTTCAGTGCTTTGTATTATACATTCAAAGATCACCTAGTTCAGTTCCCTAAGAAACATTTTCTGTATTTTAGCTGTAATGAATAAAGAAAATATAATCACAGTTTTCCATGAGAGCTGATTACAAAATTTAGATATCCATAAATATCTGAATGGTATCCTTCTATTTTAAATCTCTTAGATGACTCAAGTTCACTTCTATTTTTGACAGCAAGAGCTACTAAATTCTACTTAATTGCTTCCAAATTAATGAACTTGTATTCCTGCTTCGGTATCAGTAAAATCACCCTCAACTTTCCTAAAATTTCCAATAAATAACTGTATTTTCTTTGAGAAATGATGAGGGAGTTTCTGAGGTGGCCTTGAAAAGTACAACAGCAAAGCCGGGCTCGGTGGCTCAGCGGCTCAGCCTGTAATCCCACGCTTTGGGAGGCTGAGGTGAGTGGATTGTCTGAGCCGGTGGGTTCGAGACCCACCTGGCCAACTTGGCGAGACCTCATCTCTACAATAAATCAAAAAATTAGCCGGGCATGGTAGCGCATGCCTGTAGTTCCAGCTACTTGGAAGGCTGAGTGGAAGGATCACCAGAGCCCAGCAGGTCGAGGCTGTGGTGGCCGGGAGCGTGCCACTGCACTCCAGTCTGGGCGACAGAGTGAGACTCCAACTCAAAAAAAAAAAAAGAGAGAAAAGAAAAAGAAAATTACAACAGCATCACTGGTAGCAACTGGAATTGGGGGCATGTGTGCTAAGGGGATGGAACTGGGTGTTCTTCTGGGAGTAATGTAAAGCATGGTGAGTTGAATCCCCAACTCCAGTTGACCATAAAGAATGGCTGAAGAAACAACTCAGCAAGACCTAGTTTTCCATTGAATCTGAAGTTTAGGGATCTTTATATCATTACACTTTTTTGGGGGGGCCAGTGAGACCATCCAAGCCCAAGTGCGAGTTGGAAGGAGAGCTGACAGAAGGAAGTGACCTGACTTTGCAGTGTGAATCATCCTCTGGCACAAAGCCCATTGTGTACTACTGGCAGCGAATCCGAGAGAAGGAAGGAGAGGATGAACATCTGCCTCCCAAATCTAGGATTGGTAAGTCATCTTCCTACCAGTCTACTGAGTCCAGATAGCACTCTATCCATGAATTTTAAATTGACTTTGTCAACAACTATGTGACCTTGAATACCCTGCTGAACCTCTTGAACTCCATTTTTTAAATCCATAAACTAGGACAGAAAATCCATCTTTTATTTCCTCAAAGGGCATGTATAAGTGGTAAAAGGTTATAGAAATGTACTATATAAATCCACTATACCTAAATATCCTTAGTATCCTTTAAATGTTCACAATCTTTTGTAACTTTTGAGGATATGCTACAACTTAAAAGAATGTTTACCTCCCTTCTCATGTTCCAAAAAGGGATCTTTTCTTTCATGTCATCCATATTAAATTGTATTATAGAATCTTGGGTCAATGATTAAATAAATAAATATAGATGCTTCCACTAAGGGGATTTACATTGTTCCGCTTGTGCAGACTACAACAACCCTGGACGAGTTCTGCTGCAGAATCTCACCATGTCATCCTCGGGACTCTACCAGTGCACAGCAGGCAATGAAGCTGGGAAAGAACGTTGTGTGGTGCGAGTAACTGTACAGTGTAAGCATTCAGAGAGGTTGTTTTGCATTGTAGCTCAATTTTAATCATGTGTAAGAATAAGGTCAAGGTCAAAGTCTTATTTCCAGAAGGATATGGCTATCACCAAAACAAATTAAGTTTGCTAGGCCCATTCAACAATTGTATCTGACTCTATATTTACAAATATGTGTGAATTAACAGCCCCCAAATAAATTTACCAGGCCTAGGAGGTGACTGAATGAACAACAGTCTTAAAAACAAAAACAGGCCTGGTGCAGAGGCTCACGCCTATAATCCTAGCACTTTGGGAGGCTGAGGTGAGTGAATTGCCTAAGCCCACAGGTTCGAGACCAGCAACTTGTCGAGACCTCATCTTTACAACAAATAAGTAAAAAATTAGCCAGGCACGGTGGCACATGCCTATAGTTCCAGCTACTTGGAAGGTTGAGGCTGTGGTGGCCTGGGCAACAGCATGAGACTCTGACTCAAAAAAAACACACATAAAAAGTTATTCAGTCCAATAAATTGTATGCCAGGCTCATAATCTAGAAATTGAGTCTTGAAAAAGGACAGAATAAACCAAGTGAAAAGACTAAAACAAACTGTGTGTCTATTACCTACTTCTGTGTAACAAACGACCCCAAACTTAAAATGGTCTTTATTATCTCGTTTCTGTGGGCCAAAAATTCAGGGGTGACTTAGCTGGAAGGTCTGGCTCTGTGTCTCTCCTCAGAAGAGTGAGCAAGATGTCTACTACGGCTGCAGCCATCACAAGGTTGAGTGGTGCTGGAGGATCTGCCTCTAAGATAGTTCATTCACATGGCTGTTGGCTTCAGCTCCTTACCACATGGGCCTCTACATAAGGCTCTTAACAGAGCAGCTGGCTCTCATAGGGAATGATCTAATAGAGGAAGGATTGAAGAGTGATCTAAGATTTAAGATCTAAGACAGAGTGCAGCAAAGCTTTTATGGCGAAACCTCAAATGTGACATACCATCACTTCTGTTATATTCTATTTATTAGAAGTGAGTCAGGCTGGGCATGGTGGCTCATGCCTATAATCCCAGCACTTTGGGAGGCTGAGGTGGGAGAACTCCTTGAGCTCAGGAGTTTGAGACCAGCCTAGCCAATATAGCGAGACCTATATAGAAAACCTCTACAAAAATAAAAATAAAAAAATTAGGCATGGTGGTATATGCCTGTGATCCCAGCTACTCAGGAGGCTGAGGCAAAAGGATCACCTGAGCTCAGGAAGTTGAGCCTGCGATGAGCTGTGATTGTGCCACTACACTCCAGTCCAGGTGATAAGTGAGACCCTGACTCAAAAAGAAAAGAAAAAGTTAGTAACTAAGTCCAGCCTATGCTCAAAGGGAGGAGAATGAAGCTGTACCTTTAGAAGGGAGAAGTAGCAGATAATTATGTGGACATGTTTTTAAAACCACCAGTGTAAAGTCTAATAACCAAAGTATATAAATACACAATAAAGAACTCATTCAAATTAGTGAGAAAATAGCTTACCCAAAATGGGCACAGAATTTTGAAGTATAATTTTCAAAAAGGTAAAATCTTTTTTATTTCTGACAAATTAAAGATTGTATTTAATTCATTACTTAATGATGGAGCTAGTAAGATGATAAAAGTGGACCAAAGAGCATTTGAGAAATTAGGTATATAGAGACAATTTAACAAAGATGTTAAGACTGCTGGGTTAAACATCAAACTGGTTAATGTCCTACAATTTCTGTGGTCGTGTTTAACTGGAACAGCAATTATTTCCATCTCTACTGGACAAAGGTCTACAAGTTTCCCCTACAGAGATGTGAATTGCCAAGCACTGTACTTCTTTTACCTATTTTCAAGTTTCAGATAATTATTTTTACAAAAATGCAACATGCAGTTCACAGAAAAAATAAACAGTCACTAAACATAAATAAGGCAGGGGCACTCTATCCTGTCCCCTCACCCTCCTGGATTTTCTTCCCCCACCAGGTTAAGAAATCATCCTTTTTATTTTAAATAATCAGATTAGTAGTAAATATAAAAACTGTAGAGCCAGTATTAGAAAGGCTATGGAGAAACATGTGCTTTTATATTTTTTACTTAAGTATAAATAGGTAGCACAGTTTAGCTTAATCTGTAAATTTCTGGGGGGGGGGCAAATATATTAAGGTAACATACACACAAAGAAGGATAAGTGTACAGCTTGATAGATCTTCAAAAATATACCCGTGTAAACCACATCGTGATTAAGAACCTGTCACTTACTTCTCACCACCTCTTCATTATCAAGATTTCTAACTTTATGGATTACTTTTCCTATCTAAAACCTTATATAAATGGAATCATTCCATTTGTGTCTGGTTTCTTTCATTCTACATTATGTTTTTGAGATTCATCATTGTTGTTGCTTGTAGCTACTGTATTACTTATCTTATTACTGTAATAATAAGTAATAAGTAAACTGTAATACTTTTTACTGTAATACTTATCTTGTTATAGTATTTTGTTGTATGACCATACCACAACTAGTAATCCATTTTACTTCAGTTGCAAAAGTATATTCCATTTTATCCAGCAATACTTCTGAAAATTTATCCTTTAGAGGAACATTCTATAAATGTGCAAATACATATGGAAAATAACATATTCTTTTCTTTTCTTTTTTTTTGAGTTGGAGTCTCACTCTGTCTCCCAGGCTGGAGTGCAGTGGCCACTGCAGCCTTGACCTGCTGGGCTCAGCAATTCTTCCATCTCAACCTTCCAAGTAGTTGGAACTACAGGTGTGTGCCACCACGCCTGGCTAATTTTTCTTGATTTATTGTAGAGACGAAGTCTCACCAAGTTGCCCAGGCTTGTCTCAAACCCCTGGGCTCAGGCAATCCTCTCACCTCCCCCTCCCAAAGTCCTGGGATTACAGGCATGAGCCACTACCATATCTGGCCATATTATTTTCAACTGTGAAAAACTGTAAGCAACCTAAATTTGTATTAATAGATAATCTATCTAGATTATGTATATATTGGAGATGGGGCAGTGAGGAAAACAGCATTCTCTCATTGAAATTAGTCAGGTAAAATAAACTCCAGTGCTTTGAGACCTTAAATAAATGTATCCACGGGCCTATTTATTTATTTATTTCTTGCTCTGTTGTCTAGACTGGAGTGCAGTGATGCAATCACAGACCACCAGCCCTGAACTCCAGGGTTCAAGCATTCCACCAGTCTCAGTCTCCCAAGTAGTTAGAACTCCAGGCATACCATGACAGCTGGCTAAAATTTTAAAAATATGTTTTTTGTAGAGATGGGGTCTTACTATGTTGCCCAGCCCGGTCTTGAACTACTGGCCTCAAGTAATCCTCCCACTTCGGCCTCCCAAAGTGCTGGGATTATAGGCGTGAGCTGCTGTGTCTGGCCAAAAGTGCAATTTCTTTTAAAAAAATGAAATATTAAGAGGTCATTTAGCTTTTATAAAAATAATAGGACAAGAATAAACAGTAAGTTCTCTTGATTGTACTTCCAAAATATAGGCAATATCCATCTGTCTATGAAAATTACTCTCACCTTAGCCTAATCCATCATCATCTATAGCCTGTACTATATAAGCCTCCTAACTGGTATCCCTGTTTTCTTTCTTACCTTTCTACAATCCATTTTCTCTAGAGCAGCCATGGTGTACTTTCTCAAATATAATTTGTATCATGCTACTCTTCCATTGCTCTTACAAATAAAATCCTTGCCATGTCCTATAAGGCTCTATGTGAGCTGGTCTTTTCCTGTCTCTGTGACCTCATCTCTCTGCACTCTCCTTTGCTCAATATGCTCCAGACCCACTCACATTCATCATATTTGCTATTCCTTCTGCCTAAAATGCACTTCTAGATCAGCACAAGATAGTCTTTAATATCATTTATATCTCAACTCAAATGTCACATCCTCAAAGTTCTAATCACCCAAACTTAAGTAGTATCTCTCCATTCCCCCTTTAAAATATCACTCATGCCGGGCTCGGTGGCTCAGCCTGTAATCCCACGCCTTTGGGAGGCTGAGGTGAGTGGATTACCTGAGCCCGCGGGTTCGAGACCCGCCTGGGCAGCGAGACCTCATCTCTACAATAAATCAAAAAATCAGCCGGGCGTGGTAGCGCATGCCTATAATTCTGGCTACTTGGAAGGCTGAGGTGGAAGGATCGCCGGAGCCCAGCAGGTTGAGGCTGCGGTGGCCGGGAGCGGCCACTGCACTCCAGTCTGGGCGACAGAGTGAGACTCCAACTCAAAAAAAAAAAAAATATCACTCATTCACTTTTGCCTTCATAGAATCTATTATCTGAAATTATCTTTATTTACTTGTTTATTATGTTTTCCCCTTTCTGGAATATAAACTCAACAAAAGCAGAAACACTGTCTGTCTTCACTAGTGCTTAAAACTGTGTCTGGCTCGGGGTAGGGACTTAAATATCTGATGTATAAATGAAAGAGTGTAAGTTGCTAATGTACAAGTCACATTTACCTTGACTTCTGAATTTCTAGGATCCATGGATAAATTCCACAGAGTCCAACATTGTAGGCTACATTCCTTTTTAAAAACAACTTTTATTACATTCATTTTTTTTTTTTAACATTCCTTTTTATTTTACTGGTGAGAGAAGGGAGAAGTTAGAGAAAGCAGGGAAGTTGGCAAAGCCAGAGGACTGCCTAAATGTTATCCTATCCAGGCCAACAAATCTTCCATGATATAATAACTTTCAGCTCTTATTTACCATCTAACCAACCCAGACTTATTCACTAAAATCTGGGCCAACTGCTGGTAAAATCTGTGATTCAGTAACTACAATTGCTAAAATATCAAGAGGGACAATCATACAATAAGAAAGGGTGATGGGTTACTACTCAAGCAGATCGATATAGGCCGGGTGCAGTGCTGTAATCTCAGCACTTTGGGAGGCTGAGGCAAGAGGATTGCAACTTGGCAAGACCTTGTCTCTATAATAATAATAATAAAAATTTAGCCAGGCATGATGGAGCATGCCTATGGTTCCAGCCACTGCTTGGCTGAGGTGAAAGGATCACCTGAGCCCAGCAGGTCAAGGCTGCAGTGGCCATGAGTGTGCCACTGTACTCCAGCCTTGGTGACAGAGTGAGACTCCAACTCAAAAAAAAAAAAAAAAAAGATACATATAAAGACCTAGAAATACTTATCATGTCCAGAATTATGTTTTTTGAGATCATGTATTTCCTAGCTTATGTTTTGTTTTATTTTGCTTTTGCTTCTGAGAAAATAGATGTACCAAGCATCGGCATGGTTGCAGGAGCAGTGACAGGCATAGTGGCTGGAGCCCTGCTGATATTCCTCTTGGTGTGGCTGCTAATCCGAAGGAAAGACAAAGAGAGATATGAGGAAGAAGAGAGACCTAATGAAATTCGGTAAACCTCTCCAAATCCCCACTTCTACTGGGCTTCCTTTCTAGGGCCAGCATCACAGTCACCATAAATGTCCTGTTTCCTCTTAACCATAAATCTGTGAAAATGATTATTAGTCTGGTATGTAGTTCAGCCTAGGGACAGAAGGTCTGGCTTACCTGGACTTTATTATGAAACTATCCTCAACAGAGACTTCTAAGTTCAACTGTACATTACTTCTGATTCACTTCCACTCATAAAGGGCATATAATAATGACCAGATATAGCCTATAGACTATGAAAGGGTTTATGCAGACAAACCCTAAATGAGGAGGAGTGCTGTCTAGGTCATCTCAATGGTGAGATCCTATTTCTCCAATGTAATAGGGCTGACCTCTGGGTTAACATAACAAACATTTGCCTAAGCCAAGAATTAAGTCTTAAGAAATGAGGAAGAGCCTAGTTCTCTAAATGGCTGCATTCCAACACTATTATTTCAGGTTTACAGTTTGAGAAATGTATTAGGAAACCTCAGAAGGAAGCAACCATAGTGGAAGCTATCACAGTCCTGCCAGTATTAAAGTTTATCTTTGCTGTTTTTTCTCTTCAGAGAAGATGCTGAAGCTCCGAAAGCCCGCCTTGTGAAACCTAGCTCCTCTTCCTCAGGCTCTCGGAGCTCACGCTCTGGTTCTTCCTCCACTCGCTCCACAGCAAATAGTGCCTCACGCAGCCAGCGGACACTGTCGACTGAAGCAGCAACCCAGCCAGGGCTGGCCACACAGGCATACAGCCTAGTAGGGCCTTAGTTGAGAGGTTCTGAACCAAAGAAAGCCCACCATACCACCCTGACCAAAGCAAAGCCACATCCAGCATGATCCCCAGCCAGAACAGAGCCTTCCAAACTGTGCGAATTAGAATGGACTCAACTCCTATGCTTTTCTAGAAGACAGGGTCTTAGGACTCTTCTAGTCATTGGAGCTCAGTCACCAGCCACACAACCCCCTCGAACAAGATAAAAGGTCATTTAAGTAGCAGTGAGCACTGTACAGAACAGATCCAGATAAACTCTTTCCTTGTATGATACTAAACAAGCAAAAAGATATCAAAATCATCTCCAAAAAGGCATCTCACTGTGCCTTTAGACCAAAGTAGGGGAAAGCAGGGGTCCAAATCTGTCTATTCATTGACCAGGACCTGTGGTGAGAAGATTGGTAGAAGGTGAGGTGAACACACCTAAAACTTCTTACCTGGGATATTTTCTATCAATGCTTCAATTCACCATTGTCAAGAAGAAATTAGATGTTGTTTGTAAATTTTCTATGCATTTCTGCAAACCTATTGGATTATTGTGATTATTCAGATAGTCAAGCAGAACCCACAGCCTTATATTACACCTATTTGCACCATGTACTGAGCTAACCACTTCTAAAAAAAAACTCCGAGAAAGGAAACGTCTTTTCTATTCTGACTTGACTTAATTTGTTAGAAGGTTTGGATATTAACTTCAAAATGAGTTGAAATAGTGGGATATGGAGAAGAGTGAACAAATTTTTCCCATTCTATACTAATCTTCCTACTTATATTGAACTTTAAAACAAGATCAAAATGCATGACAAAAGACAATGAAAAAAGCCTTCCATCTTGATGTTCAGAGAATTGCTGACAGATAATCAGAAATATATACTGGAGGAATTGTGGATTTTCCCTCAAATCAGATGCCACTAAGGACTTTCCTACTGGATATCTCTGGAAGAAGAAATACTATATTATTACACAATATCCTTAGAAAGAATTCTGCTAGAGAAAAAGATATCTAGGAATGCTGTAAATCACCCAACATACCATTATAGTCGCTTCTTTCTGAGAACATGTGAAATCAGAATTTTAAGACTGACTGGACCAGAAAGGGAGATTAGATCAGTTTTCTCTTACTCTGTCAAGGAAGGCTATAAGGAACTTAGTATTGTACCACATTTGGAGCTTCTTCCATTTCTACCATTTTAGAAAGATGTGAACCTGGGACTTTGATGATTCTATGCCTTAAATTATCAGAAAGATTAGGGATTGCCAATGGTTCATAATGGCACTGCAAGTAGATGCCATAATCATTCTCATCTAAGAGGTTAAAACAGAGAAATCCAGTATTTTCCCAGCCTTTGCCTCCAAGGAAGTCTAGCTCTGGGTGGAAGGAAAGGGAACTAACATTTAGGGAAGAGATGAGAATAACTAGCGGGTGGCAGGAGAAGGCTGAGCCCGTTAACATTTTGGTTGCCAGCATCTTGGAAAGAATTGGCAGAAAGATTCCCCAGGACAGCTATTGAAGAGATAATGAATGGGAGAAGGTGTCTGGGAAATAAAAAGAAAACAGCTTCCAACATGATAATTTGCCTTTTAAACAGTTTTGATTACTTTGATACCTACAGCACAGATGCTGAACCTGAAATAGCCCTTTAAGGACCCTAGTGCAAATGTCAACTGATCACTGTTGGTAGAGCAGAATACTACTTATCATTTAAAAGAGCAACAGCCAGCCAGCTCGGTGGCTCAGCCTGTAATCCCATGCCTTTGGGAGGCTGAGGTGAGTAGATTGCTTGAGCCCGCGGGTTTGAGACCTGCCTGGGCAGGCAAAACCTCATCTCTACAATAAAATAAAAAAATTAGCCGGGTGTGGTAGCACGCGCCTGTAATTCCGGCTACTCGGAAGGCTGAGGTGGAGGGATCACCGGAGCCCAGCAGGTCGAGGCTGCGGTGGCCGGGAGTGGCCACTGCACTCCAGTCTGGGCGACAGAGTGAGACTCCAACTCAAATAAATAAATAAATAAATAAAAGAGCAACAGCCTAGAGCAAAGAAAAAGTAATGCTGAATATGGCGGTGAAAGCATGTTTCCAAAATGGGAATCAGATGCTAAAAGAAAAAAGGCTGATTTTGGATTTCACCTGATTTCTCTGGTTTTTCATTCCTATATTTGTCACAATGGTGTCCACACATAATACAAAAAAACTAATACAAAAAACCAAAAACTTCCTTCTAAAGACCCTAGGAGTTTATCCTTGGGTGAATTTTTCACCTGAGTTTTATCTTTAAAAGAGGTGGAAAATAAGAGACATTGAAGAAGTAACATAAAGACTATCTGCTAGTAGTTTAAGAGTACTGGCATATTTGGAATGCTTCTTAATCTAACACCGTCTCACCGTAAGATATAAAACCCCTTACTTGGCCTACATTTTTTTTCTTCTAGAGTGTGGGTATCCAGGCAACATTTCACTTCTGCTACATAATTCTGAGAATTCTCATTCCTAGAGTATCTGAGCCAAACAAATACACTATGATACAGCTGTATCATCACTAGCAATTTGCTCTTATCATTAATTACCAACTTTGAACCTAAGGTTTTCTACCTATGCCTTTGAAAGCAGGAATCAATCCCCTTTGCATGAAAAAGAGATTTGAATTATTTAAACATGTTAGTTATCAAAGACTACAATACTAGTTGAATATTCCAATTATTTTGGAAATCTTCACAAGGGAAATCTGTAACAAATACACAAAACAGACTATACTGCTGAGAAATTATAAGTAATTGGAGATTCTGAGAGAGAAGGTGTTGAAGTTAACAATGACGGTACACTTCTCTTTGACAGGTTCTGGGTTTTAGTTTGAGCTACTACCTGTTCCAGACAATATTACATTGACTTTGCAAGTCAAATAAATTTGATTCTTAAATAGAAAATAAAAAGGATAAAATAAATGATAAAAGAAAAAATGTTTGTAAAAAGAAGATGAAGCCAGGTGCTCACAACTGTAATCCCAGCACTTTGGAAGCCCAGGGGTTCAAGATCAGTCTGGGTAACTTGGCAAGACTGTACCTCTACAATAAATTTTAAAAATAGTCAGGTATTGTGGCTCATGCCTGTAGTTCCATCTGCTTGGAAGGCTGAGGTGAAAGGATCACCTGAGCCCTGAAGGTCGAGGTTGTGAGTGCATGACACTGCACTCCAGCCTGGGCAACAGAGAGAGAGTTCAACTCAAAAAAAAAAAAAAAAAGAAGATGAAGATGGAATGATGTGGATGTTTAGAGTGTAATCATTTCAATAAAATATATAAACCAAACTTTCATTTGTAAGATAAGGAAAGTGATGCCTTTGTTGTTATACTGTATAAAATATCAGAATTGCTGTTGCAAAAAGACATATATAATTTTGCTTCATTCTGGTGTTATATGTCAATTTTAACTTCTAAGTTGCCTTGTAATTGGGATTGTGTTTGCGCATCACAAAAACCAAATATTTATTATAGATGCATCTGTATCAGCAATTAAACAATAAATAAGTAAGGGTGATACTGCAGGAAAGACTGAGGCTCATATAACCTGCACTGGAAATTCGCTTATCATCTTGCTGCCAACAGAAGAACAAAAGAACTAAGACTGGCTATGATCTATTATTTATTGATTTCAGTCACAAATATACCAAGTGCTTTTTTACCTCACAAGGCAAGATGCTAAGTATAAGTTATACAAGAAACACCAAGAAATGATAGAGTTGCTGCCCTTTAGTACTTCATCAAAATTAACAAGTAATTACTTGCTTAGTAATACTTGCTTAGTAATACTTGTAATACTTAGTGAAACGTCAACAGAGAAGGGCACAGTAAGTGCTTCAAAAAAATCTGAATACACACTAAGACAGTAAAAGAAATCTGGAAAAAAAATTTAAGACGTCCATGGTAAAATAACAATAGGCTGGGTTCAGTGGTTCACGCCTATTGTCCCAGCACTTTGGAGGATCAAGGTGAGAGGATTACCTGAGCCCACGGGTTCGAGACCAGCCTGGGCAACTTGGTGAGACTTCATCTCTACAATAAATCAATAAAAAATTTAGCCAGGCATGGTGGCATGTGCCTGTAGTTCCAGCTACTTGGAAGGCAGAGGCGGAAGGATCACCTGAGTCCAGCAGGTCAAGGCTGCGGTGGCCATGAGTGTGCCAATGCACTCTAGCCTGGGCGACAGAATGAGACTCCAACTCAAAAAAATAATAAGTCTGGGTGCAGTGGCTCAAGCCTACAATCCCAGCACTTTGGTAAGCTGGGGTGACAGAATTGCCTGAGCTCATGGGTTCGAGACTAGACTGAGCAATATGGTGAGACCGCGTCTCTATAATAAATCACAAAAAAATTAGTCAGGCTTGGTAGCGTGCGCCTGTAAAGTTCCAGCTACTTGGAGGGCTGAGGTGGAAGGATCTCCTGAGCCCAGCAGGTAGAGACTGCAGTGGCTAGAAGTGTGCCAATGCACTCCAGCCTGGGCAACAGAGTGAGACCCTGACTCAAAAAAAAAAAAATAATAACAGCAATAGCAGTAATGATCACTTACTGAGCTATTATCATGTGTCAGGTGCATTTAAACACATACATTTTCCCTCAGTTTCATACTTACACCATTCCTATAAAGAGATATTTGTATTCTCGTGTTTTAAAACTAAGGCTCATAAAAGTTTAAGTCAGTTAGCTGGGTGTGGTAGTGTGTGCCTGTAGTTCCAGCTACTCGGAAGGCTGAGGCAGAAGGATTGCCAGAGCCCAGCAGGTCGAGGCTGCAGTGGCTGGGAGTGTGCCACTGCACTCCAGTCTGGGCGACTGAGTGAGATTCCAACTTAAAAAAAAAAAGTTGAGGTCAGTAGCAGAGCCAAGATTTAAACCCAGTCACAGTTAATATATTTCATCAGAACTGTCAGACCCTGATTAATTGCCATTCCCCCCCCCATGAAATCCTCAAACCTTCATCCTAAACTGCAAGTTTTCCCTTTTCTGCTTTCTTCCTTGCCTTAAAGCTTTTCACCATACCTGGGATACACTTAGTTCACTCACAAAATAAGTCCAAATTGTTTAGTTTTCCCTTGTTCTGCAAAATAGGGTACAATTTCCAAATTCATAATTGCCTAATTTGTTTTTATATGTAATGATGAGCTTAGATCATATAATGCATATCATTTGTGTTGACTATTAAGCACATAGCATCTTGAACACATCAAAAAAATTTAATTTCTCAGTTTTTTTGAGAGGTAAAAAGATCAAGTGCACTGAAATCACAAAATAATAGGTACAGTTTATTCTCCAAAGATGGTAAGGTCGCATCCATGTATTAAAAACGTTTACAGAGTTCAAACACTTCAGGGATTCCATTATTTAGAAGTAATTTTTTACAATTATTTGAGGCTGACTTATTTTCTCTCTCTTGTTTTTTGTATCATTTTTTTTTTTTTGAGTTGGAATTTCACTCTGCCACCCAGGCTGGAGTGCAGTGGCACGCTCACGACCACCACAGCCTCTACTTGCAGGGCTTGGGTGATCATTCCACTTCAGCCTTCCAAGTAGCTGGAACTACAGACGCATGCCATCATGCCCAGCTAATTTTTTGATTTATTGTAGAGACAAGGTCTCACCATGTTGCCCAGGCTGGTCTCAAACCCGTGGGCTGAGGCAATCCTCTTTCCTCTACCTGCCAAAGTGCTGGGATTACAGACATAAGCCACCGTGCGCAGCTTGTTTTTTATATCTTGTTCATGTCATCACCCCTGGATGAAAAAATTATAAAAAAAGGAAAATGCAGTGAGTTTAGCTACTTATAAGCAGCCCTGATAAAGAATTCAAACAGCAAAAAAATTTAAAACTAAAAATCAAGCAGCTCTGATAAAGATTTCCATTAAAAGTTTTCTTAAACAATTTAAAAAAGCACAATATAGCCGGGCTCGGTGGCTCAGCCTGTAATCCTGCGCCTTTGGGAGGCTGAGGTGAGTGGATTGCCTGAGCCCGCGGGTTTGAGACCCTCCTGGGCAGCGAGACCTCATCTCTACAATAAATCAAAAAATCAGCCGGGCATGGTAGCGCATGCCTGTAATTCCGGCTACTTGGAAGGTTGAGGCGGAAGGATCGCCGGAGCCCAGCAGGTCGAGGCGCGGTGGCCAGGAGCGGCCACTGCACTCCAGTTTGGGCGACTGAGTGAGACTCCAACTCAAAACAAACAAACAAACAACCAAAAAAAGCACAATATATGCAGTACCTCCTCTCCACAGTGCTGGGACTAACAAGAAGGTCTTTTTTTTTTTTTGGCAAGGGGTCAGACTTTTTAAAGAGTTTTATTTATTTATTTTTATTTTTTGAGTTGGAGTCTCACTCTGTCACCCAGATTAGAGTGCAGTGGCCGCTCCCGGCCACCGCAGCCTCGACCTGCTGGGCTCCGGCGACCCTTCTGCCTCAGCCTTCCAAGTAGCTGGAACTACAGGCGCGCGCTACCACACCTGGCTAATTTTTTGATTTGTTGTAGAGATGAGGTCTCACCAAGTTGCCCAGGTGGGTCTCGAACCTGCAGGCTCAGGCAATTCACTCACCTCAGGCTCCCAAGACATGGGATTACAGGCTGAGCCACTGAGCCCGGCTTTTAAAGAGTTTTAAAGTAGAAAGCAACCTAGTCTAAAATTTAACAGCATAAGCTATGGAATGAAACATTTTATTTTGAAAAATTCAGGCTCAGCCGGGCTCAGTGGCTCAGCCTGTAACCCTGCGCCTTGGGAGGCTGAGGTGAGTGGATTGCCTGAGGCCGTGGGTTCGAGACCCACCTGGGCAACTTGGTGAGACCTCATCTCTACAATAAATTAAAAAAAATTAGCTGGGTGTGGTAGTGCGCACCTGTAATTCCAGCTACTTGGAAGGCTGAGGCGGAAGGGTGGCCGAAGCCCAGCAGGTCGAGGCTGCGGTAGCCGGGAGCAGCCACTGCACTCCAGTCTGGGCGACAGAGTGAGACTCCAACTCAAAAAAAAATAATAATAATAAAGAAAAATTCAGGCTCAGCTAGAAATCCTAAGTTATTTGATATGAGCCTCAGTTTCCTTATGTGAAAATGGAGACAAGAAGATATGCTTAAAATAGTTGTCGTAAGGGTCACATAAGATATGCCAAGGACTTTGCATGTTGCCCTGCACAAAAGCATTTAACAAAACAGCAATAGCAACGACTGTACTACCAGTAACATACTATACTAGGCATAAGAATGTTCTGCAGCATACAATCTTATTAGGAAAACAAGACATAATGCAGGAAAAAGATACTGGGATCATTTTTATGTATGTTTTTCCCCAAGTGCAATAATCTACACATGGCTGGAGTTAGAAAGTCAAAATATTAATAACAGCTTGAGTCATTCTGATTTCAAATTTCCTTGATGCAACGCAGTACATACACTCAAGATTTTGGGCCATCAGGACATATATTTACATATGCATTGCCTTTTTGAGTTTGAATTATTTGGGTCCAAGAAAGGTGGTTTTTAAAATAAGGTTTTAATTTTTTTTTTTTTTGAGTTGGAGTCTCACTCTGTCACCCAGGCTGGAGTGCAATGGCACACTCACAGCCACCGCAGCCTCAACCTATCGGGTTCAGGTGATCCTTCTGCTTCAGCCTTCTAAGTAGCTGGAACTACAGGCATGTGTCACCACACCCAGCTAATTTTTTAATTTGCTGTACAGACAAGGTCTCCCCATGTTGTGTAGGCTGGTCTCAGACCCCTGGACTCAGGCAGTTTTCCGGCCTTTCAGGCAGTTTTCTGGCCTTCGCCTCCCAAGGTTCTGGGATTAAGGCATGAGGCACAGTGCCCGGCTAATATCTGAGGTTCTGAAGTAAGAAAATCAACTTCACCATTCTTCTTTAATAAAAGAGTAATTTTTATTTTTTTATTATTTATTTTACTTTTTTGAGTTGGAGTCTCACTCCGTCGCCCAGGCTGGAGTGCAATGGCACGCTCACAGTCACTCCAGCATCAACCCGCTGGGCTCAGGCAATCCTTCCACCTCAGCCTTCCAAGCAGCTGGAACTACATGTGTATGCTACCACGCCCGGCTAATTTTTTTTAATTTATTATAGAAACGAGCTCTCGCCAAGTTGCCCAGGCTGTTCTCGAACCCGTGGGCTTAGGCAATCTTGTCACCTCAGCCTTCCAAAGTGCTGGGATTATAGGTGTGAACCACCGCGCCCAGCGAGTAATTTTTAAAAGCGCATTATTTGGTAACATCACACTAAATAATCCTAATACAAATTTTCCAATTAAATTCTAAACCTTAAACTTTTCTGAAAGAAAAAAGTAAAAGGGCTGTCTACCCTAGGCTTATTAATTTGGCACATGCATATTGCCTAATGAATTACAGCAGCTCAAATAATCTATTTAGAAGTTTCTTCAACTAACAGTACCCTAGGTCGGGCGCAGTGGCTCAGCCTGTAATCCTAGCACTTTGGGAGTCCGCAGGTTCAAGACCAGCCTGGGCAACTTGGTGAGACCGTGTCTCTACAATAAATCACAAAAATGAGTCAGGCATGGTGGCCTGCGTCTGTAGTTTCAGCTGCTTGGAAGGCTGAGGTGGAAGGATCGCCTAAGCCCAGCAGGTTGAGGCTGCGGTGGCCGTGAGCATGCCACTGAACTTCAGCCTGGGCAACAGAGTAAGACCCTAACTAAAAACAGCAACAATAACAAAAAAAACCACAGTATCCTAACACTCTTATTTCGAGAATTACCAATAGTGATACAGCTAGAAACCAATCTAATCTTCATTTTAATGTGATTCCTTCTTTGCACCACTGTTGAGCATTTTAGAGAACAGAAAGCAGATATATATGTGTGTATGTGCACGCGCACGCATGTGTGTATATTTTTTTGAGTCAGAGTCTCACTCAGTCGCCTAGGCTGGAGTACAGTGGCACGCTCACGGCCACCACAGCCTCAACTTGCAATACTTCCACTTCAGTCTTCCAACTAGGTGGAACTACAGGTGTGTGCTACCACGCCCAGCTAATTTTTCATTTATTGTAGAGACAAGGTCTCACCAAGATGTCCAGGCTGGTCTTGACCCTTTGGCTCAGGCAATCCTCTTGCCCCGCCTCTCAAAGTGCAAGGATTACAGGTATGAGCCACTGTGAACAGCGAAAGCCGATATATTAAGAGGACAGACACTGCAGACAGACTGAATTTGAATTCCAGGTTCCACAATATGACTATGTGGCCTGACTTAATCATTTAACCTTTCAGTGCCTTAGCTATCTCATTTGTAAAATGCAGATCATAATAGCTGCTAACCTCTTAAATTTGTGGTGAGAATTAAATGTAAAATCATTATTCTATTCCCCAAACATAAGCCCTAGACTCCAGACTCCTCCATTGTAGTCTCCTGCACCCAAAGTTTAATCTTAGATATATGTTTTGTGTGAAACCCATGCATGTAATCCCAGCACTTTGGGAGGCAGAGGCAAAAGGACTGCCTGAGCCCAAAGGTTTGAGACTGTCACAATAAATAAAAAAACTAGCCCTGCATGGTGGTGCATGTCTGTAATTCCAGCTATTTGAAAGACTGAGGTGCAAGAATCACCTGAGCTCTGCAAGTCGATGTTGTGGTAAGTGTGAGCATGCTACTGCACTCCAGTCTGGGGTCAGACTGAGACTCCAACTCAAAAAAAAATAGAGAGGACACTTACCATATTCTGAGCTTTAAATATATATACTCTAAATCATTCCACTTAGTAAAAACAGGTTTCAAGTTCTAGAACACATTTTGAGAATGTCTAGAAATAGAGGTCATTTGTTCTGCTTTCTTTAATCATTGCTATTGAATACAATACCCTAAGTCAGTGGATTTGGGGTCCCAGTTCGATCTACCACTGATTCAATGATTAGAATGTTGTACATTGTTCAGAGATTACAAAAATGTAAAATGCAGAGTGCAGTTTAAAGAATGTACTTGTTAAACTTTAGGCTCTGGAGCGTGAAAAGAAAGACTACAAATATCAAAGGAAATTGAAAGGAGTGGCTCACAGTACACATCTTCCCCTTTCTGGAGCTGGAGTTAAGTGTGTTTCTAGAAAGGAAACTACATTAATAAAAATGACCAAAGAATTTGGACTCAAAGCAGCTGGGTTTGACTCTGGCTTAGCCCGTTGTTTATCTTCCCACAAATAACATCTCTGAGTCTCATTTTTCTCCTAAAAGGAGAATAAATAACTCTATCTTAGGCAATTGTTTTGTTGATTAAATAACAAATGAAAGTACTTAGTATGTTGTAAAACCACTGTATAAAATTAACCTCTTGGGAGATGAGAAGAAACTAAGTATATTGCTCAATGGACTCCAAGCCAACATTCTCCCACAAAAGGTAAATACAAAAATTAATTTCTTCATATGCTTCGGTCTTTTTCAAAGCTTCACTGGCTTTGTCAAGGACAAGGTGTCCTCACGCTAGGTCAGCCTTCTCTGCACAGTCTGGAGACCTAATTCCAGCGCCGCTACTAAAAGTTCCTTTAGGGTCGCCTTAAAAAAACCTTTTCACCTACTTATCGACTAAACAGGAATGACAGCCGCCCTGCCCTTTTGAAAAGACACATGGAAAGGGTTCAAGGTACTGAGACAGGCTCTTTGAAGGACGCTGCCGCCATGCACCACTGTTTTGTACGCTAGCCCAAGCGCGTTTTCAAGACGTCTTTCCGTGGGCTGTCAACTCTTGATAAGTCAAGGCCAGAAGGTTTTTACTTCATAATACTGGAAACGAAGCCCAGAAAGGGTCAATCAAGGACGCAGGGCTACTGGAGTCTCGCATTCCCAACGCCTGGTTCACCTACGGAAAAACTTGCCACCTTTTTAATCAGTGTCTTTTACAAATAACGGAGAAGTGTGGGGCTTGGGCGGGTGGGGGAGGGGCTGAGCCCAGAAGCCGAATCCGTTCCCGGCGCGAGGGGAGGAAGGGCAGGGGTCTGGGCTCAGAGAAGCGGGCTTGACCTTTCTTTTTGGTCTTCGCGGAGGACCCAGACAAAACCGTGTCCTGAGGCGGGCTCTCAGAAGTCCAGCCCCTCAAATCTCTGCGCCGGGGATTGCCGACCAAGCGCTGCCAGAGCAAACTGAAGGTGCTGGGGCCTGCGGCTACACTGCCCTACCCCGTGCAGAAGCGGAGGCGAGACCCCCCCCGGCGGCCTGGCGGCTCCCTCCAACCCCAAGTAGGGGTGTCCTTGAACGAATTTCCCTGGCAGCCCCCCGAGGCCAGAACCTTAGCCTAAGGCCCTCGGGTTCAGCACTTGCCCAAAACCACGCTAGCTATGAAATGTGGGGGAGCGGAACGTGGGGGACGGGGCTTACAGGACCGTCTAGGACAGCCGGTGGCGGGGAAGAAAGGAATGAGAACTCGGGTGGGGGAGGGGCGCAACAACCTTCGCGGCCATTTTGTCCTCGCTCCACTTCCGTCTTCTCTTCCTGGGCTCCCGGGCTCCGGGGCCCGGACCCCTCCCTTCATAGGCCCCGCGCTGTTTCTCCACCCGGTTCCGCATTGGTCAAGATCGCGGCTAGCGCTGCTGTCATTGGCCGGTTCCAAGTTTGCCCGCCCCTCTTCCCGCCCCCTCCCGCCTGGACCGCTGGAAGCGCATGCGTAGAGAGGGACGCTCCCCTCCCCCGCCGGGGTGTCTGAGGACTCCCGCGCGCGGGCTCTCTCTGCCCTACCCTCCCTTTCCCCTGGGGCCGGTCAGAGAGCGGGGGCGAGCATGAAAGTTCCAGAACGCTGCGGTGAGTGCGTCATCGCGAGGCGGGGTGAGACGGGGGCGGGAGGGGGCGAGGCCCGAAGAGTGGAAACGGGCTCCTCATTGGGGTTTGTAAAGATAGCCAGGCGCCCATTGGTGGAAGCAGCCATGATGGGCAGCCAGCAGGGGCGGGCCCCTTCTGGAAGGTTCTGAGGCAGGGTATAAGAGACAGGGTGGCGGGCGGAAACCGGTCTCATTGAACGCGGCGCCGACTCTCGGGATTTGTGCGTGTTTTTCTTAACCCGGCGCGGGCCTATACACGAGGTAAGGCCTGTGGCCTTTAAGTAGCTGACAGTGGAGAGGGAAGCGCGCACTTGCATGTAGGGCGAGTGGCTTTGCCGCAGCCGGTGGGTCCTGTTTTCCCCGAGGGCAGTAGCCTGGTCCCTTGCGCCCGGCTAGCCGGCTTCATTTTCTCGTGTCGCGGGCACCGGCCCTCGGTTGGGTCATCTCCGACGGAAGGGTCGCGTGTGGTCTGGCGGCCACCAGGGATGGTAGGGCGTCGCCCCGCGACCGCGTGGCGGGGGAGGGTTGGCGCATCCGCTCGTGGGCGCGCAGGGGCGTGAGCCAGCGCGTTTCCCTGGCTCTCTCTAGGCCGCTTGCGTTGAAGGAAATGCCATTCTTGCCGTTCACCCAGGTTGAGGGGTGCGTCTGGGGGGAGTTAGAAAAGCCGCATGGACTCTAGGAGCGCTGGGTTCTGGCTTGTAGAGGATAGGGCTGAGCTCGGGGTTGAGGCCACGTGCTCATCAGTGTCTCGGGACCGATGAGTCTTGCAGCTGGCTGCTTACTCCATCTCCCCATCCCGGGATACGGCAGTACTTGGCTGTGATTGTCCCTCATGCTTACCAGAGAGGCTCTAGGCATAAGTTAGTTCTGCAGCCCGATTCTAAGGTCTGCAGAGGAAATGGGCAGAGATGTCCGAGTGTTTAGTCAGCTTTTCAAACCACCGGCTTTTTTTTCCTCTTCAGCAACCATGTCTAAGGGGCCTGCAGTTGGTATTGATCTCGGCACCACCTACTCCTGTGTGGGTGTTTTCCAGCACGGAAAAGTAGAGATAATTGCCAATGATCAGGGAAACCGAACCACTCCGAGTTACGTCGCCTTTACTGATACCGAACGATTGATCGGCGATGCCGCAAAGAATCAAGTTGCGATGAACCCCACCAACACGGTTTTCGGTGAGTCAGTAAATTTAAGCGACTGGCATTAATCTGAGGGTGTTAGGAAGCAGGAAATTTGAGCAACTCATTTGTTAAAAGTGGGGCAGCCGAGACAGCCCTGAGGAGTTAGGGGAAAGGTCTTAAAAAACTAACTTGTGTTGAGATGTGTTGTAGTCTAAGGTCTTGGATGAAATATTGGGTGATGTTTTGATCTCTACAGTAGCAGAATCATCAACCTGCCATTATGAATTTGGGTAACTAGCCATTTTGGGTTTTTATAGGAAAAATTGAATGTAGCAAAATTGAAGGTATTTGCATTTCACACCCTTTACAGATGCCAAACGTCTGATTGGACGCAGATTTGATGATGCCGTTGTCCAGTCTGATATGAAGCATTGGCCATTCATGGTTGTGAATGATGCAGGCAGGCCCAAGGTACAAGTAGAATACAAGGGAGAGACAAAAAGCTTCTATCCAGAGGAGGTGTCATCTATGGTTTTGACAAAGATGAAGGAAATTGCTGAGGCCTATCTTGGGAAGGTGAGATAACGATTGCCTGCTGTACCTTATTTTTTATTTTTTTCGCATCTTATTTTTGACTGATAAATTACACAAGTAATTTAACAGCCTGGGGCTTTCAGCCAGCTTATTTCCACATGAATTACTTGCTGCTGGAATCAGGATGCATATTAAAGTAAAATAGTTCAGTATTAATGTGGTCTTTGTTTTCTATTCCTAGACTGTTACCAATGCTGTGGTCACAGTGCCGGCTTACTTTAATGACTCTCAGCGGCAGGCTACCAAAGATGCTGGAACTATTGCTGGCCTCAATGTACTTAGAATTATCAATGAGCCGACTGCTGCTGCAATTGCTTATGGCTTAGACAAAAAGGTATGTGCCTTTTGTAATGAATTCTGTGTTAGTCCAAGATTTGAGCCATCAGAGGCTTATGAGATTTACTATTGTTACTGGCAGGTTGGAGCTGAAAGAAATGTGCTGATCTTTGACCTAGGAGGTGGCACTTTTGATGTGTCAATCCTCACTATTGAGGATGGAATCTTCGAAGTCAAGTCTACGGCTGGAGACACCCACTTAGGTGGAGAAGACTTTGACAACCGAATGGTCAACCATTTCATTGCTGAGTTTAGACGTAAGCATAAGAAGGACATCAGTGAGAACAAGAGAGCTGTCCGGCGTCTCCGTACTGCTTGTGAACGTGCTAAGCGTACTCTCTCTTCCAGTACCCAGGCCAGTATTGAGATCGATTCTCTCTATGAGGGAATCGACTTTTATACTTCCATTACCCGTGCCCGATTTGAAGAATTGAATGCTGACCTGTTCCGTGGCACCCTGGACCCTGTAGAGAAAGCCCTCCGAGATGCCAAACTAGACAAGTCACAGATCCATGATATTGTCCTGGTTGGTGGTTCTACTCGTATCCCTAAGATCCAGAAGCTTCTACAAGACTTCTTCAATGGAAAAGAACTGAATAAGAGCATCAATCCTGATGAGGCTGTTGCTTATGGTGCAGGTAATATGTTTCTATCTCACTTGAATAGTTAACCCAATATCTCACCTGAGTAAACCCAACAGACCCAAACTGATTCAATAATTTAAGAATAATTTAGTTAACACTAATAGCTAATGATGGTCCAACTTCCTTTGATGTCTTAGAAAACGACTTCAATTTCTTAGAGTTATATAATTTAAGTTACATTGGTTTAACTTTTAATACTTTTTAAAACCAGCTGTCCAGGCAGCCATCTTATCTGGAGACAAATCTGAAAATGTGCAAGATTTACTGCTGTTGGATGTCACTCCTCTTTCCCTTGGCATTGAAACTGCTGGTGGAGTCATGACTGTCCTCATTAAGCGCAATACTACCATTCCTACCAAGCAGACACAGACATTCACTACCTACTCTGACAACCAGCCTGGTGTGCTTATTCAGGTATGTTCCTATATTTTCTGCCTGGCTTATTGAGGGAAACAGTGGGGAAGTCTTGACAACCCGCTATGATGATGGACTCCAAAACCATTCGTAGTTTCCACCAGAAGTCTTATGTTGGCTAGTTCCTTCCTTGGATGTCTGAGCGACCAATCTTCCCTAGCTGAATTTTACTGAAATTAGCACAAATTTTAAGTACTTTTTGGTAACTTACTCTATTTATTACCAAGGTTTATGAGGGTGAGCGTGCCATGACCAAGGATAACAATCTGCTTGGGAAGTTTGAACTCACAGGCATACCTCCTGCACCCCGTGGTGTTCCTCAAATTGAAGTCACTTTTGATATTGATGCCAATGGCATTCTCAACGTCTCTGCTGTGGATAAGAGTACAGGAAAAGAGAATAAAATCACTATCACTAATGACAAGGGTAAGTGGCACACATGGCACTGCCATGTGACCTTGGCAGGGATCATAATGGTTGGGTTCCCAGTTGTTTGGTTTCTGTTGCCTAAAACAGCATATAGCCCAACAATCTGGGGTGTAGGTTGCAGGCAATAATGACATTTGGGTCTTTTTTTTTTTTTTTTTTTTTTTTTTTGAGTTGGAGTCTCACTCTGTCGCCCAGACCGGAGTGCAGTGGCCGCTCCCGGCCACCGCAGCCTCGACCTGCTGGGCTCCGGCGATCCTTCCGCCTCAGCCTTCCAAGTAGCTGGAATTACAGGCATGTGCTACCACGCCCGGCTGATTTTTTTATTTATTGTAGAGATGAGGTCTCGCTGCCCAGGCGGGTCTTGAACCCGCGGGCTCAGGCAATCCACTCACCTCAGCCTCCCAAAGGCGCGGGATTACAGGCTGAGCCACCGAGCCCGGCTCTTGGGTCTTTTTTTTTAAGGTCTTAAATTTTTCTCACAGGTCGTTTGAGCAAGGAAGACATTGAGCGTATGGTCCAGGAGGCTGAAAAGTACAAAGCTGAAGATGAGAAGCAGAGGGACAAAGTGTCATCCAAGAATTCACTTGAATCCTATGCCTTTAACATGAAGGCAACTGTTGAAGATGAGAAACTTCAAGGCAAGATCAATGATGAGGACAAACAGAAGATTCTTGACAAGTGTAATGAAATTATCAGCTGGCTTGATAAGAATCAGGTATGTAATGTCTACTACACAGCTGGGAAGGAGGATATGAGGAAAGCTTGAGCTGAGTTTAGGTCACTGTGATGAATGGTCCAACACATTCGCGGTTTCCACCAGAAATCAAGGCATGTTGGCAACTACCTTCCTTGGATGTCTGAGTGACCTAAGATTTCACGGAATGGCTTAAAATTTAAATGTGCCTGTGATATAATTTTATGGCTTGTGAGAATTTAGAAGTAATAAGATTTTTTTCTCTTTCAGACTGCAGAGAAGGAGGAATTTGAACACCAGCAGAAAGAGCTGGAGAAAGTCTGCAATCCCATCATTACCAAGCTGTACCAGAGTGCAGGAGGCATGCCAGGAGGAATGCCTGGGGGATTCCCTGGTGGTGGAGCTCCTCCCTCTGGTGGTGCTTCCTCAGGGCCCACTATCGAAGAGGTTGATTAAGGCAGCCCAACTGTAGATGTAGCATTGTTCCACACAGTTAACGTTGAAGGACCCAAATTAGTGCAAATTCTGTGGCAGTTTTTAAAGTTGAGCTGCTATAGTAAATTACTGGGCATTCTTAATACTTGAATATGGAACATGTGCACAGGGGAAGGAAGTAACATTGCACTTTATAAGCACTGTATTGTAAGTGGAAAATGCAATGTCTTAAATAAAACTATTTAAAAATTGGCACCATACGTTTGTCTGAGTCTTTAGATAGCTGGTCAGACCAGCTCATTGAATTAGTGAAAACGGGTAACAAAAGGTATAAAGGTTGTCTGGGTAGGATTTTTTTCCCTCGTTGGCAGTCTGGGCAATCTGTAGTGACAATATGGATTGCTTAATTTTGATTGCAGTTATTTCTAAAAGGGAAGGTGTAATGTATTCAGTTTCACCTGGATCACAGCTAACTCTTGCCCTCAAAGTTAAGGCATAAGCTGATTTCAGAGTGGTCTTAAACATGTTCTATTTAGGTAAACCTGCTTAGGAGCAAGGATTTACTTGCCCAGATGGCTCTTGTTAGCTGGATTGGATTATCGGGGATCTTGGGCAGCAAATGATACTGGGTTGCATGTCAAAGGTACACTTATCTGACTCATGGGAGTTTTGTTGCTTTATGGACTAGGCTGCTATTATCTAAAGGAAGCTGAGTTAAGGCTGTTAAGTTTATTCGCAAGACCTGGTGGTGCTAGTCTGCCACCTGGTGGTCTGGATCCAAGCAGCAGATTGACAGGAAGATTTTTTTAGCCGAGTCTCACTACCCAAGCTGGCGTGCAGTGGCAAGCTTGTAGCTACTGCATCCTTGCTTCTGGGCTCCGGCATTCCCTCCTTAACCTTCCAAGTAGCTGGAACTAGCATGTGCCACCACATCTGGCTAATTTTTTGATATATTGTAGAGTCAGTCTTGCCAAGCAGCCCAGTATGGTCTCAAGCCCCTGGTCTTACAAAGTGCTGGGGTTACAGGGTGGAGTCACTGCCCCACCTGTTGTACTCTTAATGCTGGCAGCCCAACCACTGTTACTCCAACAAAATCTGTTCCAGTATTAACTTAGTTGATTTTAGTGAGTATAGCGAAAAGGCTCATTTAGGAAAGAGCTGCAGCTTTCCTTTTAGAGGGAGTAATTATGACATACTATCTAAGGGTCTCACGGGGGATGTTAGACTTGGGTACTGTTACTTGTTTCCCCATAGTTGTCCAAGGGTAGCCAGAGAACAATTATCCTTGGGATGCCCAGGTCTGGGTGCATGTGTTTTTGGTGACTTGAGAATTTTACCTGGGAGGAGGGAGAGGAGTTGGTAATGACAGCAGTATGTAGTCTTCACTATGTAGTCCAGGCAGGACTTGTGGGCACAAGCCATTATTACCCCACCTTAGCACCTTCTGTAGCTGGGACTACAAGAAAAATCCAAAGCACTTGGCTGTAAGAATGTAAACATGAGCAAACTTTGTCTTTGAGGCCCAAGCTCTAAAGATAAACTAGCACAAGTGGGGTGTTAACAAAATTACAAGAGCTATGGATAATGAAAATACTTGGCTCTGTGAGGTGGTCAGTGGTAGCTGTTTCTACGAGTTTGAAATTTCAGGTTAATGCTAGGTCATTACTTTTTCATCATAGAGACATAAAACTAGATGGTAGAAGCTATGTTATTGGACCTGTGAAACAAAACCTGAGCCAGAAAGTGTTTATAGATTAAACAGTGGTTCAGGTTGAGTGACCTCAACATAGCTGGCAGAGGGAACTCTGGCATTCAAGTTATGTTAGACTGGTGCTTGCCTTCACTGTCAGCAGTGTAGTGAAGAATGAAGTTTCAACTCAGGACCATGTATGTGCTTGCAATTGTGTGCTTAATAAAAGTCCCAACAGTCATCTGATAATTCTTCATTGCTTGGGTTCACTGTCCACGTTGGATTTGGTACAAGTACATTTACAGGCTTTTTGCAAATAGAAGTAGTTTGGAGAATTGAGAATCACAATTTTTGCTTTCTTTGGGGTCTTGCCGTGGGCTAGTAGAAAAGCTGGCTAATAGGTAAGATGTTGCAGTCGTATAAATGCCTGTAGCGTGGCAGGAAACACTGAAGTATGAAAGGTGAATTGGAGGCAATTATAAAATGACAGTGCAAAACGAATTACTGGGAAAACCCCTGGAAAATATTGTAAATTAGCTGCTTATTAAGAAAAGTATAGAGGAAGATGCAGAGAAGGTGACCGTAGGGAGAGAATACCACTTACTGAGTTTAGAGTTGATATATAACACTCACTTTTCTTACCTTACTTGATTCTCACAACCATACAAGGGAAGGATGATTGGATAGATGATCTGTCTGTGCATGCATAAGTTCATGTAGGGTGGCTTTGTCAAGAATTAAGGGATTATAGGAAATGTCAGCCTGGGCGGCTTGTTCCTTTTTTTTCCTGCATGGTGGGGGGGCACTGGGAAGATTCATTTCAATCTCCATGTCCAGCTTCTAAGAGTTACATGGTGGTTTCTGCTGGGTGTAAATATATCATTGCCAGTTACATTTCAAAGTGTATTTTTTATAATTATAGCTCTCAATTGTTACTTGACTATGTAATTAGACTTCTATGGGTTAATTTTTGCCTTTCGAGTCAAAGCAGTGACATTCCCTACAATACTTATGTACTTAAAATGTAATATTAAAAAGTGGCAGTGCCTGTAAATCCTTTGTTCAATATTGAGGTCCCATATTTTGGAAGGAAAATGGCATTTTTTGGGAAACAAGGTGGAATGGGGTGATTAGGAAGTTTTTCTAAACCTACATTTTTGTCCACTAGATGGCAGTAGCTATTTATAAAGCAACTACCAGGGTATCTAGGGGATGCTGCTGGAATGTTTTTATCTGTTGTGCTTTCTAACCAGAACCACAGCAAATGGAGAAGTCAGCCCCATATATACCCACAACTGCCTTCCAGGCAAGGCATTCCCAACTAAGCAAGTGCCCTGCTGGGGGCATATGGTTTGAAGAGAGGGCTCAGGGTACTTGGGCCAGGGTGGAGGGAGGAGTAGTACAGACAGCTTTGAGGTACAGCAGTGAGGGGAAGCAAAAGCACAACCTTTCCTGATCTATTCTTGCTATTAGTGTAAGTCCCCAATTATTTTTCTCATTTCCCCGAACCGCTGATACTCATCACACTTGTGTGGAATGCTTAAGTTCCTCATCAAGCTCACTTAAGAATGGAGAAACATGCACACATTACCCTTATCATAATAAGCATATGATATGGTCAAACAGTAAGTTTGGCCACCTCAGCCTTGACCTGCTGGGCTCAGGCGATCCTTCTGCCTCCCTTCTAAGTAGCTAGAACTACAGGCCACCATGCCCAGCTAATTTTTTTGATTTATTGTAGAGACAAGGTCTTGCCAAGTTGCCCAGTCTGGTCTCAAACCCTTGGGCTCAGGCAATCCTCTCACCTCTGCCACCCAAAGTGCTGGGATTACAGGTGTGGGCCACAATGCCTGGCCTATGATGACCTCATTTTTTAAATGAATAAAATATCTGAATAGACATTTCTTCGAACATACAAATAGCTATAATCTCATAAAATGCTCAACATTATTAGCCATCGTTAAAATGCAAATCACCAGGATGAGAGAGAATTTCACATCACTAGAATATCTGCAATCAAGTTGGCAAAAATGTGGAGAAATTGGAACCCTCACACACTGCTGGTGGAAATGTAAAAGGTGAAGCCATTTTTTGAAAGTCTGGCAGTTCCTCAAAAAGTTAAACATAGTATGTTCTGGGTCATAAAATATGACCCAGAAATTCCACTCCTATTTATATACCCCAGAGAAATGAAAACTTACATGCACACAAAAATGTGTATACGAAGGTCCACAGCAGCATTACTCATAATAGCTAAAAAGTGTCAGCAATTCAAATGTTCATTAGCTGGTGAATGGATACATAAAGTGTGGTGTATCTGTAAAATGGAATATTATTTAGCCATAAAAAGGAATAAAGTACTGATGCATGGTATGACATAGATGATTCTTTAAAACATGATAAGTGAGAGAAGCCAGTCACAAAAGGCCAAATATTATATGATTCTATTTATGTGAAATGTGCATAATAGACAGATCTTTTGGAGCAAAAAGTAGATTGATAGTTGCATAGGGCTGGGGGAAAGAGGAAGTGCTTAATAAATGGGGGCTATAATTATTAACTTTTTTTTTTTTTTTTTGAGTTGGAGTCTCACTCTGTCGCCCAGACTGGAGTGCAGTGGCCGCTCCCGTCCACCGCAGCCTCGACCTGCTGGGTTCTGGTGATCCTTCTGCCTCAGCCTTCCAAGTAGCTGGAATTACAGGTGTGCGCTACCACACCCAGCTAATTTTTTTATTTATTGTAGCGGTGAGGTCTCGCCAAGTTGCCCAGGCGGGTCTCGAACCCGCGGGCTCAGGCGATCCACTCACCTCAGCCTCCCAAAGGTGCGGGATTACAGGCTGAGCCACTGAGCCTGGCAATTATTAACTATTAATTGAGTTACAGTAATTATTAATGTTTTGTTTTTCTTTTTTTGAGTCAGAGTCTCACTGTCACCCAGGCTGGAGTGCAGTGGCATGCTCATGGCCACCTCAGCCTCAACCTACTTGGCTTAGACCATCCTTCCACCTCAGCCTTCCAAGTAGTTGGAACTACAGGTGCGTGCCATCATGCCCAGTTAATTTTTTTATTTATTGTGGTAGATGAGGTCTTGCCAAGTTGCCCAGGCTGGTCTCAAACCCCTGGACTCAGGCGATCCTCTCGCCTCGGCCTCCCAAAGTGCCGAGATTACAAGCTTGAGCCACTGCACCCAGCATGAATGTTTCCTAAAGCTGCTATAGCAAAGTACCAAAAACTTTACACTCAACACTTTGGGAGACCAAAGCAGGAGGATCGCTTGAGCCCAGGAGTTCAAGACTAGACTGGGCAACATAGTGCAACCCCGTCTCTACAAAAAATCAAACAGTTAACCAGCTGTGGTGGCATGTGCCTGTAGTCCTAGCTACTCAGGAAGCTGAAGCAGAAGGATCACCTGAGCCCAGGAGGTCAAAGTTGCAGTAAGTCATGACCATGCCACTGCACTCCAGCCCGAGTACCAGAGCAAGACCTTGACTCAAAGAAAAATAAAAACAAAACCAAAAACAACACACAGAAATGTATTGTCTAATAGTTCTAGAGGCTAGAAGTGTGGAATCAAGGTGTCAGCAGGGCCACACTTCCTTCTAAAGGCTCCAGGGAGGGAACTGTCCCATACCTCTCTTCCAGCTTCTGGCAGCTTCAGGTGTTCCTTGCATTACTCCAGTCACATAGCTGTCTTCTCCCTGTGTGTCTTCACATTGTCTTCTTTTTGTGCTTATCTGTCTCTGAGTTCAAATTTCCCCTTTTATGGGGGGTTGCCTGTCCTGTAGGATGAGGGCCCACCCTAATGACCTCATTGTAATTTGATTCTCTAAAGACCCAATTTTTGCAATGGCTGATGCCTGTAATTCCAGCACTTTGGGAGACTGAGGCAAGAGGGGGACAGAGTGAGACTCTACCTCAAAAAAAAAAAAAAGAAAAAGAAAAAAAAGAAACAATTTCCAAATAAGGAAGGGTGCAGGAAGGGTGCATTTTGAGGTTCCAGGGCATTTTGAGTTTTCAGGTTTTGGGGAAGGAGAACACAATTCAACCCACAACTATGACCATTCCCTGTGATCACTGAGGAGTCGTTCCCGCCTCAACTTTTGCACAAAAAGAGAAGGTAAACCCTAGACAAATACCTGTTTTTTAGTGGGACCAACAAAAAAAGACCTTTTAATTGCAGTCTCTTTTTCCAAAGCTGCTTCCACAGCAGGCCACCAGCTATAGATCATTCTCCCCTCCATCCTTCCTCATCCCTCCATCGTCTCTCTGATTCCCAAGCAATGCCTAATTCTATTATTTCGAGTGATTTCCCCGTGGGCAGTAGTTTGTTCCTGTCATCAAGTCTCTGATGAAATCTTTAGCCATGAAATGTTTAGTCCAATCCCAACAAATCGTGTATAGTGTTAACATGTCACAAGCTGCTAGCGGCCTGCATTATGTGGTAATTTAGAGGCGAGAGAAGTGATCATCTAGGGCTGGGCTTCTTTTGTGAGCTCGCATTAATGCTGTAGCTGGTGATGTCAATTGACAGCCCATCGATTTGGGCTAATAGTGCACGGAGGGGGAAGAATTGGGGCAAGGTAGGGAATAAAGGATATTGATGGCCCGTCGCCAGGATCCCGGGAGCTTTTAATCTATTATTCCCATCTTTTAATGCAACTCCCGTGTCAACTACATTTACTTCCACCAGCTCTGCCCGCTGTGCTGAACTGTGTAGCCCGTGGGGTGCCTCCCCCAGAGTGGCTCAAAGTTCCCCAGTATTGATTCTTGGATGCTCTGGGGTGTGAATTATAATTATTTCATTAAGCTCTTTAATGGGTATCAACTATGAACCTTCCCCAGCCCAGGCTGGGGAGGCCAGGGCAAGGTCTGCATCATTAATGTGTTCATCTCGTTGCCACCAATTGTCCCACTCTCAACCCTTATTTTTTTCCTCCTATTATCGCGTCTATGGTTTTAGTGGGAAGCAGGTCGATCTACTCCCAGAGAGGAACTGGGAAGAGGAGTTGGCTGATTTGGGGAGACTGGAGGGGAGGCCATGGTTGAGCAGATTGCCGGGTTGGCTCCTCACACTAAGGGACTACTAATCTCTCTCTGTCAGATCTGCTTTACCCAGCTCTAGTTTGCTTATGCAGGGAGGTGATGCAGGAGACCTTGGGACAAAGAGAGATATCTTGCAATTGCTTCCTTGTGTGGTTGTAGCTCAGGAATATTCCACACCCTCACTAAATCATTCATCACCTTCACTAGGGTGATGTGAATACAGAGGAGTACAAAACACTGTTCTGCATCCCCCAAGGAACTTAAACTCTAGTAAGGCAGAAAGGGAATGAACAAATAGATAGGTAGCAATGAGACACTGAAGAAAGCTGAGAGAGGGCCAAGTATAGGTAGGTATGAAACCCAATGGAAGAAGAAGCACTTTACTCAGGCTCGGAGATTGAGGAAGGCTTCCTGGAGAAGCAAATGCCTACGCTGATCCTAAAGCATGAGGAGATAGGTAAAAGAGAGGAAGGGCATACTAGTCAGTGGGAACAGCATGTTTCAAAGGCTTGGAAGCAAAGGCAGAAGGCACAAGAGACTTTGGGACCTCATCTAGTCAAGTAGGGTTCAGACTTTGTGTAAGGTAGAGAGAGTCCCTCCCCTCACCCAGGTTTTCTGTCTTCTAATCCACCTATCACTTCTGATAAATTTCATCAGGAGCTTTTGGGAAGCTCAGAAAGAGTCCCAGGTGGCATTTCCCAACATTTCACCAGATACTTTCCTGTTTGTACCTTATTGTCTTTTAGGCCAAGAGTGATTTTTATTTCAGTCCCTTCACTTCTTTGGTTCCTGTAGTGGGTTTTACAGCATGTCTGCATTTTTTTTTTCCTAAGTGACTCTTACTGGGGGACAGTGACACAATCACAGCCTACCACAGCCTCAGACTCCTGGGCTCAAGTCATCTTCCCAATTTAGCCTTCTGAGGAACTGGGACTGCAAGGGTGCACCACCACACCCAGTTAATTATTTATTTATTTTGTTGTAGCAACAGGATTGCATTATGTTGCCCAGGCTGTTCTCAAACTCCTGGTTCCGGCAATTCTCTCAGTCAGTCTTTTATTTTTATTTTTTATTTATTTATTTATTTTTTGAGTGGAGTCTCACTCTGTCGCCCAGACTGGAGTGCAGTGGCCGCTCCGGGCTGGGCTCTGCTGGGCTCTGGCGATCCTTTCGCCTCAGCCTTCAAAGTAGCTGGCACTACAGGCACGTGCTACCATGCCCGGTTAATTTTTGACTTATTGTAGAGATGAGGTCTCACCAAGTTGCCCAGGCAGGTCTTGAACCCGTGAGCTCAGGCAATCCACTCACCTCAGCCTCCCAAGGCGCGGGATTACAGGCTGAGCCACCGAGCCCAGCCTCAGTCAGCCATTTAAAATGCTGGAATTTCAGGTGTGAGCCACCGCACATGAGACTGACTTTATTTATGTATTTATTTATTTTGAGTCTGGGTCTCACTCTTGCCCAGACTGAAGTGCAGTGACACAATCAGGACACCCTGCAGCCTCCAATTCCTGGGCTCAAGTGATCCTTTTGTGTTAGACTCCCGAGTATCTACCACACCTGCCAGGACTGACTTCTAATGGATAGAATGTGGAGTAAGTGACACTGAGTAACTTTGAAGTTTAAATTATCAAAGCCATGCTACCTCTACCTGGTTCTGTAGATACTCACTCTCGGAGTCTTCAGCACCTTATAGGAAGTCTGGGCCCCCTAAGGCCCCTATTTGGAAGGATTTCATAAAGAGAGATATGCCCAAGGTGCCTCAGCTGTGCTAGCCCCCATCCAGCTGTTGGAGTGGGTCCTGGCCCAAGCACCAGACATGTGAATGAAGAAGCCTTAGAGACAACTTCTGCCCCAGCCATCAGCTGACTGCATCTTCATGAGAGAACTTGAGTGAGAAGTGTTCAACTGAGCTCAGTCAGCCCTCAGGCTCATAAGCAAAATAAACGTTATTGTTTTTAAGTCACTCTTTTAGAGTAGTTTGTTATACAGTGTTGGGTAGCCGGAACCATTAAACTTGGTAACGTTTGAATTTAATTAAGTTTGATTACTAAGTGTTATAGTAAGTCTTAACATCAGGTAGTATGAGTCCCCCAATTTTTTTTTTTTTAAGGTCATTTGGTTCACCTAGATCTTTTGCTTTTTCTTGTAAATTTAAAAAATCAACTCAATTTCCACAAAAAACTGTTTGACTTATACTTGAAATTTAATGACTCTATAGATCAGATTGAGCAGAGTTAACACCTTTTTTATTTTGTTTTCTTTCTCTCATCTTTCTTTTTCTCTTCCTTCCTTCCTTTTTTTTTTTTTTCTTTTCCTTTTGTTAGACAGAGTTTCATTATGTTGTCTAGGCTGGTCTTGAACTCCTGGCCTCAAGCGATCTTCCTGCCTTGGCCACACAAAGTGCTGGGATTATGGGCTACAACTCACCCAAGTTGATATCTTGATAATATTGAGTCTGAATCCATGAACATAATAAATCTCTCTATGTATTTAGGTCTTTAATTTCTGTCAGCAATGTTTTGTAGTTTAAAATGAAGAAATCTTGCATATCTTTTCTTAAATGTGTTCCTAATTATATTATTTTTAATGCTATTGTAAATAAAATTGTACTTGAATTTTTATTTTCTAGTTATTTACTCCTAGTATGTAGAAATACACTTGAATTTAAATACCCTCATACCTGTAATCCCAGCATTTTGGGAGGCTTAGGTGGTAGATTGTTTGAGCCCAGGAGTTCGAGATCAGCCTGGGCAATATAGCAAAACCTCTACAAAAAAAAAAAATTCCTGGGCATGGTGGTGCATGTCTGTAGTACCAGCTACTTAGGATGTTGAGGTGGAAGGATCACCTGAGCCCAGGAGGTTGATGCTGCTGTGAGCCATGGTCATTGTGATCCTGCCACTGCACTCCAACCTGGTTGACAGAGTAAGACTCTGACTCTAAAAACCAAAAAATAAATATTTACCATGTATTATATTATCTTTGTAAATTCACTTATTAATCCTAGTGGTTGTTTTGTAGAGTTCCTTAAGATTTTTTCCATAAACAGTCATATCAGTTGAGAGTAAAGATGGTGTCTTACTCTGTTTTCTGTTGCTTATAATAGAATATCTGAAATTTGGTAATTTATAAGGAAAAGTAATTTATTTCTTACAGTTTTGGAGGCTGAGAAGTCCAAGGTCAAGGGGCCACATCTGGTGAGAGCTTTCTTGCTAGCAGAAACTCTCTACAGAGTACCAAGTCAACTCAGGGTATCATATGCTAATGTGCTAGCTCAGGTTTCTCTTTCTCTTCTTTTTTTTTTTTTTTTTGAGTTGGAGTCTCACTCTGTCACCCGGACTGGAGTGCAGTGGCCGCTCCCGGCCACCGCAGCCTTGACCTGCTGGGCTCCGGCGATCCTCCCTCCCGCCTCAGCCTTCCAAGTAGCCAGAATTATAGGTATGCGCTACCACGCCCGGCTGATTTTTTGATTTATTGTAGAGATGAGGTCTCGCTGCCCAGGCGGGTCTCGAACCCGTGGGCTCAGGTAATCCACTCACCTCAGCCTCCCAAAGGCGCGGGATTACAGGCTGAGCCACCGAGCCCGGTTCTTTCTCTTCTTATAAGGTCACCAGTTTCCCTTCCATAAAGTTCTCCTCCCATGATAACTCATTAACCAGCTAACCCTCAATGATCCAATTACCTCTCAATAGTACCATATTGGGGATTATATTTCTTTTTTTGCGTGTGTGTGTGTTGGAGTCTCACTGTCGCCCAGACTGGAGTGCAGTGGCCACTCCCGGCCACTGCAGCCTCGACCTGCTGGGCTCCGGTGATCCTTCCACCTCAGCCTTCCAAGTAGCTGAAACTACAGGCGTGTGCTACCACGCCCGGCTAATTTTTTGATTGATTGTAGAGATGAGGTCTCACCAAGTTGCCCAGGCAGATCTCGAACCAGACAATCCACTTACCTTGGCCTCCCAAAGCACAGGATTACAGGCTGAGCCACCGAGCCCGGCGGGTATTACATTTCAACATGAGTTTTGGAGGGGACAAATATTCAAACAAGAGCAGATAGTTAATTTCTCCCTCCTTTCCCATCCGTATACCATTTGCTTTGGCTAAAACCATCAGTAAAATGTTTAGTAGAATGGTGAGAGTGGCCATCCTTGCCTTGTTTCCAATCTTAGGGAAAATTATTTAGTATTTCACCATTAAGTATGATGTTACCTTTGGATTTTTCATATACGTTCTTTAACAAATTGGGTTTTGATATAATGCTCATATTAAGGATAAATGTATTGAGATGGCAACTAATCCATGATAAAACTACTATCAACGACAAGGATGGAGAAAGAGAACTGATGCCAATAAAAATAAGAACTCATCATTTAAAGGAAATTACTGAAACAAAAGTAGTCAGAAGTGCTGGAAGATGTGACTATCAAAGATAGCCTGGGAAGAATGAAAATAGGCAGAGCCAATGGAGAATAAAAATCTCAGGATGGAATTTTTGAACCCAGAAAGACTTTCTTCTTCCTCTTTACCTAGTGACAAAATCTGAACTCTGGGTTTTGGGTACCGTATTCCCCCAGTTGTGCAAACCTCAGCAAGTTAATTTTTTAAAAATACTTAAAAAAATAATATAATTGCCTTTCAAGACCTTGTACTACAGTTGTTACTTACGTCTTGGAAACTTGGCTTTTTTTTTTTTTTTAATAAAAAGGACATGATGCCCACTGTAAGGCAGTTGTTATCTGCTCTTTTTATTGGGTAGGCAACCAGTGCATATTTATTGAATGAGGGATTGGTATTGGAACAGAGTTTGGTACTGGAACAGAGATGTGACCTAGAGACAAACAACAAGGCAATCTTGCATAAGGACTGATACCAGGGTGTGAATTTGGGTGGAAACTGGGTTGATTAAATTTTACCAAGTTTTAGAAAGTGTATACTATATGCAGGGATTCCAACCTGTGTTAGTCAAGGTTTTCCAAAGGGATAGAACTCTTTAGGATATATTGATAAATGGAAAGAGATTTATTGTCTCATGTGATTATGGAGGCCAAGAAGTCTCACAATCTACTATATGCAAACTGAAGACCCAGGAAAGCTAGTGGTGTAACCAGTCTAAAGGCCTGAGAACCAGGGAAGTCAATGTGTAATTCCCAGCCTGAGGGCTGGAGAAGACCAATGTACCAGTTTAAGCAGTCAGGCAGAAGAAGGGCTTGAATCCTCCCTTCTTTCAGCTTTTGTTCTATTCAGACCCTCAACAGATTGAATGTTGCTCAACCCAGCTCTCATTTTACAGAGTGTTAGCACTCTGGGAAAATTCAGTGTGTTTTAAAACTGTACCAAAAAGTACTTTATGTAACTTTTGTACAACACAATTATAAAAAGTCTTTCACCTACATGGATGTCTGGAAGATATTCAGAAATCCCTTGAGATGTGGACATTTCTTTGATGTGCAGGACTGACTTGTATATTATAAGATGTCAAGCTGGGAGCAGTGGCTTGAGCCTGTAATCCCAGCACTTCAGGAGGCTGAGGTGAGAGGATTGCCTGAGCCTGTGGGTTTGAGACCAGCCTAGGCAACATGGTGAGAGCTCGTCTCTACAATAGATCAAAAAAATAAGCCAGGTGTGGTAGTGCACATCTGTAGTTCTGGTTACTTGGAGGGCTGAGACAAAGGATCACCTGAGCCTAGCAGGTTGATGCTGGGGTGCCCGTGAGAGTGCCACTGCACTCTAGCCTGGGCGGCGGAGAGAGACTCCAACTCAAAAAAAAAAAAAAAGATAAAAAGATGTCAAGCATCCCTTTCCCCTATTTACCACTCAAATCCGTCCAGTGATACCCTCCAATCACAACAACCAAAATGATCCCACAAATTTCCCAGGTGCCCCCTAGGGGACACTACCACCTCTGACACCTGATTCTGGAATTAGTCCTAGTACTTCAAAAAACCCTGACTCTGCTGCATTTTGTCCACATGGCTACTTGACTTTCATTTTCTTCACCTATAAAAGGGGAGTGACATACCCAGCTCACAAGATGTGCAAAGGTTTAATGACAATGTGCTTAGTCCAGTGTCAAGCACATTGTGCTCTGAAATAGCTAATATCTATTGAGGATTTGTTATTTGCCATGAATAGTAGTAACTACCTTTTGAGTTTAGTGTAATTAACTCTGATATTTTTTTTTTGAGTCAGAGTCTTACTCTATCGTGCAGGCTGGAGTGCAGTGGCATGCTCACGGCCACTACAGCTTTGACCAGCTGGGTTCAGGTGATCCTTCTGCCTCAGCCTTCCAAGTAGCTGGAACAACAGGCATGCACCACCAAGCTCAGCTAATTTTTTTATTTTTTTTTATTGCAGAGATGAGGTCTCACCAAGTTGCCCAGACTGGTCTCGAACCTGTGGACTCAGGCAATCCTTTCACCTTGGCCTCCCAAAGTGCTGGGTTTATAGGGGTGAGTCACCATGCCCAGCAACTCTGATTTTTTAGTTGAGTTAAGCAAGGCCTAGTTTACTTGCTCAAGGTCACATAGGAAGTGATCTGGCAGGGAATTGCACGTAGGCAATCTGACTCCAAAGCCTGTTTGGTTAATCTCCACACTGCACTGACTCTATAATGAAGACTACCTGGCGAGGCTCTATCCCTGTAACTTGCCAAAATATATCCCCTTCTGAAAGCCCACTACCATTTCAAAGGATCTCCACTGGTTAACTCTCCAGAGTGCTAAGATCTGAGGAGGAAGAAACACAACAGACAAAGGGAAAGAGAAGGGGGCAAAGTGCACATAAACCATCCCACCAAACCTTTTTTTTTTTTTTTTTTTTTTGAGTTGGAGTCTCACTCTGTCGCCCAGACTGGAGCGCAGTGGCCGCTCCAGGCCACCGCAGACTCGACCTGCTGGGTTCCCGCGATCTTTCCGCTTCAGCCTTCCAAGTAGCCGGAATTACAGGCACGTGCTACCATGCCCGGCTGATTTATTGTAGAGATGAGGTCTCGCCAAGTTGCCCAGGCAGCCAAGTTGCCCAGGCAGGTCTTGAACCCGCGGGCTCAGGCAATCCACTTACCTCAGCCTCCCAAAGCGCGGGATTACAGGCTGAGCCACCGATCCCGGCTCCACCAAACCTTTCTACATTTCCCTCTTAACTTCCTCCCTAGAGTGTGGGGTTGGGAGTCTCGTGGGGTGGGGGTGGGAAGTTGGTGTATGCTTAACTGTTATCTTAAAGAGAAGCTGCGGTTTGGAGTGGGTGAGCTGCTTTGCCCAAGTTTGTATGGCTGAATTGGATAGACCACTGGGTTGGAGGAAAGACTGAGTGGGGCTCAAAACAAAAGTGAATTCCCTAACACTTAGAACAATTTGACAATTCAAATCAATCTTGAGAAAGCAACTGGTTTTTTTTTTTTGAGTTGGATTCTCACTCCGTCCCCCAGACTGGAGTGCAGTGGCTGCTCCCAGCCACCGCAGCCTCCACCTCTGAGCTCCGGTGATCCTTCTGCCTCAGCCTTCCAGGTAGCTGGAACTACAGGCGCGCACTACCACGCCCGGCTAGTTTTTTTTTTTTTTGATTTATTGTAGAGACGAGGTCTCGCCAAGTTGCCCAGGCGGGTCTCGAACCCGCGGGCTCAAGCAATCCACTGGCCTCGGCCTCCCAAAGTGCTGGGATTACAGGCTGAGCCACCGAGCCCGGCCTGTTTTTTTTTAAAATCATGTTATTATACTGACTCTAGAGAGATACAAAAATGAGTCAATACGACTCTCTGTCCTAAGGAAACTATAGTGGAAAAATCAACAAAGGCTCTGTTAGGCTGGAAAAAGGAAAACATGGGAAGCTGGGATCATTGTTTTTAAATAGTTGAGAAGTGTGAATATATTTAACATTGCTCTGGAGGTTAGAACTGGCATCCATAAGTGACTGGAAGTATGGAAACAGGAAGCAGGTTGAGGGCTATTATAGCAGTTGTCTTGAACTTTGAGCCTCTTTTTCTAGGCTCTGCTCTTTGATGTTGGGCCTGGGACTCTAAAAACCGCATTTCTCTTGTCGGCTGGATCTCTGGTCAGTTCCCCTTTTAAGGGCAGCAGAGGGAGACTGGAAGGCAGGAGGAAGGACAAGGAACTTCCGTCTGCATGTTTGCTGTGATTAATAGCAATGGCCTATACCATCAGTGTGGCCATTAGTTCTTGTCTCCAGCTTTTTCCCAGCACATGCAGAACCAGCAGCAAGTGTCCCTTCTGAGGTTGTCAGCCTCAGGTGGACCTGCCTCCTCAGAGGTCTGAAGGCCAGCTCCGCTGGGTCCTCCTCCAAACTTCTAGGCTCTGCAAACTCCCTGCTCTTCCCTTTGTACCTCTGTTTTAGACGTGGGGACTGTATACTTCAGTGTTCCCTTTTTGTTTTTTCAGTTCTCTAATACCTGTTTAACCAGAACACTCTCTCCATTGAAACCCCTATGTGGTTTCTAGTTTCTTAACTGGACCCTGACATAATTGCGGCAGGAAAATTTTTCTTATAACCAATTACAAAGTCTGCCTCTGTAAAAGTATGGAATTATAGAATTTGCAGACCTGAAAGTATCCTTAGAAATCATTTATTGCAGCCAGGCGTGGTGGCTCATGCCTGTAATCCCAGCACTTTGGGAGGCGGAGGCAAGAGGATTACCTGAGCCCGCGGGTTCGAGACCAGTCTGGGTAACTTGGTGAGACCTTGTCTGTACAATAAATCAAAAAGATTAGCCGGGCATGGGAGGTACACACCTATGGCTCCCGCTTCTTGGAAGGCTGAGGCAGAAAGATTGCCTGAGCCCAGCAGGTCAAGGCTGTGATGGCCGTGAGTGTGCCCCTGCACTCCAGCCTGGGTGACAGAGTGAGACTCTGACTCAAAAAAAAAAAGAAAAGAAAAGAAAAAAAAATCATTTATTGCATCCTATTATTCGACTGATGTTGCTCAGATAATTAATTGACTTTCTGAAAAGTATGCGATTTAACACATATATACATATAGCATTTACTTCTTCTTCTTCTTTTTTTTTTTTGAGTCAAATTTTCACTCAGTTGCCCAGGCTGGCGTGTAGTGGCATGCTCACAGCCACCACAGCCTTGACCTGCGGGGCTCAGGCGATCCTTCCGCCTCAGTCTTCCAAGTAGCTGGAACTGTAGGTGTGCCCACCACGCCTGGCTAATTTTTTGATTTATTGTAGAGATGAGATCTTGTCATGTTGCCCAGGCTCGTCTCAGATCTGTGGGCTTAGGCAATCCTCTCACCTTGGCCTCCCAAAGTGCTGGGAGTGATCTACTGCTCCTGGTTCTTTTTTATTTTTAAGGAACAGGATCTGGCTATCTTGCCTAGTCTAGATTCAAATTCCTGGACTCAAATTCCTGATCTCAATTGATCTTTCTGCTTCAACCTCCCAAGTAGCTAGGACTATAGGTATGCACCATTGCAGTATATTAAATGTATACTGCATTTAATATGTACTATGGACACTATTCTCAACATGATTAAATATTAGCTCATTTAAACCTCAAAACAACACTCCCGGGTAGGTGTCTATTATTCTCCCTTTTCTAAAGGGAAACTGAGATGCAGAGAGGTTAAGTAACCTGTCCAAGGTCACACAGATAGTAAATTGCAAAGCTGGAATTGGATAAAAGATTTTTGGCTTACATTTCTGTTCTTAATCATTTCCTCTAAATTGTTGTTAACTAACAACAGTGCTCAGATTAGGGTCTGGGACAACTGACTTCCATTCTAGTATTCTCCCACCACCATGCTGATGGGACAGACCTCTATTATAGAACAGATTCCCATATTGGTGAGCCTTCCAACACAGATGCTAATTTCTGCTACCTACCTCATAGTACATTTATTTACCATCTATAGTTAAAGAACACTCTCGGGTCTTGCACAGTATCTGAACATAGTAGATATTCAATACATATTTAAAGAAAGACAGTATATATAAGTATATAATTACTGTTAGTGGTATTAACAGCAGCAATACTTTTAGTTTTCTTTTTTTTCTGAGTTGGAGTCTCACTCTGCTGCCCAGGCTGGAGTACAGTGGCATGCTCACAGCCACCACAGCCTCAACCTGCTGGGCTCAGGTGATCCTTCCGCCTCAATCTTCCAAGTAGCTGGAACTACAGGCATGTGCTACCATGCCCAGCTAATTTTTTGATTTATTGTAGAGATGAGGTCTCGCCATATTACCCAGGCTGGTCTCAAACCCCTAGGTTGAGGCAATCCTCTTGCCTCAGCCTCGTAAAGTGCTGGGATTACAGGCTTGAGCCACTATGCCCAGACAATACTTAATATTTATATAAAACTTTTAAAAATTGTTAAAGATTAAAACTTTTAAAAATTGTGGTAAAATACACATGCCATAAAATTTAGCATCTCAATTTTTTTTTTTTTTGAGTCAGGGTCTCACTCTGTCCTCCAGGCTAGAGTATAGTGGCACCATCAAGGCTCACTACAGACTTATCCTCCTGGCTCAGACAATCCTTCTGCCTCAGCCTCTAGAGTAGTTGGGATTAGGTACATGCCACCACGCCCAGCTAATTTTTTTGATTTTTTTTGTAGAGATGAAGTCTTGCTATGTTGCCCAGGCTGGTCTCAAACTCCTGGGCTTAAGTAATCCTTCTGCATCAGCCTCCCAAATGGCTGGGATTATAGGTGTGAGCTACCATGCTCGGCCCATCTTAATCATTTTTAAGTGTACAGTTCAGTAGGGTTAAGTTTATTTATTTATTTATTTATTTGAGTTGGAGTCTCACTCTGTCACTCAGGCTGGAGTGCAGTGGCACACTTATGGCCACCCCAGCATCGACCTGCTGGGTTCCAGCGATCCTTCCACCTCAGCCATCCAAGTAGCCGGAACTATAGGCGTGCACTACCACACCCCGCTGTTTTTTTGATTTATTGATTTATGGCATAATCATAGCTCACTATAGCCTCAAACTCCTGAATTCAAGAGATCCTTTTGCCTTGGCCTCTCAAGTAGCTGAGATTATGGCCAGGAGTCACCACAAACCCAGCCAAGTTTGAGTATACTAAATATCTCATAAAACATATGAAACCATTTTATAACAAACTCATTTTACATTCTTAATCTTATTTGATCATAATAGCAATCTTACAAGCAGGCAGAACAGAGCTTCTTAGAGAACTGAACTGCATTTTTTTAAGGCTCTTAAGTATTCAGAAATGCTAAATCAAGATTATAAAAGCTGCGATACGGTTAACATGTTACATTTAATGAGTGAATGCTTTAAAAAAAACATAGTGCTATATACTTGTCCAAGACAAAATGGATTTTACAAATCCCTTTAGAGTGTACCACAGGAAGTATGATCCAAAACTGACACGTTATTAACTGAGTGACAAACATCTCCTTTTAATCTTATCAGGATTTCTCTGTGGCTGAATGTATATTTACTTTAAGATAATGTTAAAGTCTAAATGTGAGGTTCTTGATTAATATGAGGTTCAGGTGAAATGACCATTTCTCCCTTTCCACCAACTCTTGAGATTGTGGAAGGCCATGGGGCGGGTGTCATTCCCATTCTTACAAACCAAGAGAATCTCAACAAGTTATTGTTTCTGCCTGAAGGTGGTACACCACATTTGGTGGTGTAGTTAAGACTTGAATGCAGGTCTTGGCTGTATGCACCAAGCCCAGCTGAGTGGGGTTGTCCATTTTGGACAATCAGTGCAGAATATCTACATATTTTACAGCAATCGGTCTACTGCACAAGCAGAATTTTTGTTGTTGTTGTTGGTTTTGTTTTTTGTTTTAGTTGGAGTCTCACTCTGACGCCCAGACTGGAATGTGGTGGCACGCTCCCAGCCACTGTAGGCTCAACCCGCTGGGCTCCAGCGATCCTTCTGCCTCAGCCTTCCGAGTAGCTGGAATTACAGGCACGTGCTACCAGGCCTGGCTGATTTTTTTAAATTTATTGTAGAGATGAGGTCTCACCAAGTTGCCCTGATGGGTCTTGAACCCCCAGGCTCAGGCAATCCACTCACCTCGGCCTCCCAAAGCGCTGGGATTACAGGCTGAGCTACCAAGCTCGGCCACAAGCAGAAAGTTAACATGGCTGTGGGAGTATTTTGGAAGATCAAGGCAAGAGGAGCACTTGAAGACAGGAGTTTGAGACCAGCCTGGGAAACATAGTGAGACCCTGTCTATACAGAACACTTTAAAAAAATTAGCCAGGTGTAGTGGTATGCACATGTAGTTCTAGCTACTTGGGATGCTAAGGTGGGAGGATTGCTTGAGCCCAGGAGTTCAAAGTCAAAGTGAGCTATGATCATGTCATTGCTCCCCAGCCTGCGTGGCAGAATAAGATTCTATTTCAACAACAACAACAACAACAAGTTGCAGTAGAGAGAAGAGGCCTCAGGGTTCTACTAAGCGTGCCAATCAAAATGGCTGCCAACTTAGGAGACTGAGGCAGGAGAATTGTTTGGGGCCAAGAGTTCGAGACAGCTTGAGCAACATAGTGAGACCTCATCTCTAACCACCCCACCCCCCAAAAAAATCAGCCAGCCATGGTGGTGCTGCACACCTGTAGTCCCAGCTACTGGAAAAATACTAAACCCTGTCTTTAAAAAAAGGCTGCCTTAAAGGTAGTAAGATCCCAGGCTCTGGGAACATTCAAAAAGAGGTTTGACTAATGTGACTTAGGTTCGCTGCAGAGGCAATTCGAGAATGTGGAAGAGGGCTGTGCAAGCAGGGAGGAGAGTTGTGTTACTTCCGGTTTCCCTTCAGACACCCTTCAGCACATCCCTGCTCTGGGTCGGGGGGACAGCAGTCTGGACTGTACATTCATTTCCCCACTTTTTCATTTGCAGCAACCTGCCGCTGGTTGTTGGGCAGCTTAATTTGAACAACTGGGCTCTGGTTTCCCGAGGTAAACAGTCTGGGTGCCTCAGCCATCCATCAGTATTCTCTTCAGTCCCCTGGCAGCTGCTCACTCCGGGCTGGCTCAACCTGCACTGACCTCATCTTCTCACACAGAGCAGAGGAGGATTTGGAAAAAATTAGTTATATTAGTGACTCCCCGAAACCCTCCGTTTACTTGTGATATGACAAATATTTCAGCCATTAGGAACTCTCCGTCTCTTATCATCTTAAATGCACTCACTTACATTCCAAATCACTACTTAATTTAAAAGCCTATTTGTTGAGATTGTGACAGGCCCAGGGAAAAAGAGAGACAGACACTCACTCAGCTCCGGCTAGAATAGAATCAGACTTGGAACTTTGATTGCATCTTTCTTCCTGAGACTTATGCTCAGTCAGGTACCATCTAAACACTTAGGAAGCAAGAGACTTAAAGGGCACCCACAGTGTAGAGATTTATAAACTATACTTTGAAGTGGTCAGGTGGCATGGTGACCTTGGGCAAATGACTTTATTGCTGGGTGTTGTTATGCTCCCCCACCTCCAGACACAGAGTCTCATTTGGTGAACATTTATTGAAACTCAAATAGGTGCTAGGCAGTGTGATCGATTCTGAGAGTACAAAGATGAATGAACTATGTTTCTATGCTCAGAGTTGTACTTGGTTTCTTATTAATAATAATCATTGGATTGAGTGCAGTGGCTCACACCTGTAATCCCAGCACTTGGAGAGGCCGAGGCAGGAGGATTGCTTGAGCCCGAGTTGGAGACTAGCCTAGGTAACATGCTTGTAGTCCCAGCTATTCAGTAGGCTGAGGCGGAAGGATCATCTGCCTGGGTGACAGAGTGAACCCTCGTCTAAAAAAATAACAACAAGAATAATAAGCATTTATTGAGCACTTACTATTTGCCAACTATGCTAAATACTATGCATGCTTTCTTCCCTTTATTCTTCACTATAATCCTGTACATTAGACTGTACTTTCTTTCCATTTTACAAACGAGGACACAAGACTGACTCTTTAATCCATAATATGAAACACTGTGCAGTACTATCTCCCCATATAAAACTTGCTCTATTGAAATTTGTAAATGGGAAGTTCCCAGAACAGACCATGTTCCATAGCCGTGTGTCAAGACACTGATCTGATCTGCAACAGGGACAAAATCACCCTCTGCATATGAGAGGTGAGGACTGACAGAAGTTCTCCCATCTGTCATTACTGCCTGCCTAGCACACACAGCAAATCTTGCTATTTAAATTATTTATGACTGAGTGTGGTGGCTCACGCCTATAATTCCAGCACTTTGGGAAGCCAAGGTGAGAGTATTGCCTGAGCCCACGGGTTCAAGACCAGCCTGGGCAACTTGGCAAGACCTCATATCTACCATAAATAAATAAATTAATAAATAAATAGCCAGGCATGGTGGTGCATGCCTGTGGTTCCAGCTACTTGGAAGGCTGAGGTGGAAGGATTGCCTGAGCCCAGCAGGTTGAGGCTGCGGTGGCTGTGAGCATGCCACTGCACTCCAGCCTGAGCAACAGAGTGAGATTCCATCTAAAAAAAAAAAGTATTTATACTTTCACTTTTTCTTTATTTAGGACTCTTTTTTTCCCTTTGAGGTTCTGGCTAACACCCCCCCTCCAAGTTTCAGCATTTTTCAGTTGCATTAAAGGGAAGTAAGCCAAAAGAAACATCTTTTTTTTTTTTTTTGAGTTGGAGTCTCACTCTGTCGCCCAGACTGGAGTGCAGTGGTCGCTCCTGGCCACCGCAGCCTCAACCTGCTGGGCTCCGGTGATCCTTCCGCCTCAGCCTTCCGAGTAGCTAGAATTACAGGTGCGCGCTACCACGCCCGGCTGATTTTTTAAATTTATTGTAGAGATGAGGTCTCGCCTGCGCAGGCAGGTCTCGAACCCGCGGGCTCAGGCAATCCACTCACCTCAGCCTCCCAAAGGTGTGGGATTACAGGCTGAGCCACCGAGCCCGGCTAAAAGAAACATGTTACTTGGTCTGTTCTTTAAAAGTTATTTATTTATTTATTTATTATTATTATTTTTTTGAGTTGAAGTCTCACTCTGTCACCCAGACTGGAGTGCAGTGGCCGCTCCCGGCCACCGCAGCCTCGACCTGCTGGGCGCCGGCGATTCTTCCGCCTCAGCCTTCCAAGTAGCTGGAACTACAGGCGCGTGCTACCACGCCCAGCTAATTTTTGATTTTATTGTAGAGATGAGGTCTTGCCAAGTTGCCCAGGCAGGTCTCGAACCCGTGGGCTCAGGCAATCCACTCACCTCAGCCTCCCAAAGTGCTGGGATTACAGGCTGAGCCACCGAGCCCGGCTAAAAGAAACATCTTACTTGGTCTGTTCTTTAAAAGTAATTTATTTTAACAAATTGTAATTGCATATAATTACAGGGTACACAGTGATGTTGTGATATATGTATACAGGGTGGAATGATTGAATCAAGCAATTATGTCTATTGTTTTAAATACTTATTTATTCCTCCTATTTAGCCAAAACTTTGTAGCCCCTTGACCAACATCTCCACATTCCCCTCACCCCCAGCTCTGGTAAACACCATTCTACTCTCTGCCCTGAGTTTGATTGTTTTCGATTCCACATATAAGTACAAATAAGCCAGGCTCGGTGGCTCAGCCTGTAATCCCACACCTTGGGAAGCTGAGGTGAATGGATTGCCTGAGCCTGCGGGTTCGAGACCTGTCTGGGCAACTTGGTGAGACCTCATCTCTACAATAAATCAAAAAAGTAGCCAGGTGTAGTAGCGCACGCCTGTAGTTCCAGCTACTTGGAAGGCTGAGGCGGAAGGATCACCGGAGCCCAGCAGGTCAAGGCTGCGGTGGCCGGGAGCCGGAGCGTGCTACTGCACTCCAGTCTGGGTGACAGAGTGAAACTCCAACTCAAAAACAAACAAACAAACAAAACCAGATGCTTTCTCAGCATTGATTTGAATTGCCAAATTGTTCTAAGTGTTAGGGAATTCATTTTTGTTTGAGCCCCACTCAGCCTTTCTCCAACCCAGTGGTCTACCCAATTCAGCCATACAAACTTGGGCAAAGCAGCTCTCCCACTCCAAACCTCAGCTTCTCTTTATCGTAACAGTTCAGGCATCCACCAACTTCCCACCCCCACCCCACGAGACTCCCAACCCCACACTCTAGGGAGGAAGTTAAGAGGGAAATGTAGAAAGGTTTGGTGGAGCTGGGCTCGGTGGCTCAGCCTGTAATCCCGCTCTTTGGGAGGCTGAGGTGAGTGGATTGCCTGAGCCCGTGGGTTCGAGACCCACCTGGGCAACTTGGCGAAACCTCATCTCTACAATAAATCAAAAATTAGCCGGGCGTGGTAGCACGTGCCTGTAGTTCCAGCTACTTGGAAGGCTGAGGCGGAAGGATCTCCCAAGCCCAGCAGGGTGAGGCTGTGGTGTGCAGGAGCAGCCACTGCACTCCAGTCTGGGCGACAGAGTGAGACTCCAACTCAAAAAATAAAAAAATAAGAACAAATAGGCAGTTTTTGTTTTTCTGGGCCTGGCTGATTTTACTTAGCATGTTGTCCTCTGAGTTCATTTATGTTGTCTCAGATGACAGAATTTTCTTCTTCTTTTTTTTTTTTTTTGAGTTGGAGTCTCACTCTGTCGCCCAGACTGGAGTGCAGTGGCACACTCCCGGCCACTGCAGCCTCGACCTTCTGGGCTCCAGCAATCCTTCCGTCTCAGCCTTCCAAGTAGCCAGAACTACAGGCATGTGCCACCATGCCTGGCTAATTATTTATTTATTTATTTATTGTAGACATGAGGACTTGCCAAGTTACCCCGGCTGGTTTTGAACCCGCGGGCTCAGGCAATCCACTAGCCTCGGCCTCCCAAAGTGCTGGGATTACAGGCTGAGCCACCAAGCCTAGCCAAATTTTCTTCTTTTTAAAGGCTGAATAGTATTCCGTTTTATATATATACCACATTGTCTTTGTCCATTCATCTGTGGATGGACACTTAGGTTGATTCCATACCTTAATGATGCTGCAATGGACATGAAAGTGCAGATAGCTCTTTGAGACACTAATTTCAAGTCCATAGGCTACATACCCAGATATGAGATTCCTGGATCATATGGTAATTTTCTTTTTAGTTTTTGAGGAACCTTCATACAATTTTTTATAATGGCTGTTCTAGTTTACATTCTCACCCACAGTGGACAAGGATTCCCAATTTAAAAATAAGCAAAAGAGCCAAGAGTTCGCGACCAGCCTGGGCAACAAAGCAAGATCACAGCTCTACAAAAAATAAAGAAATAAAAAATATCTGGGCATTGTGGTGTGTGCCTGTAGTCCCAACTACTCGAGAGGCTGAAGTGGGAGGATAGCTTGAGCCCAGGAGTTTAAGGTTGCAGTGAGCTATGATTGCACCATTACACTCTAGCCCAGGTAACAGAACAAGACCTTATCTCTAAAACAAAACAAAACAAAACCCAAAAGCCTGGGCACAGTGGCTCAAACCTGTAATTTTTCATCTCTCAAAAAATTAGCCAGGCATGGTAGTGCATGCCTGTAGTTCCAGCTACTTGAGAGAATGAGGCGGAAGGATCGTCAGAGCCCAGCAGGTTGACGCTGGGGTGGCTGTGAAGGTGCCACTGTACTCCAGAGTCGGGGATGGAGTGAGACTCCAACTAAACAACAACAACAACAACACAACAACAACAACAACAATAATAATCAAAGGCAAGGGAACTGAATAGACATTTCTCAAAAGAAGACATAAATGGCCAGCAGATATATGAAAAAATATTCAACGTCATGAATCATTAGAGAATGCAAATGAAAAACACAAGTTATCACCTTACATCTGTCAGAATGGCAGTATCAAAAAGATGAAAGATAGCAAGTGTTGGCAAGGATGTGGAGAAAGGAGTTGGGGCTTTGGAGGTTAAAGGTAGAGATAGCAAACTTCTTGGGACACAGTGTGGAGATGACAGGAGATATTAACTTGAGTGAGTCCCAGGGCCATTGTCTGTGCTCTCTTTCCTGCCATGGTTGGTTGATTCAGAAGTAGATTCTTGACTCAAATGTGGCAATCTTGGAGCCAAGAGACTAGGACGTCAGGCTTAAGAGCAGTCATGTTAATGATAACTCAGCTAGGCGTGGTGGCTCAAGCCTATAATCCTAGCACTTTGGGAGGTTGAGACAAGAGGACTGCCTGAGTTCAGGGGTTTGAGACCAGCCTGGACAACTTGGCGAGGCCTCGTCTCTACAATTAAAAAAAAAATTAGCCAGGCGTGGTAGCATGTGCCTGTAGTTCCAGCTGCTTGGAAAGCTGAAGCAGAAGGATTGCCTGAGCCCAGCAGGTCGAGGCTGCTGTGGCCATAACATGCTACTGCACACCAGCCTGGGTAACAGAGTAAGATTCCAATTCAAAAAACTCCTGATGACTGAGAGCCCCCGAGGCAGTAGCCTATTGCTATATAACAAACTACCCCAGCAGCCATAAAAAAGACTGAAATTATATCCTTTGCAGTAACATGGATAAGAGCTGGAGGTCATCCTAAGTAAACTGCCTCAGAAACAGAAAACCAAACAGCACATATTCTCACTCATATGTGGAAGCTGAAGAGTCACAGAGATGGAAATAATAGACACTGGGGATACCAATAAGGGGGGAAGAGGGAGAGTGGTTAGGGTTCAGAAATTACCTATGGGGCACAATGTTCACTATCTGGGCAATGGGCTATCTGCGACCCAAACCCCACCACTACACTACACGATATGTCTATGTGATGAATGCATGTGTACCCCCTGAATCTAACATTTTTTTAAAAAACTACTTCAAAATGTAGTGACTTAAAACAACAATTTATTATTTCTCATGATTTTGCAGACTGGTTGGGCAGTTCTTTGTCTGTTCGCATGTGGGATCACTCATGCAGCTACATTCAGGTGGCATGTTGCCTGTGAACTGAGCTTAGCTGGGAGCTTGGTGTGGTTTTCTTTCCACATGGTATTGCATCCTCCTGGAGTCTAGACCTGGTTTCCTTACACAACAAAGTCAGTATTCCAGGAAGGAGAAGGCAGGAAGTTTCTAGATGCTGAGCCCATTCTTCCCCAGCATCCTACCATTCAAAACATGTTGCAAGACCAGTCTAGAGTCCACTTGATGGGAAGAGCTGCAGATAATTGTGGTTAGAGGATGAAATCTGTTTGATTAAAAACAAACACAGTTTATTTGTGGTCTTTCCTATTAAGAGATGGAGTCTGAACCCTTGAATCTGGGGTGTACTGGTGATGTTCTTTGACCAATAGAACACGGTGGAAGTGATGTTGTACAACAGCCAGGATAGGCCTTGCAGCTCTGCCCTTGCCCTCTGTGTGATGGAAAAATTCCAGTTTAGACTCCTGGAGGATAAGGGACCATGTGGAGAGAAAGGCCCAGTCTTCACAGCTTTCCCAGTTGAGCCCTGTACCCAGTCTATCCACCAGTTGAATGTTGTTATATGAACGAGGCCAGAAAAAACCAACAGAAGAACTTCTAGCCAATCTACCCCCAAATTGAGAGAAATAGTGTATTTATTGCTGTGTTTTTAAGTTTTGCTATAACTTGTATGCTGCAATAGATAACTAAAACAGCTTCCAAATTGCCCTCTCAAGGGCCCTCCCCAAAGTGGGATCGTTAGCACTTCCTTTGATTCTGTGACTATGCTCCTGACAAGGTTTTTGTTTGGAGTTATACTCATAACAAGTTATTTGTTTTCCCTCTCAAGTCAGCCAGAATCTGACTTGTTCATAGTTTCTGTGTTCATAGTTAATGCTTAGTATAAGAGAACCCCAAGCAAAAGGAAGAAACTCAGGGGGTTCTGGACCCTTGGTCTGTTACCCTCCCCAGGTGGAGGGTCTCTTTTTGAAAAAGAAAAAAGAAGTTAGGATTTATTGTATGAACTCTATTTGTCAGGCTCTTTATTTAATATTTTAAAATTTATCTTTTACATCTCTTTTCTTTTTAAATTTTTTTTTACATCTCTTTTCTTACATTGAAAATTTTGGTTTCTAAGATGAGTATTACCATGTATTGGCATTATTCTATAAGTCATAAAATAGTTTTAAGCCAGGTTCGGTGGCTCAGCCTGTAATTCCACGCCTTGGAAGGCTGAGGTGAGTGGATTGCCTGAGCCCGCGGGTTCGAGACCCACCTGGGCAACTTGGCGAGCCCTCATCTGTACAATAAATCAAAAATCAGCCGGGCATGGTAGCGCGCGCCTGTAGTTCCAGCTACTTAGACGGCTGAGGCGGAAGGATCACCGGAGCCCAGCAGGTCGAGGCTGCAGTGGCCAGGAGCGGCCACTGCACTCCAGTCTGGGCTACAGAGTGAGACTCCAACTCAAAAAAAAAAAAGAAAAGAAAAGAAAGTAGAAAGAAGTTTATTATTCACCTTTCACAGATTGGAAAGGGGTGAAACAGTCAGAGGGAAGTGTAGCCTCAAAGGGGCACGAAATGGGGATATTTAAGGGCTTTTGGAGAGGAGAGAGAGCAGCAGGTCTTGGTTTAAGAGGAGAATGAGAGTGGCATATCTCAGTGGGATCTCCAAAAATGTTGGGGTCATCTCGCTGGGGCCTCCAAAAATGTTAGGGTCACACTCTCCCAGCTGGGCCTCCAGAATGTTAGGTCAGGCCCGTTGGGGGTGTGGGTGTCTGGGGTGCAATCCGTTGCCGCATGAAAGATGCAAGGAATTGCACAGAAGTTAGATTAGAAAATATAGTTTATTTAAGCTGGGCTCAGTGGCTCAGCCTGTAATCCCGCGCTTTGGGAGGCCGAGGTGAGTGAATTGCCTGAACCTGCAGGTTCGAGACCCGCCTGGGCAACTTGGCGAGACCTCATCTCTACAATAAATCAAAATGAGCTGGGCATGGTAGCGCACGTCTGTAGTTCCGGCTACTCAGAAAGCTGAGGCGGAAGGACTGCCGGAGCCCAGCAGGTCGAGGCTGTGGTGGCCAGGAGCCGGAGCATGCCACTGCACTCTAGTCTGGGCGACAGAGTGAAACTTCAACTCAAAAAAAAAAAAAATAATAAAAGATAGTTTATTTAAAGTAAATTAGTGAGAGGGAGAGAAGGAGAAAATTCACCTCCCCAAGGTGGGGGTGGGGGCCAAAGCCAGGAAGCATGGTGATAGCCATAGCTCAAAAAGCACATGGCCACATCGGAGTCTAGCAAGGCAATGGCCCTCCTCAACTTTTATTAGTTTTTATTTTTCCAGCATTTCTTTGTGCAAACATAAGCAAATACATACATACATATATATGTTCACATGTATTTTTCTCTTTTTTACACAAAAGGTGACATTTTATATACGTATATTCCACAACCTACTTTTTTCTCTTAATATATTCTGGAGATCATTCTACAGCAGCACAGACAGGTCTAACTCATTACTTCTTATAGTTTCACTTATAGTATTTGTATATAGTATTCCATTGCATGCATGTAACCATACTTTATTCAGCTAGTCATTAATAGACATTAGACTTCTTTCCAATCATTTGCAATTATAAATAATGCTGTAGAGATTTACTGTTATACAGATCATTTTGAATTTTTGCTAGTATATCTTGGGATAGATTCCTAGCAGTGAGATTTCTGGGTCAAAGAGTAAATGCATGTATAATTTTTCTAGATATTTACAAATTCCATTCTAATAGGATGATGCTGTTTTGCGTTCCCAACAACAATGAATGAGTACCTATTTCCCCATCACTTTACAAATAGAATATAAACCGGGCTTGGTGGCTCAGCCTGTAATCCCATGCTTTGGGAGGCTGAGGTGAGTGGATTGCCTGAGCCCGTAGGTTCGAGACCCGCCTGGGCAACTTGGCGAGACCTCATCTCTACAGTAAATCAAAAAATTAGCCACGCGTGGTAGCGCGCGCCTGTAGTTCCTGCTACTTGGAAGATTGAGATGGAAGGATTGCTGGAGCCCAGCAAGTCGAGGCTGCAGTGGCCGGGAGCATGCTACTGCCCTCCAGTCTGGGCAATGGAGTGAGACTCCAACTCAAAAAAAAAAAAGAGAATATAGTCTCAAACTCTGAGATATTTGCCAGTGATAGATGAAAAGTAGTATCTCTGTATAGCTTTATTTTGCATTACTTTTAAAAAAAATTTTAATTTTAAAGATTTTTAATTTTTAATTTTAAAGCTTGCATCTGTCAACATTGGATATTTTTAGTGGGTTGCAGAAAGCTTTTAGGGAGATGGGGAAAGTGGGGCTGCATCTTTGAGCAGGTTAAGAAAGCATGATGGGGTTTTTTGTTTGAAATGAGAATGCTCTACTGTGATGAAAACAACTTCAGAAAATCAGCCCTGCACCTATATGTCTAAAGGTAATCAAAAGAATTGGTCCCAATTAAAAACCAGCTAATGGAGGTTTTTCCTTCTCTCAGGAAATGGAGAAGTGGGGTACAATTCAGGATTAGGTATACAAATATTCATTGTTCAGGTACCCTTGTTGATGAGGCGAACCCCCCCTTCCCTGGCAGTTTCCCACTACTGCCAACGCCACTGCCTCCTCCCCTGGCAGTTTCCCACTACTGCCAATCCCTTTCTTATACTATTATAATTGTTCAGGATCCGCTTATGAGTGAGAACATATGGTACGCTATTCTTTGTTTCTGTGATAGATCACTGAGTATGGTAGACTCTAGACCCATTCAAGTTTTGTGTTGCTCTTATTATGAGTGAGGTAGAATATCTTCTCATATGTTGAATGTCATTTTAATTTTTGCTGCTTGTAAACTGCCTGTTCAAATCTTTGGACCTTTAAATGTATTGACACATACATTTAATCTCAAAACAACCTAATGAGGGTTGGCATCATTATTTCCCTGTATAAAGATGAGGAAACAGCAGATTAGAAAGGTTAAGTCATTTACCCAAGGTTACACAACTAATATGTGGCTTAAGTCAAGCTGCCCAACTGTTAGGCCCTGTGGATTCTCTATAGATCTATTTCCAGGAGTAAAACTTGGAGCTCCTGCATTTTGCTTTTAATAAAAGTGTCAGCGTGCTGATGCGCATCTCTAAGATGGTACTGCTTCAGGAGGTCTGTCTTGGTTGAGCCTGGGGAAGTGGGTAGCCTGTAATGAGGAGAATGGTACCTGATGTATCTGTCACCTAGGAGGACCCAGCAGACTGGGGCATTTTGAATCTCAATTCTAGTGGCCAACGGTGAGAGACCTGCAACCTATTTAATTCTGTTAGAGAATCAGTGAGGTGCTTGATGAAGCCATTAACTGGGGTTCGTGTCTCCATTCTACTTATAAGACTCCAGGAGGGCAAATGCTGATGGAAATTTATTGATTTCTTTTTCTGCCTTTACCGAATGGGTCAAAAACATGGTATAACGCTGCTGGTTCCAATTAAAATCACCTGTTAGCTTACAAAGGTTGGCCCTCTCCACCCTCCCTTTTCGCCCCCTTTTAAAAAGGGTTTAAAAGATTTTCATTTAATTGATTTGCTGTAAAATGCCCTTTACAATTACCCAGATAAACTAGGCGTCACCTGTGGAGTAAGAGCCAATTTGAGCTGTTTATCAAGACTTCGCCTCTGGCCACTTCTCACCCTGGGATCTTGAGTCTCTGTATTGATAGCTTGCATCTGTCAACATTGGATATTTTTAGTGGGCTGCAGAAAGCTTTTAGGGAGATGGGGAAGGTGGGGCCGCATCTTTGAGCAGGTTAAGAAAGCATGATGGGTTTTTTTTGTTTGAAATGAGAACGGTCTATTGTGCTGAAAACAACTTCAGAAAATCAGCCCTGCACCTATATGTCTAAAGGTAATCAGAATTGGCCCCAATTAAAAACCAGTCAGTGGAGGTTTTTCCCTTTCTCACGAAATGGAGAAGTGGGTACTCGATAAAATCGATTAACCAGATTTACCCAGTTTCTTTTGGTTTTGTATCAAGTTATGTTTAATGTTAGGAAGGAGAAGTGGGGGAACCTCTGTCAGAATTGTCTATGAATTGACATTTGTGTCCTTTGAGCTTATGTCACAGGAGGTAACAGAGTGTGAGAAACAAAGAAAGAAGGATACAGAGACATTTATTCTAGGTCGTGTACATTTCTGAGTCCATACACTCAAATTCACTTGATCATGAAAAGTGTTAGTCCTGACTAGAGAATTATGGACAAAATTAGTACCAACAAACAAAAGACTGGCAAATATGAGGGGAGAAACAAATTCTAGATAGTATAGACCAGCAATTTTGAAACTAATCATGGCAAAACTCTAGACTAAATTAAAAAGAAATGTTTCGTGAGCCTTGAAAGAAGATCATAATTCACTAAAAATGAGGTATAATTTCCATTTTGACTGTGATCAGTCTGGTTCATCAGGGAAGTGTTATGGACACAAAATGGTTGAAGTGAATAGATGACTGGACACTTATGATTGTTCTTGACACATAGATGTACAATAAATATCAGTTGCTCTATTTCGAGCCTTCATAATAGTCTCCATTATAGTCAAACTACTTCACAAACTTGTCTACTTCTGCCATCTCTACTTCCTCATCTCCTTTACTCTTGACCCTGATGTGAACCCTCACCTATCCACAAACACTGCTGTCACCCTATTACCAATGACCACCAGATCACTAAACTCAGTGGATACTCTCAGTTTTCATTTTGCTTGAATTTTTACAGAATGTTTATGTTGTTAACTTTTCCCTCCTTTCTCCACAAGATATTACTCTTCCCTTGGATTCTCTGTTATCACCTACTCCTGGATTTTCTCTCTAATATCTGGCTATCTCCCAAATTCATTTACATTACAATTTTTCACTGCTGTTCCTTAACAATGCTCCTTTGGTTTCTTTCCTACATTACATTCCCCACATTTCTTGGAAGTAATTTTAGCACAATTTCTATCAAAATCTCATCAAGAAGAACAACTGGATACCTTATTCAAAATAATGAAAGTAAAACCCTACCTCACATCATATACTCAAAATTCACCAAAGACGTAAATGTAAAAGCTAAACCTATAAAACTCTCAGAAGAAAACAGGGGTAAATCTTTGTAACCTTTGATTAGTCAATGATTTCTTAGCTATGAAGGATCACCTGAGCCCAGCAGGTTGGGTCGATGCTGCAGTGGCTGTGTCACTGCACTCCAGCCTGGACAGCAGAGTGAGTCTCCTCCTCAAAAATAAAAGAAAAGGAAAAAGAAAAAAGAAAAAGAAAGAAAGTACATTGGCGGTTTCCTAGTGCTAGGGGGAGGAAGGGGTTGGGAAGAAATATTGAATGGCAGCTAATGGATATGGGATTTTGTTTTGGGTGACAAAAATGTTGTAAAATGGATTGTGTTAATGGATACACAACTCTGTGAATATACTAAAAGTTATTGATTTGTACACTTTAAAGAAGTATTGTATGTGAATTGCTTTGTATCTCAATAAAACTATTGTTTACCCTCTCATAATTCTCATTTTATTGAAAAACAAATGAATTCATCCTTCTAAATATCTTTCCAGTCACTGCCTGCCACCATCTCCTATTTGGATTACCACAATGTCTCAGTTTTTCTTCATCTTTCACAAACTTGACACTTTTGAAGAACTTTGGTCAGTTATTTTGTAGAATATCCCTCCATTTGGATATGTCTGCATTTCCTCATGATTAATTTCAGGTTTTGCATTTTTGGTGAGGACATCACATTAGTGATGCTATGTCCTTCTCAGTGCATCTTATCAGCAGGCACATGATGGCTCTGTTTCATTATTGATGACAACTTTGATCATTTGAGTAAGGCTATATCTGCCAGGTTTCTTCATTGTGAAATCATAACATTTCTCACTATAATTAATACATATCTTGTGGAGAGATACTTTGAGACTACATAAATATCATGTTTCCGGTCATATTTTTATCCATGAATTTTAGCATCCATTGATATTTTCTTGAAACAATTTTTACTGTAACGTTTGCAATTGGTGACTATTTCTATCATTCTATATTTACTAATCAGAGTGCTACAGTAAGAAAGAACTTCCTCTTCTTCCCCGTTTATTTATTTACTCAATTTTTATTTATACAAGCATGAACTCATGAATATTCATTTTAATCTGGGAATTATAATTCATTTTAAATTAATTAATTTATTTTGAGTCAGAGTCTCATTCTGTTGCCCATAGTAGAGTGCAGTGGCACGCTCATGGCCACTGCAGCCTTGACCTGCTGGGCTCAGGCAATCCTGCCTCAGCCTTCTAAGTAGCTGGAACTATAGGTGTGTGCTACAATGCCTGGCTAATTTTTTTGATTCATTGTAGAGATGAGGTCTTATCAAGTTACCCAGGCTGGTCTCCACCCCCTGAGTTCAGGCAATCCTCTCGCCTTGGCCTCCCAAAGTGCTGGGATTACAGGCTTGAGCCACCACACCCGACTTCTATAATCAATTTTTAAAATTTTTGTTCAAGTTGTCCCAGATCTAGGAGCCCCACCAGGTTGGCTCATGACATTTCAATATATCTCCATCATTTTTTGAACACTGTCTTATTTACTAGTGCCACAAGATGCCCCAAGTTCTCTCTGTACTTCCCCTGGCCCAGCAATTTCTTTAAGTAGTCCTGGTTCCTTTTTATCAGAGAATAATATTTAAAAAGGTCTGGGCACTAGATGCTTATTGCTACTGGGATGCCATTGTTTCCTACTCAGTGGGCAGGGCTAGGAAATAGATGTGTATGTACTCTTACCCACATCTCTACTTATTTCTATCTAGTTATCTATTAAAAATCATAATTCAGCCAGGTGCAGTGGCTCACGTCTGTAATCCTAGCACTGTGGCTGGTGGAGGCAAGAGAACTGCTTGAGCCCATGAGTTCGAGACCAGCCTGGGCAACTTAGCAAGACCTCGTCTCTACAATAAATAAAAAAATAACTGGGAATGGTGGCATGCACCTGTATTTCCAGCTACTTCGAAGACTGAGGCAAAAGGATCCTCTGAGTCCAGCAGATGGAGGCTGCAGTGGCTGTGAGTGTGCCACCACACCCCAGCCTGGGTGACAGAGTGAGGATCCTATTCAAAAAAAAAAAAAAGAGAGAAAGAAAGAAAAAGAAAAAGAAAAAAATCATGACTTTATAGTGATACTGCTAATTCTATTCTCTCAGATTCATTCAATCTTTTCCCTTTCTTGTTTGTAATTCCTTTTTCTGACAGTAATACTTGTGTGTACCATTCACAGTATATTTACTTATTTGTTCATCTCTATATTACATATAAAGCAGTTTTAGAATTTCTAACCTATAGACTTGTGAAAACTCACTTACTCAATAGAGTATAATATTGTGTACTCTTTACCTTTAGAATACATAGTTAAATAAGTCCAAAGTTACTTAATTTTTCCCACCTTTTTGTTGTGGTTATATTATTAATTTGTAATAAATTTAATGCATGTTTTAAAAAGTGCGTGTTACTTGCAAAAATATATTGAACACCATGAACATGGAACTGTTTCTTTCTTTGTCCCAGACACCCGGAAGGCTTGGAGAAACATCCCTAGGCTAAGTACTCCCGAACCTGTAGGGAGGTTAGAATCCTCATCTTTTCCTACCCTACCCTTTTCACCTGATGTCCTCAGCTCTTTCTGATTCACCTGTTTCTTCAGGGCTCTAGGAAGACCTTCTCACAAGTGCCTCGAAAGTCCTGAGTTTTAATCTGAGCCTACCTCCACTAAACTTCCCTCTGCTTTGACCCCAGAGCAAGTAAAACCTTTCACTGCCTTTAGTATCACCTTTCTCCCTGGGGAGTTTTCTTTCTATGCCAATTCTCAGCCTCACCTGGATCAAAACATCTTACTGTAATCCCTTTTCCTTTTCTCTCGGAAGGTGACCGCCAGGTGGCGTGTCAGAGTCTACCATGGACCCATTTTAAAAGTCAGCAGCTTGGGTTAGGTTGACTTGAGGACATAATGCATTCCTGAGAAGGGAAAAGACTTTCCAATTGCCTTTTTAATTTTGTTAAGACATGTCTTGCCATTTAGCTCTTCAGTTCAGCTCTAAGCGAAATGAAAAAAGGAAGCACATTTTAGCTCCTATCCCCTTCTTTGTCTAGAAATCTTGAGTTCCTTCTCTTTTCCTTCTTTTTCCTTTCAAGAAAAAATAAGTTTACAAATTTGTTGACAACTGTAGTGGCTGAGCTCTTTGGTCTATCAGCCTCTGCAAAAGAAGCTTAGACAGGACATCTAAAGGCTGGAATTCAGGTAGAAGCTCCACCACTAACTCTCAGTGCTTCCTCGAGGAGTCATTTAGTTTTTTTAGGCTTTGATTTTCTTACGTATAAAACAAAAGGATTGAACTCCATAGTCTCCAATATAAATTCCTCAGATGTCAGGTGGATACCAGAAATCTATAAAGAGGCTGAAGAGTGGTTTAAGACAACAGGACATTGTATTGACTAAAATAGAATTAGAAAGTGCATACTCTGCTAAATGCATTCAAATCTAAACCTTACCAAAAACATTAAGTAGACCAAACAAAATACCTCTGGGTGTTGAATGTGTCCATAAAACGACTAGTTTGCAGTTCTTGGGCAAGAGAATCTTTATTACTAAGATTCCTCTAGGTCTGAGACGCAGTGGGAATATTCTGTTATTCACTCAATTAACCACAACCACTGTTCTTCATCAATTTTGCTTATCTAAATCCTAATTCAACGCAATCCTAACCGAATGGGTTCTTACAAAACCTACTCAGGTGCCACCTACTCCAGGAAGTTTCCCTTGATTTAAGTTCCTCTAAATTAAAAAAAAAAAAATTTTTTTCTTTCTCCTCTGAATTTTTGTAGCACTCTAATGTATCCTCTTTGAGCCCTTATTGCTTTTTTTCTTTTCTTTTTGTATAGAAAGGGTCTCACTATATTGCCCAAGTTGTTCTTGAGCTCTTGGCCTCAAGTGATGCTCTTGCTTTGGCCTCCCAAAGTGCTGGGATTGCAGTTGTGAGCCACCACGCTCAGCCCTTATTGTTTTTCCTACTGTGTTATTATGTGCTGGGTGGTCGATCAATCTCTCTCTCTCTCTCTCTCTCCCTCTCTTTAGAGACACGGTCTTGCTCTGTCGCCCATGCTGGAGTGCAGTGGCTTGATTTTTGCTAACCGTAACCTCGAACTCCTGGGCTCCAGTGATCTTCCTGCCTCAGATTCTAAAGTAGCTGGGCCTACAGGCATGTGCCACCATGCTTGAATAATTTTTAAAAATTTTTTGTAGAGATGAGAGCTCACTATGCTGCCCAGGCTGATCTTAAACTCCCGGCTTTAAGGAATCCCACTTCGGCTTCTCAAATGAGATTACACGTCAAAGCCACTGTGCCTGACTTTTTTGTTGTTGTTGAGTTGGAGTCCCACTCCATGGCTCAGGCGGAGGGCAGTGGCACGCTCCCAGCCACCACAGCCTTGCCCTGCTGGGCTCCAGCGATCCTTCTGCCCCAGCCATCCAAGCAGCTGGAACTACAGGCGTGCACTACCACACCCAGCTAATTTTTGATTTACTGTAGAGATGAGGTCTCGCCAAGTTGCCCGGGCGGGTCTCGAACCCCTGGACTCAGGCAATCCACTCGCCTTGGCCTCCCAAAGTGCTGGGGTTACAGGCTGAGCCACTGAGCCTGGCCCACTGTGCCTGACTATTAACCTTTTTTTTTTTTTTTTGAGTTGGAGTCTCACTCTGTTGCCCAGGCTGGAGTGCAGTGGCACTCTAATGGCCACTCCAGCGTCTACCTGCTAGGCTCTAGCGATCCTTCCACCTCAGCCTTCCAAGTAGCCGGAACCACAGGCATGTGCTACCACACCCGGCTAGTTTTTTTAAATTATTTATCATACAGACTAGGTCTCGCCAAGTTGTCTGGGCTGGTTTTGAACCCGCGAGCTCAGGTAATCCACTCGTTTCGGCCTCCCAAAGTGCTGGTATTACAGGCTGAGCCACCGAGCCCAGCCTATTAATCTTTTTCTACACATATGTTTTTAAGCTCTTTGAGGGCAGAATTTACATCTAATTAGTTTTCTATCTCTGCCATCTGGAAAATCATTCAACAAATATTTACTGAGTGCCTAGTCTGTGCTAAACAATTGTTGTAGACATTACATTCAGCATATGTTAGTGGAGACTCAGTAGTAAATGGCCAGCCAGAATAATGAAAACAAAAAGGGCAGATAATACCAAGTGCTGGTAAAGAGGTGGATTGACTGGAAATCTCATACTCTGCTGGCACTTCCATAATCTTTGCTCAGTAGTGTATTTTCCATCATTATGTTGCATGGTAAAGAATTTTGCAAATACAATTAAGGCTTCTAATCAGTTGACCTTAAGCTAGGGAGATTATCTGAGTTGGCCCAGTCTAATCTCATTAGCCATTAAAAGCTGAGAATTTTCTTCAGTTGATAGCAAAAGAGGAAATCAGAGAGATTCAAAATTCCAAAAGGACTTGCACTGTTGCTATTATAACAATAGAGGGAGCCACTGGGTCTGAGAGTGACCCCAGAAGCTGATAGCAGCCTTCAGCTAACAGATGGCAAGACATGGGGAGCTCAGGTATATATAATTGCCAGGAACAATTCTTCCAACAACACGGATGGGTTTGGAGGCAGAGTCTTTTCCAGAGTCTCTTAATAAGAACCCAGAGCAGCTGGACTCGGTGGCCCAGCCTGTGATCCCATGCTTTGGGAGGCTGTGGTGAGTGGATTGCCTGAGCCCGCGGGTTCGAGACCTGCCTGGGCAACTTGGCGAGACCTCATCTCTACAATAAATCAAAAAATTAACCGGGCGTGGTAGCGCGTACCAGTAGTTCCGGCTGCTTGGAAGACTGAGGTGGAAGGATCGCCAGAACCCAGCAGGTTGAGGCTGCGGTGGCTGGGAGCATGCCACTGCACTCCAGTCTGAGTGAAAGAGTGAGACTCCAACTCAAAAAAAAAAAAAAGAACCCAGAGTAGCTGACACCTTGAATTTGGCCTTGGAAGATCCTAAGAAGAGAACCCAGTTGAGCCTGCCCAGATTTTTGTCTTACAGAAATAAGATAATAAATGGGTGCTGTTTTAACCTGATATATTTGTGGTAATTTTTAAATGCAGCAATTAAAAATAGAATACAGACACTCAAGCAGCACTGTGGATAGAGACATAGGGAGAGGAACTGAGGCCTCCAGCTGAAAGCCAGTACCAACTTGCCAACCGCATGAGTGAGACACCTTGGAAATGTGGATCTTCGGTCCCCAGTCAGGCCTTTAGATAACTGCAGCCCTGACTGACATCTTGATCACCATTTCATGAAGAGTCCTGAGTCAGACTCTTCACCCAACCAAGCTGCTTTAGAATTCCTGACTCACACAAATCATGAGCGATAATAAGTGATTATCATTGTTATTATTATTTTTTTTTCCCAGTTGGAGTCTCACTCCGTCGCCCAGACTGGAGTGCAGTGGCCGCTCCCGGCCACCGCAGCCTCGACCTACCGGGCTCCAGCGATCCTTCTGCCTCAGCCTTCCAAGTAGCTGGAACTACAGGCGTGCGCTACTACCCCCAGCTAATTTTTTTTTTAATTTATTGTAGAGATGAGGGCTCGCCAAGTTGGCCAGGTGGGTCTCGAACCCACAGACTCAGGCAATCCACTCACCTCAGCCTCCCAAAGCGCTGGGATTACAGGCTGAGCCACCGAGCCTGGCTGATTATCATTGTTTTAAACCTCTAAGTTAAATAGATCACTAATACAATAAGTGCCCAATAATTGTTTACAGATTGATTGGCCACCCTAGAGCATTATAGCTGTGCAGGGGAATTTCAGGCACCTTTGATGTCTAACATTCCAGATTTTAAACCATGCAGCGAGCTTCACACCCCCTAAGGCAGATCTTTTACCCAACTACTCTGCCTTCCTGCCCCAACAACTAGTTAGAATCCCTGCCTTAGATTCTCAGGGTCTAGACTTGCCTGAGTTGCTGTGAATATCTTTAAGAAAGAAGTAAGCTTTCTTAGGATAAAAATGAGAGAAAAGTGTCTTTTTCCAATATGGGGAAGAAAACATTTTTCTTTCACAAGTGTGTTAATTAAGCAATAGTAATATGAACACAAAACACTATATACTAATTATAAAAGTAGAGAAAAGCTCTGTCATACAGAGCTGTATGGAATGCTGGCTGAGATTCTTAGCATGAACAGACAACAGATATATTTTTAAATAAAAAGATCAAGGTGTAGAGCAATGTGTACATTTGGCTATCCCTCTGTTATAAAAAAAGATATCTAGAATATCTCTGGTAATAAAGATTGCTTCTTTTTTCTTTCTTTTTTTATTTTCTTGAGATTGCCTTTTTGAAACGAGAATTAGATGGTTAGGGGCAGGGGTAGGAGAGAGACTTCTTTTTACTTTATGGCTTTTAATAATGCCTTTGGAACCATGCACATGCATTCTCTATTAAAAGTAAATTCCAGGCCGTGCGCAGTGGTTAAAGCCTGTAATCCCAGCAATCTGGGAGGCCGAGGTGAGTAGATTGCCTGATCCCAGGAGTTCGAGACCAGACTGGGCAACTTGGTGAGCCCTCATCTCTACAATAGATCAAAAATTTAGCTGGGCATGGTAGTGCGCATATGTAGTTCCAGCTACTTGGAAGGCTGAGGCGGAAGGATCTTCTGAGTCCAGCATGTCAAGCCTGTGGTGGCTGTGAGAGTGCCACTGCACTCCTGCTTGGGCGACGGAGTGAGACTCAACTCAAAAACAAACAAATAAACAAAAAATAAATTCCTTCCTTGGTTAGAGACAATAGGAATGCATAATTTTTCTGCTTCACAATTCCCTTCCCGTAACACATTCACTTACAACTAGAACTCTCTCCAGAGTCCTCGAACATACAGCCAAATGCCCTCCCTACAACCAAACAGCCCTGGTGTCCATACAAAGGCAACGCACATCTAAAACTGTACTCACAGACAACCCCCCCTGCATGTACCCAACAAGCATGCAGTCCCATGTGTGCATGTGTGTGTACATATAGGCACATGTGCCTTGGACCCAACCGGTTACCCTTTCCCTTCACCTGTGCCTGCTTCCTGGGTACATACACCTGGGTGGATGTCCCTAATTACAAGGCAAAATAGGTTAAAAGTATCATATACAAAAGCACAAAATGGGCTTAATTGCAGGTGATTGTAAAACTCTAATTAGGGGAGGACTCATTAGTGGCTAAAAAGGGGAGGAGAATGCAGACTTGAAATTAAAAGGCCTGAATGACCAAATGCAGCCTTCTCAGATAGTTGAGAAAAAGAGGCTTAATTGCCCTTTGATAAAACTGGGGGGTAGGGGGCTGGGAGAGAAGCAGGCAAAGTGGGGAGGCCAGGCAGGGAGGCCGGTCATGAAAGAAGGAAACTCCTGCAAACAAGACCTGTCCCAGGGAGGCTCTTTCTCTCCCTCGGGAAGCTCTTCCTCCCTCATCCAGACCTTGATCTGAAAAGTCACTTGTCTTCCACTGCCGGGGAGGATGCGAAGGAGGAACTTGCTACTGGTACCCTGTTCTCTCCTTCCTCTACTCTCTGAACTGCCTTCTGCACTCCTTCAGGAATCCCCGGTCCTTGGGCCCCTCCCACCTATCTAAATCCATCTTCTGGGGATCCCCAAGCATGGCCTTGTGGACAGGACACACATTTTTTTTTTAATCAGAGTCTCTGTCACCCAGGCTGGAGTGCAGTGGCATGCTAGGTTCAGGCCCTTCCTCCTCAGCCTTACAAGTAGCCAGAGCTACAGGTGCGCGCTACCATACCTGGCTAATTTTTCTGATATACTGTAGATATGAGGTCTCACCAAGTTGCCCAGGCTATCTTGAACCCCTGGGCTCAGGCAATCCTCTCGACTTGGCCTCCCAAAGTGCTGGGATTGCAGGCTTGAGCCACCACGCCCGGCCAGGACACACATTCTAGTCCTGACCCAGCCACTCACTAGTCGCGTGACCCTCATGAGGCGCTTACACTAAGCAAACCTATTTCCATAATTACCAACCGGACTGATAAATTCCATCTTACAGAGTTGTGAAGATGCAGAGAATTGCAAAGGAGAACATGCTTGGTAAACTGCAAGTTCCTGCATAATGATTAGCCATGAGGGACCAGGTCTACTGGACCAGATCAAGCATTCCTGGAGGCCAGAGTCATCTTGGCCATCTTGGCTTTCAGATTCCCGCCACACTTATGTAACAGGGTGGAATTGAAGAGTCATTGTCATTATGGGATAAATGTCAGACCCTACCAATTGGTACTCTCTCTCCTGGTGTGAACAAATGAACAAGACCTTTGGCAATGGGTGAAGTTGTGGTGGCCTACTGTTCATTCTATTATTTATTGACATTTACTGTGTAGCAGACACCATCCCAAGCGGTTTGCCTGCATTCACAATACCCTTCAGAGGAGAAAAGTAGCAGCATCATTCCCTTTGTATTTATTTTTTTGATTTTTAAAAAATTTTATTTATTTTTTTGGGTCGGGGTCTCACTTTCTTGTCCAGACTAGAGTGCAGTAGCATGATCATGGCTCACTGCAGCCTCCACCTCCTGGGTTCAGTTGTTTCTCTCTCCTCAGTCTCCTGAGTAGCTGGGACTACAGGTATGCAAGACCATGCTCTGCTAATTTTTTAAATTTTTGTAGAAGTGAGGTTTCGCTATGTTGCCTGGGCTGTTCTTAGACTCCTGGGCTCAAGCAAGCCTCCCACCTTGATCACCTAAGGTGCTGGGATTACAGTCATGAGCCACCGTGCCTGGCATTATTCCCATTTTAAAGATGAGGAAATAGTCACTAGTGAAGGGACTTACCCCAAGCCACCTGCTAGATAGGGGAATAGGACTTAAAATAAACTCACACTCTAATTGTGTAGCGTTTAGGCACCAGCCAGCAGGTGGTAAATGACATTTGGGTTTTGAAACCCTTTTGATGCTCTTGAATCATAGTTAAGCTAACATTTCTTTTCTTTCTCTCTCTCTCTTTTCTTTCTTTCTTTCTTTTTCTTTCTTTCTCTCTCTCTCTCTCTCTCTCTCTCTCTCTCTCTTTCTTTCTATCTTTCTTTCTTTCGAGTCTGAGTCTCCCTGTGTCACCCAGGCTGGAGTGCAGTGGCACACTCATGGCCACTGCAGTCTCAACCTGCTGGGCTCAGGCATTCTTCCGCCTTAGTCTTCCAAGTAGCTGGAACCTCAGGTGTGCACCAACACGCCTGGCTAATTTTTTTGATTTATTGTAGAGATGAAGTCTCGTCATGTTGCTCAGGCTTGTCTTGAACTCCTGAGCTCACGTAGTCCTCTTGCCTCTGCTTCCCAAAGTGCTGAGATTATAGACATGAGCCACTGTGCCTGGCCAGCTAACATTTCTTGAATGCTTATATCAGGTGTTATGCTAGGACTTTGGCATATGTTATCTCCTTTATTATTTTATTTTATTTTTTGAGTTGGGGGGTCTCACTCTGTTGCCCAGATTAGAATGCAGTGGCATAATAACGGCTAACCATAGCCTCAACCTTCTGGGCTCAGGCGATCCTTCTGCCTCTGCTTCCCGAGTAGCTGGGACAACAGGCATGTGCCACAACACCTGGCTAATTTACTTTTGTAGAGGCAAGATCTCACTATGTTACCCAGGCTGGGCTCAGACTCCTGGGCTCAGGAGATCCTCTCGCCTCAGCCTCCCAAAGTGCTGGGATTACAGTCATAAGCAAGTGTGCCTGGCTGTTATTTCCTTTAATCCGTCCAACAACCCTATAAAATAGGTGCTATTATTTCCCCCACTTTACAGATGAAGAAACGGGGACCTAGAAAGGTAAAATAAATTGTCCAAGGTCACAGTTAGAGATGATATAGAGTTAAAATTGGAACCTCCATAATCTGGCTCAGAGCCTACATCCTGACCTATATAATATTTTGCAGTCACTTTTCTTTTTTTTTTTTTTTTTTTGAGTTGGAGTCTCACTCTGTCACCCAGACTGGAGTGCAGTAGTCGCTCCCGGCCACCGCAGCCTCGACCTGCTGGCCTCCAGCGATCCTTCCACCTCAGCCTTCCAAGTAGTCGGAATTACAGGCATGCGCTACCACACCCGGCTGATTTTTTGATTTATTGTAGAGATGAGGTCTCGCCTGCCCAGGCGGGTCTCGAACCCGCGGGCTCAGGCAATCCACTCATCTCAGCCTCCCATAGGCACGGGATTACAGGCTGAGCCACCGAGCCCGGCTCTGCAGTCACTTTCCATAAGCAGCCACTGGCTCTGTTGATGCTTTAAGATTGCTTCTATGTGGTCCAGGTAGTCTATTTCTAGAAGAAGAGAAGTTTGGTGGAGGAGGACTGCAGTGACCTGGGGGTGAGGGACAGAGAAAAGCCTGAGGTATGAGGGAGGAAGGAAGGGAGCAGGAAAGAGAAAGGCCATGACGATCACAGAGGGTCTTCTGCCAGCAAGGGATTTTGTTAGTTGCTTTGCAATGCAGAGATGATAGGTCCCCAAAGAGTTTGTGGCCTAGGGGATGCAAAACTAACCCTTGGATGATTATACTATGAAGCTTACATGTGGATGAGAGGGACAATGGGTTTTGGCAGTTCATCATGGAAAGTCACACTTATGGTGGGTGGAATCAGGAACAACGTCATGGGTACGAAGGAATTTGACCTGGAGGACAGGGAATTGGATGGGAGAAGAGGATATCAATAGCTGAAGATGGCTGGGAAGGGCTTTTCAGGAGCTATGGTTGCAAGGCCTAAACTTTACCATTTTGCAGTGGTCCCGCATTTGAAATATCTTGCCTATCAAAGTAGACTTTGTAAGTAATCTATTTACCGATTTATAATTATAGACAATACAACTGTCGATTAAAAGTTCTGATCATCATACATTAGCCAACAGTTATTCAACAAACAAGTGTTTAGTACCTGCTCTCTGAATGGTATTGTACCCAGTACTTGAAATACAGCAATGGAATATTGATAGATAAGATACTGCCTCTTCTTTTAAGGAAATTTCTGAGTTTTCCGGTTGAAAGCAAAGAAACTAGACATTTCTGTTCAGCACTATCTTGGGTAGATAAATGGATATCTGTTATTAAGCCTTAGCAATATTTTTTTTAAAACTCATTCTTTGAGAGACAACTATATGACAGATATGCATTGGGAACTTTAGAAATATTTGCTTGTTTCCTGTTTGCCCTCCACCTTCACTAGAAGACCTGGTTTATATTTTGCTCTTTGCTCTGTCTCTAGAGCTTACAATAGTACCTGCCACATAATAGGTATTCAACAAATACTTGCTGAATCAACTAAATGAATTATCTCTAATCTCTTAATAATCCTGCATGAAAGATGTGATCATTTTTCTTTTATAGATCAGGAAATTGAGACGCAGAGACATTGAATAACTTGCCCAGGTTCTAGCAATTCTTTTTTTGTTGTTGTTGTTCTAGCAATTCTAACTGATAGGGCAGAAACTTAAATCCTAGATCTGTCTGACTTTAAAGGATTCCTCCTGTAATCCTCTTCCACCAGAGATACCTAGAACCAGGGACTCCATGTGAAAACCTCTGCGATAAGATGTGAATACCCAAAAGTGTGTCAGAGAAGGAAGTGGTCAAAATGTGTGGACCAGAGGGAGAGAGAGGGAGAAGGCTGCATATCGTGTAAGCGTGGAAGGCTTGGAATGCCGGGCTGAGGACTTTGAATTTGGAAGACATGGGTAATGCAAAAGTTTTGCTTCATAGGAATCGTGTTTTAGAAAAATGAATCTAGCAGCAACATACAGGGTGGCTTGGAGTTCAGAGAGATGAGACTAGTGTCATTCATTCATCAGTGGAAGAGGAGGTAACAAGTTGTGAAATAGAGGTGGTAGCAATAAGAATAGATAGGATGGAATATGTCAGGGCAGACACAGATGCCCCAGATCATGCCCCAATGACAGTTTAGAGATGGATCTGCAGTGACAGGTGGGTGAGGCAGCAACTCTGATGGTTTTCTCCCTTCCTAGAGTTACCTCAGGTGTTTGGCAGCTTCAGTTGAAGGGGTGGCTTTAAACCAGTCATCTTGGCAGAGCCTCTGGCCAGTCATTTCTTCAGCAGATATTTGTGGAGCACTTAGTATTATATGCTCACAGCACCAGCATCACCACTTTTTTTTATTTTTGAATTTGGTTTAATAAAATGCATTAAGCACACACTGTGTTAGGGTCTGGAGATACAAGAGGTGTGAAACTCTGTCAGTCTCCCTACTTGAGTCTTTTTTTTTTGTTAGACTCTCACTCTGTTGTCCAAGATAGAGGGCCGTGGCATGATCACGACTTCTGCAGCTTCGACCTGCTGGGCTCAGACAATCCTTCCACCTCAGTCTTCCAAGTAGCTGGGACAGCAGGTACACACCACCACACTTGGCTAATGTTTTTATTTATTGTAGAGACAGGATCTCACCATATTGCCCAGGCTGGTCTCAAATTCCTGGACTCAGGCAATCCTCTCACTTTGGCCTTCCAAAGTGCTGGGATTATAGGTATGAGCCACCGTGCCTGGCCTCCTCCTTCAATCTATATGTGACCTCTACCTTTCAATTTCTTTTTCTTTTCTTTCTTTCTTTTTTTTTTTTGAGTTGGAGTCTCACTCCATCGCCCAGGCTGGAGTGCAGTGGCAAGCTCATGGCCACCCCAGCGTCAACTTACTGGGCTCAGGTGATCCTTCCGCCCCAGCCTTCCAAGTAGCCAGAACTATAGGCGCGCACTACCACGCCCGCCTAATTTTTGATTTATCATAGAGACAAGGTCTCGCCAAGTTGCCCAGGCTGGTCTTGAACCTGCGGGCTCAGGCAATCCACTCGCCTTGGCCTCCCAAAGTGCTGGGATTACAAACTGAACCACCGAGTTTCGGCCTCAATTTTTTCAACCATAAAATGGGTATAATAATTGCACCTATCTTACAGGGTTGATGTGAGGATTAAATGAGTTGATATGGATTAGGCAAATAGAATAGTGTCTGGCATGCAGTAAGTGATTTGTGCTTGCTAATGTTATGTGCGAGACAGAGCCCCTATCCTCAAGAACACAATCATGTGACAGGATTCACACAATCCAGCATGACACTGCAATAATAGATGTGCAAACAAGGGACAGAAGAGTTTTAAGGGGAGTGATTCTTACAGATGCCTTTTTTTAAAGTTGGAGTCTCACCCTGTCACCCAGGTTGGAGTGTAGTAGCACAATCATGGGTCACTGCATCCTTGACCTCTTGGGCTCAGGCAATCCTTCTGCCTCAGCCTTCCAAGTAGCTGGGACTACAGGAACGTGCCACCATGCCCGACCAATTTTTTATTTTTTCTAGAGGCAAAATCTCCCTATATTGCCTAGGCTAGTCTCAAGCAATTCTCTCACCTTGGTCTCCCAAAGAGTTGAGATTACAGGAGTGAGTCACTGTGCCTGGCCTACAGATAGCTTTTCTATTGTTCAATCTGATTCCTCCCTCTGGGAACCACACTGTTTTTGCAGTTTCCAAGACTAGTGTTTCATCCCCAAACTTCTCGATGAGAGAATGATGATCAAATCTGCCCAAGCGTCCACAATCCTTGGATTTCCTGAGACTGTGCAAACGTAGATAGAGCCTCCATGCGGTTATGAAGGTGATCTTTATCCCAAGCGGCTCTGCAGACCTGCCAGGAATTAAATCTTTGCCTGGGACAATGAGATTATGTTGCCTTTGGAGGGAAAAAGACAATCTCCATCTCTCCCTGGACACAGATATTCATTTGCCTTATCACCTATAAGGCAGATGAGTCTCTGAGATACCCTCTTTCTTGTTCACTTAGGGGTAAAAAATTACCAGCAAGAAACCAATTAGAATCGTCTACAAGCAGGTCCCAAGCCTTCTGGAGTCAATTCTTTTTCTTCTTCTTCTGCAGACAAGCAGCATCTGCTTTGAGGTTTTGCCCTAATTGAGTCGAACCTGTGCTGTGATCCTTTGCTTGCTGTAGCCCCAAGAGTGAAAAGCAAGAGAGGGAAGGGGGGGGCCTGTCTTCCTTTGTCTCCAGCCCAGAGGAAGGTAATGAAGAGAGAGAGCGACTGGCCAAAGGAATCAGAGGTCAGCGATGAGGGAACTACTTAGATCCTGAGCGGCTGATTTATATGCAACGAAAAACAATAACAATGACGCTTTCTTGAACACTTATTATTCACTATTCTCAATGCTTTATATGGATTAGCAGAATTAATTATCACAACAGCTCATCCTGTGAGTTCCCATTTAAAAATGAGAAAAATGGACCAGGCACAGTGACTCACGGCTATAATCCCAGTACGTTGGTGGGCCAGGGCAGGAGGATTGCTTGAGACCAGGAGTTTGAGACCAGCCTGAGCCACAAAGCGAGACCCTGTCTCTGTGAAAAAATTTCAAAATTATCCAGGTGTGGTGGCGTGTGCCTGTAGTCCCAGCTAACTGGAGAGGCTGAGGTGGGAGGACTGCTTGAGCTCAGGGGCTCAAGATTGCAGTAAGCTATGATTGTACCACTGCACTCCAGCCTGGGAAACAGAGTGAGACTCTGACTCTATGAAAAATTAATGATAATTAAAAAATAAAACTCAGAAAAATGGAGGCACTGAGAGGTTAAGGACTTACCCAAGGTGACACAACTAGATAGGAGGAAAACCAAGATTTGGGCTTTGACATGTCGGCTCCTATCTCTGTGCTTATAACCACTATGCTGACCTACTTCTTTGCTCAGTCAGCCTCACGGGTGTTCTAAGAGAGCTGAGTTACCAGCTGCAACACTGGAGTGAAGACAAGTCCAGCTGCTGCTGCTGAGATCAAGACTGCTGCTGAGAAACCAGAAAACCTCCTTCTTTGTGATCTTCCAGATACCTACGTTGATATGGCCTAGGGAGGGAGTGTTCCTTTAGTGCAGACTCTGACTGCTGTGGGGAAGGTGCAGAGGAAAGAAAAGCAGGCTTTGGGGAACCCTGGTCTAATGGGGAAACAGGAAAATATTGAGATATACAAAGACAAATTAATATCTGCCATTAGGGGCAAATTGGCTGAACCCAAGGCCCAAACTCCTAAATAAAATATGCAAAGTCTCTTTCCTTGTGGCCTCTGCCAACCTCCCCAGTCTCGAAGTTCTTGCCTTGGATGAAGACTGAGAAGAAGAAATTTCTATTAAAGTAGCAACAGCTTGTCATTTTAACCTCGTTGGCAAACCCTGACCCCCTCCCTCATTGGAGTAAAACTACTTGGATTCAAATCTAAATGCCAGATTCTGATTCTTCTATTTTTTAGAGCTCCGGGTTCAATGTCCACCACGTTCAAATAACCTAAGGTACAATTTACCAGCTTCCCAAGGTAAAATAACCAGGGTATAATTCAGTAGTGAGTGGTGCAGTCTGCCTTAACCTATAGAGTACACATTTTGCCTAGAGGCTTTTAGAATAAAAAATATTTGACAGTACTGTACTGACCAGGAAAATCTCTCTGGGTCCATCATCCCAAGGCTCTTAGCTCCTAGAAGGAGTGATAAGAGTTGACTCAGAATTTCTCCTTTCCTCTAAATTTCTTTCTTGCTTTTCTTTTCTTTTTCTTTTTTTGAGTAGGCGTCTCACTCTGTTGCCCAGACCAGAGTGTAGTGGTGTGCGCATGGCCACCACAGCCTCGAACTGTTGGACTCAGGTGATACTTCCACCTCAGCCTTCCAAGTAGCTGGAACCACAGGTGCGTATCACCGTGCCTGGCTAATTTTTTGATTTATTGTAAAGATGAGGTCTTGCCAAGTTGCCCAGGCTGGTCTCAAATCCCTGGACTGGAGTGCAGTGACACAATCACAGCTCATCACAGCTTTCAACTCCCTGATTCAAGCGATCCTCCTACCTCCTGAGTAGCTGGGGCTACAGGTATGTACAACCATGTGGCTAATTTTTAAGTGTTTTTTGCATAGACGAGGTCTTACTATGTTGCCTAGGCTGGTTTGAACTTCTGGGCTCAAACAAGCCTCCCTCCTCAGCTTCCCAAGGTACTGGGAATACAGGCATGGGCCACTGCACCCAGCCTATTTTATCTCAACCTTAATAATAATATTGGAGTAAAACTGCTTGGATTCAAATTCAAATGCCAGGTTCCGATGATTCTGTAACAATAATATTATTGTTAATATTGAGGTTATTATTTTACTAATAATATTATTGTTTTCATATTTTACAGATAAGGATACTGAAGTTTAGAGAAGTTAAATAATTTTCTCAGTCAATTTTTAAAAAGCATCTGGAAATGTACTGCCTAGATTTGATATAATCTTATACCAATGTCTGTGTGTGTGTGTGTGTGTGTGTGTGTGTGTGTGTGTGTGTGTGTGTATTTTAGTTGGAATCTCAATCTGTCGCCCACGCTGGTGCTATGGCATGCTCATGGACACCACAACCTTGAACTGCTGGGGGCTCAGGAGAACCTTTCACCTCAGTTTTCCAAGTAGCTGGAACCACAGTTGTGTGTCACCATGCCCAGCTAATTTTTTGATTTATTATAGAGACAAGGGCTCACCAAGTTGCCCAGGCTGGTCTCGAATCCCTGGGATCAGGCAATCCTCTTGCCTTGGCTTCCCAAAATGCTAAGATTACAGGCATGAGACACCATTCCCAGCTATGAATCTAGTAGATAGAAAATTCTAGAGATAGAGATTATTCTTTGAAAAGAAACTCTGCTAATGTTTGTCTCCAGGTAATAACTCATTTGGCTGGGAGAGGCTCTTGGAACAAGAAGAAGCAGAAAACTGAAGGCTGAAAATGTGCATTTTCAACATTTCCTTAGCATTTGACGTTTTTAAAACTGCCTTCTGGTTGCTTCAGATCCTTTTTGAAACAAAGCAGTGTGTAACTAAATCAAATATGATATTATTATTTTTTTTTAACTTGTGGTCACACTCTGTCACCCAGGCTGGAGTGCAGTGGTGCAAATCACAGCTTAGAGAAAACTTGACCCCTCTGGGCTCTAGCAGTTTTCTCACCTTAGCCTCCCAAGTAGCTGGGTCTACAGGTGTGTACTACCATGCCCAGCTATTTTTTTTTTTTTTTTTTTGCATTTTTGTAGAGACAAGATCTCACTATATTGCCTAGGCTGAACTCCTGGGCTCAAGCAATTCTCTTGCCTTGGTCTCCCAAAGTGCTGGGATTACAGGCATCAGCCACCGCACCTAGCTATTTTCTTTTTCCTTCCTTTCCTCCTTCCTGCCTCCCTCCCTCCCTCCCTTCTTTCCTTTTTTAGTCTTCCACAATAGAACAATGTGGTAAGCATTTCATTTACAAGTGGAAAAACTGACACCCAGAGATGTTACTTGACTTGCTCAAGGTGACACAGCTAAGTGCAGGGCCAGCCTTTCCCTCACAAGACTAGAAGAGTTTGTGCCACCACCAGTGAAATCAGTCAAGCCACTATATGTATGACACATACTAAATGATAGGAGGGGTTGAATGCAGTGGCTCACGCCTGGAATCCCAGCACTTTGGGAGGTGGAGACAAGAGGATTGCCTGAGTCTAGTGTTTCAAAACCAGCCTGGATAACTTGGTGAGGCATGGTGGCACATGCCTGTGGTTCCAGCTCCTTGGAAGCCTGAGGTGGATCGCTAGAGCCCAAAAGGTCAAGGCTGGTATGGTCATGGGTGGGCCACTGCACTCTAGCCTTGGCAACAGAGTGAGACTGTGACTCTAAGTAAATAGATGACATATATATATATATATATATATATATATATATATATATATAGAGAGAGAGAGAGAGAGAGAGAGAGAGAGAGAGAGAGAGAGAGAGAGAAATGAAATAAATGCCAGGAGGGACACAGAGTATCCTAATCAGACAATTCACTTAAGTGGAAAGACAGACACACATGGGGAAATTAGTTAATGATAGAAGAAATGATAGAAGAAATGTTCCAAACAGGGCAATGGGGAAAGAAGGGAAAGTAGTTCTCTGATGTCAGTGGGAAAGTCACATACTATGCAGATAGAGGAAATTTGCACAGTACGACATGGACCATGCTGACCAAGTAGAGGAAGTCAAAGGGGAGAGACTGTTGCCCTTCTCAGCCCCCCAAACCCTGTCCAGCAATGATCCGAACCCTCGTGCACGGAGTCCTTCATTGCCACCAAACCTCCCTTCTTTTTCTTTTTCTCTAGTTGTGTGTGTGTGTGTGTTTCATCATGATTTTGAGGACTGGGGAATTGGTGGCCTGCAACTCTTCTCTTCAGCATTCTCATCACTTTAATTTGTTGAGCTGCCTAATTGCCCTAATACTTCTGGCCAAGATACAGAATGGGGATGCTGGGGCTGATGTATCACCTTCCTCCTGTTTCCCCAGTAGTGCCATCCCCATCTCAATTCAAAAGGCCTAGCAGCTTCCATCGGAGTGCAGCAGCTCCATTTTCCTCCAATATTAATAATTATGACATTAGAAGGGTGATCTGCTGCAATTCAGCCTTTCTATTTGCAGGCTGGTGGCTGCATATCAATGGCATGATTAGGCAAATGAAATCAGATTGGCACTGTTATGAAATATTTACATGGCCAGAATGCATATGCTTCAATCTCATTGTTCCCGTTATTAAGCCATTTTATAATCTCATAACATTTAGACTCACACTTTGCATTTCTAATTAACTTGAGGAGTGACTTTGCTGGGAATTAATTGCAGCTTGTGCATTCTTATACACACAAACTCACTGAGAAACAAACTCCGGCTGGCAATCATGCAATTCACCCCCAAGATGGACTCCAGGCTGACTTCTATTCTAAACCAGTCTCACTGTCAGTTGAGAAAAGTGTCTGGGGACCTTGGTTTTCATTAAAATTTGGCGGCAAATCACATGCAGGGTCACTCTGAGCACAAGGGTCCCTTTGGAGAGACTCACTCCCACCTGAACAGCCTTTCACAAAGAAGTAGTTTGATGTGGGGCGGTGGTTTTCAGCCTTGTGAATTTCATGAATCAACAATATCTCTAAAATAACAATAACAACAGCAGCAACAACATTAATAATGGCAATAGCAAAGATTTGGGATATCTAAACAGTTGTTATATTGAGCTACTATATTGCCTTTATTTAAGATTACTTCTCTATGAAGAGTGTAGTGTATCTTTCACAATTCAGGGTGGGTTAGTTAGCATTTGAGTGTCTCTAATCAAAAGTCCATACTCTTGAAGTGGCTACTACAGGCACTTTAATGATCTTTATTTTCTATTAGCACCAGAGTTTTGTTAATGTGCACAATTGGTGATAGAAATGATTTTTTTACTGGTGAAATGAGTGGTGTTCAGGACATATGGATTGGTTAGAAATATTGACAAGGCACTCTCTCATGAATGAACAGGGGATGTGCTTAAGTATGACTAGCAGCCACCCTTCAGAACAATGCCCTAGGTCTAGAATTTGCCTGGTCATGTTTTAGAAAGCTAATACAGGATTTGGTGGCCAGGCTCTGATTAAGAAACGATCTGGGCTAGGTGCGGTGGCTCATGCCTATAATCCCAGCACTTTGGGAAGCAAAGGGAAGAGGATTGCCTGAGCCCATGGGTTCGAGACCAGCCTGGACAACATGGTGAGACCTCATCTCCACAATAAATCAAAAAATTCATCGGGCATAGTGACGCATGCTTGTAGTTCCAGCTACTTGGAAGGCTAAGGCAGAGGGATCGCCTGAGCCCAGCAGGTGGAGACTGCAGTGACCACGAGTGTGCCACTGCACTCCAGCCTGGGCAACAGAGATCTGAATCCACTGTGAGTAAAACTTGCTTGCAAGATGCTTGTTGGAGTAAGGAGTTCTTAACTGGGGACAATTTTGCCCTCCCCATCAACACTTACAGGGGCATCTTCAAGGCCTGGAGACATTTTAGGTCTTCACAGTTATAGATGTGTGTGTGTGTGTGTGTGTGTGTGTACTTCTGGTATCTAGTGGGTAAAAACCACAGATTCTGCTAAATATTCCACAATGCACAAGGTATACCTTATAACAAAAAAAAGGGCCCATCTCAAAATGCCAATAGTGCTCAAGTTTGAAACCCTGAAAAAAGACAAAGAGCTTCAACTTCATTGAGTGTACAGAACTGAGTTCATTACTGTTTTGACATCTAATTACTGGTGTTGCTGTGCGTGACCGACTTATGTCTGTGCTTCTTTTGCTGTAATAGATGGTGAAGTTGTGGGAGAAGAAACCTAGATTCTTTTTCTGTCTCAACTATTGGAGGATGGTTACCAATATCTATCAAAAAGAATCCAAGGCTGGGCATGGTGGCTCACTCCTGTAATCCCAGAAATTTTGGAGGCTTAGGCAGAAGGATCACCTGAGCCCAGGTATTTGAGGTTGAGATGAGCTTTAAAACAAAGATGCACTACATTTTTATTAACTCATTGTGTTAGAATCTGCTCCAGTTTCCCCTCATGCTGGCAATTATAAAAAGCAAATTTTGCTTTTGCTGTCTTTGAGGGGATTCTTGGATCTGAGTACTAGCCTAGAAGGGGGAGCATCTTTCCTGGAGAAAGTTAAGAAAAGCTCTAGGCAGCCAGGCCATTAGGACAACTTCTAGTGTTCTTTTTTCACAGTGCTGGAAAAACTCAAGTGCTACAAGTTTGTTGTTTAGAAAAGAAAAATAAATAAAAAGCATCTATGTCATATACTGTCTTCCAGACCCCAGGTGCTTCCCCATATTGCTCTAATTTAAGATATCACAGTCCTTTGAGGTAGTGTGATTCCCATTTTACAACAAGAAAAACAGACTTTTGTGACTTTCCCAAGGTTATGTGACTAATACGTGTTTTTCAGTATCTTAGGCTAACTCTCTGTTTCAAGACCTCAGAGGGGAAACATTTCTGCCGTGAATTGGCTAAAGGCCCTGGAACACCTTCCCACTCCGTGTCTGATGGATCACAAGATTGAATTGTCTTTAGGGTCGGTCGGACACAGCAGCTCATGCCTGTAATCTCAGCACTTTGGGAGGCTGAGGCAGTAGGATTGCTTGAGTCTAGGAGGTCGAGATCAGGCTGGCCAACTTACGGAGATTTCATCTCTACAATAAATCAAAAAATTAGCCAGGCATGGTGGTGCACACCTATAGTTCAAGCTACTAGAAAGGCTAAGGTAGGTGGAAGGATCGCCTGAGCCTAGGAGTTTGAGGCTGCGTTGAACCATAATTATGCCACTGTAGTCCAGCCTGAGTGACAGAGTGAAGGCCCACCTCAACAACAACAGCAACAACTAAACAACAACAACAGACAAAATGCTGGGTGCAGTGGGTCAAGCCTGTAACCCCACCAGTTTGGGAGGCAGAGGCGAGAAGATTGCCTGAGCGCAGAGGTTCGAGACCAGCCTGAGCAACATGGCGAAAACTTATCTCTACGGTAAATCAAAAAATTAACCAGGCGTGGTGGCACATCCCTGTGGTTCCAGCTACTTGGAAGGCTGAAGTGGAAGGATCATCTGAGCCCAGCAGGTTGAGGCTGTGGTGGCCATGAGCATGCCCCTGCACTCCAGCCTGGGTGACAGAGTGAGACACTGACTCAAAAAAAAAAAAACAAAAATTGAACGATCTTTAATGAATCATCTAGTTCAGATATTTCCAAAATAGGCGTTAGAGATCAAAAAACTTTTAAAAAATAATGATATACTGGCACAGTGGCTCACATCTATAATCCCAGCACTTTGGGAGGCCAAGGTGAGAGGACTGCCTGAGTCTATAGGTTCAAGGCCAGCCTGGGCAACTTGGAGAGACCTCATCTCTACAATACATCAAAAAGTTAACTAGGCCAGTGGCATGTGCCTGTGGTTTCAGCTAATTGGAAGGCTGAGGCAGAAGGATCACCTGAGCCCAGAAGGTTGGGGCTGCGGTGACCATGAGCATACCACTGCACTTCAACCTGGGTGATGGAGCGAGACTCCAACTCAAAAATAAATAAATAAATAAAAATAATTATATGCTTTGATTTTGTTAAGGATAAATATTTTTAAACCTTCCTATCACTTAATATTGATACCATTTTATTAAAGAAAGGATATTTTATTTTATTTATTTTTTTGAGTTGCCCAAGCTGGAATGCAGTGGCACGATCACAGCTTACTGTAGCCTCCAACTCCTGGGCTCAAGCAATCCTCCTGCCTTAGCCTCCTGCGTAGCAGGGACTACAGTCATGTGCCACCACTCTCAGCGAATTTTTTGAAGTTTTTGTAGGGATGAGGCCTTAATATGTTGTCAAGACTGATCTCAAACTCCTGGGCTGAAGCAATCCTCCTGCTTTGGCTTCCCAAAGTGCTGAGATGATAGGCATGGGCCACCCTACTCAGCCGAGAGAGGATATTTTAATACCAGGAAAATAGAAAATAATTCCTTAATTCATTCAATAAATATTTATTGAGTGCTTATTATGTACAGATATTCTTCTGGGTGTTGGTGAAAAAAACAGAACAAGAACATAAAACCCTTTGCCCTCTTAGAGCTTACATTTCAGTGATATAACCTCAGAATAAAAGATGGCTCTTTAGGTGAAATGAGTTGAGCTCCGAAGGACTCATTACAGTGTCCTTATTGTACTCATTTAATTTATAAAAACCTTGTCATGTGTCAGCATTGGCTCATAGATCAGCATTTGGGAAGTCTGGATCAAGCTTATTTGTATGCTTCCTGGGACAGAACACCAAAGTGATCACAGATGGAAAGAAATCTCTGTTTCTATTCATGGATCTATTCATTGGACAAACGAGGGCATCATCTCTGTTCAGAATAGAAGAGACCAGAAGCACATTCTCCGTGGCCTCTGCAAGAGCAACCTTATTTTTTTCCCTCGATTGTTTGGGATCTAAATCTTCAAAAACACCATTCCCATTTCTTCCAAAACAGATGTCCCTGGGAGCTCCGGATGACCCATTTTACACGGCTAATATCTCTTACTTCCTGAGCTGTCCAGCAGGCTTAGAAATGGAAATAAAATATTCAAACACAGCTGGGCTCTGTGGCTCAGCCTGTAATCCCAGCATTTGGGGAGGCTGAGGTGAGTGGATTGCCCGAGGCCGTGGGTTCGAGACCAGCCTGGGCAACTTGGTGAGACCTCATCTCTACAAATAAAGTAAAAAATTAGCTGGGCATGGTAGTGCACGCCTATAGTTCCTGCTACTTGGAAGGCTGAGGTGGAAGGATCGCCGGAGCCCAGCAAGTCAACACTGGGGTGGTCATGAGTGTGCCACTGTACTTCAGCCTGGGTGTCAGAGTGAGATTCAACTAAAAAAAAAAGTTCAAACACTGACATTGTACCTGACAGACAACTCATAAAAGACGTAAGAGGAAGGCAGGAGCAGCAGGAGCTTTGGTAGGAGTTGGAAGGCGGAGACTGGAAGACCGTTCCCTTAGACCTCCCTAACTGCCCCAGGCTGCCAAAATCCTGAATGTGGAAATAAGATCCTTGCCCTACTTTCACAGCTTTCCCAATCTGTGTGAACGTGGTTAGCTAATTTTGCTTTAGAGAAAAGGAATACTGGCTGAGATCTTTTCTCGAGTTGGAATCTCACTCCGTCGCCTAGGCTGAAGGGCAGTGGCACGCTCATGGCCACCCCAGTCTCAACCTGCTGGGCTCCGGCGATCCTTTCACCTCAGCCTTCCAAGTAGCTGGAACTACAGGCACGCGCCACCACACCCGGTTAATTTTTTGATTTATTGTAGAGATGAGGTCTCGCCAAGTTGCCCGGGCTTGTCTCGAACCCGTGGGCTCAGGTAATCCTCTCACCTTGGTCTCCCAAAGTGCTGGGATTATAGGCATGAGCCACCCTGCCTAGCCTGGCTGGGATCTTTAAGAGAGATCGTGTCTCTCCCTTGGTCTCCAAGTAGAGTTGTGTTTGCATCATTCCTGGTGGCTGCCATTAGGGAGTGTTCCTCTTCCTCCTTCCAGAGCTGCTCAGAGTCTCAGTCTCTTGCTTTGAAACTCCTGCTCGTAAACATGCTCTTCCCAACTCACCTCCCAAGGCTGAGTTGGTGCACTCACATGTCTTTGATAGCTCATTCAATTTCCTTTATTAGCTATGGAATTCATTCTCAGTCACCAGCGCTACTACCAAGAGAAAGGGTGACTGGGTGACAGTGCAAAGCAGTGGCTAACGCTGACATCTTTCCATTTGGCATGAAGAAGAGTGAAGTTAACTTTCTGAGGGAGATGTGTCTTCTTTTATTCTTTAGGCGAAGGCCAAAAATAAATTCATGTTTCCTGAACCCATCAAAACTTTCCCAGGAAGGAAAGTTGTCATGGGAGCAACTTTCTTGGAATGAATGCTTTGCCATGGATAATCTTCAATATGCACAATCAAGAGGTAATCTTTTATATTTATCATTTATCATGTTATTTGATATGTATGCCATATATGTGACTAGCATTGTTTCTGTTATCAATACATATTGGATTAATTTGTTAATCAATGAGTGAACCCAATATGTTTCTAGCCAGCATTATTCAGATCACACTTAGAATATTATGTTCACCAGCACTTTGGGAGGTGGAGGCCAGAGAATTGCCAGAACCCAGGGGTTCAAGACCAGCCTGGGTAATTTGGTGAGACCTTGTCTCTACAATAAATCAAAAAATTAGCTGGCCGTGGTGGTGCTTGCCTGTGGTTCCAGCTGCTTGGAAGGCTGAGGTGGAAGGATCACCTGAGCCCAGCAGGTCAAGACTGCAATGGCCATGAGCGTGTCATTGCACTCCAACCTGGGCGACAGAGTGAGAATCCTACTCAAAAAAAAAAAAAAAAAGAATATTATGTTCAACTCAAGGTCTGCACTCTTTTAAAATTCAGAGCACCATAATGATGAGAAGGCTAAAAAGATGTGTTATGAGGAATAGCTGAACGTTCTGGGGTATTTATTTTGAGAAAAGGAATACTCAGAAAAGACAGCAGAGGTTGTGTTTTTGTTTTTTTTTAATATTGGCATGATTTTTCTGTGGCAGTGAGTTTTCTTCTATATGAGTCCAGAGGTCTGAATAGAAATCAGTAGTAGAGGTTACATGGATGTAAACTGAGGCTTCATATGAAGAAGACATTGCATGGTCTTGGAGGTTTTAGATGGGAGGCCTACTTTGGACAGAGGTTGGGCCAGATATCTTTTAAAGCTCTTTTCTGCAATAAACATATATGTGTGTGCATGTGTGTCATATATGTTAGGGTTCTCCTCCTGTACCCAGACAGACTTTTGTTTGTTTTTTACTGGGGAGAATGTGGACAAGACAGTCCTCTGAAAGTATACTATTTGAGGGAATGTGGCTATGGTCTGTTTGTAGATATACAATTAAACATGCATGAGAACACAGCAGTATTGCCTTAGTTTTATTAAGCACTTACTGCATACCAGATGCTGCCCTAAACACTTCCCATGCATTGTCTCATTTAAAGCTCCCAACTATCTTGTGAAGAGTAGGGGTCATTTATTTATGTCCCCATTTTACAGATGAGACTGAGCTCCAAGAGATCACAGTGAATCTGTCTGAGAGCCTATAGCTAGCTACCAATCAGTCTTGTTAAGGAGGACACGTGACTTAAACACAGCCACACATTCTAAGACTATTCCTGTGTCACAGAGACCAGTGTCAAAGGGCAGAGCCACATAAATACCTGCTGCTAGCCAATTCAATCCCTGTTACCCAATGGGGGAACTGGAAAAGAGAGGTTGAGCTTCTCTTCTGAGAGTCTCCCCCTCCCCCTTGAAGATCCACTTACCTCAGCTATGAGGCGCTCACAGGCCCGTGGTCATGCTGGGCCATGATATTCACCCGGGGTTTTCTTACTATGACGCCTCAGAAAATGTCAACAATCTGTTTTTTAGTTAGAGCAGATGAAGTTTTCTGTGACTTCTTAGTTCTTTTTTGGTACTTGTACGTTTTGTGTCTGTATGTATACGTGCATGTGGGTTTTTGGCTTTGTTTTCCTAATGGATGAAGCTGGGATTAGAGTAGCTGAGCTTTTTTCGCAGGCAAAACCTCCAGATGAACAAGGATGGCTAAATGAGAGGACATGCTTTCCGTAATTTGTCTCAAACAATCACTTAATGGATGCAGGAAATTTCTGCGAAATGGGTGAATAGCGTGGGTCCATTTTGATCAGCCCTTCAATGAAGCAAAGCCCGCTGGCTTTTAAGACCCAGGCAGCAAACAAAAAGTGGTCTTTATCCTCACACACCAAATCTGTGCATCAGTAAAGTGCAGGCCCTGACAGGAATTTCAATTATTTAATCAAAAAGAAAATGAAAGAGGTCTTAAGTGTTGTGATTCGAAGACAGCCTTTTCATAGACCAATCTAGGGTGCGCTCACATTGAATATGAAGCAAAATGGGAAGGAAATTAAGGCAGCTTCGGCTTAAATCATGTGATTGCAAATAGTAAATTAGTTTCTCGATGTTTTCATTTAAGTGTTTAAGTGGAAGGTTTTATTCCTAATGTAGTGTAGTGACACAGAAGAGAACCCTCACGACTGCAGCCTCCCCATCCTCGCCTCAGTGATGCATTTGCCCTGGGGAGGGAGAGGGAGGCAGAGAGGCTGAGATGGAGAGAGAAGGGGAAGCAAAGCTTCAGTCACGTTAAGGTGCTTTTGTTTCAAATTGCTACCAAAGTACGCTTTCACAGCAAACTCATTAATCGGGCAGATGAGTAACGTCTGTTGAAAATGTACTAAGCGAAATGCATTTAATTTGGAAGGGAAATCAGGAGCTGCATTAGTCAGAGCGTATAAATGGCAACATCATCCATTTGGCTGTTGTTTTGTTTGATGTGGACTCACTGAATTTGTTCTTAAGGGATAAGGATTAGGTAAAATCGTCAATGTTGCACTTGAGAGAAAACACAGACTTCTGACTTTCAAAGGCTCCTGGGTGGTTTTGCTGGGGCTGGAACTACAGCCTGCTGTTGGGGTGGGGTGGGGAGGTGGCAAAGGAATCTCTTGGGAAAGTGCTAATTGGTTTGGACTGAGTTGACCTCTGACTGGTGCAACAAGTACCTGGGGGGTCATTTCTTCGCAAACGTGCATCCCTTTGTGTCTGTAATTAGTTTTGATTATTCGGCTGGGAGCTTAGGGTAGTGCACAGCAGGAGGTCAGGCTCTGGGTTCACCCGAAGACCAACAGCAAGGGACTTTTATTTTTTTATTTTTTTTGAGTTGGAGTCTCACTCTGTTACCCAGACTGGAGTGCAGTGGCCGCTCCCGGCCACCGCAGCCTCGACCTGCTGGGCTCCGGCGATCCTTCCACCTCAGCCTTCCGAGTAGCTGGAATTACAGGCGTGCGCTACCACGCCCGGCTGATTTTTTGATTTACTGTAGAGATGAGGTCTCGCCTGCCCAGGCGGGTCTCGAACCTGCGGGCTCAGGCAATCCACTCACCTCAGCCTCCCAAAAGCGCGGGATTACAGGCTGAGCCACCAAGCCCAGCTGCAAGGGACTTTTAAAGTCAAATTAGGCATGGAGGCCTGGTATCTCTGGAGGGTAGATTCACCGGCTCCCGTCTGCAACCCACAGTAGAAAGAGAGTGTGTTTCTAAACTGGCAGCTGGCTTGATTATTCTGTAGCTACCAGCCCCTGACTCTGCCAGTGCACATTTTGGTTCCATTTGTCGCAGCCCTGCCTTTTCCATGAAGTATTCTTTGCCTATCTCAGTCAAAGAGATCGTTTTTTCTCTAGACTTCTAGAAAGTTTTTGGTCTGTGTTGCTTTCAGGACACTGAGTACTGATTAGACACTAATTTTGCTGTCATTCAGCTTTTTTCTATGGTTCAATGGTATTTTTGCTCCCTCTTTTTTCTCTTTATAATAAAAATTTCCAACAAATACAAAAACCAAGAAAATAATATAAGGAGCCCTCATGTATCGATCACCAAAACTTAACAGTTGTCAACTTTCTGCCTAACTTGTTTTTATCTTTTTATCTCCTCTCTCACCCCAGGTTTACTTAATGTAAATTCAGACAAGCCGGCTTGGTGGCTCAGCCTGTAATCCCACTCGTTGGGAGGCTGAGGTGAGTGGATTTCCTGAGCCTGCGGGTTCGAGACCCGCCTGGGCAACTTGGTGAGACCTCATCTCTACAATAAATAAATAAATAAATAAAAATCAGACATCGTGATATTTTACTCTAATCACTTAAGAATGCATCTGTTAGCCAGGTGTGGTGGCTCACAACTGTAATCCCTGCACTTTGCGAGACAGAGGTGAGAGGATTGCCTGAGTCCACGGGTTCAAGACCAGCCTGGGCAACTTGGTGGGACCTCGTCTCTGCAATAAACCAAAAAATCAGTTGGGCATGGTGGCGCATGCCTGTAATTCCTGCTTACTTGGAAGGCTGAGGTGGAAGGATGGCCTGAGCCCAGCAGGTTGAGGTGTGATGGCTGTGAGTGTGCCACTGCACTCCGGCCTGTGTGACAGAGTGAGACTCCAACTCAAAAAAAAAAAAAAGACTTTTTTAAAGAACTTTTTTGGTGTAACTGTGATGTCATTATTACATGCAACAAAATTAACAACAATTCCTCATCACCATTTAATACCTACTAAATACCTACTACATATTCAAATGTCCCCATTTCTCAAAGTATCTTTTTTTTTTTTTTCAAGATAGGGTCTCACTCTGTGGCCCAGGCTGGAGCGCAGTGGTATGATCCTGGCTCACCACAGCTTTGACTTCTTGGGCTCCGGTGACCCATTTACCTCAATCTCCCAAGTAGCTGGGACTACAAGCATGTGCCACAACTCCTGGCTAATTTTTTGATTTATTGTAGAGACAGGTTTCACCAAGTTGCCCAGTCTGGTTTGGAACCCTGGCTCAGGCAGTCTTCTCACCTGAGCCTCCCAAAGTGCTAGAATTACAGGTGTGAACCACCAAGCCTGGCCTCAAAAAGTATCTTTTGAGATTGGTTTGCTCAAAGCAGAATCTCATCAAGGATCACACGTAGTGTTTAATTTTATCTAAGTCTCTAGTCCTCATTTCATTTTTTATTTTCCTCGTGATATTGTCTTTTTCAAGAAAATTTGAAATTGTCCCATAGAAGGTCAGACCTCCTGGGTTTGTCTGTTTCCATACAGGATAGTTTAACTTGCTTTTCTACCCTTTGTCTTTTCTGTAACTTGAAGTTAAATCTAAACCTGATTGGATTCAGGTTAAACACTTGGTACAAATATTTGTAGGTACTTTAGTTAACATCACAACCAGGAACAGACATAATGTTAATTGTCTGACCATTCAGGATGCTAAGATTGATCACTGGGCTAAAGTGGAGAAATCCTGATCTCTCCATATAAAGTTATGTTTTCTTCTTTACAAATAGGAAATAATCTGTAAGGTGATACTTTGGCACCATGAAAAAAATTCAGTTTCCCCCATTTCACAGCCCAGATCAAATGAGGGCCAGGGATCCTGCACTAGAAAGCTTTCTATTTTCTACAGCAAGGAGTGCAAGATATATAGTAACACTCAGTAAATACTGGGTGAAGGATGAATGAATGAATGAATACAAAATGTTTGCAGTGACTAAATTTTACAATTTCACATAATGAGAAATGCTGCAAACCTACCTGTGATTGATACATTGGTGAATGGGTCCAACACCTTTGGAAGCCATGAAATTTCACTGAATGTGGAGAGACTCAGGTCTCAGGTTTTCTAGCTTCAGCTTTGTTCCTAATTTGCTATGTGATTTTGGACAAATCACTTACCTTCTCTGGAACTTATTTGTACAACAAGGAATACAAAAAGGAAAATTTCTAAGATTCTACTAGCCTTGGCATTCTAGGATTCTAAAAATTTCAAATAACTCTATAAACCCAGATAGTTGGAGCCTGCAGATCTAAAACTCATTTAAATCTGGATTTTTTTTCTGTGTATTATATAGTTTTGTGGTGTTGAATAAACCTAAAGGTTGTCATAGCAACCACTCTCTCCACAACTTTTTATCTGATAACCGGTCATTTCAACTCCATTGCCACTTAGGATCTCTGCCCATTATATTGAATTGGAAAGGTGACTGGGGACTTGTTAGCCTTTTATGACATTTTTTAAGTAATAGAAAACACTTGCTTCTTTTCCAAACAAAGTAAAATCTTCCAGGTTGGATCTCTTTTTTTCTTTTTTGAGTCAGAGTCTCACTCTGTCCCCCAGGCTGGAGTGCAATGGCACGCTCACAGCCACCACAGCCTTGACCTTCTGGGCTCAGGCTACCCTTCCTCTTCAGTTTTCCAAGTAGCTAGAACTATAGGTGTGCCCACCATGCCTGGCTAAGTTTTGGATTTATTGCAGAGATGAGATCTCACCAAGTTGCCCAGGCTGGTCTCGAACCGCTGGGTTCAGGCAATCCTCTCACCTCTGCCTCCCAAAGTGCTGGGATTACAAGCGTGAGCCACTGTGGCCAGTTAGGTTGAATCTTTTGAGTGGCTATTTCATCTAGGCGTTTATTTATTAGTTCACTCATTCATTCAGTTAGTCAATATTTATTAAGAATTTATCATGTGCCAGACATTGCACTAGATGTTTGAAATACAACTGGTCCTCCTTACATGGAGTTTGCAACCTGAAGAGGAAAACAATTATAAGGAAGTTATAATACAGTGAAAAAAAAGAACGATGTTATCAGTAGCATGTTGTACCACAGAGGAAGGACCCCTAACGCACCTGGTGGCATCAAGGAAGCTTCTGGGAGGAAGTGATTTTTTTTCTTTTTTGGAAATGATGTTTTAGCCGAGAACCATAACAGATTAAGCCAGTGTGAGCTGGAGAGATGGCTAGAGCAAAAAATGTTCCCGGTAGAGGGGGAAGCATATATTAAGACTCAAAGATGAGAGAGAATAAGTATGGTACGTTAAAGAGTTTAGAGCGCTGGAAAACTAGCAAAGGCTTTATTTTTTATTTTTATTTTTTCTGAGTTGGAGTCTCACTCTGTCACCCAGACTGGAGTGCAGTGGCCGCTCCCGGCCACCGCAGCCTCGACCTGCTGGGCTCCGGCGATCCTTCCGCCTCAGCCTTCCAAGTAGCTGGAACTACAGGTGCGCACTACCACGCCCGGCTAATTTTTTGATTTATTGTAGAGATGAGGGCTCGCCAAGTTGCCCAGGCGGGTCTCGAACCCGCGGGCTCAGGCAATCCACTCACCTCAGCCTCCCAAAGCGCCGAATTACAGGCTGGGCCACTGAGCCTGGCTTACCAAAGGCTTTAAAAAAAAATTATTATTGTAGTAAAGCAAGCATAACATACTCCCAGAGGATTTTAAAGCATGGATGGACATAATCAGATATGCATTTTTAAGTGTCCCGCTGGCCAGTGAAGAAGGATTGGAGGGACTGGTGAAAGAAGAGTTGAGGGACTGTCAGCAGTTAAGATCATGCCATCAGAAACAAAGAATCGAGTGTCACATATTCTCACTCATAAGTGAACCTTGAACAACGACCGTAATACTATAAGAAAGGGATTGGCAGTAGTGGAAAACTGCCAGGGGTGGGAAGGCACGCTCCATCAACAAGAATACCTGTATAATGAACATTTGTATACCTAACCCTGAATTGTACCCCACATCTTTATCATTAAAAAAAAAAAAGATAATGTCATCATCATGAAATTTAAAAGCCTTGAGACCATGTTGTATTTATATCTTCTAAGCTACTACTACTATGGCTGACATCCATAGAAAGTGATTAATAACGTGCCTGTAGTTCTGGCTACTTGGAAGGCTGAGGCAGAAGGATCACCTGAACCCAACAGGTTGAGGCAGGCTGCAGTGGCCGTGAGTGTGCCACTGCACTCCAACCTGGGCAACAGAGTGGGACTGTGACTCAAAAAAGAAAAAAGAGAGAGAGAAAAAAAGAAAGTGACTAATAAGTATTGCTGAATGAATGGTTTTTGTTGACTTACATTTGGAATGGGTTATTTACATTTGGAAACACCAATAATTTACTTTCTGAGTTTTCCAGTACCTTTTCTCTAATTCCTAATGCACAGAAACTTGAGATAAAATTTCCTGAAACATTAACATCCACGGTTACAGCTGTGGTCAAAAACCTTCATTGGTCCCTACTCTCACCCAATTTGCCTTAAAATTAAAAACAGTTTCTGACTATCTTTTAAGTTCTCATTAAAAAGATACTGATCACACTACCAAACACTATGCAACGTTGCCACTCTTGTCATGCTAATTTCAATATCCCACAAATACACCAAGTTCCATCCAGCTCTGACCTCCTGTGAAAGCTTTTTTTCTTAGCTGGAGCAGGAAAGGGGAGTTTCATCAGTTCCATTTCATCTGCCCAGGTTCTATCAATCCTTGATGGCCCAACTCTAGTACCACGTTCCACATGAAGCTATCACCCATTCTGTGTTTGATAGATAATTTCAGTGAAATTGTATTAATGTGAAAGCATTAAGAAGGCCGTGCACGTTGACTCATGCCTAGAATCCCAGTACTTTGGGAAGCCAAGGCAAGGGGATTGCTTGAGCTCAGGAGTTCGAGAGCAGTGCAGGAGGGCAACATAGTAAGACCTCTTCTCTACAAAAAGAAAAAAAAAATTAGCCAGGCATGGTGGTGTGTGCCTGTAGTCCCCGCCACTCAGAAGGCTGAGTCAGAAGTATGGCGTTAGCCTAGGAATTTGAGGCTGCGGTGAGCTGTAATTGTGATTGTACCACTGCACTCCAAGCTGTGCGACAAAGTAAGATCCCGACTCAAAAGATAAATTAATTAAATTTAAGTTAAAACAATAATAGTAGTTTATTTATTTAAATTATAAGTCAAAATGTAGTCTGTAGAAAGTGCCTAGCCTTTGAACCAGTGCAAGGCAGGATGTGAAGGATGTGAATAGCTCTTCTGCCACTTGTCAGCTGTAGTCTCATCAGTCCCCTCTAGGAGCTTTAAACTAATTACATATAAGGGAATTATATTTACTTTGCAGCGTGGATTAGAGACTTTTTTTTTTTTTTGAGTTAGAGTCTCACTCTGTCCCCCAGGCTGGAGTGCAGTGGCATGCTCACAGCCACCACAGCCTCGACCTGCTGGGCTCAGGCGATCCTTCCACCTCAGCCTTCCAAGTAGCTGGACCTACAGGCCTATGCCACCATGTTTGGCTAATTTTTTGATTTATTGTAGAGATGAGGTCTCGCCAAGTTGCCCAGGCTGGTCTTGAACCTGTGGGCTCAGGCAATCCTCTCAACTCAGCCTCTAAAAGTGCTGGGATTATAGGAGTGAGCCACCACACCCGGCAGAGACAACATATTAAAGCATTGAATATAATAGCCATTGCAGAGTAAGTGCTAGAAGCTATTACCCATAATAATAATTAAAATTTTAATCTTGCTGGAAAGTTTTCAGGGCTCTTTTGCATATTTTCATCACAAAATCATCCCTGCAATAGGCGTCTGAGATAGGTGATATCCCCATTTTGCAGACAGAATAACTAGGGCTCATAACGGTTGAGTGAGTTACTAAAAAACGAAAGTATTGCCCTTAGATCATTTGTTTGAGAATTACCTAAGGCTCTCTGATATGCCACAGACAAGAGTACATATTGATATTACTGCTATAGAGAACAGTTTGACAAAGTCTATCAAAATTACAAATTTAATCCAGCAATTTGTCTTCTAAGAATTCCTGCAGAAAAATTTGCATGTGTGTAAAATGATGTATGTATACGATTATTTATTGCACTCATTTACTGCAACATTGTTGATAATTGCAAAATATTGGAAACACTCTAAATATCTTATTATTAGCAACAGAAGACTGCTTAATGAGACAAGCCCAGGTAACTTAGCAAGATCTCATTTCTACAATAAATAAAAAAATTAGTCAGATATGGTAGCATGCATCTGTGGTTCTGGCTACTTGGAAGACTGGGGCAGAAGGATCGCCGGAGCCTAGCAGGCCGACGCTGGGGTGACCGTGAGTGTGTGCCACTGCACTCCAGCCTGGGTGACAGAGTGAGACTCCAACTCAAAAAAAAAAAAAAGAAAGAAAAAAAGAAATCTTGGTATATCCATTTGAGAAAAGTTAAGTTAAAAAAGATGCAAAAGCTGGTCTCAGTGGCTCAGCCTGTAATCCCCCGCCTTTGGGAGACTGAAGTGAGTGGATTGCCTGAGCCCGCGGGTTTGTGACCCGCCTGGGCAACTTGGTGAGACCTCATCTCTACAATAAATCAAAAATTAGCTGGGCGTGGTAGAGCGTGCCTGTAGTTCCAGCTACTTGGAAGGCTGAGGCGGAAGGATCGCCGGAGCCCAGCAGATCGAGGCTGCGGTGGCCGGGAGTGGCCACTGCACTCCAGTCTGGGCGACAGAGTGAGACTCCAACTCAATAACAACCAAAAAAAGGTGCAAAATAATATGTAGTATGTTATCTTTTATGTAAAAAGTGGAGAAAGACTGTGCCTATGCACAAGGAATACATAAACATATATATATATATATATATATATATATATATATATATATATATATATACACATTCATATCTCAGTGTCCCTAGGGGATTGGTTCCAGGACTCCCACAAGTACCACAATCTATATGGATGTTCAAATCTTTGATATAAAATACTTAAATCCCTGATGTAAAACTGTCTAGTATTTGCATATAACCTATGCGCACTCTTTGTATACTTTAAATCATCTCTAGATTACTTATAATACGTAATACAATGTAAATACTATGTAAATAGTTTTCATCCTGCACTTTTAAAAATTGTGTTAGTTTTACTTTTATTATTATTAATAATTTATTTACTTTGGTTAGGGTCTCACTCTGTCACCCAGGCTGGGTTGCAGTGGCACAATCATGGCTCACTGCAGCCTCAAATTCCTGGACCTAGGCCATCCTTCTGCCTCAGCCTCCCAATAGTTATGACTACAGGTGCATGCCATCATGCCCGACTAATTATTATTATTATTATTATTTGTAATGATGAAGTCTTGCTATGCTGCCTAAACTCTTGAACTCTTGGGCTCAAGCATTCCTGCCACCTCGGCCTCCCAAAGTGTTGGAATTACAGGCATGAGCCACTGTACCCAGACTCTTAGAATATTTTTGATCAGTTGTTGGTTGGTTGAACCTGCAGATGCAAAACCTGTGGATAGGATACAGAGAGTCAAGTGTGTGTGTGTGTGTGTGTGTGTGTGTGTGTGTGTGTGATTAAGAGAGGAAAAGGGAGAATTTTTTCACTTCTTAATTTTTGTGTAACTTTTGATGTTTGAATTATGAATATATTGCCAACAGAAAAATAAAAATGCACTTATCTCTCCAAACCACTTCACATAGAGTTTAGGACATGGCAGACACTCAATAAACACTCTTTGCCTGACTACTTTCCTGCCTTTCCCGTGTCCAAAAGAAAACAGACTTGATGTTGACCTTAAAGTAGTTTCTATTTTTGTTTTTTGTTTTTTTTTTTGAGTCTGAGTCTCACTCTGTCTCTCAGGTGGGAGTGCAGCGGCACGTTCACGGCCACTGCAGCCTCAACCTGCTGGACTCAGGTGATCCTTCTGCCTCAGCCTTCCAAGTAACTGGAACCACAGGCACACACCACTATGCCTGGCTAATTTTTTAATTTATTGCAGAGATGAGGTCTTGCAAGTTGCCCAGGCTTGTCTCAAATCCCTGGGCTCAGGCAATCCTCTCGCCTCCACCTTCCAAAATACTGGAATTACAGGAGTGAGCTACTGCTCCTGGCAAATATTTTCTTTTTCTTTCTTTTTTCTTTTGAGTTGAAGTCTCACTCCATCACCCATACTGGAGTGCAGTGTCACGCTCCCCACCACAGCCTCGACCTGCTGGGCTCCGAGGATCCTTCCACCTCAACCTTCCAAGTAGCCGGAACTACAGGCATGTGCTACCATGACCGGCTAGTTTTTTATTTATTTATTGTAGAGATGAGGTCTCACCAAGTTGCCCAGGTGGGTCTCGAACCCGCAGGCTCAGGCAATCCACTCACCTTGGCCTCCCAAAGCACGGGATTACAGGCTGAGCCACCGAGCCCACCCAATATTTTCTAACTTAATATTTTTGACCTCTGGGTGGGGGAAAATAGGAACATAAATATTGCAGTCATCCAATAGGAAGATATTTAAAATTATCTTTAAGGTATCTTCTAGAGCTAAATAGAGAGTCCCCACTCCTACCCAGGAGAAGATTCCTTATCGCTCATCACCTCCTTCTCAGTACTTTTTTTCTTGGCATGAAACAGTCCACAATTATATAAGCCTACTTTTACACACAGACATGGTATTGGATTCATTAATCATTTGTGTCCATCCTAGCTCTAGAGTTTCAGAATTGGTAATTTGGGCTTGTTTATATCTGCTGGTTAGGCCACCATCACCATCACCACTCCTACCACCACCTTCATTATCACCACCACCATCACCACCACTACAATCACCATCGCCACCACCATTACCGCCACTATCACCACCACCACCACTGCCACCACCAAAATCACCACCATCACCATCACCACCACTACTATCACTATTGCTACCATTGTTATCACCACCACCATCCCCGCCACCACCACCATCACCACAATCACCATTGCCACCACTGTAACCAGCACCATCACCATCACCATCACCGCCATTGCCACCACTATTATTACTATCAACATCATTACCATCATCACCACAACCACCATCACCACCAACCATCACCACCACCACCATCACCACTACCACCATTGCCACCACCACCATCACCACTACTACTACTACCACCATCGTTACCATCATCACCACAACCACCACCACCATCACCATTACTACTACAACCACCATCGTTACCATCATCACCACAACCACCACCATTACCATCACTACAATCACCACCACCATCACTATTGTCACCACCACCATTACCACCACCACCATGACCATAAACAGTGGCCATCATCAAATACCATCCCAACCTTCATCACCGCCACCACCACCATTGCTATCAGTATCACTACCACCACCACCACCACCACCAATACCATCATCACTACCATCCACACCTCCATGGCTACTGTCACCACTGCCACCACTACCATAATGATCACCACTGCCACCAACACTGTCACCACCAACCATCACCACCACCACCACTGTGACCCCCATCACCACAACCACCATCACCTTCATCACCACCATCACCACTTCTAACATCACCACCATTGCCACCACTATCATTACCAGCAGCAGCAGCAATAACAGCAGCAATACTACTTATTGAGCTTTGGCTGCATGTCAGGCATTGAGTAAAATGCTTTACATACATTAATGTAATCATTTCTTTTTTTTATTTTAAAGATGTGGGGTACAATTCAGGGTTAGGTATACAAATGTTCATTATGCAGGTACCCTTGTTGATGAGGTGTGATCCTCCCTCCCCTGGCAGTTTCCCTCGACTGCCAATCCCACCCCCTCTTCCCTGGCAGTTTCCCACTATGACTAATCCCTTTCTTATAGTATTATGATAATTGTTCAGGGCTCGCTTATGAGTGAGAACATATGGTACTCTGTTCTTTGTTTCTGTGATAGAACACTGAGTATGATCGACTCTAAATCCATCCAAGTTGCTGCGAAGTCCATATGTTTGTCCCTCTTTATGGCTGCATAATATTCCATTGTGTGTATGTACCACATTTTTTTTTTATCCAGTCCAATTTCGATGGGCAGCATTGTTGGTTCCATGTTTTTGCTATTGTGAATAGAGCTGCAACAAACATGTGTGTGCAGGTATTTTTTTGTAGAATGATTTGCGTTCCTCTGGGTATATTCCCAATAGGGGGATTGCTGGGTCACATGGAAGGTCAATTTCTAGATCTTTCAGAAATCTTCACTCTTGTCTTCCAAAGAGCTTGCACTAGATTGCGTTCCCAACAGCAGTGTAGAAGCATTCCTTTTCTCTGCATCCTTGCGTAATCATTTCTTAAAACTATTCTGTGAGATAGGTAATATTGTCATCTTCATTTTACAAATGAGGACAACAGGGTTTAGGGGAGTTAAGTAAAATTTTCAAGGTTGCACAGCTAGTACATAATGGAGATGGAGCCAGATCTCTAACATAGGTCTGACTCTAAACTTTGTTCTATTTAACACTGGTAATACATATTGACCTCATCACCTTGATATAAAGATGGTAGGTGCGTGTGTGTGTGTGTGTGTGTGTGTGTGTGTGTGTGTGTGTGTGTGTGGCGTGCGCCCGCATGTATGTGTAACTGGAACCTAAAATACTGGAAAAGATGGTTTGAGGTTTGAACTTTGGAATATATACACACATATACATACACATATTCTAAAATCCAGGCTTCAAAATACCCTTTCCAGTACTTTAGATTCTGGCTATTGCACACCATGGTATAAATGTATAAGCCCACTAGTGAGAAGAAGAATTGAGAGACTGGCCTCTTCAGTTAAAGACTATAGTATCAAGTACATTCAAGATGAAAAATAAACAGACTCTATTATTGCTTTACTTGTTTATTTTTCAAAGCTAATGCAGTGGAGTGAACGAAATATGGACTCTGAGGTCAGATAAACCTGAGTTCAAATCCCGGCATACAAGTGGTCTCGAGCTCATGATTCCATCTAAGTGATTCCCTTATTTCCTTATTTGTAAAATAAAAAAAGTTATGATATTCAAATGAGAAGACTAATATATATGAAAAAAATATATGATATAGCATATGAATGCAATTAAATTTGCCTCATTATCCAAATAATCATCATTGTAATACTAAAAAAAAATTATTTAAAGTCAGTCTTTAGGTGATTAAATTATCCCTAATTTCTGAATGACAGTGGGTGTGTTTTTGAAATTACATATAATTTATATGAAAGTAAATAGTTGTAACTTTAATTAAGAAATAAAAATTCTAGCTGGGTGCGGTGGCTCCTGTCTGTAATTCCAGCACTTTGAGAGGCCAAGGCCGAAGGATTGCTTGAGCCCAGAAGTTTGAGACAAGCCTAGGTAACATAGCAAGAACTCATCTCTACCAAAAAAAAAGTCTGGGCATGGTGGCTCAGGCCTATAATCCCAGCATTTTGGGAGGTCGTGGTGAAAGAACTGCCTGAGCCCACTGGTTCAAGACCAGCCTGGGAAACTTGGCAAGATCTCATCTCTACAATAAATCAAAAAATTAGCCGGATGTGGTGATGCGTGCTTGTAGTTCCAGCTACTTGGAAGGCTGAGGTGGAAGGATTACCTGAGCCCACCAGGTCAAGCCTACAGTGGCTGTGAGCATGCCACTGCACTCTAGCCTGGGTGACAGAGTGAGAGCATCCAACTCAAAATAAATTTTAAAAAAGAAATAGCCAGTGTGGTGGTGCATGCCTGTAGTCCCAACCACTCAGGAAGCTGAGGTGGAAGGAGGTCGAGGTTGCAGTGAATCATAATTGTGCCACCACACTCCAGTCTGAGTGACAGAATGAGACTAACTAAAAATAAATAAACAATGAAAAGAGATACCAGTATAATGTTCTTTATAGGCAAATGTCAATTAAACACAACTATTTGCTAATTTGGGTCCAATAACTTATAGAGAAGAGCTAAATCATAATAGAAATGTAGTGAATGTTGATTTGGACATTTTTGTGTTGAAGTAAAATATTTTTTCCCTCTGTGTTTCAATGTTTGAAAATTTAATATTATTTATGTGTGAATAAATATTACATTTATATGATTTGTACTCAGAAGATACAAAGGGGTATACAGGGGAAAACCCTCCTACTCACCAAGTCCCCAGTTGTGAATTTCTTATGTATCTTTCCAGAGGTATGCGTAACATACGCAACCAAATTTGCATAGCTTTCTCCCCATTCTGTACTTTGTTTTTTTCACTTAACAGTATCTCTTAGAACTCTTTTTATTCTGAGTGTTACTATTTAACTGTGATGTGCAAATCATACTGTTGAATACATTTCAGTGTACATTTGTAATGTTGATAGATATTATCAAATTGTTTTCCAAGAGGCTGTACAAATTTATACTATTTGCATCAACATATGAGAGTAATTCTTTCCCCCACAGATTTACCAACAGGGTGGGTAATAAGATTTTTTTCATGTTTTAGCCAGACGAAGTGACACACACCTGGAATCTCAGTTACTCAGGAGGCTGATGTGAGAGCATAACTTGAGTCCAGGAGCTCAAGACCAGCCTGAACAGCACAGTGAGACCTAGTATCTATTTAAAATACAAAATAAAGAATTTTTACATTTTTTACTTCAATAAGTGAAAGATGTTGTCTCAGTACAGTTAAATTTGTGTTCATCTTATTATTTACATCTTTTCAAATGTTGAAGTCTCTTATAGTTTCTTTTCTGGGAACTGTTTATTATCCCTTGCCCATTTTAAAATTGTACTCTTAATATTTTCTCTTGCTGACTTGTAGTAACTTTTTATGTATAATAAATTACCCTGTGTTTGTAAGGAGTTGCAAATACTTTGCCTCAGTTTGTGGTTGTTTCTCTCTTTATCTTCCTTCAGATAATTTTTGCCACCCAGAATTTTTTTAAAATGGATATAGTTAATTTTATCAGTGTTTTCTCTTATGGCTTCTTTTATACATAGAATGGTCTTTCTGGTCATGACTCTGCTAAGATATGATCTGACCATGTACTTTTTGAGCTGTGGCCGACATGTTTTCCTATGTTTTGCCCCCCCCCCACACCTTGGGGAGGTCTCCTCTATCTTTCTGTCTCTAATTTAGTTTCTAAATAAACTATATTTTCCAATCAAAAAAATAAAGGAAAAAAGAATGGTCTTTCCTATTTTAATCTTATTTAAAAATACAATTCAATATTTTTCCTTCTGTTTCCTTTTAAGGTTATCTATCACTTGGTCATTGTAAGACAAATTTAATGTTATCCCTTCACAGGGATAACATTTGTAACTTAAGAAATGGCATAGAATTTCTCATACTTCAAGCCTTTAGCTCCCTGCTCTGGTTCTTTCTTGCTAGCACTTCATGAAACATGTTTTGAATTGAAATGCCAGAGGCAGCATAAAGAACTTCAAGAAAGAAATGCAATGATCTTTTGACCTTATAGACTGAACTAGTCCCGAAGGAGCAAATTGGATGGATTTAGTTCTCCTTACATTAGAACACTGCAATTTTAATATCACATCCTTAAATGTGTTCTCATGTGGGCTCACACCCCAATTTCTAGTGCAAAAACCTTATTTTTGAAGATGCATTTGCCAGAAGCAGCCAGCAGCTCCCTTTCTTTCTGTGGACGTGTCATCCACTTTGGCAGTGCTTAAAATAAAGTACTCAGATAGAAGGTAAGTTGAAACAGACAACAAGCAATATAATACAAAATGTTATGAGTAAAGTGTGTTACTCAGATACTTCTAAAATACATTTCTCCCTTTATTTTGAAGGCCATGGTATAGGCAACTTGGCTAATGGAACCAGGCTTTTCCTTTGATCATCAATAGAATTATCTTTTCGGGAAACTGAGTTCCAGCTCAGATGACAGTTTTAGCTGAGACTGACATGAAAGAGACTTGTTTAATTATTAGCTCTCTGAAAAGCATGTCTTTTTCCTCTGTTTAAATTAATACTTCTTCAGCTGAAGCCACAAACAGGAGCAGCTTTTGTGTGGGGGTGGGGATACATTTGATCATTAATTTTTACTCTGGGCAGTATGCAGAATCTGGTTTTTTGTGTGTCAGCTTCACAGATACAGCCTCCTGTCCCTGGGTGACAGCTTTCAGTCAAATAAGGATAAAAATAAATGTAATTTAGGTGCATTTATTTAATCTAAGATTTGGGGAAAGCTTCGGAAGGCATGTGGCAAGGAGCTTGTCATGTAGTAGGTGCTCAATGAATGCTCAGAATGATTGAATATAATGGGTGGGTAAAGGACAAGTATTGACAATGCACTAGGCTGGTTTCAGCAGCTGCTTTTCATTTTCTGTGTGTGTGTGTCTACACTGGAGAGGGGTAGTAGGGGCTATAGCAACTAAGTACACATGTGCTGTGCAAACACAATAGCCACCAGCCACATGTGGCCACCGTGCACCTAAAATACGGCTAGTCTGGATGGAGATGTGTAGTAAGTGCAAAATACACACTGAATTTTGAAGATTTAGTATGAAAAAAGAATGCAAAAATCTCATTAATATTTATATTGATTTCATCTTGAATAATATTTTTGATATATTGGGGTGAAATGAAATACATTAATATTTCACCTGTATCTTCCTACTTTAAAAATAGTACTCCCTGCTTTTTAAAATGTGATTAGTAGAACATTTAAAATTACCTAAGTGACTTGCATTATATTTTTATTGGGCAGGACTGATCTAGATTTTAGAACTAAATCAGGCAATGAAACATCTCTGCTTTTTTTTTTTTGAGTCGGAGTCTCACTCTGTCGCCCAGGCTGGAGTGCAGTGGCATGCTCACGGTCACCACAGCCTCGACCTACTGGGCTCAGGTGATCCTTCTGCCTCAGCCCTCCAAGTAGCTGGGACTACAGGCATGCACCACCACGTCTAGCTAATTTGTTGATTTATCGTAGAGACGAGGTATCTCTACGCTGCCCAGGTCGGTCTCGAACCCCTGGGCTCCGGCAATTCTCTCGCCTCCGTCTCCCAAAGTACTGGGATTACAGGCGGGAGCCGCCGCGCCCGGCAGGATAGTCTTTACAAGCTGTCTGAAAATTTAACATTTACTCCTACCTGGCTGCCCTGGGGCCTGCGCGGGGAGGGGGCGCCGGGAGTGGGGGGTGGGGATGGGGAAGGGCTCCAGGAGACGGAGGCGACGCTGCTCAGCGTGAACTGCCGGCTTCGGTATGCTTCTTCCTCCCACAGGACACACCAAGATTGAATCTCGAGAGGGTCCCCTCTGAACTCCACCGCGGAAGTAAGACGCGCCAGGCCAGGGCCTCGGGTGGAAGGTACCGACTGGTTCTGGGGACCCTAGCGATTCCCTCGCGATTATGCTCAGGGTCGCACACAGCAGAGCAACTTTCCGGCTTTCCCGGCCTCACCATTTCCCCGAGGGTTTGGGACAGACACATCTCTTAAAGCTTTGAACGCTGGGCCCGGGCGGGATCCGAAACCGTCTGAGGACAAACTCGTCCGCCCGGCCCGCCCGTGCGCGCTGGGCTCAGGCCCCACGACCCGCGCGTGGCAAGCCGCAGCGTGATATATCTGGGCGTCCTGGTGAAGGAGGTGTCCCCGAGGAATCCCTGTCGGCGCCTCCACTCGGGTGCTCGACTCCTGCCTCCACGCCCGCTCGGGCCTGCCAGTGGCGGTCGGTGGGAGTGTCTCAGCCACGGAGCTTTGTTTCCCAACGTCGCTGAAAGGGGAAGAAGACGCTTTCGGGCCTGGAAGTCGGGCTCCTTCCCGAAGCGTCCCGTTTCCCCCTTCCAGTCTCCCGTTTCTCTGGTTCCTGCTGGGGCCTAGGAAAAGGCGGGAGGCCGGACTCCCAAGGGAAAAGCTTCCAGTCTCTTTCTTTCTCCGCAGCACTCGGAAGGCTGGTCCCGGCGTGGGCAGAACTGGGGGGGGGTGGTGGCGGAGACCCTCCCCGTCCGCGGTCATCCCCGCTTCTCTGCCAGCCGCAGGACCTGGGGAGATTGCCTTCGCTTTGGAGGAAAGCAGGACACTGGGTCCGGGGCACACGAAATAGGGGGGCGACAGGGACCGAGGAGACTGTCGGTGTACCCTTCCCTCCTCCGATGCTTCATACCCCCAGAGATGCATACGGCTAAGGTCGGAGGGAGGGTATGCAGGGCCTTGGCTCGAAGGTAACTGTCACCCGAGGCGTTTTTACCACCCCTGCTCTCAAAGGGACGTTCAATAATTTCCTCACCTCTGCTTCTGCGGCAGAAGTTAGTCCCCGCCCCAGAAGGACACTGAAATCCCGCCCCCAAGACTGGGGGCAAATCTGTGCTCTCTATGTGGGGACGGAGGGCAGGGCGCGCGCAGGCACAGGCCAAAGGCTGGCGGTGCACCGCCCAGCCTCGACAGCCACTCAGCCCCCAGCCCGCCGGGCATTGGGAGACAGGCCGGCTTCATTTCCGCTCGCCGGATACCGTAAGCTCACAATGGAAGGGGGTGAACGTCCTTAAAGTGGGGACTGTTGCCCCCAGCCCCTCTTCGCCAGTCTCCTCAGTCTCCCTCCATCCCGGCAGGAGATGGTGGACAGGGCTTAAGGCTAGGACAGGACTTCTGCAAAGTCTGCTGTCTTCCCCTCAGTGGCCACCTGCTCTCAGGTCTTCAGTTATTGCTATGCTAATTTCTTTTTAAATGACATTTCGGACTTCAGGACAAAGCATTCTGGTTTCATTTAGATGCCCACTCGCCAAGATCTTATTTTAAAGTCTCCCCCAGCTCCCTTCCTCCTTCTCCTCACTCTCTTCATCTGCTTGCCATTCACCGGCTCATCCGTATGGAATAGAACGCTCCCATTTCCTGGCGCACTGTAATTTGGGGCCTAATTGATTCTGGTAATTAATTTGTTCTACCTGCTAGATCAGATGGAAATCCTACCCATGCACCCAAGGATTAGCACTTGGCTTTCTCACACCTCCTCTAATTATCTAATAGCATGGGTTGTGCGGACTCAGTCTCTATTAAAACACTTTTACTATTAGCAGTAGTGATTGGAATTGTGATGACGACTAGATTTCAACAAATTAGAGCTTAAAAATGGGGAGATGGAAGAGAAGTGGTTTCTTTTAATTTCCCTGAGTTTAACATCAGTAATTAGAGCAATTTTCAGAGATGCGAGTTGAAATTACCCCTGCTGTGTTGTAGATGATCACCTTAATTTTAGCAAATTGACTCTAGGGAAATAAATGTGACAGATTAGAAAAAGACAAACAGAAAAAACAAAAGATGGGGAAGGAGGGGAATAAAAGGAAAGAGGCTGGGAAAAGGAACAGGAAACAAAAACCCAGTACAATTATTTTGAGGGGCTAGACTCGAAGAAAGCAATATAGCAGAAATAGCAAACCGTGTGAGTGAACGAGGAGAAAGTAATGGAAGTGTGAGGGGAAAGGAAGGATGACACTAAGAAGTGGCTCTGGACACATTTACACAGACCAAATAACTTGACTAACGTATATATAAGCCGTCTGCCGCCCGCGCACTACCTGTTACTGAGGTAAAGAATGTTATGATCATCATCGCGGCACTCTTTATTCACCTCAACAATCCAGTTATTTCTCAGTCATCAACCTAAGTTGAGCTTAGCAATTTAAAGTAGCGGATGCCCCTTCTCCTCTCTTCCTCCCTTCTCCTTTTGCTATCAAAATTATAGAAACTCTTAAAACCTGGGCCTAAATGCCTGAATAAGTGCTTTATCCCTATTGTTTAGGCGCCCTTTTAGTGCCTTCTCCTCTCTAAAGAAGAATTTTTCGGACAACGGAGACTTTTTTCTTTTAGCTTTCTTTAAAAACGACTGGGAACAAAGCGGCTCTTGCGGTGACCGGACAGAAACTGAGGGCGAGAAACCTGGCAGGAACACGAACCCTGTCGGCTCTGCTCTCCCCAGCCTCGGCCGGGCGCGTTCAGCACCGCGGACAGCTCCCACCCCGCCCCGAGCCCACCGTACCCGCCCCTCTGCCTCTGGCGGCCTCGTCATTGGCTCTCCCGGATCCCCTCTCTAAGCTGCCAATTCTCCAACATATAGACCCAACCTACCCAGAAGCCTGTCTTCTTGCCTCTCCAGCGCCCGGGGTAGCCCCAGGCCGAGCAGGGAGCAGCAGAGATTCGAGCTTCGGAGGTGATTGCCGGCTTTCGAACAGACTTGCTGAGACTCTGCCTGCTTCCTACACTTCGTCGCCGGCCCTTGCCCTGCGGCAGGTGCTCCGCTCAAGATGAATCTCAACTTCACCTCTCCTCTACACCAGGCATCTTCTCAGAGGCCCACATCCTTCTTCATCGAGGACATCCTGCTGCACAAGCCCAAGCCGCTGAGGGAGGTGGCCCCCGACCATTTCGCCAGCTCTCTGGCCTCTCGGGTGCCTCTGCTAGACTATGGCTACCCCCTCATGCCCACACCCACCCTCTTGGCTCCTCACGCCCATCACCCTCTGCACAAGGGAGACCACCACCACCCTTATTTCCTCACCACCTCGGGTAAGTATCAGGGGTCTCCAGATACCGGCACCAAACGAGCAAGTCTTCTAGTGCAGACTCCAAGTCCCGTAATGGAGCCGAGGAAAGGCCAGGGCTGGCTCTGCCTGGCTTGGTGGCCTCTTTCCCTAAGTGACAGTGGAAGGTTGGGGGTATGGTTGAGGGTGTGCGAGCTCGCTTGAGGCATTCCAACCCATGGGATTAATTCATGATCACTTCTCACTCCGTATAACCGAGAAGTGTGCCTAACAGAGAGGCAGCTGCAGGCGAACGGGTTTGACAATATTCTGTGGGTCAGTGCTTGGTCTCCCTACTGGTGATCTTTCTGGCCACTTTGGTGTATCTCTTAGTCCCAGTGCTCTGCGGCTCCCGGCTCAGAGGGACACCTTTGACTATCCTGCCCCATGAAACAGAACTCCACTTTCCTTCCCAGAAGCTCAAAACTCTCCTGCCAGCGCAGCCTTCTTCTAGGCGCTGAGCATTCGCAGACTCTGCTGGGGGTGAAGAAGTGAATGATGGTTTGGGCTTTCTGAGGATGAAAGGTTTGGGCTGACCGGATTAAGGGAGAAGGAGCAAGAAAAAAGGGGGGAAGGCGCAGTTCTTTAACCATCATCCCCAACACCTAGCAGTTAACTCGCAATCTTGCCCTCCTCTGCCCCAGTTGCCAGAGTCTCTGGAGCCGGGTGCTAAACGATTTTGATTTCTCCAGCCTGGCAAGAAGCTGGAATTAGCAAAATCTGGTTGGGACAGGGAGATGTGGGGAAAGTACCCAGATTTATTCTGTCTCTCTCCGAAAGGCCACATCCACACTTTTTTCCCTCCGGCCTTTTCATTCCAGCCAGAATAAAATGATTCGTTGAGTCCAGATTCAGGGCGCTGCAATGGAAACAACCTTGGTCGGGCAGGGGCAGGGGCAGGGGCAGGGGCTGGGGAAAGACAGGGAGGCAGTTTGCGAAGCGTGGGCGTTGAGTTTAGCACAAACCCAGCACCGAAGCCGGAAGTGTTTGTGAAGCAGTAACACCCAGACTCTGGGGCACTGGGTTGGAGAGATTTTAAATCCGAGGTCCGGATCCATGCATGCAGGTCCGAATCCATTGGCCTGCGACAGCCTATTCTCGGCTTCGCCGGTGTTCCCCCTCCCACCCCCTCCCCGAAAGCCCACGGTACCGGAACTGCTTGTTTTTGTGCTTTTCAAATTTTATTATTTTTCTGGGATTCACTGATACCGCCTGTGGCAGCTTCTCTCTGCTTGGTGCGTCTGACACCGAGTAAAGCTTGAGAGGGTCGGAGAAGCTTCCCCCGACCAGGCCTGGGAAAAGCGCTCAACCCTTCTGCTTCGCTGGGCTTGGAGTCCGAGGGAAAGTGAGAAAAAGAATGAAGTCCCCAGTGCGACCCCGAAACTGACAAGGAAACGTGAGAGGCCGGAGAGTTTTGCCATGTTGCCTTTGGCAGCCGGGGGATGGGGTGGCTTGAGAAAGAGAAAACGCGTATTTTAGTGGGGCTGGGAGGTTAGAGCGCATCTACTCTTCTACTGGCCCCAGGACAGCACTGTCATCAGGAGTCGGGAAGGGTACGGCGGGGGCGGGGGAGGACAGCGCCTGGACCATTTGACGTTTGCAGAAAAACTTCGAGAGGCGCAATAGACCACCCGGCGCTGGCAGGCCCTGCGGAAGTCTCTCCAAGAAGACATTTTTTAAAGGCTTCGGATCTGTTTTCCAATGTCCTTTTCCGTTTCATTTACTGCTTGTTTTTTGTATTTCTAGATGACCTTCCAGATTCAGATCTCCAAGCGCTATTCTTGCGGCTTTTTTGCCTCCCTGACCTGGGAGAAAGGCTTGAGGAGCCCTGGGGCGCGCAGGAGACGGGTGGAGGCCGAGGAGGGGGGTGGCTGGGGGCTGAGGGGGCGGCGCTGGGGAAGAGGGGAGACGAGCGGGGCGGAGGTCGCCCCCGGGAATCCGGCTCTGGCCACGCGGTCGCTCCTCTCTCCGCAGGGATGCCGGTCCCCGCGCTGTTCCCGCACCCCCAGCACGCGGAGCTGCCGGGGAAGCACTGCCGCCGCCGCAAAGCCCGCACGGTGTTCTCCGACTCGCAGCTCTCGGGCCTGGAGAAGAGGTTCGAGATCCAGCGCTACCTGTCCACGCCAGAGCGGGTGGAGTTGGCCACGGCCCTCAGCCTGTCCGAGACGCAGGTGGGCGGGAAGAGAGGGAGGCCCTGATCTCTCCTCGCCTCACGATACCTTCGGGTCCCCCCTCGGAGTCCCGCGAGCGGGAGTGGCTCCGCTGCCGCCCTGCTCTAGCCTTTTCTCAAGATCCTTAGCAATAGTACCGACACTCCAACCTCACGTCAGGCTTACCCGAGCAAAATTTCTGGAGCCGAGCTCTGGACAGGAAAGAAAAACTCCTCGGGTGACTCTGATGATCATCTCCGGTTTGAGAACTACTATTTCTAGGACTTCTTTGCTTCCCTCTGACCAGGGACGTAACCCGAGTAGGCGGGGTTCTTGTCCCGAGAGGAGCCCACACAAGGAGATCTCTCTCTCATTTCAACCACTTTCCCCGTTGCGAATCCTCACCCCACTCCCAACACACACTCTGGCTCAAGCCTCCTCCCTTGCCCCCTGTCCGGAGTGGAAGAACTTGTTTTTATCTTCCTTCTGGCGCTACTCGTTGGCAATCTTGACACCTTCCTCTGCCCCTCTCCATTGTTATTCCTTGAACTGTACCCAGAAACCCGCGTTGCTGTGAAATAATTAGCTCTGCCAGGCCCGGGTCTGAGTTTCTCTCCGATGAGAACCAGCAAGTTCAGTTCTCAGCTTCCTGTCCAAGAGTCTTGGGGGTCAGGTATTTAGATGTCTCAGGCAGAGGGACGATGAATTGAGCGATCAGCTGAGATGCGTCCACGCAGCACTTACTATGAGCAGTTCTAATTAATAACAGCACCGGTAATTACTGACCATCCCATTCTATTCCTTATCATTACTTTGGGATAGTCACTCCCGGGAGCCTTGGGATGTTTGATTCTCATTCAGCCCAAGACAATAATGTTTGGGCGTGGAGGCTGTCACAACTCGTGGATAATTCGTCAGTGAATTGCAGCCCATTGTCCTAGACCGCAGCATCGGCTCAGAGCTGGAGAAATGACACGATTTTATTTTTATCTCCCCGAAATCAGGTGAAAACGTGGTTCCAGAACCGGCGGATGAAGCATAAAAAACAGCTACGGAAAAGTCAAGACGAGCCCAAAGCCCCTGACAGGCCGGAGAGCCCCGAGGGCAGCCCCCGCGGCCCCGAGGCCGTCGCTGCCGAGGCTCGGCTGAGCCTGCCCGCCGGCCCCTTCGTGCTGACCGAGCCCGAGGACGAGGTGGACATTGGGGACGAGGGGGAGCTCGGCTCGGGGCCGCACGTGCTCTGAGCCGCCAGGCAGGGGAGGGCAGGCGGGGAGGAGACCGCCGGGCCGGGCGCGGTTCTCTCCGGACGGAAGACTCGGACTCCAGTCTCGCAGGAGGATCAGCTCCTGGAAGACAAACAAAACCCGCTGTCCGCCCTTCAGCCGGTGCGGAGCCGCGCGATCCGCGGTTCGGCCTCCCCGCCCTCCCCGCCCTCCCGCCCGCCTGGTCCCCGCCGTGGAGAGAGCGTGCGCCTAAGTTCGCTCCTTCCCTTCTGGGCGTTGTCAGCGTCGGCGACCAGCCCAGTCCCGCGTCTCTCGGCTAATTTTTTTTTCTCCACCGCGATCATAGACCCCTCCTCCCTCACCTCTCGGCCTCTTGCCCCCGGCCCTGTTGTTATCCGCTCCCGCGGCCTCTCCACGCGGACCCTTTGTCCGCCCTTGGGCAGTCCGATTGGCTTCAGGCAAGGGACCGAGTGTCTAAGGCAGAGCCATAGCCGGATCTTTACAACGTCCGGTGCCAGGACAGACTTGCGCGCCTCCTGTCACTAACCTCCCACTGCCTCACCCCACCTCCACGCCCCAACTCTGGCTCACATCCTAAGGCGACTTCTCTGGGCGGCGCTTCCACCTCTCCGGTTCCTGTTCTTATTAGGAGCTCGGGGTTCTGCACCCTGGCACACTTCCTGAGTTTGCCCCCTAGACGAGGATGTCCCTCAACGCGGTCCCTCCTCCGCCTCCCGCGTACTGAGCGGCGCCAGCGCGCGGCGGGCAACTTGGGCAAAGAAAGCGCGTAAAGAAATCTCCCCATTTCTGCCTCCCTTACTTGTTGGGCTCGAGTCCCGCAACTCTTCCACGTTCCACGGGCTACTGATATTTTAACAGTGAGTGTTTCTCAGGTTGTGCGTGGAAATGCTCATTCTCGGTGCGTTTGGGGGAATAGGGAGTTTTCGCAAGATTCAGGCTAAAACGGAATACGCTTAATAGCTTTACGATTAAGAGGAAAGGGACTCGGACATGCACCTGTTTGGGGACTAGCTGGGACGGGGGTCTGATTACCCTTGCTTAGGACCCCTCTCCTTTAGCCCCTGGAAAGTCTCTTACGCTCTTACAGGGTCTGCGGTCTCATTGGATAATAGAAGGCTGGCGGGGCAGAATGCGTTTCCGGGGTCGTTTTGTCACCGCGTCCTTCAGCGCGCGCGCCCCCTGCCCTCCGCCCCAGGCAGTTTCCTATTCCCGGGGGAAATGAACTTGCTGATAACCTCTCATGAAAAGATCCCGTCTCCTTTACTCCAATTTAAAAAAAAATGTTTCTAATTGTTTGATTAATGGTCTTGAGTTCCATCTACGTGGAAGAGGTCACCGCAAATGATATTTTGTGGCTCTGAGATGCTGAAGGCACAGAGATCTCTTGATATTTGGAGTTTGAAATTATACCAATGAATTGTGTGACGACCCTACATACCCAGTTCACTTATCAAATACAGCAGCTGCGCCAGAGGCGACCTCAGCTCCCGAGCTTCCTTTTGCTTCTGGTTGTGTCTTTAGGTAAATAAACCCAGGGAAACGGGATGAACCTGTATGGTTGGGCAGAATCCTGACCCTTGGGTTCTAATGATTAGTAATAATTTTATAAACCACAGATATGTGAGCTCTGGTTACATTTAAATCTTTTTGTTTTCTCATTTCTCCAATGAGGAGATGAATCCTAAAGATTATTCTAGGTCTAAATTCTGTAATTCTTTGAATGTAGCAGTAGGCTCCCCCCCCCCCGTCTCTCTACAATAGATCTGTCTAAGAAATATTACCTGTGGCAAAGATAAGTGTCAGAGTGAGAGCTTTATCCAGTCTGCATCATTTAGGAGGCAAAATGATTGCTCTTAAAACATAAGTCTTATATATAGCCTTTTGGATTTTCCGAAGTGCTCTGGAGTCAATCAATGATCTTGTGAGTCACAGAGGACAAGGATTCTTTTTCCTTTTCATAGATGAGGAAACTGAGACTTGGCAAGATTGAAGGATTTACTCGTGAAATCAGGGCTAGCTAACAGCCAAAGGGGGTAAACAATACCTCTTCTGACTGCGTATTCACTTCTTTTGCATATAGCTTATTATTTTGGGGGAGGATAACAATGTGTTGGTTGGCATTCTGCCTCTATCACTTTATAAGATCACCACTCTTATTACTTTAGACTGTGTAGATGTAGATATTAAAAGCAAACATGGGTTCAGATTTCTCCCTTTTCTCCCTGTTTGGATAATGGCAGTACAGATTTAAGCCAGAAGTTTACAGCAAATGCTTTACAATAAGACAAAACATTTGGTTAGAGAGGGGGAAAAAAGTGATTTGTAAATGAGAATGTTCCTGATAACCAGGAAGGGAAAGTAGATACTGTTACATGATTGTGGAGCCAAGGGTAAATTCTAATTGTTCGAATCCCAGGAAGAACAACTACTAAACAGGATTTGGAAAGAATCTTTAAAGTGAGTAAAAATACTGTGTATTTGGGGAAAAGGTATGTGTGTGTGTGTGTGTTTAAATTAGGTGGTGAACGCATACTCAAAGCACCAGGCATTTATGGGTTTACGTTGAGTCCGAGGAGCAGATTAGGTGCATTTCATAATGTTTTGTCTTGAGAAAGCAGGTACATAGGAAAGTTGTTAGCACATGCACAGCTCTGTCTGACTGGAGGCGGGATGAATCCCGGATCCCAGGGAATAGCCGGGTCTTTGATTCATGGACATTAAACATGGAAAGATGTTCTTTCTTAATCCTGATTCTCCCCTTATGGCTGTTGTTTGCTGGATTGGGTGGCAAAGGAAGAGGTCAGAACTGTGGTACCAGGCACACTCACTATGGCGTGGTTTTCTTATTTTTAAAAATACACTGAAATCAGTAGCAGCAACTCTAGTAGTAAAGTACTCTTGTTTTCCTTTTTGTTTTTATTTTCGTATACTAAGCTAGTGAGGGTGATAAAGGACAGACACAATTTAGTCTCAATTGAATGTAGCATGACAGCACTTTTTGGTTTTGGCCTTTAATACTGATCAAAGCTTCCATAGGCTGAAAAGGTGTTTTGTCTGAATAACCCGGCAGAAGCAGCAAAAACTTCTTAAAATAGCCAAGGTGGGCAAGTTAACCCAGATCTAATCCCAAATGTAATAAATAATTTGTTCCCTATTTGTTCCTAATGCTCTGTCTCTGATGGACTTTATTTTATAGATTATTGGAGAGGTACTCTTGATAATATTTCTGCTCACATGACATAAGCACGTAAGAAATGGACCACATACCATCCAGCCCAGTATTAGCTGGTGGCGGCTCTAAGAAATGCTTAACTGGAATCCATGACACCACTTCAAAAGACAGAGGACTGACTTTTGTCTGTGTATTTGACAATTAGAGAACTAGAGATGTGAAGGCACAGAGCAAGTAAAATGCTTTCTGGTGCTAAGAGAATCGTGCAATAAACATATTTAGTTGAAGCAGTGACTCTTGGGTCTTCCTGAATTGGACCAATATATGTGTAAAAATAATGAGTTAATTGAAGTATTTTGGCCTGGCGTGGTGGCTCACACCTGTAATCCCAGCACTTTGGGAGGCGGAGCCCATGGGTTTGAGACCAGCCCGGGCAACATGGCGAGACCTCATCTCTACAATTAAAAAAAAAAAATAGTCAGGAGTGGTGGAACATGTCTGTAGTTCCATCTACTTGGAAGACTGAAGCAGAAGGATTGCCTGAGCCCTGCAGGTCAAGGCTGTGGTGGCTATGAGCATGTGACTGCACTCCAGCCTGGGCAGCAGAGAGCAGAGTAAGACTCTAACCCCCAAAAGAGAGAAATGTTTAGTGTATTATATTTATGTTATGTTCTTGATGCCATATTTTAAAGAGTGCATTAGCAAGCTAAAATTCATCCACAGTATATAGGATCCTGTATAGGAAAGGGTGGGAAAACAACAAATAAAGAAGTGCAAGTTTTTTTACCTTGGAGGATCAGGGCTTTGGGAAGGAGTGTGAGAAGATGGTTAGCTATGGTACTTGTATTTCAGTGGTTATGGGACTTTAAATACCAATGGGTATATCTATTCTGTCATGCCAAAGAAGTGAGAACCAGAACCAATGGGCGGTTCCAGGGAAGTGGATTTTGGAACAACATTCAAGTGTCTCCTACAGGTCAGGTACTGTTCATTAATAGAACAGGCAAAGTCCACAAGGGAGACTATCTTTTCACTAGAAAGCTTAAAAGAGGCTAGAAGGCAAGCCATAAGGGATTCTCTATTATAGATTTCTTCATTAGAGGGAGAGTGGGTTAAAGATCCTGTATAGTTCTTTCTAACTGTTAAGATACTGATATTCTATCTTCTTTTTATAAGAAAGGAACTCTAAGTTCCAAGGTATTAAAATTACTTGTTTTCTCACCAAGATTTCAATTCATAAACTCTAATTTAAACAACTAGATCCATAGCAATGAGAAGAATTAAGATAAGAAGGAGAGAAAAAGGATATTTCTTTATTCATGAAAGAAGTCTCAACACTTCATTCTAGAAAGTAAGTCAAAACAAAGTGATGCTCCATTAAGTCAAGGACAAAGATATACTCAAGAAGAAATTGTCAGTGCTGGAAGAGATATTCGACAGTCTAAGCCCTTCATTTTATAAGTTGAAGAAATTAAAATCCAAATATAATGAGTGCCTTGCCAACATCACATAAACAGCGGCAGATTTAAAATTAGAAGCCAATTTTAATTATCATGTGTTGCAGGTAACCCGTGCTGTTAGAAAAATGATGACGGGGCAATTGTTGTTGTAGTATGTGGAGAAGAAGACTTTTGGGAAGTAAATCGTTTATTTATTTATTTATTTGTTTAATTTTTTGAGTCAGAATCTCAATCCATCGCCCAGGCTGGAGTGCAGTGGCATACTCACGGCCATTCCAGCATTGACCTGCTGGGCTCCGGCGATCCTTCTGCCTCAGCCTTCCAAGTAGCCAGAACTACAGGCACATGCTACCATGCTTGGTTAATTTTTTTTGATATATTATAGATACAAGATCTCACCAAGTTGCCCAGGCTGTTCTCAAACCCATGGGCTCAGGCAATCCTTTCACCTTGTCTTTCCAAAGTGCTGGGATTACAGGCTTGAGCCACCGTGCCTGGCCTGGAAGTAAATTTTAAAAAAAAATTTATTATAAAGATGTGGAGTACAATTCAGGGTTAGGTATATAAACATTGATCATGCAGGTACCCTTGTTGATGAGGTATGCCCCTCCCTCCCCTAGCAGTTTCTCTCAACTGCCAATCCCACCCCCCCGACAGTTTCCCACTAATGCCAATCACTTTCTTATAGCATTATAATTGTTCAAGGTCCACTTTATGAGTGAGAACATATGGAACTCTGTTCCCCGTTTCTGTGATAGATCACTGAGTATGATCGGCTCCAAATCCATCCAAATTGCTGCAAAGTCCATGTATTTGTCCTTTATGGCTGCATAATATTTAATTGTAAAAAAATTGTAGCTAGAAATTATTTACTAAAATCTAGATCAACTTTTGAAAAAACTTTGGATTAAGAGCAATCTGAAATTTGAATGGGCTTTCCTGAAGGTACTTAATCCTTTAGCCCTGTCTTCATTCGAGCCTTTTAGAAAATGTTCTTATGTCCAATAGGATGAGCTAGATAATCTCTCAACTATCTTAAATTTCCACATCTCTCTATTCTAAAAAATTTTGACTTGATCCCTTTTAATTAAAATTTTAATCTTAAGATGAAGCAACTGAGTGTCAGAAACACTGACTTGTTCAATGTTATACAGCCTATTTGTTTGGTGAGTTATAGAATTAGTATGTCCAACCAGGCGCTGTGGCTCATGCCTATAATCCCAGCACTTTGGGAGGTAGAAGCAAGAGGATTGCCTGAGTCTAGACTATCCTGGGCAACTTGTCTCTACAATAAATAAAAAAAATTAGCCAGCCATAGTGGTACACGCCCGTGTTTCCAACTATTTGGAAGGCTTAGGCTGAAGGATCACCTGAGCCCAGCAGGTCGAGGCTGTGGTGACCGTGAGAGTGCCACTGCACTCTAGTCTGGGTGACAGAGTAAAACGCCTACTCAAAAAAAATTAAAGTCCATCTAAAGTTCAGAGATAATTCTAGTAAACATTTAGGAGATGAAAATTCAAGACGGTTCTCATGTTTTCTCCATTATATTTTCTGGTAGTAATTGTCCCTCCCAACAGCACATTTATTTTCCATTTTATTTACTCCATTCTTCTCAGAATTCTCAGTGTGTATTCCAATAATCTTTCTGCCATAATTGTTTTGCTTTTTGAGTTTGAGTCTCACTGTCACCCAGGTTGGAGTGCAGTGGCATACTTGGTCACCACAGCCTCAACCTGCTGGGCTCAGGCAATCCTTCCACCTCAGCCTTTCAAGTAGTCAGAACCATAGGTACACACCACCATGCCTGGCTTATTTATTTATTTTTATTATTATTTACTATAGAGACGTGGTCTTGCCAAGTTGCCCAAGCTGGTCTCGAACCCCTAGGCTCAGGCAGTCCTCTTGCCTCAGTCTCCCAAAGTGCTGGAATTACAGGCGTGAGTCACTGTTCCTGGCCATAATTTCATGCGTAATGATTTCATGAATCTTCTCTTATTACTTTCTTCATAGTATGGGGAGCCACATAGATGGCATGGCTGAGAGGCTTAAATTCTAATCTTACTTTTGTCATTAATAACATTATTTCTCTTAGTAGGCATCTGAAAAACAAGGGGAGCACCTCATAAATCAGTTAAGATTGGTGAGGGAATGAGATAAGAATTGTGAAAGTACCTGTTGTGAGATCTTGGGTGAAACGAGCCAGAGGAAGATAATGAATAACAATACAGATCTAAACATCTCAGTGATTAAGTCCTTGATACCAAACGACATAGGACTACAACTATTACAACACGGTTAACTAAAAGGTCTTGTGTCTCAGCACATAATTACAAAGTGGCTATTATGTCTCTTTCAAAGGAACTTTATTTTATTTTTTAATAACTTCAACTTATTTTCTCTGTCTGTCATTGTCCTGTCTCTTGGGTTAAGAGAGTACTTTGTCAGCCCTGAATGAAACAGGATCCAGAGCCTTCATCAAGGATATTTCATTTAGAACACTTCTTCCCCATAACCCCTTAACTTATCCCCTCATCCTGCCCCAGGGTTTTTGTTGTCCTATTTGGTGACAGACATAATGCTGTGTGGGGAGGGAACTTAGAATTCAAACTCATGGGAGTAGGCTGGCACGGTGGCACATGCCTGTAATCCCATCACTTTGGGAGGTAGAGGGGAGAGGATTGCCTGAGTCCAGGGGTTTGAGACCAGCCTGGGCAACTTGGTGTGACCTCGTCTCTACAATGAATTTTAAAAAATCAGCTGAGTGTGTGGTGGTGCATGCCTGTAGTTCTAGCTACTTGGAAGGCTGAGATGGAAGGATCGCCTGAGCCCAGTAGACAGAGGTTGCGGTGGCAGTGAGCATGCCACTGAACTGCAGCCTGGGACAGAGTGAGACTGACTCAAAAAAACAAACAAACCCCCAAAACAAATTCATAAGAACCCTCTTAAGTGACAAAGAATTGCCTGTGATTCCAATATGAAATCTACCAGGGGAAATCTACAATGTAAGCTTCCTTCTGAAGCTTTTTACGTAATTTTTTTAGCTGGAAAAAAGGCACATTTGACTCTATCTTTATGGCAAGAATAAGTAAGAGTTGTAAAAAATATTGATTAATATAATCTTTGGGAATCAGTTAAACATTTCTTTTTTTTTTCTTTTTTCTTTTTTTTGAGTCGGAGTCTCAGTCTGTTGCCCAGGCTAGAGTGCAGTGGTACACTCATGGCCACTGCAGCCTCGATCTGCTGGGCTCAGGCGATCCTTCCGCCTCAGTCTTCTAAGTAGCTGGAACTACAGGTGCATTCTACCATGCCTGGCTTATTTTTTGATTTAATGTAGAGACAAGGTTTCTACAATAAATCAAAGTTGCCCAGGCTGGTCTTGAACCCCTGAGCTCAGGCAATCTTTTTGCCTCGGTCTCCCAAAGTGCTGGGACTACAGGCTTGAGCCACTGCGCCCAGCCAAGCTAAACATTTCTAACATCCATTCTTCCCCGCCTTCATGGCTATAGATAATTAAGTGTACTTGCCAATATTTCTAATTAAAGAATGGCCAAATAGTCTTTATTTCTTCTCAGTGCTTGCCTTGGGATGAAAAATAAGCTGTGGAAAACAATGGGAATAGAAATGGCAGGGTGATTCCTTATCCTGTGTTTCTAATGGGGGCAATTTACAAGCTAAGAGCAAAAATAAACCAACCAAACAAACAAACAAAAAACTAATACTGCATGCTTGCTGTGCTCTTTTTGCATCTAATATTTCTCCTTCAATTTCTAAGTTCTCTGTTTTTAAAACCGGGGCTTTATTATTTACATGCTCATATTGTTTAAAGAGTCAAAGAGTTCTATAAGAATTTTTAGAAACAGTAGTACACTGTCTCCACCATTTTCTTCACTAGAGGCAACTACTTTCTATTTTTGGCTGATCATTTTGGTATCTATCTCCATGTTTCTAAATAATGTCACTGAATTGCTGCTTTTTGGTATTTCTGTTGTAGAAACTGCCTAGTATTTCACACTATAATATGTGAAAATTCCATTTTTTTCTCCCCTGTTCCCACCATATGTGCATCTTTACATTTCTCTCCTAGTATGGCAATTTTGGTGAGATTATTATCATGACATGTATATGCAGTTCTCAGCTGGGCCAGGTAATCAACTACTTTTCTTTTGTGTGATGTTTTTGTTTTCCTTGGAATTAATACTTGTCTTATTTTATTATTCTTAATTTTGGGGAGGACAGGCATGGTGGCTTACACCTGTGATCCCAGTACTTTGGGAAGCTGAAGTGGGAAGATCACTTGAGCCCAGGAATTTGAGATCAGCCTGGGCAACACAGTGAGATCTCATCTCTACAAAAAAGAAAAAGAAAAAAATTTAGCTGGGCATAGGGACGCATGCTTTTTGTCCCAGCTACTTTGAAAACTGAGGTGGAAGGATTGCCTGAGCCCATGAGGTCAAGGCTGTGGTGAGCTGTGATCATTGTGACCATGCCACTCAGACTTCATTCAGCCTGAGTGATAGAGTGAGACCCTGACTTAAAAAAATAATAATAATGCACTTATGACTAAGTTAACTCCAAACTTTTTTAATTTGTCTATATCCCACTCAAAAAATATTCACATATTCCTAACATTTCATTTTCCCAAGCAAATTTCTCCCAGAGCCTTCTTCTCTGCTTCACTCTGGATTCTGTCTATGAATCTCCCTTCCTCATCATCTTGGGCATTCTTTTCATTTTATTTTACTGTTTCCCATATCTTTTTCTTTCTTGGTTTATGCTCTCATTTCGGTGGAGCATAGCCTGTTATCATTTCTTGAGAATCGGTCCATGAGGGGTAAATGTTTTGAGATCATCATTGTCTTAAAAAAAACTTTATTCTAGTCTCATGCTTTATTAATATTTTGACTAATATAGAATTCTAAGTTGGAATCATTTTTGAATACTTATGAATCATTTTGAATGCATCACTCCACTTTTAGTTTCGATTGCTATTGTGAAGTCTAAAGCTATTTTGATTTTTTGTGTATTCTGTTTTATTGAATAAATAAAAGAATTTCAGTTTTGGAAGCTTATAAGCCACTTTCTTTGTAGCCAGTGTATTGAAATTTTACATCATTTTGGTATCTATATCTCCATGTTTCTAAATAATGTCACTGAATTGCTGCTTTTTTAGGTCTATTTTTATCCATTTTTCTGGATACGCAATAAGATTTTTCAGTCTGAAGACTCTTTTTTTTTTTTTTTTTTTAGTTATGGGGAATGTTCCTGAATCCTTTGATGATTTCTATTCCTATTTCTTGTTCTTTTTTTTTTTTGAGACAGGGTTTTTCACTTTATTACTCAGACTAGAGTGTAGTGGCATAATCATGGCTCACCGTTGCCTCAAACTACTGGAATCAAGCAATCCTCATGCCTCAATCTCCCGAGGAGCTGGGACTACAGGCGCATGCCATCACGTCTAGCTAATTTTTCTATTTTTTGTAGAGGCGAGGTCTTGCTTTGTTGTTTAGGCTGGTCTTGAATTTCTGGCTTCAAGCCATCCTCCCACCTTGGCCTCCCAAAGTGCTGGGATTATAGGCATGAGTCACCATGCCCAGCCTCTATGTTTCTTATAGAGCTCCCATAATTTGTAATTTTACTGAATCCCCTGTATTTCTTATCTTTTCGCTCCACCTTTTTTTGCTCTGATTTCTGAGAAAACTCAATGCTATCTTCTAACCTTACTTTTGAGTTTTAATTTTGAGTTTCCCTACTGTACTTCTAATTCCCAAGATCTCTTTTAATTTTCTTGTCCTTTTAAACATGATATTCTGTAACATATCCTCAGATTTCCTTGGATGTCTGCTCATATTTAAGTGTGAGGAACTGAAAAGTTGATAGGAAACTATGAGTACATGGGTGGGACTTGTTGACTGAGTGCCTTACTGCAGGATAACATGTTGAGATCTTTAGTTGGAGAACCTCTGAAGTCAGAACTTTTAGGCCTTTTTTTTAGGGTGGTCAAATTCCCCCAGAGAAGAATTTTTCAAATGTCTTCTTGTTGGATGAAGTCCCAATGTTCTTGGAGCCAAGAGGAAGAAGAGGACCAGAGGTCTCTGTATTTAAACACACATGTTCACTCTTGACTCTTTTTTCAGTACTGTGTATCCTCAACAAAGCCAGTTGTCCATCACTTCGGAGATATTGGGGCTGTGTCTCTTACTGGGCCAGTGGAGGGGCTATGCTTGGCTGCACAGAAATTGGGGAATAGATTTAGAAGTCTAACAGCTCTTAGACAGACTTTCATCCAGTCATCGTTCAACCCTCCTCATTTCCATTCACTCTGAATTCCAGAGATAATAGACACCACCAATTCCTGAGCATCTGTATTCTATAGTGTACATATTCTATAGTATAAATCGGATTGATTCTTGGCTTTCCCTTTGCTAGTTCACGATTTAGTGTTTTTGAGAAATCTGACATACTATGACACGTGAAAAAAAATTAATCTTTTTGGAGTCTGACAAGTTTTAAAAACAACTCATTCATGTGTTCTCCAGTTTTCAAAACTTTACTATTGTCCTTCCTCTCATTCTCCCAGTTCTTATATGTTTGTGCCTTTTAACATTCTTTATTGTGATTTAGTGGAGACTTGTCAAGGGAGTGAAATAGATTTGTGTGTGTGTGTGTATGTGTGTGTGTGTGTGTGTGTGTGTGTGTGTGTGTTCAGTCTTCCATATTTATCCAGAGGTCTCATAATTTGAATTTAATGTCATTTTATTGTGACCTTTACAATGAGCGATGGAGGTATTGGCACTTCACCTTGATATTTCTTTTATGTAACAGAATTACTGAGGTATAGGATAATTGCATTATCACTAAAACACTCTAAAAGGTTGATTTGCTCACTAAAGCTCTGTCTGCTTCATATGAAGTGTTGCAGTACCAATGGCTTAGGGTCTACCAAGTTGAGAGAATTGGAAGTTAGAGTTCATTTTTCAGAATCTTTGTCTGTGGAAGTTTCTGAATAGTTCTACAGGATACTCTTAAAAGTATCATGGTGAGGGAATTTTCTATTTCATTTTCCTTGCTCTCAGATTAATCTAAAACCTAGGTCCCTAGTTGACTGAAGAGAGGGGAGGAACAGAAAGGATAAACAGAGAAAGCAAGATACAGATACAGACACACAAACAGACACACACACACATACAGGCTCCTAAAGAGAATGGTACAAACAGGACAGGGAGAATTGGGAGGTGACCAATTAAGACATTAAGTGTTTTGTGACACATGGACGCATCTGCATTTTGCCCCCAGAACAAGGGCCATCAGCTCATTTTCAGAGGGCTGCTGCCTTCTGCAGCTCACTCCTCAGATCAAAGCAAGACTGTCTGCTTGCATTTTCCAATCAGAATGGGGATGCTAATTTATACTCCTTAATGTGCGATGGTAAGAGACTCCTTCAATTAACTGAATTCTATAGCCAGCAAAATAAAAGGTATACAAAGAGGCGCAGGCTGGAAGAGTCGAAATTCTCATTAAATCAAAAGGTCCAGTATTCATTACCTCGTGCATCTGAGGCTAAACACTAAATATGGGGATCATCAAAGGAGGTTTAATGGGTTAAATTGAGAATATAATCTAATTAAAATATTAGGCATGGCTAAATAGTTCTTTGATATTCATCTAAAGATTCCATTAAAAATAGGTGCTTGAGGTTTGTATCATAGGAGATTATCAATTTTAAGTAGATACAACAAATTTAGGGACCTCATCAGCACTACTTCGAAGTGTCACCATTGTGTGGAAGCTGGGGAAATGGGAAAAAATATCACTGCCAGGTGACAGGGTGGAGATGGGATATGAGGCAGGACCAACTGGGTTTCATGATAGTGATTTGATAGTTGTCTGGATGGTAAAAAATAAACTGCAAGATTAATCTGGACGATGAATTTGACACTGAGGGAAGTGTACAACGTAGAGTGGTACATTGGTTTCAGTGCGTTCTTGATGTCTTTCCTCTGTGCCTACAGCTTCCTAAAGGATGGCTTATCAGATTTTCTGGCTTTTAAATTTCTGAGTTATTTCCTCTCCAGTCAAATTTGCACCATGAAAATACCTACCAAGAATACCTACCATTTAAACGTCTTTCGCAGAAGCCTGAGACCCTATCAACAGAGAATACCCTGAAAGGCCAGTTAGCACTCCAGTATCAGAGCCGGTCTCTACAAGCTGCCAATTCAGTAAAGGATATTTATGAAACCTTATCAGAAATCAGCAAGGCTTCACAAAATACATTTGCCTGAAATGCTCGCATCAGTGTAATCCTCTCAGCCTGTTAGAGTTATTTGATAGTGGAAGGCCATGTATTCAGCTTACTGAAAATTAATTACTTACATTACCCAGGTTTGCAAGGGGGGAAATGAAAAGGCAATGGAGAGGCAGCAAGGGAGATCAACCCTGTTCGCCAAGTTCATTTCTCCTCTCTTCATATTTTCCAAAGAGTCCCTGGATTGAGGGGCAGAGAGAGCTGAAAAATCGATTCATTTTGCTCTTATTGTATCTTGTAACGTATGTGTTTTCACAACATTTTAAGTAGGTCCTAACTTTCCAGTTCTTTTACCAAGTCAAAATTAAGTAACTAAACATGAAAAATGGAAATGTTTCAGACTGGGGAGTAATTTCGGGAGTGAAATGAATGAATGAATGAAAGAATTTGGCCATCCAGAGTCTTTTGCTTTCTGTGGCCAAGTATTTGCTTAGAAAATTGGATATTTCGTGTTTTCTCAAGCTCTTTGTGAGGAGGTGCATGGTTTTGCTTAATAAAGCTACAGGGTGAGAAGAAACAAATGCTATACTTAGTCTGGAGGCTGTGGGGTGAGGGGACAATTCTGAATATTGGATTTTCAACTGCTCTGAGATCCTACTTCGATATATTTTAAAAAGTGGGATAAATATCTAATTTTTATTAGAACACATCTCACCTTTATTTTGTATTTATAAGAATAATAATTTTGTCTGACAATACAGAAAATAACTTATAATCACTGACAGAAGGAGAGGGAGAGTGAGCATTATGAATAAAAAAATCCACAGTAAATCAAAATCCCACTTTGTGCCACAATTTAAAATCCTTTTCTTAGCAGGGAAACAACTAAAGAAACAAATAAATTATTTCTGTATCTTTTTGTCTCTCTGTCTTTACACATTGGGAATAGAAATTATGAAAAGGCAGCTAGCATTAGGAGAAGTAGTATAGTTATCCTACGAATGCTTGGCAGTTGGATGAAACACGTTTTATTCAAGTCTTATTCTTACTCTAATTTTTAAAAAAGGTAATCTTAAGAAAAGGCATATTTAGGAGAGCAACCTTGATTTTGCCTTAAGAACTTTACATTTTCAAAGTTACTTCTAACACAGTGGCAATAGGTATGTTTTGAAGTATATCTTGGGAGAGAATTAGCTAGACTCGTGTTGATATCTGAAGACTATCACCCACATTTAATTCATTTTGTGCTATTTTTCAATAAGTAATTAAAAAAGAATCCCCCTGAGTTGTTCTAGTCTGCTATTGTAGGCCATTTGCTATCAACTCAAAGTTCTCAATTAGCTCCAGTGTTGTTATAATTACTGGACGTGTTTTCATACAACTTCCAGTTAATAACTGTTGGGATGAAGAGTCACTTTCTCACTGTAGTCTAGACTGTGCACGTTCATGCTTGCTGTGATGTTTTGACAATGATTCATTAACCAATAATAAGGCCCCAATTGGAACCATTAGGCATCAGTGCCTTGCTAGGCTTACCTTTTATTTTGTTCCTCAATATTGTCTTTTCTTGACTTGGTTTCTGGATAACTCCCAAGAGACTCCTTACTATACAAAAGAATATCATGAAGACAGCTGTCATTAAATCCAGCTACTTGTAAAAAAGCTCTCTTTAAGAGGATGCTCTTATTGGAAACTCAAGATGGAAAAACATAATAAAAAGGAGGCTGTAATAAGAGACAATACATGGTTTAAAAGTCCTTTATTTGCACCAGCTCATAGAAATTAGGCAGATTAGGTACTGTATCTTTCAATGTTTCAATGGCATATATAGATATATATTTATATATATTAAACATCTGGCCAAATATAAGCCCTTCCTCATCACATCACTGAAGTTTGAAGTTCCTTGTTATCTAATTGATAAATTGCTTTTTTACTTCTTGAGTATTTGAAACAAAAATGTGATAAAATTGATCATTGATATATTTGGGCCTACAAAAGATCAATATTGTTTTTATTAGTACGATTTATTTTAAAGGAGGAGCAAAAAAGTGTTTTGTCATTCCCTGGTTCTGCAAAATCTGCCCTGTCTTAGTATCATGGTAGCTTAGTGGCATTCTCTGGATCTTACTATTGTCAGATGACTTGAACCAAATGAAGGACCATTTTGATCCATTCTTTGATCTCACCCCTGAACTTTCAGCAAATCCATTTTAATTCTTTTGCCAAAGTCAGTTTACATGCCACTTGGCACTCTATAAAGAATTTTGATGTCCTAGAGTCTCATGTACCTGGCTGAGACTTGCCTTAGGGGTAAGGATGCTGTGAAATGTTGTTTGATATCAACTGAATCACCTAATCTGTTTCAGCTAGGTGTGTGGGTTCTTGACAGTATGTGTGAAAGTGTTTGAAGGATTTAACAATATTTAGGCTCACAAAAAAACAGTTATGGGAAGTTTTTTAAACGTCCTGTAAAAAATTAGTGTCTCTTTTATTGGCCAGCATCCAAGTTTGAGTTCATTATATGTGTATTACAACTTTTATCACTTATAGTAAGGAGGGTGCTAGATTGCACGTGTTAAAAAATTATTAGGTACATAGTAATGCATATTTTTTAAAAATTGAACATGGCAGGGTTTGGAGGCTCAGCCTGCAATCCCAGCACTTTGGGAGGCCAAGGTGAGTGGATTGCCTGAGCCCAGAGATTTGAGACCTGCCCAGGCAACTTGGCGAGACCTTGTTTCTACAATAAATAAAAAAATTGGTTGGGCATGGTAGTGTGTGCCTGTAGTTCCGGCTACTTGGAAGGCTGAGGCAAAGGGATCGTCGGAGTCCAGCAGATCGACGTTGGGGTGCCCATGAGTGTGCCACTGCACTTCAGCCTGGGTGACAGTAAGACTCCGACTCAAAAAAAAAAAAAATTGAACTTGATGGAAATTCATGTCCAAAGTTGAAATTCATAGCAACTACATGCTTCTTGCCTACACAGAGAAATAAGAACAGCCTCCTTCCACAGACAAATAATCAAACAGTACTGTTCCTGGTGTTGAAACATCGGAATTCAGACCTGGCGAACCTCCCATTACTCTCAATAGGACAGATGGACATCAGAGTCCTCTTCTGAAAAATTGGCAGTTGAGCAAGATAAACTTTCACTGGGCTCTAGATTCTTTTAAGATACACTAATAGAACTGGAATATTTTAAAAACGTGTCCTGTCCTTTTAAGTATGAAAATATAGGAATATCTCTATATGCATTCTTTTATCCTCCAGCTTATTATTATAATCTTTTAGTTGGGATCTCTGTCACCCAGACTGGAGTGCAGTGGCACAATCATGGTTCATTGCAACCTCGACCTCCTGGGCTCAGGCGATACATATACCTCAGGCTCCCCAGTTGCTGGGACTATAGGCTTGCGCCACCATGCCTATCTAATTTTTTGTGTGTGTTTTGTAGAGATGAGGTCTTGCTATGTCGCCTAGTCTGGTCTCGACCTTCTGGGCTCAGGCAGTTCTCTTTCCTTGACCTCCCAAAGTCATTTATTAATTTTTGCATTCAGTAGTAAACTCTGGAATGTTTTTGTCTTATCTAATATTTTTTGTGTGAAAATACACATTGGACAATATTTTAAGATATCTGTGATGGCAAGATGCCCAGCAAATTTATAAACTTGGAGTAAGTAGCTTTGATAATGTGTATCTTTTAGAGCTGCCTGAGTTGGGTGTTTCCAGACTTGTTGCTCTGTTGTCTTGATGCTCTATTAGAACAACACTAGGATTTATTCTATTTGAATAGAAAGATTCAGATGTACCTTCATATTTTTTTTTTTTACAACTTTACATTTAAGCCCTTTGCCAAATTTGGAGATTTTAGTAATAGTTTTGAAATGCTGTCTCAAAACTTACTGGTGATTAGTTCAACTGAATTCATTGTAGGATAAACCAAGATGTTTATGCCTTTTTTTTTCTTATTAGGAAAGTAAGAGAGAAACACAAGTAGATACATTTATTCCTGGATAAGTTCAAGGTTTTTCTTATGCTAAGGAAGAATATCATAAATCAAAAGATAATCAATATAAAACCAGCTTTATTCAGCCCAAATTTATCTGATTTGAAAATAAATAATTAAAATAATTTCTTCCTAGAAGGGCAAATATGGAAGCATAATCTGATCAGGCCCCATATTTTAAATCCTGCAGAAAGTAATCATAGACTGCAGTAAGGTGACACCAATAGGTCACCACTCTCAATACAGACAGGTTGGTTGGAATTTCTCTTCTCCATGTCCATTCCCAGAGCGTTTTTGGTCTCCTCCCAATTGTTACCTACACAATGTGAAGGACTTTAAAAGCAGCCACGGCCTGTTTTTCCCTTTCATGTCTGCTCTGCAGTATTTCCAGCAGTGAGATTTCAGGTAAATGTTCCTCTTTTTTAGCATAGGTTGATATTTTTGGTTCTTTTGGTGCTCTATCAGTCAGATTTGATGGTTTGGGTTTTGGGATGGTCTTAGCATATTCCAAAGCCTAAAAGCATAAAGATGAAATTTTATTTGAAGTGAGAAGTAAGCCTGAATTCCTTAAATTAAGTCTAGTTTGAGGAAGTGTTTATTTATAATATAAATGGAGACTGTTGCTATAATAACTTACTGAAACATTGGTGGAAATGGATATCAAATGGAAAGTGCAAGTAATGTGGTATAATGTACAGTTTAAACAAAAAAACACTAACCACAAAACAATATGTAGTGAGATAAAAGAGTTGAAGAATGATATTTACAAGGCCAGGAGTGGTGGCTCATGCCTGTAATCCCAGCACTTTGGGAGGCTGAGGTGGGAAGACTGTCTGAGTTCACAGGTTCAAGACCAGCCTGGGCAACTTGGTAAGACCTCATCTCTACAATAAATCAAAAAATTAGCCGGGCGTGGTAGCACGTGCCTGTAGTTCCAGCTACTTGGAAGGCTGAGGTGGAAGGATCGCCTGAGCCCAGCAGGTCGAGGCTGCAGTGGCCGTAAGCATGCCATTGCACTCCAGCCTGGGCAACAGAGTGAGACTCCAACTCAAAAAAAAAAAAAAAAAGGAATGATACATACAGTTGTGTCCTTTAGATATTTTCTCTTCATAAAACTGAGTTTTGAGTGTTTGAAAATGAATTTCTCATATTTTGATCTATTTAGTTTGTTGACAAACTTCTCTTAAGGAGATATTAACAAACCTTTCTATCCAATGAGGACTTGTTACAGCTTGAGACCAAAGATATCACTGCAGTTGATAAAAAATTGAGTCTTGTCGTGACACCAGCTATTTTTGTTTCTAGGCTCTAGAAAGTATTCGAAGTTGAAATTTTTTATTTTTTATTTTTTATTTTTTTTGAGTTGGAGTCTCACTCCGTCACCCAGACTGGAGTGCAGTGGCCGCTCCCGGCCACCGCAGCCTCGACCTGCTGGGCTCCAGCGATCCTTCTGCCTCAGCCTTCCAAGTAGCCAGAACTACAGGAGTGTGCTACCATGCCCGGCTAATTTTTTGGTTTATTGTAGAGATGAGGACTCGCCAAGTTGCCCAGGCAGGTCTCGAACCCGTGGGCTCATGCAATCCACTCAACTCAGCCTCCCAAAGTGCTGGGATTACAGGCTGAGCCACCGAGCCCGGCTGAAATTTTTTTTCTTTAGTATATTTATAGAAGCCTAGATTGCTGAAAAAAGGTAGGCTGTAGAAAAAGTGATGTCAGTTCTGAAAGGAATTATAATAAAAAATTAGATCACTGAATATTATTTATAAACCTGCCTTTATTTCAATTTTGTATTTTAATAAGATATTACTGATGGCTAAAATGGAATGAGATGAGCCTGGCTCGGTGGCTCAGCCTGTAATACCGCACCTTTGGGAGGCTGAGGTGAGTGGATTGCCTGAGCCCGTGGGTTCGAGACCCGCCTGGGCAGCGAGACCTCATCTCTACAATAAATAAAAAAATCAGCCGGGCGTGTTAGCGCATGCCTGTAATTCCGGCTACTCGGAAGGCTGAGGCGGAAGGATCGCCGGAGCCCAGCAGGTTGAGGCTGCGGTGGCCGGGAGCGGCCACTGCACTCCAGTCTGGGTGACAGAGTGAGACTGCAACTCAAAAAAAAAAAAAAAAAAGAGAAAAAAAAAAAAAAAGGAAAGAGATGGTATATTTTAAGTACTGCAAGGGGGAAAAAAACCCCTCCAAAACATAGCAAAAAAAAATTAGACTTAGCGTGTGTAGGTTAAATCCATAGGAATTTCTACTGACAGATGTGTTGTCCTGAAACTCTTCATAAAAAAAATAATGGATTGAAGAAAAAAGAAAAAGTGGCACCATGGAAACTCAATCAAGCAGACTGAGGTCTTCAAGGTCTGAGGAAGAAAGGCAATAAATAGAAAAAAATGATGGTCTCTGAAAGAGAACATGAAGTACACATTCCTGAAGGCACCAAAGGATCACTTGTTCCTCATGCAAGGGGACTGGATAGATAATTGAGGCAGAGACTTGCACTGCCAAGCTCTGTGTCTCCATAGTGCATATTTCATTCCCATCATGACTGATGATTGGATGACATTTGAGAGGGAGAACATTCTGTATTTCATGAAATCACTTTTCTTTGATAGAGGAACATATATATGTTACAATCCTTACAGAAAAGTGGAGAGGAATGACCTTAAGAGAAACAATAAAGATCTTTTCTTTGACATATAAACAAGAAGAAGACAGTAATTTTCTTAAAATGTATTTAATGATACAGAATGGAATGGACAATTAATTAGGATTCTGAGTTTTATTTTTTAAGGCGATCACATTATTATTTAATTTCTATGTGTGGCAAAAATACTCTACCTGGAAGAAAAGATGTGGAGAGCATAACTTCAGGAAAAACAAAGGCTAACCTTACAACATTTTGTGTGTGTGAGTGTGCGTGTGTGTGTGTGGGGGTGCATGAGTGACTACTGTGTTGATATCTGTGAGTGATAGATAGCTGCAGGAATGGCAGTAGCTAGAACATCTCCTGTGTTCTAAAAGCATGGGGAATTACTTTAAGTTAAGAGGTAACAAAAGTTTCTTTTGAATTCTGATTTTTAAAAAATGCTTCCCTGAGCATTTCTTACCTTCTGCCGAGGGGCAGCAGATTTATGATCAGTTTTTGCCGTTTGTGGTTTTGACAGAATGGATAGTGTCTTCATGTTGTACTCCTTAACTTGTTTTGCATATTCCTTTTGCTGTATTAATTTTTGCGTCTGTTCAGAGAAACAAAATTCTGATGAATCACAGGTCCTACTGGCTCTCCCTGCTCTCTATTTAAAGTGATGTTAGTTTTAGTGAACTGAACATGTGGTATCAGCAGCATGGGAGAAATGGGACTACCTTGCATAAGGTGGCAGCAGTGAAATGGTTAAGTTAATGTTTCTTCTGGAAGCAATCTCTCTGTGAGGAGGAACATCACTGCAATAGCATGCCCAGTGTTTCCTTAACGGTGGCTAAATCACATTCAGCCCCTTCTTTGTTGCATTTACCCAATTTATTTTCATTTTTGCTTCCAACTTTGAACTATACTCTCTTTTTATGCCTTGAGTGCAACTGCAGTTAAAACACATTAAATGAAGATCTCCTTTCACTAGAGGAAAGAGAATGAAGTGGATGCACTTTCCAGGGGTTAGGAAACTCTTACCCTAAATGTCTTCTCTGTAGCCACTCTTCAGAATGGTCAAGATAACTCTATCGAGAAAGACCAACATCCACATAACCTACACAACTCTTTTCATGTGCACGCATCCCACTTTTCTGGGCAGGCCTTCAGAGTGAATGGAACAGCAGATACATATGACAACACGGGCTAAGTATTCTTATGCTAGGGGAAAAGGAAGATCTGGGTCTCTATTATCAACATTAGTTCAGAAGGATCTCTATTCAGAATGAGGTATTTGAATTAGGACTCAATGCTGGGGAGCATCTTCATATAGTTTGGCTGAAAGAAAGATGGGTCCAGCCAAGCCTGGAAGCGATGTGCTTATGTGTGTCTTACTCACCTTTTCTCTGATGGACTCAAAGTCAGGGCTGAGGCCTCCGAGTTTCGCGGCTCTTTTCTGGTAACCTTTCAGCTTGGAACTCTAAACATGCAACCACAAAAATAGTTTCTTTGGAGGATTTGTGTGGCCCTCCCACCTGGCACCCACAAGCTGTCACAGCCACATAAGGTAAGAAGGAAAATGAAGGATAGAAGCCTTTGTGCACTGTTAGAGAATGGGTGCATTTCCTGACAATTCTTCCATTTTAATAGTAGTTATTGATAATAATCTCTTTGGTAATTTGTAGCTGGTTAGATAATATGTTTTGACTTTTTTCAGTTCTGCAACAAAGAAAATTGAAATTCTGAAATTATAAATCAAAAATTTCAAGCTAGTGATGTGCTGTTTTGTCATAAATATTTTAAACACCACAAATAATCTCGGACCGTTCGCTGAACCAAATGTCTTCCCTGGAAGAAGCAATCTAAATGCATCACATAAGCACATCGCTTCAAAGACAGTATCCTGATCGGTTATAGCATAGCATTGTCCGTCAGAGACATTCCAGAAGAGAAACAAAGAAGGTAGAAACCTTTAAATTTTTGTTATTGATTGTTGAGGAAAAAAGAAAAATTTTAAAGGAAAAACAATTATAATCTGTCTGTCATATTCAAAAGAAAGTAAGCATTTAAGAGTCTTGCAAAGATCCACTAGGAAGCTCATTTTGTTCAGTAAGTGTGATTTTCGATAGTTTGAAGGGCACACATGCACACATGATGACTATTATTGGTATTACACATTTAAAAGGACAATAAGAGAGTGAAGCAATTTAATTATTAGATAATGACACTTGAGGACAAGAAGAAGCAGGAAAAACCCTAATGTTCTCCTGACCATAGGACAGATTAAGATATTTCTCAAACTGCTGGTTCAAAATTAAAACTGAAACTGGGTGTGGTGGCTCACGCCTGTAATCTCAGCACTTCGGGAGGCAGAGGTGAGAGGACTGCCTGAGCCCAGGAGTTTGAGACCAGCATGGGTAACTTGGAGAGACATGTCTCTACAATAAAATAAAAAAATTAGCTGGGTGTAGTGGTGCACACCTGTAGTTCCAGCTACTTGGAAGGCTGAGGGGGAAGGATTGCTGGAGCATCGCAGGTCGAGGCTGTGGTAGCTGGGACTGTGCCACTGCACTCCAGCCTGGGTGACAGAGTGAGATTCTGACTTAAAAAAAGAGAGAGATAGTTTGGATAGCGATAATTACCTTAGGGCACATCTAAGTTTGTGCTTCATATGGAGAATAATTAGCCATATTGAAGAGCAGCTGTGGCGACTAACTGTGGATGATATTCCCCATCTATATGTTAATGACAATGCATAGGATTTTTATAGTTTTTACTTATTTATCTATTTTTTTAAGAGATGGAATCTTTCACTGTGTCATGCAGGCTGAAGTGCAGTGGTGCAATTACAGCTCGCTGTAACCTCAAACTCTCAGGCTCACGTGATTCTCCTGCCTCAGCTTCCCAAGCAGCTAGCACTACAGGGTTGTGCGACCGTGCCCAGCTAATTTTTTAATTTTTTGTAGAGACAGGATCTCCCTAGGTTTCCTGGGCTGATCTTGAACTCCTAGCTTCAAATGCTCCTCTCATCTTGGCCTCCCAAAGTGTGAGCCACTATGCCCAGCTGATTTTTATAAATTTTGAAAGCTAATTATTGTCTTAAAATACACTATACATCTAATTTGCCCTTTTCCAAGACAGAATTTAGCAGAGATAGTCCAACGACTTAAAATAGGGTGTTACTAGGTATAATTACTGCAGATAACTGTTCAATCTTAAAAATGAACACGTATATATGATTGTACCAACCACTAAAAGAATATGTCCTATTCAGAGTGGTCTACTGACTACTCAGAGTCACCCCAATTAACTTGTCCACTGCCACCTCCCACTGTAGATGTTCGAAAGTCAATACTTCCCAGCACTGAGCTCTGTGCATGAGGTCCTAGTGAAAGTTGGCTGGGGTGGAGGGTGTGTCTTGGAAAGTTTTCACTCAGGCTGGTATGGTCCCTCTCCCTTCCCTTTTTTCTTTTCTTCTTTTGTTTTTGTTTTTTGAGTCGGAGCCTCACTCTGTTGCCCAGGCTGGAATGCAGCGGCACCATCATGGCTCACTGCAGCCTCTACCTCCTGGGTTCAGGTAATCCCAGCTACAGCCTCCCAGTATCTGGGACTACAGGCATGTGCCACCACACTGGGCTACATTTTGTAATTTTGTGTAGAGATGAGGTCTTGCTATGCTGCCAGGCTGGTCTCAAACTCCTGGGCTCAAGCAATCCTCCTGCCTTGGCCCCAATGTGCTGAAATTACAAGCAGGAGCCACTTTTATCCTGCTTTGACTGAGGATGTGATCTTGGAGCTGGAGCTGCAGCAGTAATGTTGCAGACAGGAAAGGACAAGAGAATCATACAAATATTGGTTCTGATGTTCCAAGCTGTGGAACCACAGTGCTAGCAACTGCCTACTTGTGGATTAATTGCATGTATAAAAAATTAACCCGTGCTGGGTACGGTGGCTCACGCCTATAATCCCAGTACTTTGGGAGGCCGAGGTGAGAGGACTGCCTAAGCCCATGGGTTTGAGATCAGTCTGGGAAATTTGGCAAGACCTCATCTCTACAAAAAAAAAAAAAAAATTAGCCGGGCATGGTGGCATGTGCTTGCAGTTCCAGCTATTTGGAAGGCTGAGGCGGAAGGATAGCCTGAGCCCAGCAGGTCGAGGCCGTGGTGGCCGGGAGGATGCCACTGCCCTCCAGCCTGGATGATAGAGTGAGACTCCAACTCAAAAAAAACCCAACAAAACCAGTATTTCAGAAATCACTGTAAAGGGTAACTGAGTTACTTGCCCACTAAAGGCAGTATTTCTAACATCTCAGTTCTTTTTTTTTTCACTTTTAAAAATTTTCTTTTGTTTTTACATCTCAGTTCTTAAGCATCATAATTCAGAAGGGAGAACACAATATGCCACATAGGCAACACTTCTCTTCTGCAAGAACTAAAAGTTCCATAAATAGAATCGGGCCTAATTATGGTCTGTACTCTAATTCTAATTTTAAAAAGTGAAAGAAGATTCTTGCTTAAATTCTTTACACTAAAATCATCAAATAATCAATAACATTAAAGCCTATAGGAGACACATTGTTTATTGAAGGGCATTTCAAAATCATAAATCTCCTTCAAGAAAACAGAAGCCATCACTTGGCAAAACCACTATAGCTGCTTCTTGTCCATTATATCTGTCCATACTTTTATAAAATTTGTCCATTCACTAAAAATTATCTTTTTTTAACTCAGCATTTTAGCATTACACTGTAATTACTTCCCTGTCACTAAATGTTTTTATACAATGTGATTTTATGTATAAAAGTCTATTGTCCAGTTATAGTTGGATTGTTAGCTGTTCCTCTAAATGTTGCACATTTAAGATGTCCTGGGGTGAGCATTGTTTGTGGGCTTCTCTGATTATTTCTTTGAGATAAGTTAATAGCAGTAGAATTATTGAGACAAAATGCACATGTTCAAGGCCATCAATTAACACTTTCATTAGCAATGCAGCAACAAGATTGCTCTTTTTGTCCAAACCTTGATTACACTGGGTATTATCACATTTTAAAGCCTTTACTAATTTTCGCTTGGTGAATGAACTCAGCTAACTTATACTTTGCAATTGCAAATTTGTTTTTTCTCTCACGTATGCCATCTGTATCATTGTTTTGCAATCACCAAATTACTATCTATTTGCTCAAATAAACCAATAATGAAAAGGAGGGAGGAAAAAAAAACCCTGCTCATATCCAAGCCATAAATCCAATTTGTCCAAAGATGATGAGAAAGAAATGACCAGTGCCTGCAAATCACAGCCTTAGTCTGAAGCAGCTTAAGTTCTAATCATTCCACTGACTCACAAAAGACACATTGTGAAGCATGAATAATTGCCCACAGCGCTCCAGCCACAGGGCTTACTATCACCTTCAGTAAACATCTTGGCTATCCCAGAAAAACAGAGCCAGGGTCTGCATTGACATGAAGGGTATGGCCCCAAGGGGCCATCTCCAAATGCTGCTGATCCCTTTACAGGATGAGGTGCTTGCAGCAAAGGGACATTTCTCAGGGGAGTGATGGCTCCTAACGGAGTTTTTTCTGGGTGACTGGCAATGAAAAATCCTAGATTTACTGAAGTTGGAGCAAGTAATCTTGATTTGTTCTCAGCATCGCAATTTTGTTTGATCTTTCTCCATCAAAAGACTTGTTAGCAGCTTTATTGAGATACAAGTCACACACCACAAAATTCACCCATTTGGCGTTATACAATTCAATGGTTTTTAGTATATTCATTCAGTTGTGTAAACTTCACCATAATCCAATTTTAGAACATTTTCATCACCCTAAAAAGAAACCCCCAGACCCATTAGCAGCACTCCCTTTTCTCTTCTACCTCCAGCCCTAGGCGACCACTAATCTACTTTCTGATTCTTCAAAAGTCTTTTATTGTAAAATAATCCCCAGAATTTGCTTTGATTTACCTCTCCTTGGCTGTTACAAGAATAGAAGGTCACAATAGCACAATACCAAAAAAAAAAAAGGTAAATCAACATTGCTAGTCTTGTTAAGTCTCCAAACACGGGAGGAATAAATTCAAAAATACAGGCACGCTCTTGACAAATCCCTAATGGGATTCGCTGCTAGTCTTTGCTTAAGACGCACATGAGCTGTCACGGCCAAACCCTGCACTCTCTGAGGATTGCTGAGACCAGGCCAGCCTCTCTGCGCTGATGGAAGGTTTGTACCAGTAATTAATCACAATTGTTCTCAAGCCAGAAGAGTTTTTTTTTATTGTAAACTTGGGACACAGTGTGGCTGAATGGGAAATGACATTGACTGTTCCATGAGGACTTGTTTCAACTCTGAAAGGTTGTACCCTGCTGGGGGGAGCACTGCAGAGCTATTCTCCTGAAAATTCCTCAGATGTGTAAGTGTGAGAAAGTCACCGAAAAACACGACAAAAAACAATGTTCAAATACTGGGGAACAGCAAGTGAAGGAAATTTGCTCTGCAGTTGCTAAAGTTAATCCAAATAAACCCCTTCTTAGAAGCAGTCAAGCAGCAATGCCCAGATTGTCTATGACAACAAACACATGAGTTAATTACTTCAGCTCAACACTGTCAGTTGTCAGAGAACTCCTTAAGCAGTTATTTTGTGGTGAGTTGCGACAGATATTTTTATACCATTTGTCATCCCTCGCACTATGTTAATCTCTTACTGCCTGACGTCTGGATTTCATGGCATGAACAATGCGTGGTATTCATAAATCAGTCACAACAGAACTGCCAGGAGAAGAAGAAGGGTGCTTGGGCCTATTATCTTTACAAATCCTCAAATTTTTAATGTGATTCAGGGCGATTCCCTTGGAAACCACGAGATTTGATGTGACTAGCAAATGGGCATGACCTGGATAATGACTCCCTCTGTCTGGTGCCTGGGCTACCTGCTGTCCTATACAAATAGCTCACTTCTAAGTCATTTTAGCTTCTGGACTAGCTTAAAAGACAAAGCGCTTCTGTGTATTTGTCAGAGGTAGGTTGAAGGGGGTAGACTGAGAAAATTGATATGTATGGATTGTAATGTTCCTGATGGAAAGCAGGAAGAAAAAGATGTTCCCAGCTGGAAAGAGGGTTAGGGAAGCAGCAACCGGAAATTCTCCTTCCTCGTCCCTGCCCTCCCATGCTCTTAGCTTTCTGGTGATACACACTGTCATCAGGGTATTTTCTCAGTAAAACATTAATTCCAAGAACTACGAGAAGGGGATGTAAAAGGAAACTAACATTTAGTGGATGTCTATTTTTTGTTAGGAACTAAGCTAAGCTAAGATTTTAATACATTATTTCACTTACTATCACAACAAATCTACAAAAAGAATTCTGATTGTGCACATGAGATGATAGGGGCTCGGGGCACTGATAACTTGCTCAAGTTGCAGAGATATGAGGTGACAGAGCAGAGAAGAGAACTCAGGAATGACTGAATCCACGACTCCCATTACCCCCTGCTGGCTGAGCAGTGCGTTTAAAAGCTTGCATTCTCAACAACAATCCCAGGTTGGCAAGAACCCTAACCTGGAAGGTTCTCTTTCGAGGTAGTTTGTTTGAGCTTTTTACAGGCCCTGGCAATCCGTATGCTCCAAAGTGAATAGGCTGTCCTCACCTTGAGAATGTGTTGGTTCCAAAGCTCTGAATACAGGTCCCTATAGAAAGAATAACATACTCAGCTTCCTTAGTCTAGTCAGCAAAACCTATTTATGAAGTACTTGAAAACAGTACGAGTTGCCCTTAGGATCTAACTGCCATGTAATGATGCTTCTGCAGAAAAAAAAGTTACCTGTGATTTAAGAAACACATTTCTCCTTACTTATGGTGGAATCAGGGATTCTCTCAAGTCCAAGTCACTAACGGTGGTTTCCATAGCCAGCACAGGGGTTAGGGGCCCCAGCAGAAGGAAGTATATGAGGGTGTGAAGTTAGAATGAGGAGTTCAAAGAGCCCTCAGGTGGGGGAACATGAAGGAGCTGGGACAAGGACTCCAGGTTTGTGAGTGAGTAGAAGACCTGGCGTACACAGATGGGTTCAGTATGGGGGCTGTGGGAGCGGGCTGGGATCATATCTCAACCCTGAGCCATCCTGCTTTTTTTCTCTTTAGTATCGCTCGCTGCCTGTTCCAGGCCAACTTCCCCTTCTCTTTGAGGCCACTCCTTATCTTTTTCTCTAAAGGCCCCACTTGACGATCCACTGACTTCATAATCCCATAACTTCCTGGAATGTCTTGCGTCTGCCCTGCAAGCCGTAGCCAGAGCGGTCTTTCTAAAATATAAATCTGACCATGTTTGAAATTCTTCAATGTCCCCCTCTGGCCTATAGAATAAAGCACTTCTTCTCTGACTAGAAAACAAGGTCCCCTCAGACCTAGCCTCCACCTACCTCTCTGTCTGCATCTCTCCACACCCCATGCCTCCCAGATGCAGTCACAGTTCCTTCCCAGCATGCATCAGCATCTTTACTCATGCTGGGCCCTTGCCTGAAATGCTCTTTCGGTCTTTTTTCTCTGCCAACTCTCGAGCATCCTCGAAAACGGTTCAGAACTATCTCCTGAAGTGTTGTTTGACCCTAGGTGAAGATATGAGTCCCCCTTTATGTTCCTTTTTGTTCCCCAAGCATCCAGAAAGTATATGTATATGTTTTGCTAGCAGCATTATACTGCAACATGAAAGCAATTTACAGGTCTGTCTTCCCTAGTTCATGTAACTATAAGTTTCTGAGGAAGGGTCATAGCTCATTCATCAGCACCTACCAAGTTCCTAGAATTCAGTGAATAGACAGAATTGAACTAAGTAAGGATTCTGCTTAATTCTCTCCAACCTGCCCTAAAGTGGATGCTCTTTCCCCCAGCTGCTGGGAATGTTGTCTGCTGATGGCGTACAGTTGAGTCCCTCCCTAAGAATTGCTCTTAGTCAAACGGAGCTGCTATGCCCAATGTCACCAGCCTTCCCCAGGGCAGTTACTACCCAATGGCTAGTCAGTGTTGGGGAGCCAAAGCCTGGTTGCCTTGTCATTGAAGGGCCATCCCAACTCCAGAACCCTCGGACCCTTGGCTAAGGTTCGGCTGTGCCTGCATCACCACCATGTTTCCCCTGTGCCCAGCCCAGCCTTCCTCACTCCCTAACAGGGAAGGTTTCCCAGGGTACTCCTCAACCGCTCTCCTGCACACAAATCTCCATTTCAGAGTCTGTTCCTTGAAAACCCAACTCATCACAGCCCTATTGCTTTCAGCCAGGACCTTCCCTGTTGTCGCCCTATACTGCATTTTCCAGGTTTTTTCTTCCTAGTTCACACCAAAAGCATGTGATCTTTCCTAGGGGTTTTTATCACTTGTGACAGTGGAGAAGTACACAAGATATAAGAGGTTTCCTTCCCATGCGCTTTCATTTCTTCCTGAAAACATTCTACTTTGGGGCCACCAATTTTTACTTATTAATTCATACAGGCCCTATAAGAAACAATTTAAGTGCACAAAGGTTCTAGTAATGGTGGATCTTATTAGACACAAAGAACTCAGTAAAGATCAGCCAATATTTTACAGGAAAGCTGTCATTGACTACCTAGGCATTTTACTGTGGAAGCCTGTGTGAGATTGGGGCTGAAGAGTTGTCGAAGAGGGTAAGGAAACCATGGTAGATGGTGGGGGAAATATGGTGGCCACAGGGGCTTTCATTCATTCGATCCTAGTTTCTCTGCTTTTTAAGATATGAGAATGTACCGGGGAGACTCAGGGTAGAATAGGGGTGGAGTGATGTGTGGAAGTTTTTCCGAGGAAGTGATGTTTAAGCTGCAGATGAAAGGAGGATTATTGTCTCTCTGCAAATGTAGACTCTTTTCGAGATGACTCGAAAAGGAGGTAGAAATGGGCATCCTTAGCAGCAACAACTTTTAGAAAGGGGGAAGGAGGCCGGTCACAGTGGCTCAGCCTGTAATCCCAGCACTTTGGGAGGCCGAGGCGAGAGAACTGCCTGAGCCCAGGGATTTGAGACCAGCCTGGTCAACTTGGTGAGACCTCGTCTCTACAATAAATCACAAAAACTAGCCGGGTGTGGTGGCATGCGTCTGTAGTTCCAGCTACTTGGAAGGTTGAGGCGGAAGGATCGCCTGAGTCCAGCAGGTCAAGGCTTCGGTGGCCGTGAAAGTGCCACTGCACTCCAGCTTGGGTGACAGAGTAAGACTCCAACTCAAAAAAAAAAGTGGGAGGGGAGGGAAATTCCAGGGCGCAGCAGGGGCTGAAGTAAAAAGTTCCTTAGGATTCTGGGCTACTCAGTCGCAGTGGCAGCTCAGTAACGACCATCCCTATTCCAGGGTTATGATTAAGGGAATGAATGTCAAGGTCCATCTGTATGATCCAAATTTAAAGTTTACTTGGTAAAATGGCACTTTTCTTACCTTAATGCTGCTTCTTTTCCTATGCTTTTTTCCTTTCTCCAGCTGAAACAGATAGCCTTCGGAATTGCTACGACTCATTTTCAGTTGGTTTCTTTGGCTTCTCTCTGAACTGAGTTGGGATTCACTTTCTACCGTGGACAATATGGGTGGAAGTGTGACCCTGGGTGAGGCCCCTTTGCTGGGTTGTACCTCGGTCAGTTGCACTAAGGCTTGTTGATGCTGTTCCATTATCTGTGTAAGCCGCGTATCTGGAGAGGCGCTAATGGGCTGGCTGTCAGAGGAAGAATGGAATTTCCTTAATGAAAAAGAAACAAACACAAATCTATTAATAAAATCTAAGTACATAAGATCTCTAGCATAAAAGTTTTTGTGAACCATTAATTTGGTGTATTTATCACTCCAAATCAAATCAATACCTTTTATTTAGCTTAATCTTTTTATGAATACATTAGCTTCTTATGTATCCTAAAATCCTCTCTCTCTCTTTGTCTAGGATGTTCTAGCTCTCATTTAGAACTTTTAGTTAGGGCATTTACAATAGGAAAAAAACATGATTTTGAAAAGCCAAAGATCTTCCCACTACAAAATACCTAGAAATGTTGGATTAGATTAAATAAACATCTTTAAGATGCATAGTTGACTTGTAAGAGAGGTAGGAATCTCCAAGGACCAAAGCCAAAAAAGAAACTAAAACCAAAGCAGATTTTGAATTAACTGAATCTATGGCTTTCTTTGTGGGAGTTTTGGGTCTAAGGACTTGAGTTTTAACAGTCAACACTGGTACAGGATGTATAAGATCTTGGCACCACATGAGGCAGGGAATCAGAACTGAGATCCCTGGATAAAGACTGTAACCCTTGAAGGGCTATATCCTCAATAAAATGGTGGGTCAATTAAAAATCCATTTACCAGTCTTAATAAAAAATAAAGCAAGCTTATCTCTCTTGGTCTACGTTCTGAATAGAAAAAACAAAACAAGCATAATCAACATTTATATACCTAACCCTGAATTGTACCCCACATCTTTATAATAAAAAAAAGAAAAAGAAAAAAAACCAAACACCTCCTGTAAATTTTTATGGGATAATATTTGGGGTTCAAATTTACCTTATCCATATAATCATGGAAATCTAACATCAAGAAATTGACATGAAAATGATCTGGATGAGCGATACTTCTGTTGGGTAACATTGAGCACTAGTCATGGCAGCATGCATTCTGAAAGGAAGGGTGGCACAAGACACCAGATGCTGACAGCCACCCATAGTTCTGTCCTCTGCCATTAGATAATGATTTATTTATTTATTTATTTATTTATTTATTTATTTATTTATTTACTTGAGTTGGAGTCTCACTCTGTCACCCAGGCTGGGGTGCAGTGGCATGCTCACTGCCACTGTAGCCTCAGCCTGCTGGGCTCAGGTGATCCTTCCTCCTTGGCCTTCCAAGTAGTTGGAACTACAGGCATGTGCCACTGTGCCTGGCTAATTTTTTGATTTATTGTAGAGATGAGGTCTCACCAAGTTGCACAGGCTGGTCTTGAACCCGTGGGCTCAGGCAATCCTCTCACCTCGGCCTCTCAAAGTACTGGGATTATAGGCATGAGCCACTGCACCCAACCTACAAAATTTTTTAAAAATAGTGGTTCACTCCAAGAATCCTAGCACTTTGGGAAACGAGAGAATTGCCTGAGCCTAGGAGTTCAAGACCAGCTTGAGAAACATAGCAAGACTTCATCTCTACAAAAATTAAAACTACTAGCGGGATGGTGGTGCACATCTGTAGTCCCAGTTACTTGAGAGGCTGAGAGGGAAGGATTGCCTGGGTCCAGGAGGCTGAGGCTGCTGTGAGCTGTGATGGTGCTACTGCACTCCAGCAAGGGCAACAGGGTGAGCCCTACCTCAAAACAAATAGACAAATAAAATATCCCAGAGGATATAAAGAGAGGAAATAGTCCTCAATTCATTTTATAAGGCTAGTATAATCTTGATAACACATCCGGACAAAGCCAGTGACAGATAGGATAATCATAAGCCAATTTTGCTTCATGTATATGAATGTTAAATCTCATAAACAAGCCGGGCTCGGTGGCTCAGCCTGTAATCCCATGCCTTTGGGAGGCTGAGGTGAGTGGATTGCCTGAGCTCGTGGGTTCGAGACCCGCCTGGGCAGCGAGACCTCCTCTCTACAATAAATCAAAAAAAATCAGCCAGGCGTGGTAGCGCATGCCTGTAATTCCGGCTACTTGGAAGGCTGAGGCTGAAGGATCACCGGAGCCCAGCAGGTCGAGGCTGCGGTGGTCGGGAGCGGCCACTGCACTCCAGTCTGGGCGACAGAGTGAGACTCCAACTCAAAAAAAAAAAAAAAAACTCATAAATAAAGTGTTAACAAATCAAATCAAGCAATTCATTAAAAATACAGTATGAGTATGGGTGCAGTGGCTCATGCCTGTAATCTCAGCATTTTGGGAGACCAAGGTGGGAGGATAGCTTGAGCCCAGGAATTTGAGACCAGCCTGGGCAACAGAGGGAGACTGTGTCTCTAAACAAATTTTTAAAAATTAGCTGCGCTTGATGGCTCTTGCCTGTAGTCCCACCTACTCAGGAGGCTGAGGGAGGATCACTTTAGCCCAGGATTTCAAGGTTATGATGAGCTGTGATTGTACCACTGCACCCCAGCCTGGGTGATAGAGTGAGACTCTGATTCAAACAAACAAACAAACAAACAAACAAACAGTATGACAGGTTGAGTTAACCCTAGGAAGAAAAGGATAGTGTAAATTAGAAAATTTGTTTAGCCAGGCGCGGTGGCTCATGCCTGTAATCCTAGCACTTTGGGAGGTGGAGACGAGAGAACTGTCTGAGCTCATGGGTTGAAGACCAGCCTGGGCAACTTGGTGAGACCTCATCTCTACAATAAACAAACAAACAAACAAAAGCCAGGCGTAGTGGTGCACACCTGTGCTTACAGCTGCTTGGAAGGCTGAGGCGGAAGGATCACCTGAGCCCAACAGGTCAAGGCTGCGGTGGCTGTGAGTGTGCCACTGCACTCCAGCCTGGGTGACAAAGTGACACCCTGACTCGACTCAAAAAAAAGAAAATTTGTTAATATATGTCATCACATTAAAGGATTAACAGATAAAAAGTTTCAACTGATGCAGAAAGAGTATTTAATAAAACTAAATACTCATTTATGATAAAATGTCTCTTGAAAAGAGGAACAGGAGGAAATTTCCTATCTCCCTATTTACCAAAAACTAAGCATTGGTTTTCATGGTAGAAACATTGGAAGTAGTTCCTCTAAAGTCAGGGAAAGAGAAGACAAAGATGCCTGCTATCGATCATGATTTCTTCTAGGAAGCTAATTAACATCTTATTAAATATACATTCCATACCAGCAAGCAGACCACTTAAATGTGTTCTGATCATCTCATATGTACCTAATTGCCCCCTACTTGGAAAGTAAGTTCCTTGAAGGTGCCCATGCCTCATACTTCTTTTGTATTTCTATAGCATTTTCAGCATTATATTTAGCACATTAGCCATATAGAAAACACATTTGATTGAATAACATCAAAAAATGGCTCCTGAAGTAATTTTCCTGTTTATAGAAGTTATACATCTGCATTTCAGGGAACTTGAACAATTCAGAAAATATAAAGAAGAAATTTAAAAAATCCCAATCTCTCTTGCCAGGGATAACCACTGTTGATTATTTTGGTGAATTTTTCTTCTCTGCACATTTTAACATAATAGAGCTCACACTCCTTAGGTGCAATTTTGTACCTGTTTATTATTTTTTAATTTTAGTTTAAATTTTTTTTTTTGAATTGGAGTTTCACTCTGTCGCCCAGGCTGGAGTGCAGTGGCACGCTGATGGCCACCGCAGCCTCGACCTACTGGGCTCAGGTGATCCTTCCACCTCAGCATTCCAAGTAGCTGCAACTACAGGCCCGTGCCACCATGCCTGGCTAATTTTGTTTTAGTTATTGTAGAGATGAGGTCTCACCAAGTTGCCCAGGCTGGTCTTGAACCTGTGGGCTCAGCCAATCCTCTCACCTAGGCCTCCCAAAATACTGAGATTATAGGTGTGAGCTACTGCACCCACTCCCCCCCTGCTTTTTTAATAGAAGTATTGCTTCATGACAATAATTTTTAATGGTTACATGATACTTAATATTGTAATCTACTTGAACACTAATAAATAATAATAAGGGTATTATTGGATTTTTAAGTCATTTCTATAAATGATGATATTTTGTACATGCATATTTTTCTGTATTTTAGATTATTTTCTTTGGATAAGCCATGACAGTGTTGGAGGCCATTTGTTTCTCTCAAACATTACTTGTAACCCTCAAAACACATTGATATCCTGTCCTTCTCCCTTCTCTCCAACTTCTAGTTTATCTACAGAAGAAAAAGTAGAAGAGACAGGGAAGAGAAAATGAAATATATTAAGAGTGCACTACTGTAGGCGGAAATCAGATCCAAGGAAGTTCTTAAGTAAGCTCTTTTCTCGCCTGGCCCTTCCTGTGGACTCCCCTCCCCATCTCCCTCTCCTGTCTTTTCCAATAGCTTCTTCTTTTTCCTCTAGAAAACCACTTGAGTAAAGGAAATTCTTACCACAGCATTTCTAAGTTCTTATATTTTGTCCCAGTATAAGGCTCTTTGGGTTGTTTCTTATGTTCATTTGATCCACGAACATTTATGTTATAAACAGACAAAGAGCTTTTCTGGCTCAGGGGCGCATGTCTCTTGGAAAGTTCATTAAAGTTGTTCCAATCCATATTAGAGATAGTGTTGGTGTGTAGAGGCTGATATGAAAATCTTTTCTCTTCTTGGTCACTGTGTCTTCTTTCTTTATTAACATTCAGCCCTGAGTAATATCCAGTAGAGTTTTTATATAACACCTTATCAAAATCCGGTTTTGGTGGAACAAATGTATTGGAGGTTACCTCGGAATTCTGGCTCGTAAGTGCACTTGAGTCTTGTACATCTTCTTTAAAGGCATTCATCATCACAATTGATTCCTGCTTTACTGAAGTATCAATAGGCTTATTTTGGTTTTGTTGTTGCCTGGGAGTGTTATTCTGGTTTCCTTGACTGACAACCACTTCTCCAGTCGTGAAAGACTTCAGGTCATTCTGGTGTTTATGCTGTTTTTGAGTCTTGGGCTTGACTGGTTTTCTGGAAGGTTGCTGACCATTCGCTGCTTCAGAAGATTGACCTCTTGGTACATTGCTTGATTTTGAGCTTTCATTTTGAGACCAGTATTCCTGGTGATTCTAAAAAGATATTTTTGGTTAATGTAAAATTAAAAGACTTCACAAATGTTACACAAATGTTAAATTAGTGTTTTTCAAACTGGGGTTGAGAATTCTAGGAAAGTGACCATAGAATTGAAAGCAGATAAAGAAAGAATAAGAAAATTCTTTTCTAATTTCAGTTACTTGGTGCGAATAGCTGAATGATTGATTCTCCTGGAAATAGGATTATGAGCCTAGAAAGAAACAGAGAGTTTAGAATGGAGTTTATATTAGGCACAAGTCTTTGACTTAAAAGTGAAGTGTTGCCAAGTGGTGGGGTAGGCTGCAGGGGAGAAAGAAGCTTTACTGCTGAAGAGATGCATACAAAGAAAGTACAAATACAAATCTACATCAAAATATGCATGCCTATGTTAAGTAACGTGAATATTTCTAAAAATCTTAACCATAAAATGCTAATAATGTGCTTTACCAACCAAGTACAAGTTTAATATGAAATGCAATTCAGATTATCAGATCTTTTTACTCGTACTGGTCAAAAGCTAAAAATGACCTCTTCACCAGATGAAACAAATTAGATTTTATTCAGGAGATTATAAAAGAGTCTGTGCTGTGATAGGACATCTGTGAAACCACAGGAGTTGTTTTGCTTCTGTTCCTTAATAAAGCCTGCACTTAGGCAATCAAACATCTGGGGGAAATATTTCAATTTCAGAACAGTCTTTATGCTTTTCAAAGTCTCGTAACAACAAAATGTACTCCTAGTATAATAGATACACTACGTAACTATATTGTGCTATAGCCATTTAGAAATATTTTCCGAGGAATAAAGCACTCATTACTTTGTGAAAAACTAGCTGAGTTAAAAGGCCTTTGGAAAGACTGATTAAATGCTTATTGAAAACAGTAAGATGGCCATATGCATCAGTGTGTTATATAACTGCAACATAGTTCTTCCTTTCTGAACACACATATAAAAAAAAAAAATCTATGGCCTGTATCTATGCAACATTAGTTGAAAATGCAACAGTTAGCCAGATCATTCAAGAAAAAAAAAACCTTAAAGTGAATAAATCGTGTTTTTCCTCAAATTGATTGTATTAGCTTGCAATGAAGAGTGAGCAAATTATTGTGATAAGGTCAGCTTTTATTTCATTTTTCTGATACAATCACCAAGACTCACCCTATTCTTGTATAATATTAGGTGGCATTTATTTTTAATGAAATCATATTATAATGATAGAATGGAGGTTGTAGATTTAAAAGAGTAATATACAATATAAGTTCTACCAGCTTTTTTTTTTTTTTTGAGTTGGAGTCTCACTCTGTCGCCCAGACTGGAGTGCAGTGGCCGCTCCCGGCCACCGCAGCCCCGCCTGCTGGGCTCCGGCGATCCTTCTGCCTCAGCCTTCCGAGTAGCCGGAATTACAGGCGCGTGCTACCACACCTGGCTGATTTTTTGATTTCTTGTAGAGATGAGGTCTCGCTGCCCAGGCGGGTCTCGAACCCGCGGGCTCAGGCAATCCACTCCCTCAGCCTCCCAAAAGCGCGGGATTACAGGCTGAGCCACCGAGTCCAGCTCTACCAGCTTTTAAAGAATGACTTCTCATTTGAAATTTAGAGTATGTTCTCCTGAAAACTTGAGTCTTCTGGGAAAGTGGCCAGGCCCTGATTAGCTCCCACATGCTTTCAAGTTTTACCTGTGGTACTCAAAATAATAATAATAATAATAATAATGATAAGTAAAGTAAAACTTCCTTTTCTGTATTACAGGTAAGAAAAGGTTCTTCCTTCCCTGCTGTATATTGAGCTGCATGGGGGAAACATGGGCAAGAAGCCTCTGCAAATATGTAGCTCCGAGAGCATCATTCCTTGTAGTGACTCCAGAAGAAGATTGCTGTTTTACAGTCTTTTTTGTTTTTGTTTTTGAATCGGAGTCTTACTCTGTCACCCAGGCTGGAGTGCAGTGGCATGCTCACAGCCACCGCAGCCTCGACCTACTGGGCTCAGGTAATTCTTCCCCTCAGCCTTCCAAGTAGCTGGAACTACAGGCATGCACCACCATGCCCAGCTAATTTTTTAATCCATTGTAGAGAGGAGGTCTTGCCAAGTTGCCCAGGCTGCTCTCGAACCTGTGGTTCAGGCAATCCTCTCATCTCAGCCTCCCAAAGTGCTGGGATTATAGGCATAAACCACCGCTCCCTGCCTGTTTTATAGTCTTATGGACAAGTTTGTGAAACACGGCAACTTTCTGTCATCTGTGGTGGCTTACACCTGTAATCCCAGCACTGTGGGAAGCCGAGGTGGGAGGATTGCTTGAACCCAGGAATTTGAGACCAGCCTGATCAACATACCAAGACCTTGTCTCTATAAAATAGTAAAAAATGAGCCAGGAGTGGTGGTGCATGCCTGTAGTCCCAGCTACTCAGGAGGCTGAGGTGGAAGGACCACCTGAGCCCAGGAAGTTGAGGATGTAGTGAACTGTGATTGTGACTGCACTCCAGACTGGGTGACAGTGAGACCCTGACTCAAAAAAATAAAAATAAAAAAGTAAAAATAAATTTAAAAATAAACAAAAAGGCTGTCATCACTTTGTGAATGACAAAAAAGTCCCTCCTTCCTATGACTTATAAATATTAATTGATGCTGATATTGTCATTCTTTTCTTTTCTTTCTTTCTTTCTTTTTTTTTGAGTTGGAGTCTCATTCTGTTGCCCAGGCTGGAGGGCAGTGGGACACTCCCCGCCACCGCAGCCTCGACTTGCTGGGCTCAGGCGATCCTTCTGCCTCAGCCTTCCAAGTAGCTGGAACTACAGGCACTTGCCACCATGCCTGGCTAATTTTTTGATTTATTGTAGAGATGAGGTCTCGCCAAGTTTCCCAGGCTGGGTCTCGAAGCCGTGGGCTCAGGCGATCTTCTCACTGAGGGTTCCCAAAGTGCTGGGATTCCACCACACCCAGCCATGTCATTCTTTTCAATATTTGTTCGGTCTTTAAACTGTTAGAGATATAAGTGCCCAGGATGCTGTCATATAAATATACTTTCCCTAGTTTTCTCTCCTCATTTTCACCAAAAAAGAAAAAGTCTATTAGAAATTTCTTTTCTTGGGCACCAGATCCGAAATCCTGGGTTACACTTGATTTTAATCATTTTATTGCCTTTGCTGCTGACAGTTCTGATCACAATAGTACTCTTCACAGGGTGCTTTGTCAACAAGGCCAAGGACTCACCATTTTATGAAACTTCAATTGTCTCAAGTGTTAAATCCGCTATTCACGTAAGTTTAAGTGCCCAGAGATGGCATTTCAGTTCCAGGAAAGGAAGGCATTTATGGGCTTGATATGATTTTTCTCACCTCCCAAGCAGCCTACTTGAGATCCACGGTTTACTGAAAATTTATTACCTTACAATTGGGGCATCAGGTGTCACTCTTTAGGTGGCAAGACCCAGTTCCCTGAAGTTAATATACAAAGCCATTCTTAGGTGATTTAATCTCCATCAGCACTGAAATCCTCCATTCCATCCTGTTCTCGCTGGGGGTCTTTTGTTACCAACACAGGCAATCAGTACATACTACATGCACTCAGAATAACTGCTTAATGGCAGTAGGTTTTCACGTCACACACACAGCGTTAGCATGGGGGAATCCTGATGCTTAATGCTGAGATGATAATTTCTTAGCAAGACCATCCTTGGTTACTCATGTTCTTTCACACTGTGCCATCCAAGGGAAGTTTGCCCCCAGTCCTGTGAAGGGCAGCACCTGGCTGTTTCCCTTTTATGGCTTTCCTGTTCACATGTCATAAGCAGAAGGGGAATGCATGCAGTGATCTCAATCAAAAAGTTCTGCTTTAACACAAAAGCCACTTTTGCTCTTTGGTAACCCAACTCAACCGTGGGATCCTGAGAGTTGAGCCTGGGCTCCAAGATCAGCTTTGATCAAGAGAAGTTTTTGTTGTGTTCCATTTTTCTGATGTGTTTATGAACAATACACTTTGAGCTTGGGTTACAAATTTCATCTGATAATATTAAGAAAATTTTGAGCACAATTAATTGGCTCTAATTTCTACTGTCGGTAAGGAAGAACTCTTGTGTTCAGATGAATAGAAGCAATGTAGATCTATTGATGGTGTTGGAGGCAAAACCAAATGGACAGATCTTTGAAAAGGTAGGAAGATTACTTAGGATGTGATTACAAGGACTTGCACATCAATTAGTGAAAGTATCTTTCACACTATCATTATCTTTTCTTGGCCTGGAAAGTCAAGTTATTTTAGAGAGGTTAGAAAGAAAACATCCTATTTTATTCCTCTGAAGCCTTACTAAATTGGGAATTTTTATTTTTTCTACTAACAACATGTTTCTTGCCCAATGGTAAGGAGTGAATGTGTAGTTTATATCCTCCCAAAATTCATATGTTAAATCCTAACCTCCAAGCTGGTGATATTTAAAAGTGGTACCTTTTGGGAGGTGATTAGGTCATGAGGACAGAGCCGTCAAAATGGGATAGTATCCTTAATAAACACAGTCCAAGGGAGCCCTTTTGACCTTTCCATCATGTGAGGACACAGCAAAAAAGATGCCATCTATGAACCAGGAAGTGGCCCTCGCCCAGAACCCAGACATGAAAATTGCTGATGTCTTAACCTTGAATTTCCAGCCTCCAAAACTGTGAGAAAATAAATTTTTCTTTCTTTTTTTTTTTTTTTGAGTTGAAGTCTCACTCTGTCACCCAGGCTGGAGTGCAGTGGCATGCTCATGACCACTGCAGCCTCAACCTGCTGGGCTCAGGCGATCCTTCTGCCTCAGCCTTCTAAGTAGCTGGAACTACAGAAGTGCGTCACTATGCCCAACTAATTTTTTTTTTAATTGTAGAGATAAGGTCTCACCAAGTTGCCCAGGCTGTTCTCGAACTCTTGGGCTCAGGCTATCCTCTCGCCTTGGCCTCCCAAAGTACTGGGATTGCGGGCTTGAGCCACTGCGCCTGGCCTGAGAAAATAAATTTCTGTCGTTTATAAGCCACCCCTCCGATGGGGTGTGTGTATGTGTGTGTTTTGAGTTGGAGTCTCACTGTGTCACCCAGGCGATCCTTACGCCTCAAGCTGCCAAGTAGCTGGGACTACAGGCGCCTGCCACGATGCCCAGCTAATTCTTTTCAGATATTGTAGAGACTCATCAAGTTGCCTAGACTGGTCTTGAAGCCCTGGGCTCAGGCAATCCTCTCACCTCTGCCTCCCAAAGTGCTGGAATTACAGGCATGAATCACTGCGCCTGGCTTATGATATTTTTGTTACAGCAGCCCAAACGTACTAAGATACCTGGCAAGGATCTGCCAGTGGTAACGCACCTCCTCCTCACACTGCCCAGCAAGAGTGCTGAGCTAAGTACTGTGTTTAGTCTGGGCACACAACTGAAGTGGGATTTGAAAAACCTATGAAAATTCACAGGAGAGCACAAAATGAGTCAGGATAATACAACCTATGTGGAAAGGTTAAGTGAAGAGGGATTATTTGGCTTGAAGCAAACCTCTAGGGCATATTTAAGACTCTTAAATAGAAAATGATGATGATCATCCATTCTTAGTTTTTTTTTTTTTTTAAGAGTGTCACTATGTCACCCAGGCTGGAGTGCAGTGGTATGCTCACAGCCACCACAGCCTTGACTTACTGGGCTTAGGCAATCCTTCCACCTCAACCTTCCAAGTAGGTGGAACCACAGGCACGCACCACCACGCCCGGCTAATTTTTTGATTTATTGTAGAGACGAGGTCTTGTCAAGTTGACCCAGCTGGTCTCAAAACCCGGACTCAGGCAATCCTCTGGCTTCTACCTCCCAAAATGCTGGGACTACAGGCATGAGCCACTGCACCCAGCGCAATTTAAGTGAAAATACATAGGCTTACATGGTCCCAGGCATCTTTTCTCACTTTCCTTAACCTATCACTAGTTTCTCATTCTCCCTGGGGTGTAAATAAATGTATTTAAGTCTTTTCTATGAAAAATACTGAAAAAAATTGATGCCATTCTCTGGCTAAAGTCTATCTCTCTCTCAAGTCACAGCCAGGTGTCTTAACAGTGTAGGTGCGCTGTCTCCATCGCTGTCTCTCATGCTGGCCTTTCCACCCTGCCTCACAGCGTGCATTCGCCCCAACTCACAGAAACGTTCCTGCTCAGGCCACCAATGACTTTAGTGGCCAAATCCTATGGCACTTTTTTCTTTCACTTTCTGTTTTGAAATTCATTCAGATTTACAAAAAAATTGCTAGTACAAAGAACCCCAAAGATCCTTGCCTACATTCACCAGTTTTTAACATTTTGTCACACTGCATCATTCTTTCTCTGTCACTTTCACACATAGACACAGAAAGATATGTGTATGTATTTATAATTTATATTATTATTGCTTATATTTCGTGGTATCTGGTTTTTTCTGAACCAAGGGAGCCTTGCACTTGCATGACGCCTTTCCACGTAGCCTTTGTACTCATCTGCAGGGTTCAACTATGTTCTAAATCCTCATTCTTGAAGTTTTTATGTCTCAGGTTCCATGACTATTTTACCCTGGTTAGTTTCTACCTCCCTGGCAATCCCGTCTTAGTTCCTTTCCTTCTGTCCTCCACCTCTACCTCTGCCCACCCTTATACTTCTGCTACTCCCTGCAGGGCCCTGTTCTTGGCCATCTTTTCTTCTCCCACTCCCCACAGCTCTTGAGTCATCTCAGTAACTCCTATAGCTTTAATCCACCAAGCAGGCTTTGTGGTGCAAATGCACACGCCAATTCAGAGGCCTCTCCCTACTTCTATGCCCAGATCAGACATCCTCCTTTCCTCAGGCACCTCCAAGCTCAGCATCTGGCCCACCCCAATCTCATGCCTTGCCTCCTTTCATCTCCAGCACCAAAATCCCTTCTTTTTATCTCAGTGGTGTTGACACCACTAATCAGACACCCAGAAACCATTCTCCCACCTGCTATTTAAGCAATTGCTCAGTGTGTTGATTCTACTTACTAACTATCTCTATACAGGGGCTGAGGGAAGCTGCCGTCCTGACCTGCAAGAAATGTAACTCAGTTGGTGGAGTAAGATAAAGCCGCCATACTGAAAAGTTAACTCATGGCATGTGGTGTGAGTGACAGTCACAGAGCAAATGCTGCCACTGTTCCAGCTCTCCTATCACTTGCAGAAATCACAGCAAATGTCACCTCCTGGGCTTTTTTTTCTTTTCCTCTTCAGTCTTACTTCCTTTCAATCTATTCCTAGGACCATGGACAGAGTGGTTTGCCTAACGTGCAGGCCTGATTATGTCATTAACCTGCTCAAAATTTGCCAATGGCTTCCTCCTGTCCACAGGGCAAGGATTGACACAAAAAACCTTTCACAATCTGGCCCTTACTAACCTGTCCAGCCCCATCTCACACCAGTCCCTGCCCGCATACTCAGTCCTTTAGTTATTGAGCTATACGTAATTCTCACCGCATACTATGTTTTCTCCCACTTCCATACTCTTGCCTCCATTTATTTGCTCAGCATTCTTTGATTCAGATGCTATCTCTTCTAGGGAGGTTTCTCTGCTTTTTTAGGACAGAATCGGGTATTCTTTTACTGCCACTTCCATGGACTGCATTATAATAATTATATGACTGTATTCCACTAAGGTTTTGAACTCCTAGAGAAAAGGGACCATTAAAAAAAAATCTTTCCTCAGGATTTATTTATTTTTTTCTGTTGTTTACTTGTTTTTCTCAATCATATCTTTTGGGCCAGGTACCTAACTTGCAGTGCCTGGAATATAGTTGATTCTTAATAAATATGTGAGTTATTTGATTTCACATAAAGATATTTCTGATGAGTGAGGGTTATTCCTTGTTAGGGTAGGTTTATGGAGGGATCTATAGGGTCTCTGAAAAAAATTCAGGCTGGGCATAGTGGCTCACACCTGTAATCCCAGCACTTTGGGAAGTGAGGTGAGAGAACTTCTTGAGGTCAGGAGTTTGAGACCAGCCTGGGCAACATAGTGAGATCCTATCTCTACAAAAAACTTTTTTTTTTTTTGTTTTGAGACAGGGTCTCACTCTGTCTCCCAGGCTGGAGTGCCATGGCACAATCCCATTTTCACTTGGAGATACATTAAATGACCTTTAAATGTTTCTTTAATCAGTCAGTAAATATGTATTAAGCATCAGCTTTTGGGCATAGCATTGCGGTAGGGATGTAGAGAAAACTACAATTCTAACCTTTAAGGAATTTATAGTGTAGAGAGTCCAAAAGAAACCCAAGAAAACACTAATGAGACAGGGCCCACATGGCAGGGCCTGAGTGAGTGGTCCAGACCACAGATACAGTGGGAGCTGAGATAGGACAGACAAGTGAGTGGGAGAGCTGAGAATCTTCATGTAAGAGGTAATGCTTGAGAGAGGACTGAAAACAAGGCATCAGATGTGGGTAGTTAAAGGGGAGAAAGAAAGGCAGTCTGGAGTGTAGGCATACCAGAGAGCCTGGCCAGTGTGGAGCATGTAGCAGGCAGTTCACAACTTCTTTCTGAAGAAAGAGAAACATCCCTTGGGCCATTCTTTGTTGCTTTTTCATTGTAGGTCTAACAATCTTTAGATATTTTACTCCACTTTGTCTTCATTCAGGAGTGAGTTATAATCACATTAATTATAGTACACACAGAGAATAAAAACCATTCTTTTTCTTTTTTTTTTTTGAGTTGGAGTCTCACTGTGTCAGGCAGTCTGGAGTGCAGTAGCACACTCACAGCCACCGCAGCCTCGACCCCTGGGCTCAGGTGATCCTTCTACCTCAGCCTTCCAAGCAGCTGGAATTACAGGCTGGGATTATGGAAACCTAAAAAATAATAATCAAGGTAAAATCACAGTACTTGATTAATGGCATGACCCTAAACAGAGCCAGTAAAAAACTTTGTGTGGAAGAAAATCAGAAGAAAACCAAGGCCAGGTGTGGGGGCTCACACTTGCAATCCCAGCACTTTGGAAGGCTGAGGCAAGAGGATTGCCTGAGCCCAGGAGTTTGAGATCAGCCTGGGCAACTTGGTGAGACCTCATCTCTATAATACATTTTAAAAATTAGTTGGACGTGATAGCATGCACCTATAGTTCCAGCTACTTTGAAGGCTGAGGCAGAAGGATCGCCTGAGTTCAGAAGGTTAAGGCTGCAGTAGCTGTGAGCATGACACTGTACTCCAGCCTATGTAACAGAGTGAGATTTCGACTAAAAAAAAAATTGCCAATGCTGACTATATTTCAAGTCATCATGGTGGGGTGTTGGGAAAAGTTTTCAATTAGCAATAATCACACCTCTGATAAACTTCATTGGATAGGATATTGCCACTGCACAAAGCTATTTAGCTCAATTACTTTATCAGGGCTGAGAATCCTGCAATTCTCCTTGGAGAGAGGTTGCAATTATCTTACATGTTCCAAGAAATTATAAAAGTTAGAGGTTACAACAATCTTAAATGCTTCAAATGTATAATAATTTAAATAACTAGTAATATGTAGTCATAGAATTACAGCATTTTGCAGCTGTGATGGACCTTGAAAGTCACTTAGGCCATCATTCATTTAATAAAGAAGAAACTTAAGGCTTGGGGAAAGTTGGGATTTGCCCAAAGTCATTCATCAAATTAATAGCAGATCTATGCCCAGAGATTCATATCTTCTGACAGCCCATTACCCATAATGCCTGACGAGTGTCTCCTTTGTCCCCTGGATCCTGTTGGTGAAGCTCCCTGGACTCTCTATTAGGTCTCGTGGTAGATCTGTCCTCTACATACCACTGCCATAAGACATTTCAGTCCTCATCTTCTGTATGTGTCCTCACTGATAGCTCTAGGTGAATGATTTTTTTAAAATTTGTTTTTATTTCTTTTTTTGCAACTCCTATGAGTGTGCTGAAGGCCACTGAGGAGGAAAATGATAATTTCTAACTTCTCTGAAGTTGGGATAAACTTTATTATTTGTATTACTATGTTTATGGCTGTGCATAGTTTTAACTGATGATGTCAACAGGTTCTATAGACTCAGTGATTTCAGAGGGCTCATCCCTGCTTAGGCAGGGATAAAAACCTGAACCAAGAATGGCTTCACATAACTGCATATGCCAGTTCAAGGGAAAAAAAAAAAATCAGCTGCTAGTGCCTTTTCTGTTTCTTCTAGAAAAATAGTCAATGGGGACAATTTCAGAAAAATCTTTTCTGAAATCACATTTATGATTTCAAAGTAGTGAACCCATGGCCAAAAAGGATGTCATCATGCTAAATTACCAGTGGGTAAGCTTTCACATTCTGAAAATGAGCGTTTGATGAGGCTCTGGGAATTCTCATCCACTTTTAGGGATAGTGTCCCCATCACCTGGGGATAATATATAGCTGCCAACTCCAAAAAGAAACAGACTTGAAAGCAGCACAGATTGGACAATACTTTGGAACCATGAATCTTTCTGCATTTTTTCCATACCTCCTTCTGTAAGGGGTTTTAATTCTTATGTTTAAAGTGTGATATGGCTGGGCATGGTGGCACAAGCCTGTAATCCCAGCACTTTGGGAGGCCGAGGTGAGGGGATTGCCTGAGCTCATGCATTCGAGAACAGCTTGGGCAACTTGGAGAGAACTCATCTCTACAATAAATCAAAAAATTAGCCAGGCATGGTAGTGTGCACCTGTAGTTCCAGCTACTTGGAAGGCTGACATGGAAGGATTGCCTGAGGCCAGCAAGTCAACGCTGGGGTGGCTGTGAGCATGCATGCCACTGCATTCCAGCCTTGGCAATAGAGTGAGATTCAAACAAAAAAAAAATTGTAATATAATGATTTTCTTCTAGGGAACAGACCTTTGAAAAAACAGGTAGGTTGGACTGAGAAAGCAATGGCTTCTCTGGGCAGAAGTCATTCTTACCCAGGGGAAGATAGGTCATTATCCTTAGGCACAAAAACAAACTTTTAGGTAATAAAAACTCAGTCACGATCATTGCTTATATCTAGCAGTATCACTTGAAACACATTTAACATGCAATCTAGCAGGCAATCTAGCAGGCAACCATTAGCGGTTGTGTTCTTTGGTGCCATTTGTCTTCAGGATCGATGGCAGTATTTTCAATCTCTTTGGCATTCTGAATGGACATCTTGTCAGTTACTCTGATGGGGTAGGAGCTCTAGGTGGGTAAAACATATACAGCATGTTAGCTGGATTCATTTTATTCTTAGAACCATGGGGGTCCAAGTCTGTGTACTCTAGAAAGAGGTCTTACAGGGGGCTAGGTTTTATTTTCAGTTCATTTCAAGGATTCATTTCTAGTCCTCAGGGACCTGGATTGTTCCCAAAGAAAATGGGGCAAACAATGTTTTCACTTGCAGGCACAAAGGGAGAACTGGTGCTCTGGGATCAAACTACTACTTACTTGAAATGCCCAATTTTACAACAGTTAACTGAACTGGATGCTGCAGGGAACATTTGATCATGCCAGTATAAACACTATGAAATAACACTGTGCTTCGAGACGATAATAACAATAACAAAAATAACAATATTTAATATACACTGGATACCCATGGTGTACCAGCAGCTCTCTCAGGGCTTTAGCATATAATGTGTCAGTTAATCTTCACAATAACCTTACCAGGTGTGTATTATTATTATTCCCTTTTTGCAAATGAGAAGATAAAGATACAGGGAGGTTAAGTAACTTGCTCAAGTTCAGTAGTTAATAAATAGAGGAGCCATCCTATCTAACTCCAGAGCCTGCACATTGAACAGTTTTGCTAAACGAACTTACTTACTAGAAAAACCATCCTAGACCTGCAGAATTTGTATTTTTGGTATTCAGTGAATTTGAATGATGTAGATCAAGTGGTTCTCAACTTTAGTTAGATATTAGGAAAACTCAGGAAATAAAAAAAAAATACTATTGCCCTGGTCCCACTCCAAACCAATTAAATCAGAAGCTCCAGGGGTGATCCCAGATATCATTTTATATATATATATATTTAGTGTTGGAATCTCACTCTGTCGCCCAGGCTGGAGTGCAGTGGCATGCTCATGGCCACTACAGCCTCCACCTGCTGGGCTCAGATGATCCTTCCTCCTCAGCCTTCCAAGTAGCTGGAACTGCAGGCACGTGCTACCACGCCCGGCTAATTTTTTTTTATTTATTGTAGAGACAAGGTCTCACCAAGTTGCCCAGGCTGGTCTCGAAACCCTGAGCTTAGGCAATCCTCTCATCTCGGCCTCCCAAAGTGCTGGGATTACAGGCTTGAGCCACTGGACCTGGCCAATATCAGTATATTTTAAAAGCTCCCATCTATTATTTTAAAAAGAAGGCGGGGGGAAAATAAACTCTCCAGAGAGGCCTAATCTGTAGCCAGGTTTGGGAATCATCGATGAAGGTAGCTATATGGGATTTAGGTCCCTAAATTACTCAAAGGCCCTGCATTGCCTCCAATGCCTACCCATTTTAAATCAAGAAATTAGTCTCTGTGCTTTGCAAACTTCCAGTCATCAGGATGCACTGCAGAGAGTAAACATAAAGTTACAGTACAATCCCAATGGAAAAAGATTCTGGAGATAGTCTAGTTTATCCTCCAGTTTATCCATGCCATCCCTGGTAGATGGTCACCCACTCTCTTCCTGAACATATCTACCTGTTTGTCAGTATTGGTATGTTCATTTAAAGATTTTCTGTGCATTGGGAAAAGGAATCTCTGTTTCATGCACGGTGAACATATTGTTCGCTGAGCAACCTAAATGCCAGAAAGTTCTTCCTTTTATGAGGAGAAATATGTCTGTCTTTCCATATTTTCTATCCCTCTGCCCTCTGCAATGATATAGAATAGGTCAATCCCTCCTTGAGACAACAGTCCTACACTGGTAGATGCTGACCCAGGTGTCTCTCCTGAGTCTCCTTTCTCCTGTATGGAGGACCTGTCTCATGCCTCCTGTGCTACGTTACTCAGGTCAGGCTCCTCTGGACACCCTCTGGTTCATCACCTGAAAGTGCTACCAAATTTCTTCCTTCTGAATTAATGCAATTATTTTTTGTTTTGTTTTGTTTTGAGAAAGCAGGATTTATTGAGAGGACAGAAAAGCTCCTACAGTGGGAGGGGACCCGAGGGGGTTGCCTGTAATTGATTTTTAAATTTAGATTCAAGACTTTACACTTGTTTAGTTAAATGTCCTCTGGTGGGCTGTGTAATTAGTGTGGGAAGTCGAAAGGTGTTATGACTGAAAAGACTATAGGACTTGGACTCTGTCGTGTTTGTGTTCAAATTCCTCCTCTGCTGCTTACTTTACTTCATACTTAGGCAGGCTTGTGTTCAGTACAGAGAGAAGTAAAAATATTTATTAAATATTCAGGGATATGTAAATACTTGACAATGAAGATACCTTCATTCCTTACCACTCAATGTGGCTTCCCTGGGACAAAAGAGACCACATTTTTTTTTCTTTTTATTTTGGATGTAACCTTATCTCTACCTAAACTATCTCTACTAACTCTACTAAAGTCACTATCACAATTACCGTACTTATATAGCATATAGAGAGATAAGACAGGTAGATAGTGTGGAAGTTTACTTAAAGGTTGATTTGGACTGGGTGTGGTGGCTCACGCCTATAATCCCAGCACTCGCCTGAGCCCAAGAGTTTGAGGCTGTGGCGAGCCGTGAATGTGCCACTGCACTCCAGCCTGGGTGATAGAGTGAGAACCTGACTCAAAAAAAAAGAAAGAAAGAAAGAAAGAAAAAAGATTGATCTGGAAATGGGAACAATGAAAATAAAACGTCTTGTGCTTAAATTTTTGCTCCTGAAACAAGGAACAAAAATGTACTATTTAATCATGATTGCAAACGGAAGTAACCACCATGTTGTGAATGATTAGCCTGCTCTGCAAATGGAAAACTTCACATCATGAAATGGCTTAATGTGCTGAAATGAAAAGCTAACAACTATAAAGTCAAGGTCAGGAACCATTTCTCATGTTTCCATCTCTTAGTCCCTCTCACAGTGCTGGTTCAAGATAAAACACTAGATCGCCATAAAAGTATCAGATTTTTAACTCTTGTCGTCATTATAGCAAAGTTTCAGTCCCTTATTACCACGATGCTAAGTAGAAACACAACTCATTAAAAAAAAATCCACTCTGTCTTGGAGGACTGAAGATCAAGAATAAAAAAATCTGACGAAGTTGACTAAGCAGGCGAGGAAATAATCCTTTTTCAAATCTCAAAGTGGCGGAGTCTCAGATGAACTGTTGTCTGGAGCCTGGGAGAGACAGAAGTTGAGCTCTTTCATAGACCTACCGCTAGGATGTTGTTTCCCTGACTTCTGTACACATCTAAGAAACGAAAGGGCTTGGTTTAGCCAATTCGGTTTATCACTGGTGATATCAATTGTTTGACTGACAATGGTGGGATCTCTTACAGAGCTCTGGTGAAAAGTTTACAAGTTAAAAATCGGTGTCCTGTGCTGCTTTTCCCAGAGAACGTAGGTTGCACAGTATTTCTCTCCACAGGCTGTTTTGGTGGAACTCAGTGGCTGAATCACCCCAGTGAGAAGTCTGTGGGCAACGAAAGCATACTTCTACATTATCTCTTTGAAAGTGGAATGGGACACAACCTCTGCCAGCGATTTTTTTTTTTTTGTGAACCATTCTATTAATACCAATCAAATCGAGAAAATGATCAAATGAAATTGCATTTTGAGCATCATAAGCTGTGTAATGTCTATTCTGTTAAATTGGGGCCTATAATTGCTTCTCTACTGAAAAGATACAACAAAGACAGCAATCATGGCTTGTCATTATCCCAGACTAGAAAACCGGCCTTTGCTGGGAGGACTTCAAAGGCTTGTGGTTCTCGAATTGCATTTGGCTGCTATTGTTGAAGCGCAGGCAATCTTGATGAGGTGTTTACACTGAGGTAAGGCGCAGAGCAGAGCGGCTGAGTGCCTGGGTCTAGAGCCATTAAAAAATTGTACATTATGTTCCTTGCTTTGAAGTGAGGGTTTGTAGGTAGGAAAGCAACTCAGATTGAGTACAGCTGAGCTAGATTGGGCTGCTACTCCTCTCTCAAAGAAACTCATCAGGTTCTTAAAGAATCAGACAGCACTACAAAAAAACAAAAAGTTCATGCTTTACCAAGACTATACGTGAATTAACGTATCTGCATAGACACACTGAAACGTGTTTAAATAAGCATGTTACAATTAAGCTCTGCAATCCCTGGAAGTTTTGCCTCTTTTTCCCTTTATAGTCTGTTTTTACTACTGGCCTTATGTTTTGACGTTGTGGGGAGCCCCACATTCATTCATTGGGTTCTTTGTTACTCTTGTGCTTTGATGGTATTTACACCTAACACATATCTAAATTAGACAGGCCAAAGAGTTGATTTATTAATGTAGTGTTTACTTACCATCATTCCAACACAACTATTAGCCACTCTCTTCCAGGCATAATCACTGGATTCAGTGAGCATTTCTTAATTAACCTGGCTAATGAGTGATCTACGGTACAGTACTTATTTCTCTGTCCTACTCTAATACATTTTGCCGTGTGTTGGTTCCTGCCTGCTCACAACAGCACTGCTGCTGCCTGTGTTTACACATGGCCAGCAAGAAGCTGAGGCACAGCCATGCAGTCTATCACCATCGGTTTGCAACCCTGACATTCAGTACAGCTGCTTTAATTATCTAAAGGTTTGTATTCCTCAGCCGGAAACAAAACACACAGAGAATTCTGGCTCTGCTGTTGACCACTTCCTCTATATTTAGCATGCACATGTCAATAAGAATTTGATGACACTGAAACCTTTGAATATATTATTTTTTCTTTCTTTCTTTTTTGAGTCAGGTCTCACTCTGTTGCCCACGCTGGAGTGCATTGGGGGGATCATGGCTCACCACAGCCTCAACCTCCTGGGCTCAGGCTTCCGCCTCAGCCTCCTGAGTAGCTGGGACAAGAGAAGTGTGCTACCATGCCTGACTAATTTTTGATTTTTTTGGTAGAGACAAGGTCTCACTATGTTGCCCAGGGTGGTAAATTCATTTTTCATGTAAGATAGTTGAGGTTTTAAAAAACCTCAAACTAATTGTCAGTCACCTACTTAAACCCTCCCATACTTCTACATTGCCCCCCAGTCTTTAAAGATTTCAAAGGCCCCACGACCTTGAGGCTCCTGTCTACTTCTGCAGCCCTGACTCCTCACTCTTTGCCTATCGCAGCTTTCAGTTCTGCTGATGGGCCATGGGCACCATTATCGTTCAGTGAAGTGAATGGGAATTTCCAGCCAAAGAATGGCCTATGCATAAACTCATCCCATTCACTGGACCACCCTTGGCTGAAATAGAACTTCCTCCAGGAGCCCTCCCTGACACCCAGGGGCTGCTACCATAACTGCACCTGAGTACTTTCCCTTTTGTAACAAGTATGACCTTGGTTATTGTTTGTTTTCTTTTCTGGAAGGCAGGAAGAAGGACCACGTACAGGGTTGCAGTGTTGTACAGCTTCAGGGGCAGTGCTCACCTTTGCTACATGATGCTGTAAATGTTCCTCACATATAGATACTCAATAAATGTAATTGAATGAAAAGATCAAGCTAGGCTGCTCAATGAACTTTGCATTTGCATCAGAATATTCTGAATCTATTTATTTATAGGGTTAGATGTGTGGTTCATATGAAAGTCAGGTAGCCGACCGTCAGCATCTTCCATTACTCTCTCCCTTGCTCACTGGCTTCAGGACCACTGGCCCCTCTATTTGCATTTGCTCCTCCTTCTTACAGGAATTCTCTTCCCTTCTCCAATTTGACTGTCACTTCCTACCACCTCAGCAATCCTTATCAGTACTGCTCAACTTCATTTCTCTGCTTTCTTCCCAATAAGATATGGCACTTAACACAGACTAATGGCTGGGCTCGGTGGCTCAGCCTGTAATCCCGCGCTTTGGGAGGCCAAAGTAAGTGAATTGCCTGAGCCCGCGGGTTCGAGACCCACCTGGGCAACTTGGCGATCATCTCTACAATAAATTAAAAAAATTAGCTGGGCATGGTAGCACGCGCCTGTAGTTCCAGCTACTTGCAAGGCTGTGGTGGAGGGATTGCCGTAGCCCAGCAGGTCGAGGCTGCAGACTGAGACTCCAACTCAAAAAAATAATAATTAAAAAACAACAACAACAAAAAACATGTACTAATACACAACATCAATTTTGTCTATTGTCCTTCTCCTCTTAATAGAAGTTAGGCTCAAAGGGCTGGAATTTTTGTTTTGCTCAAGGATGTATTCCAAGCACCTACGGTAATGGCTGACACATAACACGCTTTAGTAAACACTGCTAAATGAAATATTTGGCCATTTTCAAGAATATAAAAAGGATTTTTAGAAACATCTAATGTAACTGACAGGAAAATTGGTCATTCAGCAATTGCAACTCCCCATAACTAAGAATATGTATGACCTCTGAATGGTCACAGTAGAAATAAAAAATGATAATAATAATTTGCCACAAACCTGACACATTGTACTCCAATTGCTCCTTTACTAAAATCTGTCAATGGATCCATACCAATGAGAGGAAAGGCCCAACTCCTTGGCACGGTGGTTTTTATTTTTTTTAATTTTTTTTTGAGTTGGAATCTCACTCTGTCGTTCAGACTGGAGTGCAGTGTCCACTCCTGGCCACCACAGCCTCGACCTGCTGGGCTCCGGCGATCCTTCCACCTCAGCCTTCCAAGTAGCTGGAACTACAGGCACGCGCTACCATGCCCGGCTGATTTTTTATTTATTGTAGAGATGAGGTCTTGTCAAGTTGCCCAGGTGGGTCTCGAACCCGAGGGCTCAGGCAATCCACTCACCTCAGCCTTCCAAGGCGCGGGGTTACGGGCTGAGCCACTGAGCCCGGCTTGGCACGGTGGTTTTTAGATACTTGAACACATATCAGAATCACTTGGAAGGCTTGTTAAACAGAGATTGCTGGGTCTCACCCCAGAGTCTCTGATTTGGGAGGTCTGGGATGGGGCCCAAGAATGTGCACTTGTATTCAGTTCCCAGGTAACGCTGATACTCCTGGTTGGGGGAACACATTCTGAGAGCTTCTGCTCTAAACTGACAAATAAGGGACATGAAAGGCATCTGTGCGAGTCCGCGGGTTCGAGACCTGCCTGGGCAACTTGGTGAGACCTCATCTCTACAATAAATCAAAAAATTAATTGGGTGTGGTAGCGTGCACCTGTAGTTCCAGCTACTTGGAAGGCTGAGGCGGAAGGATCGCCGGAGCCCAGCAGGTCGAGGCTGTATGGGCGACAGAGTGAGACTCTAACTCAAAAAAAAAAGGCATCTGTGAATTTCTCTAGCCTAATATCCATCCTCCCATCCTCACAACCTAGCCACATACAACTAAAGCAGTATCCACCTTCTCCTTAGCTAATTCACTAGATGAAGGAACACTTTCCAGTCCTTCTGGAAGATCTCCTAAGGTCACAGCTGAATGATCATGGCTGCTGCCAGGCTATCTCTAGTATACCTCGGTACCTCTACTTCCACTAGTAGTGTTGAGACTTTTACGTTTGTTCCCAAACCTGTTTATTCCCACTGTGCTTGTTAAATTATGAAATTTAAAGATCAGATCATCTGGAGACATTTGAGAGTGAATAGAGAGGTGTTATATTCATGAAAACTAAGTTAAATGATTTAGAATGACACAATAAAAGCAAGGGTCAAAATAACGTGTGGGGTGAAAAACAAATGTAAAAGATCAGGGGAGGATCGGGTTCAGTGGCTCAGTCTGTAATCCCAGCACTTTGGGAGGCCAAGGCGAGTGGATTGCCTGAGTTCACAGGTTTGAGACCAGCCTGGGCAACTTGGTGATACCTTGTCTCTACAAAAATCAAAAAATTAGCTGGGCATGGTAGTGTGTGCCTACAGTTCCGGCTACTTGGAAGGCTGAAGGGGAAGGATCGCTGAAGCCCAGCCAGTCAACGCTGGGGTGGCCATGAGCATGCCACTGCACTCCAGCCTGGGCGACAGAGTGCAACTCCAACTCAAAAAAAAAAAAAAAGATCGGGGAAGGTACTGGTAAAAATCTGGAGATTATGCTCTTAATTTGTCTCTAAAGGCTTTTTAAGTTTTCACTTTGCTTTCATTTTATTTATTTATTCATTTTTGAGTTGGAGTCTCACTCTGTCACCCAGGCTGGAGTACAGTGGCACACTCGCTGCCACCACAGTCTCGATTTGCTGGGCTCAAGTGATCCTTCCTCCTCAGCCTTCCAAGTAGCTGAAACTACAGACACGTGCCATCATGCCCAGTTAATTTTTTAAAAAATTTATTGTAGAGATGAGATCTCACCAAGTTGCCCAGGCTGGTCTTGAACTCCTGGGCTCAGGCAATTCCTCTCACCTTGGCCTCCCAAAGTACTGGGATTATAGGCATGAACCACTGCTCCAGGACTGCTTTCAAACAATCAAAACTGCAAATCATAGATGCTATCAAAGTGATGCAAGAAAGACAATGTGAAACTCCAATCAACAGAATCCACACTGTAGGAAAAGACCTTCTCACCTCAGTGAAAATTTGGTGAATCGATGTATATTTATATACTTTACGTGGAGGTCAAACAGTTACAGTGTGTAGTTATTATTCACACCTGCTTTTATTTTTTTTTAAAATATTGATATGTAATGTTTGTACACATTTTGGGATACATGTGATATTTTGCTATATGCATAGACTATGTAATAGTCAAGTTAGGGTATTTAGGGTATCCAGCATCTTGAATACTTATCATTTTTGTGTGTTGAAGGCATTTCAGGTACTCATTCCCAGTTATTTTGAAATATATAGTGCATGGTTTTTTTGTGTTTTTTTTTTTAGTTGAAGTCTCACTCTGTCACTCAGGCTGGAGTGTAGTAGCATGCTCATGACCACTGCAGCCTTGACATGCTGGGCTCAAATGATCCTTCTGCCTCAGCCTTCCAAGTAGCTGGAACCACAGGCATGCGCCACCATGCCCGGCTAATTTTTTGATCTATTGTAGAGATGAGGTCTCACCAAGTTGCCCAGGCTGATCTCGAACCCGTGAGCTCAGACAATCCTCTCACCTCTGCCTCCCAAAGTGCTGGAATTAGGCATGAGCCGCTGCGCCCAGCTACATGGTTGTTAACTACAGTCACCCTACTCTATCAAACATTGAACTGAGTCCTTCTATCTATCTGAGTGCTTGTACTCATTAACCAACATCTCTCCATATCCCCCTCCCTAAACACCATTCCCATATTGATAACTATCATTTTACTTTCTGTGTCCATGAGATCTTTGATTTACTTGACCAAATACCAGTTTCTGACCAGTGGTATAAAGGTTCCTACTGCACTGACAGTTTTCTACTTAAACTGTTGTTTCAACTTTATACCATTTCACATGCTCCCTTTGCCTTCAATGCCGTTACTATCCACCTCTGTCTTTTCTGCTTCATTTAAAGAAGCAGTTCCATGACTGCCTGTTCTATGAAGCCATCTTGACTTCCCTGGACAGACTTAGACATTTTTTCTTCTGGGTTCCTTTGGGATAGTATCTGTGACTAGTGAGCAGTTTTCACTTGGCACTGACTGTTTACATGTCTGCTTCCCCTAGTCCAGAAGTCCTTAAGAGCATATACACTGAAAGCAGCATAAAATGACCGCAGACTCATAAGCAGTCTGGGTCATTTAACAAAGAGGCAAAGAATCACTCCCATTGCCCCAGCTTCTGACTTCACTATAGAACAGCGCAATGTGCTTTGTTTTGTTTTTTTGTTTTGAATTGGAGTATCACTCTGATGCCTAGACTGGAGTGCAGTGGCATGCTCACAGCCAGTGCAGTCACTGCTGGGTTCAGGTGATCCTTCTGCCTCAGCCTTCCAAGTAGCTGGAACAACAGGCACGTGCCACTGCACCTGGCTGGTTTTTTAAATTTATTGTGGAGATGAGGTCTCGCCATGCTGCCCAGGCTGGTTTTGAACCCCTGGGCTCAGGTAATCCTCTCGCCTCCACTTTCCAAAGTGCCAGGATTATAGATGTGAGCCACTGCGCCCAACCGCGATGTGTTTTATATCTAAGTGAACACTGAATTATCAAGTACACTAGGTACATTTCTAAAAGCTATCCTTAAAAATGATTAGTTATGTTAAATTTCTGGTTTTCAAAAGGGCATGCTTTAGTTATGTGGAAAGTATTTTTTTATAGCTCCTTCTCAGCAATGTCAAATTAATGAAGTGTCTACTTTATAGATCACACAAATTGGTAGTTTAAATAGCGCACACAAGAAAGATGCCTTAAGAAATGTCTTATATTGAAAAATCGTAAAGTTCAATTGAAATTATGCTATCATAAGTAAGTGCTCTTATGGTAGTGGCACATGACAAAATAAGAAAATTTATCAATCAATGAATGTCTACAAAGTTTCTACTACGTAGAATATATATCTATATAACTATATATATAACTATATATATAAATATATATATTTGAGTTGGAGTCTTACTCTGTCGCCCAGGCTGGAGCGCAGTGGCACCCTCATGGCCACCGCAGCCTTGACCTGGTGGGCTCAGGCAATCCTTCCACCTCAGCCTTCCAAGTAGCTGGAACTTCAGGCATGCACCACCATGCCTGGCTAATTTTTGATTTACTGTAGAGATGAGGTCTTACCAAGTTGCCCGGGTGGTCTCAAACCCGCAGTTTCAGGCAATTCACTCGCCTCGGCCTTCCAAAGTGCTGGAATTACAGGCTGAGCCACCGAGCCCAGCCTAATTATTTTTATTTATTTATTTTTTTTGAGTCTTACTCTGTCATCCAGGCTGGAGTGCAGTGGCACAATCATGGCTCAACACAGCCTCAACCTTCTGGGCTCAGGCGATCCTGTGCCTTGGCCTTCCGAGTAGCTGGGACTACAGGCATGTGCTACCATGTCTGACTAGGTTTTTTTTTTTGTAGAGACAAGTCTCACTGTGTTGCCCAGGACTAGTCTCGAACTCCTGGGCTCAAGTGATCCTCCTGCCTCGGCCTCCGAAAGTTCTGAGATTATGGGCATGGGCCACTGTGCCTGGCTGAGAATAATTTTTATAAGTATAATAAAATAGGTAAGACTCAAAAGCACCACCAAACTGGATGAATTTTGCTTCCGACCATATATGATTACTGAAAGATGACCACAATTTAAATAAAGGTAAAGCTTAATTTTGTAGACACTGAAAAGTTTCACTAAATTCAAAACTATGTAAAAGAGCAATATATCATTTAGTAGGACCTTATCCAGTAGGAGACTGACTGTAGATTCAAACCAAATGTTTAATAATAAATATAACCCACTTATACAGGGCTATACGATTATAAAAAGCTTTCACAAACAGTATCTCATTGATCATCCCACTGATCCTGAATTTGTGATATAAAGTCAACATTTGTAACCTTACTTGAATGAAGAAAAACAAGACTCAGTACAATTCTGGGATTTATTAAAGCAATAAATGGCTCCAATAATAAGGGGGCTCAAATCAGGTCTTTTGACTTCAAATTCTAGTGTTTAAAGTCAACAGCAAAGTTCAAAATCCCTCTTTTTGTTTCCATTTTGAAAACAAAGAAATTTTGGACCAAAGAAAAAGTACTTAAAAATTACGTTTCTTTACAAAATATTTAGCTAGTGCTTAGGTTTTCCAAACAAACCAAACCAGAAAAGAGTAGCCCATCAGCATGAACAAAGAAGGTCCCAGAAGAAATGCTGGGTATGGGGTCTTTGAGTTCCAGGAGTATAGTCAGAGCATAGGATGCAAGGCAGAGTGATAAGGGATGAGGCTGAAGGGGTGGGAAGGAGTCAGGTCATGAGGGGCCTTTTCTACCACTCTGAGAGTCTGAATTTTTTTTTTTTCCCCCGAGTTGGAGTCGTCACCCAGACTGGAGTGCAGTGGCATGCTCCCGGCCACTGCAGCCTCGACCTGCTGGGCTCCAGTGATCCTTCCGCCTCAGCCTTTCAAGTAGCTGGAACTACAGGTGTGCGCTACCATGCCGGCTAATTTTTTGAATTATTGTAGAGATAAGGTCTCGCCAAGTTGCCCAGGCGGGTCTCAAACCTGTGGGCTCAGGCAATTCACTCACCTCAGCCTCCCAAAGCACGGGATTACGGGCTGAGCCACCAAGCCCGGCTGTGAGTCTGAATTTTCTCTGAAAGACAACAGAGTGCTACATTAAATAGCATATTGATGATCAGATTTACATCCAAGAAGACCACTGTGAAGGCAGTAGGGAAGAAAAAATTGAGAAATATTGCAAGAATTATGACATGAAATTGTACTTCAAAAGCAAAGTACTAAATCTATGATCCAGTTATTCATAAGTTCCTTATCACAAAGTGTAAATATCTGAAATGACTCCTGAGACCATAGCAATTGTTAAAGAAATACTGTCAACTAGTTGGATACACCATTGTAGGACTCTGTAACCCATTGGACGGTGTTTGATGGATAGATTGGGGACCTTCAAGAGACAGTGTGGCAAGTGTGAGGTGTGTCAACACAGACCCCCTTTGTAGGCTGTCTTTTGGGTGTCTCACCACAAAATGGGCTAGTAGGACATATAGATGTTATCCTTTTAGCTACGCTTTGTCTTTAGTCTATCTGAAGTTATATCTCTTTCATTTTGAGGCAATGTAGTCTGAAAAAAAGAGAAAGCTGGTTAGAAGGGCCAAATCTCTGGGCTTAAGGAATGCCTTTCCTTTCCCATGGCTTAAGGAATGCCTAGAGGAAACAATAGCTTGCCTTCCCTGTCTGCCTCCAGTCAGGAGCGTTGTATAAATTCTTCAAATAGCCCTTCAAGGCAGAAGTTGACCCCCATATAACAGATGAGGAAGATAAGGTTTAGAGTCACCTGCTTAAATACCTAATAAGTGCTGTGCCAAAGAGCCAGGATTTAATCTAGGATTGTCTGATTCCCAAACTAGTATTTTGTTTTGGTTTTATTTTTTTCTCCCATAATATGTTGCTCCCATGCAAGAATATTGCTACCACGGCTGGGGCAAACCAAAGGTCTTCCTCTAGCTCCTGCATGCTTTTTCTCTTTCTCATCTATTTATGTCTCAACTCAGTGATATTTTCTCAGAGGGCCCTTCCCCAAACACCTAGGTAAGCATCCCAGTTTGCTTATTAAAGTCATTAGTTTATTAAATAAAGAAATTTATTTCCTCTCATTACATTTTTTAATAAAGTTTTTTCAGTCTTCTTGGAGGTGTTTATCAGTACCTGAAATTATTTTGCTCTTATCTTTGTCACTGATGAGACTGTAAACTTGAAGACAGGAGTTCTGCACGGCTTATTCTCTCTAGCACTGAGAAGAGAACCTGGCACATATTTGGTACTCAATAAATAATTGTTGACTGATTGACCTGCTGTCTTAGCAACAGCTACAAAAGTGTGTTAATCCAAGAGATTGAATTGTGAATTCTATTTGTGGTTTTATATTGTCTTGAAGACATAGGCGATTGAATAACCTTTCTATATTCACATTTGTAAACTATCTGTAATTTCTGTCCCAGAAATTACAAGGAAAGAGCTGAATAACATGTATAAAGCACTTATAGCTCTTTTCTGAACCCACACTAAATTTCACCTTCATCAATCTTCAAAGTAACATTAGAATCAAAATAGAAAGGTAGTTCATTTTTCAAAACACAATTTCCTTTAATGGTGGATCACAAATTGACTCAAACTGTAATGAGTTTCAGACAAATACTTTTGGCCACTGAAAAAATCATGAATAAAAGTAAGGGCTGAATTATTATTCACCAGCAAAGTGATTGTTTGACCATGATACTTAGGTGCCCTCTAGTGTATGTTGGTTTTTACATTGATTCCTTGCTTCATACATCTTGTGATTTAGATCTTAGGTATTCAAAGGTGATTTTTGCAGTGCATTTTATTGTACTATCAAAGGATCTATGCAAAATGGCAAAAAGACTGGAACAATTGAATCTCAAAAACTAATGGTTCTACTTTGAGCCACAAGCAAAAAATGCAATTTAATTAACCCTGAGCAATCAGAGAATGTAAAGTTATATGGGGTACTACAAAATGTGTAAGTGCCTACCATCTATTTTTGTTATTTTTCAATTTAATTTTTAAAAAGGTAATACATAAGCATGGTCAGAAATAAGAGACATGGAAAATATAAAGTAAAAAGTTGTGCCCCAACCCCTTCTCCTCCATCCCTTATAGTTTACCTCCTATTCTGTCTTCCACAGTTTTTTTTTTTCTTTTAGTTGGAGTCTCACTCTGTCGCCCAGACTGGAGTGGAGTGGCCACTCCCGACCACCGCAGCCTCGACCTGCTGGGCTCTGGCAGTCCTTCCGCCTCAGCTGTCCAAGTAGCCTAAATTACAGGCATGCGCTACCACGCCCGGCTGCTTTTTTGATTTATTGTAGAGATGAGGTCTCGCTGCCCAGGTGGGTCTCGAACCCGTGGGCTCAGGCAATCCACTCACCTCAGCCTCCCAGAGGCGCAGGATTACAGGCTGAGCCACCGAGCCCGGCCCTTCCACAGTTTTTATACATACCAAGCAAATACTGTATATATGTTTATTACTCCTTAATTTTTAAATACTTTAAAAATACTGTATGCACTGTTCTTGAATTTCTCTCTTAATAATAAATCCTGATAAATTGTCCATAATAGTTTATGAAGAGCATCCTCTTTTTTTTTTTTTTTGAGTCGGAGTCTCACTCTGTTACCCAGGCTGGAGTGCAGTGCTATGCTCACGGCCACTGCAACCTTGACCTGTTGGGCTCAGGCAATCCATCCACCTCAGCCTTTCAAGTAATCGGAACTACAGGTATGCGATACCATGCTTGGCCTAATTTTTGAGTTATTGTAGAGATGAAGTCTCTCCAAGTTGCCCAGGCTAGTCTCAAACCTCATTTTTAAAAATAGCTGCAGTGTAACTATTGTATGGATAAACCATAACTTATTTAACTACTCCCCAAATGGTACACATTTGGATGGTTTCCAATCTTTTGCTATTACAAATAGCCCTGAAATGAATAATTTTGTACAGGTGTGATTTCAAAACTATACATTTATCTAGGATAAATTCCTAAGAGCGAACTGTGTTGGTTCAAATACAGTGCATGCTATGGGCCAGGCATTGATCTAAGCACTCTCTATATATTAACTCATTTACTTAACGTTCTTAATAACCCTGTAAGGGAAGTACTATTATTATTCCCATTTTAAAGATGAGGAAACTGAGGCACAGAGAGGTTTAGTAACTTGTACAACGTCAGACAGCTGGCCGGTGGCAGTGCTAACCAACCTGGCTTCAGTCTATGCTCTTATGCTTTACTTTCTCAAGGAGTGTATTTGTATTTTAAATAGACATTAACAAACTGTCCCCCATACTGGTTATACTAATTTATTTTCTGGCCAACTTGACTGTACTTATTGCCCATGGGTTGATCAAACTTTCAGAATTTTGATGATTTAATTATAGGTAAAAATGGAATGCTATTATAGCATTAATTTGCAATTCTCTTATAATCACTGAGGTTGGGTATCTTCTCATGTGTGTAATAGTCACATGCATTAACTTTTCTGTGGACTGTTTATAACTTTTGTGTATTTTTCTTTTGGATTTTGGTCCTTTTCTTATTGATTTTGAGAAGCTCTTTACATATTAGAGATATTAGTGTTTTGTTTGTGATATGAATTAGGAATATTTTTCCCAGTTTGTTCTTTATATTTTGATTTTGCTTATTTTTTCCTGTAGAAATTTTTAATATTTATGAAGTAGAATTTTTCAATGCTTTTGTTTTGTTTTGTTTTTTGAGTAGGAGTCTCACTCTGTCGCCCAGGCTGGAGTGCAGTGGCACACTCACAGCCACCCAGCCTCGACCTGCTGGGCTCAGGCAGTCCTTCTGCCTCAGCCTTCCAAGCAGCTAGAACCACAGGTGCGCACCACCATGCCCAGTTAATTTTTTGATTTATTGTAGAGACAAGGTCTCACCAAGTTTCCCAGGCTGGTCTTGAATCCCGGGGCTTGGGCAATCCTCTCGCTTCAGCCTCCCAAAGTGCTGGAATTACAAAAGCCACTGTCTGGCTTCAATTTTTAATATATTACATTTTAAAACATTTCAAGATTATAGGAGAATTTTCCCATGTTTTTTCTAGAATTTTTTTGATTTAATTTTTATTTAAAATTTTTTTTAGTTGAGATTTTACTCTGATGTGCTCAGACTGGAGTGCAGTTGCATGCTTGTGGCTCACTACAGCGTTGACCTCCTGGGCTCAGGCGATTCTTCTGCCATAGCCCCTGAGTAGCTGGGATTACAGACGCATGCCACCATGCCTGGCTAATTTTTTTTTTTTTTGAGTTGGAGTCTCACTCCATTGCCCAGGCTAGAGTGCAGTGGCACACTCACAGCCACCCCAGTGTTGACCCACTGGGCTCAGGTGATCCTTCCACCTCAGCCTTCCAGGTAGCTGAAACTACAGACAGGCGCTACCACGCTTGGCTAATTTTGTGATTTATTGTAGAGATGAGGTCTCGCCAAGTTGCCCAGGCTGTTCTCGAACCTGTGGGCTCAGGCAATCCCCCATCTCGGCCTCCCAAAGTGCTGGGATTACAGGCTTGGGCCACCGCACCCGGCCTAATTTTTTGACTTTTTGTAAAGATGAAGTCTCGCTACGTTACCCAGGCTGTCGTGAGCTCCTGGGCTCAAGCAATTCTCCCGCCTTGTCCTCCCAAAGTGCTGGGATTACAGATGTGAGTCACTGCACTCAGCCATAATTTTTAAAAGTAAATTAAATATTGATCCATTTGGAATTTATCTTGTTGCATGATATAAGATATGGATACAACTATATTTTTTTTCCGTTAGCTATTCAGTTGTTTTATTCAATAGTCCATCATTTTGTCACTGATTTGAGATGCTGCTTCAAATCATTATATATCATATATTCCCACATGTAATTTGGTTCTATTTCTATATTTTCTATTGTTATGTTACATTTTTCTTTCTGTTTATGCATATTACCCTCATATTTAATTATTGAGGCTTTATAATATACTATATTATCTAGTAGGGCTATATTCTCTCATTACTCTTAATTTCCAGTTTTCATTATTAGTCTTGCTTTATTTTTCATAACAACTTAACAGTTTTTCAATTTCTTTTTAAGAAAAAGTTAACATATTTATTAGGATGTTGCAAACGTAGGCTTACTTTCAAGTTTGCCCAAACACAATATACTACCTTAAGAACCTGTAAGATTGTGCTGGATAGAAATGTTTGCAACAAAATGATATATTAGAAAGCTGGGTTTTCCTGGTTATGCGATGGTAATGAATGTTTATTAATTTACTCAATAACATAAGCCACTTAACCTTTCAATGTTCCCAACTGTACGACATTTGTGGTCTCTTCCAAAGAAATTACAAGGGGAAAACAAGATATTCAAGTATTAAAAACCTCCAGATGGATACTGTTTGATCTAAAATAATAGCCTCCATACCCGGCACCTCATCTTTTCACCTCTAACCCACAAATGGACTCAATAATCTTTTTTTTTTTTTTTTTTTGAGTCAGAGTCTCACTCTGTCGTAGCCTCGACCTGCTGGGCTCAGGCGATCCTTCCGCCTCAGCCTTCCAAGTAGCTGGAACTACAGGCTAATTTTTGGATTTATTGTAGAGATGAGGTCTCGTCAAGTTGCCCAGGCTGGTCTCGAACCCGTGGGCTCAGGCAATCGTCTCACCTTGGCCTCCCAAGGTGCTGGGATTATAGGTGTGAGCCACCGCGCCTGGTCTTGGACTCAATAATTTTATCAGCCACTGAAAACATAGCTCTGTGGATACTGATTTATACAACTTTGACTTTTTGATTGCTGATAAAACCTTTATGTTCTTTATTCTAACCCCTTGCTAATTAAAGTGTGGTCCATGGACTGGCAGCCTTGCATCACCTGGGAGCTTGTTAGAAATGCACACTGTGAGTCTCAGTCCGGACTTACCAAGGAGCCAGAATCTATATTTTAACAAGAGCTGAGGGAGTTCAACAGCACTGTAAATTCTGAGAGGTAGAAGATTGGTGGTTCTCAAAGTGTAAGCCTGATAGCAGTATGGAACCAGTATCACCTGGAATCATGCAGAAAATCCAAATCCTTGGGCCCCACCCTACACCTGCTGAATCAAAAATTGGGGGTGGGGAGTCCAGCAATCTTTAACAAGCCCTCCAGATGACTTTGCTGCACATTAATGTTTGGGAACCACTGCTCTAGATCAGTGATTCTCAATCTTGGCTAAACATTAGAATTACCTCAGGAGTGTGGAAGGATCCCACCCCTCGCCCCAGTGCTCCTAGCCCTGCTTAGAGTGTAGCCCAGATGAACTGAACCAGAATTTCAGTGATTCAGGAGATCAATATTTTAAAAGTTCTCCAAGTGACTCCAATGTGAAACCAAGGCTGACGACCACAGCTCTAGTGTAGAACAATGGTTCTGAAATCTGGCTTCAAATTAGAATTACCTGGGACACTACATTTAAAAATTTACTAATGCTCAGGATCTCACCTAGAGATTTACATTCATCTGAGTGGAGCCAAGAATCACTTTTTAAAATCAGGTTCTCAGGCGATTCTATTATTCAGCCAGGATTGTGAACCACTGCTCTAGAAATGCCATTTCCCCCATATAAACTTCAAGTCATACTGAAGAGAATACGATGTGGAGGTAACGAAAGGGATACATTTTTCACTTCCCATATATTTGCTCAGCCCTTACAGTGTGTTAGGTTAGTTACCAGGATGATTAAACATACGAGAAAACCATAGTTCCTGCCCACAGGAAACATATAATCCATATAATCCTTTTTTTTTTTTGAGTTGGGGTCTCACTCTGTCATTCAGGCTGGAATGCAGGATAGAAGGATTATACTACATCCATTTATTCCTTGTATTACCAGTTACAAAAGCAAAGATGTGACATAATCCTTTAAGACTAAAAAGGAAGTTTCTGAATTAAAAAAATCACTTATGTTCACCTCCATCATCTGTTTTGTTCCATCAGAAAATGCTTAAAAGTTAGAATAGGTCACAGCAAGCCGGGCACGGTGGCTCATGCCTGTAATCCCAGCACTTTGGGAAACAGAGGTGAGAGAATTGCCTGAGCCCAGGAGTTAGAGACCAGCCTGGGCAACATGGGAGATGTCGTCTCTACAATAAACCAAAAATTTGGCCAGGCGTGGTGGCACACACTTGTAGTTTCAGCTACTTGGAAGGCTGAGTTAGAAGGATCGCCTGAGTCCAGCAGGTCGAGGCTGCAGTGGCCATGAACGTACTACTGCACTCCAGCCTGGGCAACAGAGACTCCAACTCAAAAAAAAAAAACCAAAAAAACAAAAAATCAAAAACAGAATAGGTCACAGTACTTTAAATAATACCAACTGGGATTTGGAATAGGTCTAAGGGTATCCACATTTAGCATAATAATCTCTCCTTTGTATTTGAAAATGATCCCACATTAGTAGGTGATAAATTTTAAGCTGTTTTCCAACAAGGATTATGGATTGTACTGATTCAGTCACTCTTTTCTTGTATTTATGGACATATCTACTAGGAGATGGGCTGATGAGATCTTTATGTGTACCTATGGAATAAAACTGAGTTCACTGGCTCCAAAATGTTTTGAATCCAACATTTTGGATAGAATTTACCCTCAAAAATGATCAGATGAAGAAAAGAGGGCATTTATTATTTTTCCAATTTTATAGATGAAGAGATTAAGTTTTTTGTTGCTGCTGTTTTTGTTTTTTGAGTTGGAGTCTCATTCTGTCACCCAGACTGGAGTGCAGTGGCCGCTCCCGGCCACTGCAGCCTCGACCTGCTGGGCTCCGGCGATCCTTCCACCTCAGCCTTCCAAGTAGCTGGAACTACAGGCGTGCGCTACCATGCCCGGCTAATGTTTTGATTTATTATAGAGATGAGGTCTCGCCAAGTTGCCCAGGCGGGTCTCGACCCCACGGGCTCAGGCAATCCATTTACCTTGGCCTCTCAAAGCATGGGATTACAGGCTAAGCCACCGAGCCCATCTGAGATTAAGTTTTAATCATATCATATCATTTGCACAGGGCAATAAAGGATGGTGTAGTGATTATCAATAGGAGTTGAAAGGTAATAGAATCAACTGAAGGATTGTTTTAAACAACTTATGTTATACCCTGTCCCTCCCCCCCGACAACCACCCCACATACACAGAATCAGAGTTGACATTCACTTTTGTATGTGAGCTGTGGTTATGGATATGTGTCTTGTTAACTCCAAGTTTAAGGGCATTTAATAGGGTTGAAAATCAATGCTATGGTGGAAACAAAGGAAATCTACATGGAAAACCAAACACTCAGTTCTGTATTTAATCTTTTGGTAGACAGTTTTTAAAAATTCTGTGGTCTTGAATGAAGAAATTATTATTTTTTTTTTTTTTGAGTTGGAGTCTCACTCTGTCGCCCAGACTGGAGTTCAGTGGCTGCTCCCGGCCACCGCAGCCTCGACCTGCTGGGCTCCGGCGATCCTTCCACCTCAGCCTTCCGAGTAGCCGGAATTACAGGCATGCGCTGCCACGCCCGGCTGATTTTTTGATTTATTGTAGAGATGAGGTCTCGCTGCCCAGGCGGGTCTCGAACCTGTGGGCTCAGGCAATCCACTCACCTCAGCCTCCCAAAGGCGCGGGATTACAGGCTGAGCCACCGAGCCCAGCTAGAAATTTTTGATATAACAGTTGACTTCCAGCAGTTACAGCTCTGTAAACCATTGATGGCTTTTATTTTGCTCGTAAGAATTTGTGGAATAATTCCCTTCATTCCACAAGAAGGAAAACATGTAGGGTGTAGTATGGAAGCATTTGTTTTACCCAGCCAGATGCTTATAATGACATCATCATCCCAAGGAAAACGGAATCTATCCATTTCAAATACATGCAAGTTCCAGTTTAGCGTTTCAGAAGAAATAATTAAGTAGCCACTACATACCTGTTCTAGGTGAGTTTCCCCTCTTTTTTTATTGTGAAGTTGAAGATAAGAGTCTGCTTTAGGAGTGGGTAATCCCAAAGTCAATTTGTTTTTTTCCACAAAATATGGTTTAGACTTCCTTCGGCGAGGGCTGCGTGATCCTGGCAGGAAAACCTCGTTATGTGAACTTGAACTCTTAGCGTAGGGAGAGAGGTTGCTTGACTTCTCCTCCCGGTCACTGTCACTGAGCTCTGAAAGTGGCTCACTGTGATGGGCATGTTGCTCATAGTCTGGGCTTAAAAACTCACTACCAAGCAAGGAGGTTACACTCCGTGGACTCTTTTTCTGTTTGCCTTTTCCCCCTGGGAGCTCCATTGAAGTCTCCTTGGAAGGGTAGAGTGGTTCCAGTGGCAGATTTTCTGAAGAGCTGTCTGCAGACTCCAGGGATGCTTCCACAGTCAACAATTGCCTTTCCTCTTTCTTATTCCTCCAGTTTGGGTCATATCGGAGGTCTGAATATTTGTCTTCTATTGGTTGTTGGCTGCTTAAAGCAGAACAGAAATGGCAGGTTCTTAATCAAAATACATTCTCTCATTATAATATTCAGCTGATCATTTTGACATTAATCTCAATCTTTCTCCTATAATTTTCCTTTTACTATCTATATGTTAAAGATAGATCCAAGGCTTAAATTAGTTCCAAATACTGCACATAAGGGCAAAAAGGTCTTAACTACCTAAGTTCATTGAAATAAAAATAGTTCATTTCCAAACGCCAGAAAACAGTAGGAAAACAGATGTCTGTGATGTTAAACCAATGAATCACTGTGGTTCAAAGATTGCAATTACTCATACACACCACCAGTGAGTATTTTGGCTGGTGAAGATAAAATTGTATTTCATGCTTTAGCTGGTAATACAGCCACGCGCCGAATAACAAAGTTTTCCCAAAGAAAAGCTGTATATATGACAGAGGTTTCATAAGATTGTAATGGAGCTGAAGGCAAATGCCAGTGACATCTTAGCCCTTTACACATCTTAGTGCAATACATTGCTCACATGTTTGTGGTGATCCTGGTGTAACCAAACCTACTGCCCTGATGGTTGTATAAAAGCATAACATAAAATTATGTACAATACAAAATACTTGGTAATGATAATCAACAACTGCTACTGGTTTATATATTTAATATATTATAATTTTTATTATTTTAGAATGTGATCCTTTTACTTATTAAAAAAAAAGTTAGCTGTAAAACAGCCCCGGGCAGCTCCTTCAGGAGGTATTTCAGAAGAAGGCACTGTTATTATAGGCAGTGATAGCTCCACGCGTGTTATTGCACCTGAAAACCTTCAGATGGAGCAAGATGTAGAGGTAGTGAACTGATACTGTGTAGGCCTAGGTTAATGTGTGTGTTTAAGTCTCAGTTTTTAACAAAAAATTTTAAAAAGGAAAAAAAAGTCCAGGCGTGGTGGCTCATACCTATAATCCCAGCACTTTGGGAGGGCAAGGTGAGAAGACTGCTTGAGCCTATGGGTTCGAAACCAGACTGGGAAACTTGGCGAGATATCCTCTCTACAATAAATCAAAAATCAGCCAGGCATGGTGGTACATGCCTGTAGTTCCAGCTACTTAGAAGGCTGAAGCAGAAGGATCGCCTGAGCCCAGCAGGTTGAGGCTGTGATGGCCATGAGCGTGCCACTGCCCTCCAGCCTGGGCAACAGAGTGAGACTCCAGCTCAAAAATAAATAATAAATAAAAATGAAAAATAAATAAAAAGGAAAAAAATTTAAAAATAGGAAAAAGCTTATAGACTAAAGATATAAAGAAAGCATTTTTGTACAGCTGTACATTGTTTGTGTTTTAAGCTGTGTTTTAAAAGAGTTAAAAAGTCAGGCAACCCCTTTGGGTCCCCTCTCACTGTAGGAGCTTTTTTGTCCTCTCAATAAATTCTACTTTCTCACACACACACAAAAAAAGGGTTAAAAGTTGTGAAGTTTAAAAAGTAAAAAGGTTACAGTAAGTTAAGGTTAATTTATTACTGGAGAAATATATTTTAAAATAAGTTTAGAGAAGCCTAAGTTTAGGGTGTCTATGAAGTCCACAGTAGTGTTCTGTCATGTCCTAGGCATTCACATTCATCACCACTCACAGATTCACCCCATGCAACTTCCAGTCCTGCGGGCTCCATTCATGGTAAGTGTCCTGTACACGTGTACTATTTTCTATTACTTATACCGTATTTTTACTCTTCCTTTTTTTTTTTTGAGTCGGACTCCTACTCTGTCACCCAGGCTGGAGTGCAGTGGCATACTCATGGTCACCACAGCCTCAACCTACTGGGTTCAGGTGACCCTTTCCAAGTAGCTGGAACTACAGGCATGCGCCACCACGCCTGGCTAATTTTTTGATTTACTGTAGTGATGAGGAATTACCAAATTGCCCGAGCTGGTCTCGAACCCGTGGGCTCAGGCAATTCTCTCACCTTGGCCTCCCAAACTGCTGGGATTATATAGCGTCCGGCTGCCTGCCTTTTCTACGTTTAGCTAGACAAATGACTTTTCATTGTAAAAAGAAACAAAAAAAACTTTTCAGCCGGGCTTGGTGGCTCAGCCTGTAATCGCGCGCCTTTGGGAGGCTGAGGTGAGTGGATTGCCTGAGCCCGCAGGTTCGAGACCCGCCCGGAGCAACTTGGCGAGACCTCATCTCTATGATAAATCAAAAATTAGCTGGGTGTGGTAGCGCACACCTGTAGTTCCAGCTACTTGGAAGGCTGAGGCGGAAGGATCACTGGAGCCCAGCAGGTGGAGGCTGCAGTGGCCGGGAGCGGCCACTGCACTCCAGTCTGGGTGACAGAGTGAGACTCCAACTCAAAAAAAAACAAACAAAACTTTTCATTCTGTTACAATTGCTTACAGCATTCAGTATAACAACATATTGTACACGTGTTTAGCCCAGGAGCAGTAAGCTATACCATACAGCCTAGGTATTTCATTCGGTTTGTGTAGGTACACTCTACAGTGTTCACACAGTGATGAAATCACCCAACACATTTCTCAGAACATATCCCTGTCGTTAACCAACACATGACTGCATATACGATGGGCTATTTATCTAGAAGGAGAAATATGGATTGTTGCACAGACAACATTTGCTTTAGTCTGCTCCTTTTGGGGGGAAAACAAGGTTTTATTCTAACTGAATACCAACAAGGTTCATCCTTCTTTTCAGTATGCTGTTCACTCCATTTTGTCTTCGTAGATTGTATCAGACGTACTACAGAAAGATCCCCAAGGCTTAGCGTCAGACCAGACCATGACTCACAGAAAAAGTCAGTTTCTTGGTTGTCAGGTCTATGAACACAAAACTCCGTGGGCAGGTCAGAGTGCACTTGAAGTTGCAGGAAAGCCCTATTTGAATAAAAGGTTAACCATATGTTCCTGCCTGAAGGAAGTAAACTAGTTCATAATCAGTTCATATGACCCCAAATAAAGTCCTCCCTTTTCCTCATGCCAGTCTCAATTTGTCAAGCACCCCCTAGTCAACCAAAAAGAAAAAAAAAAAGGAAAAAAAAATGCTGGTAATATGGCATATTTAATGGCCTCTTTGATCTTCAAAAGCTAAATGGGAGAGATTTTCCTTCCTTGAGTACAGTAGATGCAATGCTCTAATCAAAAAGAAAATGTAAATCACCGAGGCTTTTTATGCTATTTGATATTCCCGTTTACAGAGGACATAATTTTATGCTGGGTAAACAAACTAATGGTCCCTCTAATGTTAATTTACTCTTCTTAATGTGGACCTAGATTTCTTTGATTTGATGTAAAGCAAAACTGGAGCAAAGAGCCAAAACTCACATGCCTTGCTAAATTGTCATTCGGAATTTTTAGCTCACATTTTTTTTTTTTTTTTGAGTTGGAGTCTCACTCTGTTACTCAGGCTGGAGTGCAGTGGCACACTCAGCCTTGACCTGCTGAGCTCAGGTGATCCTTCCGCCTCAGCCTTCCAAGTAGCTGGAACTATAGGTACATGCCACCATGCTCAGCTAATTTTTTTTTATTTATTGTAGAGATGAGGTCTCGCCAAGCTGCCCAGGCTGGTCTTGAACCCGTGGGCTCAGGCAATCCTCTCACCTCGGCCTCCCAAAGTGCTGGGATTATAGGCAGGAGCCACCGCACCCGGGCAGTTCACATATTGAGACGGGAAACTTCTTGTAATAGGTGGCTCTTCCTTTTCCAACAAGAGGAGAGATATGCTCTTCCCCTCCAGCAAAATGGGAATGATCCACATTTATCAAGAAACGGGATGCCCAACTGGATTCCTCATCACTCCCTGCACTGCAGTACTGCTTGCCTCTGGGGCATTTTGGGGAGGTTTCTCCCAGGTGATGTCCCATCAAATGGACTCATGGTATTTCACTTGGCCTTTCACTTGGCCCTTAAGAGTAATGGGGTGTGTAAATGGGACATGGCACAATCTGGCAAGGTACAGACCTGGGCTCAAGTGTCAGTCTGTCACTATCTATATTGCATCATCTGGCAAATCATGTCATCTCTGAGCCAGTTTTTCTCAGCTGTAAAAATAGATAAATTATATTTGTTTTATTTTGCAGGGCCGTGTAAGGATCAACACGAGAGAATGTATTTTAAAGTGCTCTGTATTTGTGCCTATTTAATGTTTCACAATGGTAATCTTGTTTCCTATCTAGATAAACTCCTGGGCAACAGAGACTGTGGGTGATCCTTCCTTCCCTAATCTCTGCCCTAGTACACAGCACTGGGCTGTGGACATAAGTCAATAAATGCTTCTTGAATAAACAACTTCATGTCTAAAAATACTCTAGTCAATAGAGATAAAGCATTACATTTTTTATTTTAAAAGGCCAGTTGTAGTAAATTAGAATCTAAACATGCAGAGGTTTCTTGCATTAAACCGAATTAGTAAATGATTTTAGGGCTTATTTGGTAGTGAGTGAAACGTGGTTCAACTGGTTGTTCAGGTGGGAAAGAAAGTTCAATAATTATCTTCAAGTAAATAAAGACTTTTTTAGATGAAGAAAGGCAGACCAGGTGCAGTGGTTTATGTCTATAATCCCAGCACTTTGGGAGGCTGAGGTAGGATTACTAGAGGCCAAAAGTTCGAGAACAGTCTGGGCAATATAGTGAGAACTCATCGCTACAAAAATAAAATAATTAGCCAGGTGTGGTGGTGCATGCCACTAGTCCTAGCTACTTGAGAGGCTGAGGCAGGAGGATCACCTGAGCCCAGGAGTTTGAGGCTGTGGTGATCCATGATCGTGCCACTGCACTCCAGCCTAGGTGACAGAGTGAAACCTTGACTCAAAAAATAAATACATAAATGAAGAAAGGTGTTGTTTTCTCACATCCACCCTGTACTGAAAGAAAAAAACTGAACTTAACTCTCTTCATTCACTTGCTCACTCATTGATTCAATAGGCATTTTTAAATTGAACACTTACTAAGCTGGGGGATACAGTGGCAAATGGTGAAGTGGTGAACTCACAGCCTAGTGGAAACAAGCGATGAGCATGCTCTGATGGGGGGCAATGGGCCGTGGGTCCTCGGGAGGGACATCCAACCCTGTCTTGGGAGGTTGAAGTAAGCCTTCTAGGGGAAGTGATGAGATGGCATAGCTCAGCCTTAAGGCTAGGAAGGGCAGGATGTGTACGTCATGCTGAGAGAACAACATATGGAAGGGAGTGGAGGGGACAGAGAGAGCGGGGCTTTCAAAAAACAGATTCTGTATGGATGAGACAGATTTCAAAGAACAGATTCAGTGTGGATGAGATGGAAGTGGAGGGAAGGCCAAAGCGTAGAGCTCGAGGTTAAGCAGAAGTGAGATCTCAAAGGACTTTGTAAATTCTGTGAAGGAGTTTGGGCTTAACTAAGTTAGCCCGATAGTTTAATCAGAGAGCAAAGATTTTAGAACGATGTAAATACTTTGGGGCAGCCACAGCGAGGAGCTTCTAGAAGGAATTATCTACAGATGCTATAAAGTCTTTTTTAAGAAGTTTAAAACAGTCCTCTATTTTGCACTGCTAAGAGCATGACCTTTGACAACACTGGGGATCACTGTTCTGCCACTCAGTAAGGAGCAGGATGTGGAAAGATAGCACATATTGTTGTATGCTGGTATGGGTAATGTTTGTAATGAGTCTTTGGTTTTTTCCTTAGAACAATGCTGAGGAAAGTGCTATTCTTTTTTTGAGTCAGACAGGCTGGAGGATAGTGGCACGATCACCGCTCACTGCAGCCTCAACCTTCTAGGATTAGGTAACTCTTCTGCCTTAGTCTCCCGAGTAGCTGGAACTACAGGCATGTGCCAGCAAACATTTTGATTTCTGTAGAAACAGGGCCTCACTACGTTGCCTAGGTTGGTTTCAAACTCCTAGGCTCAAGCAGTCCTCTCACCTTGGTCTCCCAAAGTGCTAGGATCATAGGAGTAGGCCACTGCACCAGACTGAGAAGTGCTATTATCACCCTATTTAATAGATGAGTAAACTGAGGATTAGAAAGCTTATGTACGTCTCCCAAGGTCACAGGGCTAACAGATGGTGAAGCCTGGAGACAGAACTCTGGAACTGGTTTCTGTCCATCACACTCCCTTCTATCCTGCAGCTATTCCCACGGGCGGCAGTGAAGCAAGCATGTTGCAGTGTCTGCTTCTGAGTTAGCGAATGGATCAGATAGCCAGTCAACAGATGTGTTATGTACAGGCAGATTATTAGGCACAGAAGAAACAGCAGTGAGGAAAACAGAAGCAGGCTGATGTCTTCTCTAGTGAGGAGGACAGGTTTCATGCACCAACTATAATGCAGCAATTAGCTAATGAATTAGATGCGTAAAGAAATACAGGACATTATGGGCATTTAAAATAAGAGGACATGACCCGGTTTATCACAGAAAATATTAACCTCTTCTTTCCACCTTCAATTGCTAGATGATATTTCAAAGTCCACTGCAACTCCATTGTTCTGTGATGGTATGAAACTCACAAAAGAATCAATAACTGAGTAATGCTCACTGTTTTTTTTAAATTAGGTAGTCTTCAATGGTTGAAGGAAATGGAATCTCTGGTTTACATCTTTGCAGGTATGCTAAGAAAACTGGTATACTCAATCTGGTCATTGTATTTAATCAGCATCAGGTGATAATGGTATCATGTCTACTATCATGGTTATAGACCTTCTTCAGTCATATGTAATATCTGTGGTGTTTTGTTTCTCTGAATAATGATAGGGAGTATTTTGGTTTTGGGAAATGATACAGCAGAACATCTAAGGATAAGGGTCTTAGACTGCCTGCACTCAATTTCCAGACTACGTGAATGTGGGCAAGTTATTTAATTTCTGTGCCTCGGTTTCCTCATCAATAAAATGGGGATAATAATAGTACCTACGAGCCGGGCTTGGTGGCTCAGCCTATAATCCTGCGCCTTTGGGAGGCTGAGGTGAGTGGATTGCCTGAGCCCGCGGGTTCGAGACCCGCCTGGGCAGCGAGACCTCATCTCTACAATAAATCAAAAAATCAGCTGGGCGTGGTAGCGCATGCCTGTAATTCCGGCTACTTGGAAGGCTGAGGCGGAAGGATCGCCGGAGCCCAGCAGGTCAAGGCTGCGGTGGCCGGGAGCGGCCACTGCACTCCAGTCTGGGCAACAGAGTGAGACTCCAACTCAAAAAAAAAAAAAAGATAACTAATATATGTGAACGCATAGGACTATGTCTCTGACACAGCGTAAGGATTCAGTGAGAACTAGCTATGGAAGCATGTGTCAGTGAGCTGCAACACGGGTCTTGGTTGCTGTGTTATCTTCAGTCATCATGACATAATGCTGTTGTTGTGTATTGTACTACCTGCTGATAGATCTCAAGGGATTCTTCACTCCCCCTGGACTTAAGTTATTTCCAGGGCACAAAGTTGTCTTGTGATGCACTAAAGGGTACCATAGTGGCCTAAAATATTTAACACCCATCTATAAAAATCCAGTTTTTAATTGTGACTTGGGCATTATGGTGAATGTTTGAACCATAATCTAGGAGATGGGACTATGAAATGTAACTGTTTCCAAATGATGCACTATTTTAACAACAGCTGGAAGATGATGAGTAAGATGAAAGCAGGAGAATTAAATTATTTCAGACCTTCTGAAAAAGCTGTAATTTTTAGCCTCAACAAATTTCCACGCTTAAATGGCCGTAGAAGCAATATCACAAAATATAGAAAAGACTGATATTTTAAGTGGAACTTAGAAAAGACAAAGGACTTAAAAACAAATCAGAGGAAATGAGTTTCTTTGGCTGAGAAAATGTTTTTGAACCAAAGAAACTCTAAGAATGTATCTATGTAAGGGCAGAGTCTGAAAATGTGGCTCTTTGAAGAGCTTTAATTATGCTGCACCACTTACCCCTGCAATGGCTATCGTAAAACCTCCCCTTTTGGATAGGAACCGTATGTTGAAACAAATAGGAGGTTATGCTTTGCAAAATCATGAGCACGGAAAGCTGTAATACTTCACAGAAACAAATCTAATGGTTGAAATAGAACATGATACTAAAAAACCCCATTGTACTGAGCTTGTGTGCTTAGAAGCTCAATTGTGTTTTGTGGTCCAGGTCAACACACTGGGACAAAATGAGTGTGAAGTGCCCTTTCGTCAGTAATCATCCGCACACAAAACATGCACCTCTCTTCCTCCCCATTTGATAGGAAGGTTACACTGACAATGAGTACACAACTCTTTTGTTGTCATTCAGACAACAGATGCCGGGTCCCCTCTTCAGATGCCTAGGTTAGAAATGGAGGCACAGAAGAAGGGGTGGGGGACGGTCTCCCACGCATACACCATGATATTTGCAGGCTTTAATGGACCATATTTGAGTACTCACTGTGATAACTTCAAACAAAATAAAATAAAATCTCCATTTAATGAAGAGCCTCATATTCAGTATTGTATTCAATCAAAAAATTACTAAAATTAGAGCATGTTTCTAGTACAATTAACATCCTCTGCACTCACAATAAAATATTCAATAACTGGCCATTTTGCCTGTTGAGGAGGTGAATAAAAGCATTGCTATTAATCATTTAGCTGTTATTTATTTGCCACTTTATTTTAAGTAGGCAGTTAAATTGAAACTGCACATGTTATTATTGATTTAGGTTTAATTTAATCCTTTTAAACAGAATAATTATTCCCAATTTATATGCCATTAAATCTTTTATGCATATGAACAGCAAATTCAATTTTTATTTAAGTGTAAAGTTTTTAATGCTTCTTTAAGGAACTATAAAACTGACTGCTATTTCCAAGGATTTTTTAATTCTATGCTCATCTTAATCTTCTTATCAATGGCTTTTAAGTAAATACAATGAAATAAATCCAAAAGATGAAAAATTTACTTTCGCAAGTACGAAAAAATTTTTTCACAAATATGAATATGAACTGTTTTGAGGAGGTTATTTACAACCCAGAAAATTTCACTTAATGCAGGCATTTTTGTTGCTAAAAACATTAGACATTTTAATAGAAAAAAATGGTTTAATGAAATGAAGGCCAAGGACTGTCTACAGAAACACACTTAAGTGAAGGGGCTGAATTGTTATCTAGCAGATTTCATTTAGGAAAAAAATATAATTTGGATAATTCCAACCAAAGTCCTTTCTTTTTCTTAGACAACCAATTTGTGGCTGCAACATAACTAGATATTTGTCCCAAGTTCTTATTAGTGCCAGTCTTGATTCAAGGACAATCTGTGAGGTAAACGAAAATAAATTCTCTAAAGAGGACATGTTAGTAATTGTAGTGTAAAATTCTAGTACTTACTTCTATTAAGATTATGTTATGTGAAACCAAGGCTGCATCTTCACAAGGGAAATGCTGTATGTCACAGTATTTAGAAACATAATTCCTCTTATTCAGTGAGAGTTTACAATGCTAATGCTAGACATTATCTGTGGAAGCCCCTTTCATTCTCCAAAATAATGGCTAAGAGGCAGAGACCTAGGTTTATAAAATGTCCAGGTTCTTACACTTTCTTTACACAGTTCTTACATTTTAAATGCCAGATATTAAGAGCATTAAAATGGCAAGGTGGCAGTGATATAAGAAAAGCAACAGATAGGTCTTGATATCTAAAGTTGCTACTAACCCTGAGCCCAACTGATCGCCCAGTGTGAACTTGGGCGATCTCTTTACCAGTCTTAGTCTCAGCTTCTTCCTTTGTACAATAAAGGAAATAGGCTGAACTTTAAGAGCCCTAACAGCTCTAAGAATCCATTATTTTATAAGTTGAATTGGGCCTGTCATGCAAAACTCAGCAGTATATAGAAGTGTTGGGAAAATCATTTAAATATAATACATGTATACGAATCAAAGTTTTCTATATTTTCAAACTCGTCAGGTAGTGGAAATAGATGAATATCTAAAGGTCACGAATTAAACGATCCCCTTAGTAACTCGGTTACAATCTTCTTGATCCTCTTGATAAAATCACGGGATTGTAGGTGATATGAATTTAAATCACTCTGTGAGGTTTCAGACTCACTATTTATTTACTTACTTTAGGACAATAACATATCCCAGTTTTGAAATAACCTAGAAAAGAACTGGTAGTTGTCTCCGGGGGCAACAAACCCCAGGGGTCACTATGGCTTTAACATTTCTGGCGGGGACTCTGCCTTTAATAGCCGCAATTCATGCCCACGCACACTTTTTACTTCCTTCTATGACTGCTCATCTGCTAGGATGGCACCATGCCTGCTCTGAGGAGTCGTCGGGGTTTAACTGAAGCACAGTTTGTGAGTAAATGAATGAAAAGAAAACAGAAGTGACTAATACCTGTGACAAAAAGTCAATTCTCTGATATAACTATTTCCATGTGATCAGAAATAAATAAACTGCTAGTAGCTAGTCACAAAATCCTGCATGAAAACCCCTATAACATGGTATGCAGTATAATGTATGTGAAAAGGTTGGCCCACGAATGACCTTAAATTGAAAATCTATCTAATAAGAGACAATAGAAAACAATATGGATGAATGTTTCTAGAAATCAACAGGAATGAAAGTTGGACTCCTGGAAGCTCTTAGAATCATCTAAATAATCCTAGTATATTAGAGCTAGGTCAAATGTCTTCTTTAACCTCCCCATTGGTACCAAACTGCCCCCCCCAAACTCTACACTACCTATGAGAGAGAGTAGTCTTCCCTCAGCTTAAATATTTCCAATGTGTTCTATAAATTTCTCTTGGAAATGTGGGGGGAAATGAAAATCCTGAGTTTTGGTCTGCACTGTCTCTCTTTATCCACTATCTTTTTTGTTATCCAGTGCCACTCGTCAAGCCCTAAAAATCATCATTCAATACCTCATCTGACTCTCGTATACTAATCAGAAACAACACACAGGAAAGCATTTTAGAGAAAAATTATATGCCACAACACAATAAAAATGCAGATTATTATTACTGAGTCCCTTTTCTTTACTTTCAGACAATTCTGAATACTCGATTTAACTAGTAATCCACATTGAGCCTCTTATTAATTTCTAACACAAGGTGGTTTATTAGAACATGGACCCTTTTGTGGCAACTATGGTCCCAGGTGATAAGAGAGGAGAGTACTGCAGATCTCACTGCATGAAAGCAATTCTATTTCCCAGCAGAGATGCTGAAGAATTGAGGTTGCTATCACCTCACAGATCAATGGAAAAAACAATTCATGTCTATTTATTCTGAGAACACAGTATCCTTTAAAAATTTTTTACTACTTTCCTAAAGTTTATAATTTTACATGCATTTTTACTCTGGGTGGTTTAGTCCATATTGAAATGTTATATCTTTAATTTTTACAAGATAGTAAAGTGGGACTCTCTCAGATTAATACTTGATTCCCTATCCAGATTCTTATAAATTAGAAGCTCAGGCTTTGGAGTCAGGAGAGAGTTCAGTTCAATTTCTGGCTCTGGTACTCAGTAACTACATACATCTACACAACTCTTAGAACCTTAGTTCTTTATCTGCAAGATTAGGCTAATAATGCCTATCTAAGAGGCTCTTGTAGGAATAAATGAGATAGTATACGTATAAAACAAATAGTTCTACAAATAGTAGCTAATTATATAAGTATTATTATAAACAAGACCTTATTAAACACACGTACAAGGTACTGTATGGCTGCTCTCTGATTTTTCCCCCCCAAATATACAAGGTTTCAGAAGTCCCCAGGTCTGAAGAGGTTATTTCTAATGCTCTAGGAATTACACTGATCTCTTTCTTCATGAGTGCCAAGTGTCATAAGGCCAGCTCTGGAGTGGGGTTTAAGGATTATCACATGAAGACTCTCTCTCCACTCTCGACTTATTCACTACAGTCAATGCTGCTCCAATTTCCATTAAGTAAAAGGTTTTCTCTCATCCATATACATTGAACTACGGCTTGACTTTGGTGAAATACAAGAGAATAATTGCTCTGAGGAGGTTCTAGTAACATCAAAACACAAGAGTAGGGCTCAAGTGATTTGCCAGGCAGCTTTTAAAATTATTGTTTATAAAAGCAAGAAAGAAATTTTCCTTGGTTTTAAAACAAGGCTTTGATTAATTTTTTTTGAACTACAATTCCCAGAATGCCATCTACCTTAAAGAAATAAAAGCCTACTTGAATTTCATATCGACGGTCTAAGATCAATTTACTTGTCTATTGCATGGCTCATAAGCTATACAGCTCCAAGCAACAATGCAGCTAGGAAAGCTTTCCAAGAGTAAAGTGAGGCAGAGAAAGGGCCAATAACTAAATACTCACCTAAATAATATTTTTGAGGTATTATTTGGTGAAATGCTTTAATTCTGTTTTCCTTTATAGTAAAGAACTAGTCATCTTGATGTTCAATGTGCGAAGTACGATACAGCCAACAATTACAGGGCTATAACCCATTCTAACCTAGGGTTTATAATTCTTCAGTAAAAATGTCCAGGGCAAATCAATCTGAGGAAAATAGCATTACTTAAGGATCTCTGAATCAGAAGACCAAGAATCTAACTACAATTTTTATAGTTTTATAAGCATCATTCTCTATTTTGAAATCTAGTAAGTGGTATTTAAGCTGTCCTTTGGTAAGAACAAGGGTTAAAGTCAGGTCCCTGAGTATCAGACAAAAGGAGGAAAAACTCAACTGGAGAAATGAGTTTACTTAATGGATCCTTACCTTGGTTTCTTCATCTTAAAAGTACAAACAAGAATACCTATCCATTGCAAAATATTTTTCTTTCTGATGTCTCTCTTTCTGTAAATGAAACCACTCTCATTTATTACCTAGGAGACTATGACTCTCTCAGATTAGAGCCAGGATAAAAATGTATTTTAGAACATGGAGTCAGACTGCATAAGTTTTCTGCTTCAACATTCAGTAGATACAATAAGTGGGGTATACTATAACATCTTTAAGCTTCATTTGCAACCTTTAAAATGGGGTCATTATAGTATCTACCTACCAGGGCTGCAATAAGGATTAAATGAGATAAAACATGGAGAGTATTTAGCGCAGAGATAGGCCCCAATGAGCATTCTATAATGCTAGTTATTGTTATCAGAATACTTTGATCTGTGGCTTCTTTTGTTCCTTTCAAGCACCATCTAATCTGTCACCAACCTCTGTCAATTCTTTTGTTTATATACACATATGAAAATTTTAATTAAGGTGCTGCCCATGGTGGCTCATGCCTATAGTCCTTGAACTTTTAGAGGCTGAGGTAGGACAATCGCTTGAGTCCAGGAGTTTGAGACCAGTCTGGGCAACATAGTGAAACCTGGTCTCATAGTGAAAAAAAAAAAATTCAAAAATTAGCTAGTCATGGTGGTGTGCACTTCTATGTCCAGCTGAGGACTGGGGTGGAAAAATCAACAGAGCCCAGGAGGTTGAGGCTGCAGTGAGCAGTGATAGTGACACTGCATTCTAGCCTAGACAATAAGTGAGACTCCAACTCAAAAAAAAAAAAAATTCAATTAAGGCATTGTTTTAAAAAAATGGAAATATGTTATCGTCCATCTATGGGCAACAGGATAAATATAGCATGGCACCTCCAAGTATTGGAATACTATGTAGCATGAGGTAAATCTACAAATACAAATATTGTCATTCCTCAGTATCTGTGGGGAAGTGATTCCAGGACCCCTTCACTGACCAAAGGATTCCTGCAGTGACCAAAATCCACAGACGCTCAAGCTTCTTATATAAAATGGGGTAGTACTTGCATATAATCTGTGAATATTTTCTCGTTTACTTAATGAGTTTAAATCATCTCTAGATTATTTATAATACCTAACACAATGTAAGAACTATGTAAATAGTTGTTGTACTATATTGTTTAGGGAATAAGGACAAGGTAAAAGTCCATACATGGTCAGTACAGATGCCATCATCCACTTATTTTCCCAAATATTTATATTCTGCAGTTGGTTGAATTTGCAGATGCAAAACCCACGGATATGGGGGGGGTCAACTGTATAGAAAGATATACAAGATACACACGATATTTTGCTAAATGAAAATAAGTAGTTTCAAGGAGTATGTCTAAATTGATCTCCTTTGACTAAAAACATGAAAAAAGATACTCAAGTTCACAAGTAATCAGAGATAAGTAATTTAAATCTATAAAATGATAGGATTTTATAACTGTCAGAGCAGCAAAAGTTAAAAGACTGAGTAATTGTGAGGACAGGGAACTCACAAGTAGTGTTGGTAAGTTGAAGATGTCCACTCCCCTGTGAGCTAGGAATTCCACTTCTGAATACTTATACCCTAAGAAAACTCTTGTACACGTACCCAAGGAGGCATACAAAGATGTGCACAGAGCATTGTTTTAAATAACAAAAACTGGAAACAACCTAAATGTTCGTCAATAGGGAAATGGATGCATTTTGTTTTTAGATAATGAGAGTTATGCAGTAGTTAAAAATAAATGAACTAAGATCATGTCTTTATTCAAACATATAATGGTAAAATATCAAAAACATAACATTGAGCAGAACAGAGTACTATATATTCAAATATAGCTATATATTTATCCATAATTATAGATTACCTATGAAAGAAATGAATAAAAGATCGATCAGAAGGATGCACCCACATAAGAGTATGTATTGATTACCTCTGAGGAGAAAAAAGGGTTTGAGAAGGAGTACAAGGAAAAAAATTTTTTTGAGTTGGAGTCTCACTCTGTTGCCTAGGCTGGCATTCTGACGCCTAGGCTGGAGTGCAGTAGCATGCTCATGGCCACCCCAGCATCGACCCGCTGGGCTCCTGAAAACCTTCTGCCTCAGCCTTCCAAGTAGCCAGAACCACAGGCGTGTGCCACCATGCCCAGCTGATTTTTTGATTTATTGTAGAGACAAGATCTCACCAAGTTGCCCAGGCTGGTCCCGAACCCACGGGCTCAGGCAATCTCGCCGCGGGCTCAGGTAATCTCACCTCGGCCTCCCAAAGTGCTGGCCTTACAGGCTGAGCCACCGAGCCCAGCGAGGAAAATTTATCTGTACTATTTCGTGACTTTAAAAAATACATCTGAGCACAGCTAGGTGGCTCATGCCTGTAATTCCAGCACTTTGGGAGGCGGAGGTAAGAGGATTAACTGAGCTCAGGTGTTAGAGATCAGCCTGAGCAACATGGCGAGACCACATCTCTACCATAAATCAAAAAATCAGTTGGGCATGAGTATGACACCACAGTGGCACATGCCTGTGGTTCCAGCTCTTTGGAAGGCTGAGGCGGAAGGATCGCGCGAGCCTAGCAGGTAGAGGTTGCAGTGACTGGGAGCGGCCACTGCACTCCAACCTGGGCAACAAAGTGAGACTCCAACTAAAAAAAAAAAAGAAAATTCTATGTCTATGTCTATATATCTATATGTCTGTATGTCTGTATGTCTGTATGTCTATATGTCTATGTCTATGTCTATATCTGAAACAAACATGACAGTAAGAGTTGCACTGTATTTTTCCCTGTACTTTTCTGTAGGTTAGAATTTTTCATGATTAAAAAAAAAATCATCAGTAACAGAACAACAAAGATTTCCTCAGAGCATAGAGCATGTATCTTTAGACAAGCTACTTAATCTCTGTTAGCCTCATTTCTTTTAACTGTAAAGTGGAAAACGCAGCACCTTCCCTGCAGGATTATGATGAGGAATTAAGTGAAACTACAGATAGGCCTTTAAAAACTGATATTGTCTTTATTGTTGTCAAATTCATCCACTCGTCTCTTTGCCCTTTGTGTTTTACTCTCTAATTCAAAATGCACCAGCCGGGCTCGGTGGCTCAGCCTGTAATCCCGCGCCTTTGGGAGGCTGAGGTGAGTGGATTGCCTGAACCCGCGGGTTCTAGACCCGCCTGGGCAGCGAGACCTCATCTCTACAATAAATCAGCCGGGCGTGGTAGCGCATCCCTGTAATTCCGGCTACTTGGAAGGCTGAGACTGAAGGATCGCCGGAGCCCGGCAGGTTGAGGCTGCGGTGGCCGGGAGCGGCCACTGCACTCCAGTCTTGGCTACAGAGTGAGACTCCAACTCAAAAAATAAGACAAACAACAACAACGACAAAACCAGAAAGATAGCACCACACTGTTTTCTATTCCATTACATTTTGGGGCAACTTATAGCATAAAGTTAAATCCTATAATTACTGGTTATTAGGTTAAACCTTTACATGATCATTTGAGCCCTGGAATATGAGCCCTCTACTAGCTCTGAAGAAATGAGCCAGGTAAGACTCCGCCTCCAATTATTTGTACTTTATTGACATTCTCATTTGACAGATGAGAAACAGTGAGCTGAAAGAGTTTCTAGTGATTTATTCCAAACTGTACATTAAACAGCAGTGCCTGGACCAAGTCAAGACGTCTCGACTCCAACTCATGTGTTTTTCTATTTATTGTAAATTTATTATTATTTTCTGTTGTTGTTGTTTATGAGTTGGAGTCTCACTGTGTCACACAGGCTAGACATGTGGTTTTCTTTTTTTTTTTTGAGTTAGAGTCTCATTCCATCTGGAGTGCAGTGGCACACTCATGGCCACCCCAGCGTCGGCCTGCTGCGATCCTTCTGCCTCAGCCTTCCAAGTAGCTGGAACTACAGATGCAAGCTACCTCACCCAGATAATTTTTTAATTTATTGTAGAGACATGATCACGCCAATCTGCCCGGGCTGGTCTCGAACCCACAGGCTCAGGCAATCCACTCACCTTGGCCTTCCAAAGTGCTGGGATTATAGGCTGAGCCCTGAGCACGGCCGACAGGTACTTTTCTATACCAGGAATTCTGGGACTTCTCCAAGGTGAGGTCACAGCAGTGGTGACACTTGGAATATGGACAGGAGATGAGTATGAGAAATAAGGAGTATGAGAAATGTAAATGCCCTTATTAATACTTATTGCATTTGTTAATTAAAAAAAGAATGTGGCAAAAGCAGGGCACCGAGCTATCTTTGGCTGCTTGGAGCCCTGTCTCATGTCACCACGCATTCCTTAGTAGGGCCTGTCCTTACTCTTATTTGGAAGGATACCAGTAACTATTTAGTGATACATTTTAAAACCCATTAATACTTTATACAAGCCAATTCCTTACCTGTTATTGGTGCCATTGTCCCACGTATGGAGGTTTTCCTTCCTGGCTGTCTGAGCTGCTTTTCTGCTTGCTTCTTCTTCTGTCTCACTCAAGCTTCCCGGTCGGGGGTTTTCCTCCTCTAAGCTGTCAGGCTCCATATCATTGTCAAGGATTTGGTCCTCAAGTTCAGACTGGGACTTAGTCTCTTGAGTGAGGCTTTCTGAATCTGATTCCAAGGAGTCTTTTGAAATCAGATGTAAGTGTTCTTTCTTAAAAGGTGGGTCTTTGGACTGGATATGTAAATTGGCATGATGGACAGGAGACTGATTGGAGAACTTGGGAACTAGTTTGCTTTTACTCATCTTGAAAAATACAAAATTTAATAGAGGATATGCTTGTTGATAGGAGCAGCTGGCTGATATTTAAAGATGTGGTTTGTAAAAGCATTACCTAAAAAAATTATTTTTATTGTTACTCTGTGACTACTAAAATCTCATTAATGTCAATGTTAATCAGATATTTAAATGAGTAAGAGAACATTGCTATATTATCTGCAGGCTTTTGTATGCACCCTTTTTGTATACGGGGAAGGGCTATTAGAAAAACCATTGTTTTTCTCTCTACAGAAGCACATCTGATGTAGAGCTTATCAACAACCTGAGTAATCGAATGTAGTTTTATTGAGAAAATAAATGGCTGTTTGGAAGCAGACTCCTATTTCTAGCTTCCAAGGGCTTGTTACTGACAAGCCTGGATAAAGCCAAACGGTTAATTATGGACAGTACTTTATTGGCCTTATTCCAAATGCCCAGGGCAGCAATATAAATATGCCTTGCTCAGTAGTATACATGGATAGAGTAAAACAAGTTCAAGGTCTACCTTTTGGAAAGTAAAGGAAGGAGATAAACGAGTGTGGTTTCCTTCGTTGGCACTGTAACCAGGGAAGCTGTTTTGTTCCTAGACCTATTTTGGCTAGTGACATCACTGAGAAAAGAATTTTTGATACCCAGGTTGTTAATAGATAGAAACATATAATTCAGGTGGACATATACAGAGATCAAGCTCAGCTCAGCATTTTTAAAGAACGCATAATAATGATTAAAACTGTTCAACCCGCGGGAGGGGTCCTCTGGTCCCTGTGGTGGAGGCTGAGCACTGCTCTTGGCTTTTAAAACACATATATATGCTGAGCTCGGTGGCTCAGCCTGTAATCCCGCGCCTTTGGGAGGCTGAGGTGAGTAGATTGCCTGAGCCCACGGGTTCGAGACCCGCCTGGGCAGCGAGACCTCATCTCTATAATAAATCAAAAAATCAGCTGGGCGTAGTAGCACATGCCTGTAATTCTGGCTACTTGGAAGGCTGAGGCGGAAGGCTGAGGCGGAAGGATTGCCGGAGCCCAGCAGGTGGAGGCTGCGGTGGCTGGAAGCGGCCACTGCACTCCAGTCTGGGCGACAGAGTAAGACTCCAACTCAAAAATAAAATAAAAAAATAAAACACATATATATTTAAAAAATTTTTTTAACTGTTCAACAAAAGATTTAATATCTTGTGTATTCTGCCACAACACAAAGCAGAGGCTGGAGGCCAAAACATACCAGAAAAGAAGGGTGTCCTGGGGAAAGTTGGTTGAGTGACAGGTAGGAGGTAGAATGACAGCTAGGAGGTAGTAGAATCCCTTCCAACTCACTTAAGAACGTGATTCCGGCTGGGCTCGGTGGCTCAAGCCTGTCCCAGCACTTTGGGAGGCTGAGGTGAGAGGATTGCCTGAGCTCAGGGGTTTGAGACCAACCTGAACCTGGTCTCTACAATAAATCAAAAAATAAGCCGGGCGTGGTAGTACATGCCCATAGTTCCAGCTACTTGGAAGGCTAAAGTGGAAGGATCACCTGAGCCCAGCAAGTCACGGCTGCGGTGGCGTGAGCGTGCCACTGTACTCCAGCTTGGCGACAGAGTGAGACTCTGATTCAAAAAAAGAAAGAAAAAAAAAAGAATGTGATTCCAAGTGAACCCTCACTGTCTCTGAGGGTTTTTATAAAGACCCATGGAAAGGGTGCTTTGAGTTCATCTAGGATCGAAAGAAGCGGATGTTTTTGGATTGTGCTTCCTTTCATCTCTACCTAGCGTTTCCATTTTGCCCTGTCTTCTGTCTCACTGCCTCTATGCCTCCCCGCCCCCCCCCGTAAGTCAGATAACAGAAACCTTTACCATTAGAGATTACTATAAAATTTGTCTTGATGGCTTGTTCTTATTCTTTTGGCAAATCCTGACTTTAATGGAATAACACGACCTTATCCCTATTCCTAGGATTACTTATAATGTTGACCTTGTTGCTAATGTTTCCAAGGAACATCATCAACTCCTTGGAGAAAAGCACCTTGACAAACAGACAAAAGATTCGTTCCTATCTAAATACACATAAAACAATTTTTCTATTTAACTCAAAGTTCCCCCTGTTGGTAAACTAACATATTATTGTCTAATTTTACAGACTAATTTGCTGTATTATTTTACCTCTTATTTTTACAATACTTATTACATTCTGCCTTATTATCTTAATACTTACAAGCATATTGCTGCTTTTCTGGATGTTTTTAGAATGTAATAAATTTGTCAATTACTCAGTAGCACATTTTAACTAAAATTAGTTTGATCAAACATGGGTTATATTGTAAGAGGTAAGCTCACTGATTTGGGGATCTTGAAGCACAAGCTTAAAATAATTTTAGTTCAACTTAAAATCACTCTTTCATAAAATAATTCAGTCCCTTCAGTTTCTCTTCTTAAATGAGATAGGCTAGGGTTTTTTGGAATTAATAAATAATAAAACAACGACCAATAGAAGATAATTTTGTTGTTGTTAACAGATTCATGAAATGTGGGGGAGTATGAAAAGAGCAAAGCCAAATACTGGGTTTTCAGGGGAGGCCTGATCTTATAAAAGCATGGGATTGAAGAAGGAAAAGCCACAGCTTGAATAAGTTGGAAAGTGGGCATTGGAAATTTAATGAATGTGGCTCCCTCCTACCGTGCAGGGATAAAACGGCGTGCCACAGCTATGTCTGACCCACAGAGGCTGGCCCATCTCCTTCTAAGTAAACAAGAAGCACACGGACGTATTTGATGGCGAAAGGCAACGAAGAAACGGCCAGTTCCCCAGGGATCCCTGCAAGATCTTGGGTCTAGCCCACTGGAAGCGGGACAAGCGAGTTTCCTTCCGCGGGTGAACAGAGGCTCCAAGATGAACCGCCGAGAAGGTGCCCCGAAGGGACATGCGGTTTGTTTTCTACCTTTGCTCGTTTCCGAGGGACAGGACCCGCCACCAGGGGCGCTTTCGGGGCCAGGCCGTGGCGGGTCCGGCGGGTCTGGGGCCCGGAACTGCCCTGGACTGACCCGGAGCCGGGCTGCCCCGGGGGAGTGGGGGCCAAGCCCTCTCCAGATCGCGGCCCCCGGCCCAGCCCGGACGCCCCCGACCTCCCGCCGGACCCCGCAGACCCTCTCTGCCTGCGCCCCCCCGCCTCCCCGCCCCATGCAGTTTGCTCCCGCGGTTTCCTGCTGTCCCCACCCCCAGTCCTTCCCAGGTCCCGGCCCGGGAGGCCACCGCCCGTCACCTGCCCGGCGCTGCTCCGCAGCCGCGACCCCCGGGCCCCGCATCCTCCCGCGCCGCTGCCGCCGCCGCCGCTGCCCGGGGCCCCGCCCGCCCGGCCGCTGGGCGCTGTCCTGGAGACCGCGGGCAACACAGCCGCGCGCGCCGCGCGGGCGGGGCGGGACCCGCAGGATCCGGCGGCCGGAACGGCACGCCCGGACCTGGCCCAGAGGCTGGAAACGTCGGTGATAACGGCGTCGGGCGGAGCTCCGGGGAGCCCGGAGCTGGAGGAGAGGCTGCCGTCAGCCGCCCTGACTACCCGAAGTCGGAAGTCCTCCCGAGTGGGAGGAGACGTTCGCCTCCAGCAAAACTGCCGGGACACGCGAACTCCTACGAATCAAGGAGGAAATGCCTCTCAGTAAAGTGTGGGTACATAGAACAGGTATTTCTCACACAAAACAAATCGACACGGCCAATACATATTTGTTGTTTATTGGATAAGGGGTTCATTCATTAATGATCAGAAGATGGCAAATTAAAACCACAGTGGAGGCCAGGCACGGTGGCTCACGCCTGGAATCCTGGCACCTTGGGAGGCTGAGGAGGGAGGATTGCTTGAGCCCAGGAGTTCGAGACCAGCCTAGGCAATATAGCGAGACCCCGTTAATAATAGTAATAATAATAATAATTAATAATAATAATAATTAACCGGGAGTGGTGGTGCTCACCTGTTGTCCCAGCTACCCGGGACACTGAGGCAGAAAGATCACCTGAGCCCAGGAGACTGGTGAGCGTGTCCTGCGACTGCACTTCGGCCTAGGCGACTGTGTGAGATCTCGACTTAGAGATCTGTGTGAGCAAAAACAAACAAACAACAACCAAAAACCCCAAAACAAAACAGAACCGCACAGTGGATAATTTCACATCCACAGGGCAGGCATAAGTTTAAAAGTCTGACAGTGCCGGGTGTTGGGGAGATGCAGGACAAAGCACCCTCACTGTTGGGAGTGTGGGCTGTGCAACCAGGTTGGAAGATGGTTTGCCATCAGCCGGATGATGTCTGCCTTAAGATCCAGTCATCTCGCTTTTAGATATTTGCCCTAAAGAAGTGCTTATGTACATCCGAACAAGAAATAGCTGAAATGTCCATCAATGACAGAATGGTTAATTAAACTGTGCTATTTAATATGCTGGCATACTGCACAGTGGTGAAAATGAATGAAATACAGCTACATGCAACAACATGAAGGCATCCTAAACATATGATATTAAGCAATAACAGCAAACACCCAGAAAAAAATAGACATTGTATGATTTTGTATATAAAATCTAGAGACAGGCTAAATTACACTCTACTATGTTTATCGAGAAAACTATGGGGGAAAAAGTAGTGATTCCCATAAAATTAGGACTGTGGTCAGTTCTGGTAGGTATGGTGATCGTTATGGGGAAGAGTGCTTTTGAGATTGGATTTCCTGACCTTAATGGTGGTCACATAGATGGTCATCTTACAACAGTTCATGAAGCTGTACATTCATGTATGTGTAGAATATCTCACTATCAAAAAAGGTTTCAAAGAAGAGTAAAAAATGGAAGTGATAGGAATTATATGGCCATTAAATTAGCATTAAAACCACAAGTAGCCAGAGCCCACCGGTTCACGACCCACCTTGGGCGACTTGGCGAGACCTCGTTTCTACAATAAATAAAAAATTAGCTGGGCATGGTAATGCACGCCTGTAGTTCCAGCTACTTGGAAGGCTGAGGTGGAAGGATCGCGGGAGCCAAGCAGGTTGAGGCTGCAGTGGCCATGAGCATGCCACTACACTCCAGTCTGGGCAACAGAGTGAGACTTCAACTCAAAACAAAAAAACACACAAGTAGGTTTGAATAGTTCTCTGCAAGAGGCAAGAATACTTCAATACCAGTGTCCTCATTAATAACAGGAAACATAAGGAACTGGAAAGTGTCCTTACTACTGAGCTTTAACATTTATTGTTCTATTTTTTATTAGCATTAGATTTTTTTTTACTTTGTCTTATGGGTACACAATAAGACCTCGATGTTCACTGGAGAAATAAAAGCGAGGTAGCTGATGTTATTCAAGCTGGTGTTATTCTGCCCAGTGTATTATGCAAGTTATTTTTAGAGCAACTGCAAACATGCAAACAAACCCAAAGCCGAAGGATTTATTCCTCATAGTGGCTTCCAGAATATGTTATGGAATCAGTAGCTAGTCAATCACACTTGTCTACCTTTCATCTACTAGTCGATAAAAATTGATGTGTGGTTCTTCGGACTCTTCATTATCAAAAAGATTTTATTCTGCTTTTTCTGAAAATGAGTGGTCCCTACGTGATTCAGGAGTCTGTCAATCCAGCAACTACTTGCAGAGACTAGTCACACGCAGAACACAGAACACCCTGAGCTTGAGTTTCTTCCTTCTTCTCTGGAACGGCTCTCCTGATTCTTCTTCTCTGGAGTGACTAAAGGCTGGAATAATAAACATGAGTGGCAGTCCAGATCTAGTAAGGAGACAGAAGCCCCTTCAATTATTATAACAAAACAATTTAATATGAAGAGTTACTAACAAAAGTTGAAAAGAGAACACGGTTATCATGGGTGTAGTAATTACAGGAAGCAGCTTCTGTCCCCATGGGTGTGGAACACAGGGATGGACCTGGAACTCAAGGGATGGACCTTAAACTTGGAGGAGGGCCACAGAGGTGGGACCTGGGCCTCTGAGGAGGATGAGATCCCAGGCTGATGGGTACTGGTGTCTTTGAAAAGGTATAACGAAGCTGATTCTGAGAGTGTTGGGAAAACTGAAATCAACTGCTGCTACTGAAACAAACTGAGCTGCTGGAGTGAGGAAACATTGTCAAGGTGACACTAAGAGGAACAGGAAGCAAAGGAGAGAGCTGTCTTGGGGGCTCCCTGTACTGCCCCCTCCTGGCAGAGCCCAACCACAAGCCGGCTGGCAAAGGAGAAATGAGGTTTGCAGGAGTTATCTGGCATCACAACCGGAGAACGTGAGTGTGTTTGAAGCTAAGAGAAAATAGTTTAATAAGCAGCATGGCAGTACTCTGTTTTCCAGAATTCTTAAGGATTATAGAGTGCATACAAACAAAGCCATAAAGTGCATTGTCTTCATCTGCCATATGGTAATAATACTGATAATTTACATATGAATAGCACTTCACAGGGTTTGAAAAATGCTTTTGCATATATTATCTATTCAGAATTCAGCTGTCAACCTGACCCTGAACTAATCAAAACACAGACAATGAGAACCGCAAGTCAAAAAGCGATCACATACACAGGTTGGTAATACTGAACTGAGCTTACACCTTTCCCACCCCAATTCATCCATCCACGAATCTCCCTCCTCCCTGTTTCATTCTCCTGTACTGTCTGTCCCTCAGGCTCTGTCTGCAAAGTTCTTTCCTCTACTCCATTTCCTTCTTGATATTACCCCTCCTCAATCCACCAGGCCTAGCTCAGTATCATTCTCCTCCAGGAAGAATCTCTGGGCAGTTTTCCACAGTCCACATGGTTCTTGAACTATGGTCATTCTCAACCCTGGCAGATTTGTCCTTCAGGGGACACTTGACAATGTCTGGAAACATTTTTTTTATTGTCACTACTTGCAAGACTCAGATGCTGCTAAACATCCTACAATGTATAGGACAGCAAAAACAGCAAAAACGTATCTGGTTCAAAATGTCAATAATGCCAAGTTTGACAAACCCTGTGCCAAGGTTGAGAAATCCTGCCCTAAGGTACCCAACTGCATTCCTCTAGCTTTATACATATGCTTATACAACATTGCCCTGAAATTCTCTGTTTATGTTTCTGTCATCTCCCAGGGAACAAGAACTAACGTTGTATATGGCACCTAATGGATGCTTAGTAAATGTTGAGGAAAAGCTGCAATATCCTTACAGGTTAGCAACTGCATGGGAAGTAAATGAGTGTAGCCTACTAGGCTCTTTCATAGAGCTTGGTAAGAGTGGCCCATCAAGCCCTTTCACAGGGATATGTTCCTATTTTGACATATGACTGCAATGGATCAGATAATTTGTTAAAATTTAGTATCCATTCAAGAATTTTCAAAAGATGTTATTTGTTGATTATACCAGAACAATAGGTATAAACTGAAATTGTCCTGGGTATCCAGGAAATATGGTCATTGTCTATATATCTATACTAAGTTTAATTGTTTGATTCCTTCACACATAGGGTAAATAAGAAGCAGGAAACAGTCAGAGAGGGCACTCTGAGGGTAGAGAGAAGGAACAATACAAGCAAGAGAAGGAACAGAGATATCACAAAAAGAGATATTCAAACAAACAAAACAACCGGGGCTCATGTGGTGTAGGGAACAAGTAACCATGTACTTGAATATCCTGAGTGAGTATTACAGCAAGCACAAAGATTAATTTTTATGATTTTTAAAACTCATATAGGGTAGATCAGTTTAATAAATACTGGCTAGGAAGGTAAAAATAATGTATTCTACAAAGATTTTTTAAAATGGAAATATTAACATCTCAAGGGTTAAACACTCAATCATCCAAAAAAGAATTTACTTAGAATTACCCAACCTAAAGAATTTTAGAGGATTGAAATTATAATAATTATGTGTTTGTACTGACAATGGAACCCAACAGACAGAAATACAAGTAACTCTGACACCCTTCTGGAAGAATGAGCCACGGACTGGGGGAAACCCAGAGGAAGAAGGGGAATTCGGCCCGGCTGAGCTCAGAAGCTTTGGGAAAGAGATGATCTGAAAGGATGGCCTCTATGAACAGATTATTAATGACAGCCTTTTTTCTTCTTGCTCATGTCCATGACTTTTTTTCTTAAAAGTAATTTTTAATGATTTTCATTATGGAAATTTGAAAACATATTCGACAGTAGAGAGAAAATATAACGAATGAGTATGCTGTCCTCACTCAGCTTTAACGAAGATCTACATGTGGCCAATCTTGTTTCTAGACACATTGTATGCCATCCTCACCAAGTTATTAAAAAGCAAACCTAGCTATCATACGGTTTAATCTGTGCAGACTTAAGGATGTATCTCTAAGAGATCATTTTTAAATAACCATGACACCATTATCACATCTGGAACAAAATTAGCAATAACTTCTTAATATTGTTTAATCCTCATTGTTCAGACTTTCCAGATCATGTCCTACATGTCTTTTTATAATTGGTTGGTTTGAATCAAGATCCAAACAAGTTCTGCAAGGTGTTTTTTAAAAAATAACAGCTTTATTGAGGTATAATTCACATACCACACAATTTGCCCTGTTGAAGTGCACAATTGAGTCATTTTTAGTGTATTCACAGAGTTGTGTAACTACCACTGTCTAGCTCCAAAGGAAACCCTGTATCCACCAACATTCACTCCTCATTCCCTACTTCCCCTAACCCTTGGCAGCCACTAATCTATTTTCCATCTCTATGGATTTGCCTGTATAATATCTTCACAATATTTGCCTTTAATACCTCTATGGAAATTTCATGTAAATGGAATCATATAGCATGTGTTTTGTGTATGTGTGTCTGGGTTTTCCCACTTAGCATAATGTTTTCAATGTTCATCCATGTTGTAGCATGTATCAGTATTTCATTGCTTTTTATTGCCAAATAATATTCCACTGTATGAATATACCGTATTTAAAAAACATTTATTTTAAAGATGTGGGGTACAATTCAGGATTAGGTATACAAGTGGTCATCGTAAAGGTAAAGTTTGGGCCTCCCTTTGGTCCCTACTTTGCCTGGTTTGAGATCAGGTATACTTATTAATGTTGTACCCCACCTCCACCCCCACCCCAGTAGTATCCCTCTACCACCAATCCCTTTCTTAAAGTATGGATCAGGTAATTGATCAGGGTCTGCTTATGAGTGAGAACATGTGGTACTCTGCTCTTTGTCTCTATGATAGATCACTGAGTATGATGGGCTCTAAATCCATTCTAGTTGCCGCGAAGTCCATATGTTTGTCCTTCTTTATGGCTGCATAATATCCCATTGTGTATATGTACCACATTTTTTTTTTTTTTTGAGTTGGAGTCTCACTCTGTCACCCAGACTGGAGTGCAGTGGCCGCTCCCGGCCACCGCAGCCTCGACCTGCTGGGCTCCGGCGATCCTTCCACCTCAGCCTTCCAAGTAGCCGGAATTACAGGCATGCGCTACCATGCCCGGCTGATTTTTTTTTTGACTTATTGTAGAGATGAGGTCTCGCTGCCTAGGCGGGTCTCGAACCCACGGGCTCAGGCAATCCACTCACCTCAGCCTCCCAAAGGCACGGGATTACAGGCTGAGCCACCAAGCCCGGCTGTACCACATTTTTAAAATCCAGTACAGTTTTGATGGACAGCCCAGTTGGTTCCATGTTTTTGCTATTGTGAATAATGCTGCAATAAACATGCATGTGCAGGTATCTTTTTTGTAGAATGATTTGAGTTCCTCCCAGTATATTCCCAATAGGGGGATTGCTGAGTCATATGGAAGGTCAATTTCTGGTTCTTTCAGAAATTGCCACACTGACTTCCAAAGAGGTTGCACTAGTTTGCATTCCCACCAACAGTGTAGAAGCGCTCATTTTTCTCCACATCCTTGCCAGCATCTGTTGTTTTATTTATTCTTATTTTTTATTTTTTGTATTTTATATATTTATTGTTTTGAGTTGGAGTCTCACTCTGTCGCCCAGACTGGAGTGCAGTGGCTGCTCCTGGCCACGGCAGCCTCAATCTCCTGGGCTCCAGCGATCCTTCCGCTTCAGCCTTCCAAGTAGCCGGAATTATAGGCATGCGCTACCACACCCGGCTGATTTTTGATTTATTGTAGAGAGGTCTCGCCAAGTTGCCCAGGCTGTTCTCGAACCCGTGGGCTCAGGCATTCCACTCACCTCGGCCTCCCAAAGCGCGGGATTACAGGCTGAGCCACCGAGCCCGGCTCTGTTGTTGTTTTATTAATGATGATCATTCTTACTAGGGTTAGGTGGTATCTCAATGTGGTTTCGATTTTAATTTCTCTGATGATTAGTGAGGCTGAGCACTTTTTCATGTGTCTATTGGCTGCCCTAAATATACCACATTTAATTTACTCATTCACTAGTCAATCAGCATTGGGATTGTTGTCGCCTTTTGACTATCATGAATAATGCTGCTCTGAATATTCCTGTATAAGTTTTTGTGTGAACATATTTTTCAATTTTCTTGGGTGTACACCTAGGAGTAAAATTGCTGGAGCACATGGTCACTCTATGTTTAACTTTCTGAGTAACTGCCAGACTGTTTTCAAAAGTGGTTGAACCATTTTACATTCCCACCAGTAATGTATGAAGATTTCTATTTCTTTATATCCTTTCCAAAACTGCTATTGTCTGTCTTTTTTTGTGGCAGTCATCCTAGTGGGTGTAAAGTGGTATCTTATTGTGGTTTTGACTTGCATTTCCCTAATGAGTGATGCTGAATATCTTTTCATGTGTTCATGGTGGTTTTTATTACACAGTGACTTTTATATATTTCAAATTTTAGTTTAAAGAATTGATATATGAGTAGTCTCTAAAGATAATCAATACTTTTTTTTTTTTTTTCTAGTTGAAGTCTCACTCTGTTGACCAGACTGGAGTGCAGTGGCCGCTTCCGGCCACCGCAGCCTCGACCTGCTGGACTCCGGCGATCCTTCCGCCTCAGCCTTCCAAGTAGCCGGAATTACAGGCATGCGCTACCAGCCCAGCTGATTTTTTGATTTATTGTAGAGATGAGGTCTCACTGTCCAGGCGGGTCTCGAACCCGCGGACTCAGGCAATCCACTCACCTCAGCCTCCCAAAGGTGCGGGATTACAGGCTCAGCCACCAAGCCCGGCTGATCAATACATTTTTAAAGTATCTTGTGAACTCATGAGTTTTAATGTATTTAACATGTTGCATGTAATCGCTGCATTTATACTCCTGAGTTTTAATTTATTTAATGTTTCCGTCTTTACTTTTTAATGCTCAAATTGTCCCATTTTTTGGTCACCGGAAGTCCCTGAAGGGTGTACACAAATCGGCTTTCGGACCATTTGACACAACCCCAGAGAGTCTTTGATAGCTTCCTTACTCTCTAGCATAAAGTGTTCTAGGTTCACCTGAAATGGAATTAGCCATTTTCCCAAGAAGCCTTGGGTCGTTTTAGTGGGAGTAAGGCCTAGAGATCACAATCTGGGCACTAAGAATGCCTATTGCTACTGGAATGGTAATTGTCTATGGGCCTTTTCAGTGGAAAAAGCTTGAAAATACTTTTCTGTTTCTTTTTTCAAGAGAAAAATATGCTATGAGCACGTGTTTTTGCATCCAAATTTAAGAATACAGAGTTTTTACTTCTTTGATTTTATATTTGTATCTTTTTTCTCTTATGCTGAAAAATTCTAATGATATTAACATAATTGCTTATACACTTTATTCTGCACAAGATATATAATACTTTCCAATATCTATACCAATATTGTGACTAACAATATGACTACTGAAAGCAATTTAAGTTTCATTTGCACTTCTTTTTATCATTAGGATATATCCTACTGGTATATGCTGTCAATGTAACTTTAACTTCTTCTTAAAAGGAATTCTAAATTTTGATTTACTTTTGTGTTATGATTATGCAAATTATTTATGTGACTTCAAGGTTAAAATGGCAAAGCTAGGTACATTTAGAGAAATCTAACTTTCATCCCTTCCCCTCAACTCCATTTTTAGTTTACCCTTCCATTTAAAAAAAATTAGTCAATGAATGTGTATTTATAATCCACCCTTTCTCATGATAAAGGAAATCTCATATACATTTTTTTTCTCCATCTTGCCTTTTTTCACTCAATAATATATCCTGGAGATATATACATATAAAATAAACATATAGACATATACAATAAACTATAGACATATAAAATAAACTTCCTCATCATTTCTTTTCATAACTGTATAATACAATTTGATCAGCCAGGCCCCTAAAAGGATATTCTAGTTATTACAGATGATGCTGGAATCAATAGCCTTGTAAATATGTTAAATTATAATCTTGCTGTTTGCTTTTGGGATAAATTTCTAAAAGTGAGATTGCTGGGTCAAAAGGTAAATGCCAGTGTAATTTTGCTAGATGTTGACAAATGTCTCTGTATAGAGGTCCTATTATTTTATATTCCCACCAGCAACGTACACATGAGAGTGTTTGTTTTGCTTTAAACTGGTTAACAAAGCATGTTGTGAAATGATTGGATTTTTGCCATTATAATAGATAAGGAATAGTATTTCAATGTAGTTGCAATTTTGTATTTCCCTGATTATAAGTATCTTCATATCTTTAAGAGCAATTAGCCTCATTTTTCCTTGTTTCTTTTTGTAGAGTGGCATTGGTAGTTTTCTTCTTAATTTTTACAAGCTTTTTATACAGTAGAGATGTAACTCTTTGTGATGTGAATTACAATTTTTTCATTTGTCATTTGCTTTTGCTTTTTTTAAACATGAAAAGGCATTTATTTTTATGTAGTCAAATTTGTCACTCCCCCAACTAGATTTTGAGTCATTAGGGAAATTTATCTTACTCTTTATAAAGCTATTAACCTGTTTTCTTTTAGCATTTCTATAATTTCATTTTATATGCATCCATTTAGATCTTATTTCTGTCTTATGATATGAACAACACATCCAATTTTAACTTTATATATATTTATTTGTATATAAATATATATTATATATGGATAGCTATGTTTACCTATCTAGTAAGTAAAAATTTGATTTTTTTTCCCACTGATTTGAGATGTCATCTTATATAATTTTTAAATTTTAGAGCACCAGTAATGAAATATTTTTGTAATTGTTTCTGAGTTTATTATGAAATGAGGTGAAAAAGTTCACTAGAAGTCTTCATCTACTGAACTTTTCTGCAAAATCTTTACTAGCAGTCCCTTCACATCATGTTAGTTTTAAAACTAAAATTCTGCATATCCAATTATCAGAGTGTTCTCAGTAAATAAACCCAGTGGCCAGGAGACCACTGTCTAAAATTCTTACAGGGAGAAAACAATGAATCTAAGGTGGAGGAAAATATGCTACCATTTGTATATACTTATTATATATCAAATTGTAGGCATATATTATTTTATCTCATATAATCCACATGCTAATCCTGAATGGTGAGGGTCACTATCCTAATTTTACAGATAAGGAAAGTGAGGATACAATATTATTCTAGGGTGAGGTGTGGTATCTCATCCCTGTAATATCAACACTTTGGGTCCTCAAGAGGACTGCTTGAGGCCAGGAGTTTGAGACTAGCCTGGGCAACATATTGAGAACCATTCTCTACAAAAAAAAAAAAAAAAAAAAAAGGTTTTTCTATGAACAAAACCAACTAGCCACAATTTGGGAGTAAGGAATTAAGGGGAAGCAAAAAAGAGAGCATCTCCACATTTTAAATGGCATATTTATTTGTTGTATGTTTGCCTTCTGTAAAGGGGATTATCTCAGTTTGAGAATTTGATCTGGACAGCTGAGGTTTACTAGTCTCCCTCAAATTGCATTTGAAGTTACAGAGTTCCCTTTTTTTTTTTTTTATAAAGGGACTTTAACTTTTCTAAAGGGACTTGCCTTCTGTTCTACAAGTCAGAAACTAATTCAAAGAGGTGTTTTGTCTTAATTAAAACTTATAGCCGACCGGGCTCAGTGGCTCAGTCTATAATCCCGCGCTTTGGGAGGCTGAGGTGAGTGGATTGCCTGAACCCGTGGGTTCGAGACCCACCTGGGCAATTTAGCGAGACCTCATCTCTACAATAAAACAAAAATCAGCCGGGCATGGCAGTGCGCACCTGTAGTTCCGGCTACTTGGAAGGCTGAGGCTGAAGGATCGCTGGAGCCTGGTAGGTCAAAACTGCAGTGGCCGGTAGCGGCTACTGCACTCCAGTCTGGGCGACAGAGTGAGACTCCAACTCAACAAAAACAAAACAAAACAAAAAAGCTTATACCCTATTGTTTCATGGAGTTGAAAAGGATCTGAAAGAATTATCTTCTTTCTTAAAATGTCAATGCAAGGTGTTCCCACAAAGTTACATCTCCTTAGAATTAGGCAAGATATCTTTTTGTAAATAAACTGTGGGGCATCTGAGGATAATAGAATACGTTTTTATTGCCTTCATTTTAGTTTGCTTCCATCTGAAAACAAGACATCAAGCAGAAAATATGGGGAAAAAATTAACATATTTCAGCAGGTTTAGAGTAAGGATCAATGATGACAAATTTGCTCATGAATGCATTACAGGAAGTAAGAGGGCTTCTCTCTTAGAAGGTGCAACATTGTAGCAAAAACATGGACTAAACCATGCTGCTCATCAAAGCTAGACTGGATTAATAAAATGTGGTACATATACACTATGGAATATTATGCAGCCATAAAGAAGAACAAACCGGGCTCGGTGGCTCAGCCTGTAATCCCGCACCTTTGGGAGGCTGAGGTGAGTGGATTGCCTGAGCCCATGGGTTCGAGACCCACCTGGGCAACTTGGCAAGACCTCATCTCTATAATAAATCAAAAATTAGCTGGGTGTGGTAGTGCACGCCTGTAGTTCCAGCTACTCGGAAGGCTGAGGCGGAAGGATCACCGGAGCCCAGCAGGTCGAGGCTGCGGTGACCGGGAGCGGCCACTGCACTCCAGTCTGGGTGGCAGAGTGAGACTCCAACTCAAAAAAACACAAAAAAACAAACAACAACAAAAAAAGAAGAACAAACACATGAACTTTGCAGCAACTTGGATGGATTTAGAGTCTATCATACTTAGTGATCTATCACAGAAACAAAGAACAGAGTACCATATGTTCTCACTCATAAACGAACCTTGAATAATTAATTATCGTAATATTATAAGAAATGGATTGGCAGTAGTGGGAAACTGCCAGGGGAGGGGGAGGTGGGATTGGTAGTTGAAGGAAACTACCAGGGGAAGGAGGGGCACACCTCATCAAGGGTACCTGCATAGTGACAATTTGTATACCTAACCCTGATTTGCACCCCTCATCTTTAAAATAAAGAGTAAAAGAAAAAAAAAGAAGGTGCAACATTGTAAAAATAGAACATTTCATGTAGATCAAAACCCCTTTATAAATATGGCAAATTACCATGACTTCAACCAGGGGAAGTAACAGTAGATTATGTCGTTGGGTTAAATTAGTAGATTCACTAATGATCACCAGTTCAAACTACCTTCTTCATCTGCAGGGAGGCTTGCTACTGGAAGAGTGCTCAGTCTTTTAGGTAGTATAATCTTTTCTCTCTATTATTTTCACCTGATGATAGACGGTATAGTTGGTGCTTAGAGTCAGAACATATTGGTTTGTTTTTGTTGTGTTTTGAGTCATTTGAGAGAAAGTAGTATAAGCAAACTTTTGACTAGTTTTCAGAAGGTAACACTAAGAAGGATTGTTAAATAGCGATTTCTCAGTTGTTTTTTGGCCCCATCTTGCAGCAAACAAGAAATGAGCATGAAATGCCCTCTCTGAGATTTGCATTATATGTAAGGGAAGAGACGGAATCCTGCTTTGGTCACTTTAGGATCCAGGGAACCAAGGTTCTAATTCCAACCGTTTACTAATTAGTTGTATGGTTTTCGATGGCCTATTACACCTCTCTAGACCTCTGTTTCTTCCTCTATAAAACAAATAAACACATTTTTCCAGATCAGTATTTCCCAAATTATGTTTCTTAGAATGATAGTTTCCCATAAAACAACAGCTTTATAGTTTAAAAGATGTACCATTTGGGAGTCAAAAGTAATTGAAAACCCAATTTGCCTGGTTTAGATAATAGTATGAGATCTTTATCTCATTTAAGAAACTCTGAGACATTCCACAGCTTAACAAAATCATCGGAGACTCAAGTTTGCTCTGTCTCTTTCCTATGGCATCCTCACCATAGTGCCTCAGACCTAGATGGGGATAAAATAGGTGCAGTGGTCCCAGGTATCATTTGTAGTTTGACAACATTTTGGGGGAAGGAGGATGTTTTGACTGTCTTTTTTTATTATTAAAAATACTTTTAAAAAATCTCACTAAGAACTCCCACTCGTGTCTCAATAGCCAGCATTGGTTTTTGTGGCCATGCCTACACTGACCACCAGCAAGAGGAATGGGACTACTGTGACTTACTCAAACCAATCATGGTTTCTCTTCTGGACTGAGATGAGGCCCATATCCCCTGAAGTACATGACTACACAGTGTAGGAAGGATACTAGAACAAAATTACAGATCCATCAGAAAAGAAGTTGGCAAATAGTCATTGGATGTTCAACCATCGTGAATCACTATATATGATTAAATTTGAGCAGTGTTGGGTTAAATGATGCTAAACAGATTCCTTTTTTTTTGAGTTGGAGTCTCACTCTGTCACCCAGACTAGAGTGCAGTGGCCTCGACCCACTGGACTCTGGCGATCCTTCCGCCTCAGCCTTCCGAGTAGCTGGAAATACAGGCGCACGCTACCACACCCAGCTAATTTTTGACTTATTGTAGAGATGAGGTCTCTCCAAGTTGCCCAGATGGTCAACAGATTCCTTTATGAAATGACTTTTCAGGACCTTTGCTATGCTAATGTGCATTACCTCTATGAGGGAGATAGAGTGTTCATTATTTTCCAAACTTATCTGACTCCAGAAAACTTTTTTTCCCTCTCACAGAATTCCTATTAACATTTCTAGGATGTCAGCATTGCTCAAAATACATTTTAGGAGATGCTTGAGGTGAAATCTAAAATTCCTCTTAGTTATAATAGTCTATGATTATCTATAAAATGAGATTCAGATTTGTGGGGGTGGAAGAAATCTATAAAATAGCTATTGTATTGGTCAGGGTCTCTAGAGGAGACAGACAATATACTCGAATTGCATAATTTGAGGAGATTTCATAAGTAAGCTAGATACAAAGCTTTGAGAAAACCACAAGATGGTAGGTTCCCTCTAGATTTGATGTGGTGAAGGAAACAAGTAGATTCTAGAACAGAGATGGTGGAAACAACTTCCAAAGCTGTGACCTCTAGTAAAGAGACACAGTCAGTCCCTAGCAACCTTGGACACAAGGTGCTCTCTGCTCACCTGCTGGTCTGTACATTTCCCAACTGGATGCCAGAGAGAAGACAAGGGAGCTCACTGATGCAGCCCAAGGTAGTCAGTCTCTTGAAGCACCAGCAGGTAGAAAAAGAGAGAGTTGAGAGGGGCAAATGAAAAGTATCGAGCATAGTTATCATACATGTTCCCCTGAAGTCATCTTAATACAGTAGAAAGAGCATGATGTTGTCGGGCATGGTGGCTTCTGCCTGTAATCACAGTGACTCTGCAGGCTGAGGTGGGAGGATCACTTGAGTCCAGGAGTTCAAGGCTGCAGTGAGCTATAATTGTATCACTGCACTCCAGCCTTGCAACAGTGCTAGCTACTGTCTCTAAAAACAAAACAAAACAAAGCAAAGCAAAACAAAACAAAACAACCTCCCCCCGCTTTTTTTTAGTTGGAGTCTTACTCCGTCGCTCAGGCTGGAGTGCAGTGGCATGCTCATAGCCACCACAGTTCCAACCTGCTGGGCTCAGGTGATCGTTCCACCTCAGCCTTCCAAGAGGCTGGAACTACAGGCACATGCCACCACGTCCGGCTAATTTTTTGATTTATTGTAGAGATGAGGTCTCGCCAAGTTGCCCAGGCTGGTCTCGAACCTGCAAGCTCAGGTAATTCACTCACCTTGGCCTCCCAAAGTGCTGGGATTATAAGCATGAACCACTGCACCCAGACAAAAAATCTTATTTAATGAATAAAAAGAGGGAACAGCACTGAAGCTAGACAGAACCAGATCAACATCTATCCTTAGCTAGTCATATAATCTTGGTAGCCTCCTAAGTCATTTTGCAGAGTTTAGCACATCTCTTATGCATCAAATGTACATTATAATATCCGTCCTTCAAGAGTTTTATGATGATTAGATTAGAATAGCCATAAAAATTGTTTGGCTCATAGTATATCCTCTGCAAGTGTTGTTTTTCTTTTTTACTGCCTTCTTTCTACTGTTTGCCAAATAAAAATTGAGAAGGTACATAGGCTAGGCACTGTGCAAGTTAGATGTTGTTTGACCACAGAAAGTGTTTGGCTAGTGTATTGGGCATATAGTTCCATACCAGCTAGGACGAGATGATACATAAAGTCCTTCTGTTTCCAAGAAACTATGAAGCCTTTATAGTGATCACTAGGAGAATATGGTCACCTTAAAGATATTATTTTTAACTCAGCTATGTTTTGAAAAATGTTGGTTTGTGCTACATCAGGGTTCCCCAACCTGTTGGGATCACTCAGGGAACATTTAGAAATGAAGATTCCAAAACTACACCTGAGTTCTACTGACACCACTCATTGAGAACAAACCTGGGAATCTCTGTTTTATGACATCCTCTCAGATGATTCAGGCAACTGACCAAGTTTACTTAGCTCTGCTTTGTATATTACTGAAATGTTGGACCATTCGTTTGGCCTCTTGAATAAAAGGAACTGGATAAATGGAAGCAGTCACAGTAAACATTCTTTGGCAGGATGAGTGTGCAAATATAGACTCAAAGTAGGCCAACCCAGTACAAGGTTTAATCAACCATGACAAGCACCATCTCTGAAGTGAAAGTGTTCTTCCCTCTGGATTCTTTTCAAAGTACGAATGACTTGGTGAATGTTTTCTGACTCAGAACTGCTGCAAAATTATAAATAACATGTCTAATCTTGATGTCCTTACACATTAAATCTGTCTTAGAAAGCAGGACATCTGGCCCATTTTCCTTCTCTTAACTCCTTCAGGACTTCCTTTCTCTGACTGAACAATTCAGCCCTAAAGTCATTAGGTGGTATATAGCAAAGTAAGCATGTTCACCTGGTTTTGTTGAGGAAGTTGTGGAGGACCAGAGAGGGGTATCAGAGCCTGAGCCTGGTGAAGCAGATTTCATCAGAGGGTTGTCCAGCACACAGTATCTGAGCCTGAGCAGTGAGAAGTATTACTATGTGGCAGGGTATGAGTTTGTGTTTGAGGGTTTCTACAGAGTGGAATGACCTGGAGTGGAGTGTCAGCCCAAGCTTAGTTGAGGAGATCATCCACGTGGTGGGGCAGGGAGGGGAACACCAAATGGGGAGTCAGAGCCTGATCAGGAAGAAGAGGACAATCTCAAGGAAAAAAGGAAGGTAGTAAAGATGGAAGATCAGTTACATACTGATCAAAAAAATGAAAAATATCAAGGATAATGAAAGCTGCACTTCTCAGAGGAGGAAGTTACAAGTACAGAAAGGGAGAAAAAAATCTCAAACTCGTGGCTTTCAATAGACAGGTTTAAATATATACAAAACTCATACACACACACACACACACACACACACACACACACACACACACACACACACACACACAGTCATATATTGCCTAGCTCTGTCCACTGAGAAGACTTGAGAACAATGATATCTCCAAAGCAGTTTGTACACCTCACACCTAGATCTTGGCTTCCAAATACCATTTTCTACCAAATGAAACCTGGGATCCTTAGTTTTCCAGGACTAGGGCAGGAAAAGTTCAAGATGAACCTGAGTTATCTTATACCAGAAAGCAAGAAAATGCTTGAAGATTAGAGAGCACATGTCAAAATGACACAGAAAGGCTGGGCACGGTGGCTCATGCCTATAATCCCAGCACTTAGGAAGGCCGAGGTGAGAGAATTGCCCGAGCCCACAGGTTCAAGACCAGCCTGGGCAACTTGGCAAGACTTCATCTCTACAATAAATAAAAAAATTAGCCAGGCATGGTGGTGCGTGCCTGTAGTTGCAGCTACTTGGAAAGCTGAGGTAGAAGGATCATCTAAGCCCAGCAGGTCGAGGCTGCGGTGGCCAGGAGCGTGCCACTGCACTCCAGCCTGGGCAACAGAGTGAGATTCCAAGTAAAAAAAAAACAAACAAAAAAAACCCAGAAGTCAGCTTCCACAATTTGATCACCAAATTAGCAGTGGATTAATATAATAGTAACAGATTTTAACCCATTGAATAACAAAGGAAACCCTGAGTCTATACAGATAAATGAATAACTTGAAAGTTTGATGAGAAATAGAATATTTGCAGTTTTAAAATATCTCCCCCAAAAGTCTGGTAGACACCACTTAATCAAGTGATCAAAGTGAACATCATCAATAATAGGATAAATAAAGTGCAATGAAATAAACATAACAGAACAATTATCATAATACCATAAGAAAGGGATTGTCAGTAGTGGGAAAGTGCGGGGTCGGGGGGGGGGGGGGTGGGATTGGCAGTTGAGGGAAGCTGCCAGGGGAGGGAGGAACACACCTCATCAACAAGGGTACCTGTATAATGAACATTTGTATACCTAACCTTGAATTGTACCCCACGTCTTTAAAATAAAAAGAGAGAAAAAAAGAAATAAACGTAACATTGTTTTTGTGATAGTCCCATGAAAATTGTGTAACTTGAATTTAATCATGAGGAAACAGACAAAGCCAAAGTGAGAGACAAACTGCAACATAATTGCTTTTTTTTTTTTTTTTTGAGTTGGAGTCTCACTCTGTCGCCCAGACTGGAGTACAGTGGCCACTACCGGCCACCGCAGCCTCGACCTGCTGGGCTCCGGCGATCCTTCCGCCTCAGCCTTCCAAGTAGCCAGAATTACAGGCATGCGCTACCACGCCTGGCTGATTTTTTGATTTATTGTAGAGATGAGGTCTCGCCTGCGCAGGCGGGTCTCAAACCCGCGGGCTCAGGCAATCCACTCACCTCAGCCTCCCAAATGCGCGGGATTATAGGCTGAGCCACCGAGCCCGGTTATAATTGCTTTTAATCTTCAAAAAATCCGGGTCATGAAAGTAAAGCCAAGATTGAGGAACTATTCCAAATTGAAAGAGATTAAAACGAAGTCTGACTCTGAACTAGATCCTTTGGGACAGTCGAGAGAACTGGAGAAACTTGAATAGAGTTTGAGAACTGTTAGAAATAGAACGACGCTGATTTCCTGAATTTACTGGCTGCATTTTGGGTTACAGAGGCGAGTGTCCTTGTTTGTAGGAAATACACATGAAAATATCTGGGGGGAGATGGGCATCATATCAACTTACTCTCAGATGGTTTGAGAGAAAAGTGCTCTGTGCTATCTTCACACTTTTCTGTAATTTTGTGAATGTTCAAAAGATTTGTATCAAGAGAAAAAAATTAGCACAGCTGGATCTGGCCCTTGTAACAGATTATAAACTCGTATGTATATGTTATTCCCAACAATGGGAAGTGCCCCACATAGATGCCAGAATTGGTTAAATACCTTAAATAAACTGATAGGGAAAAAAGGCATGTCATATGTTACTTTACATGTGAAAACCAGAAGTGCAATTTGGAATATAACCACTAGAAATACAAATACGCATTCTGTTTTTTATTAAATAATTTTAAAAAACCAACCACTAGGTCAATAATCAGTAAATTAAACCCATCATTTCTCTTTTGTACATGTTTTTATCATGGAGTGTTCAGGTAAAAATTTGGTCTATCAGGTCAGCTCATGTGATTTAGCAAGAAAATCCAAGAAATTCTAATCTTGGGGTCTACCTGGAGCTAACTTCTTGTGACTTGGAGCATGGATCCAGGGACCTTCATACCCATCTGACTTACTCATTGCTATGCACCACTTCTCCCTGACATGACATGTGCTGGTTATATCTTCTTAAAGTCTGTCCTGAAAATAGCAGAGAACCTTAGGTACCTTTTTTTTTCAAAGTTCCTTATTTTGTGACTAGAAGGAGAGATTTTAAAAAAAAAAAAGATTCTAAAGTGTTCTACTAGAGCTAAGTATCTAAAAAATTCTGTTCCCTTCGAGATAAGATGTTAGCTGGTCACATTGACCCTGATGCTGAAGGCTGAGTACAATCCTCCTGCTCTGAAGTAGTGTTGGGCATAATAGGCTATTTCTTTTTTATTTAACTACAAGTTTTATGTGCATGGTTTGGTCCTCATGTTGCTGCCCTGGCTCCTGGGTAGATTATCATCTGAGGAGGACACTGTCTTGCACTGCTAGGACGTTTTCCATGGCATGGTAATTATACTTGTTCTCACAGGCTTCTTCTCTGAGGTGACGCTGCAGCTGCCTTGAAATCATATTTCTATGGCAGGGAGCACTACACAATACTCTCTGGTAGATAAGGATGTTTTTCTTTTAATTTTGACTGTCGTATATTTTCCTTCCTCTTTGTTTTTGCTTCTGAGTACAACTTTGTGATGTAGTTCATATAACGCTTAGGCTGGGAAGCTGAAAGAAAAACATGTTGAAGATGAATATTTATTTTAAATAACATCGCACCCATTAATTTGAAACACTTTGATTGGACATATTTTTAGGCCCATAGAGGAATGTCTTATAAAAATCCAAAATTCACTGATGTATGTAAGTGATCTGAGTGCATTATTATACTCTGATATTTCAAAAGTCCTGCTACATAAACAATATACGAATAAACCTGAAATAAAATATGCAGACAGTTCTGCTATAAAATGACATATGTGTTTGCTGAAAACAACACATTGCCATAGCAAAATTACGCACTAAAAATAACAGGGCTTATGAGAAAAAAAGAGTTGGACTGACAACTCAAAGCCTAGGCAACTCTGTACAAAGAGGTTCAAGACCGCCCTGGAGAACATTTTTAAAATGTGCAAAACAATAGCATTAAAATGCTGAATTTGTGGATGCTGAGACAAGAAGGATGAAAATGGAAGTCTCAGCCCAGGAAAATGTGTGGAGGAATGAACACTACAAGTCCCTGGGGATAACCCTTTCCAGAGAGGGAGCCCCTGACTGCAGATACTCATTTTAAATTTTCTTAAAGTCAAACTGCAAGGGCTTCTGCTTGTTCAGCAGCTGAGCTGAGGGCTCTTCTTTTCCTGCTAAAGGTCATAATTCTACTTCCATTGTTTTGGTTCTCCTTGCCTAGGAAAAAATGGCACAGGCAGCAGCCGAACTTCCACATTATGTTGACATTCTTTTTTTATCTGCTAGATGAGCATGACATGATTGATATTACAGAAAAATGCATTGCAATACAACAGACTATATGTAGATACACACCTTTTCCCCTTCCACCCCCAGATTTCACACAGTCAATTCACCCGTGTCCTCCCTGCTAGTACGTGTATGCTTTCTTCCTATTTCACACTCTAGGAGGTCAAAACCAAAAAAAGGCAGAGGTAATCTAAAAGACAAGCTTCCTAAAAAAAACTTCAGTAAAATCATTAGAATCAAGCAGTAAAGCTCATTGCATTTCTTGCAACAGGTAGAATAAATTAATTTGCATGGGAGAAGTAAAATTGTTGGAAGGTATAAGATTCCTGCTTTTCTATAGTCTTAGCATCTGCCTTCTAGGTCTTTGTGAAGACTAAACACACTCACACAATCTTTCCCACTTAGAGCCTCTTCTTTTCTTTTTCTTTACATATTTTGCCTATGGAATTGCCATGAAGTCATCCCAAAGACCTGTAACATCTCTGCTTGAATTAATAAACCAGTATTCATTCATTCCGTACAAATTTATCAAACACTCCATTTGTGCCAGGCCCTGAGCTGGCATCTGAGGGAGCAAATCCAATTACTCACTACCTGAAGGAATAATGTGTTAGTTAAATTAAAACACTAAATATGGTGTAGGAAGTGCTTCACTGATAAAGGCGAACATAGCTACTCTGGAGCACAGGAAAGACATAAGGTCCAGGAATTGGCTGTGAGGAATCAAGGATGGCTTCTCAAAAAGCCATAAATTTTACTACTTGAATTTAACTACTACTATGTGTATGGTTTTTTGGTATGGTTGTTTGTTTTGAGTTGAGTTTTCACTCCGTCACTCAGGCTGGAGTACAGTGGCTCTCTATAGCCTCCACCTCCTGGGCTGAGGTGATCCTTCCATCTCAGACCCCGAATATCTGGGACTATAGACGCGTGCCACCACACCCAGCTAATTTTATTTATTTATTTAGAGACAGGATCTCGCTATGTTGCCCAGGCTGGTCTTGAACTCCTGGGGTCAAGCAGTCTTTTCCCTTGGCCTCCCAAAGTATTGGGACTACAGGCATGTGCCACCACTCCCAACTGATGTTTTAATTTTTTATAGAGATGGTATCTCACTATGTTGCTAGTCTCAAACTCCTGTGCTTGAGTAATCTTCCCACATTGGCCTACCAAAGAGCTAGGAATACAAGTGTGAACCACTGTGCCTGGTTTATTATGTGTTTTTCAAGATGAACTTTCTTAAATTCTACAAGATGGTTTAGAAGATTGACTTTCTAGTACTAAAAAAAATCTAACTTTAATTTTTTTCCATTCTTTTTAAAGGTGACTAATTCATTGTAATGGTTAATTTTGGGTGCCAACTTGACTGAAATAAGAAATACCTAGAAACCTGGTAAAGTATTATTTTGGGGTATGTGAGTGAGGTTGTTTCCAGAGGAGAGTGGCATATTAATGTGAGTGGTCTAGGTGGGGAAGATCCATCCTTGGTGTGAGTGGGCACATCTAATCAGTTGGAGCCACAGAGAAAATAAAATCAGGAAGAAGGGCAAGGTGTCCATTTATCTACCGGAGCTGGGATGCAGTCTTTCTCTCCCGTCCTTGGCCAACAGGACTCTAGGCTCCTTGGCCTTTGAACTCCAGGATTTCCACCAGTGGTTCTCCCTGAGTTCTCAGGCCTTTGGCCTTCTTCGCCTGTTATATCATCAGCTTCCCTAGTTCTGAAGCTTTGAACTTGGACTGAGCCATGCCATTGGCAAACCAGGGTCTCTATTTTGCAGATAGCTTATTGTGGAATTTCTCAGCCTTCATAACCACATGAGCCAATTCTCCTAGTAAATCCTCTCTCACAGAGATGGAGATGGAGACGGAGATGGAGACAGAGACAGAGATAGAGATAACCTCCTATTCATTCTGTCTCTATGGAGAACTCTAATACATTAATGAACCTCATTTTTCAAATCTCAGGTCACACAGTTGACTTACTTTGGCCATTTTTCTCTTGGGATGATATTTCTTCATTATTTGATCTCAATCTATAACTTTCTAGTGTGTGTTCTGAAATTTCATTTTCTGCAAAGAAAGGAAAACCAAGTTATTAATTTTTGGTACCATAGACATTGTTTATATGTAGAAATGTGTGTTTGGATAAGATGACATCTCTGTTACTGTAAAATAGTAGACTTATCTTGCCCCTCCCATATCTCATGCTCTTATTAACTCAACACATAGGCTCTGTGCTAGGCACTGTAAAAGTCCTGGAAGTCAAATGACCACAGATTAGAATCAAGTATTGTCCTTTGGAAAGTACAATTCCAATAGCCCTAAAAGAACAATACGGGTGAAGCATTAATGGGAAATTATGAAACAATGCAATGGCGTCTGCCTATTGTGCAGAAAGAGTTGAAAAGCCAGTCCCTGTCTCTAGGTCTATTTATAATAAGGATATTAGCCCATCTGCATATCTAGAGAGACCGATATTAAACTAGCAAAGGGATACTTTTAAGAGAATCAGAGCTACTTCATGATGCAATATTTTGCCTCAGAACATAAGGAGTTCTCTTTCACTGGAGGTGTTTGAGCCAAATGCGGCTAGATCAGTGCGGCCCATAGCACTATAATGTGAGCCACATATGTAGATTAAAATATTCTAGTAGCCACATGCAAAAAGTAAAAAGAAGTAGGTGAAATTAATTTAACAATATGTTTTAACTAGTACATTTAAGATATTGTTATTTGGTATGTTACATCATTGTGTGTAGGTCTGTGTGTATTGAGTCTTCAAATTGGGTGTGTGTTTTATCCTTACAGCACATCTCAATGGGGACTAGCCACATATTAAGTGCTTGAAAGCCATCTTGTGGCTGCTGTATTGAACAGCACAGGGCTAGATAATCACTCAGAATAAGGAGAGGAATGATCCCAACACATGGTTATATAATAAATTGAGTAAATGGCTATCCTGGATAACTTCTAAGGTTGCATCCAACTTTGATTTATGTTGAGTTTGTGTATTTCAATAGGTATCTTCTATGCTCATTAAATAATAGTTTTGTGTTTCCAATGATAACCTTTTTTTTCCCCTCTCTTCTTTTTGAGACAGGGTTTCACTCTGATGTCCAGGCTGAAGTGCAGTGGCACAATCACAGCTTACTGCAGCCTTGATTCCTGGGCTCAAACGATCTTCCAGCTTGAGCTTCCTGAATAGCTGGGACTGCAAGCACATACCACCACGCTTGGTTAGTTGGTTTTTTTTTTTGTGGAGATGAAGTCTTGCTTTGTTGCCCAGGCTGGTCTCGAACTCCTGGCCTCAAGTAATCCTCCTGCCTTGGCCTCCCAAAGAGCTGGAATTACAGGTGTGAGCCACTCACTGTACCCATCCCAATGATAATTTTTTAATCAGAATGCTTAGGGGAAAATTACTAATACATTAGGGTTGAGTGAGGCTGAGTGAATTTTTGCAAAATAAGAATGGAACTAAAACTGTTTATTAGATCCAACCTTTGATGGACCACTGCTAAAATATGAACACCTCAAGAGCAGGGACCTGGTCTGTCTTGTTGACTGATGTGTCCCCAGTGCCTGGAACAGAGTCTGGCACAGAGTAGGTGCTCAATGAATGCTTATAGAATGAATAGATACATTAACCCTCCATTTTGTAGCCTTTTGTGAATAGAAGCATCTGTAGTTCAATGCCCATTCCTAGAGTTACTCCGGTTTCTGTTGGTTCTGCACTCTTGGACCGTGGGCCCTGGAGATTAACAGCCCGCATTTACTAGACAGCAATTGCTTATTTGAGTGACTCCACTTATCAGGTAGAATGTGTAGCATCTAACAGTAAAGCTTCAGTTGACAGAAAGTTCCTTTCCTCTAACCAATTGTTTTGGCATGTTATAGTCTCCATCATGTTCTCTACCCACTCACCTTTTTTCCACACCACGTGTGCTTTCCGCAACTTCATTATGAAGAGCTGAACTATGATAAAGAGTATGAAAATGAGGAAGGACACCAGAGTGAGCAGTAATATGCCACTTTTCTTCCTTGTTATTTCCATATACTGAGGATTTGCTTCTATAAGGAAAAATAAAAGGATTTTAGATACTTAAAAATTTATTTGTGGAGACAAGGTCTCGCTATATTGCCCAGGCTGTTCTTGAACTCCTGGCCTCAAGCAATCCTCCTGCCTTGGCCTCCCAAAGTGTTGGGCTTACAGATATGACTCCCTATGCCCAACCTGTTTTTTTTTTGTTTGTTTGTTTTTGTTTTTGTTTTTGTGATCACTGAAGAATACACACAAGACTTCCACAATGTAGAGAAAAATATGTATCCTGTAGAGACTTTATAGATACAGGACTGCAGGGATAGGCAGTAGATTGCACCTTATGGGTTGCTTGGGGCTCATGTGTTGAAGACTTTGGGAAGTTATAAAGGTTTTCAGAACATAGATATGTAGAGTGTAGAGGGATGTTTTGATGGTAGAGTGCTAAAAATGGACTGGAAGAGGAGAAATAGAAGTTACAATATTCGTGCAAGAGTTGATGAGGGCCTAGATGGAGGGAGGGTGATAACGTACTAAATACCTGAAAGAAAAGAATCAAAAGTCCTTGGAAATGGGTTGATTCTATATATCTATGTATGTACACATGTATATACACACATATGTACATATACATATACGTACCTATATAGGGATGCCCCAAAAATATATATGCATTTTAAGTATGATGTTTGCTCAAAAGATGGCATTAATCAAATGAATCCTAGTGTCACCATGCAATACGCAGGATAGTCAAAGAAAATGGTGGAAGTATGGTTAAGCGAAGCCATACTACACAGGGATACCATAATTTAATTCAGCTTCGAAAAGTAGTACATAGATAATATCTCTTAAAATATGTATGCATTTTGTTGACACCTCTGTATATTTGTACACACACATAGGAGTGAAAGCAAGTTTTGGGTTTGTGTGATGCTTTGGACAGTTGATTTTGTGAGAAAAGTGCTGTTAGGTATTTAGTGATGTTGCGTTTGAGGAGATGGCAGAAAATTCAGCTAGGAATATGTAGAAAACAGAATTAAACAGGACTAATTCTCAAGAGAATGTTCTGAAAATACACATATGGAACTCTTTTGCCTAGTGGCAACAAAAACAGTTTAGGGAACAGGTAAAATCGTTAAAAATTAAGGAAGAGACAAAAGACGAAGAAGTAAAATCATATAAATGTATATCCACATTTAAGAAGTCAGAGGAAGCCAGGCTCCATGGCTCGGCCTGTAATCCCGTGCTTTGGGAGGCTGAGATGAGTACATTGCCTGAACCTGAGGGTTCAAGACCCGCCTGGGCAACTTGGCGAGACCTCATCTCTACAATAAATAAATAAATAAATTAGCTGGGCCTGGTAGCGCGCGCCTGTAATTCTGGCTACTCGGAAGGTTGAGGTGGAAGGATCGCTGGAGCCCAGCAGGTCGAGGCTGCAGTGGCCCAGTCTGAGTGACAGAGTGAGACTCCAACTCAAAAAAAAAAAAAAAAAAGGAAGTCAGAGGAGGAAGTGGAATAAGACAAGGGATAAAAAGAAATAGTGAAGCCTGGACAACATGTCTCTACAAAAAAAAATTTTTTAAATTAGCCGAGCATGTTGGCATGTGCCTTGTAGTCCCAGCTACTTGGGAGGCTGAGATGGAAGGATCGTCTGAATCCAGGAGGTTGAGGCTGCAATGAGCTGTGATCATGCCATTACACGCCAGCCTGGGTGACATGGTGAGACTCCGTTAGCAAAAACTAGCAGGACCAGGCATAGTATGTCAAGAAGCCAGGAGGCAACTAAGTGAAGAAGGGACAAAGGAGTGATTAACCAGCTATGTGATAAAGGGCAGAAAGGTCCAGAATAAGGAGGACTGAAAAAGGCCATAGATTCATAGATTAGGTTAAAATGTCAAGTGTTTATTCTAAATGCAGTGGGTGATACTTACCAGTAGTCAAATCAAGGTATTGAGTGGTTTGTTCTTTCTCTTCCTTGTCAGTCTCTGATGTACTAGAATCTTCCATTACCGAAACTAAGGTGAAAGAAAGTAAGGCATGATATATTCATACACATATGAATACATGTATGTATATAATAGCATATGTATACATATGTATATAACACAAGCATGTATATAACTACATATCTATATTCTTCCCAGAGCAGATTTGGAAACCAAATTCATGATCCTCATTTAAAAATAGCAATGACCTGTAATCCCAGCACTTTGGAAAGCTGAGGCGGGAGGATTGCTTGAGCGCAAGAGTTCGAGACCAGCCTGAGCAACACAGCGAGACCTCGTCTCTACAAAAAATAAAAAAATTAGCTGAGCATAGTGATGTGTACCCCTAGTCCTAGCTATTTGGAAGGCCGATGCAGAAGGATCACTTGAGCCCAGGAGGTTGAGGCTGCAGTGAACCATGATTGTGCCACTGCACTCCAACCTGGGTGACAGTGTGGGACTCTGACTCAAAAATAAAACATAAATTAAAAATTAAAAAAAACCAATGAGATCATTTTTGTACTACTGAGTTCTTGCACAAATAGTTGCAAATGGCCAGACTCACGTTGCCTTATTTTTTAAAAAGTTAAACACCTACTGAACACGTACTCTGTGCCAGACTTTGAACTGAGCATTTGATATATATCACTTTTCACCACCGCACCGAGAAAATGCAGATTTAGAGCAGTTAAGTAAATTATCCTCAAAGCCTGCAGCAAATATATGGCAGAGCTATTACTTAAACTTGTTTTTTTCTAACTGTGGAACCCAAAATTTAAATTATTACTTCCTTCTTGCATCAGGCCTAGTTGGGAGAAGGTCTTTAGGACACTTCAAGATAATAGTTGAACACTGAAGAATGGCATTCCAAGCTTTATTTATAGAAAACCTGCAGAATGAAATGCATAAAGCAATAATTTGCATATTGAAATATAGCCTCAAACTTCCGTTTGCCTCCCACTAATAGGATGCACTATGATGTTTTTGCTAGATAAGATAATTTATAAGAGTAAAAGACCATTTTTTCAGATTTTGTGGCTTATCTTTCTAATTTCCTTTTTTCCCTCTGCAGTCTGTGCTTTTTTTAGCCCATTGCACAGCGCCACTGTGTGGACCCCGAGGGGAATGAAGCCTCCCATTCTACTGAAAATGGGTATTATTAACAGTAATAACATAGTAGAAATTGAAAGCTGAAAGGAATTTTAGAAACCATATCTTTAAATCTTATGTTATATATGAAAAAGCAGAGCAGAAAATTGAGTTGCTTAGTAGTGGTGCAAGTCATTAAAGACAACTAGATTCTAAACACGTTTACAAATATTGGATTATTAAAGCAAGTGATGGGCCTGTTCCACTTCATAATATTTTCAATTTCCGTTGCCCTTCAAAAAATTGTGTGGTACATCTTGTATTTATCAGTGTTTAAAAACCCCAAATGTTTGCTTTTAAATATTATTCAGAATACACATTTTAAAAAATGTGATCTGATACTGAGAACTATGAACATGATAATGATCTGAAAGTATTTATTCCACTAAATGAAATTATTACAGAGACACTGCATGAAACAGAAAGACAGTATGCAGGAATTTATACCTTTCTGGATGAGGCTAATAGTCTCTCATTCATTCATACTGCATTTTCTGAACACCTGCTATTGTCAGAAACTAGGCTAGTTAAATGTAAAATTAAATTAAATATATGATCATTGCTCTGAGTTGACCATTTAGTGGGTTCACTGTCTAAAAAGCTGGAATTATAATGTAGGCCTTCTAAATTCTTCTGCATTTAAAGTTCAATCCCATCATCAAACATGGCCTGAGCTCTTGACAACCAAGTAATTGATGTGCCTTCAAAGGTGATTTTGTTATTCAATAGCAACACCCAATCTCCAGCTCCTGCATCATTGCTGTTTGTTGATTCCAAGTCTGTGTTTTGTGTCTGGTCTGTTTTAGAAGGGAAAACAAAGAAATGAAACTCCCTAAAATGCATTCAGCCTTGCCCTTTATTGACGAGGAAATTCAAATGGTCACAATTGTGTGTGTGCGTGTGTGTACATCTACATATTGCAAGCAAAACAGCACTGAACTTACAAGGATTTATAACACCCTGTAGTCCATCCCACTAAGCAAGTACTCCTGATACGGCTCTACTCTAGGACACTACAAAGCTTGAACCAGTTGGAGAAGGCTTATCTGGTGTTATTAAAAATTAAAATATTCTTAAAACTTAGAATGGGAAAAGCAAACTTCCCATGCAGGCTCACTTACCAGTGCTTGTGGGCTGCTGAGGGTGCTGAGAAGACAGAGAGCTTCCCTCTGGAGCATCGGAAACTGTCTCTTCATCGGTAACTAGAAAAGGGGAAAAACAAAATTCTGCAACTACGGAGAGCAATTTTACCCACATAGCGCTCAGTAAAAGAGATTGGAGAATGTTATTTGGCTGCTACCTGCTTGTAGAGATTGTGCAAAAACCCCGGAACTGTGTGTTCTGCAGCTCTTGCTCTGGTTTTTGAATTTGTATCCCGCTGACTGCCCATCTGCTAGCCTGCCTGACTTAAAAGCACAGCATGCTGGACCTCTGTGTGGCGGCAGTGTTAGGCAAAGGGTATTCATGGTCTCCATCTGTATCCATCTACCAATCCCTCTAGCTGCCTGTCTTTCTACACATCCACATATCTATCTACCTATTTATTGGTTAGGTGGCTTTGGAATCAGCCTCAGACTGGGTTGAATTCCCAATGCTGCTACCTGCTTGCTCCTGAGTGTGTTGGACAAGATGCCTAATCTCCCTAGCACTCAATTTTTTTCTTATCTGTAAAATAGAGATACTAACAGCATTTACTGCCTGGAATGTTTTGTGGGAATTAATAAGCTCATTCAGAAAGTATGTTTAGTACAACGACTGGCTAGTTTTTAAGCACAATCCTATATGTTATTCTGTAGTATCAAAAATGCTTAGGAATGCTTCTAGAAGTTCAGCTTAGTGCAGGTTTCTTCACCAGTCAATGAACAGGCCCTCAGAGGATGTAACAGCAGTGCCTGTCAATTTGCAAACAGTGATACTGACATGAGGAAGATGGGTAATGTCTTTATGAAATTTGTAAGTGCTTCTCAGTGATCTTATTTAATTTTTTTTGAGTGGGAGTCTCACTCTGTCGACCCGGCTGGAGTGCAGTAGCACGCTCATGGCAACTGCAACCTCGACCTGCTGGGCTCAGGCGATCTTTCAGCCTTCCAAGTAGCTGGAATTATAGGTGTGTACCACCACACCCAGCTAAATTTTTTATTTACTGTAGAGATGAGGTCTTGCCAAGTTGCCCAGGCTGGTCTTGAACCCCCGGGTTCAGGCAATTCTTTTGCCTCCACCTCCCAAAATGCTGGGATTACAGGCTTGAGCCACTGTGCCCGGCTCAGTGTTTATTTAATCAAATAATTTTCTGTGGCTTTGAACATTCATTTTCTTAAGCATTTAAAATTTTTGAAAAGTACCTGGATTGTGAGAAACTTGAAGAAAGAGGAGAACTACTGACAACAAAAAGAGAAAAGCTGGAACACTAGTCAAATAGAACTGGGAACAAATGATAAGAACATAATATAGGAAGTATTGGGGACACAGAATAAAATGTATCAATAGTGGTTAAAATCTTCTAACACAGTATATGCTATGTGAATTCAGACAATTTTTTTTTTTTTTGAGTTGGAGTCTCACTCTGTCGCCCAGACGGGAGGGCAGTGGCCACTCCCGGCCACCGCAGCCTCGACGTGCTGAGCTCCGGCGATCCTTTCGCCTCAGCCTTCCGAGTAACTGGAACTACAAGTGCACGCTACCACGCCCGGCTAGTTTGGGATTTATATATATATATTTTTGAGCTGGAGTCTCACTCTGTTGCCCAAGCTGGTGCACGCTCACGGCCACCCCAGCATCAACCTGCTGGGCTCCAGCAATTCTTCCACCTCAGCCTTCCAAGTAGTCAGAATTACAGGCATGCGTTACCATGCCCGGCTAATTTTATTTTTATTTTTTTTTGTAGAGATGAGGTCTTAACATGTTGCCCAGCATGGCCTCAAACCCGCAGGCTCAGGCAATCTTCTTGCTTTGGCCTCCCACAGTGCTGGGATTATAGGCTTGAGCCACTGTGCCCGCCCATCTCTATATATTTAAAATTAGAGTTTGTACTTTGATTTATCCTCTCAGTTAACAAACTGCTAAATAAAGTTGCATTTATACTGAATGCTGTTTTGATTAGGTGGATTCTAGTACATAATTATTTATTTCCCTAGTTGATCGGAATGTTACAGGCCTCTGCTAGCAAATGTGGTATCCACTAGCTACAATGACATTTAAATTAATGAAAAAAAATTTACTTTTGAGTTGGAATCTCACTCTGATGCCAAGGTTAGAGTGCAGTGGCATGATCATGGCTACTGCAATCCTCTGGTCTCGGCCTCCCAAAGTACTGGAATTACAGGTGTGAGCCACCATGCCCAGCAAATTAATGAAAATTAAATATAATATTATAAATTTAGGTCCTCAGTTGCAGTAGCCACATTTCAAGTTAGAATGTGGACAACCCATATTCACTGTGAGCTTGATAGCTTTCAAATACTTAAAACAGTTTGACAAGATCAGTGATTTTATTAAAGAATGTGATTTTGATGTTGAAATATGTCAACATTTGAAAGATCTGTATAACTCAGTAAATCTCTATTTTCCAAATGGCCAAGGCATGGTGTTGCAAAAATCATGCCTGGGTAAAAGTTCCATTGAAAATGCAAGATAGTTGAATGGATTTTAATGTAGCAGAATATGAAAAGTTCATTGATATAGTTCCAGGGTCCACATAGCAACTAACCTTAAGAAGCTACCTCTTGCTGAGTTTTGGTGTAACATCAAAGAAGAATATCCACAAATACCTGAAAAGTCTATTAAAGTACTCTTTTAACTTCCAACTGTATATTTGTATATTTGTGTGAGGCTGAATTGTTTTTACATTCATTTCAAACAGCACAACACTTTGGAAGAGATTGAGTGTAAAAGTTATGAAAACCTAATTACTTTCTATTAAACCAGACATGAAAAAGACTTGAAAATGTAAAGCAACACAATTTTCTCACTAATGTTTTTAGTGTTACAAAATATAGTTTTTGAAATAAAAATATGCCATTTTTGCTAACATGTAGTAGATTTATTTTTTAAATCAATTAATAAATGCACATCTTTAAAACATCTGTTTTAATTTCTAATAGGTAAATATTGACAGATATAACTCACATAAGTAAAAATTCTTTGGGTATCTCAATTATTTTGAAGAATGTAGAAGAGTTCTGAAACTAAAATGCTTGAGAAATGTTTTTCAAATATTTAAAAAATCTCATCTCAAATGTAACAGGAAACTAAGATTCCTCACATGGAATATTAACGAAGGGTTGGGTGCGATGGCTCCAGCCTGTAACCCCAGTGTTTTGGGAGGCTGAGGCAGGAGGATTGCTTGAGGCAAAGAGTTCAGGACCAGCCTGGGCAACATAGTGAGATCTTGTCTCTACAAAAAATTTTTTTAAATTAGCCAGGTGTGGTGGCTCATGCTTGTGGTCCTAGCTACTTGAGAAGCTGAAGGAAGCTTACCTGAGCCCAGGAGGTTGAGGCTGCAGTGACCCTTGATCATGCCACTGCACTTCAACCTGGGTGACAGAGTGAGACTTCGTCTCGAAATAAATAAATAAATGGAATACTAGCAAGATGATATATAATTCCAAACGTAGTCTAACTGATTCGTGTTGTTTTATTCTCCTGCTCCAGACATTGAACTATGGGTTTCTTTTCCTCAGAACCCCTTAGACATGATGCTGGCATGATACCCATTTTCCTAGAGTTCTACCATGCAGAGATGGAAGGGGTCAAACCCTTACTTGTAAAGGTGTTTTAAGGCTTGCTCAGCTAGAAATTTTTTAAAAACTAATTAGGTGAACGAAATATGTGCAATACCTTCATGTCAATGTGGTAGCTCTCCAAAGGAAAAAAGTAATAAACGGAAGCCACTGACAGCTGATACTGGTGCTCCTCCTTGAATACTAGCTGGAGATCTGGCAGTGGGTGCTAAATAATCAATAGAGCACAGTTAAAAAATCACCCTCACTTACTATTAGAAACACTTATGACTATGATTTTGAGTTATATAGAACTGTAGCCATAAAGATGGAGAAACTGCCATTTCTCCCCTCCGGAGTAAGTTTTGCAGATGACTTGAACAATTGCTGAAATGTACAAATGTATTTTTTTCCACCATTGTTGGTTCTCATATTTAATGTCTTTTGGGAGCATTTAGATAGTCTCATCGCCACATGGACTCTGCTCTAATTCCACTGATGGAGGAGTAGGCATGGGGCCGGGCATGAATCACAGCATGGTGGGAGTGTGTGCAAAAGGTGACAGTGCAGCTGGGGCTGTGGGTCCCTGGGTCTTCCGAGGCAACTTCCTCAGTAATGCTTCAGGTTTCGTAAGAAAATGACCCGTGGAAAGTGAGTGGTAGTCAGAGGGCGCCTGTCAACCACAGCCACAGCCCCCACAGGGCAGCGCAGAATCTTTCCCACAGCGAGATTCTAATCAAGCTTGCCTGTCACCAGCAGTTATTTCGTTTGATAAAAGAACTGTTTCAACAAATGCATTGTCATCCACAGTTTCTCTTTCTCTAATGTGTGTGATTCCTTATACTAAAGGAATCTGTTTTTACGTGAAGTACCTTGTAAAGCAATGAAGTCCAGAGTCCTACTAATGATAGATTTGTGACCCATGCGACTCCTTATAGGGTGTCTCTTGGTTCAAATAATTGTGTATAGTTTTAAAATGATTTCTTGGGCTTCTGGGGAAGGAATCATAGAATAGAGATTTTGAACATGGAGGCAACTTCTCTTCATGTCTTTAAGGCAGTGGCACCATCCAGCTACCACAACCTTGACCTGCAGGTCTCAGGCGATCCTTCTGCCTCAGCCTCCTGAGTAATTGGGACTACAGGCATGTGCCACTACACCCACCTAATTTTTGGATTTATTGTAGAGACAAGGCCACACCATGTTGCCCAGGCTGGTCTCGAACTCCTGGGCTCAGGCAATCCTCTTACTTTGGCCTCTCAAGGTGCTGGGATTACAGGCCATGAACTATCATGCCTGACCTTTATGTTTGATGTTTGAAATGTTGTTCAATGTAACTACATGAATGTTTTATAATAACAAACTATACTGGTAAGTTTAGATTTATTTCAGTTATTATTACCTTCTTTTGGGTCAAGTACAAAGATGCATATGACTGCTTACAAAACACAATTGTAATAAAACTACTTGAATTCATTATCAAAAGGCAAGTGTGTCCGGGCCTGTAATCCCAGCACTTTGGGAGGCCGAAGCAGGGGAATCGTTTGAGCCCAGGAGTTTCAGACAAGCCTAGGCAACATAGCAAAATGGTGTCTCTACAAAAAATAAAAAAATTAGCTGGTGTGGTGACATGTATCTTTAGTCCTGCTACTTGGGAGGCTGAAGTGGAAGGATCACCTGAGCTTAGTTGGTGAGGCTGTGGTGAACTGTGATTGGAACTGTAATCATGCCACTGCACTCCAGCCTGGGCAACAGAGTAAGACCTTCATTAAAAGAAAAAAAAAAAGGCAGCCAGGCTCAGTGGCTCAGCCTGTAATCCCAGCACTTCGGGAGGCCGAGGTGAGTGGATTGCCTGAGCCCAGGGGTTCAAGACCAGCCCTGGCCAACTTGGCGAGACCTTGTCTCTACAATAAATAAAAAATGAGCCAGACGTGGTAACACATGCCTGTAGTTCCAGCTACTTGGAAGGCTGAGGTGGAAGGATTGCCTGAACCCAGCAGGTCAATGCTAGGGTGGCAGTGAGCCACTGCACTCCACCCTGGGCGATGAGGTGCGATTCCAACTCAAAAATGAAAGAAAGAAAGAGAGAGAGAGAAAGAGAGAGAGAGAAAGAAAGAAAGAGCGAGCAACCATGACTGTATAACTAGACTTTCTGTATAACTAGGTCAGAATGTCAGAACACTTGCAAGCCTGTCACTCAGCTGGAGAAGTTTTAATCATTAAAGGAATTTGCTATTAAAAAGAACTTTGTTGGCAGTGCCCACTCCATTTAATTTTGTTCGATAATACAATATTAAGATAAATTTTAAGATAATTAAAGACAATCATTAGTTCTTCTTACTCAAATCTTCAAACCGGAAAGGTGCTACCAGTTTTCTCCTTTGCAGGCCTTTGTGTCGGATAATGCAGTCCACTGAAGAATTTCTGCCATATGCGTGCACTATGAGTGTGCTGGTAGTATTACATTTCTTCCCATCAGTTTCAAATTCATGGTGGGTTCTACCTATGTAGCAATTTAAAGAGATGTATATGGTTATGACTATTTTTTGTTTGTTTGTTTGGTTTTTTTTTTTTTTTTTTTTTTGAGTTGGAGTCTCACTCCATCGTCCAGACTAGAGTGCAGTGGCATGCTCCTGGTCACCGCAGCCTCGACCATTCTGGGCTCCGGCGATTCTTCCGCCATAGCCTTCCAAGTAGCTGGAACTACAGGTGCATGCTACCAAGCCTGGCTAATTCTTGATTTATTGTGGAGATGAGGTCTCACCAAGTTGCCCAGGCGGGTCTTGAACCCTCAGGCTCAGGCAATCCACTCACCTTGGCCTCCCAAAGCACTGGAATTACAGGCTGAGCCCCCGAGCCCGGCGGTTATGACTATTTAACGCTACTGGATGGGCTTGGTTCTATTAGAGGCCAACGTCTGATTTCATGGCAAACATTGGATTTCTAACTTTATTCTAACCTCAGTTAGCTGCCTTAAATGAGGGGGGACCCCCAAACCCCAGAATTTTTTTTTTTTTTTTGAGTTGGAGTCTCACTCGCTCGCCCAGACTGGAGTGCAGTGGCCGCTCCCGGCCACCACAGCCTCCTCTGCTGGGCTCCAGCGATCCTTTCGCCTCAGCCTTCCGAGTAGCCGGAATTACAGGCATGCGCTACCATGCCCGGCTGATTTTTTGATTTATTGTAGAGATGAGGTCTCGCTGCCCAGGCGGGTTTCGAACCCGCGGGCTCAGGCAATCCACTCACCTCAACCTCCCAAAGGCGCGGGATTACAGGCTGAGCCACCGAGCCCGGCTCAAACCCCACAATTTATTTGTAAAACTTGTGTATCGGGGAAACAAACAAAAAGTCTATTGGGTTGAGATTAGGTGATTAAGGAGGGTGGGATATAGGGATCATGCCATTTTGGTCAAAAACTGCTGAGCAGATTGGGCAGGTTGTTCATTTAAATCACCCATCATGAAATGGGCAAATGTGTTGAATCTCCAAAACATTCACTAAAGTCGAACACAGCCTCTCACAAAACTAGCTGTTACACCGATGCAGATGCGTTTCTAGAACACTTACTTAGTGGGGGAAACCTGTACTACAAAGGACCCACCCTCCAACAAATAATTCCAGTTTTTTGGGTCCCCCCCACCCTTGTATGTGCTTGGCACTGGTCACAAAGACAAGCAGATGAATAAGAATGGATCGATTTCTACAAACCCTTCACTACTAGGGGTGGAGGGGAGGTCAAAGCTTATATAAGAAGAACAGCTCCATGCTATTGTGAAACACAAAGACTTGGGAGCTCACTCAGGTTGTGTGAATAAGGTAGATTAAGGGAGAAGTCTTAAAGTGAGGTAGGTTTGGCACTAGACTGGGAGTCAGCTCTTGGTATTAGGCCTTTTCTCTCTAGAACTCCATTTGGCTGTCAGTTTTCTCAACTCTACAGGGTCTATTGAAACTCTAAGAATGTTGATTACATAGATATTGAAGGTAGTGTCTGTTGAAAATGTAAGCAAATATACGTAGTTTCTCAAAATGGCAATTAGCTAGTTCTCTTGTTTTAGAGACTCAAAATTTAGATTCCTTGTTATCAGAATATTTTAAATCTAGCTCTGTGGGTAGAGGAAGATCATATCTATTCCAAACACATGCATTATGCTAAATATATGTTCAATGTTGTGCCTGTGAAAGTTTATGCTCAGAGGTAATAGCTATATTATACTTCTTACTTTAGGAAATGTTGCCAAATTGTGAGAAGCCATTATTATATTCTACTTTGGGCTTCTACATATTTTAAACTAGAACATTTTCATTATCTGTGATTAGCCTTTCAAAATTAAGGCATAATATTGATTGGTTATAAGGATAATTTGTCTGCAAAAGATCAGGTATATTATCAGATGGTGTCTTCTGCCACCTTCTGCCACCAGAGGGTGCCAGAACATTGAAAAATTCCTTGGAAATATAAGAAAGGAAAAGAAAAGAAAAATGGTTTCTTCACTTACCATAGAGCTCCATCCCATTCCCCAGGAGCCATGTTATCTGTGGAGGGGGCTTGCTTCTCACGGTGGAGCATTTAAGTACAACATGTTCTTCTCCATTTTGCTTTCTGATAACTGAAGCTTCCACGGTTGGCTTGAAAGGAGTTGCTAGAAGAAAATTGATTTTTCTGTGCTTAATTAGTTGGTCTATATATCTCAGCAAAGCACAGAGCCCAATAATCTGTAGGGATCGTTCTAGGGTATAGTCTAATTCATGGACATACTATTTTACTTGACCTTTTACAGAATACAGTCATGTTAAAGGGCATTTATGTGCTTGTAAAACTACTTGGGCTGAAGGCAGAATGTTTTGTTATTCAGAGTGCAATTAGTCCTTGAAAATTCCCAAATAGACTATTCTTTTTTTTTTTTGAATTGGAGTCTCACTCTGTCGCCCAGCCTGGAGTGCAATGGCATGATCATGACTGCAGGTGCACACCTGATTTTTTGCAGAGACAAGATTGCGCTATGTTGCCCAGATGGTCTCGACCTCCTGGGCTTAAGCAATCCTCCTGCCTTGACCTCCCAAAGTGCTGGGATGACAGGTATGAGCCACTACACCGGACCTGCGATATTATTATTTAGAGATCAATAAAAAGCAATGATATTAATCAGTCTCATCTCTTCTGCCACAAAAAGAAAAAGAAAGTAAAGCTAGTAAGACATATACAGGACATAGCTGGCCATGGCCGAATTTAGTAAGTCCCAGATGACTGGGAGGCTACCACTTCCTATTCGCACCTCCCAAACCCAGCGCTCTACAGAAGAGAGGAATTGTTTTGGCAGAGAATGTAAGCAGATCATTTCAGTGCAGCTACATCTGAATTTATTCTGTCCTAGGCTGTGCTGTCACGAGGTTCCACTTCATTTACATCCATGTTTTGCTTCCTAAGCTAGGGCAAACCCCTTATGGGCAGAGATTGTGCCAACCTCGTCTTTGATTCCCTAGAGCCTCACACAGTGCCTGGCACAGGGTGGCAGCTTATCAAATACTCTTTCCTTTTAGTTCCCCAGAGAGAAAATTTAGTTGATGTCAAAGACAAAGTTCAAGAGTTCACATTCAATCTAGGGCTTGCTTCTCAAACTGTTCTCTCCTGTTTCCTTTCAAAAAAAAGGTGGCAGAGGTGCTTTAGGAAACGCCTCACTCTAGGTAACCGTCATAAACTAAAATGTTAGGTTTAGAAACAGCAAATCGCGTTCATATCAGGATTGCTCCCATGCTGGGCTTACTCGCCAGGGCACCTACCCAGCACAACCACTTTTACTTCCCTTGTGCTCACGAAGTCGCTGTACTGTAAACACTTGTACACGCCTTCATCTTGCAGGGTCACGTTGGGCACACGGATGGAGAGCTGGTTGGCCGAGTGTTGAAGAAGCTGGTATTTGGAATTTTTAAAAGCTGTACAAGAGAGAAATGGAGCTGTTGTGAGGAAAGGTATCAGATGAATACAGACTGATCATTCACCAGAACAGTTTTTGATTTTCAGACTTTAAAGGAACAAATGCCATGTCTTCTAGTGATATCAGTTGATATTTCTCAAAGTTAGTTTAGGAAATGAAATATTTTGATAGTGGAATCTGTGAAATAAACAAATTGTTTTATTTGTGTGTGTAGGAAATTAAGAACACTATGCTGGTGGAGTCAGGTTGCAGGAGTATTTTACTCTTTAAAAAATGTAAGGGGGAGGGATTGGCAGTAGTGGGATTCTGCGGGGGGGGGGAGCACACCTCATCGACAAGGTGTGTATAATGAACATTTGTATGCTTAACCATGAACTGTATCCCACATCTTTAAAATAAAATTTTAAAATTTTAGGCTGGGTTCGGTGGCTCAGCCTGTAATCCCAGTGCTTTGGGAGGCCAGGGTGAGTGGATTGCCTGAGCCTGTGGGTTCGAGACCTGCCCAGGCAGCTTGGTGAGACTTCATCTCTACAATAAATCAAAAACTAGCCAGGTGTGGTAGTATGTGTGCCTGTAGTTCCGGCTACTTGGAAGGCTGAGGCGGAAGGATCACCGGAGCCCAGCAGGTCGAGGTTGCGGTGACCGGGAGCGTGCCACTGCACTCCAGACTGGGCAATGGGGTGAGACTCCATTTAAAAAAAAAAAAAAAAGTTTTTAAAAATGTCATGGAAGGTGTTTCACCATGATTTACCTCTTTGAAATCTGATTCATTTGAGGTCATCTGCTCACAATGAATGTGAAGAGTGGAAGATAAATACACTGATCAGTGCTTTTAATTTTTTAACAGTTTGTTCTTATTTGAAGCTTCCCACAGATTATGACTTGGTTCTTTTGAAAAGCAAAAAAGCAAGCTCCAGAGAGTTCCAACCAATAGCAAATGCTCCTCTTGTGTATTGACCTGGGAGTTTCTTTTCTCTTCTTTTTTTTTTTTTTTTTGAGTTTTACTCCGTCGCCCAGACTGGAGTGCAGTGGCCGCTCCTGGCCACCGCAGCCTCGACCCACTGGGCTCCGGCAATCCTTCTGCCTCAGCCTTCCGAGTAGCTGGAATTACAGGTGCGCGCTACCACGCCCGGCTCATTTTTGATTTATTGTAGAGATGAGGTCTCGCCAAGTTGCCCAGGCGGGTCTCGAACCCATGGGCTCAGGCAGTCCATTCACCTCAGCCTCCCAAAGGCGCGGGATTACAGGCTGAGCCACCGAGCCTGGCTTAACCTGGGATTTTCATCTGAGGTCAAAGGTCCCTTAGCAAATCAGGGACTCTTGAAATGAATGTTTTTGTTTTTTTACTGTTAAGATTTACAATATGAACATGTCTAAGATAGTGAAACTTTGAATGGCTGACTAAGAAAGGTGTTCCTCATCTGGAACAATGGTTGTATGCCCTGGAGCACTGACATTATATGAGCTAGAACTTAGGGTTCTCAACCTCTGCTCCGGTGACATTTGAGTCCATCATTCCTTGTTATGGGGATGTTCTGTGCATCATAGAATGTCCAGCAGCATCTCTGGCTGCTACTGACATTGCCTTCCTTTCTACATTTGGAAAACCAAAACTACCAGACACTGTCAAATGTCCACTGGAAGCAAGATCATTCCAGGCTGAGAACCACTGAGCTAGATCAACCCATTTTGCTACAGAAATTCAAGAATGTCCATCTTCACCCAGTTCACCAAAAACAAAACAGCAAAATGCATTACTTAGCAGAATTTCTCTACTTTAAGTTTTTTTCTCAGAACTTCTTTTCTTTATTTATTTATTTATTTTTTTTTTTTGAGTTGATGTCTCACTCTGTTGCCCAGACTGGAGTGCAGTGGCCGCTCCCAGCCACCGCAGCCTCGACCCGCTGGGCTCTGGCGAGCCTTCTGCCTCAGCCTTCCAAGTAGCTGGAACTACAGCACATGCTACATGCCCAGCTAATTTTTTGATTTATTGTAGAGATGAGGTCTTGCCAAGTTGCCCAGGCAGGTCTCGAACCCGCAGACTCAGGCAATCCACTCACCTCAACCTCCCAAAGCATGGGATTACAGGCTGAGCCACCGAACCCGGCTATTTTCTCAGAACTTTTAACAATTAGTATCATTTATTCTATTGAAATATAGTATGAATAGTTGATTTGGCTCAAAATAATATATGTGGTTATTTTATATTGAACATAACAATATTTGATAATGCTTTCAAAACATGTCACATTTTTTAGAGGCTTTGCTTTGTAAAATAAGAATAAAATTTGTGGTTGGGTGTGGTAACTCACGCTTATAATCCTAGTACTTTGGGAGGCTGAGGCAGGAGAATTGCTTGAGCCCAGGAGTCTGAGACTAGCCTGGGCAAATAGTGAGACCTTGTCTCTCTAGAAAAAAATTAGCCAGTGCTGGTGGTGTGCGCCTGTAGTCCCAGCTACTCAGGAGTCTGAGGGAGAAGGATCCCCTGAGCCCAGGAGGCTGAGGTTATGGTGAGCAATGATTGTACCACTGTACTCCAGTCTAGGCAACAGAGTGAGACCTCAACTCAAAAACCACAACAGAAAAATGAAGTTTGCTATTTTAGAGACTTTTCCAAGTACTTGGCAGTAAGGAATATTAAGTGAAGCTATAAAGTGGTTTCATCATTATAAAGAAAGATTTAGTAAAACCCTGCCCAAGATAAAAAAGATGAACTAAATAGACATTTAAGAGTCCTTTTTTCATCTCAGACATTCTGCACTCATTTTGTGTGTGTTTGTGAAGAAAGAAAAGACTGCCCTCATTACCAAAGTCACACATGCTGTCCATTGCTATTGCTTAGAAATTTTTTATGTTAAGACCAACAGGAGAAGAAGAAATATCTGGAAGGGAGCTTTGTAATGTGACTTTGGATTGCTCAGCTGGCTCCAGGTGTGGTGTGATGGCGTTGGCTATATGGAGACAAAAAGCCTGGCTGTCATTTTGCAATGGTTGTGTCATGGTAGCTGAGAGTCAAAAAGTGATGAGGGGGTGGGGTGGGGACATGGAAATGTGCTTTGTAATTTGAGCCCCTTTTGACAACCATTCTGGTGGGGTTTCCATTTCAGACTTCCTGTCCCCCAAAAGCAGCCTGTGTAGAATAACAGGCTGTGGAGGTGTGATTCACGTGTAACAGTGAATGGGCTGAGCCCACCCTTTGGGTGACTCATGCAGGCTTTCTGTCCCACCACTCTATGAGGCTGGAAAATCTCTCAGATCGAGATCTGCTGGTGAGTTTTTACTTTTTTTCACTTACCAGAATGCTCATTTAAGAATATGGTGAACCCTGAGGGGGTTAGCCACTGGAGGGAGGTGGTCTTCAACAGAGAAGTGACACACTTTAGAGTGAGTGTCTGGCCTTCCTCCAGGGTGATGGTTTCAGTGTGGTTAGTCAGAAAGGCCTCTGTGGAGAAAGAGAATTGGGGACAATCAGACTGGCAGGGCTGAGCCACAACTGCTGTGGCAAGGATTTAGTTTCAACACAACCTCATTCATTCATTTAACCATCTATTGCATACTTTTTCTAGAAAAAAAGCCAATACAAAAATGAGATGAGAAGCGAGCACTGTGTATAGGAGTAGTAAAGGTGACCCCTGAAAAAGGGGACATTGGAACTAGGTTTGAATGAAGAGGTGGGGTTTTGACAGGAGGAAACAAAGTTGAGCAATAGTCCAACAGGTATTGGACGCTCGCTTGGTCATATGCCAGAAAGTGCACCAGGTCATATTGCCCGTATTTAGCTTAATTTTCAAACTAACCCTATAAAGGAAGAATTATCATGCTTACTTTATAGATAAAGAAACAGAGGCTCAAAGTTACAGAGCTCATGGAGCTGGGATCTGTACCCAGGGCTATGGACGTCAAAGGCCATGCTTATGTAACTACTCTGTCCTATCTAAGTGATGTGACCCCAGAAAACTCAGCCTTTCTGGCTTCGGTTTATATGATGTGCATCTTTACCTTCAAGTACAAGTTGTGTGACTGGGATTCTAAGAAAGAATGTTACGACCCTGTGGTGCTCTTGTGAACTGCGAAGCTGTCTTTCACAAGAATAGCTAAGCCCCACCTGCTGGAGAGCTTCTACACCAGAGGGAGGATGTTCTAAGATCTCTTCCAATTCAATATTCCATAGCCACGCTTTCTCCAGGCAAACATGAGAGTCTAATTTCCTCGAATCACAATCCCCAGAGAATGAAAAACAATTGGTCCTAAGCAGCTGCAAATTTCTCTCCCCCAAAAAGAAGTCGATGGGAAAATAAACTGGTATTTTTGCTGATTATGTCTTCAAATTTTAAATTAAATTTTTTTTTCCTGAGGAAAAGGCAATTTTTATCCATGAAGGTACAAAATATTTTTATAAGCAGAAGAATACCATGGGGTTATAAATTATGAATAGCAAATGCAACAAGTTTTACTGCATCGTCTTTAGACCTTAAAAAAAAAGAGAAACCAGAGGGGAGTTTATTTTCTTGTGATAAGTTTCAAGTATTAGGAAAAGTGCTTTGGAGAGCTCTGGGAATTAATTGGTGCCTTACTTTTTTGCTTGCTTCACTCCTAGGTCATTAATTTCAATTTAGCCTCCAGCGGTAATAACCCAGAATGACTTGTTGTATTCAGATTGACTTTCATGGGAAACAGTTTGCTTGAGTTCTAATGGAAAAATACCCATATCATCTGCCAGTACTGTAATGAACAACAAGGAGCCAATGAAAAGAGATTTCTGCTTTTCAAAAAGCATTGAAGCATAAGACCAGAGTTCTGCTTACGTCTGACCATTTGAAAATGTTCTCATCTATAAAACAATCCATAGCTGAGTAAGGATAACAATATTAATAGAGAATGGCAATGGAGTTTCTTCTAAGGGATTATTGCCGATAAAGATTTGGAACTAAATGACTATTTAGTCCCCATTCTTGTGTCATCATGACATCGATATTAGGCTGGTAGGGAAACTCATGGTCCTCAATCAAGGTAGTACACTAGAATCACCAATGGAGCTTTCAAAAAAACCCCAATGTCCAGGCTGCTCCCATTACTAATTAAATCAGAATCCCTGGTAGGACCCACATGTCAATACTGTTCCCAATGAACACAGTTGCAGTGCAATGAATAATTAAAATTCCAGAGCTCCGTGGATGATCCTCAGGAACTTGGAATCAATACTCTGCTTTTGCAAGAACCACACAGAACAGGAGGATAAGTGTCCATCTTATTTTCAAAGACTTCCAGAGAAAGACATTCTACTATCCTACTGTATCTAACTCCTGATATTCTTAGTTGGACTGAGTATTCTCTCAGCAGAAGACTCCTAAATCTAGTAAGAAAAAAAAGAGAGCAGATAGAGACCCTAGACGGCTACTGACAGATTGAAGTATCAAGATCAAAATGTCTCAGAAATCTTGACCCTTCAGTTGAAAGTGAACAAATAAAACTGATCTAGGGAGAATGTGAAACCTGAACTTTGGTCCCAAAATGAAACACATCAACACAAAATGAGGACAACGTGATGTGACCACAATTCTCCGAATAAGATCTGGGTGTTTTGGGTGACTACCTATTCAACGTGAGTATAGTGAGATGTTACAACTCAAGAGTGAAACATTGGGCTTGATTTAAAAAACAAAAGGTGGTGGGGGGAGTCCACAGGATCTATGGTGAGGCAAGTAGATATCTCCACATGCTCTGGCCAGTTCGGAGAACTCCTGCGTCTTCTGTCCCAGGCAAAGAATCATCGACAAACTATACTATATTCAGGTATAGTAGGTGGGAAGGGGTGAGGAAAAGGTAATGAAACTAAAGGCATTATCTTATTTAATTATTTGGCCAGGCTATGTATGGAAAAGATACCTTCAGAGGATAGAAAGAATTACGATCAAAAGGTAAAAGTATAGCCAGGCGTGGTAGTGCGCGCCTGTAGTTCCAGCTGCTTGGAAGGCTGAGGCGGAAGGATGGCTGGAGCCCAGCAAATCGAGGCTGCGGTGGCCGGGAGCGGCCATTGCACTCCAGTCTGGGCGACAGAGTGAGACTCCAACTCAAACAAACAAACAAAAATTTATTTGCATACATGTGTGTCAATGTTGCTCTAAAAAATGTACTTCTTTAAAAAGAATTTCAGCCAGGCTCGGTGGCTCAGCCTGTAATCCCACACCTTGAGAGACTGAGGTGAGTGGATTGCCTGAACCCGCAGGCTCGAGACCCGCCTGGGCAACTTGGTGAGACCTCATCTCTACAGTAAATCAAAAAATTAGCCGGGTGTGGTAGCGTGCGCCTGTAGTTCCAGCTACTTGGAAGGCTGAGGCGGAAGGATCCCAGGAGCCCAGCAGGTCTAGGCTGCGGTGGCCAGGAGCGACCACTGCGTTCCAGTCTGGGCAACAGAGTGAGACTCCAACTCAAAAAAAAAAAAAAGAATCTCTGCCGCTCCTGCCACCAAATCAAATCTACTTGTCATTAGACCCCACATACTCCATCTACCTTACAGCATCTGGAAGGATTGTCCATATTCTCCACTTGGGCATCAGACTCCATCCCATCTTGTTTATTCAAAATTTTCCTCCTGCATTGCCTCATCTCTCCTCTGTATCATCATTTTATTTCTCTTTAACTAGCATTCTCATCAGCACACAAATGTACTATTATTTCTCCCATATTAAAAATTTGGTGTCATATTCTTCTCCAGCTACTGCCGTATATGTCCCTCTCTTTTACTAAAAAAAATTTCTAAAAAAATTATCCATATTTGCTCATTGCACTCTTCCTTCCCTGATCTGGTTTTCAACCTCACTGCTCTACTGAAGCTGCTCCTTTTCAAGCCACCAGAGACCTTCACATGGCTCAAACGAATGGTCCATTTCCAGAACTTATCTCATTCAACTTAATGTATGCTTTTTCCATAACTGATCACTCCCTGCTCCTTAAAACGTTGTCTTGACTTGGTTCCCTAGATATCAGTCTCTCCTTGCTCTTCTCCTAACTTACTGACTGCTGCTGCTTTTCAGCCTCTGTTCCCGGGTTCTCCTCATCTATCTCCCTCTACACAGTGGAGAGTGACCCTGGTCTCTTCTCTCTCTATTCTCACTCCCTAGGTCATCTCATCTGGCATCTTGCTTTGCTGATGACTCCAGTCAGATGTCTAAAAGGCCTATCAAACCTAACAAATACTAAGCCAATTCTTGATTTTCTTCCTGCAAATGTGTTCTCCTAGATTTTACTACCAGCAAATAGTAAGCCCAGTTATTCGGGCCAAATAACTCAATAACTCTGCAAAGAAGGTATTGTTATTCCCACTTTACAGATGAGGGAATAAAAGCTCAGAGGGTAAGCAGCTTTCAAGTCATGATTTGAATCTAAAGCTGTCTAACTTCCATTGCATTAAAGTGCTTTCTGTTTTATTCTTTAATTCTTGTGCACTGTCTTGCTTCCCATAAACCGATTAAAGTTTCTAGGGGACAGTGACTATGTTTTATATTTCTCTAAAATTTATTCTTTGCAGAAACTATTACAGTGTGAGCTTAACAAGTAATGATTTAATGCCAATTCTCATGATGACACCATCATGCAGGTAATGAATAGGTATCTTTGTTCTCCTGTTGTTAATAAGATTACTGAGAAACAGGAGGGAAGGTACTAGAAGAAAGTTACACATTGAGCAATGAGAGAATAAAGACTAATGTTAAGAAATATGCCCTCATTTCATCCCTTGGGACTGGAAGTTTTGCCAATGTTCTTGCCATTGATAGAATGATTGTCTAGACAGAAAGACTGCATTTGGTAAGAAGCAAATGCAGCCTGTTTAGAAAGAAATGTCTCTAATTTTAAAGATGCATATATCATTTGTCTTTTTCTTAGAATGTAAGTTTATGAATTAAATGGCATCATTTAACTCTTACGACACCTTACACTTTGTGCCAGGCGCAGAAGCTCACACCTGCAATCCTAGCACTTGTGGAGGCAGAGACAAGAGGATTGCCTGAGCCCAGGAGCTCCAGACCAGCTTGAGGCAACATAGCAAGACCTTGTCTTCATAAAAATAAAAAATTGGCCAGGTGTGGTGGCATGCACCCGTAGTTCCAGTTATTTAAGTGACTGAGGCGGAAGGATTGCCTGAACCCAGGAGGTGGAGGCTGTAGTGAACCATCAGCGTTCCACTGCACTCCAGCCTGGGTGGCAGAGTGAGACTCCAATTCAAACAAACAGCATCTTACATATTGTGATGAAATATAATATGGCTTTTTATCATAGGCTAAAGAACAGTATATCCTAAGATCAATGTTTGCTCTTGCTGTTGAGGATTCAGTGTCAGGCTGCTGACCAGACTGACCACACCATAGATAGATGCCCAAGTTTCACACAGAAAGGGTTGTGTTTGAGCACAGAATATTGTTTGTTTTCTCTACTCTTTGCTCCAAGCCTTGCTTTTGGCTTTGCAGGCCTATTTATGTTGCAGTATTGTCATGTAGACCCCACATTTGATTTAGAAACAGGAAGTCATTGTGGAAGGGAAGAATAGCCTTGGTGAGAAGCCACAGACCCACCCAGCTTCGCTTCAACTGTAGTGCTTAAAAATGTTTCCCAGTGTTTCTAGATCTTGCTAAAGGATGAAAGAAGAGGACACTGTGGCCAAGCTTTGTTGGCACAGTTTTCTAAGAAAAGGTTCTCCGTGATCTTCTCATTGCCATTGGAAACTAAATTGGAAATGTCTTTGGAATATTCTTTCACCCAATTTTGGAGTTAGACTTTCACCTTTGTTGTCAGAGGGATGAGGTTTGAGGTATCTTCTTTGCTTACCACTTCCTTCACTGTAGCTCAAAAGGCAAGTGTATCCTCATTCACCCTTAACCTTTCTTATTAGACCCCCAGTGCCATATACCTACTTCCTAGTTCTCCCTATCTGGTCTCAGAGTTCTTATCTGCAAATTAGCCCTGCATGGCTTCACACACACTGAGCACACAGAGCTTGACAATTAATGACTGCTGTGGTGTCTCCCCTGGGAGGTCACCACTTCCTACTGGTAGGTCATATTTACTGAGTGGATTATTGACTTCTGGGCCTTGTCATTATCTCCATGACTGGATGAATCCATCCATGCACGGCCAAGTGTTATGAGACTGCTAGTTGAGCCTGGGGCTACAGATTTTGACTGATTTATATATGGAAACAGAACCTGTGACCTTCACCATCATTGCCACTCTCAGTCCCCTGAACTAATTGTCCTATCAGTGGATGGCTTCACACCAAAGCACATGTGATTGACTCTTAAGCAAAAGGGCATGCAGAAGTCACAGCCTTCTATCAGAGCACACACAGATAAAACCAGTGTAGTTCTTAAGATTCCTTGGTCTTTCCCAAAATTTTGGGAGTTGTCATGTATGATCTTTACCTCTTCTATAGGTTATCATAGTCAACTGAAAAAAAAATCTTTCTTTTTCTTGCGTTAATAGGCTGAATTTTACATGCAATATATTTAAAACCAGAGCAGAGCAATTCTGCCCTGTAGGAACCACAAACTCGACATGTCCTATTGGAAATCATTATCTCCACTGCCCACGCTCCACCCACGTGTGACACAGATGTACTACCTGCTCCTTCCCAGTGTTTCCTTATGTTAATTCATGTCAATACCAACCACAGCATACCAGACATCTGAGAAGCATTCTAGCTCTTATTTCTCTAAAACATCTTTTTAATAAATTTATTCCCTTTTCACTGCTATTGCTGCCATAGTTGAGGCTTCCTTCACTTCTTTCCTTGACCCTTGCAATACTTCCCTTCTAGTCTGTCTTTTCTCTAATTCATCATCCTCATCTGCTTCTAGAATTACATTTTAAAAACATAAATTTGATCATGTTTCTTCCTTCAGGCCCAAATTCCAGATGACTTGACTCCTATGTTTCCCTCTTGTGTCATCTGCTGACACTCCCTTCCAGACAGTCCATGCAAATGGCCACTTACTGTTTCTAGAAAGTTCCAGATTTTAGAAGATATTTTGCCTTTTTTCATGCTGTTCTCTTGGTCTAGAATCCCTTTCCTACCTCTTTCAAGGCTCAACTTCAAGACTCAAATTATACCACTTAGCCTCCCTTCAGCCTTAGCCTCCCTCCTTCCCACATGACTTACTCTTTCCTCTAGTTTCTCAAAGACTTGGGATATAATTCTATTACAGTGCTTAGCACATTACTTTTTAATTCTTTAGTTACAGGCGTATCTCTGTGGATAGATTATAAACATCAAAAAATTGTTTGCCATTCACTCATTTTAGCATAACGCAAGATTTTAGATATTGGTTGAATTAATGGATAAAAACGGGTAAATGTATATATTCCGAAATAAATATTTTAATGGGATGCTAACTCTGCTCTTTAAGTAATATATTAAATAATACAACTAGAGCTAAATTAAATCAGAGACATGCAATAAATTAATTTTCGAACCAGAGCCCTATTTACAAAAACCATAATGAGGTATTAAGCAAAAATTTGCTTTAATTCAGATCATCACAAAAATGACTTTTATTATTTTTAGATAGAATCAATAGAGAAAATAGCAGGTGTAAAAATAAACCAGCTTTAGCCGGGCTTGGTGGCTCAGCCTGTAATCCCGTGCTTTTGGGAGGCTGAGGTGAGTGAATTGCCTGAGCCCATGGGTTCGAGACCCACCTGGGCAACTTGGTGAGACCTTATCTCTACAATAAATCAAAAATTAGCCGGGCATGGTAGCGCATGCCTGCAGTCCTGGCTACTTGGAAGGCTGAGGCGGAAGGATCACCGGAGCCCAGCAGGTCGAGGCTGCGGTGGCCGGGAGTGTGCCACTGCACTCCAGTCTGGGAGACAGAGTGAGACTCCAACTCAAAAATAATAATAATAAAAATAAATAAGTCAATCAATCATCTTTGTCAAAATCGAATTATTTTTAGTACAGCTTTAAAAAATTGTCTCAACATGATAACATGTTATCAGACATGTGACTTTTTCCTAGTCAAAAGAAGTATCAAAAGAACTACTCAATTGACAATTTTCTTTTATGCTTTTTTCATCCTATCCTCTAAATAACCCAAGCAGAGAGTTTTAAATTTAGTGGATTTGACATTTTCATTGTCTGCAATGCAAGTAAGTGGGGTACATCTTGAAACATTCTTTTCTCCTAGTGTTTTGCTCATTCTAGGGATTATCTATTCCAGAGTAGCCTTGAAAAGAGAGTAGGCCTGGGCTCGGTGACTCAGCCTTTGGGAGGCCGAGGTGAGTGGATTGCCTGAGCCCACGGGTTCGAGACCCACCTGGGCAAATTGGCAAGACCTTGTCTCTACAAGAAATCAAAAATTAGCTGGGCGTGGTGGCGTGCACCTGTAGTTCCAGCTACTTGAAAGGCTGAGGCGGAAGAATCACCGGAGCCCAGCAGGTCGAGGCTGCGGTGGCCGGAAGCGGCCACTGCACTCCAATCTGAGTGACAGAGTGAGACTCCAACTCAAAAAAAAAAAAAAATTAAAGAAAAGAAAGTAGACTCCAAGATTATGAGACCTATTTTTGGCTATAAATTTTTGGCAGCCATAGGAGTTACACAGCAGAAGCAGTCATAGTGATCTTCCTATAATTTCATTTGCTAAAATCAGCTGACAATTTATACCTTCCAAAATTAATGATTTGCTGCCTTTTTGCTGACAAGAGAGCAACGTGGTCCTCTCCTTTCCTATTTGGATCTCTGACTGGCCTGAATAAGGTCAGGGTGATCAATCACTGCTCAAATGCCGTGAGCTCAGATGCCATCTTGGTGGCCTCTTAAATGAGTTTTCAGATTAGAGTTTTTCAATATTGGATCTTCCAAATTGTGCAGATCGGTGGCTTTCAAACTTTTGATCCCCATTAAGTAACACACTTTTAAAAAATCACAACCTAGTACACACACACACATGCGCGCGCACACACACACACACACACACACACACACACACTTTAATGAAAAGTTTCATTGGGTGATACTTTGACTATGTGTTTTGTAGGCTGATATTTATGTTGTCATTTGCTAGCTTTGAAAACTTGGGCAGGTTACCTAACTTCTTTTAATCTCAATGTTCTCATCTGTAAATTGAGGATATCAATACCTACCTCAGTATTTTTACTAGGATAAATGTAGTTAATATAGAGTGCCCAGCACTGTGCATGGTGCAATAAATATTTTGCTTCTCTATTTAACTAACATTTAAATAACTTATATTCCAGAGGACTTAGATTTATCTTAAGGCATTTTTTTGCTGTATATTAAAAAACTGATTTTACAAGGTATTTTTTATAGGCAATAACTCAAAGTCGGAAAAAGTTAAAGTCAGTTACAGGCTTCAAATTTTGGAATAATTGAAATTATTCTAATTTTCATTGTCTAAATGTACTCTTTCTGAATGCGATAGCTATTCTTTAAACCACTTATTGAAGAAACTAATATTATTCATTACCAAAATTAAATCTTTGTTAAGTGCCTCAGGACACAGGGAGCAAAAAAAAAGAAGGTACTAATTGAAGCTTATAAAATAAGGAATTGAAGTACTATGTAAAATAGGATATCTTGTTGTTTTAAATAGCATCCTTCGGATACTAGTCTACAGTGAAGGCAGATTTGGAAGGATAGATACTTTATTTCATGAAACAGAACTACAGATTCAATATTTGAAAATAAACACACCAAAAAGCAAGCACTGGATTTATGAGTGATTTCCTTTGCATAAATCTGATACAAGTTTCAATCAGAGGCTCAGTGATACCAAGAACCATTTCGTATACTCCACCCCCACTTCTGGGTAAAAAAGGTACTGTATTGTTCCTTAATTTTTATAATGCCACATTAGAATTAAGCATCAAAAACAAATTTGAAAGTTATGGTAAACTGTAAAGTATAACTGACTTTTTAAAAATAAGCACAAGTTTTTCATTGGTATTATTATTAGACTCTGAACTGAATAAGAGTTGTGTAGTGCTTTATCATTTCCAAAGTGCTTTCACAGTTGAAATTTTATCATTATAACAACCCAGGAAGTTTAGTAGATCAAACATTGTTATCATCTTCATTTCAAGATGCAGAAACTGAGTTTCAGAGAAATGAAATTATTTGGCTAAGGTCTATACAGCTAGAAAGTTTTAAAATCCCAAACTGATACTCTTTCAACTGACATACTCCTAAAAAACAGAGCCTGGTAAGCTTGTAATGCTTTGCCATAACATAGATCCCACAGAAATACACTCTATAATAATGCTTCTTATACTCTTTAGCAATTGAACAAGAGATTAAATAATGCAGCAACATCTTTGAGATGTATTGTTTGAGCACAGCTTGAAGAGTATTAGCAAAGTTACCTGAGTAGTCTTCTGCAGTGAGTCCTCCGTGCATGTCATTGACTGACTGATTGGTAGATTTGGCAAAACATTAGGTCAGCTGAGCAAAACATTAGATCAAAACATTCGTTTCAAGTCCTTACCTTGTAAGGGGAACCAAGCCAGCAAACTGAAAACTCTCCACCACATATTGTGCTGTGCTGCTGTAACACTTTGTCAACTTTCTCTAGATTCTGAAATAAATGGAGTTGAGTAGTTTCTTTTGAAGGGGGAGAAGCAGTGGCTCTGTGACCTCATGTGCGTCAACTCCTCCATGTGTCTGGAAGCCCCCTCTTAGTTAGCAGCCCCCAAAACACCTCCTGGTGGAACATTTTGGGGACCACATGTATCATCTCAATGGTGGAGAGGTGTGAGTGCTGTGTTGGTGATAAGAATTGTTCTACCACAAGTGGGTAGTACTGGTAAGTCAACTAGTTTCAGAGCTTTTGGGGAGCGGAAGGGTGGGAGGGGTACTAAAAGGTCTGTGTGTAGTGACATCATTCTTATTTTTACTTTTCTAGTTTATTAGACAATTATAATTAGACAATTTTGCTCAACCCTTGGGAAAATTTGATATTTCTAACTCTGGCATCAATTTCTAATTGTTATCAGGGCATGAATTCATTCAATCATATACTTACTCATGTTTGAAATCTGTATGTTTGTCCATCCATCCACCCATTCATCCATCCACCCATCCATCCTTCCTTCTATCCATTCATTCATCTTTCCACCTTTCCAGTGTCAAGTATGCATTGCTCTAAGACATGATCAGATGTGAAACATACATTTCTTGTTTTTTAGGAGAATATGATCTGATGGGGGAGACAATGTAAAAATGAAAAATTTTGGTATTTAATTCTCATTAATTGGGTAAATTGAGATAGATATAAATTTCATTTTCTCCAGGGGTATATAGTAAAATACTAGGAGACGTTTGGAAAACAGAGGTCAGTCTACAATGCTTGGAAAATTGTAAAAGAAACACTACTCACTGGTCCTAACTGAAATTAGTGTTAGTGTTAATAATCTATAAATTTATTGATAGTTTGGGTAGAGAAAACCATACCCATCAAAAATGCCCTTCAAATATTTTACCAGTTAAGTTGGTAGGAAGAGGACGAAAAGAGAGAGGAGAGGAAAGAGAGCTATCTTAGAGAGTTTGCAAAATATGATGTAATATTTCTTATGTTGTAAGATGATATGAATGGTTTAGGCCTCTAGTTAAACAAACAAACAAAAAACAACCCCCATCCCCACATATGTTTAGGGACTACCCAAATAGATTAAATCAATATCTATCTGCAGTAAAAGATGCCTGTATGTTTTACAAGTTGTCCAGGTAGTATAAGGTAGAGCTTGAGTAAGTTGCATTGTATCTTTTTTTTTTTTTTTTTTTTTTGAGTTGGAGTCTCACTCTGTCACCCAGACTGGAGTGCAGTGACCGCTCCCGGCCACCGCAGCCTCGACCTGCTGGGCTCCTGCGATCCTTCCACCTCAGCCTTCCAAGTAGCCGGAATTACAGGCATGCGCTACCACGCCCAGCTGATTTTTTGATTTATTGTAGAGATGAGGTCTTGCTGCCCAGGCGGGTCTCGAACCCGCGGGCTCAGGCAATCCACTCACCTCAGCCTCCCAAAGGCGCAGGATTACAGGCTGAGCCACCAAGCCCGGCTTGTATCATTTTTTAAAATGGAGAATTAAGGAGTTTGCCTGATATGATATAATGAGTCAGTGGCAGAAATAAGAAAATAACCTAAGATTTTTAATATATATATATAATATTCATTGTTGTTTCTTCCTTTGTCCATGAGATACCCATGAGACTTCATGGGTATCCAAGCATTTGATCCTCTGCTAATGGTGTGCCCTTACTTTAGAATGATGCTTTATTTTTGTTTCTTGTCCTCTACTCACTTAGTAATCCCAGAGAAAGTGAGTATAATGATTCTTCAAGCTTCCAGGGAGGGTGTGAATTGCCCATGGCTAGCTAATAATTTCTTATATTTTCACCTAGAGGAATACTGTTCTTTCTAGGATTTTCTTACACTTTTTTGTCGAGGCACAGGAGAGGACTCTACTTCCAATTGTGTCAGATGTGACTTCACAGAGCCAGCAACGTGTCTGGACATAGGTATTGGTAGATTTTCCATATCTTCAGCTTATCATCTAACATGAATGTATGAGGAAGTAAAAATCATTTTGACAAGAAACAAAAGTTAAAGTGTTATCATCAGACTTTTAACTTTAAGTCAGTGAGAGAAACTTGGACTAGTTTTTAACTAAATTCAACTAGGGCCCTGGAGAAGGGTCACTCTGCTTCTCTCTTTCCAATTGTGGTTTTCTGTAATTTTCTGTTTGTTACAAATGCACAAGAACATAGGTGGAAGTAATGGAAGGTCTACAGATCTCAATGTTTTTGGCATCAGGGACTGATTTCACAGAAGACAATTTTTCCACAGATTGCAGGGAGGTGCAGGAGGGAACGTACAGTCAAACCTCACTGCTGATGTTAACATTAATCTGTATTTGCAGCTGCTCCCCAGTGCTGGCATTACTGCCTCAGCTCCACCTGAGATCATCAGGCATTAGATTCTCCTAAGGCACGTGCAATCTAGATCCCTCGCATGTGCAGTTCACAGTAGGGTTTGTACTTCTATGAGAATCTAATGCCACTATTGATCTGACAGAAGGCAAAACTCAGGCTGTAATTTGAGTGATGGAGAGAGGCTAAAAATGCAGATGAAGCTTCGCTTGCTTGCCTACCACTCACCTCCTATTCTGCCGCTTGGTTCCTAATAGGCCACAGGCCAGTACCAGACTCTGGCCCGGAGGCTGGGGATCCCTGGTCTACAGGACTCAGTGACCAGAGAATAAAATCTTCTGAGTCTGAAACCTAAATTTACAAAGTAGTCTGTTCATTGATTTAATGTGACTTTCGTGCATTATCTGTCAATCAAATGCCTTTTATTTGAGAATGAATTCACATGAAATTTGTCAGATGTTCATTTAACAGTAGACAAGTTGATTTTCTCTTTCTTTTTTTATGAGAGGGATACTAAAAAACCAGAATTTATTTATCAAAAATTGTGTGTTGGCTGGGCACAGTGGCTCATGCCTATAATCCCAGCACTTTGGGAGGGTGAGGCGAGAGGATTGTCTGAGTCCAGGGGTTCAAAACCAGCCTGGGCAACTTGGCGAGACCTTGTTTCTATAGTAAATTAAAAAATTGGCTTGGCATGGTGCCATATATCTGTAGTTCCAGCTACTTGGAAGGCTGAGGTGGAAGGATCGCCTGAGCCTAGCAGATTGAATCTGTGGTGGCCGTGAGCGTGCCACTGCACTCCAGCCTGGGTGACAGAGTGAGTTTCCAGCTCAAAAAAAATTGTGTATTTATTCTTACATGTTTTCACTTTAGTCATGTTCAAAGTACTTTCTGTTTGATGCAATAAAGCTATTTAGATGCTTTTTCCACTACTCAAAACAGTTTTTGAACTCATCAATTTCGATGCCTTTTAGTGCTTCTGTTGTTTTTTGTTTCACCTCTTCCACATTGGCAAAAATTTCCCTTTAAGGACTTTTTTCCTCTGAGGAAACAAGCAAACAAAAAGAAGTCTCTTGGGGCAAGATTGGGTGAATAAGGATGGTGGGGCAGGGGGTCATGCCATTTTTGGTAAAAAACAAACAAACTGCCGAATACTCAGGGTGATGCAGTCAAGTGCGTTGTCATGGTGGAAGAGCCACTCACCTATTTGCCACAAAAAAATTCACTGAAGCCGGGTTCGGTGGCTCAGCCTGTAATCCCGCGCCTTTGGGAGGCTGAGGTGAGCGGATTGCCTGAGCCCGCGGGTTTGAGACCTGCCTGGGCAGCAAGACCTCATCTCTACAATAAATCAAAAAATCAGCCGGGCGTGGTAGCGCATGCCTGTAATTCCGGCTATTTGGAAGGCTGAGATGGAAGGATCACCGGAGCCCAGCAGGTCGAGGCTGCGGTGGCCCGGAGCGGCCACTGCACTCCAGTCTGGGCGACAGAGTGAGATTCCAACTCAAAAAATAAAAAATAAAAAAATTCACTGAAGCCAAACACAGTCTCTCACAAAATGATAGCTGGTACATTGATGCCTGTGGGTTCCCAGAACACTCACTTAGTGGGGGAGGTCTGTACTACAACAGACCCTTTCTCCAAAAGATAATTCCAGTTCTTTTGGGTCCGCCTTCATATTCTTTAAGACGTAAATTTTATTTATATTATTATTTTGTTCAAAATGTTTTAGTGGTTCCTTTTTCCTGAAGATTATAGTACAAATCTTTAGTAAATAATTCAAGACCATTCACACCCTGACCCAAATCTACCTTTTCAACTTACTTTTCCACCAGTCCCCAAAATATACCCAGAGAAAACTGCTTGTCATTTTTCAAACACACAGTATATTTTCATAACCATAGTTCACACTGTTCGTTCTGTCTAAAATGGTCTTCTTTTCCTGGGGTATTCTATTCATCTTTCAAGGTCCAAATCAAATGTGGCACTGCTCAGAGAGAAGGAGTACTTGTGGGTAAGAACATGGACTCCTGAACCAGTCTCTCTGGATTCAAAGCCTTAGTTTCCATATCTGTGAAATGAGCATAATGGCAGTACTCATTCAAGGGGTTGTGAGAATTCAAGAAGTTAATGTACTTAATGTCAGGCACATAGAAAGTAATGTTAGCTGTCACTATCTTCTAAAGTCCAAGAAAAATCAATTTATCTACTTTTCTTTTCTTTGCTCCCATAAGTTTCTTTCTCTTGATTGCATTAATTTTTAAATTTTGATTTATATCATAGTTATTGGGTTTTTTTTTTTTCTTTTTGAGTTGAGATTTTACTCTGTCACCCAGGCTGGAATACAGTGGAACAATCACGGCTTATCACAGCCTCAAGTTTCTGGGCTCAAGTAATTTTCTTGCCTCAGCCTCCAAAGTAGCTGGGACTACAGGTGCATACCACCATGCCTGGATAATTTTTTTTTTTTCTTGGTAGAGATGAGATCTCACTATGTTACCCAGGCTGGTCTCGAACTTCTGGGCTCAGGCAATCTTCCAGCTTCTGCCTCCCAAAGTGCTGGAATTACAGGTGTGAGCCACCATGCCCAGCCTGTATTATATTAAGTTGAATTTCCATCCATCTCACTAGCTAAATTCTGAGCTCCCAGAAAGCAGATTTGGCTTTTTAAATATTTATCTAGTATTTCCAAGGCCTAACACAGAACTTTTAATAGTATAGTTGATTTTAAATACCTTTATTGAGGTATAAGTGACATAAGGATCTGTACATATTTAAAGTATATAATATGATCAATTTTGACATATGCATACACCCATGAAATCATCATCATAATCAAAATGTGGATATATCTGCTATTGTCCAAATATTTGTGTCTTTCCAAAACTCATATGTTGAATCTTAATCCTTAATATTACAGTACTAAGAGGTGATGCCTTTGGGAGGGATTGAGCCATGAAAGTTCTGCCCTCCTGAATGGGATTAGTGTCCTTATAAAAGTGGCCTGAGAGAGCTTGTTAATTCCCACCCTTCTGTCATGTAAAGACACAGTGAAAAGGTACTACCTATGAGAACAAGTTTTCATCAAATCTGTTGATGCCTTGATCTGGAACTTCCCGGCCTCCAGAACCATGAGCAATAAATTCTGTTGTCAAATTGCCCAGTCTACAATGTGCTGTTATAGCAGCATGAATAAACTAAGACAATATTCATCACCCCCAAAACATCCTTCTGCCTGTTGTAATCCTTCCTTCCACCCTTCCTCACCCCCTTTCTCCAGCAACTACTGATCTGCTTTCTGTCACTATACATTAGTTTTTATTTTTCAGTGTTTTATATGAATGGACTCATACGGTATGCCTCTTTTTATTTTGGCTTCTTTCACTTGGCATAATTATTTATAATTATGATGATATGGCATGTGTCAATAGTTCATTCCTCTTTATTGCTGAGTGGTATTTCATTACATAAATCCACCACAGTTTGTTTATTCATATACCAGGAGATAGGCTCTTTCCCATGGTATCACTTTTAATAATTGTTTATTAGGCCGGGCTCAGTGGCTCAGTCTGTAATTCCAGCACTTTGGGAGGCCAAGGCGAGTGGATTGCCTGAGCCCGTGGGTTCGAGACCCACCTGGGCAACTTGGTGAGCCCTCATCTCTACAATAAATCAAAAAATCAGCTGGGTGTGGTAGCGCACACCTGTAATTCTGGCTACTTGGAAGGCTGAGGCAGAAGGATCACTGGAGCCCAGCAGGTCGAGGCTGCGGTGGCCGGGAGTGGACACTGCACTCCAGTCTGGGTGAAAGAGTGAGATTCCAACTCAAAAATAATAATAATAATAATAATTGTTTATTAAATTGAACCAGCAGAACTTTTAATTTAAAAAATGTGGGGTACAATTTAGGGTTAGGTATACAAATGTTCATTATGCATGTACCCTTGTTGATGAGGTATGCCTCCCACCTCCTCCGGGGTAGCAGAACTTTGAAGGGAATCTGGTATGTTACCACACTGCTTTTTGTGAAAACTAATTCTGAGCTTTAAGGTTAGCAGTAGTTAAATTAAATGCTCGTCCTTAGTAGGCACTTGGGGCATATTTTCTGGCATGTCACCCAGATTCCTCCTTCAGTTCTGAGGCACTCCCTCCCCTAGTGTCTGGAAGACTAGGACAGGTCAGGGTGCCTCTCTGGGAGCTGCCTTCAGTGGAGGAGAACTAGCTCACCCAAGGTCACACCTTCTCCATGGGGCACCCTGAGGGAGTCTAATAGTCCTGTCTCCTTGCCTTAAGGTGCAACAACTTGAAGAGAAACATTCCAGTTCCAGAGCTCCCGAGGGATCAAAATCCACTGTGATGTGTGATGTTTGTTGCAACTGTGTCTCAGTCCAGATCTTATCTCCACCCCATCTTGCCTCCTCCTTGTAAACAGGGCACTCTTCCATAAACTTCCACACACATATCTCTGTCTCAGCATCTATTTCCCAGGGAACCTGACCCACAACAACACTTGAAATATGTTGTCAATGAGTGAATAAATAAAATAATAAATGAACTCTTTGTTGTTGTTATTGTTGAGTTGGAGTCTCACTCTGTCACCCAGGCTGGAGTGCAGTGGCACATTCATGGCTACCACAGCCTCAGTCTGCTGGGTTCAGGCAGTCCTTCTGCATCAGTCTTCCAAGTAGCTATAACTACAAGTGCTCACTACCATGCCCAGCTAATTTTTAAAAAATTTATTGTAGAGATGAGGTCTTGCCAAGATGCCCAGGCTGGTCTCGAATCCCTGGGCTCAGGCAATCCTATCACCACTTCTATCTCTCAAAGTGTTGGGATAACAGGCGTGAGCCAAATGCCCAGCTGGAACTCTTTATTTGAGATGTAAATGCTACTATTTTTGCACTGAAGTTTAAAAGGATGTTTGACTTACAGTTTTTCCAAAGCAGACTGGGCGTAGCTCATGCCTGGAATCCCAGCACTTTGAGGGGGGCAGAGGTGAGAGGTTTGCTTGAGCCCAGGAGTTCGAGACCAACCTAGACAACATAGTGAGATTTTTGTCTCTAAAAATTAAATAAAACAAAAAATAATATTTTTTTCAGATCTTTAAAGAAGACCTCACTTTGAGTTGCACTTTGAACAATGGTGGGTGTATCCTTTTCGCCCACGGGTATGACATTCAACTGGTTAAAAACTTTGATGAATGTCACGAGAGTCCACTGGACTCATTAAAAATAGTCCATGGAGGAAACACTGCAAGGTGGCCTTGTGGATGACAAACACTTGTGGTTTGCACAGTCCTTCCTATTCTCATGACCCCCACTTCAGCCTGTAGCCTACGGGGCATTTGACAGGGGAGGACAGCAGATTGTGGCTGCTCAGTGAGCTGGAAAGAAAAGATGAGGTTGGAGTGTGGTGGTCAGAATGAGATCTCATACCTATTTTCTAATGGAAAAGTGTCTACTGACCACCTTGTATATGGGAAGCCTCACGACTGACAACTTGTTTGCCATTTTATTTTATTATTATTTTTGAGTTGGAGTCTCACTCTCTTTATCTTGCCAAGTTGCCCAGGCTGGTCTCGAACCCCTGGGTTCAGGCAATCCTCTCATCTCTGCCTCCCAAAGTTCTGGGATTACAGGTGTGAGCCACTGTGCCTGGCCTTGTTTGCCATTTTAATCTCCATTTTATGAAATTCTCATATTTCCATACTAAGAAGGAGTGGCATTTAATGGGATAGCGGGGTAGGGACAGATTTTTAAAGAAATAAACGTCCTCTCTATTTTATCATCACCCTGGTCAACCGGAGTTGGAGGGGGCAGGGAACCTGAAAAAGAAGACATTTACTAAATAGGCTAAAGAGGGACTGTTTTAAGGGTCAGAAAACACAGCGGATTTCCCCTTGTACAGAAACCACTGGGGTTTTTGCAATTGCGAGAGGGGCCTGCACATTCTTCTCAGCCCTTCATGACTCCCTCTGGCCTTTCCCAAGGCCAGATGAAGACTCATCTGCATCTCCCAGCAGCTAATCTGTCTCAGCTAATTCACACCCATTGTGGGGATTCTCAGAGCACTGTTGCAAAAGGTACACAAAGTGACTGTGGAGTTTCTGAGCCAGAGTTGCAGTCTTTGCAATTAGTTATTGATTCAGAAAAAAGTTTCCTAGGAGCAGCAAACTAAGTGCGATGAGCATGGGCGTGGGAGGCAGACAGACCTGGGCTTGTTACCTGGGCCCTGTCACTAGCAACTGCGTAGCCTTGAGCACTTTACTTGCCTTTTGGCATCAATTTCCTCATCCGTAAAATAGGAAGAATAATCACAGCCTAAAGTGACTGGGATATTTGAATTAAATACAGTGCCCAGAGCACCCCACAAATGGGCACAAACAGATACTCCATAAATCTGTAGAAGTCAGCTGGCTGAAGCTACATCTCATATCCACAGGGACCACAGCAGGTTAGGTGAGCCAGGAGGAGGAAAGGGACCATGCTGCTTTTATTTTTAAGGTTTCTGCCTAGAAATCCTACTGGTGCAGGGCTCAGTGGCTCAGCCTAAAACCCCGTGTCTTGGGAAGCCGAAGTGAGTGAATTGCCTGAGCCTGCGGGTTCGAGACCCGCCTGGGCAACTTGGTGAGACCTCATCTCTACAATAAATCAAAAAAATTAGCCAGGCATGGTAGCGTGCGCCTGTAGTTCCAGCTACTTGGAAGGCTGAGGCGGAAGGATGGCCAGAGCCCAGCAGGTTGAGGCTGCGGTGGCCGGGAGCGTGCCACTGCACTCCAGTCTAGGCAACAGAGTGAGACTCCAACTCAAAAAAAAAAAAAAAAAAGGAAATCCTGCTGGTGTGAACCTGGGTTTTCATGGGAGTGGGAACTTTATTTAATGGATCATTCTGAACACACACAACCCAAGTAAGAGCTGATTTCAGAAGGAAATTGTGGTTTGGGGGAATGTATCACAGAACAGAAAGCTTCAGGTCCCAGCTCACAGAGCTGTCAGGACAAGTGACCACCCCTGGGGTCTTCATCTGTAAATGGGGGGATGTGTAAGTTGTGGTTTCCAGACTGAGTTCTGAAGAACCCACACATCCCCCAGGTGCAATATTTTTGTTAAACATTTTTTTTTTTAGTATTTTAATTTATTGGTCTAGGCTCTGGAACCAGGCTGACATGGTTCAGATCTCAGCGTTAACATTTATGAGTTGTTTGTGTATGATTACTGAATCTTTCTAAGACTCAATTTCCTCTTTCATTAGTTGGGAATAATAGTATCTGCTGAATAGAGTTGTCAAGGAGATTAAAGAAAAAACTTTACATGTGTAAAATATTTAGAAAAGTGTCTGATAAATACAAGTGCTCAATAAATGCTGACTGTCACATTATCAGTCCTTGAACACCGTCAGTCTATGAATTGTTATGCCAGGTAAAATAGTTTTTATGCTGGACTCGGTGGACTTAGCATAAAATGCCTCACTATGGTCTACAACAAGGCTGACAAACTTTTTCTGTAAAGGGCCAAATAGCAAACATTGAAAATATTTTTACTTCAACTCTCTGCTTGTATCCTGGAAGCAGCCATAAATAGTATGTAACTGAATGAATGAGACTGTGTTCCAATAAAACTTTATAGATACTGAAACTCAGATTTCATATAATTATCATGTGTCATAAAGTGATATTCTTCTTTTTTTCCCCAACCATTTAAAAACGTAGCACCCATTCTTAATCCTGCAGCTATAAAGATAGGCTGTGGGCCAGATTCTGCTTGTGGGTAAGAGTCTGTGCAAGGGTGACAGTTGTTTGTCTTCTGGTCTATAAACCCAGTGTCTTTGGGTGTGCTCACATTTCCAGCCTCATCTCTCCCCATGATCACTAATCACTGTCCTCTTCTGTCCTCTTCCCTGTCCTCTTCTGAGCTAGTTTCTTTTCACCTGGAGGCTTCTGCCACTGTAGCTCCAGCCTGTCACCCTGCTGCAAACATAGTATTCAGTAAATACTATAAAATGATGAATGAATCCACAACCTCAATGTCTTCATTTCTTTCATACACTGAGTTAGTAATACCTGATCTCTTTACCTTGTAAAATTGTTCTGAGGATCAAATGAGAAAGTGTTTTCTAAATTATAGAGAGTTATACAAGGTATGATAAGTCAACACTTTGAGTGGTAAGTCATTAAGACAGCCTCTTAGACAAACCACAGAATTCAACTAACACACCCATTTTTTACCATTTGCCTCGTTGGGGCTCAGAGAACAATACTTCAAAGTATGGTGCTTTGGCATGCTAAACACATGCCAAAGGAAATGGGATGATCTCAGAAATGCCTCAGAACCAAAGATTTTCTAGCCTTCTTTTGTTTCTCTCCCCCAAAGTACAGAGAGATCTCTCTGGAAGTTCCCTTATCTGACTGGTGAGAACTTCTCCCCCCCAAAATACAAAGACACTCACCTAAGATCTAAAAATTCTCAAATAACCAAGAAATATCAACCACCAGAGAAGAGACTAATAGTTGTCATCTCATCTAAACAGAGTTCATCTATTATTATAAGGGCCACTCTGGAGATTACCTAAATACTTCATCTACATGATAAAACAACCTTTGTTTTCAGTGCATTTCTGCCCTTTACCTTTTCATAACTTATTGGTCCAAAGGGAATCATTTTCAAACTATTGTCTGTTCTTTGAACTCATTTCCAAAATGAGTTTCCAAAGGGAATCATTTACAAACTATTTTCTGTTCTTTAAACTCATTTAATTCTTCTGAAAATCATTTACTACTCTTCAAAATTGCCTATACGCCTCATTTCCTTCTCCCCTATAAAGAGGGTATTGAAGCCTCAACCATCTGGGCCTTCTCTGAATATCATATTTGCAGGACTCTGGTGTCCATATGCATGATTATACATTTTATGCCCTTTGTCCTGCTAGTCTGCTTATTGACAGTTTGTATAGCAGACTCGAACTTTCAGAGGGGGGGCGGGGAATGCTCTTTGCTTCTACAGATTTGGCATAGCTGGCAGGATAGCAAATCTGTTCTGCTCCTCTGGGAGATAGAGTTGAGGGACTCTAGGGCCTGAAGGCAAAAGGTTAAGAAATTCTTACCAGTCCGACTCCTGGATTTCTACTGGTGGAATCCAGTTGAGTAGATAGAGTCACCACTTGTTTCTTTTCTTTTCCAATTTAAAAATAACAGAAAAAAATATGTAAAAGTTAGTACTTTGAATGAATGGCCCTTGTGGATTTCTTTTAGAAACTTCTTGGTTATTGATCTTTAGACTCCCAGAGATGGCTTTTGTTCTCTTGTTCTCGGTCTTTTGTGTGGTTTGTCATAAGGAGGAAAATCATAATAAGATTCTCTTTTTGTCTTGTTTTTGTCCTGAGAAGCTTGGCTCTGTAATCAATGACTTTATTCACTGGTCGCTGCCACCCCAAAGGACATAAGTTCTTGAGCTTATGCTAGGCAGCCAGCCAACCAATTGGCTCGGAGTCCAAAATATCTGTTTGTCTGAATGTTCTGGCTCTCAAGAAAGTTCGTCTTGTCTCAACCTTCATTGCCTTGTTAACAGTGAGGATCTTTGCTGTCTTAAGTTATCTTTGGGAGAAACTTTATATTTTGAGAGGGACTTCATATACTCTTTATGGAATGTAATTCTTGCATTTACAGGTTTTAAGTCACAAAAAATCTTACTGGTTTTTAGTCACAATTACAGTAGGTATACCTTTGGAGATTTGGAAACTATTTGTATGAATCTTGACATTTGTAAACTAAAAATGAAATTATAAAAAATCATAAATCCCATCCTGTAATCCCAGCATTTTGGGAGGCAAAGGTGAGAGAATAGCCTGAGCCCAGGGGTTCAAGACCAGCCTGGGCAACTTGATGAGACCTTGTCTCTACAATTAAAAAAAAAATTAGCCAGGTGTGGTGGCTTGTGCTTATAGCTCCAGCTACTTGGAAGGCTGAGGCAGAAGGATCACCTGAGCCCAGCATGGTCGAGGCTGTGGTGGGCATGAGCATACCATTGCACTCCAGTCTGGGTGACAGAGTGAGACTCCGACTCAAAAAACAAACAAACAAAAAGAAAGAATACTAAGTCCCTCAAATGACTGAATGAACCATCTCTTGTCCAAGGTGACCTCAGAATAACCTTGAAAATTGAGTTCTTGGCCACGATGGGATAGGAGGTGGGATATGCCTCTTTATACCCTGCTATATCACATTAGTCTTTCTTTCTTAAAGGCTAAACAGAAACTGGTGCTTTCAAAAGATGCCACTGCTGATAACCAACCACCTGATGCCACCCCTCCTTTTTTGTCTGATCAAAGATTACTGACCAGGGAGTGGTTCCGGCCAGTCTGCAGAAAATATCCAATAAGAGTTTTCATGTTCTCTGCTTTACCTTTTGACATCAAAAGGTCAGAAATTCCACCCACAGATCATGCCAAGACCACAAGTTTTGAGCATATATCCTATGGAGAGGCATGAAGCTCAGTAGTAGTTGCACACAGTTCTCCTTTCATAAATGTTTATGATTTTTTCTAATAGCATATTGAATATGTATATTTGGGCACCCTTCTCAGCATACATTCCTGTTCCCTTTGCTATGACCCTTGAAGTGTCTGATTTTGACTTCTGGTTAGAGGTTATACTCCCCAGCCTTTCAGAATGGCCACCCTGCAGGCTGCCACACTTTATGAGAAATAAAACTCACCTTTCCAGACATCATTTTTCAGTTGACACATGCATTAAGGATCCTCCTCCCCAGTGGACAACTTTTATTTTCCTGTTTTGTCTTGCTGACTTCTTGCTTTTGGATTTTCTACCTATGGGGACAAATTATCAAGCCTTCGTGTGCAGGCAGCCAACAGAAAGGTTGGAAGCCCCAAGAAAATGACCGAACAAAAAACATGCTGCCCATCGAAAGAGGACTAGATTTTTTAAAAAGTGGTACATATACATAATGGAATATTGCACAGCCATAAACAAGGACAAAATTATGGACTTTACAGCAATTTGGATGGATTTAGAGTCTAGTTAGAGTCTTAGTGGTTTATCACAGAAACCAAGAACTGAGCACCACATGCTCTCACTCATAGGCAGACCCTGGGCATTTATCATAATATTATAAGAAAGGGATTGGCAGTAGTGGGACACTGCCAGGAGAGAGAATGGGCGGGGGAGGGTGGGGGGAGGGACACGGCACATAACCTCAATAAGGGTACCTGATCTCAAACTAGGTGAAGTGGGAACAAAAGGGAGGCCCAAACTTTTCCTGTACAATGATCACTTATGTACCCAATCCTGAATTATACCTCACATCTTTAATATTTTAAAAAAATTTTCATGGAAAAAAACGTGGGTTACACACATTTTCAGCTAGCTAGGCTTTTCTTTCTTTCTTTTTTGCTTTTTTTTTTTTGAGTCAGAGTCTCACTCTATTGCCATGGTTGGAGTGCAGTGGTAAGTTCATGGCCACCACAGCCTCACCCTACTGGGCTCAGGTGATCCTTCTGCCTCAACCTTCCAAGTAACTGGAACCACAGGTATATGCCACCAAGCCCAACTAATTTTTTGATTTATTGCAGAGATGAGGTCTTGCCATGTTGCTCAGGCTGATCTCAAACCTCTGAGCTCAGGCAATCCTCTTGCCTCTGCCTCCCAAAACTCTGGGATTACAGGTTTGAACCACCGTGCCCGGAAAGCTTTTCTTTCTTTGGATGTCCTGTAGGAGTGGTCTAGATTTTGGAAGGGCTACCTTGGTTAAAGTCATAAAGATGCTTATTAATTTAGTCTTAAGTCATTTGTGGAATATATCTTTGGTTTAAAATTTTGGTTTATATTCAGAGCATGATAGCAAAGTATTTTTGTTTCCTTGCTTTCTCCTTTGAATTGAAAGGGAATTTGAATCTCAAAAGGAGATTATTTGATTGTTAATTACCCTGAACTTTAAAAACGTGCATTATTTCTCTGTACATTTAGAGATGTCAAATCTCTCCCCAGTCTTATCTGAGAAACCATCCCTTTTAAAATACAAATTTCAGGAAAAGAAAAGTTGTGAAACAAGAATGTCTGCTGTTTGCCTAGCTAAAATCTGGTAATAAGATACTTAAAATATATATATTTTAAAAAGAGCTTCATGGTCATAAGTTGGCTTGATTAAAAGCTGATATTAGGACTATTTTTAATTTTTTTAGTCAGAGTCTCAGTCTGTTGGCCAGACTGGAGTGCAGTGGCACACTTATGGCTACCGCAGTCTCGACCTGCTGGGCTCAGGCGATCTTTCTGCCTCAGCCTTCCAAGTAGCTGGAACCACAGACATGCGCTGCCATGCCTGGCTAATTTTTTAATTTATTGTAGAGACAAGGTTTCACTATGTTGCTCAGGCTAGTCTTGAACCCTTGAGCTCAGGCAATCCTCTCACCTTCACCTCCCAGAGTGCTGGGATTATAGGAGTCAACCATTGTGCCCGGGCCAGGACTGTATTTTTTAAAGCTCTTTTCTTCTCTTTTGGATCTTATTTCTCCCATGGGAACTTCTCAGTTGACTGAACTCTTTTTTTTCTTAACTAGAAGTTTATCAGTCTTTTTGGAAAACTCTCAAACCAGCTCCTCTAAGACTTGTTCTTCTGTTAACCATATTCTGCCTTTCTTTCCTCCTGACACCTTCGATCTTCCATCAAGTTCCCTTAATATGTTTCACGCCTCTACCTCTTTTCATAGCCAGGACCAAGCCATCTGGGTTTTACATGTTTATTCCTGGCAAAATGAAATATTCCGTTTCTTTAGGAGGAGGATTGTTTTTTGGTCCTCACACAACTTAAAAAAAAAAAGACATTTTGCTGATTTAAGCTTAAACAAATCCCAAGTACACTGATTTATTTTCTTTGGATATGCAAGCAGCCTTTACATACATCACAAAAGGGCAAAATGAGTTTGGGAATCTGTCAGGCAGAGAACAGCTGAGAACCAGCCAGAAGGCTAAACATAGCCTGGTCTTTTGTCAGATATGAACATTAGCTGTAATGTTTCCTCAAGAAGTAAACCCTGCCAGGGTGGTAGACAGTTGTGTCAGTGAAAATCTGCATTCGTGTCCTGGGCACAAATTTGCATTCCAGGTTTATTTTAAAATCTTATTAGTTAACATGTAATTACTTTTAAAAAGGGGCCTAGGCTGGGTGCGGTGGCTCAAGCCTGTAATCCCAGCACTTTGGGAGGCTGAAGTGAGAGGATTGCTTGAGTCCAGGGGTTTGAGACCAGCCTGGGCAGAACTTGGTGAGATCTTGTCTTTACAATATATCAAAAAAAAAAAAAAAAAATTAGCCAGGTGTGGTAGCGTGTGCCTGTAGTTCTGACTATTTGGAAGGCTGACGCGGAAGGATCACCGGAGCCCAGCAGGTCGAGGCTGCAGTGGCTGTGAGTGTGCCACTGCACTCCAGCCTGGGCAACAGAGTGAGACTCTGACTCCAAAAAAAAGGGGGGAGGGGAGAAGAGTCTAAAGCTTTTAGTAGAATAGATCCCAGTTTGAGCTGGATTTGCCCTCTCTCGCCCAAATTCCTCCTCTGTGGATCACTCTTGGTTCACCTTCTTGAGGTGGGTAGTGGTGAGAGATGAAGGCGTCAATGGAGTTTTGGGCCTGCTGCCCCAAAATATGACACCCGGCATATGGAATAGTTTAAGATGAAGGATTGTGAGAAAACAATAGAGCATCACTCTGACCTTCTCCGTATCCCCAACCCTCCCTCCACTTTCTTCCCTGTAGTAGGTCATAAAACCCAGAAAAGACTCTGACCTTTCCCTGAAGCAGGTCAAATGGCCCTCATGTGAGGAAAGCCCTTCCCATACCTGTAAAAAAGGAGCACCCTTATCTCTGAAGACAGAGTGACACAGAATGGAATCAGAACAAACAGGTCTTACTATGTTTTCCCCAGTTTATTACCATTAGATCATACTCTTGGCCCCATTATATTTCTCCATGACTGTCTATTCTTCATCAAACTCTGCATACAATTACTCAGGTCTAACTTTTTTTCAGATCATTTCCTTATGAAGCCTCCTGTGTCATGTGGAGGAACACAGGGAACTTCACCCCCAAAATATCACTCTTTAGTATGAGCATCTTGAAATAAAGGTCCTTAGAGATCAACAGGTGCTGGATGAGACCTTTCCCCTATCTACATAAAGACTGGACAGACTCACCTAGGAGAACAATGATTTTTCCTCCCCATCACCCCCAACTTCTGCCTCTCAATCCTCTACTTCTCTCAAAGCACAGGATAACGTTGTTCTCTGAAGTTCTCTATCTGCCTAAAGTCTAGGTCTACCAAAGAAAAAACAATTACCTCTGGTCCCCTTCCCTGAGATTTTAGTGAACTGAACTCATATCGCAGGAAGCAAGGCTGTCAACAAACCTAGGCAGACTTTTGTCACAAACCGTTTTCTGCTCTGCGGGTCCCACACTTTGTCCCAGACCATTGTATGTTCAAGCCCATTGAATTCCCCCACCAAATCATTTACCATCCCCCTAAAAGCATCCATACTTCTCCACTTCCCTTTTCCCTAAGAAACAGGGTATATAAACATCTGTACCCCTCTGAACTATTGGGCAATCGCTGTCATCCTCCCCATGTAGTAATAAATATGCATGCCTTTTCTCCTATTAAATTGACTCTTGTCAGTGATTTTCAGTGAAGCTTCAGAGGGTGAGAGTGAAGCTTTCTTGAGGCCCCAACACATGTGAAACTTAAATTAATTTGTATGCTTTTCTTGTGTTAATCTGTCTATTGTAATGGGGGCCTTAGCCATGAACCTAGGATTGGCAGAAAGACATCTTGCGCCCCCTACAGTTTGCACATAGGGCAGAGGAAGCTCTGTGAAGCTTGTTTCTTCACCCATGGGTGGGTGTTCACCTCCCTAGTCTGAATGACTCAGAGTCTTGGTGCCTAATCAGTGGGGACCAGAGACCTACAGTGCTGCCAGAGCATCCCCCCCTTCCATCAGTAGCGAGTGACCCTCTGACCCTCTGAAAGAAGAATCACACTCTTAATGGATATTTTCAAAATAATAATGACCAAAGTAAAACACCTGAAAACATGACAGTAATAGAGGCCACTCAGAATTTAATATGCGATCACTCTGGATTGATGAAGAACACAGTTTCTCTTTATTAAATCATCTATAAACCATTTAACAGAGATGCTTCTGAAAGGGAATGAACTAGTTAAAATGGTGCCATAGCTATGTCAAGAGGGATCGCTCTCAGCCAGGAAAGCACAAATGCCACGGACAGTTTACAAGGAATTTGGCAATACAGTTAGGTGTGGTTTTCTTTCTTATAATTACAAACGTTTCTCAAATAAATACACCTGAATTACATAGAAAAAAAGAAGATACAATAGCCTTATAAATGAGAAAGAAACCAATATACCTCTCCAAGATAGCCGGTTTAGAATAACCTAAGTTTGCATAACCAAAATACCTTGAGATGGTGTTCCCATCTCTAGTGGTACGCAAAGAAAGAAGCAGTACATATCTCCCATTACACATATCTATCCTGTACAGAGTCCATGAATAGTTGAACAGCTGCAAAATTCCGATTTTTGTGTGAGTAATGGCAGCTAAGTGATACCGTGTAAAATATTTGTAAGAACTGATTGTATATTAAGTTTGACTACTCATCACCATAATTTTAAGCCTACATACACTAAACCTAATGTTATATGTCTTTAAAAATCAAGTCATTTCCTCTGCATTTAGAGACTGTCTTTCCCCCCTTCCTTTGAATTTTCATTATAGGTAGTCATTTTCCTAGGAAAATTCAATATGTTGAAGTATTAAAGAGAAGCAAATCCAATTTTAATCCTATGTTTAAAAATGAAAAGCATCTGCCGTCACCTAACAAAATATCCCCCATCACCTTTGTAAAATGAACATTAGCCTAACTAGATGTTAAATCACTCCTTTCCCCCGCCCTCCTCCACCAGTCTCATCTCTCCCGCAAGGCAGGCTAGTTAGACTAGCGCCTCTTCTTTCTCACACGTGTGCCGGATTACAATTTAAATGCAAATAACCCTGTACCTCATTATCTAAGTTCGTGCAGATTTGGTACAGTTGACTGTGCTGAAGCCTGTGAAAATTAAACGGAGGTTCATCTGTATTCTAACACATGCATTACTTAGAGTAATTTCAAAAGAGCAATTCATCACTGCTTTTATATTAAACACTGGAGTTGCAGAGTGCCTAGGTTACGGAGGAAAGCCTTCCTTTTACCACACTGGGAAGCCTTTCTACAAAGGCAAAAAGATAGGAACCTCTCTTACTGTAGCTGTTCAATTAGTTCCCAATGACACTAAGTAACTGAAATAAGAGACTTCATTTTAATACGAATACAGCTAGTTGAGTGGAAAAGATACATTTATGGTAATGCTAAGCACGACGGGAAGACAGTCTATATGCATTCCAAATACCACTAACAAGGAAATTATCAACAATGATTTACCAAACTGACATCACTCCAGAAGATATATTTTTTATTTTTTATTTTTTGCAAAATCATTTTTCAAATATAAGGTTACCTTAAAATAAGTCTTTGGTTAAAGTATAATTAAAATAAAAAGTAGAAACTCCCCCACGCCTTTCACTACAGGGTGAAAAATACCCCCCTCTTTTAGCCATCAGATGGCCATTTAGTCAGCCATTCAGATTCTATGAATCTAAATGTAATGGAAAACACTGTAATCTGAACTCCATACTGGGTGAAGCAATAAGCTCCTAGCTACCAGTGCAGTGATGGTGAAGAGAGCCTGGGAAAATGAAACCCCCAGCTTATGCATTAAAATGTGCCAATTAGTCTCGTCCGTGGAGTAATAGATGTGGCATTTTAAGATCCCAGAAAACAAAGTTCCACCTGCGAATAATACTGGGGCATTATCGGATTCATGTGGCACACTTGCAGAAGCAGGAAACTATTTCAGACTTTCAATCCCAGATTAAATCCTTTAAGTTAATTTCATTTCACCTAGTTTATTTCAGATAACATTCTACATTTAAAAAATTCCTCTGTACAAGAAACCATTTGATTATTATCTGGCATTTCCTTCCTTGTCCTTCCTTCCTTCTCTCCCCACAGACCACTTATTCTAATAAGCATCAGCTTCAGATCACAAAGAACCAGTTTTAGCTTCTGGCTTTAATATCAACCTAAAATTTTTGTATGAATGTGAAATCAGGTAATACATGTGTCTGTTTCTTTTATTAGACATAGGTTCAACATGACCTTCAAAGATTTTCTCAGTTGCAGTCCAAGGTGTTTTTTAAATAGGTGAGTGTGCAATGAGAGTTTAAAAGAATTCAGATCATTTGTGTCAATTTGATAAGCATTTTGGATAAGTAAAGCAGAGGAATATACTCGTTCTTGTACTCAGGGTTTCATCTAAATTATTTAGAAAATTATTACTATTATTATTATTTTTTGAGTTGGAGTCTCACTGTCGCCCAGGCTGGAGTGCAGTGGCTCACTCATAGCCACCACAGCCTCGATCTACTGGGCTCGGGCCATCCTTGCGCCTCAGCCTTCCTAGTAGCTGGAACTACAGGAGTGTGCCACCACGCCCAGTTTTTTTTTTTTTTTTTTAATTGTAGAAATAAGGTCTCACCAATTTGTTGGTCTCAAACCGTGGGCTCAGGCAGTCCTCTCACCTCAGCCTCCCAAAGTGCTAGGATTACAGGTGTGAGCCACCGTGCCCAGCTAATTTAGAGAATTATTTCAGATCTTAGTTTCCTTTTGCTCATAAAGACCACTGCCTAAGGCTGTATCCATACTGGACTAAGAAGGATGGATTGTAGCCCAAACTGAGTTATCAGATCATCACAGGACTAAGAAATTGAGAACAGTGATGCTGATAACCTATTCTGTACTCTATTTTATACAAGTACAGATACTGCCCAGAAAAACATTGCTACAGTTTCAAGGTGATCTGATATGAAGTGTTCAAGCATTATTCTGAGCATTCAAAGCCCACGAAAATTTGTGGTGACTCTAATAAATACTGGGCTACAGAGCTGACTAGGCAGTGAAGCTACTTCTTTACAGATACCAGAAGAATTAATCGTAGTGACATAATGTTAGAGGTAATGTGACTTTTAAGAACTTTAAGGGGGATATTTCCCCCTAAAACATTTTAAGGTGAAAATATTTATATTAACACATCAATACAGGGATATCTTTATACCCAGAAGCTGGATCTGTATTTATGCAATGCTAGAAGAAACCATTCTACATTTTAAAAATGTAGAATTCATGGCCTGTTTCTCTAAGTGACTTAAAAAAAAATACAACTATAATCCTTCTGCTGGTTAACATTTATAGCCAGCATCCTTTCACTTCCTCTTCTTTCCAGGGGTCATCAAATTCTAGTTTCAAATACAAGCATAGATCTATTTTTATATACCATATGTTTTATGCATCTGGATTTTGAAATGTATTTAATGTTGCTATAACATATATAGATTTGTTTCATACTAACTAATGTCCCCTTTAAATGTCTGGGATTTCACTTTGCACACATATTCCGCAGAATAAACTATACCATACCGACTATTGTGGCCATCAACAGTCATCTGGTCACACCATTAAATCTAGACATTAGTAACTGGTGTTTTGGCTTGATTGTCATTTATTTTTCTTTTAAATAAACTCCCTCCAAATGCAGGAAGTAGGTGTAATGAGAAACCACAGGATGTGGTTCTCCAAATTTCCTCAAGTAGCCCTACCTATATATTTTAAATTATCATAGAAAAACAAACAAACAAAAAAACCAGCAGCACAAGTAGCAGTGCAGCCGTGACTGTCATTTAAATTAGTTCTGTGACCTGACTTCATTATACATCCCTGGAAGAATTGATTCATTTGTGGATGTTCTGTTAAGGTTGACATGTACTGTAGGTGTACAACAACCTGACCCTTGGGATGGTTTGCAAAGGTGTCCATATTGCACAGCATGAGCTTCTTGCTGCAAATAATGTATCTAACATACATTCGTTCAAAATGTCAACATCCTGAACTAGTTAACATGGTCTAGAGTCTAGGAGCAAAGACGAGCAAATGGCAGTGATTGAGAAACAGCATGGGTAATTCCAAGTCACTTCATATTTTGCAAGTTCTCTGCGCCTAGGATTGAATACTTTACACATTTCTCTTATCTTCCTCCTGAGTAACCAAAAGTGCTTCGGAGAGCAAAAGTGCTTTGTCTCCCCATTTCACAGATAGAAGCAAGGGGGAAGGACTGTAGCAAGGGCCAGCTGCTCTAGAGAAAATGCGGCAGTGCCAGGGCACATGTTAGCGTCTTCAAGTAGCGTCTTGAGCCGGCAACACTGGTGTGTGGGGTCTACTGAGGGTAGAATTTGATGTGTGACCTAAGAACAACTCTCTTCAGGGCACGTTTTCTAGTACCTTAAAAGGATTCCTCAGCTTGGCTCTGCCTAACTGAAAAATGGTGATCAAAAGAACATTCCATCCCCAACAGGTTGCTCGATGCTCCCCCAGCTGGACTCTGGCCATGCTCCTTCCTCATGCATCCCTTAGAGCGAGCTGGCGGCTCCCTTTGGGAGGAGTGAGGCTCCATAGCCCTGCATAGATGGAAGAAAACTACCTGCTGCTAGTGCCCCAATTCAGGAAGACAGTTCTCCAAAGCCTCGCTAGCGAGGCAAGAGTCCAGAGAGAGCAATTTTTTTTCTTCTCTGAATCAAGTCTCCATTATTTACACAGTCCCATCACAAGAACTTTAAGCGTAAAAAGAAATATGCGAAATTATTCTGAGCTGTCCGCTTAGCATGTGGTATGGATTTTTCCACTGTTACTAAACACACAAAAAGACATGTCTCCAAAAGGCCTTTTCTTCTCATCCACTCATGTGGTTTATTCTTGAAGTAAGGTCTCTCTCCAGTTGAAGCCCCCAGTGGGTCCATGGGTAAGTGGAAGGATAGGGGGGTCTGTTAGCTGCCATATTCCGGTTTCTCCTAATTCTTCACAGGAGCAAAATCCCAGGTAGGGGATCTGAAGTAAGAGTAGTAAAGAAAGAAGAAATTGAAGACAGAGGTTTAATGCTTTAACTTTTTTACCTAGACATAAAGGTATTCAGGTAGCCCTAGAGAATAATAGGAACACACAGAGGCTTTGTGGAAATGCATTCTCTTAAAAAATCAATAAAGAAAATGAGATGGATAAAACTGATACATTAGAGGAAAGAGTGTTTACATGGCAAGAGGATTTATCAGAAGGGTCCATTAAATGGGGAGCTCCCCTAGTGCAATTAAGTAATTGTTTTTAAATTGCTGCTTCATAGGGTGGGAGAAAAGAGGACAAAAATATATAATGCTAAGGTGCTAGGAGTTAACTCCTAATTGCAAGTCAAGTTAAAAAGGCAGTTCAGGCATTTCTGAAATTAGCCTTAGACATAAGGGGAAAGATTATCCAATTTTTAAAAATATGTTTCAGCCCATTTTATCTTTTTTCCCTCTTCACATGAATCTGTAACAGTCAAAGCTGAAGCTGTGCCCTCCCTAACGTAAGTCATAATGCCAATTTCAAAACGTCATTTTGTATATGTGTCCAGAGCTGCATTCATAAACAATATGAAAATCTCTGAGCTCCAGCAGCTTACAGACTATTGGAAAGAACAGATGCATAAATAATCTTTTAAAAAACATGGGGAAAAAAAATTGAACAAAGATCCCCCATGGCAGAGAAAGGAAGTATCTAACTCGCCTGAGGGGAAGTGTGTGGGAGGTGGCTGACCAGAAAACCTCTCTCAACAGGCACGGAAAGGAAGACTCCAGATGTGTGGGTCAACCTCATGGGTTTTCTGTTTTGCGCCTTGTTCCTGGGTTTGTCTTTCAGTCTGGTCATTTTAAATTGCTGTTTTGCTTGACCTACCTGCGAGGGCCTCTCTTTGAGCTAAGTTTTCAGATGATGGATTTTGGACTCACCTCTGTTTATCTAATCCAAGGTCCCTCAGGGAAATTCAGACAATTTGTTTATAATTCTTAGCTGCTTCCTAAATTTTAGCTCTTAGAAGTTGGAACTAGTGCTAACACATTTTTTTCTCTTATACAAGGCCTAATAAAGTGCCTTACTTTAGTGTACCACTCAATACCTCTTGGTTGAGTGAATCAATAAAAGATCTTCCAAGCTCAGCATAAACACACGCTTCAAAGAACTTAGCTCTCAGCCAGTCATTGAACTTTCATAAAACTGCTAGCCACTATGGGCCCCAAGAGTGCAAGAATGAATTACCTTTCGGACCATTTGTACAAAGTCCTTGGAGTTCTGAGGTGATAGGCCCTGAAGCTGGCAGGTACATGCTTCAAGGGAAGATGCGTGGGCCACAATCAGAATGTTATTTCCTGGGGAAAAAAAGCAAGGAATAGGAAGACCATTTATATAATGACACATGCGAACTATTTTTTTTTTTTGAGTGGGGGTCTTACTCTATCACTGAGGCTGGAGTGCAGTGGCATAATCACAGCTCACCACAGCCTCAACCTCCTAGACTCAGGAGATACTTCCACCTTAGCCTACTCAGTAGCTGGGCCAACACACCCAGCTAATTTTTGTATTTTTTGTAAAGATGAGGTCTTGCCTTATTGCCCAGGCTGGTCTTGAACTCCTGGGCTCAAGCAATCCTCCTACCTCAGCCTCCCAAAGTGCTGGGATTACAGGCATGGACCACTGCACCTGGCAAACTTTGTAAATACTGGAAGCTAAGTGCTCTGCAGAGGGACAAACATACTCAAGAAGAAGACAATTTGACCAAGCAATACTATTTTGAAAGTGGTTTGTTACTGTTAAAGCAGCCTAAAAAAAACCCCCAAAAACCAAAAAAACTCTTACCTTAAAATAATTATAGGTTTACAGGAGGTTATACACACACACACACACACACACACACACACACACACACACACACTCACAAATACATGCATACCAGGGAGGTCCCATGTACCCTTCACCCAGCCTTCCCCAGTGGTAAATCTCACATGACTATGTTATGTTATCAAACTCAAGAAGTGGACACTGGTACAATTCACACAGCTTATTCAGACTTTACCAGACATACAGCACTTATTTGTGTGTATGTGGGTATGCAGTTCAGGCAATTCCATCATATGTGTAGCTTTGTGTAACCCCTACCACAATCAAGATACAGAACTGTTCTATGTCCATAGGGCTCTCTAATATTGTTTTCAATGTTGCCACTGTAGAGTTCTTGAGATGTCCTAGTTGAGAGAACATGCTGTGCACCATTATGGTAGTGAGGGGCTAATGAGTGAAAATTGGAAGGTGGGAGTCATCCATACTTCTGTTGTCCAGGGTGATCTACTGTAATATTTTCCTGTGTCTAATTCTAGTCTTTGCTCTAAGAAGATAAATAATTTTTTTCTTTTTTTTTGAGTTGGAGTCTCACTCTGTCACCCAGATTGGAGTGCAAGTGGCCACTCCTGGCCACCGCAGCCTCGACCTGATGGGCTCCAGCGATCCTTCTGCCTCAGCCCTCCAAGTAGCTGGAACTACAGGTGCGCTACCACACCTGGCTAATTTTTTTTTTTTTATTGTAGCGATGAGGTCTCATCAAGTTGCCCAGGCGGGACTCGAACCCGCGGGCTCAGGCAATCCACTCACTTCAGCCTCCCAAGGCACGGGATTACAGGCTGAGCCACCGAGCCCGGCTGAAGATAAATAATTTTAACAACAACAACAAAAGAGGATGATGGGAATGTCCATACTCTTTTGTAATCTGCCTTTTTCACTTAAAAATTTATGGTGAGCAGTATTACATAGCATTCAATACTTGAGTTTGATGTTTAGAAAATTCAATAGCAAACAGATTTGAGCTTTATAGGACATTGCTCTTGGTTGGTGTGTTTATGTAGGTGTCTTTGTGTTTGTGTGTCCATGCTATTTGATCAATTAAAGGCAAAACAGTGGTAAGCTAAAGAACTTTTGGAAGTTGTAAGAGGGAATCTTTTTACAGGGTTCAAGATGCAGAATTTAAGATAATAAGTATAGTAACTAAGTCTGTATACCTGGAATATCTTCCATTTTGGATACTTAGAGAGTATTACCCGTTTAATGTGAAAATAGCTAGAAGAGGGTCTGAAAATTTCTTTCTCATTAAGCAAGTTTGCCGAAGCAGGCTGAAACATCTTGAATAGCCTATTAATCATGACAGAGAAATGCTCACATATGGAATCCAAAATAATACCACCTACCTTTACTTTTACATTCACTTATTATTTCTTTTGTTACTTGGAAACTTCTACTGATATAAGTGTCATAAGATTCTGAAACCACTAATTTGCTGACTGGAATGTGAGGTCTGTAATAGAAAAATGAACAAAGGAAATGAAAACATTTTGATCTTGAGACAAAGAAGGCTATAACTTTAAACTACTTTATTTCAAGACTTTTCTAAAGTTCCCATACATCTGTTTATACATTTTCTAAGAAATGAAACTACTGTTCCATTATATGGACGTGGGGTCAAAATGTACAGAAATGTCAGAAGCTGTCCAGTGTGGAGAAATATACAGAAATAAAGGCTCAGTGTATAGTGTCACAATGACCAATTGAAAAATGAGACATTCACTGCATGTTTCACCCACAGGATAACACCTAAGAGGTTTATTGATGGTCCTAGTCACATAGCTCACAGAAAGCAAAGCAGAGATTAGACCTCTCTACCTATTAAGATCAGCAGGAATCTCCCAAGCCTCTCTTCAGGAGCCTTATACACGATAAGCTGCAAAGATAGATTTTAAAAGCAGACATTAGGTCCATCTGATTTGTGAGCTTATAACATTTTACCCAGTCTTTTTCTTTTCCTCTAATTTTGAACACAGAACATATATCTGGTGCTAGAAGAAGCCGAGGGAACATAAAGATGAAGGGAACTCAGTTTCTTTTCTTTTTTTTTTTTTGAGTTAGAATCTCACTCTGTCTCCCAGGCTGGAGTACAGTGGCACACTCATGGCCACTGCAGCTTCAACGTGCTAGGCTCAGGCGATCCTTCCGCTTCAGCCTTCCAAGTAGCTGGAACTATAGGCGCGCACCACCCTGCCCAACTAATTTTTTGATTTATTGTAGAGACGAAGTCTTGCCAAGTTGCCCAGGCTGGACATCTTCCACACTGGACAGCTTCTTGCCTATGGGTTCAGGCAATCCTCTTGCCTTAGCCTCCCAAAGTGCTGGGATTACAGGCATGAGCCACCATACCCAGTGGGAATCCAATTTCTGTGCTTGAAGAGCTCTCTGTGGATCGGGTGAGGAGGTTATTAATGTAAATGATAATTATGACACAATCTCCAAAGGTGTTTACCAGGATGATCAAAGCAGAGCCTTCTGTCCTGTGACCCTGAACATCTTCAAACCCGGTTACTGATGCCCACAGAGCCTGCCTCTGCCTTCCTCCATTCCCTTTAACTATTTAGAATCCCTATGTTGCTTCTGGTCCATGAGATGTTTATCTTGTTTTTGAGTACAACTGTGTCATTTCACTTTTCTGTTTTTGTATTTTGTCTTTTCTTTTTTTGAGTTGAAGTCTCACTCCATCACCCACACTGGAGTGCAGTGGCACACTCACATCCACCCCAGTATTGACCTGCTGGGCTCAGGGGATCCTTCTGCCTCAGCCTTCCAAGTAGCCTGAACTACAGGCGTGTGCTACCATGTCCAGCTGATTTTTTATTCATTGTAGAGATGAGATCTCACCAAGTTGCCCAGGCTGGTCTTGAACCTCAGGCTCAGGCGATTCACTCGCCTCGACCTCCCAAAGTGCTGGGATTACAAACTGAGCCACCGAGCCCAGCCATATTTTCTTTTTCTTTTTTTGAGTTGGAGTCTCACTCTGTCACCCAGGCTGGAGTGTGGTGGCCGCTCCACATCAGCCGCCACAACCTCAACCTCAGCCACCGCAACCTCAACCTGCTGGGCTTCGGCGATCCTTCCGCCTCAGCTTTCCAAGTAGCTGGAACTACAGGCATGCGCTACCACGCCCGGCTAATTTTTTGATTTACTGTAGAGATGAGGTCTCACCAAGTTGCCAAGGCAGGTCTCGAACCCATGGGCTCGGGCTATCCACTCACCTCAGCCTCCCAAAGCAAGGGATTACAGGCTGAGCCACCGAGCCTAGCCATATTTTGTTTTTCAGTGCTGGGTGCTTAGTGCATGGTGGAGGTGGTGGTAAATTTTCAAAGTGAATTCACACGACATCTTAATTAGAATATATGACTACTGCTACTGTTAGTACTAAAAATATTAACTGGCCAGGTGCGGTAGCTCAAGCCTGTAATCCCAGTACTTTGGGAGGCCCAGGCAAGAGGATTGACTGAGCCCAGGTGTTCAAGACCAGGTTGGGCAAGTTGGTGAGACCTTGTATCTACAGTAAATAAAAAGATTAGCTGGGCGTGGTAGCGCACACTTTTAGTTCCAGCTACATGGAAGGCTGAGGTGGAAGAATCACCTGAGCCCAGCAGGTCGAGGCTGTGGTCGCTATAACTGTGCCACCGCACTCCAGCCTGGATGACAGAATGAGACTCCAACTCAGAAAAAAAAATTACTGAGAGGTTTCCAGGTATCAGACCCTGTGCAAGTGCCCTACCTGTATTCTAATATTATAATCCTCCCAGCAACCCTTTCATAAACCCTGAATTTATGGACGACCAAACAGAAGCTCAGAAAGGCTGCAGCTGACCTGCCTACACTCACACTGTTAGCAACTCTTAGAGGCTGGACTTGTACTTGGGTCTGAGATCTGCCTCATCCTCCACATCGGACAGCTTCTGACATTGTTCTCTTTAAGGCTGCCCTCTGTGCATGTGGGCTTACTGTCCAGAGAGGGATGCCGTTCCATTTGAAGGACACTTGTCCTTATCTAGCATCCTCTCAGCATGCATGTTTCTCCCAGGAAACAGCCTTCTGAATCTCACAACACCCTGAAGGACAAGTAGAGGCATGAATCACCACTTGGTAGGTCTGTACCTCATTGTTCTGGAGCAAATTCCTTCTTCCCTCTTCCCTCCCCATCCCTGCCAGTTCCACTTCCATTTATACCACCTGGTCTCCCAGGTCATTCCTCCATTACATAACAAAAGGCCACTTTGTATGAGAGTCATTTCAAGAGTGAGACCGCACTGTAATGTGTGAGATCTATGTGAGTGAAGAATGGCATAGATGCTGGAATTTAATTCCTCCTGGCGAGTTTGTCTTTGGCTTCTCTCAGTATCCTGAAGTTGAACCTAAGAATGACCAGCCCTGATGGGCATGGGACACAGCCGAAGCTTTCTTGCTGTTGTCAGAGGACTTGTCATGCTGTTGGCCACACTTGCAGAGCCCTTGTGCTGTCTTCAGAGTCAGGTGGGCTTCCTACCACCCACTAGGCCTAGAACCTGGTGCTCTGGGTCCTCAGATGGCATCCCGGGAAGAGTATCATCCCTGGTATATGCTCCACTCCCATCCTGCTTTGCTCCAGGCTGTAGTGCAGGCTCTGCCTTGAACCCACACCAAAGTTGATTTCTTGTCTGTCAAATGCTCTGGATCCATGCCCTTCCCCAGTTCCCTACCTCCTGGTCAGGACCCTATCCAGAAGCCCAACCCATCTGGTGTGTATTTTGTTTTTCTGCCTTGCTCTTCTGACCCAGCTACCCAAGACTGGGACTGCTTTCTATCCTTCATCTCTAGGTTGGTCTTGCTGCCTGTGTACGAAGCTTAAATATTACTCACTAGCCTGGCTGGTTTCCCTACTTTGGCTCCAGTCCCAGCACCCTTCTGTTTTCTGCTCACCCCTGTTGCAAGGTGATAGGACTCTCTGAGCAGAGCTTGCCTGACTCATACTACCCTGGATTTCAGGGCTTGCCCTTCTGCCTGCCACCATGTGTCTTCAATTATTCCCCCACTCCCAACCAGCTTCTTCTTCTTTATTTTTTTTGAGTTGGAGTCTCACTCAGTCGCCCAGACTGGAGTGCAGTGGCTGCTCCCGGCCACCGCAGCCTCGACCTGCTGGGCTCCGGCGATCCTTCTGCCTCAGCCTTCCGAGTAGCCGGAATTACAGGCATGCGCTACCACGCCCGGCTGATTTTTTGATTTATTGTAGAGATGAGGTCTCGCTGCCCAGGCGGGTCTCAAACCCGCGGGCTCAGGCAATCCACTCACCTCAGCCTTCCAAAGGCGCGGGATTACAGGTTGAGCCACCAAGCCCGGCCCAGCCAGCTTCTTGCTTCAAAAGGCCTGTTCTTTTGGCATCATTAATTTCATAGGACTGTCTACATGCTTTAACTTCGGCTTTCTCAACTGAGTGAGTTTCTCAAACTCAATTAGTGGTTTCATCTCCTTCTCCAACTCCCTCATCAAACAGAAAATGGTTAAATTGAATTCTTTTTTTTTTTTTTTTTTTGAGTTGAGGTCTCATTCTGTTGCCTAGGCTGGAGTGCAGTGGCACAATCATGGATCACCACAGCCCTTGACCTCCTGGGTTCAAGTGATTCTTCCACCTGAGTGGCTGGGACTAAATGTGTATACCACCATGCCTGGTTTAACAACAAATTTTTTTTATAGAAACAGGGTCTTGCTATGTAGCCCAGGTTGGTCTCAAACTTCTGAGCTCAAATGATCCTCCTGCATTGGCTTCCCAAAATGCAGGGATTTCAGGTGTGAGCCACTGAGCACAGTTGGTTGAATTGAATTTTGATTTTCTGGAGGGGGGGAAAAGAAAATCTGGAATAAGAACTGTGTCCTAGCCAGGCTTGGTGGCTCAGCCTGTAATCCCACACTTTGGGAGGCTGAGGGGAGTGGATTGCCTGAGCCCGCGGGTTCAAGACCCACCTGGGCAACTTGGTGAGACCTAATCTCTACAATAAATAAAAAAATTAGCAGGGCATGGTAGCGCGCGCCTGTAGTTCCAGCTACTTGGAAGGCTGAGGCGGAAGGATCGCCAGAGCCCAGCAGGTCGAGGCTGCGGTGGCTGGGAGCGGCCACTGCACTCCAGTCTGGGCGACAGAGTGAGACTCCAACTCAAAAAAAAGAACTGTGTCCTGACCCCCAGGTTTCCAACACTCATCCTTGCATTGCTGGTAGGGTGTATATTTATGTGCACATTGAAAGGCTTAGCTAGATGAATTCTGGAGACCTTTGTAAGTCAGCTTGGGAAGCACTGCAGAGTGCATCTAAGGGGGAAACTGAAGACTGAGCTGGCCCAAGTTGGCCTGGGTGGGGCTGGTAGTGAGTAATGAAAAGCACTTCACCAATGTTGGCAGCAACACCCTTCTTTCTAGGCCAGAGGGATGATGGCTGTTGGCATGGGAACAACAACTTATTGCTGTTTGTCTGCAAAGAACAAAAAAATAGTGGCTGGAGAGGGGACAGAACAAAATGTGAAGTGTGTTAGTAGGAGATTCTATTGATTGATCTAATTTTATTTTTGAAGAATGTTAATTCCTTTAAGACAAGAAGAAGTAGCACATAAATAATTAATGAAATTATCTAAGGTCTTCTTTGCTGAGCAGAAAAATGAGTATGGACAAAAAGGTATTCTCTCCTACCTTATTGCTTTATTTGTGGTTTGAGCAGGTATTTGAAATGAAAGGTCAACAGATAACACTAGAAAGTTCTGCTTATATTAACCCCTTGTTCCAAATTCTGCCCTAAGAAATATAAACTTAATTCTCCACTGTAATAGTTGTGACTATCTGTTCTTTCTCAAAGAGATTTTGCAAATGCCTGAGTGGATTTTTAATAGTTAACACAACTATATTATTATTGATTAATTCTTAATTATGCACATATGGATTATTCGCCTGTGAGTAATCTAAAAATACTATAAATCTACAGTACAAACAGTTGGGTAATGGAAAAAACAAAGGAACAAGAATGAGACAACTAATTGTATAGCAGAATACACAGTGCTTGATATGCAGCAAATTATTAATAAAGGTTATGTTATTGTTGTTATTATTATAGGTAATCACCAAATGTTTGTATAACTTTAGGTAAGCTACTTGAACTCTCTCATATATAAAAGTGGCTTGTCTACATTCTGAGGTTATAGCAATAATAAATGAAGATAATAAAGAGAATTAATAATGCTTTGATGCCAGGCGTGGTGGCTCATGCCTGTAATCCCAGCACTTTGGGAGGTAGAGGCAAGAAAATTGCCTGAGCCCAAGGGCTCGAGACCAGGTTGGGCATCTTGGCAAGACCTCGTCTCTACAATAAATTTAAAAATTAGCCAGGCATGGAGGGGCATGTCTGTAATTCCAGCTACTTATAAGGCTGAGGTGGAAGGATCACTTGAGCCCAGCTGATCGATGCAGTGGTAGCCATGATCGTACCACTGCACTGCAGCCTGGATGACACAGTGAGACTCTGATTAAAAAAAAAAAAAAAAAAATCGGCAACCCCCTTGGGTCCCCTCCCACTAAGGGAGCTTTTCTGTCCTCTCAATAAATCCTGTTTTCTAAAAAAATTAAAATAAAATTTTAAAAATGTGAAAATTTAAGGCAAGACATTGTCATCTCCCTTATCTCCCAACAAACTTCTCAACCACGTCATCATTAGCTAGTGCTTATTCTTGGAAAGCAAAATGGTTTTATTAGTACACTGAAATACACATATAATAAAGTCAGAAAAATCCATCCTGGGGGGTGGGAGTGGGAATCTAATTGACACTAATGCCAAATACTAAGCAGTGTTGGCTTTTCTCTAACTTTGGCTTCTCAATTCATAGCTCGACTTCCACTAACCTGGACAACTGCCTGTAGGCAATATCTGACCCCTCCTCTCTTTAATGAGCCTGTCCTGGTGCTAGTGCGGACAATATTTCCACACTGGCCACAGGAAGAGCAGTTTCTGAGGCTTACCTGTAGGTTGTATCCACACTCAGGTTGGCTGTGGCTAACTCTGATGGAGGTATCCATGCAGGTAACGTGTTCCCAGCGACCCATTTTGTCCACTCAAATAAGCCAGGCTCTACACGGATCTTCAAGTGATTTTCTTGTTGTAAACCTTATAGGTAAAATAAAGATAAAGGAGGTACTGCTGTGTTCTCAGTGGAAAAATAATTTCTAGGTCAAATTGTTACAAAAATCCAGATATATCAGCTCTTCTCTTTCTAATGGCTGAAGGGAAGTGGTGACATATGGGTTTGGACAAGAGTTTTTAATTTTTGTATATTACAAATACATGAGTTTAATACTCTTGCCATCCCAGGATATATGCTGGCTTTAAGGGGTGTCTGATTTAAGGAAAAAAAACCCAAAACCCACGAGTCATTATCCAGATAATTTATTCAATTATGTGACTATTATAATTTCTTTTTCTAAAGTAAATTCCATGATTGAGACTTACTAAGAAACTTCAGATATTCATTTAGCTTCCACTATTTTACAATAGCTTATGTTATATTTGAATAGCATGTAAATCATTTATTTTCTCTATTAGAAAATCTAATGTTGAATATTTACAAGTAGCAATGCACAAGTCTGTGTTTTATCATAGTGGAATGACCCTCAGAGTAGCTTAGCTCTGTTTTGCATTTAGTCCAATTTTTTCTGTGCAAATTTAGTATATAAATGCCTTCTGGAAGTAAAGAGAAGATTTATTTAAGGTTAAAGACTAGAAGACTCAAATATAGTGTCAAATTCTTTGTTGTCTTGTCTATTTCTTATTCTTTCTTTGGTGTCAGTAAATAGTCTAACTCTGTTTCTTTACATTTTCCTTCTCATGAGGTGAGAATGGTTATACCTGTAACTTACACTTCCACAGACTTTAGGATGAAAGTGCTATACATTCCTTGCTATACATTACAGATTCAAACCTTTCAATTGGCTAATATGTCTTGACTTTATGATAATTTAGGTATGGGGCTGCCTAGACACAGAAAATTGGACTGACTCTTGTCAACCTAAGAGCCTTACCTTTCAAGATATTGTGTGCGGTTTGAACACAGCGTAGGGATGGGGAGCAATAGACGTGATCAATAATGGTGTTACTTTCTAGTAAGGCTTCACCTGTAAAGAAAACCAAAGAAGAATAAGCCTGGGCTGGGTATAGTGGCTCATGCCTGTAATCCCAGCACTTTGGGAGGCTGAGGAGGAAGGACTGCTTGAGCTCAGGGGTATGAGACCAATCTAGGCACCATAGCAAGACCTCGTCTCTACAAAAAATTAGCTGGGCATGGTGGCATGTGCCTGTTGTTCCTGCTACTTGGGAGGCTGCGATGGGAGGATTGCTTGAGCCCAGGAGTTTGAAGTTGCGGTGAGCTCTGATCATGTCACTGCACTCCGGTCTGGGAAAGAGAGTGAAATCCTGACTCAAAAAAAAAAAAAAAATCAGTCTAACAGGTTTACTCAGCCTCAGCCAATGTGAGGGGATGCCAAGCAGACCCTGTAAGTCCCTCTTTCCTAGTTAGACTCATGAAGAGCCAATAGTTCCACCCTTGTTTCTAACAAATCCCCTCATCAGTGTTCCTATGCAAGAGGGCAAGCGACAGCCATTCTTGTTTTTCTCTCCTTCTCTCTGGTGCTAACAAGTGGTACAGCACATATCCAGGAATGATTTAGAAACAGAATAATGCTCTGACTTCAAGTTTGTGGTACCAGCCTGGGAAACTTGGCGACACCTCATCTCTACAATAAATAAAAAAAATTAGCTGGGAGCGGTGGCGCATGCCTATAATTTCAGTTACTTGGAAGGCTGAGGTAGAAGGATCACCTGAGTCCGGCAGGTCGAGGCTGTGGTGACCGTGAACGTGCCACTGCACTCCAGCCTGGGCAGCAGAGTGCAACTCAAAAAAAAAAGTTTGTGGTAGAGGCGAGAGGATTTATACTGTGAAAATTAGGACTTGCTTTAATTATATTCTATGCTAATCAAAATCTCCACTTGTCATATTCTTGGACATTGGAGATGAATCCCAACTCCCAATCCTTTACTTGTTTTTCTCATGAAATCCACTGCTTGTCTCTACTGGATAAAGTCCAAACACCTTACTATAATTGTCGAGGTCTTCTGTGACCTTGTCTTTAGCCATCTTGCCAGCTTTATCTCACCCCCAAGCGACTTATTTTGCTTCATGATGTATGCTCTAGAAACAAGACAGCTTGTTTCCCCTGCACTCTTTCTTGAGGCGGTTTCTCACTTCTAAGACTTAGTCATCCTTCTCACTGAGAATGTCCTTCCCTCCCCTCCTGTTCCTTCTTTTCCCAGCTAACTTCCTCCTCAGCCCCCTCTCTTCTCCTCCTGGATGTCTTTTTTTGTGTTCCCATAATGCTCTGTGCACAGCTCTTTTGATAAGTGTACCATATTGTACATTTATCCACACATATGACAGGGACCCCCCCAAAAAAACCCCAGAATTATTTTTTGGAGGGCAGGTCCCTTGTAGTACAGGCCTCCTCTACTAGGTAAATGTTCTAGGAATCCATCAGCATCAGTGTACTAGCCAGTGTTGTTGTGAGAGGTTGCATTTGGCTTCAGTGAATTTTTTGTTGTTGTTGAGATTCTTTAAACGTATTTGCCTATTTCATGATGAGTGATTTACACAAACAACTTGCCCACACTGGGCTGAGTGTTCAGCAGTTTTTGACCAAAAAACGGCGTGACCCTCATGCCCCACCCTCCCTATTCACCCGATCCCACCCCCAAGTGACTTATTTTGGTTTCCCCATGATGAAAAGTCTTCAAAGAGAAACATTTTGCCGTTGTGAAAGACTTGATACAAAAAACGGCAGAAGCACTAAAAGGCATCAAAATTGATGAGTTCAAACACTGTTGTGAATAGTGGAAAAAGCATCCTGATAAGTGTACTGTATCAAATGGAGAGTACTTTTAAGGTGACTGAAGGTTAAACATGTAAGAATAAATATAGCATTTTTTAATAAATAAATTTCAGGTGTTTGTGCGTCTCTCTTGTAAGTTTGTTTTGCTGAAGGTGGGGACTAACAGTTGGGTCCCCAACACCTAGCCCAATACCTTGCAGAAAGTAAGTGATCAATAAATATCTGGTAAATGAATAGGACAGGGTATTACCTCTGCATGGCAGTTATGGGGAGGGCCTGCAAAGAACTGGGCATCTTCAAATTGTCAGTTGGTCTCTATAAATTTAGCAACCTCCTGCTCACTTGTGCCTTCTTCTCACAGCCATGCCGGCAGGTGCTACTGTCTTGAACAAGAAGCTGACCTGTCTGCTACACTAGTGACTTATGTAACCCAATCCTGACTGTCCCCACTGACTGGATCACACACTCCTCAAATAGGGACCACATTTTGTTCACTTTGCTAAGCCAACCCAGTGCTGAGCCCAGCATCTTGAACTTAATAGTTGTGTAATACATTCCTTTGAATCGAGGAAATATATTACTTGTAGGAAAGTTATAGAAACTTTCAGGAAGTATCCTACATACCTACTGGTACCAGTCATTTGAAGAAGGAGCCAGGAAATGCTGTACAGCCACTTCCAGGCACTTACCCACGAGTCTCGCTTGCATACATCCAAACACAGTGATTGGAGCATCTTTCTCATAATCCCGGAAACCACCACTCCGCTGAGGTAAGCTATGAGGCATGTTCAGGTTGGTGCGTATGTAGCGACCTGGGCAAAAAGAATCATACAAAGGCTACATGAGTTGCTTGTTTCCTTGGGACCTCACTTTGCCCAGACACTCTGCCCACCCCCTTACTTCTGGGCTAAAGAGACCATTGAGCTCTCTGGAGTTATGGAAAGTGTCTGACACCTTCTTCAGTAGAGGGACTTGGAATCCACTCATTCTGCTGACAAGAGTGACAAGAGATAGTTTCTAAGTTAAAGTAATAACCAGATACTCTAAAGCAGATGGGATTCTCTGATTAGGCAAGCCTCCCTATCTTAAAATGCCACTCAAATGAAAATGGAACTGAATGAGCCAGGGGATTGAATTGAGGGAATTCTGGCCATGGCATCAGGACATGTCTCTTCTGGTGACTTTGCCATATGACCCTAGGCAAGACATCTGCCATTTTTAGTCCCTGGTGCTCCAGTTCATAGAATGGGGACAAGAACGTTTACTTCTTCCCTGAAACTCAAGACAATGAGGAAGGACTTACAGACAACAGGAATTTTCTGCAGTACACAAACCATAAATGACTCCATTTGGATAAATGTAGCTTGACTGTGCCCCCAAGAGGCCACAATTGGAATGTCATTGCTAAGCCGACCCACCAACTACTCACCTTTGGCATCAAAGCACTGGGATAGCCAGTACTTCCCAAATACAACATCCATCCTCTCACCGTGCCGACACACGAAGAGGCATCGCTTTTGAGGGCCAGGCTGGCTGTTGACCCTCAGGGGCTGCAGAGAAAGAAAGGGTATTAGCAGGGCAACGCACAGCAAAGTAGACATGTCCTGGAGCCAGGTGCCAGGTGAGCTGAGCTCTAGCACAAATTGATTAAGGTATGACTTGTATAAGCCTCTTAACTACCTTGGATTTAGGTTGGTCTATCTGTAAAACCAGGATAGTAAGACTCATCCTACAGGCCTTGCAAGTCGCAAATGAGATACACTGCAGGTGCTTTGTAAAATTGGAAGGGTTATGAAAATGGCATTATCATTGCTGCAGATGCTGTTGTTATTAGACTTAGCATTTGGCTATTCTTAAAACATGAAGTCCACTTGAAGTTACAACTCTGAGGCAAAACTCGTCATTCATGTAGAGATAGCCCTCTAGTGGATCAGCTTGCTCCCCAAAAGAGATGTGTCATCATTTTCTGCAGGAAGTGAGGTCCAAAGCAAGTCCAAATGTGTCTGCCTCATTTCTAAAGTGTGATAGACCACAGGGGCCTTGTCGTCCTGCTCCAGCAGTGAGGTCCTATTTTGCCAGTTCCGATCACCGTGTAAGGTCTGTTGTCTGACTATATACCTGTGGTGATCCCAGAAATAATTCAGGGAGGATAACTTTTGCCTCTGGGTGATGAAATAGGCGAATCTAGCCAAAGCCATGTCCAAATGACTTTGGTTTCCATATGTACTGGCTGGAGCCTTGTAGGTGGGTCTACATTTCTTCTTTGTGATCTAGCGGGCTGTTTCCATTTTCCTTAGTGCTGCTGGGTGCCTGCTGGCCAGCAATTTATACTTGCTTCTAGTTACTCTGACAAGGTCAATATGTGGGATGGTGGCATGGTCTTTTCCAACTCTTTTCCAACTCTTTTCCTGGTCTTCAGCCAAAGGGGTCTATTCCCTGATCCTCAACATGTCTGAACTTTCATTTTGACTTCATTTCTACTGTTCAACAACTACTCTCCGCTTCTTCTCATCTCCAGCTTTTCTTGGAAAAGCTAACAAATACTGAGCACTCACTATAGGCCGGTTATTCAGCTAAGAGCCTAGTTTATTATTTTCTTTAATCTTTGCAATAACCTACAAAAGAGATACAACTATGGTATTAGTCCTGTGTTAGGGATGAAATCTCCTCCTCCTCTCTCTGTGGAACAACCTTTACTAGCCTAGACTCAAGTGCTAGTAGTCATTGTCAGAACCACTCACCTGACTCTTCCTATCCTTGAACTTCTGTATATCTTTTGTAACCTTGCGTACTTTCTCCCCAAGAGACTGGGGCCCCTTTGGAGGCAGCAAAGACAATGCCTCATACTTGAGAAATAGGTGCTCAGTGAATCCTGATTCGAGTTGAGGATGTGACCCTTATGATCAGCCTTACCTGCATGGGCTGGCAGATGATAGTAAGGGGTGTCGTCTCCCCCAGTCCCTGGTCCTCATACTGCCTCCTCTCCAATACTCCATCACCAAATGTGAGAGAGTTGGACGTATTTAAGATCGAGTAAGACCTGCAGAGAAAGATAAGGGAGATGTTAACTGCTTTGGCCAGGAGTCATCAGCACTTCATTCTGGGACTCAGCAGGAGTGTGGGAATTAGCAGAGAAACACTAACTGGGGAGTACAATAGTTGCGAAAGCAGAGCAGGGAGCACCCTTCCTGGGGAGGAGTATTCTATTCTATGCTGAAGTCTTGCAGTTAATAAATTAGGGGCAGATAGATTTCTGTACTAAAGGCAGATGTATTCACCCCTTTGGGCAAGATTGGACCCAGTGACTTTGTGCCTATTGGGATGTCACAGGCATGGTTGGCACCAAAGGCAAGCTAAAGAATAATAAGGTATTAATTATGTACCATTGTACATAATTAACTGTACAAAAGAAATTGTCTCTGTTGCCTTTAATGTTTTCCATAATAATTTTCATCTGAAGTGAAGTATGAGTGGGTATTGTTACCATCTCCACCACTTTGCCTGTGGCTCTTTTTTTTTTTTGAGTCAGAGTCTTACCCTGTTGCCCAGGCTGGGGTGCAGTGGCATGCTCACAGCCACCGCAGCCCCGACCTGCTGGGCTCAGGTGATCCTTCCACTTCAGCCTTCCAAGTAGTTGGAACCACAGGCATGTACCACCATGTCTGGCTATTTTTTTTGATTTACTGTAAAGACAAGGTCTCGCCCTGTTGCTCAGGCTGGTCTTGAACCCCTGAGCTCAGGCAATCCTCTCACCTTTGCCTCCCAAAGTGCTGGGATTACAGGTATGAGCCGCTGCTCCCGGTGTATGTGGCTCTTAATGGTTAAAGATCGCCATGGTCAGAATCCCCTATTCCACCCTTTTCAGTCTTCAAGCCCTGTGCCCTCCTCAGTGACACCTCCAACAAGATGATTAAAGACAGAATTATGTCAGAGGAGGCCATTCTCACCAGATGTTTAGAGCTGTAAGCCAAGAACTCTCATTTCTGAGTGTAACACTGTAACTACAGAAGCTCAGAAGAGTTCCTGCTGAAAGGAAGACCGTTAAAACATGCCAGGTTTAAATTATTGTGACTAGTAAGGCTTCTGCAAAGCTTTATCTAATAAACACTGCTATTTAGATATGGTTGTTAGGCAAATCCAACAAACATCTCCTGTATTACTGTGTAGAGTCAAGGGGAAACATTTACATTTTAGATTTCTTGCTTGGTTACAACCTGCGTAGCCCTTGGTCCCAGTCTGCCCAGTTACAGGGAGGGCTTGTGTCTGTCGATCCAGCAACCTGGGTTTAGCACTTGTTCTCGAGTATTCATTTTTAACACAGTATTATTACTAGAGTTTTATTTTTGAAAATAACTTTTCATATTCATCAGTATTATAAACCTAATTAGGTGCTGTTAATCTTTTTCAAAAACTTACATGATTTTAATATTTTAGCATTCCTTCTGCTCTCAGAAATGCTCCTCCTCTCCCTTATTTTTTTAATTTTTACTATAAATGACATGGTCATTCTACTTATAAACAAAAGTCTCAGAAGCCCTATAACCTGAAAAAGTTGTACATATCAGAATCACCAAGGGACTTTAAAAAATATATTCAGGCCTGGTCCCTTCTCCTCACAAATGGGGACCCAGTAGGTCTGGGGAGGGGCCTAGGAATCTACAATTGAACAAAGCTGCATCAGTATATCTGATGTGTAGCCCAATGAAACCTATTATAGTAAAATTTAAGTAACCGTGTCTCAAGGAAATCTTGTGTCATTTACACAGTCTAATAGAGCAGGCATTCTACTTTATTTTAGACTGAGACCCTTCCAAACATCCCACAGATTAAGAAAATTCAGCTTTGCTGTCTGAGGCATCAAAGCTTCAGGGCTGAAATGTTTGATTATCTGCAGTCATTCTGACATCCTGCTTGTACATATCTGTTCATTACTTTATTGCAGCTGTGAAGACATGGAAGGGATCCCTACTCTCCCTCCTTCAGCTCAAATGGCAAGGAGAATGGCAGCCTCCTTTCCTTCTTAACTGTCATTGTAATCAAAGGACCTGATTCACTCTGAGACAGCTAGGGGCTGACAGTTCCAGTAAGACAATAGTCAGAGATGCTGCATGCTGAGAGCAACATAAGGGAGGAAGTCAGGCCTGACGCCCAGAACATTATCTCAAGCACCGGGGGAGATGCTGGCTCCTCTCTGGATCATACGAGGCTCCTCCCTGGAACACACTGGGCCTGTGATAAGCCTAGAAAAGCCCGGTGGCTCACTCTCTTCGATGGACACAATGGGGCTTCATCATCTTCATGACAAATACCTAGGAATACTCAAAACCAGCCAAGACGCTCCAGGAAGGGTGGTGAGAAAATATTTTCTCAAGAAGAACTCAGAGAACTGGGAAGCACAGGACAGGGAGTATTGTGAAAGTTCACTGACCCAAGTCCCTACCTGTTGCCTGGTTCTCCTCAGCAACTTCCCATTGAGCTTCCAGGTCATGCTTGAGCCTCCCCTTTGGGCTCTATCTCCTGGAGCCTGTCTTTGGTTAGGGGCGAAAGGAGGTCTATCTTACAGAGAAGCTGAACCCTGTGTTATAGTCTTCACAACAACCTTAGGAGAGGTCAGTGCAATTATCAGCTCCATTTTCTTTCTTTTTTTTTTTTTTTTTTGAGTCAGAGTCTTATTCTGTTGCCCAGACTGGTCTCAAACCCTGGGTTCAGGCAACCCTCTCACCTCTGCCTCCCGAAGTGCTGGGATTACAGGTGTGAGTCACTGTGCTTGGCTTATCAGCTCCATTTTCTAGATGAGCAAACAGAGGCTCAGTGAAGTGATGCGATTTGGTCAAGATCACACAGCTGGTAAGTGGGAGAGTTAGGCTTTGAATCCGAGACTGTTGGAATCAAAACCTGAATTCTTAATTACAGTGTGTTAATACCTAATGTGAGTATTTCCTCACTCTCGGCAGGGTTGGCTGTGGAAGCTGATAGTTTATTGCCAGACATGGTTCCCAGGGAAGTCACATCACTAGTAATCTTTCAAAATAAAAGATGACACATAGGCTTCCCTGGGATCCACTGGCTGGAGTCACTTAGGTTCACCCATACTTTAAGAGCCTGGGCTCTCATTTAGAGTGGAGCGGGTTTAGATGGAGTGATCTTAAACGAGTCAGCAGGGTTTCTCATGTGCTCTCTTCTCCCACGAGGAGGTCCAATTTTAAGCAAGAGATCTGATCAGGCAGCAACTCAGAGCACTATAAAATAAAAGACATCTGAGAACTGCTTTATCAGGCAAATGATTTCTTAGTTCTCAGCTGTTTCATGTATACTTTGCTTTATTTGTTTTTATAGGGATAAAATGACGACTTTGAAAACCCAATTTATGGGCCACGCACAGTGGCTCACGTCTTATAATCCCAGCACTTTGGGAGGCCCAGGTGAGAGACTTTCCTGAGTTCAGGAGTTCAGGACCAACCTGGGCAACACAGCAAGACCTTGTCTTTATAATAAATCAAAGAATTAGCCAGGCATGATGGCATGTGCCCGGAGTCCTGGTTACTTGGAAGGCTGAGGTGGAAGGATTTGTTGAGGTGGAAGGATTGTCTGAGCCCAGCAGGTTGAGGCTGCAGAAGCTGTGAGTGTGCCATTGCTCTCCAGTTTGCGCAATGGAGTGAAACTCCACCTCATAAAAAGAAAACCCTAAAAAAAAAAATGGAATCATTAAAAAAAAGAAAGCCCAACTAACATGTTTTGATCTTCAGAAACATTTCTGACAAAGCAAACATTTGGGAAACATGAGGCAGTTTTGACCCTCAAATTTTACACCACCCAACACTGGAGGCTCATGGGCTGGAGTGGAGGGGTGGAATGAGGGAGAGGAAGGGACTCGGGGTGGGAGTCATGAAGGAAAAAACATTCTTTCCTGTCTTTGGGTTTGGTTTGTCTGCTCACTTTCTTCTGTCTCTCCAGGTAAAACACTTGCTGAAATCACCCCTTTCTGCTTCTACTTCATGGCACTGATAATAACGTTAGCCACCAAGCAGCTGGTGCTCGGGGCTTCTGCCTCTCAGTCATGTTGCCACATGGCAAAAACAAGAGGGAGGAAAAGCAAACCAGCATGCATACCTGGCTTGATGCCCAAGTATGCTGGCTTTGAGCGCTTGGATTAAGAAAGAGAAGGTGCCTTTTGTTGCAATTTTCTCCACTGGGACAAAGCTGGCCAGACAACACAGGCCGCTCTGAACATGGGATCAGTATGGAATGAGGAAAAAGCAGTAGTGAGGAATGAGTGGAGAGTTACCACTCTAAAGAATACTTAGGGCCGGGCACGGTGACTCATGCCTGTCATCTCAGCACTTTGGGAAGCTGAGGTGGGAGGATCATTTAAATCCAGGAGTTCAAGACCAACCTGGGTAACATCGCAAGACCCTTTCTCTACAAAAATAAAAAAATAAGTTGGGCATGGTGGTGCACACCTGTAGTCCCAGCTACTAAGGAGGTTGAGTCAAAAGGATCACCTAAGCCCAGGAGGTCAAGGCTGTGGTGAGCTGTGAGTGTGCCACTGTACACTTGGCAACAGAGTGAGATTCTAATTCAAAAAATAAAGAATACTTAATGGGGGGGGTAAATGTATACTTTTTAGTTCTGAATGTTGCCCATTACCTTAGACACAGTCTGTTGTTTGGGCATGCATGAGCCACATTTGAGGACTGTCATGGTCATGTAGCACGTGAGGGTACAGTTAAGCCTCCTGAAACCCCTTTACCTACTGGTCTGCCTAGTGTAGCAGGAATCTGCTCAGTTGCTCAGAGGAGTCAGACCACCCCGAATAAAGACATGGATAGAAGCCTTAACACAGTGAAGACACAGCACTGGGAAGATGCTACCCTTCAGCCAGAAGAGATGGACCCTCAAACAGTCTCAGTTTAGTCTGCTATCAGGAACTCAGGCAGGTAGCTACATTAAATAGGACAGGCAGAGTGAAGCAGAACAATCCATTTTGCATTTTTCCAATGCCTCAAGTCAGCTCATTTCCTGGAAGTCTAGACGCCATGGAGCCCTCTTCCCCATGAACTCCAATCAAGTCCATTTCCCTGCCACCTCTTCAAAGTCTGCAGCAGCAACGTTCTTCAATAAACAGCAGGCAAAGGCCTTTGTGTCTGCTTACCCATGAAATATCCAGGTGCTGCATTCGTCAGCCTTGGTAATGTAATTCTCAGGCAGGAGTCCAGAACAGCCGGTGGTTAAGGACGTGCCATAGATCCATCCCTCACTGGTGCTGGTCTGCTCCATTGGAGACATGAAGATAAAGTCCCCAGGGACCAGCTCCAGCTCATCATCATTTTGTGGGGTATAGGGGTAGATCACCTGCAATGTCTGAAAAGGGAAGAGAGGATAATCTTTTGAGTGCCTTGAGGGTGGGACTGCATACCTCCAGAGGCTGCCATGTCCAGGAGCCCCTGAGGTCTGCAGACTCCGAGTAGATCTGGATTCCAATCAGAGCGCATTTCTCTCTTCAGGGCAGGGTGGGTATGTGTCCAGTGCTATGGATAGTTCTTGACTTTCCTTCAGACATTGTGGGTGTGTGCCTCGTGCTATGGATAGTTCTAGAATTTTCTTCAGGCATGTCTTCACTTCCTACCAGGATTCAAGAATGGTTTTTAGAAATAAATCTGAAAGCCTGAAGGCTCTCTGGTCCGTTGGACTTGGACATAGTTTTCCCATGTCCATCTGCTGGGGTAGGCACCATGATAGACACTTGAAACCCAGTTCACAAAAAGTCAGTCTTCCAAGGGGGGTTACAGAAGGGCCAGGTGAGTGGCTCTCCTAAAGGAAAGGTTGTGGAATAAAGTATTCTCCTTTCTATATAACTGAACTGTTTAAACCAGACATAGTCTCTGCCTTCAAGGAGCTTTTTTTAAACCTACAGTTTTAACAAAGACCCTGAAAGGAAATGTCTTTCATAGACATTAGTGTGTATGTCAGCATGTAACCAGCTTTCATCAGTGAACAGATGGAGAACACCTTCCTTCTTTGAGCTCAGAAGTCCCCAAGGGTCAATCACAGATTGTGCCACTTGGCTGATTTATTCTTTTTTCTAATTTTTTTGGCCTTCCTTTCCTGATATTAATAAATGTCAAGGTATAGGCATGAATGAGCTTTAGGAAACATTTATTGCACTATTTTTTGTTATTAATAGTAGGAGACCTCAAGAGTAAAGAAAATATTTCCTGGCTGGGCATGGTGGCTCACACCTGTAATCCCAGCACTTTGAGAGACCAAGGTATGAGGATTGCCTGAATCCAGGAGTTCAAGACCAGGCTGGGCAACTTGGCAAGACCTCATCTCTACAATAAATTAAAAAAATTAGCCAGGCATGGTGGCATACACCTGTAGTACCAGAAGGATTGTCTGAGCCCAGTAGGTGAAAGCTGCAGTGGCCGTGAGCATGCCACTGCACTCCCACCTGGATGACAGAAAGAGATTCTGACTCAAGAAAAGAAAAAACAGAAAAAGAAAAAAGAAAATATTTTCTATCCTATTTGTTTCATAAGGAACACCAAGATAGAGAATGCTTTAACAGCTTTCCCTAAGGTCTCAAAGCCATTAGCTGGAAGCTAAATATTCTGGTTCCTACTTTCAGATTTTTAACTTCAGCCGCAATTTTCTCATCTGTAAAATAACACCTAGATTATAAAAGTTAAATGAAGCAATCTAAGAAAACGCTTTAGGACAGGACCTTGTACACAGAAAGCACATAATTATTTCTACTGAATATGGCACCTGATCTCCCTGGTGATCTTGATCTCTGTGCCCTGCTCTGGGTAGGCCTGTGAGCTAATCAGCTTGCTGGTATCAAGGTGATACACCAGAACATGCTAAAAAGAGTGAATTTTCTTCTGAAAATCTGTAATGAAAGGAATCAGTAAAGTGTGCTTCTCAGAGGATAAAACTGATAATGCACAGAAATCTGTGCATTGTTGGATTTCTGATTTTCCTTTTATGTAGGGCACCCATTCCTTTCCCTGATTCTGGGTTCCAGCATCTTCCAGTTCTAGATCTTCCGGCTCTTTGATTGCCTCTTAGTTCCTCCTGTCTGTCTGTCTTATACATTCTCAAACCACCTGCCCAAACAAGTCAGGAATGTTTTCCATTGGGTTGTTAAAACAGCTTAGTCAGGCACAGTGGCTCACGCCTATAATCCCAGCATTTTGGGAGGCGGGGGTGAGAGGATTGTCCAAGTTCAGGGTCTCGAGACCAGCCTGGGCAAGTTGGCAAGGCCTCATCTCTACAATAAATAAAAAAAATTAGCCAGGTGTGGTCGTGCATGACTATAGTTCCAGCTACTTGGAAGGCTGAGGCAGAAGGATTGCCTGAGCCCAGCAGGTCAAGGCTGTGGTGGCCATGAGCATGCCACTGCACTCCAGCATGGGCGACAGAGTGAGACTCCAACTTAAATTTAAAAATGAACAAATGACCGAACGAATAAACAAACAAACAAACAAATAAAGCAGCTTAAAAGAGAAAAAAAATTCACACAAGCTCTCATAAATCGCAAAGCTGGGAATGTGCTGATCCACCAAAGGGAACATTCCTTTTCCTGGAACAAGGTAGAGAAAGGCACCGAATCATAAGGCAACAAGCCTAAGCTTGTGTTCCTCAGATACTCAGAGCAGTATGGTCTTGACTAATAACACCTTTGGCTCAGTAGCGCCTTTTCCTTGAGAAGCTCAATCAATTTCAGAGTTCGCGTTTATCCTGTCATATGGGGAATAGGTATTCTATCTCTAGAGTGTCCCCAGGGAAACTGAGGTGCAGCAAAGGTTGGAGTCTGTCCTAGGTATAGGGTAGTTGGACAACAGGAAGCATTGAGTTATTGAAAGAACAGAAAAAGAATTAAGGTATTGTGACAAATCTAAAAGTATAACTGGGACCCATGTCCCCACTGTGCTTTCTCAGACACCAAAAGCAGATCCAAAACCAGCCTGGATTTGAGGGCTGTCAGGACACATGTCTAGCTTATACCACGTTATACTTATTCTTTGGTTTTATGTGTAGTATCTACTCATAAGAATTCTTGCGTCTACTTCAGATATGCTTTTCCTTCCTGACTACACTGGGAATGAACTAAAAGTTTGCTGACTGAAAGGCAGTCACGGCCCTGGGTGATCTTAGAAGCGGGCCTGCATTGCCTTGAAGCCCTTTTTAATCTCAGGAACAATAGCTGTAGCAGATTTTTGTGAATGTGTGCCCGCCTTATGCTGGGTATCATGTGAGAGACTTTCTAACATCTTCTTACATAGTCCTCACAGTCCAGCAAAACATTATCACCATTTTACAGATGATAAAACTAAGGAATGGAGAGTTATACAAGCTGTCAAAGTGAATCTAACCACTGCTAAAGTGATGGAGCCTTGATATGAAGTAAGCGTGCTAGACTCCAAAATGTATGCTTTTTGTGGAACTCTGTCCTTCCTCTGTATTTTACTGCTTGGCATACAATACTGGCATGGTCCAATGTGATCACTGACATGGGAGAGTCTAAGTGATGTACAAATAGGCGTTTGCAAGCCCATGAGTGAGAATCTCAACGGCAGAGGGAGGAGACCTTGCAGCTTTAAGCATCATTATGCCTTGCTGAGTGTCCTTGCCTAAACCACTTGCCTTCTCTGGACATCTGTTCCCTCACTGGAACAATCACTCAAAACTGCCTCCTGGGGACAGGGTGAAGAAGGCAGGCAAGAAGAGGTTTACATATGCAGACAAACTCAGGTAAGACCAAAAGACCTCAGGGGGAGGGGTCTGGTCCAAAGGGGCCGAGAGAGCTTTATCAGAACGAACAGTAATAAATGAGCTTTTACAAATAAGAGATAAAAGAGGCCAAGTTATTTTTAGAAAATAATTCATGTGGGCGCTTGCTGCCTCTTTCCTTCCATGCCAATTGAGCAGAATGTGGGTCAGGCAGAAAAGCAATTACCCTTTGAGTTAACTGGAGGGCAGTGTTGATTAGAAGATATTCCTTGTAAAATTCCATTGCCATCTTCTTGCTCTTAGAAAGGTGACTTTGCAGAGGCCATCTGCATACAACCCTTGACTTTGTTTTGGGGAGGAGTCCAACCAGCCACGCCTCTCTTGTTATCTTTAGGGCTTATTCTCACTTAAGTGATTCCATGAGATGGCAATTCTGAATCCTGCATCAAATAACTTGAAAGGACAACATGACATTCTCCTCAGCAGAGTCAGACAAAGTTGCATGTCCCTGACACTCACAGGGCACCATGCTTAGCCCGGAACCTTTGATTCATGGATTGCTTCTTCCTCCCATTTCTAAAACAATGATGTTGCCCGGTCTCAACCTTGAAGTTCCGTTTTTCGTGTTAAAAAAAAAAAAGCCTAAAAGAGATGCTAAAAGGATATGTAGACTGACAAAAATGTCAGTTCTTTTGCTGTTGAGAAATTGGGAAACAAATGCAAGTATTGCTTAATAAATGTAGTTAAGTTGGAAGACAAATTGCTTATCAAATGATGTGGTGTTTTGTTTAGATGGCTTGGTCAAAATACCCAGGCTCTGTTTTCAGCTCTGGTCTTAAATTGCTATGTCCCACACAGGCCTCCCAATGAGCTATGCACAGACTCTCACAATGGTTGGCTTGATTTCTTTTTTCATGTGTGTCTATTTTCTTTCTCCTGCTGGACTCAAAGCTCCTTGAGGACAGGATCACATTTCAAAATTCGAGTACAAAATTCAGAAATTCAGCAAATATAGGTTGATTATATCTTTGAGAGGTTTTCTTTTTTTTTGAATTCGAGTCTCACTCCGTTGCCCAGGCTGGAGTGCAGTGGCACGCTCACAGCCACCCCAGTTTCAACCTGCTGGGTTCTGGTGATCCTTCCACCTCAGCCTTCCAAGTAGCCAGAACCACAGGCGTGAGCTACCACACCCAGCTAATATTTTGGTTTATTGTAGAGATGAGGTCTTACCATGCTGCCCAGGGTAGTCTCAAACCCTCAGGATCAGGCAATCCTCTAGCCTTGGCCTCCCAAAGTGGGGTTATAGGCTTGAGCCCCTACGCCCAGTCAAGAGATTTTTTTTTTCTTTTTTGTATTTGGGTGCTCTTCAACTCACCTGAGGTCAGAATGGTATCTTTTGGTAACTCCATAAATTTATATACTATTAAAATGTTTCCAATATATTTTCTGTTTATTCTCCCATTTCATTTCTTTATCACTCCGGCAAGGTTGGCAGGGCAGACTGAACCACGGGATGTTACCCAGATGTGTACCCACTTAGGGCCCAGAGAGGAGGGAGGCATGCTGAGAGCTTCCCAGTGACTCAGGCAGAGGCTGGACAAAATCCTAGGTCAACTGACTCCTGGTCAGGTGCCTGTTCCATTTCTCCCCTTTAGTACCCATCTCCCTGCTGCAGTGAGCTGCTGATTCTGACCACATCCCTACACCTGGTGCCACAGTGCGACAGTACCTCATGGTTAGCAAATCGGATATCCCGAGAAAATATGGTGGCCACCCAGTCACACCCTAGTTTGACATCAATGTTCTGGGCTAGTTTCTCCAGGGTGGGTAGGTGGCTAGCTTGGAAGTGGTAAGCCAGGGTCACATGCAGCTGCTTCTTATGCGGTTCCACATGTACTTCTGGAAAGAAGAAGAAAAAGGTCAGGAATTAGAAGGTGGAAATCAGCAATGACAGGGACTTAAGGACAAGCATAGAAAAGTGCCTTGATAAATTCTGCTTCTCAAATAACAAAAGAGAGTCCCCTGGGTTAGGTAAAAAGCTGTTCCTCTCCTTTTTATAGTAGAATAAGGGGGCAGGGGCAGGTGGCAAGAGTTTCTGAATCAGCCCACTATTAAGAAAGGAGGAGCCACACGTTTGGCTTTGCTGCAGGATCTCCGGATTGACCTGGGACAATCCTTTCGGCTGATTCTCCTCACAACCACCCCAGTAGCTCATCACCATGCTACCATTCAGATGAGGAAACTGAAGCCTGACGGCAGATGAAATATATTTATGTAGAAATACAGAGCAAGCTGTATGAATGTGTGACTCCTCGGATTACACTGCCTTCTTTTTCGAGTCTGTTAGCTTCTGGGAGAGTCTGTTGGAGAAATGAGGGGGGAAACGATGGACATTTTCAAAGTTCAAAGCAGGATTTCTCTCAACAGCATTTTGGATCAAGTAATTATTTGTTGTGGGGTCTGTCCTGTGCACGACCGGGTGTTTAGCAGCACCTCTGGCTTCCAAGTTGTGACAACTGAAAATGACACCACAATTGCCAAATGTCACCTGGGGAACAAAATTGCCCTTTTTTTTTTTTTTTTTTAAAAAAATTATTTTAAAGATGTGGGGTACAATTCAGATTTAGGTATACAAGTGGTCATCATACAGGTAAAGTTTGGGCCTCCCTTTGGTCCCCACTTGGCCTGGTTTGAGATCAGGTACCCTTACTGATGTTGTGTTCCCCTCCCTCCTCCTCCCATCCCCGGCAATATCCCACCACTGCCAATCCCTTTCTTATAGTATTATGGTAAATGATCAGGGTCCGCTTATACATGAGAACATGTGGTACTCAGTTCTTTGTTTCTGTGATAGATCACTGAATATGATAGACTCTAAATCCATCCAAGTTGCTGTGAAGTCCTTGCTTTTGTTCCTGAGAAGTACTGGTTTAAAGTATGCAGACTGTTATTCTAAGACTGTTCAAGAAACAAAGCCGAATGAGCCTACCTACATGAGGGAATGGCTTTTATTTCTATTTTGTATGTACAATGAGAGAGAATCATTACTGTTCCAGCTAGAAAAATGTAAGACTGTATCTCCACTCAGCATTGTATGTAGGTTTTTAGTACTTGTTAACGAATATATGCATGCGGATGAATCTCCTTAAACCACCTAGAATGAAGGACGACAATAAATGTACTTAATAAAGGTATCTGGGTCTGCCAACTTACGCCCTAGGCATAAGTTCTAGGGCAAAGACATGACGGCCTGCTTTCCATGCTAGGTAAAGAGGAGCAGCTGGACCAGCTAGGCTGGGTAGGGTCACCCAGTTCTCCAAACCACCACCAGGGGGCCACACAAGGGCAGAGAAAACGAAGCTGGCCAAATTCTTTATGACCGCAGAATCTTGGAGAGGGACTGGCTCTAGTCTCTCCCTTCCCACGTGGAAAGCTGGGACCTCCGCTGCCTCTCATTCAATATGCACTCTAAGAATCTGCTGCAGTCCTGGCTGAGACCTGCTTTTTCTCATTTGTGAAGGATTTGGGTTTGGTGGCTACGACATTCGTTTTGGTTCTTGTGGGGATTTAGTGGTTCTGACAATAACTATTGTGGGATGAAAAAAAGCCATTTCCTGGAGATCGAGGGATAAGAACAGGAAGCAATTTGCCTCTCAGTTATGCTACTTCTTTGAAATATTAAGCTTCTGTGAATGTCAGGCTCCACTGAAGTCAGAAACCAGACTAGTCCCTGGGGGAGAAGAGGCTTGACTGGAGTCTGAGGAGACTCTCCTTCCCAAGCACAGAAGGTCTCTTAAGGGCCCGGAGTTCCTTCTGAGAGTGGAGACCTCACCATGATCCTGCAGTGATGCTGAGCTCTGATCACAACCTTCCTAGTGCCCCGAGCCTTATTTGGAGCCTTTCTGGTAAAAAGGAGCATTGAGCAAAAGGGCTGAAGTTGGTAACAAAAATAGAAGAGCTGTGCATGGTGGTTCACGCCTGTAATTCCAGCACTGTTGGAGGCTGAGGTGGGAGGATTGCTTGAGCTCAGGAGTTCGAGACCAGCCTAGGCAACATAGTGAGACCTCGTCTCTACAAAAATATAAAAAAATCAGCCAGGCATGGTGGTGCATACCTGTAGTCCCAGCTCAGGAGGCTGAGGTGGAAGGATTGCCTGACCCAGGAGGTCATGGCTGCAGTGAGCTGTGATGGTGCCACTACACTCCAGCCTGAGCAACAGAGTGAGACTCCTACTCAAAAAAAAAAAAAAGCAAGAAGGAGCAATGGCAGTGAAGTATAGGCCAAAGGTCAGGAGACTAAGGAGCAAACTGTTTGTGCTTTGCTCAGGTCTTTCTCCTCTTTGGCCCACTGTAAAAGTGGGGGTGGGCAAGCTCTGGGTCGCTCCCTGCTTTACATTTAACACTCAGATTCATTTATACAGCCTGCACCCTCCTCTCTGCTCAGGGCAGCCTCCCCACTGTCCTCTGCTCACACCCTCTCATTCCTGCCCGTGCTCTTGCTGCCCATCCACCCGAAAGGCCCATCCTCCATTTTCCTGATCAATATCTTCCCAGTGCACATTTCCCTCCTTCAGCGAAGATGGAAACACACAGTCTGCAATGGCCTCTCTCTTCTCAGAGTTGTTATTACACAGGGCCTGGCCAGAAGAAGCCACTTCTTATTCTGTTCTCAGTTGCATTCCTCATGGGTAAACACATAGCTATGTACCTGCTGATTGGGATTTCATTCTGGAGGGAAACAACAGAGGCTCCCGCCCCCTCGGTTATCTGTCTGTAAGGCTCTCATTGAGCTAAGTGAGCTTGTCAGCACCTGTAGTCTGACAGGAGAGCTTTGCAAACTTCCCCCTCTTGCCCCTGTGTGTGTCTCCTGCCTCAAGCACCCTGTAAGCGATTTCCTTTGCTGGGAAACCTCAGTTGGCTTGAACTAAGAAGCTGCCGTGAAAATAGTTGGAGACATCTTGATGAGGTTACGTTTTTGGACAGACTTTTGAGGCTTAGGGGCCTCAGAGGTTTCAGCAAGTGGAAGGGTGTTGGCTTAGTGGATTTGGGTTCTACTCTTCCTTCCTATGCTATGCCCTGGGCAGGAGTTCAGGAGGAAGAAGCCAATGAGGAAGTTTCCTTCATCCAAAACTGGGTGGGGATGGTGGTGCCACAAAGAAATACATTTCTAGTTCACTGTGCAACAGTCTTTGTGTACCTTCAGCTTGGGTATTAGGGATTAAGCATTGGCAGTCTCTGCAGAACAGTCGTTGAATGTTTTTACAGGGAGCGAAGAGGTGAGGGTGCTGCGGTACAAGGCTGTGTCCTTTGTCGTGTGTGTCCATTCCTAAGGCCCTCTACCTCCTGACTTAATCCTGCTCCCCTTCTCTACTGGTTGATTGACAGGGCCCAAAGCCGGCCCAGCAGTTGTGCTTGCTCACCGGTTTTGGATGCAGCCTCTGCAGCAAAGTCAGCGGCAAACTTCTTGAGGACCTCGGCACTGTCTTCCTTTACGAAGAGGCCGATGAAGTTGGAGGAAGTGTAGAGCTCCAGGGGCAGCGGGGCAGAGAACTTACATTTCCAGCGACTGACGGTGGTTTGCAGGGCTTCCCCCAGGGCATCCACCTTGCTGTCCTCACACTGGCAGAGAAAACAAGCAGGCTTCACTCAGAGACAAGGGAGATGAGGTCTGCTGTTACTCAACATGGCCATCTTCTCCCCAGAGACGGCAGGCTGATACTGCAATGACTTAACCATCATTCTCATCCATGGGGAGGGAGAAGGGCCGCACAAGCCCGGTGATCCAGACACAGATTATCCAGCTGGAACGCTCGACCTCTTCCTTTCTTCCCTTGCTCTGAAGTGGCCCCTGTGAACCCAGCCAAAACGCAATGGGACTGGTCCAGGCCAAAGCAAGAAAGGAGGGATGGGATTGGAAAAATGGGAGTCAAAGGACACAACATTTCAGTTAGATAGGAGGAATAAGTTTGGGAGAGCTACTGTACAACATGGTAACTGTGGTTAAAACAAGGCATGATAGATTTTAAGTGTTCTCACCACAAATAAATATGTGAGGTAATGCATATATAGTTAGCTTGGTTTAGCTACTCCACAATGAGTACATATATTAGACCATAATGTTGTACAATATAAATATATACAATTTTGGGGGGGGTCAGAGTCTCACTGTCACTTAGGCCAGAATGTAGTGGCATGATCTAGCTCATTGCAACCTTGATCTCCTGGGCTCAGGAGATCCTTCTGCCTCAGCCTCCTGAGTAGCTGGGACTGGCTACTTAAAAAATTTTTTTTTGTTGAGATGAGGTCTCGCTATGATACCCAGGCTGGTCTCGAACTCCTGGGCTCAAGCAATCTTCCTGCCTTGGCCTCCCAAAGTGCTGGAATTATAGGTGTGAGCCAACACACCCGGCTGAATTTTTATTTGTTAATTATTAAAAAAAAGTTATCCTTGCTTGTGAAAAAAAAAAAAAGAAAAGAAGAAGAATGTGACAGGAGACAGTCCAGCATCCCAGGATACATTGTTTTGGGTTTTCTCCTGTTTTGCATCATCTGTACTTTTCTGTTCCTCTTAGATGATCAAAAGTTGACTCTTATTTCCACCCTTCCATCCTCGTGCTAGCTGGGGAGAATGAGTCTCAGAGAGTGTGACACCATCCTCCTACCTTCCTGAGAGCATTGGAAAAAGAATGAATGTCTCTCAAGCTCTGAAGGGTTTTGAGAAAGATCCTGGGATGACTAAGAGGAAATGATAATCACTTTAATTTTCAGCATGAATGGCAAAAGAGAAGGTGTTAGGAACATATTATTACCAAAGGTGGTTGGGGGCGGGGGTTGGTTGGAGAATGTACCTGGAAAAAAACAAAACAAAATATGTTTTTAAAAATTGTCTTAAAATGTTACCATTCTGCTTTGTCTTGAATATATGTGGATAAATCAACTCTTCTCTATTTCCACAGAGAGCTAAAGTATAAAATGTACTTACATTTATCATAGTGAGGAAGGTTTCATTTGGTCATTAAATAAGCTTTCTGGGCTAGGCGCGGTGGTTCACGCCTGTAATTCCGGCACTTTGGGAGACCCAGTGAGAGGACTGCTTGAGCCCAGCAGTTCAAGACCAGCCTAGGCAACAGGGTGAGACTTTGTCTTTACAAAAAAATCAAAAATTAGCTGGGCATAGTGGTACACACTTGTAGTCCCAGCTACTCGGAAGGGTGAGGTGGAAGGATCGCCTGAGCCCAGGAGATGAAGGCTGTGGTGAGCCATGATAGTGCCACTGCAATCTAGCCTGGGTGACAGAGAGAGACCTTGACTTTTAAAAAAATAATAATAAAAAAGAAAGAAAGAACAAAAGCATTCTGACAGCTGGGATTATAGACTAGGTAACTATGGCAGGGAAAACGTATCTTTGCTTTCTCTAGAAAGATGTAGGTGAAAAAACCCGAGGACAAGATTTTTCCTGTCTATAGACTCTACTTCTTATTCCCCATGTTCTCAGTTTCTGCTCTTCCTTGTTGTAAGAGTGGAGAGGAAAGGATAAGAGTGAATCTACTCTGGCTGCCAGCCTAGCATGTCCTCACAGAGCGTCACAGAAGAGCACTGGGTCATGATAATGCTACGCCAAACCTGGGGTGCTCCTAGGCCTCCTTCTTTAAGGAGGTATTAGGGTGAGACCCTCACTGTGGACCACTCGCTGAAGGGCCGTCCAGCTCTGGGAGCCCGTGGCTATTCCTGCAGTCTTTCCAAAAAGCTCTTGCTTTACTCCAGATCCCAAGAGGTTGGCTGGGATCCTGGGAGACAGGCTCCCTGGGGGTGGGGCACTGCAGCTCACCATGAAGAACTGGCAGAGGGTGATATGGGGGAAGATGTTGTGGGCCTTGTTCTTCCCGCAGATCTGCTTTGACTGCTGCCAAAAGTCGGAAAGCTTCTGTGCTAAGGGCCCGGTGGGGCGGAGGTAGAGGACATACTCCCGGGGCAGGGGGTCATCCAGGAAGGGGTCACCGACGTGGGAGAATAGCCTGTAAGATGAAAGGGAGCCAAGGAGGCCTTGTTTGAGGATAATGGAAGGGAAAAAAGAACTGAGAGAGACAGACCCACCCTCCATGCATTCTGCACCCAGGGAACTGCACGGGAAAGGGTTCTCATTCGTGCTTTAAAATTCTGCCCCTCGAAGCCCACATTTCATCACCAACTCTCATATGCACCAACTTCTGTTCTGTTTGTCATATTGCCTTCTTATCCCACAACTCCCTAAAAAAAGCCTGAAACCACTCTCCAGGAAGCATCCTCAGATAAACTCCAAATCCCTTTCCAGTCCACTGGTAGACTTCCAACCCAGCTTGTCTCTCAGTTCAGCCTATGGATTAAGCCCATGCTCCACTACAGGGAGAGGAGGGTCGGTCGCCATGCAGGTTCTGCCCTGGGTAGGGCCTTTTTCTAAATCAATTTTCCCAGTGTTCATACTCCTAAGTGAATCTTTAAGAGATTGGAAGTGGGCAGATATTTTGAGAAGGGTATTATCTTGGAATACTTTGAGTTTCTCTAAACAGCTCCAAGGAGAAACACGCCCTGGGGCCGGGGGCAGAGGAGGCCAGTGACTTGATAAAAAGGCTTGTCATACAGTCTCTTGGCTCATCGCCCCCTTGGAAGGGTCCATTAGAGAAGGACTGCACCTCCCCACTCATCCACTCATCCACATGCACTCAGAGTAAATTATACGCTATTTTTTCAATTTATTTATTTCATACCAACCAGTCACATGCTGCCTGAACACTTCTTCCTCCTGTGGATGCCAAGGCTTTTTGTCTGGAAGAAAAAAATCAAATTTCTATTGTTAGTATTTTTAGTCTCCTCTCAGCTTTTCCCACTGCAGTGGCAAGAGTTGAGCGTGAAGGAGGCAACGTCAAAGCCCGGTTCCACTCACTCCTCTGTGGTGTGTGGGGAGGAGACACCTGCAGCAGGTTTCCCCCCAAGGGTCATAGCGAGGCAGATGGAGGTTAAGACTTGTAATTAATTTCCATGTAATTAGCATTGGATTTGCATGCAGCCTGACAGCCCAGGCAGTCTATTTTCAGCAGTTTCCACATTAGCGTTTTATTTTTGCTTCTTGAAAGGTTGTCATGTCTTGGTTTTTCCTCCTTCCTCTTCACCCACTCATTCTTACTGACCCAGATCCCCGACAGAGTAGATTCTTATAGATCCCCAACGGAGCGGATTCTTGTTTGCAGCCCCTTGGCAGAATGGGTTAGAAGTGGTGTTGGTGGTTTTTAGAACATGGGGCTAAATGCTCATGGGGACAATTGGTTTGGGTCAATTTGGTGCCTCGCTTCACCCACCTCCAGCCACCACCACCAGCCCCAGGCTGGATGCATCATTTCCAACTACTTTACAGACAACTTTGGGGACAAGTAGCACTTGGTAAAAGACAATGGTCAGGGCAGTGCAGCTATCATTCCCACTTCTGGAGCAACAATTCAAAGCCCTACTAAAGATGGGTTGGTATTCACAGGATGATTATAGCAGTAAGACCCTGTGCACAGGCTTACAAGCAGAGTTCTTCTGAAATTATATACAAATCTACGAGAGCCAGAGAGTCCTGGTTTCATATCCAGTTTTGCTATTCATCCATCCTTTCATTCATTCATTCATGCATTTGCGCTTACATTTATTCAGTGTTATCTATTAAATCTCAACTGTTTTGTCAGCACTGTGCTAAGCTCTCTCTAGGAATACAGTCACAAACAAGACTTATATGGTCCCTGCCCTAAAGGAGTTTTCAGTCAAGTAGGCATGAAAATACTAATTGTATGGAGAACTACTTAATTACATCGTTGTTAAGTGCAATGGAGGGAAAGCACAGGGAACCACATGAACAAGACAGGAGATCTGTGTAATCTGGTCTGCGGGGTGGGAAAAGGCTGCACTGAGAATGAGACGTTTCATGTGAGCTTTGAAGGATAGAGACATATCTGGGCAGGGGGTGAGCGAAGTGAGGGTGGCAGTTGTCAAAGTGGAAGACACCTGGTACATCTACTAAATAGTGAGGTGTAGAGGTTAAATCAGCTGCAATATGGAAGGAGCCTTGGACAGTCACTGATTCATCCTAAGTGATCAGTAAGTGATCATTCTTATCCCTTTATATACATTGATTCAGGGTCCTTGGGAAAGAGAAGAGATGAGAGGTAATCTGAGTGAAACTGACACTCCTGTCAAGCATCTTTTCCTCCATTGGCTGGTGAATCCAGTTCCTCCTTTCTTGTCCTACCCCTCTATGGAACAATTAGAGCGACCGATGCTGTGAGAATCGCAGTGTCAGCTTGGAAGGGACCTCAGAGATCAAAGGTGAATCCAACTTCTTCATTTGACACAAGGGGACACTCAGGTGGAAAGAAGTGAAGAAACGTGCTCAAAGCAGCCTGGCCGAGGTGATGACTGAGCAAAGGCCTACTCTAAGGCCAGGCTCCATTTCTCCACATCACAACAAAAAGATACATCAAAGACCTTCCTTTGCCTCCATGAAAATTGGAGCACAAATTCCCAATGATCAGGGTAAAGAAATCTGCAGTACTACTTAGAACAGCATTGCAAAAGACAAGCCTACTTACAGTGAGATGAAGTTGTGGAGAAGTATAATTTTGGATCCCCTTGAAACAATTGGTACAGAAAAGGCTAAAAGCACAGAGACCCACACACGCTCATTCCCACACCTTGACAAGGTGTTTAACTGCTTCCCAGTTGCAGCCCTGTCTGTTTCCTCATGGGTTACCAGACAGAGGTCACACATCTCGCTTTTTTCAGTACAGAAGCCATGTACCCACAAAAGAACGCAAATCATAAACTTTTAGAGGTTAGAATCTCAGAAGAACTCAATTCACCAAAAAAGGGCCCATTGTTTAAAAAACAATTGGGAAAAGGAAAACTCATTTGTGGCACCAGACAATGTGCTATTTATATAAAGGATGCAATTTCTTTCTTCCTTTCTTTTTTTTTTTTTTACATTATTCCCCCAATGAAATATATCCGACTGAAATTTAATTTATTTCTTCTGAAGCACTAGGAGCATCCTCTAGAAATGGAAGCTCTAATTAAGTTATGGCCTCGGTAACTCAAAAGACAAGTTTTGGAAAGAGTTCAAAGAAAGAATTGAAAAAGATAATTAGAGGTTTGGGTGATAAGACTGTGATGAAAGGTTAAGGAAATCTAAATTCTTCATTCTGAAGAAGGCAATTCTGAGAGGTTCTCAGTTTTGTGGAAGGTTATCATATCTGATGCATCTGCTCTGGGGAGGGTCAGTCAAAAGAAAATAAGCTTTGCATACAGCACAAAGGGCTCAAGTTAACTACCAGGAAGAACTTTCTGGCAGAGATGAGCTTTAAAAGTTTGTGAGTTTTTTGGGAAAGTTTCTAGGAAGTAGTTACTTATCTGAAACAAGAGTGTGCAATTCTCTAGGCAGAGGTTGCAGGAGTAAATTCATGTTTCCCTTAGGGTCATGAGCCACAGGCAAACCCTGCTGCCCCTTCACCCACTGCCAGGCTGGCACCGCTTTGGGTTGAGTTTGTTCCCAGAACTCTGCCCACAGAACAGACTGAACATGGGCACAGTAGAACAAGCTCCGCCTCTCCATTCTGCTGAAGAAATACTGTTGCCATAGAGCACCCACCTCCATGGTCCATCCAATGGGGCTAATGCCAAGGGCAAGTGGGAGTGTGTGGGGTGGACCCTAAACCCCAGACTGAGCCTAAACATCTGCTGTTCTCAGAATGACTCAGGAGTTGGCAGAGGGTTTATTTCAGAGACTGCCTGAGACCTTGAGCAGATAAAGGAGTATCCCTTTAAACTAAACCACCAGGGGTTTAGCCTTTGGATTATGGCAATTAGTGATTTAAGTGGGAACTTCTTGATTAGAATCGTTGGAACAAATCAATTTCTTTTTTCTTTTCTTTTCTTTTTTTCCCTTGCTCTGTCGCCCAGGCTGGAGTGCAGGGCTCACTGCAACCTTGAACTCCTGGGCTCAAGTGATCCTCCTGCCTTAGCCTCCTGCATAGCTGGGACTACAGCCATGTGCCATCACACCCGGCTGATTTTTTACTTTTTTTAGAGACGGAGTCTTGTGATGATGCCCAGGCTAGTGTTGACTCCTGGCCTCAAGCAATCCTCCCACCTCAGCCTCCTGAGTAGCTGGGATTATAGTTGTGAGCTACCATGCCTGCCTGACTTGAATTATTGAAGTTCGGTCACATGCAAACCTAAATTTGACTTCAGATCTTGTCCGAAACTTCTCGGTTATGTCTCGGGTTCATTGACAGCAGAATATGGAAAGAAAAAAATGATGTAAACCCTCATGTCTGAAAAGGATGGAGAAAACAGCACAAATAAGATAAACTCAATGGCTAATCAAAAAAATCAGGTCAGCAGCTGTGAGGAAATTAGCCAAGGAGAGAACTAGCAGCACCCGCTGATGGCCCTTCTATGCTCTGGCTAGGATTCCTCCCACTATTTTCCCTCAGCTTCACTGATTTTTGGATTCAAGGTTGGTCTGGCCCCAGGGTCACAGAAATACCCTTATGCCTTTGAAGAAGGTTTAGAAAGGGAAAATTCCTTTTCCATTAGTTCACCTGAGACAGCAGCATTCTTCTTTTCCTTCTTCCCTCCCTTCCTTTCTTTCTTCCTCCCCTCATTCTCTCCCTCCCTCTCTTTCCTTTCATTCCCTTTTTCCTTCTCTTCCAAAGGAACTCTTACCAGGAAACCAAATGAAAATAAAAAACAAAACCAAGAGTTTGTTGAATGTAGGTTTCTGAGCGGTTGGCACCCTTTCCAAGACAACAACTTCTGCTGCCCCTTGGTTGATTCAGGCCTGACTGAGCAGATGCTGGCTGGTTCCATTCCCAGGTCCAACAGAACACCCATTCTGTCTCAGAACCATAGAGCTGAGCTTGACTAGACTCTCCTGTGTAACTGTCATACAGGTTGACTTCCTCTGTGTCACCCTGGTCCTCTGAGGTTCCAGGGTGTCTTTGACCTGCCTGTTAGTTCAGTTCTTCTCAACTGAACACCAGTCAGGCCCTGCATTATCATGGGGTGTACAAAGAAGAGAAAAGCATGGTCCTTACCAAGCTTTCAGAGCCTTACAGAGAAAAAGAAAAAAAAAAAACAAAAAAAACAGACACACAAGCAGCTCTTACCGTGCAATATACTGAGGGCCGTGACGGAGACCTGCAGTGTGACAAGAGAGCTCAGGGCAAGGAATCGAATTCAGTAGGCCTGAGGTTCTCAAACTGTACACCAAACTACCATCCTAGGTCAGAACACCACAGTAAACCTGAAAAGCTTCCATGGGCTTTTTTATATTTTGTGAGAGAAACATAGCCATACACATCATTGTCTGAACACTACATAAGCTTCTTGCTCGAGGTAGTTACAGTTCATAATACGAGACTGTGTCGCATTCCTTCTGATGCCTTTATCTTTGTGAAGCTGGAGTTTTGGCAACTGTTGTAATAAAAAATAAGTCTAATAAAGCTGTATTTCAGGAAACTATCTAGAAGGTCTCCAGTAGATCAGAAGGGCAGCTTGAGAAATTGAACTGAAGCAGTGACAATAGGGGATGTTGGCCATGGTGTAGGAAGTTTAGAGCTTGAATGCCTGTGTGGATGGTGGAGACACCCCTGTGAATGAGAATGCGGGAGTAAAAGCAAGTTTGAGATGAGAATGATATTGCTATTAGTTATTGCTCCAGGCTAACGGCTAGACCAAGTATCATCAACAGACACAACAGATCTTGTTGTCAGGCACATTTTTTGTTAGCTTAACTACACTTCCTTGTCTCTTTCCATTTGTAATCCAGGAGTTTCTGTTGGGTCAACCATTGAGTTCCTATTTCCTGTTTAAAGAATACTTTCCGGGTCAGACGCAGTGGCTGACACCTGTAATCCCAGCACTTTGGGAGGCTGAGGCGAGAGGACTGCCTGAGTCCAGGGGCTCGAGACCAGGCTGAGCAACTTGGCGAGACCTTGTCTCTACAATAAATCAAAAAATTAGCTGGGTGTGGTGACACACACCTGTAGTTCCAGCTACTTGGAAGGTTGAGGTGGAAGGATCACCTGAGCCCAGCAGGTCAAGGCTGTGGTGGCTGTGAGCATGCCACTGCACTCCAGCTTGGGTGACAGAGTGAGACTCCAACCCCCCCCCCCCATAAAGAATACCTTCTGCTCCCAACCCACTTAATACTGAGGTCAGTAAATAGTCAAGACATCCCTGACTCAGGTGGGTAGGTTAGCCCAGACCCCAAGAGTCTCTAGTGACTCATTATGTATTTTCAGAGGAGAGTTTTCCCATTTTAGTGCCACTTGACAAAACTCAAATACCTGAAACCAGCAGTGGAAAACAAGAGGCAGTATATATACTAATGGAACTGGAACTATACTCCCTCAGAAGAGTAAGACTTTGGTTCAGTTAAGTAGAAAAGTAGAAAAGCTTTCCAAGACAACAACTTCTGCTGCCCCTTGTCGAGCTTTCCAGTTACTTCAAGCTGTATCATGATTGGTCCTGGATTGCTGATAGACACATACATACTCATGGTCTCAGGGACCCCACCTGCTCTGGGCATTGGTTCTTGGTGACCAAGGACCTGTTGTACAGGAAAAGAGAAGACAGTGGATGAAGCGTGTAATCCTCCAAGCAGATTAAACTTCCTATGCAACCAAAATTAAATCACATGTTTCCTTCATGTAGCTAAGACAATCTCAAATTTTGAAAATATTTCATACTAGCTATAAGATTTTTTTTAATGTTCTCAACCTCCAAGATACCAGTTACATTTTTTCACACCTAACAGTTTGAATTCAATTAGAAGATGGTCTAATTAATCAGATGTCTCATTCTCTTCCCTCAAAATCAGTGTAACAGTCTGCAGCAGACTGGGAGATCGGCAAACTTAGGCAGGATTCAAATCCTGTTTTTCCTGGTTGGAGAGTTCAGTCACACAAAGAGGCCCTTGGTGCCACGAAGGAAAACTGAAGTATTTTTTAGGGTGCATTTGAAAAGCAATGTTTTTTTTCATAAAGTGGTTTTAAGTAGAAATATCAGAGGCTTTCATCATGCTCTATGAATTACCTACTCAGTGCTACACATCTTCACAGGGCGATTAGCCTAACAGCACACCTGACGATGACAACCATCTTGCAAACAGAGGGCAAGTGGGTGAGTCTCCAGCTACTTGTTTTTCTAGTTGAACAAAAATAAAGACATCAGTAATAATTGAATGGTCTTTATGTACCACCCACTTAACAGAACTTCAACTCTCACACCATGGTTTGGATATGGTTTGTTTGGCATCATAAAGTCTCATGTTGAAATCTGATCCCCAGGTGGGGTATGGTGGCTCACGCTTGTTATCCCAACACTTTGGGAGGCCCAAGGAGGGAGGATTGTTTGAGGCCAGGAATTCAAAGATCAGCCTGGGTAACACTGAGAGATATTGTTTCTACTAAAAAAAAATGTATTTAAAAATATATGCATATATGTCGGGTGCAGTGGCTCATGCCTATAATCCTAGCACTTTGAGAGGCCGAGGTGAGAGGATTGCCTGAGCCCATGGGTTTGAGACCAGCCTGGTCAACTTGGCAAGATTTCATCTCTGCAATAAATAAAAAAATTAGCTGGACGTGGTGGTGCATGCCTGTAATTCCAGCTACTACGAAGGCTGAGGCAGGAGGATTGTCTGAGCCCAGCAGGTCTAGGCTGTGGTGGCTGGGAGAGTGCCACTGCACTTCAGCCTGGATGACAGAGTGAGATTCCGACTCAAAAAAAAAAAAAGAAGATATTTGACTGGGCACAGTGGCTCATGCCTGTAATCCCAGCTCTTTGGGAGGCCGAGGGGGAAGGATTGTTTGAGATCAGGCGTTTGAGACCAGCCTGGGCAACATAGAAGACCATGTCACTACAAAACAAAAAAATTAGCCAGGTGTACACCTGCGGAGTGCACCTGTAGTCCTCGCTACTTGGGATGCTGAGGGGGAAGGATCACCTGAGCCTAGGAGGTCAAGGCTGCAATAAGCTGTGATGGTGCCACTATACTCCAGCCTGGTGACAGAGTGAGACACTGACCAAAAAAAAGGAAAAGAAAAAGAAAAAAAGAAAGAAATGTGATGATCCCTCATGTTGGAGGTGTGGCCTGGTGGGAGGTTTGGGGTTCATGGGAGTGGATCCCTCAAGAATGGTTTGGTGTCATTCTCATGGGAGTAAATTCTCACTCTTAGTTATCTAAGAACTGCTTTTTGAAGAGCCTGGCACTTCCGCCCCTTTCTCCTCCTTCCTCTCTCCATGTGATCCCTGCTCCCCTTCACCTTCTGCCATGTGTGGAAGCTTCCTGAAGCCGCATCAGCTGCAGATGCTGGTACCATGCTTCCGATACATTCTGCAGAACCATGAGCGAACTAAACCTCTTTTCTTTTAAATTACTCAGTGTCAGTGTCAGATATTCTTTTACAGCAACACAAATGACTAAGAAGCTTCATGACAAATTTTTTTTTTTGGAGTCGGAGTCTTACTCTATCGCCCAGGCTAGAGTGCAGTGGCATGCTCCTGGCCACCCCAGCATTGACCTGCTGGGCTCTGGTGATTCTTCTGCCTCAGCCTTCCAAGTAGCTGGAACTACGGATGCACGCTACCATGCCTGGCTAATTTTTTTCATTTATTGTAGAGACGAGGTCTCGCCAAGTTGCCCAGGCTGATCTTGAACCCTGGGCTCAGGAAATCCTCTCACCTTGGCCCCTCAAAGTGCTGGGATTACAGGTTTGAGCCACTAAGCCTGGCCTCATGACAAATTGTTAGGTGCCTCCCTGTACCTGGGTGGCTCTGCCCTGGCAAGCTGGCTACCGCAGAGTCAGCTCTGTGGTTTGCCTCATTCCAGGGATTGGTTTTGGAAGCTGTGATGAAAAGTCCATGAATCAGTAGTTATCAATCTTGGGAGGGTCAGATTCTTAATTCTGTTTTTAAATACATGAGTAAATACATGATTTGGTACCCCAAACTCCTAATTCCAACAGTGTGTTTGGGTCTGCCTGACATCTGGGCAGTCCTCAGACACAGCATTTCTGTTGCTTCTCCACGGTGAGCCCTCTTGACTGGAGGGTCCCTGATCGTGGGGTGGGAAGGACACCGTGCCTATATCTAGTCACTAAATGGAGCCATTAAGTCTGGACTTCTTCTCTGTTCCCTGTATTTTCTCAGTGAAGCAATGTGGCAGTGGGATTACAGACAGCTTGGGGTTCGTGGAGATTCTTGCCCCAGAGGGATGCATGAAAATTGTCCCATATAGCAAACTACTCATAAAGGCTTCCAGCCCAGCAGTCATTTTCATCCTAGTACGGACGAGGAAACTGAGGTTCAAGGTCACACAGCCAGTAATGTAAGTCAACAGTCATTTATTCAGCACCCAAAGTCCATGTTAAATAAACACATAATGATCATTAAGATGTTACTAGGGGCTGGGGGTAGTGAATCATGCTTGTAGACTCAGCACTTTGAGAGGCCAAGACTGGAGGATTGCTTGAGCCTAGGGGTTTGAAAACAGCCTGGGCCACTTAGCAAGACATCGTCTCTACAATAAATTAAAAAAACTAGTTGGGCGTGGTGGCATATGCCTACAATTCCAGCTACTTGGAAGGCTGAAGCAGAAGGATCACCTAAGCCCAGCAGGTTGAGGCTGAGGTGGCTAAGATCGTGCCACTACATTCCAGCCTGGGCAACAGAGTGAGATTCTGACTCAAAAAAAAAAAAAAAATTACTATCGGTGGGCATGGTGACTCACTCCCATAATCCCAGCACTCTGGGAGGCCAAGGTGGGAGGATTACTTGAGGCTAGGGATTCAAAACCAGCCTGGGTTTGAACACAGTGAGAACCCAACTCTGTGTTTTAAAAAAATCTTTACAAGATGACTATCAGAGATTTTTGAAGTCTGGGCATCCTATACCCATAGTTGAGTCTGACCCTGGACTCCCATCAGAAGGACTGCTACAGGAAAGGGGCTAGGGGCATGGGTGGGTGACAGGAGACTGGAAACACAATAGAGTCCAAAGGTGGGTAAAAATATCTATGCAAATGCATGTCAGAGACAAGTAAAAATGTCCTGTGACTATATCCTATTTTATATCACCTAGGCTGCTTCTCCTAATGGACAACGACTTCCGCATTCATGGCAGAAGAGGACAGGCAGTTCATGATAGCTCTAATCTCACGGAGGCCACACTCGTGCTAGGAGATGCTTCTCTCTCCACTCACCTCTGCTGAGAAGGACCCTGGCTATCCACAGTAGCTATACCACTCCTCTCTTTTCACTTCTTTCTTTAACCACAGGAGACAGTCAGCTTTCACAACTCAGTAAAAGGCCATCCCTTCCCTGTAGCACACCCGCCACACTGGGTGGCTGACACAGGAGTCTTCATACCTCGGATAAGGCCTTACCTGGTATAATTTTTTTTTTCTTTTGAGTTGGAGTCTCACTCTGTCGCCCAGAGTGGAGTGCAGTGGCATGCTCCTGACCACCGCAGCCTCAACTTGCTGGGCTCCGGCGGTCCTTCCGCCTCAGCCTTCCAAGCATCTGGAACTACAGGCATGTGCTACCACGCCCGGCTAATTTTTTGATTTATTGTAGAGATGAGGTCTCGCCAAGTTGCCCAGGAGGGTCTCGAACCCATGGGCTCAGGCAATCCACTCACCTCAGCCTCCCAAAGCGCGAGATTACAGGCTGAGCCACTGAGCCCGGCTACCTGCTATAATTTTAAGTTGAGCAGGAAACAAGGTCTAGAGTGGTCATAGGCAATGGCATGGGAGTGAGGCTAGCATACATGAAGCTGAGTGAAATGTGGACATTTCACAAGGACACTGAAGTCACAATCGCAGTCCAGGAGCAGCCGAGGCACCAGGTCCAGGACCTTCCAAATGACTTATGCCTTGGAGATAGGGCCTAAACTTGAACAATTAGTGACTCGGTGGGCTGGGAGCCAGTGATCTGTATCAAGCAGTGGTTGCCAAGGTGGTTTATTAGTTATCAACCAACCACCTCTAGTCTGCTAAACTTCTTCCTCCTCTGAGGTTTAACCATGAAAAAGTTGTCACTCTTCTTCTGAAGTACCTGCCTGTAATTTGGGGATCTGAGCAAGAAGCCTGACCAATTTCCTTCTCCTCTTCAGCCTCCAAATGACTTAGATGAGCTGGGATCTTTAAATCTCAGGTCAGAGCAAGAGCCCCGCTACCTGAGCCCAGAGGCTTGGTCAGAGTCTCGGATGACTGCTTACCAGCTTGCTCTCTCCTAGAAGCCCAGGGAGAAGTGGCCACAGGCCTTTCCTTGGGCACGATCACGGAGATCTACTCCAGACTCCTGGGGTACCTTCCATGCTGGATGGGGTTTCTTGGCAGGAGAGGAAGTTGGGGATATTGAGAATGTCAGTGTCTGTCTGTCTAAGGGCCTGTGCGCCTGACATTCACCTTAGCTGCATCAGAAGAGGCCTTCTCTCTTGTCTTCCAAAAAAAGTGAGTAAAATCAAACCCACCTCTGTAGGTGCAAGTTTAGACAAGGGGGGAAAAAAGGCTTTTATGACTAAAAAACAAAATAAAAATCCTGCTAATCTAAAAAGGAGACACTATTCCTACATTTTTTTCCTATGTACCATAATTGACTTGCTTCTCAGGCTTTTGCTAAATACCCATTCCTCTTGGATTCTACCTTTTTCCTTTGGAGAAGTTTCAATTCCACCCCACACTGTAATCAGCATGCTTCCTTTTTCTCTCTTGTTGGCTTGGGTTGGTTCCAGGGATGGAGTCTCCCCCATATGCAGAGCAGTTGGGTGTGGGGATGGGGTGGATGAACACCAAATAGAGAGCTGACATGATTCCAGACACTCCAGGGGCCAAGGAAGAGAGAGGCTGGCAGAACCACCAACCTAATTCCCTGAATTCACACACTACAGCTCATCTCATTTACCACTGCCCATTAATCGAGATTTCAGTTTCTGATATGGTCACCCTCTCAGTTACCAGCAGCCAATAAGATCTGTAGAGGTTCAGTCCCACCTTGAATTAACCATCAGAGGCCAAACAAAGATGAGAAACATTGGGGAAGCAGCTAAGAGCCACCAAGCCAAGGAGGGGCAACTGGGGTATTTCAGCTAAGACTTCTAGGCCAAAGTAAAATCAGCGACTGGCAGATTCCTCTAGAAGCTAGAACACGGACACTGGTTTCCAAGTGCCCTTTTCCCAAAGGAAGTCATGTCTCACTTTGGTCCTTTAGTTTTTTTCAAAAAAAGAGGTGATGAACAAGCCCACAGGGAGGCTGAGAAAGAAAGCTATGAATTCTATCAAGTGTTTTGGAGTTTTCAGAAGCAACCATAGGTGAAAAACAGTAATTGCCTGGCTGCAAAGGATCTTGAGACCATCCTGTCCATTCTGCTGAATCAACAGACAAGATGTGCTCAGACAATCCTTGACTTTTGAAGGGCTCTCTTCTCTTATTATGGCCATTAAGAAAAAAAGGTCCAACAATGTCTTGTGGTTGGTCACCTAATGACCCTTGTACTCCAAAATTTCTTCCGTGTGTCTAAATTCCTTCCAACTGTACTCAAACCTATGCCACCCTTTTCTGTAGCTTGTCACTCTTTCCTCTATAATGAATATAATAAAATCATCTATTCTATCACATTCAGACAAGGAATATCAGCTACTTTTTTTTAAATCACCAAGGCCAGTAAAATAGGCTTGCAGACAGCCTGGGAAGTTTCGTTTAACAACCTTATCTCCAAAGTCTTGTCCCCTGTCGCCCCTGGCCTGCTCCCCATGAGGCTGAGGGAGGGCAGTAGAGAGGTCTGTCAATAAACTTCAACTGTAATGGCCCTACCCATTTCCTTCAGAGGAAATGAAACTAATGGAGAAAGATGTATTGATCATAAAGACCCAGTTTCAGAATCAGTCTCCTGGCAGTGAACCCTTTCAGTTAGCTGGGGTTAATGGCCTCTGCTTTCAGCTGTTGACCTGTTTGAGAGCTGTACATCTCACAATCAATGGAATAGCAAGCCTGCAGGGACACTACCACCTAGGCCGGCCAATGGGAAGGGAAAGCTCTGGGCTTTTTTCATAAAGCTAATCAGAGAAGGGGGGTGGGGATTACTGAGCTATTTGGGGACTTAGGCAGACCTTCCAGCTGAAGGCCTCCAATCTGCCAGGAGGCCCTCTTCCTCTCCTATCAACAAGACTCTATTTTCCAACCCATAAAGAGCCTATTAGGCAGCTCTCCTCAGGGGGTGGTTAGCAGGGAAAATGCTGTTTAGGTTTCCCGATGTTTTTATGTGGCAGGGCCCAGCAGCCTGTATGGGAGGCCTTGTTTTGTTCTTGTGAAAAAGGGGCTGGAGCTCTGGCCTCTGCTGTAGGGAGGCAGCAGTTTGTAATTGGGAAACCAGCCATTAGACCATGGGTGGTGACACAATAAAACACATTTCTCTTTGCCTCTGTTATAAGTCTCTCCAGCAGCTAGACAATGCCTTTCCTCCCCCAAGATCAATGAGCTGTAGCACAGAGGCACAGGTGGGAGTGTTTGCAGTGTAAAAAGAGCACATGCTTGGGAGCCAAGCTCTCACTAGCTGTGGGACCGTGGACAAGTTAATTATCCTAAGATTCACTTTCCCAATCTCTTAAATGGTGATAATAATACCTACCTTGTAGGATCGAATGATGATTAATAGCTGATAATGTATTTGAAGAGCTCAGCACAGTGTCTGGCATATATTAGGGACTTAACAGAAATAACACTTACACATACGCCCATGCATATTATCTGATCAATCTTTGTAATTTTCTAAGAATAAATGTCTGTAAGTTCCATGCTAATAGAAGTATTTTGAGACTGGGCACCAAAAGACCTAGATCTTTTCTCTGCTAAAATAATCTACTGCCATCTGGGAAGGTCTTGAGGAGTATATAGGATTTAGAGGGAGAGGAAAGCTTCCTAGATAAGAAAGGAGCAGAGATGGAAAACAACCAGTGATGGGTGACTGTTTTAGATGTCTACCAGAGAAGAAGACAGTTAGCATGGATTGTCGGGAGCTGGGCAGGCGAGTTTTGATTTGATCAAGAAGAAAGTGGGAAGTCACTGAGAAGCCCTAAGTAGAGGAGAAAAAGAGGAAAGCAACTTTTTCCACTGTCTGTCACTGTCATCTAGGTTGTCATTAGAGGGTGTGCCTTTCTGCTCAGTGGAGTTATCCAAGGAGAGGTGTGACAGCCCTGAGCAGGGTGTCTGCAGTCATCAACCACCGGGGAGAGGCTGGTAAGAACTGCCTTTTCCCTCTAAGATTCTCAGATCCCAAGTCATGAGCTACCCTGTGGAGCCTTTACTCTCCACCCTGCATCACTGCCCACTTGGATACATCCCAAGGGATTGTGTCTCAAAAGTCCTTGCTAAAAAGGGGCTGGAGCGCTGGCCTCTGCTAATAAGTAAACTGTTATTATTGCCTGAGAAACCGAGGATCAGAAGCTGCCTCTGTTTTACCCAGGGACAACAGCAAGTCAGGGACACGGTGATCCCAGAGTGAGGTCACAGGTGTTGACACGTAGCACAGTCCCCTGCCCATAGAAGATGCTTAGTTACTTTGGTCATGATTTTATTTTTATGACAAGATCCTCTCCAAGGCATTACCATTTCTGCAGGTTTTCATATACTTTTCCTCTGAAAGATGCCGTGGGTGGAGTGGAATGTAGGTTAGTGCTCGAACTAGCCACTCACTTTAATTTCATGTGTAAGGTGTCAGTCTCTGTCTGTCAGTCCAGGAGATATTGTTTTCTAGGATAGAGGTTCTACAGAGCACCGTGGGAATCAGGCACCCCTGGAGGAATAGTGTCGGTTGTGTGGAGTCTCTGCATCCCCGCAGAGGAAAGCCCAGTTGGCTTGGAGGCAAAGGTGTCCACTGAGCCAAAGGGGTTGTGTCCCTGTGGGGCACTGTGGAGGGTGGAAGGTGAACGCAGAGACGCAGTGAGCCCCCAGATGCCTTTCAAAGCTGGCAGCCTGACAGGGGATTGCTCCGTGGTTTGTCAAAGACAGGAAAGGTTCTGGGGGAAGATACAGAAAACTGCGAAAGCAGCGGCTGCTCCGAGGGAGGAAAAGAATGAAGCTCACTTATGAAAATGGTGTGTAACACCAGTGCCACGGTGTTCTCAAGACTTTTATGGAATCCTGCTCATGAATTCTCAGAACACAAGGTGGGTGGGACATCGTTGTTATTTTTATTTCACAGATGAGGAAAAGGAGGCAACAGAGAGGTTAGAAGACTTATTCAGCAACACTCATGAATGTATGAGAAGTGTGACTAGAAGCAGAGCTCTAAAGTCTATTGGGATCTCAGGAGGCAAAGGTACAGCGAGGGTGGGGGGAAGTTAATCTCCACCGCCGTACTTAGCCAGTGGGATTTAAAGCAGAGAGAGGGAACAGCTGCCACCCCACCCCACCCCACCCCACCCCACCAAAATTTTTAAAAAGAATCTGGGAAAAGCATGAAAATGAGGAGTCATTTCAGGTTGCAGATGACAACAGAGACTAATTTTTTTTCTCCTCCCATTTCCACCCCCTTTCTCTCTAAACCACTAGAATCAGCTAAAAATACTTAAACACAGATGATTTTTAGTTCTTCTGAAATGGTTTCAACCTAAAGCTACATGAGAGGCTCTGCCTGACTCACAGCTTGATGGGTCAGAGAAAACATACACAAACTGGACGGAGCCATCGTCACCCTTCTAGTACTCTTCTTGATAAGTAATTTATTAGCTAACCTTTATTAAGTGTTTACTAGGGGTCAGGCACTGGACTAGACATTTTATTTTATTTTTATTTATTTATTTTTTAGTTAGAACCTCACTCTGTTGCCCAGGCTGGATTGCAGTTGCATGCTCACAGCCACCACAACCTCGGCCTGATGGGTTCAGGCAATCCTTCTGCCTCAGCCTTCCAAGTAGCTGGAACTACAGGCATGCGCCATCACGCCCAGCTAATTTTTCTTGATTTATTGTAGAGATGAGGTCTCACCAAGTTGCTCAGGCTGGTCTCGAACCCATGGGTTCAGGCAGTCCTCTCACCTTGGCCTCTCAAAGGGCTAAGATTATAGATGTGAGCCACCATGCTGAGCCTGGACTAGACATTTTAAACATAAATGATCTCATTCAATCCTTTCTCAGTCCTTTGAGGCAGGTGCCATCATTTCTCTCATTGCACTAGTGAGGAAAGTGAGGCTTGGAGAAATGGTAGAACCTGGCTCAGGTCACACAGAGAGGAGGATGTGGCACTCTGGCATGTGCTAAGTCACTGGATTCCCTGTCCTCCGGAGTCAGGAAGGGAGCAGACGAATGTCAGTACTGGCAATGGCCACTCTGAATCGGGCAATGCGAGGCCGAGTGACCATGTTCCACAGGGACTTTCTACAAAACATGATGGCGCTGCTGTCTCAATCCATCCTTGATAGTTTGTTCACTCATTCATTCGATTAAACATTCCTTTCACAAGCATGTATTAAGTCAAGCTCCATTGCCAGATACAGTGTTAAGGGTAAGCTCCGTTGCCAAACATTGTGTTAAGGGCTACGAATAAAAAGACAGAGAAATGGTGCTCTTGCCCTTAAGGGAAGCCATCATGCCACCACTTCAACAAACAGAGCTGGGAGAGGGAAGGAAGCTACATTAGCAAAGTACCTATTATGGGGGGGTACAATTTACAGGTATCAATTCATGTAATTCTTAAACCAATTTGGTGGGATGGGCATTACTGCCTCCATTGTGCACATGATGAAAATTAGGAACACTATTCTTTTTTTTTTTTTTTGAGTTGGAGTCTCACTCTGTCACCCAGACTGGAGTGCAGTGGCTGCTCCCGGCCACTGTAGCCTTGACCTGCTGGGCTCCGGTGATACTTCCGCCTCAGCCTTCCAAGTAACTGGAACTACAAGTGCACGATACCACGCCCAGCTAATTTTTTATTTATTGTAGAGATGCGGTCTTGCCAAGTTGCTCAGGCGGGTCTCGAACCCACGGGCTCAGGCAATCCACTGACCTCAGCCTCCCAAAACGCTGGGATTACAGACTGAGCCACCGAGCCCGGCTTAGTAACACTATTCTAAGGCAACTCATTGAGTCAGTGATGCATCTGGGATCAATTTTCTTTTCTTTTTTTGGCAGGGGGAGGATTAATTTTCAATGCCATGTTCTTGTCAGCAGTCCCACTCAGGACACACCTCCCCTACTGGATGATAGCGGTCAATTTCAATAAGGAGTATGTGAGTAAACAGAAATAAGTCCTGGATTTGGAGAATTAAGCTGAGGGGTTTTTTTTTTTTTAAACAGGAAGATGGATTACTATCATGTGATTCTTGGGCAGATCTTTGAAGGAAGAGAGGGGAGACACCACTGAAGAGAAATCATCCTCTGCCGCTTCCGTCTGGCCTAATGACACTTTTGGAAATAACTGAAATTCTTTCAAATCAAATTCTTTCAAATCAAAAAGTTCTACCAGAGGAAATATTGTCATGGCAAAAACTCCTGTGCAGTCCAATCCACTCTGCTTGTCACTTATCTCAAGAGATCTTCATAGAGACCAAAATCTAGGCTAGCAAAACTGGACAGTCCTAGAGCTCACAGTTGAAAGAGGTGATCAGTAAAATTATGTATTGGATACAATGGGGCAAGAGAGGAATCAGTAAGTGTTGCAGGCATTCAGAGAAAAAGATATTGGCTAGTTTAGATACCTGCTGCCATCCAGGATTCAACATAAAACATCCTATCCTACTTTTAAAGATCTTCATCAGTTGGGCGTGGTGGCTCACCCCCGTAATCCTAACACTTTAGGGAGGTGGAGGCGAGAGAATTATCTGAGTCCAGGTGTCTGACACCAGCCTGGTCAACTTGACCAGATCTCGTCTCTACAATAAACCAAAAAAATTAGTTGGACGGGTGCGGAAGGATCACCTGAGACCCAGCAGGTCAAGGCTGGGGTGGATGTGAGTGTGCCACTGCACTCCAGCCTGGGCAACAAAGTGAGATCCCTACTCAAAAATAAATAAATAATAAAGATCTTCATCACCAGAAACATGTGCAAACTCCTTACCACTACACCCTGAGTCTTCCATAACTTCTCTCCTGTCTCCCTCTTCCGCTTCACTCTTAAACATTCTGCTCCCTGACTCTTGTTCCACACTCAAAACCTTTCTGTTGGTTCCTTTTTCTGCAAGGTCAACTCCACTCTAAGTGATCTGACTAGTTCCTGCCTATCCTTTAATACGTTGCTTGGGTTTTGTTTCCTCCAGAAAGCTGCCCCTGCCTGGGCTGGGCACCCATAACAACCTGTACCTGGTTATACTATGACACATTGGTAAAGAGGTGGCTAGCTCAGAGCCTAGTACAAGGTCTGTGTTCCACAGCCACCGGGTGACCCCTCAGCCCCCATCACTAACTGCCCTCCCCAATTTTTCCTAACTCTAAGGTGAAGCCTACTTTGGGATTCTCCTTTGGTGAAACAGCTCTTGGCCGATGCTTTGGAGATTTACTCTGCAGCTAAAATCCCAGGATATTCAACTCTGTTTGTTCTAACACTGCTAAGTTTCTCAGAGAAGTCAGGCTCAGTTTCCTGAAATGATTTGCTGCTTCCCCTTTTATGGGAGTACTTTATATATTATAAATGGGACTTTACCAACCTTGCCAGGAAGTGAGAGGGGTCTGAAACTCTCCAGGCAGCCATTTGTCTGCTGGCCTAACCACAGTCCCCAGACCATCTCTACCTTGCCACATCTTCCCCTTCCTTCTGTGCCTCTGCTCCTAGAGCTCAGGGAATCTGGCAACTTGAACTTTGGCAGGCGGTAAACACACCAAAGCGCTTGCCAGACGAGGAGCCCCAAGGAAGCCTTCACTCAAAGGAGTGGCTGAATTTTTAAAAAATGTCTTGTCTTCCCATTGTGCTTCTGAGCACTTAGAACCCTTACACCTCATAAACCCCCCTACTTCAATGCCTTAGTAGGGAAGGAAACAGGGTTTGAGAGGCAACTATTAATTTCATATTATGAAGTAAGAAAGTATAGCCCATTTGTCTAATACCACACAGCCTGAAATAGCTAGATTTCTCAGATGTGTACTGCCTCAGTTCATTTGGGCTTCTATAACAAAGTACCATAGACTAGGTGTCTTATGAAAAACAGAAATGTATTTCTTACAGTTCTGGAGGCTGGAAGTCTGAGATCAGGGTGCCAGCATGAATGAGTTCTTGCGAGGGCTCTCTTCTAGGTTGAGACTGCTGACTTCTTGTATCCTCACAGGATAGGAGGGTGAGAGAGCTCTCTTTTTAAGGGCACTATCCCATTCATAAGAGCTATGACCTTCCTGACCTAATCACCTCCCAAAGGCCTCACCTCCTAATACCATCACTTTAGAGGTAAGAATTTCATATGAATGTTGGGGGCACACAAACATTCATTCCATTCCATTTACTGTGACGTGTCCAGTATTGCATTGGGAACCCCTAGGTGTGACAGTAAGAGTGTGTGTGTGTGTGTGTGTGTGTGTGTGTGTGTGTATGCATGTGTAGGCCAATAATTTGGTTTTGGGATCTGATACTAGTATATATATTAAGATATGATATTTAGGATGGGATGCTCACAGAATTTCAGGCCTTGGAGTCTAAGATCACTTAGTTCAGTTCTCTCATCTTACAGAAGAGGAACCAAGATCCGCAGAGGTGATTTGACGAGGAGAGGAAGCCAGGTCTCCTAACTCCCAAACTGTGCTCCTTGCACGTTATGACTCTGTTATTTTCACTTAGACTGTCTTGCTCAATTTCCTTTTATCTAGTGCAACCTCTTGGGCCCGTTCTAATTAGCTGAGAGGCCTTGGGACCCCCTGCATAGGAAGCAGCTCAAGAGATGACCCTTGGCTTGGCCTTGGCCCCACAGTGTGGTTATTCCTTATTTAGATCTTAGCCCTCCTGCTCTGTGGTCCAACTTCCTTCTTTGACTTCTTCCATGTTGGTTGTCCCCAGGGCCTACCATGGCCCCCCACATTGAGGCACCAAAGTCTATGATAACAGTTAGAACCATCAGTGATATGAAGGAAATGGCACCTTCCCTGGACTTTAGGAACCAGACACTGGGAATAAACGGGGTGCAGAGGGGATGAGGCAGGAAAAGAAGGAAGTGTGAGAAGAACTGTGTATCTGGCACTGTGCTAGCCATGTTTGCTCATATAACAATATCTTACTTAATCTTCAGGGCAGGTCTTGGAGGCAAATTGGAAAGACCAAGAAACAGGCATGGGGCGGGGGGCAGCATTAGGCTTCAGCTTACAAACATGCAAGCTTAAGAATCCAGTCCAGTCACTGGCTCTAATTATGGAGACACAGTCAGTTCCACATTTCTGGAGCACAATGAGGACCTGTCTCAGCTCCAGGTAGCTCTGCATGGGTTTCAAGGCCAAAAGCTCTTGAGGTTTTTCCACACAGCTCATTCTTATTGCCGCATTCAAATGCCACCCCTGAATGCAGACAGCCTTGATTCCTTTCAGGCCAACACATGGTAGTGTTTATGCCTAAATCGGGCTTGATTCCTTCCGTCTTAATTTGTTGACCCTCTTCCATAGCCAGCTCGCGAGCTGCCCAGGAACACCTGTGTCCAGTGCCCTCTGTGGTAATGGGAAGAGGGACAAAGATTTGGGTACATAAGACTGTTGCAATTAGCTCCAAGCCCCAGGAAACAGACAGTAAATTAATCAGTGAGCAAAGCAAATTACAGTATAATTAATTACCTATGTTTATACCAGGTTTGCCTTTAGCTATGAGTTTTTCTTTTTTTCTAAATATAAATCCAGTCTTAGAATTATAGGACCTTAAGCCTGAGTTGATAAAGCCTAAATTGACTTCTGTCGCCAGTTCAGAGGAGGATCCCACATGAGTCACTTGTCACTTCTCTCTGCCTTGCTTCCTTCTTGACTGATAAAGCCTCCAGGGGTGGGGGGGAGAGGAAGAGATAATAGCTCAGGGCTGAGAACACTTGGTATATGATTTGAGAGCAGAAGGCATGCCTTTCTCTGCAGAAACTTTTTCAAGGCTTTTCTGAAGCTGCCTGGACAAAGATGCTTGATGCCAGACCAGCACAAGTGACCACACATGTCCTCTGGTTCAGTTGTTCCCTTGTTCCCTCTCCCCTGGCAAACCCATAACACAATTGTCACTTTTCTTTCTTTTTTCTTTTTGAGTTGGGGTCTTGCTCTGTTGCCCAGGATGAAATGCACTGGCATGATCATAGCTCACCACAGCCTCAACTTCCTGGGTTCAATCAATCTTTTCACCTCAGCCTCCAGAGTAGCTGGGACTACAGGTGTATGCCACCATGCCCAGCTATTTTTTTTTTTTTGTAGAGATGAGTTCTCACTATGTTGTCCAGTCTGGTCTCAAACTCCTGGGCTCAAGCAGTCACCCAAAGTGCTGCAATTATAGGCATGAGTCACCATGCCTGACCCTCACTTTCCCTTTTTAAAAAAAAAAAAAATAGTATGAGCCGGGCTCGGTGGCTCAGCCTGTAATCCCGCGCCTTTGGGAGGCTGAGGTGAGCGGATTGCCTGAGCCCGCGGGTTCGAGACCTGCCTGGGCAGCGAGACCTCATCTCTACAATAAACCAAAAAATTAGCCGGGCGTGGTAGCGCGTGCCTGTAATTCCAGCTACTTGGAAGGCTGAGGCGGAAGGATCGCCGGAGCCCAGCAGGTCGAGGTTGCGGTGGCCGGAAGCGGCCACTGCACTCCAGTCTGGGCGACAGAGTGAGACTCCAACTCAAAAAAAAAAATAGTATGTTCAGATCCTTTCCACAGAAGGCTACAAGCCAAAAAATCAACTGCTATCCGGGTTATCTGAGTCTTCTGTGTAGACAAGGAGGGAAACTGAGAGGCTGAGAGAGGGGAGAGTCCTTGCACTTCTGATATAACCAAGTTCATGGTAACGTGTAGTTTGAGAGCGACTGGGTATTCACTTTCATTGAATATGCCTAAGAGCTCTGGGACTTCTTCAAAGCCCACAAAGATGTATTCAGCATTGAGCCATGAAAGGGGAGGATCACGTAGTCTGACTTCTCCATTGCATGGTGCAGGGAATGGAGAATTAGAGAAGAAAAATGACTTCCTTAAGGTCACAGTGAGTTAGTGCAGAGCTTACCTTAGAACCAGAACTTACGAATCCTTGTCAGGTGCCTATTCCACCACTCTGACCTGTGCCTTCTTTCCACTTTTTTTTTTTTTTTGAGTCAGGTTCTTACTCTGTTGCCTAGGCTGGAGTGCAGTGGGACGATCACAGCTTATCACAGCTAGGTCTTAGGTGATCCTCCCTCCTTAGCCTCCCAAGTAGCTGGGACTACAGGTATGTGCCACTAAACCTGGCTAATTTTTTGGATTTTTAGTAGAGACTATGTTGCCTAGGCTGATCTCGAACTCCTGAGCTCAAGCAATCCTCTCACCTCAGCCTCCCAAATTGTTGAGGTTACTGGCGTGAGCCACCGTGCCTGGTTCTTCCACCCTTTTGATTGGGTACTGTACAGCTCTGGAGGAAGGACCAAGCCCGTGGTGCAGCTAGGGTTCTAGTCCTGGCTCTGTCACTAATTGTGTGACTTTGGGCAAGTCCCTCAGCCTTCTGTCCCTCAACCTTTCAGGGATCATGGAAAATAAAAAGGGACTTGCATGGATCTCAAAGGCCCCTTCCTGTTCTAATAGCCTGTGAGTTTCTCTGTGTTATGGAGTCTCTTCTCTTTCTAACTCACCTGAGGGAAAATGTTGGGCTGTTTCCCTCACCTCAGATTACAAGAGTGAACAAAACAGAGCTGTGGGCTAATCATGAAGAGTGGCCCGTAGGAAGAAAGGGTGCTATGCAGAACCCTTGGTAGGAACTGATGCCAGATACCAAGGCAGATCTCACACTTGCAATATCCAATGCAATGTAAAGCAGCTGTTTCATACTCCAGCTCAGCTACAGGCGGCAGCCTCAAGCTCCCTCTGCCTCATTCCAACTTCAAGGAACCAGATTATTTGCTCTCCAAGCCACTCCAGCTCAACTATAGGCGGCAGCCTCAAGCTCCCTCTGCCTCATTCCAACTTCAAGGAACCAGATTATTTGCTCTCCAAGCCACTCGGGCATGGTCTGACCCCTCCAGCTGTTCTTCCAGATGTAACACATCTAGGAGTTTGGGTTCCCCTCAATTGTTATTCTGTGTTTAGTAACAAAGACCTCAAAAGAATGATTCTTCAGGAAAAGGAGGTGCCAGTTTTAGCTTATCAGGAAGACCATTTCCTTGAGGAGAAGAGAGAAGTCTGAAAAACCCATCTTCACTTCTCGAGCGACAGCGATATGCCAGAAAGGCATCCTCCTTTATTCCCAGGAACAGACTCATTTCCCCTGTAGCGTGTCTTTCTTAGAAGTGGAGGATAAACTTTGGAGTTCCCATCACTACTGTCTGTAAAACCATTCCCTTAGAGCGGTACCGGCCAAAACACAAACCAATAGTCACATTCTAAGCAAAATGAAACATTCAGTTCCTCATCACGCTGGCCACATTTCAGGTGGTGGTGGCTACGGTGTCACACAGTGCAGATACGGAACATTCTACCATCACAAAACATCCAGTTGGACATCACTGCACTAGAATGTGAGTTCCACAAGGGCAGGGCCTGTGCCTTGTTCATTTCTAGATCTCAAGAGCCTAGTTCATTTCTAGATCTCAAGCCCATAGTGGACACTGATTTGTTGAATGACTTTATTGAATTAATGGGTAGGCAGGTCAGATACTGAAGTACTGGTACAAGAATGTTAATCATTCAAAATTTCTTCTAAGAAACTCAGATTTCTCCCTAGTGTCCTTTTCCCCTTCCTTCCTTCCTTCCTTCCTTCCTTCCTTCCTTCCTTCCTTCCTTCCTTCCCTCCCTCCCTCCCTCCCTCCCTCCCTCCCTCCCTCCCTCCCTTCCCTTCCTTCCTTCCTTCCTTCCTTCCTTCCTTCCTTCCTTCCTTCCTTCCTTCCTTCCTTCTTTCTTTCTTTCTTTCTTTCTTTCTGACAGGATCTCACTCTGTTGCCCAGGCTGGAGTGCAGCATGCGATTATAGCTCTCTAGCGGTCCTCCTGCCTCAGCCTCAGTCACCCAAGAAGCTAAGACTACAGACACACACCACCACACCCAGCTAATTTTTTGTAGAGACAGAGTGTCCTTATGTTGCCTAGGCTGGTCCCAAAATGTTGGAATTACACACATGGGCCACCAAGCATGGCCTCCTAGTGTTCATTCTTGAAGAAGTTTTTGAGCATTCATTGGTATTTCCCTAGGCTGGGTGCTAAGAGGGATACGAAAAACAACAATAAGAGGCAGTTAAATGTACTGGAAGGAACAGAGAGAATTGGGGAAGAAAAGACCTAGGTTTTGGTCCAAGTTCCAATCAGAAGGACAAGTGGGGGTGAGGAAATGGGGTGAGTCAATTAGCCTTTTTGAGTCTCAGTCTCTTCAGCCATAAAATGAAAGTGATAATACTATCTATCCTCAAGGGGTTGCTTGGATGGATCACATGAGATAATGTAACAGAAAGCACTCTGGAAACTATAAAAGAGTTAGATGTGTGTGTGTTATTGACCTTGCCCTCAAGTTGCTTTTGAGTCCCACTGCCATAATCCTCAAGAATATTTTGCTATCTCTTTTGACTGCTCTCCCTGCCTTGGGATCATTACTTCAATCCATCATGCAAACCTCCAAGGAAATAATTCCGCTAAAATACTGCTATGATCATGCCTATTCTATAAAGACTAAACTGGCTCCTTACCGCCTATAACATCAAGAGCAGACTTTTTCTAGTATTGGGCATTACCATAAGCCCCACTTGCTTAGGAAGCTTCTATTTCATGATGATTAGATAGTACCTTCTGGAGGCAAGTCTTATTCCTGTTACATGTGCCCCATGCCCCACCCATGCCTTCCTTCTTCCACCTTTGCAAATTGCACCTGCTCCCTTGAGTTTCCTGTCTCTAACCCCAGATCCTAATAACTCTGTCATTCTTAGTGCCAGTCTTGCATTGTATATCCCACAAGGGCTTGTTCTCTGATTGTTTCATGAGTCTTACATCCTCAACACTAGACAACACTCAAAGAGAGTTATTGTGCCTAGGAAGTGCTTGGCACCTCAGGAGTACCCAGGGATGGGACAAGATGGTTGGTCCTGAAGGCCTGGATTAGATGGAGCCAGATAGAGGGTGGGGCAAGAAAGAAAATTTGGTTTGAAAAGACAGTTTAGCTTTGCACAGGGGTACTCCACTTTTCTGTCAATAGAATTCCTGTTTTAGTATTAAAAATGTGTTTATGAAGTTATAACAAATTCCTGCTTCCACCCCTTTTAATACTTTAGGTGGATATTATTTCAGCCCAATCAATGGAACACAGAGTTTTAGTTGCTTGCGGCTTTACTTTGGAGATCTGACTTCTCTTGGTTGCAGCAGTTGGTCTCACCCTGGATCACCCTGGACTCCACTATTCATCTAGAGGCTTTGCTCCCTGGAGAAGGCTGATGGGCTAAGATGAAGTATAGCAATGATGGGTGTGATGTGGAGCCCAGTTTCCTAAAAGCAGCATCCCAGGGGAAAGTGGAGCACTGTGATTGGCCAAGATGCTCCAGGAAATCGAGCCCAGGCTCCTAATCTACTGCAGACAGCCTGGGTGTGTGGGCCCAATGTCATTCCCTTCATAATAAACACCATGGTCCCAAGGGAGAGCAGGTTGCAACCAGGCAGCACTGCCTGTGTGAGGCCTCAGCCAGCACAACAGTTCTGGCTGAGTATAAACAGAGTGCTCAATTAAAACACCTAATTATAGGGCAGGCTGGAGCCAGGGGGTGGGCTTTGTTGGTGGCCCCGAAGCCAGCTGCTGGCCAGGCTGCCAGCATCTTCCTGGCCAGCCACAACCGGTCTCAGACTGGAATGAGCCCCATGTGGATAGATGAGAAGAGGATCGAGAGGGCAGAGAGAGAGAGAGAGAGAGAGAGAGAGAGAGAGAGAGCTCAACACACCTCACTGCTTCTTAGCTCCTAGGACTGTGGAGAACATTCTCCCAAGGAACATTCTGGGGGCTTCTGGGAGGACGCTCCTCAGTGCAAGAGAATTGGGATTTCATTTTTTGGGGACCCAGTTACCTCATTTACAGGCAGAATAATGTCTATTTTACAGGACGATGATGAGATAAACACTGCCAGGTGTAACTTGAAAGCTCTTTGCTCTTGGCCAAGACCTGCAATAGATTATGTACTTTCCCAAAAAGTGAGAGGCAGGAAAGCATTGTGAACAACATGGCCCAAAACCCAGGCACGTAGTACACAATACACAGTTCTTCCGGCTCGCCTGCAGGTGTTCATCCCTCTTGTCACGCACTGAAATACCGATGTTCACTTACCTCTACCTCAGTTATCACATGGTCCGTGCTTAATGCCCCTTCCTCAGTGATACTGATAAGAAAATGAGTTTCTGTATTTTATCTCCTACAGTCTTTAAGCATGTTCACACAGTTGCCTATTTTTCCAGCCTTCCTAAGTTGGCAACAAGAAGGGTAAGCATTTGAATCTTAGTGATGGAGAATGCGGGCTCTATGTTCAAGTGATTTATTTCCAGCTCCCCTCCGATGACAGTGGTAGAGCTTGGACTAGGATCTTAAAGCACAAGTAGTCAGTATTGTCCTGGGTCTGCTAGGTTAGCCTGCAGTACATCACTGAAAATGGGTGCTCTGGAAATGCAGAACTGATGTTAACAACCACCAGGAAGCGTCTGGATTCTCAGCTTCTCCAGAATCATTTCATGAGGCTTCTTTGGGAAGAATCCCTTTTCACTCTATATAGATAGATAGGGATTTGGCCGCTTGCCTCGTGGAGAGTAAAATAATTAGTCACATGCCCTTAGCACACATAGTACTGGCTGTGTGGAGGTCATTGAAGCTTTGGAGGTTCAGGTCAAAAGCACAACAGCAGCATTCTGTGGAGGTACCTGAGTGTACATTGTACCTGTGAATATAGAAAACACCTGGCCCTTCCCAACCAGCCCAAGCAATAAGAAAGGCTGGAGTTCTGCCATTGAACCCTCTCTCAACAGTGGGCAGCCAGCATTGACGAGCCTATTCCTGTAGCCCAGAAAGTTTCTGACTGAGAACCAGGTGTCATACTCATAAACACACTGACCACAGGGGCATGAGCCTTGGCTCTACTAGTTACTAATTGGGATTTGGAGAAAACCTCTTTGGGCATTGGTATCTCATCTATAAAAGTGGATTAATACTGATTACCGACCAGGTGCGGTGGCTCATGCCTATAATCCCAGAACTTTGGGAGGCTGAGGTGAGAGGATTGCCGGAGCTCACAGGTTCAAGACCAGCCTGAGCAATTTAGCGAGACCTCACCTCTACAAGAAATCAAAAAATTAGCTGGGCATGGTGGTGCACACCTGTAGTCCCAGCTACTTGGAAGGCTGAGGTGGAAGGATTACCTGAGCCCAGTAAGTCGAGGCTGCGGTGACCGTGAGCATGCCACTTAGCTCCAGCCTGGGCAACAGAGTGAGACTCCACCTAAAAAAAATACTGATTACCCCACAAATAATGCTTACTTCTTTAGAGTTAGTAGACAATGTGCTACAGCGGTCAAACCATGGATTCGAGATGGACCAGACTTGGATTTAAATCCTATTCCACTATTCACTAGTTGTTAGACCCTTGGGCAATTAATTAAATATAGCTAACACTCAGTTTCTCATCTGACAATAGAGAACAGTGACACTACATAGAGCGGTGTTGGGAGGTTTTTACTGACACAGTGCCTTGTGCATAGCGGGGTGGGCACTCAATACACTTTATCAGTTAACATCACAGAGATGCAAAGTACAATGCAAATGCAAACAATTATAATTATTTTCTAGGTTTTGAGCTAGTGTTGCCAATACAGGAAGTGCTTTGCATACGGAAAATGCATAATAAGTCTCTGCTACACGTAATTATGGCATCTGTACAAGCAGTTTCACTCTGGAATGCAGCTCAGAGATTAGTATCATTTGCAATAACGACATTCCAGGCTGCCAGCCCCACAAATTAGACACCAACTAAAGACATGCAGTACATGATTCAGCTGTATCTCAGGAGAGAGCTTCTGATGACAGACAAAGCCACAAGGGAACCAATCTGAGTACTTTCAATGTGTCAACAGAAGGCTCTTTCTCTCACGGTGACAGTACACACACATGTGTTGTCTGGTGACAGTACACGGTGACAGCATACATACGCACTATACAGGACCTGGCTCCCTTGGTTATGCAAATGTTCTCCATGTGGGCACAGTAGAAGCTGAGGGCTCTCCTTCCCTCCTTTCTTCCCAGTTTCCTAAAAACAGCATACTTGCTCCATCTAAATGGCAAATCAGTATTAAGCACTAGTGTGTGCAAGGGACCCAGGGCCTATGACATATTTTGGGGCCACTAGAGGCTTAGAGTTGGGTGGGAAGTGGGCCTTGCATTGAGCCTCACATCACTGTGATCCTTGGATGGATCTTCACAAAGCTCTTTTGTCTTGTTCTGGGTTCATCTACTGTGGACAGGGAGGAAATGGAAGGATTCAGAGTCAAGGAGAAGATTAAAATGTCAAGAAATGGTTTGTGATAATAAATTGCATACACTTAAATTATTTAGCCCAATGTAAAGAAAGCTGAGATTAAATGACATTTAGCAGGCTGTTCTTCATTTTCACTGAGGGAAGAGAAGCGAGAATTAGGCTGCTGCACAAGGACCTGGTTTGGAGTCTGCCCCGTCCACAGGGGCAACTGGGATGAAACTAAATGGGATGTATATTGATAGTTATTGAAGGTGGATGAGAATACCTGGGGCTCATTCTACTGTTTTCTCTACTTTTGTGAATATCTGGTGATTTCCTCAATAAAAAGTTAAAACAATGAAGGGAAGAGGGCAGCTGCAACCCAACTCCAGCCTACTGCTGTAGCACAACGACAGTCTGGAGTTGTCCACACCGATTTTTTTTTTTTGGAGTGATGAAATTCATCAGTTTCGAACCACCGTGCCAAGTCGGTCTACCTTTTCTTATTGGCCATGGTGAATTTTAGCCAGCTCAAGGGAAATATTCTTGCTCTCCACTTGCGTTCCCTTAATGATTTCATACCTGCTGGTTGCTTAAGTGTTTGTCATGTGTTGTATTATGCTCTTTACCTGCATTGTGTCATAACAATCAGCTTATCATTGCCATCTCATTTCAAAAATGAGGAAACAGGCTTTGAGAGGTTAAATAGGCTCATGACTATAATCTCAGCACTTTGGGAGGTGGAGGCAAGAGGATTGCCTGAATCCATGGGTTTGAGACCAACCTGGGCAACTTGGTGAGACCTTGTCTCTACAATAAATAAAAAAAAAATTAGCTAGGTATGGCGGTGCACACCAGTGGTTCCACCTACTTGGAAGGCTGAGACAGGACTACCTGAGCCTAGCAGGTTGAGGCTGCGGTGGCTGTGAGTGTGCCACTGCACTCTAGCTTGGGCGACAGAGTGAGACTCTAACTCAAAAATAAAAAAAAAAAAAAAGAGGTTAAATAGCTTGCTCAAGGAAATGTACAGATTTTAGGTCAGTTGGTGGGTCAGTGGGTAGTAAAGGCAGGATTTGAATCCAGGCAGTCTGACTCCAGAGTCCCTCTCCACTCTTGTACTAAGAAGCCCAAACTTTGACATCTTCCTTTTGCTCTTTCCAGATGAATAGCTCTAAAATTTTCATTGTGTCTCTATAAAGAAAGTTTTCCAACCTTTTCATCACCCCAATGGCCTTCTCCAGATCTTCTCCAACCTTGGATTTATCTTTTAATGTACAGGTGCCCAAGCCACCCAGCATCACTCCAGTTGCTGACTCTATGGCTTATAAAGAGCCCATACAAATATGTTATCTCATTTCATTCTCACAGCAGTCCCAATAGGGGGCTCAGACAGGTCAGATAATTGTCCAAGTTCACAAAACCAAGGCCTAGCTCTGCATCACTTATTCTGACTATTTTCTCCCATCCTATCTAATGCTGCTTCTAGCTCTAGAGCTCAGCATTGTCCTCGCAGGGAGCCCTTCTTAACATTTTCTAAAGCCTACTGGCCCGTGGCATCAGGACAAGTCCACTCTACTTGTTCTGGGTCTATTCATTCATTCTATTCCCAATGCACAAGTTCTTGCTAGGGTAATTTCAGGGGTTCTGTTGGCTGCTGGTTTTGCTCTTCTTCCCATTCCACAATTCCCAATCCATCCTCCACTGAGACTAGAATAATCTTTCTAAAATACTAACTGGCTTATGCCAGTGTCTTGTTGAAAATCCTGCAGAGGCTCCCAAAACCCTGGTCACAGCCTGAGCTGGCTCCAGTCAGCCCAACTGCCTCTCCTGTGGCAACCCCCACCACACAGTCTCCCCTTCAGGCAGGAGCCTCTTTAGTTGCCCATACGTACCCTGGAGTTCTCTCTGTTGAACCTTTGCCCGTTTTGCTTTTTCTGCTGGGATTGTCCATATCGCCTCTCTTCTGTCTAAAGGAGAACTTCAAGACTAAGCCAAGACTTCATCTCCTGAGTGAAATCATCTGAAAACTTCCTTTGTGATTGACAACCCCTCCCACACTCTAATTATCACCCCCAAAGGACTATAAGCTCTTTGGAGATGAGGCTCCATATCTGTTTAACTTTGTGTCTTCAGAATCGAGCACACAGTTAATGTCCTGAAATGTTCCTGAAATTAAGTGCAGGAATGGATACATCCTCCCCTCTCTGTTCCCACCCCAGAAAGCAGAGAGGTTGTCTTTGGAGGTCTTACAGACTATATTATTCTTCTGTCAGCACTTGTCAGTCTTATCTCTAATTATTTCCTTCTGTCTCTACTTTTTCCCACTACATTGGGAGACTACTCCTATCTTAGACTCTGAAACCTTCAAGGGTAGGAGGCACAGGTCTGAGCCCAAAGTCCAGCACAAAAGTGTTTAGTGAATTGAATGAATGAAGTGACTCCCAGATCCTTGCTCTTCCTTGTCCAGGTTAATGACCCAGAGGCAGCATTTTTTACTCACATAACTTCTGCCTCAGTACATGGTCTGAAGCCCCCCTCCACCTGCCACCCACTCACGTCTCAGGAGATCCTCCCCGGGTCTACCCTTCTGGCATGGAACCTCCCCACCAAAAGAGCTCTGTGTCACCCACAGATGTGCGAGTTTCACTCTGAACTTCCTTTCTCAGATCATTTATTAAAATGCAGAAGCAGCCCAGGCTCATTATCAGTCACTGTTAAAACTCTGTCCCTCTCATAGTCCCTGGGCCTTGGCCTACCCCCTCAGCCTGGGTTGCCATCTGTGTAGTGTGTATCTTTCTGTCACATAAGGGTGGGCAAGGAGCCTTCATCTAACCATTCATCTGCCCACCCACCCATCCATTCATCCATCCCACACGTGTTGAACATCTGAGAATGAGAAAGACGAGGCCTTGTGCCAGGCTCTGGGAACGTCAGTGATAGACAAAACATAGTCCCTGGCCTGAAAGAGTTCAGTTGAGACAGAAGACAAACAGGGAGTAAATAATCATAATGCTCGTGACAGATATGCTTCCCCTGGTCATTTAAGGCATGCAGGCGCATCACCAAGGAGAGAATAACTCCGCCCATGAAAGGGACAGGATTTGAACTGGGCCTTGACTGATGAATGGAAGACAAAGAGGGGGAACAGCAGGTGCGAGGGGGGAAGAGATTCAAGTCAAGAGGTGGCCCACAGGGGTCAGGGAGGGTGTGGCAGGGGAGACAAAGCTTACCCATTTGTATTTGCTCACTGGGGGAAAACTTTCATTTTAAAAAAGCTGTAGGTCAATAATATTTTCTTTGTAAATGAAGAAAGGCATATTGGTTATGGCCTTCCCTCTGCTGAGAGGAGAAGCCAAGGCCTCTTCTCCAAAGCTGTGGAAACAGCCTGAAAAGGAACCCATTCTGTCACCCAACATTTCTAGTACCGGACATATGTATGTAGGTGTTTGTGGGCTTGTAATCATCTCCCCCAGTATTTTATGCTGCCTGAGATCAGAGACTGCTGTGATTTGTGTTGAAGTCCAAGAGCCTTGAACAATTTCTGGTACATAGTAAGCACCCCATAAATACTTGCTGAATGAATTCATTGGATGGACCCCTGCTAGCCGCCAGGAACTGTGCTAGGTGCTGGAGATAAAGAAACAGACTAGACACGTCACATACCCTTCTAGCTAGGCGGGCTGGGAGTCTGGTCTATAATGTGATCTGATTCCTAAAGAAGCCATTTTTGGGATAGTAAGATATTATTATTATTATTACTATTATTTTATTTTTTGAGTTGGAGTCTCATTCTCTTGCCAAGTTGGAGTGCAGTGGCACACTCATGGTCATCCCAGTGTCAACCTGCTGGGCTCAGGGATCCTTCTGCCTCAGTCTTCCAAGTAGCCGGAACTACAGGCACGTGCTATCATGCCCAGCTAATTTTTTGATTTACTGTAGAGATGAGATCTTGCCAAGTTGCCCGGGCTGTTCTCGAACCTGTGGGCATAGGCGATTCTCTCACCTTGGCCTTCCAAAGTGCTGGGATTATAGGCTTGAGCCATCGTGGCCGGCCAATATTATTTGTTCTAAAGCTAGAGGGAAAAAAAATACCTTGATACAAGCTGAGAGCTGAGTTTTTTAGTGTAGATAGGAAAGGCCTCAGGCAGCCTTCCTGGATGTGCTTGTGATGCTAAGTTTACCTTGCTCTTCTCTCTTGTCACTCAGGCAGACAAGTTCCCTGCGAGGGTTGCTGCTTCTCAGTCTCCCTCCCCATCAGATTGCAGTTCTCTGCACGGCCAAGCCCTCTACCTCTACTGCCCTTCCCCGGGCTGTGCAGCACACTTATGCTCACACCTGGTCCCACACGCACAAACACAATCACACAGTCACACAACACATGCTCACACTTGGTCACACACATACACGACCATTCACAAACACATAGTCACACATGATCACATACAACACATTCTCACAACCAGTCCCACACATGATCAAACACAAAACACTCTCACACCAGGTCACATACTATCACACAATCATGCATATGATCACATTTTTTACACACACACCCTCACATAAGCACCCTCACACACACATGCACTCACACAAGCACTTACAGAGATACACACATGATTAGTCACAACATTCACTCACAGATAGACACATGCTCAAACATATAACATATGCTTATGCAGCCACATACTCATGTTCATACAAGCACCCACTCATATACAGCCACACACAGATACAGATACATATGACCAAATATACAAACATGTCCACCTAACACACTCTCATACTCATAATCAGTCAACACTCACCTACATGCATGCACAACACATGCTACCACACTCACAAACTCTTTTGCACATACGCATTTACGCACATGCACACTGGCTCACACAGCACACACACATGAACACACACATACACACACATACACACGCAGCCTGAGCATTCAAGTTGTAGTACTCACACTTTCCACCTATTGGTGGTTTCAAAACAGGAAGTCTGCGTGGGGAGGAGAGGCGCTGGTGAAGTGAGAATGGCAGTGAAAGGGCCCAGGTGCATGGGCTGGATTCGAAAGGGACATCTCGCTGGCTCCTGAGTTTCCTTCAGAGGCAGAGGAGCCGGGCTGTGCAAGGCTCTGACTTGGCCCAGCTCCTAAGTAGTGTCAGCCCTGTCCATGGGAAGTCTCGGAACGCCATCTGATGTAGCCACCTAGATCAAATTGCATCTCTCCCTAAGCCAGGGTTTTTCTGTGAGGAAGGAGGGAACATCCTACGCCTTCCTGTCTGACAGTATGGAGCTCCTTTCCTTTGGAAGCAACTTCTTCTAAGAGCTCTTTGCATTTTGCAAAGGTTTTTCTTTTTCCTTTTTTTTTTTTTTTTTGAGTCAGAGTCTCACTCTGTCACCCAGGCTGGAGTGCAGTGGCACTCTCATGGCTACCCCAGCATCAACCTGTTGGCCTCCGGTGGTCCTTTGGCCTCAGTCTTCCAAGTAGTTGGAACTACCATGCCCAGTTAATTTTTGATTTATTGTAGAGAGGAGGTCTCACCAAGTTGCCCGGGAGGGTCGTGAACCTACGGGCTCAGGCAATCCACTTGACTCCGTCTCCCAAAGTGCTGGGATTACAGGCTGAGCCACCGAGCCCAGCCTACAAAGGTTTTTCAAAACCAGCATTGCCTTCAGTCCTCAAGACAACTCAGTGAGGTTAACAGTATACCCATTTTACAGATAAGAAAGCTAAGGGCAAGACATTAATTCCCTTTTTCTAGAGTCCAGAATTAGACTTTCTGATCCCAATTCTCCATTTTCAAGATGGTGAAAACGTCTAGCTCTGAACACAGGGTATACCTACGATGGCCAGGAACTTCAGAACAGCCAGAGTAAAAACTGCTGGTGAGACAGTGAAAAGGGAGCTGAAAGGAGAGAAGACTAAAGAGAGAAGGAATAGTCAGGCGCAGTGGCTCATGCCTGTAATCCCAGCACTTTGGGAGGCAGAGGTGAGGGGATTGCCTGAGCCCAGGGGTTCAAGACCAGCCTGGTCAACTTGGCAAGACCTCATTTCTACAATTAAAAAAAAAAAAAAGCCAGTGTGGTGGTGGGCATCTGTATTTTAAGCTACTTGAAATGCTGAGGGGGAAGGATCACCTGAGCCCAGCATGTCAAGGCTACAGTACACTCTAGCCTGGATGACAGAGTGAGACTCTGACCCAAACAAACAAACTTACAAAGGAGAGAGAGAAACAACAGAGAGCTGCACCACACACACACACACACACACACACACGCACACGTGAACTCTAGCTGACCTACTGCCTAAAGATCAGAAGATGTTCAGGACTTCAGGAGGTGGGGCTGCTTCAGTGATGTACTTTAATTGCCAGAGGCAAGTGAAACTGATTTCTGCAACTTACAGAGGAAGACGGAGGAAAAGCTGTAGTACGATGACATTTCTGGGGGTGAATGACATTTCTTCATTTTTTTTTTCTCTCTGAGAAAAGCGATTAAAAACATTTTCTGCAGCTGTGACCTTGCAAAGGAAATAGCCTCAATGCCGTGAAGCTGAGAGGAAGCCCTTTATGTTCTATTCCTGCCAAAGGGGCTTCTGGAGGGTAGAGTGTGGGTGTCAGCAGGCTGCCCTCTGAAACTAGACCAAGGGAATACGTAAGATCTCATGTTGGAAGGTCAAGACAGAAAGATCACTGGAGCCCAGGAGTTCTAGGTTACAGTAAGCTATGATAACATCATTATACTCCAGCCTGGGCAATAGTGCAAGACCCTATCTCAACATGTGGCTGGAAGGAGACAAGAGCAGACCACAAAGTGAGCCCAGACTGGCTTTTTCCGCCAGACGAGCACTTCTGCTGCAGATCATGACCTCCTTTTCCCGCCCCCCTTCCTTTTAGGTTTTACACAGTTAACAGCCTGGACTTATAAAATGGAACATCAGAGGTCACAGGAAAAAGGATGGTTAGACTCAGGGGAAACCCTGGAATTTCCTTTCCTGGAGATCTTTAGGACCGAAAAGAGAGACTCCCCTACTTGGGAGGATTTCTTGCTCTCTTGGCTCATTTTGTTTCTTCTGTCTGGAATATTGTCCAAATCTCTCTCTTTCCAAGTCCTACTCTTTTCTCAAAAGCTTCTACTGACCCTTCCAGGCTTGAATTCTACTGACCCTTCAGGCTCGAATGATCCCTGAGGTCAGAGACGATGACCAAGGGAGTCTCGCTGACTGACAAGTGAGGAAGAATCTGCCTGGAGGAAGCGGATGCCTGAGATGACCTTGGACTGCGTCCAACTCCACAGTCTGGTGCTGCTGAACTACTTTTGTTGGGAGGCGGGGAGGAGTTCTCAGGATTCTGCTCCACGACCAGACCAGACTAGAGAGGCTAACTCTCAGCTCGTGAGTGGTGAAAATGGCCCAGGTTCCAGAAGACAGAAGGGGAGTGGAGTTCTTCAGGGGGAATTGAACTGCTTGGGTTGGGTGAAATACCAAAAAATTGCTCAAGATTGATTTTCTTGGTCAGCAAAAGGGTCCAGGAAGCAAAACCCGTGGGAGGGAGAGAGGAAGAGTGAAACAGGGTTGCTCTGAAGCAGCCTGGCCACCCAAGTTCAGAAGGTTCATGTTCCTGGGTCCTGGACCTCATGAGGGCCTCACAGGAGGGAAGAGGAGTGGCAGGACTCCTTCTGCTTATGGGTCTGGACTTTTCTGGGCAAAGCATCCCTGGGACTAGTAATCCAAATGGGTCAGTATTCCTACCATGAGGCCTGCAAAGACTTTAGATTTGGAAGATTCTGCTACTTCTGCAGTTCCTGTGGAGGGGAAAATTGAATGACCACCATGTGAACTGCCTTAGATCTCAAAGTGAGGGGTTTGAAATGGAGCAAACACGATCTGTAGTTATGCTCATTTACTGAATTCTAACATGAACCTGAATGTTCACTTATTAGTAAACAGCCAACACAAGAATGCTATTTTTGCTTATTTATATCTTTGTTGGTTTGTTTTTGCTGTTTGAAACCCTTCATGGGTATATTTGTACTAGGATCAAATTGAAAATTTTTAAAATTAGCTGTTGGAAAAAAACCCAGAACATGATAATACTCCGTGAACTGAAAGTAAATTGAATATTTTACCTATGCAAGTTCTTATAAAATAGATATTCTATCTGTGCAAGTTCCTATAAAATCTGAATTATATCACAACTTTAGTCCTTAAACTAGCTGAAGTTAAATTCTGAAATCCTTAATTTTTTAAATTAAAAAATAAATTGTATTTTTTAAGGCAAAAGAGCTAAAAACTTGGAAGTACTTTTGCATCATTGAGGTTTACTTTGATGACAAAATCTATTTATAGTTCAGTATGCATTTTCAATTAAGCAGGAATCGGAATTCCTCAGAACAATGTTTTTAAGTTGGATTACTAATCCCAATTCTCTTGTCTCAGTTACATAATTATCTTCCACTAAGGCAGGATTTCTGCTTTAAAAAATGGTCTAAATAGTGTGTTCTATTTCAATTAAAAGATAATATGATACAAAAATGAACATGCAGATACATTTGTCTATAACAACCTCTATTTAGTGTTCAGTACCTCAAAGCCTGGCCTCAACTTACCTTTCTACCTTCAGCCTGCCCTCTCCTTCCTTGCACTCTGTGTCATGGCCCACACACACCTGGTGTACTGAGGTGGTTTGCAAGCACAGATTCTGGAGTACAGGACGGCTGACATTCAAATCACAGATTATTACTGTTTGATCACAGGCAAGTTATTCAGCCTCTCTAAGCGTCAGCTGTGCTCCGTGTAAAATAGGAAGAATAACAGGACCCACTTCGCGCGGTTGTTCTGTGCACACATCCAGTGAAATAAGGCAAGAACCAACTTAGCACCGTGCATGGCACATATTGGAACAACTCATAACTCACCCTTTTCAGAGTCAGCCATTCTTTTTCAAGTATATTGTTACATTAGGAAACATGTCAGGAAAGCCCACCCCTTTCTTCACCTGGGAAAATCCAGTTCACACTTCGAGATGGAGTTCAAATACTAGAATTGCCAAAACTTTTTCTTGTGGCTTTCCGACCTCCACCCCACTTTTTATTTTATTTTATTTTTATTTTTTTGAGTTGGAGTCTCACTCCTTCACCCAGGCTGGAGTGCAGTGGCACGCATGCTCACGGCCACCCCAGCATCGACCTGCTGAACTCCGGCGATCCTTCTGCCTCAGCCTTTTGAGTAGCTGGAACTACAGATGTGTGCCACCATGCCTGGCTATTTTTAGTTTTACTGTAGAGATGAGATCTCGCCAAGTTGCCAGGGCTGGTCTCGAACCCTCGGGCTTAAGCAATCCACTCCCTCGGCCTCCCAAAGTGCTGGGATTACAGGCTAAGCCACGGAGCTCAGTCCCTCCACCCCACTTTAAAGCCCATTGGTAGCTCCCACTTAGCCACAATCTACTGAAATTTTGCCTTCAGATCTTGCTTTGTCACAAAATATGGGCTCATTTGGAGTTTAGAACTGAATATTATTCCTCTTTGCATTGCAGATGCCAGGCGCCAAGCAGACATTCAATAAATATTTATTGAATGAATAAAACAAGATGGAATCAGATGGCATCTTTAAGGATGTCAGGACGTATGGAGCATATGGCTTCACAGAAATACAATCCATATTATAGCTTTTCCAGAAACTAGTTTTATCTCTGTAGAAATGAATTTAATCACATCGGTGATCATGGAAGACAGGATAAAAGGTAAACTTTGGAGAAGAAATTAGGGGAATGGCTTCAGGGCTTTGCCATCTGTACAGGAGGATGTGTTATCCATCTTGTGGGTAAGTGCCTTAAAAGCTTAATGGGCAAGTGATACTTTTGAGCCACTTCCCAATCTCTAACACAAAAAATCTTGCATCAAGACAGTTTGGTACATAACAAATTAATTATGTCAATTTGCCAAATCAGATAGTGAGCAGAGATGAAAATTTAGCTCTACTCTTGAAAGGAAACCTTTCAGAGGACAATATTGTTGTTTTACTTAAGTGTAGCAATGTTATGGTCTGAGTAACGTTTGGCTGCTCCCCTTGATACCCATAAATCAAAGAGGCAAGGAACTGGTAGAAAGAAGTTTATTTCTGAGTTCGAATTCAGGGAGCAGAGCCAGACTCAAGGTCTTTCTAAAATGGTTCTGCTTACTCTCCAGGTTTTTACAGTTCACTTTTATAAGTCCAGAGTTGTTAGTACCTATACATTAGCCATGTGACCAGCAGAGCACTGTCTAGAACTTGAATTTCAGCCTCATTTATCGATAGTGACATTTTTCGGTCCTGATTTCCTGGTGCCAGGTATCTCACAGCTTTTATCAGTAGGGCTGTTAATCAAGCTTGCCAGAGTAAAGGGAGTTTACAAGGTCTAAGGCATCATGCATTATGCAAAAGTTATACAAGTCACAAAACTTATGATTACATCGATACAACAGTTATGCAAATCACAAGGCTACCAATTACATTGATACTATATTATTCAAACTTATTACCACTTAGAAAAAGGGAGTAAATGGAGATTTGCATCTCTCAGTTAATTGGGCATCCACTACATGGAAGTCAAGGATCCCCTGTAGCTACTTACTGGGAGTGCATAAGAGATAAGAGGAAAGCCGGGCTTGGTGGCTCAGCCTGTAATCCCGCGCCTTTGGGAGGCTGAGGTGAGTGGATTGCCTGAGACCGCAGGTTCGAGACCCACCTGGGCAGCGAGACCTCATCTCTACAATAAATCAAAAAATCAGCCGGGCGTGGTAGCGCATGCCTGTAATTCCGGCTACTTGGAAGGCTGAGGTGGAAGGATGGCTGGAGCCCAGCAGGCGAGGCTGCGGTGGCCGGGAGCGGCCACTGCACTCCAGTCTGGGCAACCGAGTGAGACTCCAACTCAAAAAAAAAAAGAGAGAGATAAGAGGAGGTGTACCTTTTATTAGCTCTCAGGAATATTGCTCACGAATGTACACGAACTTGAGCCCTTGCCATGCCCTTCTCTGGAGAGTGTGACAATATGGACAGATATTAGCGGGTCTCTGTATCAGCAAAGTTAGGAAGCACATATGTTTCTTGGAAATCAGAGGAAAGTAAGCCATTTGTTTATACTATCAAGAGTGTGGGGTCAGGGGGAAAAGGATAGGGAATGGGAAGAATATTAACTGAAGTGCCTACTGTATACCAAGCACTATCCCAGATACTTGATATAAAATGTAATGCTCAAAAGAATCTCAGAGATTAAATACTATTACCTCATTTTATTGATGAGTAAACTGAATCTTGACCAGGTTTGTGACCTAGCCAAGGTTAAATGCTTACACGTGACTTTCTGCTCTATATTAAAATTCCTTTACCAACAACCACAGTGTGGGCAGCTCTTACCTAAATCTTTCTCCCCTATAAACCATTCTTTTATCTACTGTTAAAGTCTAATTTTCCTAAAACAAATTGAATTAAACTTTCCATTTCTTTAAAATTGTCCATGGCTCGCTTACATTCACAGAGTAAAATTCAAATAGTCAAACTCATTAATGGAACATTCTTCAAAGGCTCAACTCCCACCCCATCCCTACTCCTTCCCATAGCTCTTCCTGCATCTTCCTGACCATCACACTTGGCCTCGTCCCTTTGTCATGCTGTGTAACACCACACCTCAGGCTCCTTGGCGCATGGCCATCCTTCTGTGTTGTTTTACTTTATTCCTGTTGAAAGTCAATCCACCCTGCTCCTCTGTCTTCTATCTCTTCCTTCCCAAAACTCCTCCTTTGCATTGAAACAACCCCTCCCAAGTCTTCAATCTCACTTTTCCCCTCTGGCTAAAAGCTACTCTACTTTGGCACCTCCAAAGTCCCTAATAGTTATTCATGTTGTTGAATAATATTGGTCAATATTTTTACTGCTTGAAATACTGGACAACCATTGCAATTTATAGATGAGGTTCAGTGTAAAAATTAATAATCTGTCTAAAGTCACTCAGTAAGTAGCATCGAGACTTCAAATCACGACACTGTATTCCATGGGCTTTTTGAACGTCACACTCAGTTGACCTCTCAACAGTATTTCCCATGATGGACTTACCCTTTGCTCTCTACTTTTACTTCTCTGGCATTATATATACACCCTTTTGGTTTATCTCCTGCAGTTTTCTCTAGTGGCTTATTTTTACCTTCCTTTGTGAAGGACTGGCTTCTCTATAGGTACTTTAATCACTAGCATTCCTTGGGAATCTATTCAGCCTTTCTCTTCACAGTCTATTCATTTTCTCCTGGAGATCTCAGGTATTTCTATGGCTATACCTCCCACAGCTGTGTCCTAATGATGCCCTACTCTAGGTCCCACCAATTTCTCCTGCTCAAGTTTTGGGCTTCCAACATCCGCGTCTTACTAGAAATCCCCATTTGCATGTCTTGCTTGCACTAAACCTCAGGTATTCAAAAAATGAATTTACCTTCTTTCCCTCGGATCCTGATGCTTTCCAAGTTCTTTTGGTTCATGGCACACCATCCACCCAGTGTCCCAAGTTTGAAACCTCTGAACCATCCTTGACTTCTCCCTTTCTCTCACCTCTCATATCCAACCAATCGTTAAGTCCCGCCCTCATCGGCCTCCTAAATCTCTTGCATACCAGTTCTCTTCGGTCCCGTCTCCTCTCTGTGCTGAACCCCACTATCCTTACAGATCCCCTGCTTCTAGTTTGGCTCTTTCCAATGTATTCTTCACATATGTAAAAGTCACACACTTTCCTGCTTAAAACATCTCAGTAGCTCCCAATTTGCCTCAGGATAAAGTTCCAGAACCTTACCATGCCTAGCCAGCCTGTAGGCTCCATTTTCTGGCTCCTTCTTGAAGTACTTCAGGCCAGTCCCCACCCTTTCTCTACAAGCTCCAGCCACATCCTATTTCTTTCAGTTCCTTGAACATGACACATTTTCTCACACCTGAGCAAGTGAACATGCAGTTCTATCTGGAGTAACACGCTTCCCCTCTCCTATGCCAATATTTCTGCCCACCTTTCATGTCTTAGCTTAAATCTTCTAGGCTGCTTTCCCTGATTTCTCCACCCTTCTCCTTCTTCCTCTTCCTCCTCCTCCATCTTCTTCTTTTATTATTATTATATTTTTAGATATTTTTGTTATATTGCCTAGGTTAGACTCGAACTCCTGGATTCAAGCGATCCTCCTGCCTCAGCCTCCTGAGTAGCTGGGACCACAAGTGCACATCACCACACGCAGCTTCCTGATTCTTTAGACTAATCTCCCAGTTACACATTCTTATAATACCCTGTATTTCTCTTTCCCAGCACTCATTCTGCTGGCAATTGATTATTTGTTTAATGTGTGTCTTCCTTCCTATCATGCGTATATATTAGTCGGCTATTCTCAATGCCAAGTGTAGTATAGGGCAAGTGGTAGACGCCTAATAAAAATGAACAGCCTCATTTAAGCACCACTTTCTATGTGAAACCTTCTTGAATTCTCCCAGCCTTCCTTCTGTGGTCCCCCAGCCTTTTTGTTTTCATTCTGCATGCCTTATCTGCTAGGATGATGGGGGTGGTGTTTAGTGAATTAAAAAGGAAGGAGCCCAAGTCTTGTACATTACAAGTCCTCAGACAGAAAAGCATCAGAATATAGAATGAAATGCAGAGTTCCAAAAAAAAAAAACCAAAAACAAAAAACAAAAAAAACCTCTAGGTATAAGTCACACGTTTCTAAAAGGAGATGGAAGAACACCAAGAAGCCCATGAGATGGGCTTTAGTAGCAGAAGTTTTATCTGTACATTTGGAAATTTGGCTAGACCCGTCACTTCCCTTTCATACCCCCTATACCCCACAATCCTGCACTTTTCTGCCCTCAACACACTGCTTCCTTCTTTGTCTTTGTGCATGCCGGACCTCTGCCTGGAACATGGCTTCCCCATTTCCACACATAGATGTCTCCTAAATACTTTCCTATATCCAGATCAACTATTTTTCTGTGAAATATAGTGAGGCTAGTTGTTCCCACTAAGGATTCTCGGATCTGTCTGGGCATTTGCCAAACAATGTTTTCCTTTTCTGAACCTAAAGAAGACAGGACAATGTCTTTTCCTTCTTTAAATCACCAGCATCTGTCATATATTAGGTGCTCAGTAAATGTTAATTAACCAAAGGAGTGAAATCTAGGGTTAGGTCAGTCAGGTTGGTGAAACAGGCCTTCCTGCCTGTCTAGTTTTGCATCTCTTTCCTTGACTAGAAGTTTGCACACTTAGTCTGTTCTTTGTAGCAAGCTGCTCTTGTTAAGGAAGAGTTACATTACACTGGCTTTCTGTTACCCACATGTTGGGGAGTTATCCAATGTAAATTTTGTTGCCCATCTAATATATGTAAAAGAATTGCAAATGAAGCAGTTTAATGTGCTAAAAATACTATTTTAAGTACGTTTCAAGGGCAAACAAACAAATGAGGAATATATGCCATTGGGTGTTATCCATGTGATTGCCCTAATGTCATTTTTCTGGTAATTTATGCGGTTCCCTTTCTCTAGTCAACCCCTTAAGTGCAAATAATGGAAGGTTGTCAAAACATTTGAAATAACTCTGACCTTCATGTGTACAATAATAATAAGGTGCAGAAAAAGCACTGACCTCCCAAAATGGGAAAAGTTCACTTCTAAATGACTTAAGAAAAGATGAGTTTATATAAAGTTTGCTAAGAAATAGGAAGTTAGAAAAAACTGTCATAAGGAAAGCCATCAAGAGCAATGGTGACCCAGAAAAGATGGATCTAAAAATGCAGAGGGAAAGTTTTTGACACAGATGTAGGATCATTTTTCCAAGAGCATTTTTCCCCCTAAGATAGTGCCTAAAAAGTGAGAATTGAACTCATCATAATTCTATAAGATAAGCATGTCTGATGAGGGGGAAAAATGATTATTCACTCTACTGGAATTGCTTTAATGAAATCTTCTTGATGAAAGCTACGTCTTAAAATACTCATCCAGTGATGAGGACTTATTTCAATATGTGAATCAAGGCGTTGGAGTGAGGTTTGCGTGTGAAGCATGCCACATCTTCAGGATGCTGAGCTGAGCTGGATGAACAGTGTGCTGACAACGTTCTTGCCGGCCTTTCTGGACAGCGAGTTCCATCCCAGTCCACACTGGAAGCCACCAATGACTAGTAAATCAATGAACACCACCTAAGCACAAAGCTGGGGTCAGAACACAGTGGGGCCGTTCTTGAGCCTCTTTCTATCCCCTTGGTATCTCCATCTGCCTAGGCTGAGTCCTTTACTATGGCTCAGTCATGATAAGCTATTTTCTTTCTTTTTTTTTTTTGAGGTGGAGTCTTACTCCGTTGCCCAGGTTGGAGTGCAGTAGCATGCTCACGGCCACCCCAGTGTTGACCTGCTGGGCTCTGGTGATCCTTCCACCTCAATCTTCCAAGTAGCTGGAACTACATGCGCTGGCTACCTGGCCCAGCTAATTTTAAAAAAATCTATTGTAGAAATGAGGTCTCGTCAAGTTACCAAGTTGCCAAGTTACCAAGTTACCAAGGTCCTATGGGCTTAGGCAATCCACTTGCCTTGGCCTCCCAAAGTGCTGGGATTACAGGCTGAGCCACCGAGTCTGGTTGATAAGCTCTTTTCACTTTCTCTTTTTGTTTTTGTTTTTTTTGAGTTGGAGTCTCACTCTGTCGTTCAGGCTGGAGTGCAGTGGCACCATCACGGCTACCGAAGACTTGACCTGCTGGGCTGAGGCGATCCTTCCACCTAAGCTTTCCAAGTAGCTGGAACTACAGATGCACACCACCATGCCCGGCTAATTTTTTTGGTTTTATTGTAGAGACAAGGTCTTGCCAAGTTGCCCAGGCTGGTCTTGAACTCCTGAGCTCAGGCAAGCCTCTCGCCTCTGCAATGTCTATCTCTTTACTGCAACTGTCCATAAGGCCTCCAGTTGATCACCAGGCCACCAGTTCTCTTTCTGGGATCATGAAAACCAAAAATTTTGAAGTAGCAAATCTCAGGAGAGGAGATGTTAAATTTCAACTACCCAAATCAGCTAGACTTTCTCTTTTGCATCATTCAAGATTCAAGTCAACTGTCATCTCTTCTAAAATACCTCTTTCATTTCTTCCAGGCAGTAAGACACTACTTCTTTTGAACTTGTGCAGTGCTATACATACCTCTTTTATCATCTACTCTTATCATTACCATAATAATCAGTTAACATATCCGTGGGTGACTGGCAAGGGCTCCAGAGCTACTCAGCACATGTTTGTGGAATGAATGTATCAATGAATGCAGCTCCAAATGGAGGAGGACATGGGAAGTAGATTTCGCCTGTCAACACCCATTAAGAAATACAAGCCAAACATGTTGAATGGCAGGAATTGCCGATGTGAAACTTGGATTGGGGCCAAGCTTTGGTGCAAGGCGCCGGAGCCACATAAACAAGTAAACTGGATGGCTGGGATTTGTTTCTAGTGACTTATCATTGACATACTTGTTGATGTTAAGACTTCCCTTTCCAAAGTCAATACCCTCATCCAGTCACTGCCAGACATCTTTCCCTGAAGTATTTATTAAACTGGGCACCAGGGAGCTCCTGAAATAATGGAGCTTAAAGAAAGCACTTTGCATTCATGATGATTTGGATTAAAATTTAATTGGAGTTTGAGATGGACTGAGTGGGAAGCTGCTAAGGTTAGTCTTCTAGAACACAAAGAGAACACATTTTTGTTGCATATGAAGCTACCTTTGTTCACTTCACCCCTATACCCAAGTCCTCATTTCCAAGGTCTTTTGTGCATTTCCTATTTAGTGCAAGGGTTTTGAAGAGCGAAAGGCCAATTACATAGCCAATATGGGTGGGGCCTTTGCTGAGATCCAAGTCCTTCAGAACCTTTCTACTTGACATTATGTAGGTATAGTGATGGGTTATACCGTAATAAGTCAGAAACTTCAATACAACACATTGAGAGAGATGAAAACATGTCACTAGAGGGAGAGAAGACAGGTGAGATTCAACCACTATTTGGACAGGAGCCATTTGGGGACATTATAATTGAAAAAATAGCTCAACTCTTTGGGTCTTATGGCTGATATCTATTAAATAGAGTCCAGAACACTGCCAGTCTTTTTTTTTTTTTTTGAGTCGGAGTCTCATTCTATCACCCAGGCCAGAGTGCAGCTCACGGCCACTGCAGCCTCAACTTGCTGGGCTCAGGTGATCCTTCCACCTCCACCTTCCATGTAGCTAGGCATGTGCCACCATGTCTGGCTAATTTTTGATTTATTGTAGAGAAGAAGTCTCGCCATGTTGCCCAGGTTGGTTTCGAACCCGTGGGCTCAGGCAATCTTCTTGCCTCTGCCTCCCAAAGTGCTGGGAATACAGGTGTGAGCCATTACTTCCAGCTTGCCAGTCCTTTTGAATGAGCATAGGAAATATCAGGGGAAGCCTTGTGTGATAAAGTTGTTAGTTCACACAAGTATCCCTCACTCTAAGGCTATTTTTAATTAGCTTGTTAGCTTATGTAACCGAGGCTTGTTGGGGAAGGAAAGATAGGTAGTGGAAAGACAAACCATGATTTTACCTCCATTATAAACACAGGAAATAAGTGGTGCAATAGGACATTACAAGTTGTATTTTATAAGTGCAGGAAATGCCATGGGAGAACACAAGCCTTCCTTAAGGCAAGATGAAGTGTAGCCCAGAGCAAAATTTGTATGCCTTAATTAGGAAATAGAAACCTAAAATGTGCTGGGCAAGAGTATAAAGAGAGGCCCACATACCCAGTGTCTAAATGTTTAGAAGTAACAAATCAAGCAACCCAACTGGTAAATATGCCCTAGCCTCCTACCTCAACAAACATACACCTTCATAATGGCCTGGTTAGATATTCAAGCTCCTTGGCATTCTGTGACAGAATAGGGGACCAGCTGGTGTCCCTGATCGCTCTTCCTGTAATCTGCCTTCATCTGCTTTCTGCTCCACCCTGGCTCCTTTGGGTACCAGGAGAGTCCTCACATTCATGCATATAAGTACCCCCAAGTGCATGTCAAAGTCCCGTCCACACCCACACAAACACCTGTTCCTCTGTCGTCCTCAGGGCTGGAGGTAGAGGTGTTTGTCTTTGGGAGCCTGGAGACAGGGGAGAGACCCAGGAAGCAGGTTCCTAGTCATTTGGGTTCCTAATATTCAGAGCATGGTATGTATGTATTTGTGTCTAATGTGTTAGGGAAGGAGAGAAGGGGAAAACACAGGCTTCAGATAAGCATGTCTTCTTGGACCCAAGAACCTTTCATTCTGTAGTAAAGCCCATGGCCATAGGAAGACCAAAACAGAGTGCTTAGTCTAGAATAGGGCTGGGTACAAAAACCTCATACATGAATGTGACAAGAGAGTAAAAAAGTCAAACTGATATAGTAATCAATCCTCTTTTATCCGTGATTTCACTTTCCAAGATTTCAGTTAAGAGCAATCAACTGTGATCCAAAAATATTTGGTGGAAAATTCCAGAAATAAACAATTCATAAGTTTTAAATTGTGCACTGTTTTGAGTAGCACGATGAACTCTTGAGCCATCCCACTCCATCCTGCTCAGTACGTGAATCATCCCGTTGTCCAGCTTGGATCCATACTGTGGGTACCTTAGTGCATCCACACTGTCCACACTCCCATTAGTCACTTAGTAGCCATCTCAGTTATCAGATTGGCTCTCATGGTATTGCAGTGCTTATGTTCGAGGAACCCTTATTTCACTTCACAATGGTCCCAAAGTACAAGAGTAGGCAATTCAGATTTTCCAAAGAGAAGCCATAAAGTGCTTTCTTTAAATGAGAAGGTGAAAGTTCTCAACTTAGGGAAAGAAAAAAATTGCATGCTGAGGGTGCTGAGATCTATGGTAAGAACAAATCTTCTGTCTGTGAACTTGTGAAGGCAGAAGAAATTTCTGCTAGTTTTGCTGTTGCACCTCAAACTGCAAAAGTCACAGTCACAGTGTGATAAGATGGAAAAGGTGTCAACTTTGTGGGTAGAAGACATGAGCAGAAACATGATCCAATTGACACAGTCAGGTTTGGTGCGTCTGCAGTTTCAGGCATCAACTGGGGGTCTTGGAAGTATCCCGCATGGAAAAGGAGGAACCACTGTAATAGTTTACAATGCAAAGTCTCTACATTGTAGAGTCTAGGGTAGACGACTGTAGATCTTCCCAAACCATTAGGGGGACAATGTATTGACAGTTTCCCTGCAGGGAGGGAAATGAAAGAGGGGTGGACATGGACAGAGGGTGAATAAAGACTCAAGTATTTGTATCGCAGTGAGCTGAAGAGATAAGCTCTATTGTGTGGTGATGTGCAGTGTTGGCCGTACGTTGTGCGGGGATTTGGCTTAGGATTGGTCTCTCTGGGTGAGTACAAGGAGGCTGGCCTGAAACAGAGACAGACTAGCAACGTGAATGGAAAACGTCAAGGGTGGCACTGAGTTCATCTGGCTCCGGAGGAAGTAACTTCCACAGACATGACAGGGTGCTAGGTGACATCACACAGGTCCTTGAGCAATTGTGCTCACATGGCAGGTTCCTGTCCTTCCATGTGTTCTCTAAGATAGCCATGAACTTAAGTCGACTCCTGTGGGGCCTTAGCAGCAGGCTCTCCATCTGCTCCGCCATTGCAGTTATAATCTCCACCCTGTCTGGAAGGATTTCGCTGGTGGGCATGGAGGACAAGGGGGGAGATCTGGGCCCTATCTTTTTATTCTGGAATTTTCCAAACAAAGGAGAGAGTATGGTGTAACAAATCCATCACCCAGTTTCCATAATTGCAATTACCAATGTTTTGCTAAATTATTCACCTACTTCCCAACTTTTTTCTAGAATTTTTTAAAGCAAATCCCAGATATCATATCCTTTCACCCAAACACTTATAAAGATTACTTTTTCCCCCTAGGGTATTTTAAAACAACCTAGACATCAGTATGCATCTCTAACGGATAAAGACTGTTTTCTCTTTTTTCATAATCATCTGCCATTATCATATCTAACATTTGCAATCATGCCTCAATATCACTGAATATCAAATCCACTTTCATTTTACCCTGATTATCTCAAAACTCTCTTTTTACAGTTAGTTTGTTTGAATCAGGGTCAAACAAGGTCTTGGCTTGATTTTAGCAGGATGGAAAGCCCTGGCATGTGGTTCACATACCAAGACCTCTCACACTCCTTAGCCTCAACAAGAACCACGTGGCCCCTCAGCTGAACAGGGCCACAAGGTCCAAAGTGATAAGCCTTCAGCTTCTGGGCATTTTGACTCTTGAGAATGAAGTCTTAGTAGAAACTGCAGGCAGTTGGGTCCCTGCTGCCTTTGAGTAGCTCACTCTGCAGCCCCAGTCCAAGAGCCACTGTCCAGAGCTTCTCTGTCCCTACAGGATGTAGGTCATTGAGCCACAGTAGACCTGCAATGAAAGTGGGCTCCTGTGTGCTCTGGTACTGCCTCTACTTTTCAGGATTTGATCTTTCTAGTTAAAGGCCAAAGACAAGCTGCATGGGGTGACAGAAAGAGCGGAAAGCAGGGACTCTGAGCTGAGCACTCTCTCTGCCCCTGCCTGACTGTGTGGCCTTGAGTAAGTCTCTGACCAGTTTCTTTTTATTTATTTTTATTTAATTTTTTTGGTTTGTTTGTTTTATAGTGGGGGGGTCTGCTATGTTGCTCAGGCTGGTCTCAAACTCCTGGCATCAAGCAATCCTTTCACGTTGGCCTCCTAAAGTGCTGGATTACAGGCATGAGCTGTTGCACCCAGCCCAGTTTCTTTATTTCTGAATCGAGAGGGAGGGACTCAATCCCTAAGACCCACCAGCACTGACATTTTATGATTGTAAGCTCAAAACTCACCAAGTATCTACATTTCTGCCACCATGCTAGATGTTAGGAGTATACAGATGTGTCTCCTCCTGGATGACAAACTCTTTGTGGGGAGGAGCTCAACCTTATTTTGGCATCACCGGATTCTAGCACAGCATGAAGCATATAGTAGGCACTCAATACATATTGCCGAATGGAGTATCAATCCAACAACCAATGCTTGAGCATCCATCATGAGCCAGACACTGCTAGGCTGGGCATCACAGATTTTCTCCCTGGAGAGGCTAACATTTAGGGAGGATGCTATTCAATGGAGAAAGAAAGTCCGCTGATTTCAAGGGAAGTGGGTATGGGTCTCAAAAACTCACACATAAGCTAATGACAGTGGGCACACATAAGATAATGACAATGTCATTACGAGGGCTTCCTGCCTCAAGTTGAACCCTGGTCATCAGCTATATTGACTTCCCAATCCTCTCACCTACTTCAACAGAAACACTGTTCAGAGTATACTTAGCCAAAAGGCAGAAAGATGTATTGCCAATACATCCGGGGGAGTCACTTGCATCCACAGCCCTTTCAAGGGGCAGTCTTCCCTAAGAGAAGCCCACAGAAGAGCTGCAGACTGCTCAATATTCCTTACGTGAATTCCATGATTCTGCATTCTCCTGAAGAATTATCCACCTAGCACAATGGCGTAGTTCCACCACAAGATGGGTTAAAACTACAGGGCAGGAGAGGGTTCCCCACAGAGGTGAATTTTCTCTAGGGACAGGCTGTGAGCCTTTAGAATGGGGACTATGCCACTAGTTGCCATCCTGTTCCGCTGTGCTTGGAGGGTGAAATGACTATTCAAAGTCTCATTGAGCCCTTGGGTGGGACGAGGATTTATTGAATTCACAAAGCTGTCAAGGTTTTGAATCACAGCCCAGAAGTAACTCCTCATTGCCAAGCCCACATCTGAGAGAAAATGGCCTTATGCTCTACCTAAGACACCAGATAAACATACCACCTCAAGAAAAGACTTCCAGGAAGCTTCCCTGTAAAACAAAACCCAAATCCCTTTCAAAACATTAACCTGGTTCTGTGGTTTCTAGACAATAGCCTCACTGTCCTTTTCTCCTGGTGCAGCATCTCTCGGAGGCCTCCCCTGGGCTCACTGTGCCTGAAGGCTAACTCCCTACATTGGGACAGGCGGGCCCTGAAGAAGATGTCATTAAAGTGTAATTTTAGAACTGAAAGCATCTTGGAGATCATCTTGTCTAGCCCCTCCCCCATTTCACAGACAACTTCCTTCCTCTGAGCCTCTCCAGCGACCCTTAGAGAATGCAGGAAATTCGCCACAGTAAGCGAAGACATGATGTCTTTATGACCAGGAGGAGTTCGCAATTCTAGCTAATTACAGCCAGCACTGGCTCACTGCTGCGCTGTGATTTTGAGTCTTAAGGCTTCTGTGTGGCTCAGCACATGTGGTGGAAAAAATAAAGAATTTTGCAACAGATATTGGGGAAGCACTTGCAGCCACATGTGTGCAGCAGGAATCTCCAGCAGGATGCAGCTTAAAATCAGACACACATGGCCCAGCCTGAGACTGGGGCCGCCAATTAAGGCTCAGAAGTTTTGAGAGGAAGAGCTGGAGGGAAGCAAAACCCAACAGCTTGTTAACGATTAGCAGTCTGAATGTTTTTTTTTTAAAAATAGGTCCTGGGACCAGTGGACAAGAGAGAAGTATTTTGCTGAGAAATCATCAAAACAGCACTGTTCTGAAGATCACCTCCTCCAGGAAACTCAAAGCAGTTTATGAGTGTGAAATCACTTATTACTTTCCCACATGGGAGTCGGGGTAGACAGAATATTATCCCTGTTTTACAGAGCAGGGAGACAAAGTTACAGTGAAGCGTCTGCTTTCCTATATTTCATTCTAGAAGGAACACTGAACTAGTCAGAAATTTCTTAACGACTATGATTTTCATTTTTCAAAGACCTTGTTGATACACTTGAAACATATTCCAAAAGTGCCTGCACTTATATAAGAAAGGAGTACACTAAGAATCCATATTCATATCTGCTCACATTTGTATAAAGAAATGCTGAGAGGATACCCAATACAACTAACAAGGGTGGTTTCTTGTGGCAGGGTTGGGGACAACAGGGTGGACGAGTACAGGAGAAGGAGCAAACTTGTGTCAATGTATAATTTTCTACCGGTTTGCTCTTTGAATCATAAGAGTGCTAGCTGTTGAATAATAAAATCAAATGCAAATATATTTTATAGCAACCTAAAATGAGCGATAGAGCCCCACTTTTCCTTCTGAGTAGGCTATATTTTGGGGCATGGAGTACAGTACACTACTCCTATATTATCTAAAGATGAGACACGGAGAGGGAGCGTGACATTCCCATTGCACTTAGAGAATAATGGGGAGTCCAAACATGTAAAGGGCCCTTCTCAAGGTCACCCTCAATGTCATAGGCAGAATCAGGACCAAATCCTCCAAACCCTTGCCTCCTGGCCACAGTGGGTGTTGGGCCCACTCTGAAATAGCTAACAATCTACACTTACCTTTCATGAGGGTGAGACACTCAAGTCACTGGCTTTTTTGTTTGTTTCCTTTTTTCATTATGCCACATTCCTCACAGCAACCAGGGTGATTATATTAAACTACACACTTGAGCATGTAGTTTGAACACAACCCCCCCACCCCCATGAATTCCCAAGTGCCCTTCCTTCAGGTGAAATCCAAATCCTTTGGCACGTATGGTTCTTATGATGGTGCTCGCTGACCTCTCCTCACCTTCCTGTCCGTGCATCACATTCTTTATGTTACATCACTTCCTGCCTATGCTGGTGTCTTTATGCCTCTGTGGCCCTGTGCGTACTGTTGCCTCTCTCTGGAATGCCTTTCCCTTTTCTTCCATCTGGTGAATTCCTACTGACACCTTAAGATCAAATGCTACTACCTCCTTTAAACAGCCAGCCTTGCCCTGCCCCTCATAATACTCAGCCTGCCTATTGTGTGTGCTGCCAGAGTACTGAGTGTTTCTCTATTACAGCACTTCCCATGTCACACTGCAATGTTACATTGCAATGATCTGTTTCCGTGCCTGTCTCCCAGGAAACTGAACTCCTACAAGGTGGAGCCACTGGCTGTTGCCTCTGTACTACAGCCGAAGACCCAGAATATGACGTCTGTTGAACAGTAGTGCAGCAGTGATCGCCAGCACTATGTAGCATGTTTCTTTTTCCTTTTTTTAATTTTTTTTGAGTTGGAGTCTCACTCTGTCACACTGGCTGGAGTGCAGTGGCACGCTCATATCCATCGCAGCATCGACTTTCTAGGTAGCTGGAACCACGGGGAAGCGCCACCTAATTTTATTTATTGTAGAGATGAGGTCTTGCCAAGTTGCCCAGGCTGGTCTCAAACCCCTGGACTCAGGCAATCCTCTCGCCTCCACCTCCCAAAGTGCTGGGATTACAGACGTGAGTCACTGCACACAGTTTATGTAGCTTCTTTCTGTGTGCCTGCCCTCATCCTAAGCACTTCAAACAATAATTCATCTAATCGCCACCACAACCTGAAGTAGGAATCGGTATTATCAGGATTTTACAGATGAGTACATTGAGGTACAGTGACATAGAGTACAGAGCTAGTAAGTGGCAGGACCAGATTTTGAACCCAGGAAGTCTGCATCCAGAGTCCAGACTTAATCTGGATGTAATAATATCTATCAACAAACAAATAAATGAAATAACTAGAAATCAAACTCACATTCCTAAGGCAAAGGTCCTTCAGATTTCCATTTCTAAAGTTCCAAGAGTAGTAGCTACACTGGGAATCTGAGACTGAGGGCACACAACAAAGTCAACATAAGCATTTTGATCCCAGGCGCTCCCAAACGGCATAGGATGCGCGCGGACAAAAAAGCCCTGCTCTCCTGTTACCTTCACATGCTGACGTGGTATTATCCAGAAGCACCAGAGAATTCACTCAAAGTTTCCTCTAACCACCCCTAAGGCCACCCTGCATCCTTCCTATTGCATTGAAACTTGAGATTTTTGAGGTTTCTTCATTATGATCTAGTGCAAAAACACAATGCGTATGGAAAGAGGAAAGATTTACCACAAAGTCTCTGTGCCAGTGGCCAGTGGTTTCTGCTGTATGCTCTTTAGAACTCTTTCTTAGAACAGGGCTAAAACATCCCTTCTGCCACCAGTCATTGTTGCTGGATGGGACCGGAAAACTGACAAGGATGGATAGTTTAAAACATTTCCCTGGGGCCTGTTTTTCCACCGTCTTCTCTAAACCTGCTCAGAGCTGCTCTCTGGAAAGAGCTGAACCTGGCCTTTTGCTGGTGAGCAATCAGATTAAGAGAATAAACCAATATACCAAGGACAGTGGACAGATGGGAGAATGAGTCTCCAAGGGAGACTGCAATAGAAAGAGAATCAAATTCAGAGACAAAGGCTGTAGGTTGGAAACTTGGCTCTGCCGTTCACTAACTTAGAGACTTAGGATAAGTTATTTACCATATTTGAGTCACATCTGCAAAGGAGGTTAACAGCTTCCTCATGTATTTTGGGGAACAAATAAAATGTATACAAAAATATGTGTATTCAAAAGGGCTTTGTAATCTAAACAGTGGTTTCCAAACTTGGTTAATTGTCAGAATTGCCAAGGAATTTTTTTTTAAATTACAGATTTCTGGATTATTCTTTTTTTTTACTTTGATTTCTGGTAGAGATGAGGTCTTGCAATGCTGCCTGGGCTGGTCTTGAATTCCTAGGTCTCCCAAAGTGCTGGGATTACAGGCGTGAGCCACCACATCAGGTCAGATTTCTGGATCCTTCTTAAACCTACTGAGCTAAAATCTCCAAGGAGTTCAGTTTCAGAAATTTTCAGAGTGTTGCTGAAGCATAGAACAACTCTAAAGCACTGTACAAAGGCTGGCATTATTATAACTCTGTGGTGAAAGAAATACTCGGTTTGAGGTAATCCCTAAATGCACCTGACTTGCAAGTGGAGAATTTATTTTATTTTATTTTATTTTTGAGTTGAAGTCTTACTCTGTCACCCAGGCTGGAGTACAGTGGCATGTTCACAGCCACCACAGCCCCGACCTGCTGGGGTCAGACGATCCTTCTGCCTCAGTCTTCCAAGTAGCTGGAACTACAGGCATATGCCACCATGCCCAGCTAATTTTTTGATTTACTGTAGAGATGAGGTCTCACCAAGTTGTCCAGGTTGGTCTCAAGTCCGTGGGCTCAGGCAATCCTCTCACCTTGGCCTCCCAGAGTGCTGGGATTACAGGCTTGAGCCACGGCGCCCAGCACAAGTGGAGAATTTCTAAGGGAAGTGACTTCACTATGGATGCCCAGAAAAGAAGCCCAATTCTCTACTGAGTTGGAGCTCAGATGCCCATGAACTCAGGGACGGCAGCTCTCCATGCATATCTAGATGGTTCCTTCTGCCACTGTGCATTCTCCTAGACAAAAGACAGTCCCCAAATCCACAGAGACACATAGACATTTCCCATCTCTTTCAAAACCTGGCAGAAGCAGAAGAATCAGAAGCAAGACATTGAGAGTTAGAAATGGACAATCATTGAGTGTTAGAGTACTTGGGCTCCTGGAGTACCGGGGAGAAACAGAGGGACGTCTGGCAATAATGTTGAGGCAAAATGTTGAAGTAAAAGTCCTGCAAGTTCAGGAAGTGAGAGAGCGGATGGCCCGAGCTCTACAGTCAAACTCTAGATCCAACTGGGCCATCAACCAAGAGTGGCTTTCAGCTAGTCACTACCCTCTCTGTGCCTGTTTTCATCTATAAAATGTGCTGCAACTTGTCTACTGCAGGAAACTTTGCCTAGCTTCAAACAAAATAACAGATGTGAAGGGTTTTAGGGCACTGGGAGAGGCCACGCAAATTCAATGCAATGTTTTTATTCTTCAAAAGTGTGATGACTAATGTATGTACCACAGACATGAACATTCTCCAAAGAATTAAAACTATGTGCGAATGGTTCACCCAATAAACAAGATCCTCTATGAATATCATTCTTTGACTCGTCAAGGAAAATAGGCCTCCCTCTTTCAAGAGATATACCCAAAGAACGGAGTAACATGTTTCTAAATTTCACCCAAGGGCAGATGAAGTACACTAAGAAATTTGCTGATGAGTCTAAGAGGTTATGTTAGGTGACTTGGAAAAGAAGGGTTAAATGCAGGCAACCTCACTAGGGTAAAAAGGAGAGAGATCCTAGAAGGTTTTCTGAAACCACTAAGTAACAAATGTAGCTCCCACCTCCCACCCACGCACCACTGGAAATAACTTTAAATAATGCATCTGAGAATGTCTGCAGAACAGGCAGCCTGGATTAGGGACGCTTAAAGGGATGGTGTTCAAACAAGGATCCTTTCAGGGAAACCATCTTGAGAATTATTGAACTCTCAGGCAAGTTCACTCAAATATCCCTAGACAAGCATTGAACTAGAGCTGAAATCCTGGTATGGTAATACTATCATATGTAAAAGTAATTTGTGGCCAAAAAAAAGGGTCCTCCCAGCCACCATGTTTGCACTTGTGGAGGCTAGCAACTCTGTCTTAAATACTAATCGGCCATGTTGATTTCCAGTTAACACTTGTTCCAGGAATGCCTCTAAGATTTTTGCCTTATCTACTGTTAAACCCTACTCTTAGTTCAAAACAACCTTGACTATATCTCCTGTCCTTAGGCAGATTCATAAAGCATTTTTGCCCTTTTCTAGGGGTCACAGCTGCTGGCCACAGACATGGCTTCTGTTCTTAAGTCCCTACTAAATGTTTCTTTCTGAGAAACCAGATTTTTGTCCTTCTCTTTCTTAGGCTTCTCAATTTGCTTAGCCTTTGGGGATAGGTTTGTATAGACCTGCCAGCCGTGGAGCACCACTCCTATCCTCAAAAGTGTTGTGGAAGATCCACTTATTCTTTTTTTGTTTGTTTTTTGAGTCGGAGTATTACTCTGTCATGCCGGTTGGAGTGCAACGGTATGCTCATGGCCACAGCAGCCTCAACCTGTTGGGCTCAGGCAATCCTCTTGCCCCTGCCTCCCGGAGTGCTGGGATTACAGGCATGAGCCACCATCCCGGGCAAATCCACTGAACGGAATTCCATAAAGAGCTTGGCAGGTCATTCAGTCTCTGTTGCAGAAAATGGCCTAGCGTCCATTTGTTCTTTTAACAAAGAAAAATTGAACATCTACCATGTGCCAGACATTATATTTGGGGGATATAGCAGTGAAGAAAACACACAAAGAACTTTGTCCTTCTGCAGTTTATATTCTAGGGGAGAGGTCAGACAATGAAAAAATACATGCACTTTGCAGTAAGTGTTTTGGAAAGGATTAAAGCAGGGAAGGATAGGGAGAGATTCCTATTTTGCATGGAAAGATCAGATAAAAGATAATAGATGAATCAGAGAGATGGCAGCCATGTGGATGGCCATGTGAAGAGCATTCCTGGCAGAACTACTACAAAGACCTGAGGCAGTAGCATGTTTAGTGTATGTAAGGAACAAAGAGTTGACCATGTGGCTGGTAGCAAATAAGACTCAGACAGGTAGCAAGGGAACACTCTAAGTAGGGCCTTGAAGGCTTCAGATTTTACTTTGTGATAGGGAAGACATTGGGGCATTTTGAGCAGTGGCGTGATTCAATCTGCCTTACATTTTGAAGGGATCTCTGGCTATTTTGATGATGATAGACTGCAGCACAGCAAAAACAAAAATAGAGAGACCAAGTTGGAGGTGATCACAGTAATACAAATAAGAAAGAACATGAGGGATTTGGACTGTGGATGCAGTGAAGCTGACAAATTTGCTGATGGACTCGGTGTGAGAAAAAGCGAGGCTCTGAGGATGACTCCAAAGGTTAGACGCGAACATCTGGAAGAAAGGAGTTACCCCACTTGGAGATGCTGACTGTGGGAGGAACTCTGAGTTGCCTGTTTGACATCCGGATGGAGATGTTAACTATGGAGTCTGGAAGACAGGAGAGAGCACTGGGCTGCGGCTGGAACTGCAGGAGTTGACAGCATCTGAATGATATTTTAGACCAGGAGTTTGGATGACACACAATGGGAGTAAGTTCTGACAGAGAAAAAAAGAGGTCCATGGTTTCAGCCTGGGACCCTCCACTATTTAGAGGCGAGGAGATGAGGACCCCGCAAAGGAGTCAGAGCAGAAGCAGCCACTGAGGTAAGAGGATCAAGAGACAAGAGACTCCTGGATGCTAAGTGTCTTCAAGGAAGCACGAAACGCCGCTGGAGGAAGATGGAGCTGCCTACTGGATACAGCAATGGCCACTGTTGACCTTGACGGGAGCAGCTTTGGTGGGAGGTTTGACAAAAGTCTGACTGACATATGTTCATGAAAGAAGAGGCTAGAAAGTGGAGGCACCAGTCTTCACAACTTTTGAGAAGTTTTATTTTCAAAGAAACGGTTTTAACACTTGAGGTTTTGCAAGAAGAGAAACAGATGAAGAGATCTTTTATTTAAATTACTAAGCCTGGGTGGGCTGAGCGTGGTGGCTCATACCTATAATCCCAGCACTTTAGGAGGCTGATGCAGGAGGACTGCTTGAGACCAGTCTGGGCAACAAAGTGAAACCTCATCTCTACAAAAAAAGTCACAAAAATGTTAGCTGGATGACAGAGTAAGATCCTGACTTAAAAAAATTTTTTTTTAAAATAAATGATTACGCCTGACTCCTTCCTACCTTTGCCGGAGATTCCTTGACTTAGATGATGGGATAGAGAGATGCCTGCTTTTGATGAGCTCACAATGCCTACTACAGGTTTTTCCTTCTCAGAGATTTATGTTAAGGGAGAGGATGGGAAAAAACAAGAAGAGAATTCTGAAAGAAGAGAGCAAGAGAAAATGTAAGAGTTTCGAGCCATTTTAAGTTTCCTAAACCATTTGTTTTCTATCACAAACATCACTGACAAGACTTCCAAATTTCCACATTCTCCAGAAAGTTTTCCAGGTAAATTTAACACAGACATAGAATGTTGGGCATCAGTGGACATTAGAGGGTACTTAAATCAGCCCCCGATGAATAAATTGAAGTCAGAGAGAGGAACTGACTTCCTGGTTCTCCCAATTATTAGCTCTCTGGTTTTGGGCAAGTAACTCTTAACCTCAGTGTGTTAATTAATCTATTTGTAAAACAGGCAGTTGTGGTAATTAATACCTACCACCTTGGGTGAGAATTAAGATAATTATTCTTAGATTCTTAGCACAGTACCTGGCACATGATAAATGCTCAATAAATGTTATTCTTTATTTCCATTATCCAAATCACATAGAGGAATTGTGTCAGTTGGAGTAAAAGAGGATGATTCTACCTTATCACTCCCTCCACAAAACACATATGCTCCACGTATTAACTTTTCTTTTTCTTTTCTTTTCTTTTTTTTTTTTTTGAGTTGGAGTCTCACTCTGTCGCCCAGACTGGAGTGCAGTGGCACACTCACGGCCACTGCAGCCTCGACCTACTGGGCTCAGGCGATCCTTCCGTCTCAGCCCTCCAAGTAGCTAGAACTACAGGTGCACACTATCATGCCTGGCAGCTTTTCCTCTCTGCCTGTCTATCATTTCCTTTTTGCCTCCACTCAAAAAGATATTCTTTATTCCATACTATTACTATTAATATAAAAATTATTATCGGAGGCCTGCTGAATGTTATATTAATTTGCTTTTGTATATGTCATCATACTTAATCTTCACACAATCCTACAAAGCAACTCAACTATCTCATTTTTTGCAGATCAGGAACCCGGTGCTCCAAGGTTCAATAACTCACCCAAGGTCATATGGCTGGAGGTGGCAGAGCTGGGATTCAAAGCCAAGACTGTCAGACTCCACAGCCTTCAACAAGTTCTTCCAGTAATGAACATGAATACAAGGATTTTCCAGGAACCTGAGGCTCCAGGGCTTTATGTTAGGTAGTTTTGGAACAAGAAACACGCTATCTACATTGTATTTTCAACATTGGCCTAGTTATATACACATCCACTTTCTTGTATGTGTTTAAAACTTGGGTGAGAAATCAACTTACAGCTGAATTCATTCTCACCAGGCAAGGGCTGACCTGGTGTCATGGGGGCTGGGCCATGGGGGCTGGGGGATAGTCGGGGAAGGGAACAGGAAGTCATTTGCTGGTGGTTGACCAGGCTCCCTGTGACTTCTCAGAGTTGCAGAACTGCCACCAACAGTCATGGCAATTACTGAAGAACAACGAGAGGCTTGGGTCAGCCAGAAGGCACCTGTAGTGACATCATGGGGTGCAGCAGTGGAAAATATACACTCTCTAAGGGGCCGTTTCCCCCACCGTCTCCCCAACCCCCATTGAGGGCAATTGACATTTACAAGCCTTTGCTGTTTGCAGTGCTTCTCCCTCTGTTGATCTGTGGCCATAGGCACGCCTAATACATGTGGTGGAGGCCACAGGATCCAAGTGCCTGAGTGTGGCAGGGACACCCTCCTCCCCACCTCATCTAGGCTACTGCCAGAAAACCTCTCACACAAACAGGTCCATTATATTCCATTCTGTTGTGATTATCTCATGGGACTACAGGCCACTTCTATAGGGGCAGAGAGAGGACCTGGTCCTCCCATCATCAGTCAGTCTAGAATGTGGCAGTTCTTGGGACAGGCAATGAGGATTTGGAAGGTAGCCCCTGGGTGGGAAAAGAGGAGAGAAGCTCCGAGTCTCTGGGCTTTGCTCTCTTATGCTAAGATCCCAGGGAGTCTCGCAATACTTGAGAACTTTTCTGGGACCTGGAAGACAGGGTCACTGCCACATGAAGGTAGCCTTGAGGGAACCCCATAAGAATGAGCTGGTTCTAAGAGTAGCCCTGATCCTGAACTGTTAGTCAAGTCTCGTTCAGCTTGTCACACTTTGGCCTCAGGTGTGTGAGAAGAAATTTAGTCATCGATCTGTGTCAGTACTTGGACGGGAGAAAAGAAGGAGAGAAGAGGCTATAATCCACATGATTCTATGATCTATAGAATCCTATGAGGCTAGAAGAGCCATGGCTAACGTCTTCCACTAAGAGGAAAGGGGAAGATTTTCCTTCTCTCTTTCTTCCAGCTAACCTTTCTGGGGCTCTCCTCTTCGGCCTGGTCTGATGTTCAAGATTTGGAAAACTGAACTGGACTCCTCAGACAGGAATTTTATCTAGGTGGGCAACATTGTGGTTTCCTTATCCACCTGCAAGTGGAGAAATAATATGCCTAGAACACAAATCTCTTTACAGAGCAGCCCAGACTGAAAGCTCTGGGCAAGATATCCTAGAGGCAAGTGGCCTCAGATGATGAAAGGATATCCTGCCGTCCAAGCCTCTGAGTGTCCCCACACAGGATGTTACAGCCCCCCTCTGGTACCAAGGTCCCCTTTCCTCTTGGGGTTTTTCCCAGCCCCAGCTGGCTGCCAACACCATGAAGTTTTTCTGTCCCTGCAGAGGGACATGCATCATGTTCAAGAAATTCCACCTCCATGTCCTCTCCTCTCAGTCCCTGTTGCCTCTAATCCAATGCCAGAAGAAGAGTGCTGGAACAGTGAAAAGGAGGAAGGGAAGCATTTGAATCTCCTCTACTTCTGGAACATTTTCAAAACAGAGGAAAATGTAATCTGGACTAAAATTCAAGGGGTGGAACTCCATGACCCTCTAGTCTTTGGAAGAGGGGTGCTACCTCCCTCGGCAAACTGTTCCAAAGCCAGGGGGCCATGGTGGAGGCCAAAGTCCTCTCTGTTTGTGGTTTGCAGAGCCTGGCAATGGCTGGGAAGCCATATGTTGTGTTCTGAGATTCAAGCATAAACTTCTGCTGGATGTTTAGATTTGGGTTTTTTAATTATTCCCTGTTTTGAGAGAGGAAAAAAAGGGGTGTGTGTCTATGTGTGATTTGAAAAGAGTAGGGAACAGATGGGAGAGGGAGAATAGAAAGAGAAGTGCAGCCATCATTATTACTATGGACTTTCACATCAGTGTTTCTCCAGCAATTTCTGCTGTGTCTCCTCGGTGATAGATTGGGTAAATGGCCCCAGAAGGCAATAGCTCTGCTGAAGCTACACCAGTCACCAAGGTTCTATTGACCCAGAGCTTTCTGGAGGGTCTCTGCCAAAGCACGATAAAGCACTGGACACTGACATCAGCACTCCAGTTGCTGGGAAGGAGGCAACCTTCCCTTGATGGCGGTGATGGAAGATGCATCCAGACCACAGAGTCCCACCCCAACTGCCAATTAATAACAACAAGAAATAACATTTCATGAGGGTTATTTAAGTGCTAAGCACTATGTAAGTATTCACCATTTGTCTCAGTCTTCAGAACAACAATGTGTGCCCATTTTACAGATGAGCAAAGGTGAAGGCAAATAGTTTGTACAAGGTTATGCTGATAGTGAGTGGGACCCGGGTGCAGAGAAGGCTTGCCTGACATCTCTGTTCTTCACCACTATCCTGCCCCGCCTTCTTGTCGTTGCTGACACTGCTTCACTGTGAGCAAGGGTGTAAGGAGGAAGCACATTTGTCAAGTGTTTAGGCTTATTTCCCACCATGATTAGCATCTCCAGTTCTATTGATGAGGAAATTGAGGGTCACAAGTTGTTAAGCAATTTGTTTGAAGTCACACAACTAATGAGCAGCACAACCAGGATTCAGAGCCAGGACTAAACTCAATCTTGTGCTCTGCCCATCTTATCACACTGCCTCTAGACCAAGCTCTTAGAAGAAAGAGTTTGCCTCTCCACTGCTTCATATTTTATTTTATTTTTTATTTTTTTGAGTTGTAGTCTCACTCCGTTGCCTAGACAGGAGTGCAGTGGCATGCTCCTGGCCACTGCAGCCTTGACCTGCTGGTCTCCGGCAATCCTTCTGCCTCAGCCTTCCAAGTAGCTAGAACTACAGGTGCGCGCTACCATGTCAGGCTAATTTTTGATTTATTGTAGAGATGAGGTCTCACTAAGTTGCCCCAGTGGGTCTTGAACCTGCGGGTTCAGGCAATCCACTCACCTCGGCTTCCCAAAGCGCTGGGATTACAGGCTGAGCCACCGAGCCCGGACTTTTTGCTTCAGATTTTAAAGTAAAGGCAGAAGAAGAGCTTAGACGATTTTCTTCTTAAATGTCATATAAAATGAAGTTTTAGAAAACTCTTGAACCTAAGGGCCCACAGGTTGCAATTTCAGGAAGACAGATTTAGGTTTCATGGGAAGAACTTCCTGGTCATCCAATATGTCCAAAGAGAGAATGCACTGCCTTGTAACATGATGAGCTCCCCAGAGAAGGCGGAGCTCAAACACAGTCATGATGACTGTGGCAACACTGTAGAGAGGAGCTGTTGTTTTGGCTGTCCAGTACTGTCTAGTAGTATCTCAGCACTCTTATTTAAGAGACCAGTATGAGTTAAGGGGGAACCCCACTAACAAAGCTGATGGGGCAGATGTTCTCTCTTGCAGTTTCCACACATGATGTCCAGGCATATGACTTAGACTTAGACAATCAACTACTCTCATTAAATACCAAGAACTTTAAGGAAGTGACCAGTAATGTAGGGGTTATGACAAGTGTCTGGCAGCAGTGTCCTTGGTTCCTGCCTGTTTCCAGAGCCTGGTTATCCAGGTTCCCGATCAGTTCTGTGAGCTACCTAAAATCTTTTCCTGCTTGAGTTAGCGTGAGGTGATTTCTGATGTGGGATATAAGAATCCGATGGAAGGCTGGACTGGATTATATCACCAAGCTGGCTGCATATTTGAATTACTGGTGGAGTTCAGTAAAAATACAGATCCCCAGTTCTCCAAGACCTACTGGATCAGAATTTTCAGGGTTGCATCCTGAACATCGATTTATTTTTAAAAACTCCTCAGATGATTGTGACAGGTAGCCGCACTTGGGAACAATGGGAATAAATTAGCTTTAAAGTCCCCCAAATAAAATATGGTTCTCTGAAAAACTCTTCAAGAATTTGGGCGTGGCTATTAGGAAAATACAAGATGCCTATAGTATTTTTGCGTTTGCTAACAAAAAGTTTATCTCCTTGAACAAATCACATATGCTTCTCAGAGGCTAAAGCTCTGATAGAACTTCCATTTCTGCAGCATATTCCTTCCCCAGGGCTTTTTCATCTACAGATTCATTACCACAGCTGACATAACTTCCTGCTTTCCTCAGGTGGGTAAGATCCATGTTTTCATGCACATTCATCCACCCCACAGAGTCAGTCTATCACATGGCCTTTTTTTTTTTTTTGAGTTGAGGTCTCACTCCGTCACTGAGGCTGTAGTGCAGTGGCAACAATCACGGCTTGCTGCAGCCTCAACCACTTAGGCTTAGGTGATCCTTCCACCTCAGCCTCCCAGTAGCTAAGACTACAGGCACGTGCCACCATGCCTGGCTAATATTTTTTCTTTTGATTTTTCCTGGAGACAAGGTCTCACTATGTTGCCTAGACTGGTCTTGAACTCCTGAATGCAAACAACCCTCCCACCTCGGCTTCCCAAAGTGCTGGGGTTACAGGCATGAGCAACCACACCTGGTGATTTTTTTTTTTTTTTTTGAGTTGGAGTCTCACTCCGTCACCCAGGCTGGAATGCAAGTGGCATGCTTATGGCCACCCCAGCATCAAAATGCTGAGCTCAGGCGATCCTTCTACCTCAGCCTTTTAAGTAGCCAGAACTACAGGTGCATGTATCATGACTGGCTAATTTTTTGATTTATTGTAGAGATGAGGTCTTGCCCAGTTGCCCAGGCTGTTCTTGAACCTGTGTGCTCAGGCAATCCCCTCACCTTGGCCTCCCAAAGTGCTGGGATAACAGGCTTGAGCCACTGCACCCGGCCTTGGTGATTAAAAAATAAATAAAATGGGGTCTCACTACATTGCCCAGGTTGGTGTCAAACTCCTGGGCAATCTTCCTCCCGCCTCAGCCTCCCAGAGTGCTTGAATTACAGGTGTGAGCCACTGTGGAGGGCTGGATCACATGGCTTGTTACTTCTTAAACCAAGGTCTCTTTTCATCACACGGTACTGCTCTTGGGATCTACTGTGTACCTCCTGTGTAGAAGGAGAGGCTCATCCCCACGTGAGCCTTGACTTTCCTGCTTAAAAATGAAGAAAAATAATGCCAAGCTACTTTGTCTAGTCTTAAGGCACAAGAAAGACATATATTAAAGCTGAGAGGTTGGCATATCAGAATCTCCAGCTGATGGTGATGAAGGCTCAGAAAGTAGGTCTTTCAGTAGAAGGAAGACAAATATCCAGTCAATTTGCAGGGGCTCAGACAGAAGTGTACATCCCTGTACCACCACTGCTCCTTCATCCTGGAGCAAAATCCCACTTCTCCTGGAAACTCAACTACTTTTACGAAAGTGCACTAGCTGGGCACAGTGGCTCAAGCCTGCAATCCCCACACTTTGGGAGGCTGAGGTGAGAGAGATTCAAGACCAGCCTGGGCAATTTGGTGAGACCTCATCTCTACAATGAATGAAAAAATTAGCCAGGTGTGGTTGTACATGCCTGTAGTTCCAGCTACTTGGAGATTGAGGTGGAAGGATCACCTGAGCCTAGAAGATGGGCGCTGGGGTGGGATGAGAGTGCCACTGTACTCCAGCCTGGGCGACAGAGTGAGACTCTGACTCAAAAAAAAAAAAAAGTGCACTTTGAGGCTGGTGGAGTTTTATATGCTTCAGGGTGTTTGCTTCTGTTCTAACTCCATCGGTACCTCTGAAGTCCATCAAGCCCCTCTCTTTTCTCCCAGCTAGTCAGGGCTGCCTATTACTTTCTGGGGTAGGAAATTCCAGAGCTTCCCTTGGTAGCTCTCCAGGTGTGCAACAAGGCTGCAGAAGGTAAAGGAAAGGGGGCTAGGACCAACTGGGCCCTGGCTGTGCCAAACTATCACTCAGAGGCAGGATAGAAAGATGCCTGACAGCCTCTGGGTCCATTCGGGCTACTGAGAAAGGCCCTCTTGTGTGATATCCCTCCTCCTTTCCCAGGAAACACCCAGGTTCACCCTGGGTGCCAATCTGCCTGGCAGATCCTTAGGAAAGTTAACTGACCTCCCACCTCCTCACCATGGAGCTTCATATCGGCCACCACCATGTCCAGAGGACTTTTAGGACAATCTGGCCATCTGGTTTCTGTACAGTCTGCATCCATATAGTGCATATAAACTTCCAGCTCTTTCAGAACGTACACAGCTGAATTCTACTGCGGACTTTGGCACTTGCTCCTGGTATCTGAGAAGAACAGATTCAATTACAAAGGAAGTAACAGATGTCGCAAATCACTCCCTCATTTTCAGAGAAGTTTTCTCCTCCCAATGCCCTGAATTACTTGATGATGAACAGTAATGCAACAAACAAAAAAAGGCTGGCATGACAATTTCCAACCTGGCTTCAAACCAAGTGGAAGCTGTGGGTTCCCCTGCCTAGGTGGTCTTTATGCCCCCGCACATTCTTTTGTCTGGTATGGGTATTGTTGTGTAAAGAACTTGTCTGGAGGTAGAGGGATGGACTAAATGAACCCTGGGGTCCTTCTTAGCCTTAATAGTCTTTGTTTTGTTTTTTTTTTGAGTTGGAGTCTTACTCTGTCGCCCAGACTGGAGTGCAGTGGCCACTCCCGGCCATCGCAGCCTCGACCTGCTGGGCTCTGGCGATCCTTCTGCCTCAGTCTTCCAAGTAGCTGGAACTACAGGTGCGTGCTACCACGCCCGGCTGATTTTTTTGATTTATTGTAGAGATGAGGTCTCGCTGCCCGGGCGGGTCTCGAACCCGCGGGCTCAGGCAATCCACTCACCTCAGCCTCCCAAAAGCACGGGATTACAGGTTGAGCCACCGAGCCCGGCTAATAATCTCTGTTTTTACTCATTTGTCCCCACAGTCTCCTTGTGAGGGGTGTGTGTGGTCAAGGGGATATCGAAGGCAAACTCAGTATTCCCATTTTAAAGATGGAAAAAAAGACCCAAGGATTTGCCCAAACTTAGGCACAGGAAATTGGTTCTATCAGGAAACCTGGCTTCTTTTCCCATTTGCATCTGTGTCCATTATGCAGAATGATGTAGTAATGAGGCCAAGGCCATGGATAGTTATATGTATTCCTAGCACATGTTCTTACAAGGCATTTAAAGATTGGCCTCCCTTGCCTCCACTCAGACCTGCTTACCAACTCTATACCCTGCCCTGAGCTTGGCTCCACTCTTTCTGAGTCTTGTGATCCTGCCTTAGTCTCAGGGTGGCCATCCCATCATTGATAACTTGTGATGGGACCCACCTTACTGGAGAGTGAGACAAGGAAAAAGGGAAGGAAGGAGATGGATTTTTGAATGGCATTTAATTGTTCTCCTTTTTCTTAAGCATTAAAATGACTAAGAATTCCAGCTTTTGGACAGGGGTGGGGACTCCAGAAAAATATCTGCTGCAGAAACTTTGGGAGCCTTGAGATTGCAAGGCTGGGAAGCTTCCTTGGCAGAGAGTTTAAAGAGGAAGGATGGGGTTTTCCTTTTGGAGAACTGACTGAAGATTCTGCCTGGACATGGAGGCCCAAGGTCAAGAGAGCACAGAGTCTTCCTTCCATGGATCCTGCCTCCAACACTCCTCAGGTAACAGATTCCCACACTTCCTAACCCCATGACTTTATTGGTGACCTTATTTTCTGAAACAAGAGTCAAGATTCGTGTTTTGTTTAAGGCCTGTCAATGAAAAGGATGATTTGAAAATTAAGATTGTCCCAGCAAACCCAGGATGTATGTCTGGCTGTTCTCATGAATGCTCCACCACCTCTACCACCTCTATCCCTTCCCTTAGGCCAAAGCTTCCACGCTTGGGGTTCCTCTCCTCACAGGATATGAGCAAAGGCTCTAGAGAAGTGGGGTGCATCATGGACTTTCTATGTCCCTATAGCCTACCAATTCTATCTGCCCATCCTCCACAATTCTTCCCAGCAGACCCTTCTGAGGGAATCTTCCAGCCCCACTACCATTTCTGGCTTGGTGCCTTTATTTTATTGTCCTATTTCCAGCTATATTGGGATTGACTACTTACCATTTAACTGCAGCTCAAGACCATATGCTCCTGGAGGCAGAGGTTGGGGATACTGCAACAAGGTAGATGAGACTTTGACTTCTGGCTCCACCTCTTTTAGATGGGGGACATGAGGCATGGTCCTTAATGTCTCTGACCCTTCTCTGAGAAAAATGGGACAATATTGGAACTGCCTTGCAGAGTGGTTGTGATGAGGTAGAGTGAGATAACAGGAGCAAAGGACAGCGCCATGCCTATCATGTAATTAGCATGCACAATAATGGGGACCCCACCATCTCCCAATGCCAGCATACTCTGGGACTCACTCTTCCTCCTAATGCCTTTCCTAGGTTGCATTTATCTACGTCTTCTAACTTTACTTCTGGGGTCTCATTTTCCTTCTGTTACGCAGACCTGGAAGCCAGGCCATGCTGTTTATTATTCATTTTCTTAAGTTTATGACTGAGAATGCTCTTTCAATCTAGGTGAAAGAGTGAATGGAGGAATGAATGCATGAACACATACACCAAAAAGAGTTTAGAGCTCCAGTTTTTGAGACTGTGTGATAATCTCTTCCAGATCTCTAGGAGAAAAAGCTAGGTGGGGACTCAAATTCCCCATTTGCAAAAGCCGTGGATTAGATAATTCTACCAAGAATGTCAGGAGCACTTGATGACTTGAAACATTTCTGCTGACTATGGGCCTACACCCGGAAAGAGTTAATCAGCAGCTGCTGGGTTTATTTTCATCCTCTTTAATAAGCGAATCAAAGCAGCAGGACACATACACACTGAATCTCTAATCACCCCAACACCCACACATGTTCCCCCGTTCCCTTCTGATTTAGTAAAATGTAAGTTTGCTTACCATGCAATACACTTGCCTAACTTCATCTATAGAGACTGACCTGTAAGTGATGTAATCCCAGTTCTTCCCCAAAGCCTTCACTCCTGAAATCCCATCATTACCAAATTCTTCCTGTGAAATAGATGTTGGTATTATCCTCTCTCTGCAGTCTTTTTTTCCCGCGGCCTCTTTTACAGAGTAGACATGCAGGTGGGGCTGGGGCAGGGAAGTTGAAGAGCTCGAAGTCATGAATGAACAATCATGTTTAAGCTGGCTGGGTCTTGGGTAGTCATGAGGCTGCTCCCTGCATTAAGGGGAGGTGATGGAACTTGATCATGTGTTGAACACAGGCTAGAGGTGTTACATACATTTTCTCATTTCATTCTCTCAATAACCATGACAGAATGATGATTATCCACATTTGGCTGGTGAGAAAAGTTGAAGCCCAGAATGGGGACTTACCTCATATTACCTGGCTCCTAGAAGATAGAACCAAGACTCACACCAACATCAAGCTTAGAGATGCATGACTTGTGTGGACTTTTTGGGAGTTAAGTGAAGCAAGATCTTGTCTCAAAAAAAAAAAAAAATCCATCTTTCTAGATACATACATATATGTATGTGTATATGTGTGTATATATATTTATATATAAAGAGAGATACAGGGGAATGGTGCTGTCTCCTTGGCATACATTTCCTTAGAAGAACGAACGAACAAACAGGTTACAAAAAACCAGCCTCTTACCTCTGAGGACTCCTCCTTCCCACCCTCTCCTCCATAGGACTTCGAAGATGGTGAGAACCTTTGAGTTACTCGCTCTCAATCCCTTTCTAGATAGAATACTGAGTCTCTGAAGAGTACGTGGCTTGGGACGGTGTCAGAACGAGAGCCCAGTTTTCAGATTTCTGGCCCAGTGCTTCCCTATTAGTATTATTGTATCAGGAGAAGAGATGGCCAGAAGAGGAACTCTATCATAGTATTATTCATGCATCATAAATTATACATGCGATTAGCTGTTTATTGCTACTGAGGGAAACAAAGGAAACAATGGGTTTTAACTGCAACCTGAGATTTAGGAATTCAGCAGATATATATTTATCAGGCATTGTGCTTAGTAGTGACAGAAAAAAAGATAAAAAGATAATCTGTCAGAAATCTCACAGTTTAGTGAGAAAGAGGCTCATTCAAATAATTCTCTTTTAACATGGTAAGTGCTAAAATCAAAGTACAAACAAGGTGCTTGGGCAGCCCAGAGGAGGAAGAGACAAATTAGTTCTTTTGCAAGCAATATTAGGAAGGCTCCGCTGAGAAGGAGGGGCATCAGTCAGAGAAGGCACAGGGTGGAGAAAGGTGACAACTACCCACAGGGGCAGAGGAACATATTGGAAAGGCCTGCAGAGAGGGTTGTATGCTGTTCTTCTGGGACAGGGAGCAGGAGAGTATCATCTGCCTAGTAACTTACAAGAAGGTGGGTAGACCATGTATTTGAATTTTATGCATTTTGAAAACAGGGGCCAGCAGGGTGGATTAGGTAGATTTAAATTACAATTTTCTCTAGTAAAAATCTGAATCTCAGCTGGGCACAGTGGCTCAGCCTGTAATCCCAGCACTTTGGGTGGCTGAGGTGAGTGGATTGCCTGAGCCCACGGGTTCGAGACCAACCCGGGCAACTTGGCAAGACCTCATCTCTACAACAAATCAAAAATTAGCTGGGTGTGGTAGTGCGCGCCTGTAGTTCCGGCTACTTGGAAGGCTGAGGGGGAAGCATCACTGGAGCCCAGCAGGTCGACACTGGGGTGGCCGTGAGCATGCCACTGCACTCCAGCCTGGGCGACAGAGTGAGAGAGACTCCAACTCAAAAAAAAAAAAATCTGAATTTCAAACTCCCAATACCAATGATCACCATCAGTTCATAAAAGAAAGATTGTTTTAATACCAAAAAAGTTGGCTGGATACAATCTCAGAATAAAGGGTGTTTCTTCCAAAGGAAGATCATCTAGCAATTTTCCACCAGTATTCTTTTTACTTTATTCATTTCACTGTGGACTAATGACAGTGTTGGCAGGACTTTGGACCAACGTCACGACTGAAGAATAAAGTACGTCGGCCCAGATAGAATTAGACAGAAAGAATTAGACAGAGACAAATCATTTTCTTTTACCTGAAATGGTGCAGTTTTCTGCTTGGTATATAAACATGAGATAATCTACAGAAACACGCAGCTGAAATTATCCATTTTATATTCCCTTGCCAAGCTGCAAGTTATTATTTTTGTGTACATATATGTAACTTCTTGGTACTCCCTCTAGCCAAGGATCTCTATAACCATCTACATAGTTCCTCTAAAAGCTTGCCACTCACTTTTAAATTTCAACACCAGGAGAGCAATGAGCTTCATACTCATTATTCTAAAGGCTACCCTTGAGCCCCCCACATACACACTCTGTTATGAGATCTGTAACTCCCTGAGGGAATCTTGTATCCAGGGTATTGGAGTAAAATGCAGAATGTACACTCTCTAGCCTAACAACACAAGTTGTTAGCAACAAAGCCATTTATTTCTCTAGACCTTTATGAGAGGAACTTTCCCACAGTCAGCCATGTGTATAAACAAGACCTTTGAATACTCAGACTATAGAGTCCACTGAAGTGTATGGCTAAGGAGAGGTTCTCGAATCTATTTTTTCAACTCTGTTTAGAAGAGACTAACCCACACTTTCCAAAGTCCTAAGCCCTAAATCTGAGTCCAGGGGTGGCTTTAAGAACTTTAACTTTGGCAAATAAGGAAAAAAATATTTTTATCTTCTCTCTTCATATGAAATTTTGACGCCTTAGGAATAGCACATCAGGCAGCCTGAGATCTAGACCCAGTCAGCCACCAGATGTGTGTGTCCCAGTGCTTCAGTTTGACTTGTGATCCTGGGATCACAGGACTCGAGGCTGGTCAACTGTTTTCCTTGTAAAAGAAGGGTATTGGTCCCTGAGGATTAAGCTAGGCAGAGCAAGGATGGAACAAAGTAAGTCCTATGATAAAGTTGGATGGTGAAGGCGAAAGGTCAGAAAGAATCCATTTGCCACCATTTTTCTTGCCCTATTTATCTGCTGCGAAGGCCTAACAACCTTCCTATTAGGTGATTGATGGTGAAGGATGCCCCACTGGGTTGGTGAGATTCAAGGTCTCTGGTGAAGGAGCCCAGGAGCCACAAGCACATTTGTGATGGTAGCTCCTAAGGAAATAGTCTCTCTCCATTAGGGCTAGAAAGCTGGCCTTGTTTTGACCACTTCTAAAAGATGTTGCCATCGTATGCAAAGGGAAGGGGGCCGCAGCCCTCAGGCAGTGGGCTCTGGGCTCTTGGATTGACAGTAACGGAGAGGATTTTAGGTTGAGCCAGATGTAACCTCAAAGCCACTTCCTTCTGGGACCCATGTGTATGGCTGGCAGCTAGGAGGGCAGTGGATAGTTTCTCTCATGCAGAGCCAGGGGCCAGGGATGTGGCCCAAACATATAATTTTGGCCAGGTTAGTTCCCACTCCCTTCCATAGTTGAAGTAACTAGGCTCGAAACTCTAAAACAAATCCTTCCTTAGCCATAGGTCTTTCATCTGGGTGACCGTCTTTTCTCTCCTTCTAACTTTCCAAATAAAAAAACATAAGACAGTTGCCTACTTCCATCCACTGCCATTTCTAGAAAATGCAGCCCTTAAAGAAGCCCTGTAATAGTGTCTATTTCAAAACATGATAAATAATTGTTTCCAGAGACATCCATCTATAACCTCTCTGAAGAAAGTGGCCTCTCTAGTCCCACTAGCCTGAGACTGGGGAATTATTTTAGCATCTGTTGTAACTGAAACCCTTCAGTCCCCTGTCCTCAGATTCTCCTGGAGACTATTTTCCTACCCACAGCTGACCTGTGTAGCCCTTTGCAAGGTTATCTTCAACGAAGATCAAGAGCAGAAGGTGTTTTCAAAGGTGTGAACTTCTGCTAGCTGACTTCTCGGAGGAAGACCCTAGGAGGTTGTGATTCAGATGCTCCGTATGACACCAGGTTAGACTGCCCAACTGGTGGGCTTCATGCCAAGGACTCAGACCATAAATAAAAGGTCACCCAGCTTTGGTTCCTCTAAGTTCCCACGTAGCCAACGAAGCACTTGCTGCTGTTGGTAAAACTTTGCTTTGGTCTATATGACACACGCAGCCACAGGCACCTCAAGCAAGTTAGGTTGGTTTCCGAGTCATGTGAGTCATTTTTGAGACCATAACTGTTGACATGTAAGAGACAGTCGCCCCGACACCAAGAAATCCTCTTGTTCACCAAGATAGGACAGAAAAACCACTCCAAAGCCTATAAGCCACATTCCAAGAATTCCAGGTCCCTAGAGTGCATTTCCCAGGGCTTATGCCATTGCTAATCTCTCTTCCATCCTAGAAAAACGTGCTTTTCTGCCAACCACTAAACCAATAACAGGTCACCATGTTCTCTTCCTCTCAGAACCTTGTCAGTCACTTTCTGTGTCATGAGAGGCAGATACATTTCCTTACAAAACAAGGGGCTCATAAGTACAATAAAACAATACATTATATTTATGCCAAGAACTTTGGATTAAACCTTTGAGTCTCAGATGACCCCATTTATTTATTTATTTATTTTTAATTTTTTTAAAGCAGGATTTATTGAGAGGACAGAAAAGCTCCCTCAGTGGGAGGGGACCCGAAGGGGTTGCCCATGATCCCATTTATTAACAACGTCTAAAGCTTTCTATTTAGATATGACCTAAAACTTTTTTTGAAATCAATAAACTGCCAAGTTTCTAAACCTAATTGATGACTCTCCATCAGACGTTTCCCCCCCATATGTTCCAAGGGAATAAGCATCATTTGATTACTGCTTCATTTGAAAAGTGAAAAATAAAATAAATTTCAAAGAAGTATGTGGCATGTCTGCAACCACCCCAGTCCAATAATCATCTACTAAGTACCTCTTACAGGCAAGATTTTGAAAAAGGGGAAAAAGGCTATTCCAAAACTGACCCAGACACAGTACCCATCTTCAGGGAATGTGTGGTTTGTTTACAGAATGAGTAAATAAATGAACAAATGAATGATGAATGAATGGAAAATTAGGATTAGTCGTAAGTTTTATAGCAATTCTACTCCTTCATTTAATGGCATTATTATAGTCAAAAATGAGTGAGGAAAACACACATTTTTCCTGAGTTAAACATCTAATGATTTTTCCTACTCTTCCCCAAAACCCCAAACACATTTCTTGCAATCTGCGGTTCTCTGAAGTCTCCAACCTGAACTTGAACTATGAAGGCAAGGAATCTTCCTGCCTTTTAGGGGTAGAGTCCTATATTCTACTTTATATGATGATATTCTCTGCCCTCCTTTAAGCATCTTCAACAGATCTTTATTTTAGACTTTTATTCTCTGTTCATGCTTATATCATTAGTACTTTTCATGAAATGTTTCCTTGCATATACCTATTAATATGTTGGACTTAGATTCACTACTAAAACAAATAATTCTGTTTTCTTAAAGAGCAGATACTACTTTTCCTCATGGGGTGTTGGCCGACCATCCCTCTTTGTCGAGCATACACTGTAGTACTTGTAAGCCACATGCTAGGACTCAGTGAGACATAAAGAAGTAATGGACATAATGTCTGCCCTAAGGAAAATTGTAGTCTCCACTGGAAGCCAAGATTAAAACATGGCGATTCAAGGGCTTGGAAGGGAGGAGGCCAACATACACCCTCAGAGTTCAGAGGAGGCGGATGGTTTGCTATGGCAAAAAGTTGTCATGACAAATTTTCAAACTGAGCCAGGGACATCTGAGGGGAGAGCCAAAAATAAAGAATTGGTCCTATTCTCAGCCCTCCAACCCTTCTACCATGAATACTTTCAGTATCTCTAAAAAGCAATGGGCTGGCGATTAAATGCTACAGTACTATATACCAATGCAAGTGAGGAAGGACCCTGTGACCATAAGCAGACCTCTGCATCATCATGGAGCCTTGAGATGAGTGTCACAAGGAAGAGCAAGCTCATTTTGAAAAGCACACAGATGTTGGAAACTGTGAGTATTACCCAAAAAGAAGCTTCAAGGCTCCCATCCCCATCGGTGATCAGCAAAACTTGCTACTGCAAGAGCCCCATTCTCATTAATAAGAGTTCATTTTATTATTTCCATGCTATGTGATTTCTCCCACTGCCTTTCAGACTGGAAATTAAACTTTTTGTACTTTGTGTTAATTACCCTGGGGGACTTCAGGCTACACTGCACAATAAAAAGACACAATTAGAACATTTTCCATTGTCTTTTTGTTTCTTTACAATCCAAAATCAGTCAATAATGTTCTCAGGCCTTACCAAGAAACAACCAGATCTGTTAATGCCCTGGGACAAAGAAGCCATAAGATTCAAAACAGATGGAGTAGAATCCCACAAATCACACAACCATGCAAATTAGTACCAGCCCGTGGGCTTGACAGGATTAGAATGTTGGGGCTGAAATTTTTGATATAAAACAGAAAATATAACCCATGGTATTAATGTTCTTTTTGTGATGAAATATGATTCTGACTTGCTTGTTTTTTTGAGTCAAGGTCTCAGTCTGTCAACCCAGGTAGGAGTGTGGTGGCACGATCACAGCTCACTGCAGCCTCAACCCCCTGAATTCAGGCAATCCTTCCACCTCAACCTCCAAGAGCAGTTGAGACTACAGGCGCACACCACCATGCCCAGCTAATTTTTCTATTTTTTGTAAGATGAGATTTCACTGTGTTGCCTAGGCTGATCTTGAACTCCTAGGCTCAAGTGATCCTCTTGCCTTGGCTTCCTAAAGTGCTGGGATTACAGGTGTGAGCCCCCATGCTTGGGCTGATTCTTGTTAAAGTGGAGCAGAGTGTTCTGGAGTTCTGAGCACACGCAGGCTTCCAGGGCTGGCCCACATCGCAGATCACTGTCTGGGGCAGTATACTGTTTACCCCAGATGAAACCTTCCCTTGCCTGTCAGCAATACAATACTTCCTTTCTAAATTACATCCCAAACTATTAACATCAAGATCAGACGTAAACTATGAGAGTGAATAAGATGAACACAGGAGAATTTAAAGTGAAAACATAAGATAAAAAAATTTAAGATGTAATGATGTTTAGAAAATAAATGTTGCTGGGCTCGGTGGCTCAGCCTGTAATCCCGCGCCTTTGGGAGGCTGAGTTGAGTGGATTGCCTGAGCCCGAGGGTTTGAGACCCGCCTGGGCAGCGAGACCTCATCTCTATAATAAATCAAAAAATCAGCCGGTCGTGGTAGCGCATGCCTGTAATTTCGGCTACTTGGAAGGCTGAGGCGGAAGGATCGTCGGAGCCCAGCAAGTCGAGGCTGCGGTGGCTGGGAGCGGCCACTGCACTCCAGTCTGGGCGACAGAGTGATACTCCAACTCAAAAAAAAGAAAAAAGAAAAGAAAAGAAATGTTAAGTTTATCCACTAAACCAGAAAGATCGTTAACAAAATCCTAAACTTGAGAAATAATTTTTTTTTAATGTACTCAACCATCTGTGACTCTGGTCAGGGCCCAAACCAAGGAGGAGACAAAGCTCTTAGTGTTAAATTATTCCACTCAGCCCTGAGAACTTTGCACTAGTTCAAATCTGTGAGAAATTGGATCTCGAATCAAGTCTTTAAAGAATAATTGCAAGGTCTCCAACCAATCATCAGGGACTGACCTTTTCCTTAAGCCAACAGCAGGGCTGCTCCATGGGGGATAATAACTGTCTCAGTTTCTCCTGGCCTCTCAGACATGTAGCATGCCAAGCTTCTTCTAGTACCCCACACCCCATGTTACATGCTTCACACCTACCCACTGAGAGAGTCCAGATTAAAAAAATGCTCCTAGGACAGGCGCAGTGGCTCACTTCTGTAATCCCAGAACTTTGGGAGGCCTAGGCAAGAGGATTGCTTGAATTCAGGAGTTCAAGACCAGTCTGGGGAACATAGCAAGACCTTGTCTCTACAAAAAAAAAATTAGCTGGGCATGGTGGCACGTGCCTGTAGTCCCAGCTACTTAGGAGTCTGAAGCAGAAGGATCGCCTGAGCCTAAGAAGTCAAGACTGCGGTGAGCCATGATTGTACTACTGCAGTCCAGCCTGGGTGACAGAGTAAGACCCTGACTCAAAAGAAAAAAAGGCTCCTGACAGGGGAAACATTGAAAACCAGCCTCTGGATCATGGCTTGTCTGAGGCTATGATCGTCAATTCCTTGGTCAATTTCCAAAGTTAAATGACATCTACATAGAGCTTAATAGATCACAAAATATTGATAAATCTGTCATCTGATGTGTTTCGCACAACAATTTTGGAAGGCAGATAATATTATCTACAAATACTTTCCAGAAGAGGAGAAAGCATAAAGGTTGAAGGAAATGCCAAGAACACACAGAATCTTCCGAGCCAGGGTTCAACCCACTTCTGTGACTTCACATGCCATGCTCTTCAGAGGTGCGAGTTCTTTGAGATCAGGGGTAACACTGTTCTATCCTCCATAAGATATTGAAAGTAGGTACTCTGTTACATCTGATGCGTGGTCAAGTAGAAAGAGTGTGGGCTCTGGTGAGACAATCATATTCTGATCCTGGCTCTGTCACTTGCTAGCTGGGAAGCCTTGAGCAAATTACCCACCCACTGTGAACCTCTCAGTCTTCATCTCTATGAAATGGAACTAACACCCACCTCATAGTGCTGTCATGTGGATTAAATAAAATAACCTAGTTATAGCAGGCACTTAATAGATACTAGTTCCCTCCCATGCCATCCCTCCACCTCCCCTGTCCCTGAGGCCCCATTAGAGACCAAATGATTTAGAAAGAATTCTAGCATGTGATTTGCATATGCCACACGTTTATATGATTTGCATATGCCACACAAAAGTCTGGTTTGAATGCACATCAACGACAATACTGAAGCAGATAGATTTTCAAAGGGGTGGAGAGTGCTGGGTGTCAAGAGACCCAGAACTGGTGGAAATGTCGGTGTTTGGGGGACCATTGCAGGTTCTGACCATTGCAGCAACTCAGCAAGCCTTCTCACACGGTTTCGAGGCCTGGTTTCCATGTCCTTGCAGCTGGTGCCTACCTTGCCTGACATTTACCCCAGGCTCTCTCGTATTGTGGGTTTGGGTTTCACTACGTAATGCATCCATCTTCTTTCTCTTCTTCGGCCTTATGCTATTCCAATTTTCTATAGTTTCCAAAACCATTCTCTCCCACCTTGTTGCTACATAGGAAGAAAATGGAAAAATCAAGTGGTCACATGGGATGACTTATGAACAATTTTTGCCAGAGCCTAGATGAGGAGCATAGAGGATTCTGGAAGGCAGGGTGCAACAGAAGGCAGAAATCAATGCCTGATGTGAACTGCAACAAAAAGATGGTATGACTACAGGGGCACAAGTCAGGGGAGAGAAGGTTATCTGCCATGTTGACAACTTTCCATCTGACAGGATGGAGGGGAATCCCAACTCCAAGAGATGAGGCCTGACTGGTTACCCAGCTGGGACCTGATCTGCCCTTGGCTTGCTGTAGGACCAGAGCAGTCCTTCCACCACCCTGGCTTCCTCATCGATAAAATGTGGGGGTTGGACTGGGAAGACTTTGAAATCAGACAAATGTAGGTTCAAATTCAGGCTCCCTCACTTACTTGTTATGCAACTTTGGGCAAGTTTCCTTATATCTGCAAGCTCCAGTACTCTCACCTGTCAGATGGGAATGAGAAAATGTGTTTCCAGAGGCTGCCTGAGGGTTAAATGAGGAGGTACATAAATGCATACCCCCTTGCACAGTGTCGGGTCCAAGAAGCTCCCAACACAGCAGCTGCTCGCTCGATACACTCCCATCTCTTTGTTTTATTCTGTCTCTAGGTTGTTGTAGACCTATGAACTTATGGTGCAATCAGTGGCTCAATGGCTGCCCTGTCCTCCCTAAGCCTTGACTATTGAGGCAGTGGGATGTGTGTGCTGAAGCAGCAGATGGACAATTCCAGTTGGAGAAGAGAATGGAAACGAGTGTAAGGCAGGATGGTGGAGGAGAAAAGACCCAAAACTAGAAGGCAGCAGACCTGGGTTTAAATTCTATCTTCCTCAGTCACCAGCCATAAAGCACATGACTTTGGTAACGACTTTCTTAATATTTAAGAGCTTCAGTTTTCTTATCTGAAATATGGGAATAATCACATATGTAAAAGTGCTTTGTGGATTAGAAAGTGCAGTTGGGCTGGGCACTGTGGTTTATGCCTGTAATCCCAGCATATTGGGAGGCTGAGGCAGAGGATCTCTTGAGGAGTTCAAGACCAGCCTGGGCGACATAGTGAGACCTCATCTCTACCAAAAAAATAAAAAATAAAAAAATCAGCCAGATACAGTGGCACACACTTGTAGTCCTGGCTACTCGGGAGGCTGAGGCAGAAAGTTGACATGTGTTAAGCCGTGATCATGCCACTGCACTCTAGCCTGGGCAAAAGAGTGAAGCCAAGGCTCAAAAGAAAGGAGAGAGGGGAAGAGAAAGAGAAAAGAAGAAAGGAAAGAAGAAAGAAAGTGCAATTAAAATATTAGTGGTCAGTTGTATGCCACATACCTGCTGTTTGATTTGCAAAGTCTAATTATTTGAGTTTGAAATGTAGTTTAAATATTTTGAGAGCTACTAATTTTTCTTAGCAGTCAAACAAAACTTCAAACTTCCCCCAAACCCTAATCTTCAAAATCAAATGGCTATTATCCCCAAAAGAGCTGGACTGGTTTTTCTTAGTCATGAATATATCCCTCCAATGATGCATTGGATTCACCAACTCCCGGTGGCCTGATCTTTACTTGAAAAACAGTACAATCAACCTCCCTCTTATTTTAACAGCTAGCATAGGGCAGGGCAGGAGGAACCCCCACCCACGCTCGCCCTGAACAGAAATGGCGCTGCAACTGATGTGAAAACAAGATAAGGAGGAATGTCTGTCAACAGACTCAGGCCTCCCCTAGAGTTGTGCAGCTTTTCTGTGTATTCTGCACAGACGGGAAGCCAGAGGCCATCAGCCACCTGCAATGTCACAAGGGAGATGGGGCAGCTTGGACACACCTTCAACTTTCTCATTCTACTCTAGCTAAAGTCTTTAAAATCACATATTCAGAGACTTAGTGCCCTGTAGAAATCAACATAAAGGTTAAAATTCTACCAGCTCGGAACTGAGGAATTAAAAACCCTTTGGTTACCGGGCTGGGTGGAATCATAAACTCAACGTGTCTATTCAGTAACTTCCTGATGGTTCTATGCTAGGGATAGTTCTAAATGACAATTCATTGTTATACCTCTTCTGGATGGCTGGAATCAATGTGCTGATGCAAACATGTAGCAAGGAAGTCCTTTTCTCTGTCTTTCTTGAGTACCATCGGACCTCCAGGGATGAGTGCAAATGAAGGTCCAAACAACATATCCAAGGTGTTAGAGGATCATAATGCATGAAACATGACATGCATAGATGCTTGTGAATAGTGGGGAAAGAAGTTTTTAAAAAGGCAAGAGAGAAAGAAACCACAAGAGTCTCTTGGGCAACCCCCTCAGATCTCCTCCCACAATGGGAGCTTTTCTGTCTTCTCAGAACAAACAAACAAAAAACCCTCTCCTAACAGCTACTGCAATAGCTACAGTTTCAGACACAGCATTCACCATCTCTGGTTGTCATTTCTCTGAGAATGCGGAAGTGATCCGGGGAGACATCCCAGGAGGGGTTGAAGTGTTATCAAAACATAAAGGCAGGAGGACTCAGCATGTTTGCGGAGGAGGCCCCTGGTGCATATGCTCTCCAGCCTGCTGGTCTCAGTACCGGAAACTCCTCCTACCCATGCACAGGCTCTGACCAGATAACACCAGAACTTCTAGCCCCTTCCAAGCATTCATGCAACTGAGTGATGACAGAAGTTAATAGAAGGAATACATTCAGGGTTTTGAATTTTATTTTAGTAGTAATGGTTTTAGAGATCAGCTCTTGCTTTGCTCCCCAGACTGGAGTACAGTAGTGTGATCCTGGCTCACTGTAGCCTCCAACTCCTGGGCTCAAGTGATCCTCTCGCCTCAGACCTCTGAATAGCTAGGACTCCAGAGTGAACCACTATGTCTGCCTAATTATTTACTTATTTATTTTAGTTGGAGTCTCACTCTGTCACCTAGGCTGGAGGGCAGTGTCACACTCCGGGCCACTGCAGCCTCGACCTGCTGGGCACAGGCGATCCTTCCATCTCAGCCTTCCAAGTAGCTGGAACTACAGGCTCGCGCCACCATGCCCAGCTAATTTTTTGACTTATTGTAGAGATGAGGTCTCTCACCAAGTTGCCAGGGCTGATCTCAAACCCATAGGCTCAGGCAATCCTCTCACCTTGGCCTCCCAAGGTGCTGGGATTATAGGAGTGACCCACTGTGCCTGGCCTGGCTAATTTTTAAAAAAATAATTTTTATAGAGATGGGGTCTTGCTGTGTTGCCCAGGCTTGTCTTAAACTCCTGGCCTCAAGAGATCTGCCCTCCTTGGTTTCCAAAAGTGCTGAGATTACAGGAGTAAGCCATTGTGCTTGGCCAGTTTTGAATTTGAAGGCAGATGAGTTATGAAAGGCGTGCCCTGGGATACCCCAAATGCCAAGCTCTATGCTAGTAGCTAGGGAATCTCGAAACCAGTGTGGCACACCAAATCCTGGCATTCAAGGAACCCACAGTCCAAACAACCCTTGTTTATGTGCTCTTCCTTCCCGGTGCTAAAAACTCTCTTCCACTGGCTTCTCATCATCAATGGCAGTGGTTTCTAAACTTCAGCCATGTCCATATTAACTCCTTAGTTTGCTATATATGTATCTGTACTGTACTATATTTAAGCACTTTTCTTTCTTTTGTTAGCATATGAAAATTATTTATTTATTTTTAGCATATGAAAATTTTTTTAAATTTTTAAAGTATTTTGTCTTTTTTTTTTTTTTAGGAGATAGGGTCCTGCTATGTTGTCCAGGTTGGAGTACAGTGGTGATTCAGAGATGTCATTGTAACTTACTACAGCCTCAAGTTCTTCAGCTTAAATGCTTCTCCAGCCTCACCCTCTCAAAGAGCTGGGACTACAATGTGCACCACAGCACCCAGCCTTTTTCATTAAAATAACTTAATCTACTTTTACTCAAATCTTAATCTATTTTTACCTTTTGAAAAAATTTTATGACTACCATAAATGGAAAACAAATTCTATTTACCATAAAAACAAAACAAAGCAAACAGGGAACAAAGGAATCTTATAAATTCTAGTTATATCCTCTACAAGTGTTGAGCCTAAAACTATACTCTGATAAAGTATCAAAGATTAAAATTGCGGCTCTAGGCTAATCAGACTTGGCAGTAGGGGAGGATTGCTGAGCTCAGATTAAGATAGCCTATAGGAGACCTTCTCAAAGTTTAGATAATAGGCAGCTCAGGTAGCAAGCACTTTGGGAGTGAGCAGCAGATTGCTGGTGGTTTAAACCAGCGGCAATTGGCGAGACTCATCTCTAAAAAAATCAATGCTGGGCATGGTAGCATGGGCCTATAGTTCTAGCTACTTGGAAGGCCAAGGCAGAAGGATCACCGGAGCCCAGCAGGTCGATGCTAGGGTGGCCATGAGTATGCCACGGCACTCCAGCCTGGGCCACAGGGTGAGACTCCAACTCAAAAAAAAAAATTAGATATATAAATAGATAGATAGATAGATAGATAGATAGATAGATAGATAGATAGATAAAATAAACTCTGAACTGAGATGCCACCCCTTTGTAATGAGAATTGTAAAAAGAATAGTTGTTCACCATGTGATTCATCATTTTCTTAATGCCACGTCTATATATCACCTAAATCAAGCCCCATGGTCCATCTCATGATTGGGCCTCCATCACTGCATGCCCAGAGCCTAAAAAATCACACAGGAAAACTGTTGGCATGCAACACAATTGCATGAATGAATGAGTGGATGCAAAACTTTTTTAAAAACCTCACCATCCTTTATTGCAGCCCCACTTACAGGCTTGTCTTTCCTCAAGTGACTCATGTCCACTCATCCCTCCATGTCTTTGTTCATCCTGATCCCTCATAGAATGCTCTTCCTTTTTCCCTCCACCTTCTCTCTTGTCAGTACCTGGCATCAGCTGCTATGCTATAAACGTGTGCTGGATGAAAGCATCCCGTCTATTTCCCTGTTTGCTCTTGCTGTGCCAGACACACTCTGTCTTTCCTTTCTCTGAGTTTTTGTACACATTGTGTTTTTGTCTGGAGTGCCCTCGACAATATGCAAACTCCCTTCCATGTTCTTGCTGAGCAGACTTTCAGGGTCCAATCTCAGCTAAGTGCACCTTTGCGCCTCTTTGTCCCACCATACCTTCTGAATATCACTTTTACTGTAGTGCGTATCCCACATCAGTGCAATTCTTTGTTTCTATACTGTTATGATCCAGTAGATTATGAGCTTCTTGTGTTTGTGTCTCCAAGGTCTAGAGAGTATCTGGCAAATAGTAAGTAATCAATACATATTAAATATTATCTGAAGAAAGGGATGAATGTGCCTTAGGAAAATATTTTTCTTTTTCTTTTTTTTTTTTTTTTTTTGAGTTGGAGTCTTACTCGGTTGCCCAGATTGGAGTGCAGTGGCACACTCATGGCCACCCTGGCATCGACCTGCTGGGATCCAGCGATCCCGCCACCTCAGCTTTCCAAGTAGCCAGAGCTACAGGCATGCACTACCACGCCCGGCTAATTTTTGATTTATTGTAGAGATGAGGTCTTGCCAAGTTGCCCGGGCTGGGAAAATATTTTTCTATACATCTTTCATCTAATCTCAAAAGTTCTTGGATTTGAGGCCATTAAAAACATAAAAATATTAAATTTATTACTTACATTTATAGAACACCTACTATCTGACAGCCACTTTGTGAACAGTATCTTCCTTTAATACCCCAATCTTGAGAGGCTGCTACATCTACTGGCACCAATTTGCAGGTGAGGCGATCTGGGCTTGGGAATTAAATCACTTGTCCAAGGTTATATAAGTGGCAAAGCCAGCACCTGAGCCTAGACCTGAAAAGCTCTGGTGTTCTTAAAACCCGCTCTGGCCTGATTTGTGACCTTATGCTGTCTGACTTCCCACCCTCCTTCATGGTCAGAAGCCAAATTCAGGACAGATGGACCTGGGCCTGCCTGGGGGTAGCACTGATTGTGTCCTTGGAGAGCACATTTAAGTCTTCAAGCAAACCTTGCCCAAAGCACAGGACTGTGACACAAATGGCTGTCACAGCCTCTTGCTTCAGCCGTGGAACTCGCCAAAATCAGCAGCTCCACACTTACTCAGCAGAAGGCCAATCAAGGCAGCCTTTTCATTGATTCCAGAAGAGTTTCTTTTTCATTTGTAAAATACCCACAATTTGACATTTTAGAATTTTTTTGCAAGTGGTGGGTGGCTACAGCAGTAACAGATGAACTGGTGTCTTTGAAAGCTGAATAAAAACATTTTTAAATAAAGATTTTAAGTCTTAAATTGACTGAAAAGCTAAGTGGAGTCCAGCAGCACCCAGTGGGAGAAAATATTGGCCCGGTTTTTAATAACTGCATTCTCTTCTCGAGGAAAGGGGTTACAGTTGCTCTTTCTTCACTTAGAGTCCTGTGTTGAAAGCATCCGAGGTAACAAAGGCCAGTTTCCTCTAGTTTGCACCCAGAGAAGTGACAGAAACGCTGTTTGGCTGCAGAAGTTTTTGTCCAGAAAATAGTGACTTTATCCTCCTGAAAACCAGCTTCAAATATCTGTATAAAATGTGGGAGGCGAAAAATAAGTAAGAGTCACCTTATAAAAGTTCCTTCCTGCTTCCTGATGATGTTACCAGAATCTCTCTGCAGGAAAGACTCTACAGAGGCACAGGGCAGAACACAGTCATGTGGTTTCATTTTTCCATTGATGAACTTCTTAGGAGAAACACTCAGTTTTGGAGAGAGAGGCAAACATATCTGGACCACAAGTTAACCACGGGCTTCCATTTGCTGGAAATGAACATGGTTCAGGGGGAAGAATCTTGAATGGGGAGGGATCCAGAAGACCTGGTGTTTGGTTCTGGTTTTATCACTTATTTGTTTCATGTCCCCAGGCGAACTATTTACATAGCTTGAGTTTCCCCGTTCACAGAAGAAGTGAGGGGATCAGGCCCAATGATGATCAAGTTTCTTTTCAGCTCTGAAACTCTATGATATTAGTAGCATGTTATAGAGAGCAAGACATGTCTGACTCACCCTTCCAGGTGCCACAGCCTAAGGTGAATCCTCTTCCAAGAGCAGCAATGATTACACTAAGCCCAGCACACCACCCTCAGCCATCATTCCTACAATCGAGGCACAAAGATGTGAAATAAGAGGACAAGGATGTGTTTAGAAGCTCAGCTTGGGCGGGCTCGGTGGCTCAGCCTGTAATCCCAGCGCTTTGAGAGGCCAAGGTGCCTGGGCAACTTGGCGAGACCGCATCTCTACAATAAATCAAAAAACTAGCCGGGCGTGGTAGCGTGCGCCTGTAGTTCCAGCTACTTGGAAGGTTGAGGTGGAAGGATTGCCGGAGCCCAGCAGGTGAGGCTGCAGTGGCCGGGAGTGGCCACTGCACACCAGTCTGGGCGACAGAGTGAGACTCCAACTCAAAAAAAAAAAAAAAAAAGAAGCTCAGCTCTACGTGTCTCTCACTGGCTCTCGTGAGTATCTAAATTTTAGCAGCTGCCGGACTTGTGATAGATAGTACATTTGTAGCCCAGAAGATCTTGGCCAGGGATGCTTGGGATAGCAGTTTGACTGCCAAGGCCCTGTCTCTGGGTTGGTGGCCGCTGTACCAACCAAATTGAGTAAGCCATGGCTGGGCTGATATGTCACAGAGGCTTCCTGTGCTAACTGACCTTCAAATAAGCTAACACAATTCAACCACACACCCTTCCAAAACCACGAGAATGTAATTCCACCTCTTAGCATTTAACTTAAGAAAATAAAAATATCAGCTGGGTGTAGTGGCTCACATCTGCAATCCTAGCACTTTGGGAGGCTGAAGCAGGAGGATCAGTTGAGCCCAGAAGTTTGAGACCAGGCTGGGCAACATACCAAGACTTCATGTCTACAAAAAAGTTTAAAAATTAGCCAGGCGTGGTGGTGTGTGCCTGAAGTCCCAGCTACTCAGAAGGCTGAGGCAGAAGGATTGCCTGAGCCTGGGAGGTCAAGGCTGAGAGGAGCCATGATCATACCACTGTACATCAGTCTGGGTGACAGAGTGAGGCCCCAACTCAAAAACAAAAGAAAGAAAGAAAAGAAAAACATCAGATATAAAGTAAGCTCATAGTAATAGCTACCCATTTATGGAGCGCTAACTATGTGTAAGGCACTATGCTAAGGTCTTTAAATGTATTATTATATGTAATCCACACAACAATGCTTTCAAATGGGTATTATATTTTCATTTTACAAAAGAAGCTTTTTAAATCTCACTCTGCTATTCAGGACATAAAAATTTATGTGTGAGAATATCTGGGCTCAACAAAACGACCCCGATTTCCAAAAACAGTGAACTAATTAGCTTTCTAGAAATGCAGGAGATATCATGTTAGGTGAATTAATTAATGACATAGAAAAGTGTTCACAATAAATTGCTAAGTAATAATCTCAACTTTATTTTATTTTTCTATATTTCCCCAAATTTATAAATAAGCATCTATTACCTCTGAAATCATGGGGTTCTTGAAAGACCTATCTGAAACAGTCAAGGGCCAACGCCCATCCCTCTTGCTGTCCAGATCCTGGAGAAGGTGCTCTGCTAGTTCAGATTCTACACAGTTGACATGACCCCAACCAGAGCCAAGAGGTCCCCTCACCACCCTTTATTCCTGAGGCATGCCATGAATGAGTGAGGGGAACCAATGCAGCTGAGCAGTTCTTTCTCCAAGATTGGGGCACCAGCCATGCCAATTAGCCCAGATCCCTATGCCCTAAGGAAGTCAGTATGTCTAAGATAAAACTACCCAATAAAACCAAACAAGGCCAGGCGCAGTGGCTCAAGCCTGTAATCCCAGCACTTTGGGAGACCGAGGCAAGAGAATTGCCTGAGCGCAGGGTTCAAGACCAGCCTGGACAACTTAGTGAGACCTTGTCTCTACAATAAATAAAAAAATAAGCCAGGTGTGGTAGTGCACACCTGTGGTTCCAGTTACTTGGAAGGCTGAGGCAGAAGCATCGCCAGAGCCCAGCAGGTCAAGACTGTGGTGGCTATGAGCATGCCACTGCACCCCAGCCTGGGCAACATAGTGAGACTCTGACTCAAAAAAATAAAAGAATACAAAATAAAATAAAACAAGATTCATGAATATTCTATCTACTCAACTATTGCTGTTATTGTTATTATAATTAAGTACGTAAATGAGGAACTTATACCAGGATAGGAAGATGAGACAGTGCAGATTGGCTTTGTGACTTGGTAGCTTGAGGACATGGGGACACCAGAAGGGAGATAGTCGTGGAGAAGTGGCAGAACTTTGAGGTATAGAAAAAAGAACATGGGCAGGGCCTCACACACAGGTTAGAATGTGATCCCATTTACTAACTGAGCAATGCTGTACAAATTCTTAACTGTCTCATCTGTAAAATGGAGTTAAAGAGGCTGTTGAAAGAGACAAAAACGGTAATAAGACACATTGCATAGTAGAGGACATGCAGTAGGTGCTTAATTTCTTTCTCGCGGTGCCTCTTTACCCCTCAACACCCCCAACACAACACACCTGTTCTCCATCTTCCTTGAGTTCTAAAGTCCTCCCCTTTGCAGAAGGGTAACACAAAACCTCCCACCAGAAGCCCAGCGTTGTGAGGGACTGTCTCAGTTGGAAGGTTTGAAGCAAAGTGCCACATCATTTCATCAGCCATCACTGCTAAGTGAGAATCAGGCAAGATTCCAAACATGACAGACTGCCACCTTTTGCATACCTGTAATGCCATAACCTTATCTTATTTATTACTACCAAAGCATCTATGGTGATGGCATATGATACCATTTGTGTGGCTTGTGATAAACTTTCCATTTTTCATATTTGATGTACCTCACGTCACTGGAAATACAGAAAAATGGAAATAGCTTCATTTTACTTAGGAAAAAACAGGGCTCAGAGAGACTGGTTGATGTGTCTGAGATCAGTTGGTGTGTGGGAGTGGAGGTAGGGGAAGACAGGGGTCAGGGCAAGGAAAAAGTCGATCCTGGAATAGTTTGTTTTTTTTTTTTTGAGTCAGAGTCTCACTCTGCCGCCCAAGCTGAAGTGCAGTGACACACTCACGGTCACCACAGCCTTGACCTGCTGCTGGGTTTAGGCAATCCTTCCGCCTCAACCTTCCAAGTAACTGGAACTATAGGTGTGTGCCACCATAGCTGGCTAATTTTTTAAAAATTATTTATTGTAGAGATGAGGTCTCATCAAGTTGCCCAGGCTGGTCTTGAACCCATGGGTTCAGGAAATCCTCTCACCTCAGCCTCCCAAAGTGCTGGGATTATAGGCGTGAGCCACTGCACCCGGCCAGGACTAATTACTTCAATGAAGGATTTGCAGCAGGATGGGAGGAAGAGACGGCACATTCTAGTCTGTTCTCCCCACAACCGCCACCATGCCGAGCTCGAGTCACAAGCCTGAATGGCCTTTCCTCCAGGGCCACGCTCTTTCTCTGCACACGAGGGCCAAAAGTCTTACTCATCCCGCACAGATCCAGCCCCCAAACATGTTTTATAGTTGTTTTCTTAACATTTAAGAACCATCTCAACCTTTCCTATAAATCCACCACTCCACAGAAAACAGCATCCTTGTGTCTCTGCTAGGAGAAACAGTTGCTTCCCACTCCACACCCGGAGTCCAGCAAGATCTTGCACTTTCTCCCAGAAGAACTGGACCTGAGTCTGCTGTCTCCACACTCAGTCATGTGTTGACCGGTCTACTTACATATTTTTCCTTCATGGGCATTTGTCTCTCTCCTGACATGACTCAGCTCACAGGAGGAAAATATACCTCTCCCAACTCCACTTGGGTTTTGTCTGGCAGACTCTTTGCTGAGCACTTAAGCAGTCCCAAATATCATGTTCCCCAAAGAACTCCAGGCCATAGCTGGGGTTGGACTTTCCCAGAGAGCTTTCCAAGTGACCTGGGAAGAAACCTGCTCCTCTTTGGTCTTTATTTTTCAGGAGCAGAGAGAGAAGGGTCTGGAGGTCTTGCAAAGCACTGTACCAGAGAGAGCACCAGGCAGGCCTGGTTTTAGTGTTGCTTTGCAACTCTCTGGCTGTGTGACCCTCTGCAATCCACTCAGTCTCTCAAAGCTTCAGTTTCCTCCTCGATAGACGGTAATGACATTATCTCTTTATCCTTCACCCTAACAGGGCTGCTGTAAATCTCAGGTAAGACCACAGAAATGGAAATGCTTTGTAGACTGTGATGAGCTATAAAAATGAGAGGTGCTGTCATGATCAGAGGGAATGTGTCTGTTTATAACACTTTACATTTTAATAAACCCACCTCAGCCGATAAACTGTCATACTGATGTGACTCACTTTCAGAGGGAAACCCTGCCCTGGGTAGGAAGGATGGGGAGTGGACAAGGATGAATCAACTAATTAACTAAGGTATTTCTTGAGCACTTGCTCCGTGGCAAACACTCTTCTAGGTAGTAGTGTCAGAGTAATGAATGAGAAAGTCAAGGTCTTTGCTCTCAGGAAGCTACGTCCTGGGGGTGAGGGAGGGGACATGGACTAAGCAAATAAGAATAAAAACAAGGCAGGCTGTCCCTCCACTGTGAGCACAGTGGACTTTTGCCATCTGCTTTCCTGTTCTGAGCTGTAGGAATATCAGCTACAAACTTAATGACAATCCAAGGAGAAGACCCAGAAATGGTGAAACAAAGAGGCTACCTTCCCCTTGCCAGGACAAGATGCATGGTTTCAGACCTGGGTCACATGAAGATATATCGATGAGTCAGAAAAGTTAAGGAATGAGAGAACTGGACAATATGCTTTCCAGATATATGAGGTCTTCTAGCCTCTGCTTGAAACCTGTTGATAATCATTCTTAAAGATGAACACAATTCTGCCAGGCACAGTGGCTTGCACCTGTAATCCCAACACTTTAGAAGGCTGAGGTGAGAGGATTGCCTGAGCCCAGGGTTTCGGGGCCAGCCTGGGCAACTTGTTGGGACCTCGTCTCTACAATAAATCAAAAAATTAGCTAGGCATGGTATCATGTGCCTGTAGTTCCAGCTACTTGGAAGGCTGAGGCAGAAGGATTGCCTGAGCCCAGCAGGTCAGGGCTGTGGTGGCTGTGAGTGTGCCACTGCACTCCGGCCTGGGCGACAGAGTGAAGCTCCGACTCAAAAAAAAAAAAAAAAAAAAATGAACACTGTCCTGCGTCTCTTTGAGTTCCTCTCGTTTTTCAAATGCAGGAAATTGAACCAAATACTTTCTGTTCTAAAATTGTTCCTACTTCATCCTTTATAATGTCATCTCCACCAGGAAGCCTCACATGCTCCAGTGAGGTTAAGTCACACTCTTCTCCACAGCTCTTGGCATCTGTGAATAAGTGCACGCAGCACTTCCACAGTGTACCACTCTCCCTGACTTCCTGGTTTGTCCTTCATTGGAGGATAAGCATCTCCAAGCCAGGACTAGGCCTTATTTGATTTTGAAACCCTAACACCTACTATCATAGTGGACACACAGTAGACACTCAATAAATGCTTACTAGATCACTCCTCATCTATCAATTTTATATCTATAGCCAATTTAGTAGATACGTTGAATGTGAACACAGACTCTAGGACACAACTTGTGAATTGGTATTATATGTCCCATCGCAGCCTATTCTTCAGTGACTTTCTCATTTCTTCTATAAGGATGTATGCTATGTGAGAGGTCTTACAGAGTTCTTGGTCACATGAAGTTTTGATACAAATGAAATATATATTATAAATTGATAGTTTCCATTTGACCTAACTACCAACTTAAAAAAACTACAAGAGACAGGTATTTCATGCCATGCAGGGCTGCAATCAATCAGCATCATCTACACTATGGGAAACTATAAACATCTGACCTGCTCATCAACAAGAAAGTTACAGATAAAAAAAGTTGGAGAAGCCGGGCTCGGTGGCTCAGCCTGTAATCCTGCGCTTTGGGAGGCTGAGGTGAGTGGATTGCCTGATCCTGCGGGTTTGAGACCCGCCTGGGCAACTTGGCGAGACCTCATCTCTACAATAAATTAAAAAAAGAAAAATCAGCTGGGCGATGTAGCACGCGCCTGTATTTCCAGCTACTTGGAAGGTTGAGGCGGAAGGATCGCCGGAGCCCAGCAGGTCAAGGTAGTCTGAGCAACAGTCTAGGCAACAGAGTGAGACTCCAACTCAAAAAAAAAAAAAAGTTGGAGAAGGGTGAGCTAACTACACTAGGAGATGCAACCCTCAATCTCAAGTATAGACCTAATTTGAAGCCTGGTTCACACACACAAAAGTGTGTCTTTCTAAAAAAATTATAAGGCAGTTGGGCATGGTTGCTCACATCTGTAATCTCAGCACTTTGGAGAGTTCACCAGTCACCCTATAGTGATTAGAAGGAGGCTAAGGCAGGAGGATTGCTTGAGTCCATGAGTTTGAGACCAGCCTGAGCAACATAGAGAGAACTTGTTTCTACAAAAAATAAAAATAAAAAATTAGCTGGTGGTGCGTGCCTGTAGTCCCACCTACTCAAGGCTGAGACAGAAGAATTGCCTGAGGCCAGAAGGGCAAAGCTGTGGTGAGCCATGATTGTGTCACTGCCTGGGTGACAGAATGAGACCCTGACAAGAAAGAGAGAGAGGAGGAGCAGAAGGGGGGTGTGGGGAGTGAGGGAGGGAGGGAGGGAGGGAAGGAGGGAAGGAGACAGAGAGAGAGATGGAGAAAAAGAGAGTCAGAAAGGAAAGAGAGAGAGAGAGAAAGAAAAGAAGGCAATTGAGGATACATGATCACTTACTAGACATTTGATGATATGAAGTAATTATTTTTCAAGTGTAATAATGATCCTCTGGTCATATTCTTAAAAAGTCATGATCTTTGGGAGATGTATTGAAATATTTAAAGACTAAATGATATGATATCTAGGACTTAATTAAAAAATATTCTGGCCGGGCTCGGTGGCTCAGCCTGTAATCCCGTGCTTTGGGAGGCTGAGGTGAGTGGACTGCCTGAGCCCGCGGGTTCGAGACCCACCTGGGCAACTTGGCGAGACCTCATCTCTACAATAAAATCAAAAAATTAGCCAGGCGTGGTAGCACGCACCTGTAGTTCCAGCTACTTGGAAGGCTGAGGTGGAAGGATCGCCAGAGCCCAGCAGGTCGAGGCTGCAGTGGCCGGGAGCGGCCACTGCACTCTAGTCTGGGTGACAGAGTGAGACTCCAACTCAAAAAAAAAAAAAAAAAAAAAATTCTGGGAAAAGATGGGTAAGTGGGTAGTTATAGATGAAATATCGAATATGAACTGCCTGGTATATTTGTTTCATTATACTATTCTTACTATCTTACTATAAGTTTGAGAGTTTCCATTAAGTTTTTAAATCAGTAGTTCATTATGTTTCTAATCACTATAGGGAGACTGGTGAATTCTCTAAAGCAGGCTTATTCATGACAGTACTGGGCTTGGTGCAGACCCCTCCTGGAGTAGAGAAGAGGCCACAGGCTGCCCAGAGCTGGGTTATTCCCCTAGCTCGGCCAGAAGAGAAGGTGAGGAGAGCTGGTCTCTGGTGTCCCAATTAACATCTTTCTCAAAGATGCTCTCAGTTGGAAAGAGAGATATACCTCAGGCCCCAGGAACCAGATGAAGGGGAAAGAAGTACTTCTCAACTTTTCATATGGTAAAATAAAAGTTCAGGAAAGGCAACTTGGAAAGAATATTTAATTTGCAATCAGAAGTTTGGATTCACTCTGTACCCCACAACTGGGACAAGTAACCTTCTCTGTGCCTCAGTGTTCTCAGATATGAAGTGGGAATACAACTACCATCTCCATCAAAGAACTACTATGTGGATAAGATGAGATTTCACAGGGGAAGGTGAGAGGCAGCATGGTACTGTGGGTCAGACTTGGGTCTGATGGAGGCTCTCTTGTAAGATTCACATAGTCAACTACTAAATAAATGAAAACTATTATAATTAATTATTTAAGAAAAAGCAATTTGTCCATGGCCTCAAAGTGAGTCAGCAGGGTACTAGACAGGAGATTTTTGCCTGTGCTGGCCTCTCTGCCAACCCTCTGAGCTCCCTGAGTGGCTCTATATGGGCAGATGATTCATAGCTTGTCACTTTTTTGAACGGAGAGGAGGAGATGGGCCAATCTTGTCCTGACAGCTGGGCCACCCCGGGTGGCAGTGATGAGTCAGCCTTACCACTGCCATGCTCAGCCCATAATGCTTCCCAAGTCAGGCAGAACATCGTGGATTGTGGATATCTTGACCATGCAGTGATGTGATGACAACAGATGACTTGTCTCTTCGTGTCTCCTCCCCAGAGGCACTCAGTAACCTCACAGGCTTCTCCCAGCTTCTAAATAGAAGCATATTTTTTTCAAGCCTCAAAGGGATCAAGCAAGCAAGAGGGGTATGCATGTATGTTTGTATGTGTGTGTAAGTGTGTGTGTACGCATGTGTAGGAGGGGGAGGCATATGAACATGCATCTAGTAACCCCCACAGACAGTGTGCTATCCCAGCGTCACACTGGAAGAATGAGGAACAGGTTACCCCAACAATGGATGTCTAGGTTCCTACTTCCCAGGACTCAGCTTTATTTAGTGGGATGTTTATCCATGTTCCTCGAGGACCTCCCTGCATACATGATTTCGAGAGGATTATTCAGTTTGGCTTACCAGGAATTTATATTCTGAATCTCATCATTGTCTTTCTGTGTCCAAGAGGAAAACAGCAGAAGTACAAGAAGGCAAAACTCCATTTCCTCTGTGAGCAACTGTTTCTCTTTGAGGAATCAGGGTGGAACAAGAGAAAAAGGACCAGTATATTTATGGGGGATATAAGATTTTTTAGTATTTTTTTTAATCTACAATGTCTTGGATTTTGCTATAATAAAAATCACTTAGCCATCCTAAGTTTTGGATAAGAAAATAATTAGAAGACTCGATTCATCCCATTATATTTTCAAATAACAATTATGGCAGATGATTCATTAATCATTATGAACGAGCAAGGTTCAAACAAAAACAACTAGGTATAGATTAAATCATTTCTAGCCAAACATTATTGTTATGGAATTGCACCTAATGTAACTTTTATTTTGCTAAATAAAAAAGAGCTTTGATATATTATTTCAGGTGTTGAAATGACTTGGGTCTTGCTCTGTACCATGCATTTTCCCAGGAAACTGCTCACAGCATGTTGACTTTGACACACCAGCTTTGCTTTGACATTAAAAAACCCCTAACTAACCAACCATTTTCAACATATCAGAAGGTTAATTTTCCTTTTACATATTCTTTATTCTGCTTCAGTTGTGGGAAAAAAAAGACAGGGCTCTAGTTTTGTTTTTGTTTTTTGTTTTGAAAGGGGAGAAAAACACTGGCTTGGAACTCAGCAGGCCTGTCGAGTCCTAACCAGTAATGAGCTGTGTTACTGTGAGCAAGTGATTTTCCCACTCTGGGTCTCCATTTTCTCATCTGAAAAATAAGGGCTTCGTTTGAATGTCCTTCCCAGCTCATCTGATTTTTCACAACTCTATGAAGCATATGAGGAGGATTAAAAAAAAAAAAGGAATTATTTTTTGGAGGGTGGGCCCCTTGTAGTACAGGCTTCCCCTGCTAGGTAAGTGTTCTAGGGTCCCACTGGTATCAGTGTTATCAGCTAGCGATGTTGTGAGTGGCTGTGTTCGGCTTCAGTGAATTGTTTTTTGGAAATTCTTTCAACACGTTTGCCCATTGCATGCTGGGTGATTTAGGAGTGCACCTGACCACACCGTACTGAGTGTTCAGTTTTTGGCCAAAATAATGGCGTGATCCCCGTGCCCCACCCGCCTTGCTCACTCGATCTCACCCCAAGCAATTTTTTGTTTGTTTGTTTCCCCGATGTAAAAGGTCCTCAAAGGGAAATATTTTACTGATGTGGAGGAGGTGAAACAAAAGCAGCAAAAGCACTAAAAGGCATCAAAAAAACTATTTTGAGCAGTGGAAAAACTATCTTGATAGGTGTATTGTATCAGAGAGTACTTTGAAAATGATTGACGTTTAAACATGTAAGAATAAATACACAATTTTTAATAAATAAATTCTGGTTTTTTGGGAGGTCCCCTGCATGTAGGTTAGATTTTAGTATTTAAAAACTGAGGATCCAGAATGCTACAGATCAAGGATCAGCAAACTATAGCCCAGGGTCAAATCCAGCCCACTTGTTTCTGAACAACACTTGATCTAAGAATGGTTTTCACATTTTTATTACTATTTTAGAGTTGGGTCTCATTTTGTCTTCAGGCTGGAGTACAGTGAGTGGCACCATCATAGCTCATTGCAGCCTCAAACTCCTGAGCTCAAGAGATCTTCCAACCTCAGTCTTCCAAGTTGCTAGGACTACAGGTGCCTGCCCCCAGGCCCCGCTAACTTTTTATATTTGTTTTTTTGTAGAGATGGTGGCTATCACTACAATGCTCTGGCTGGCCTCAAACTCCTGACCAAGATCCTCCTGCCTCAGCCTTCCAAAGCTCTGAGATTACAGCCACTACACTTAGCTGGTTTTCACATTTTTAAATCATTTTTTAAAAAATCATGCTGCAACAAAAATTTAAAAAACCAAAAGAATAACATTTTTGTGACAAATGAAAATTACATAAAATTCAAATTTCAGTGTCCATAAATAAGCTTTTATTAGAACACAGCCATGCTCATTTGTTGACATATCGTTTGTGTCTGCTTTTGCACTACAAAACAGCAGAGCTGAGTAGTCACCACAGAGACTATATGGCCCACAAGGCCTAAAGTATTGACAGTCTGATTTTTTTTTTACAAAAATTCCTGAGTCCAGGGGTCAATTTGCTCCTGAAAACACCTTTCAGCATCCAGGGAGCTGATGGCAGTTAGCAAGATAGTCTCCCATTCCAGTTAGTCAAGTGACCTGAGAAAAGTGTAGAAAAGTGGTTAGTAAAAAGGCCTGGGAAAGAGAGTCAGCTTTCACCACTTTCATTCCCTTCTCACTACTTGTGGTTTCTATTTCCTTATTGGTCACCTGGACCCAGAGGAATGTGGGTCAGCCACATCTAGGCTGTGTGTGGCCATGATGGAAAGAAGGGCAGAAAATGGAATCCCAGGGCAACCCCTTGGGTCCCCTCCCACTGTGGGAACTTTTCTGTCCTCCCAATAAATCCTGCTTTCTAAAAAAAAAGAAAGAAAGAAAGAAAGAAAGTGGGATCCCTATTGTGCCCACAGCTGATTGAGAGGGCTGAGCAGGACAAAGAGGGGCGGGCAAAGGGGGATGAGTTTGGAAGCTGTATCCTGTCCTGAAATGCGCTCCCCTTGTTCAATATGACATTTTCCTTTCCCACCTGGCCTCAAATTCCCACCATTAAATTCACTCAAGTATTCTCCCCAGAAGGTTGTTGATAGCTACTATGGACGGAATTGTGTCTCCTTAAAAGTCATGTCGAAGCCGGGCTCGGTGGCTCAGCCTGTAATCTCAGCGCTTTGGGAGGCTGAGGTGAGTGGATTGCCTGAGCCGGTGGGTTCGAGACCCGCCTGGGCAACTTGGCGAGACCTCATCTCTACAATAAATCAAAAAATCAGGCAGGCGTGGTAGTGCGTGCCTGTAGTTCTGGCTTCTTGGAAGGCTGAGGCGGAAGGATCGCGGAGCCCAGCAGGTCGAGGCTGCAGTGGCTGGGAGCAGCCACTGCACTCCAGTGAGACTCCAACTCAAAAAAAAAAAAAAAAGGGTGTGAAGGACATGAGGACACACACACATTCTTGTCTTGAGAAGGATGTGAAGAGAGACGGGTAGAGTTAAAAATGGGTCATGCAATCTGAGAAATTTTCTCAAAAGAGAGAATATTTGAAAAGGATGGATAATTGTCCCTCAGTATCAATGGGGCATTGGTTCCAGGACCTCCCCAAGATCCACTGATCCAGTGGTGCAGTATTTGCATATACCCTATGTACATCCTCCCCTATACATCAAATCATCTCTAGATTACTTATAATACTTGATACAATGTAAACACTATGTAAATAGTTGTTTGCTATATTGTTTGGGGAATAATGACAAGTAAAACAATCTGGATATGTTCAGTACAGACACAATTTTTTTTCCAAATATTTTCAATCCATAGTTGGTTGAATCCACATATATGAAATCCATGGAAGTGGAGGGTTGATTGTATAAGATTTCACCTAGAAAAAAATGTACTCAGGTAGAAGGCAGAGAAGTGTTGAAAATGTAGGGACTTGAGTAATCAAAGGAGGCTAAGTCACAGAGAAGGGCAATGTGTGGCAAAGGTGAGAATGAAGGGGCCAGAAGCAAGCAAAACTCCTGATTGACAGCAATTCCCAGAAACACAGAGGAAGCCTAAGGAAAGAATCTTCCATTAAGATTCAACAGTGGAAGACTGCTGAATGTCGACATTTTGAAACTTTACAATGAAATCTTCAAAGGCTCTTAGGGTGAGCTAGAAAGACTGATGGATCTAAGTAGGATAAACCTTGAATGTCTTGCTTTTCTTATTTATAAAACAGAAATGTTACTTGCTACTTTCCTCAGGATTGAGGAAATAGTAAGACAGATAACACATAGTAGGTTCACAACAAATATAAACTCTCACTGTCTGTCTCTATTTACTTAGGAAGCTCCAAATACACCGTAGTTCCAAGATGGTCTTTTGCAAAACTGGAGAAAAATAGGGCCCACCTTTTAGCACGTACCTCCTCGTTTTGTGATTTTCTACTGTTCATGTGCCTATCCCCTTCCCTCAAAGATTCACTGGGCCAGGAGGACATCCGGTTTACCTCTAGGGTCCTTTGACCTGCAAGGTGCTTGGCTCATCAGAGGTGCTCCTTGCAGCTCTGGAAAACTAAATTGCACAGATGGACAAGGCAGCCACAAGCTGTCTTACCCAAAGTCACAGGACACATCAGCAACTGAGCTAGTTCTAGAACTTTGACCTCACAGTTCATTGACTTCCTAAGACCACATGGTCTCAGACCAAACAGAACAGACTGATCTAGTCCAGTGACATAGGAATTTCTCTCCCCGTCTCCACCAAATGGGAGCTGCCACCAAACACTGAGCATCTGTGTCACCTTTTCCTTTCTCAGAAGCGCATCCACACTTTCTCATGGACGAGTAGAGTCGACACTCAAAACAACTCTTAAAAAACACTTCCCTGCAATGTGGTCTCTAAACACAGGAAACAGCAGCTGGCTACGCTGCCAGTAATGCTTATTTGCCAGTCAGGGTGCTAGAGCTCCGTGTGCGAGTTTAAAGCTGTGATCCAGGAACAAAAACAAACCAGCAAAGCAGAAACGAAGACACCCTAAACATGGGTCTAATAAAAAGCCTTTGGTGGCAGGAAAACCTGGACTAGGGACCCAGCTTTGCCAATTATTCACAGTACATGTTAATAACCCTTCCCCCCCCAACTGTTTTTTCTTTTACTTTTTCTTACTATAAAGATGACAGGAAAATAACCTTTTTGAGTCTCAATTTCCTCATTTGTAAAATGGGTTTATTACTACTGACTGCGTAGGTTTCAGTGACGAGTAAGAAAGACAGCCTCGGTGCAGAGGCTTGTAACTGGCATATAAAAGATGATTAGATGGTTTTTACTCCCAGCACCTCTGAGAACCTGATATGAACTTACTTGACAATATTCAGCTATTTGAAGGAACTAAGGTCCCCTGAGTGGATTTATTCACCAGTTCCTGCGCAATTCCATAGCACTGTTAATACCTCTCTGTTTCTGGACACTTAGCAGAGAGTTATATACTTATTTGTTCACCTCTCTTTCTTTAATTTTAAATTTAATTATTTATTTGTATTTTTATTTGTCTTCCCTACTAGATTGGGAGCTCCAAGGCAGCAGAAGCCAGTCTTTATTCACATTTATTTCTTTTGATCCTAGCACAGTACAGACTTAATAAATGTGTGGTGAAAAAAAAAAAAACACAAACCAAAACAAAGCCCCATTAATAGGAAATTAGTGGAAGGAGGAAAAAGAGGCATCCTGAACCCCTGATGTGAAGCTCTAATATGTTGGCAGGAGTTTAGCAGTAAGCTGAGAAAGGCTGAAGAAACATGAGAGTACTTCCTTCTTCATCATGATCCTCTTTCTCTTTTTTTTTTTTTGAGTCAGAGTCTCATTTTGTCACCCAGGCTAGAGTGCAGTGACATGCTGCTCACAGCCACTATAGCCTAGGCCTGCTGGGCTCAGGTGATCCTTCCACCTCAACCTTTCAAGTAGCTGGAACTACAGGTGTGTGCCACCACACCTAGATAATGTTTTGATTTATTGTAGAGATGAGGTCTCGCCATGTTGCCCAGGCTGGTCTTGAACCCAGAGGTTCAGGCAATCCTCCGGTCTCCGCTGAAAGAACAGACCAAGAGTGGGAAGTCATTTTTCATCTTGTGCTGTGATTGCAGGCGTGAGCACTCTGCCCAGCCTTCTCTCTCTTTTAAAGTAGAAAACTCAGTTGGGCTCAGTGGCTCAGCCTGTAATCCCGCGCTTTGGGAGGCTGAGCTGAGTGGATTGCCTGAGCCCGTGGGTTCAAGACCCACCTGGGCAACTTGGTGAGACTTAATCTCTACAATAAATCAAAAATTAGCCGGGTGTGGTAGCGCGCGCCTGTAGTTCCAGTTACTCAGAAGGCTGAGGCGGAAGGATCGCCGGAGCCCAGCAGGTCAAGGCTGCGGTGGCCGGGAGTGGCCCGGCTTTCTTCCTCCTAAAGTAGTTGTTCTTGGTTACATTGGACTTGTTTCTATCTCCTTTGCTGCAGTCTCTCTGAGCACTAGCCCCCTCCCCAAAACACTGGTTACAACTGACTGTGACATGCCCAGAGGCCAACAAGTGATTGGTACAGGGCTAGTGAGTACTCACCCAAGCGCATGCTTAAGGCTGGCCTCTTCTGAGGCCTTACACATCCCTTCAGCCTGTGGGTGTGAATAATCTATTCCTAAATAACCCTGGGAATCATGCATGTGACAGCATCTACCCAGAAGCTGATCCATAAAGGACACCCTCAGAGCAATGTTCTCCTCTGCAGACCTTAGATCCTAGCCTTACCAGCCTGACTTCAAGTCCCTCAGCGACTTCAGGTATGTTCCTGACTCCAATACAGAACTCTTGGGTCCTTCTGAGGAGGCTTACTTATCAGGAAGCTATGCTTGGGTCGATCAGAACTGGACAGATGAAACATGACCTGAGGAAACAGAGTTTCTGTAGTTGGGCTACTGGTTTCCAAAAGTTGTTTTTCCTTGCAAACTGAAATCTGACCCTGCCTCCAGCAATTATAATTGCCGGCTAAAGTTCACAAAATAAGCATCCCCTTTTCACATGACAGCCTTCCGATATTAGAGGAGAGATAGCCTCTCTCCCTGTCTATCTTATCACATTATATCAAAGTCATCTGTTTGAGTCTGTCTTTCCCCAGACATTGACAATTCCTTATTGTCATGGACTGGGTCTTATTCATGTTTGTACCTCCAGAATTCAGCATGTCTCTCAGGTGCCTGGCACAAAGTTATTGCTCTGTAAATTTTTGTTGAATTAATAGGACCCTTTCTCTTCCCTGTCTCAACATCTTCCTTATCTCTTCCCATCTCTAGACTAAACATCAGTGGCCCCTCACGACCTGTTTCCCAGGGCAACTCAGAAAGGCGGTGGCTCATGCCCCAGACTGCAGAAGATAGAAAGGGGAAATTAACAGCCAAACAACAAAAAACAAAACAAAAAAAACTTCAAATGCTGAGATTCATCCTCCACATCCTTCGGAGCCAGCTGCCTAGCAAACAGCAACCTTCTCTGTTTACTCAAGGTCCCCAGGGAGTCATCCCACTCGGAAGCCTTCACCAGTCACGCATGCACCAGCCATCTTGCTGAGGCGGTTTTCCTGGTGTCCGGCCCCTCTTCCTCCGCAGTCCTATCTCCGGCTCCACTGGTTTGCAGGGCTGGCAGCCGCAGGCCGCAACAGGACAGTCCCACATGCCACCTCCCTGCCACAGCCTGATGGATGAAGTGATACTGGGAGATCTGTGGCGCCTGAGGCAGCCAGACAGCAAGGGGGGAAGTCTGTTCAGCTTTCCATTTGTGAGCTTGTGATCTTACATTAGGACAAGAATTTCAGACATTCTCTTCTATTCTCATGCAGAAAAGTTCCTTGAGGCTGAGGCTCAAGGTCCTCAGGAGGCACATCTTGATTGATCAGTTGGTTTTCAAGACCTGCTCACAAACTGGCTCCCACAGGGCTCTTTGCCAAAACACCGCACAGTTGATGTGTTGCGGATTCTTCTCCACACGGACAGCAACTTTGTGCGCTTGTGACACCAGGCAGAGGCAGGAGTGGTATGAGTCCCATGGCGCACTGAGGAAGCGAGACATTCTACACTCTTAAACCAGTTCTCCTCATCTCCCTGCCCCTCCTCAGAATGCGTATCAGATCAACTGAATGCTATTTAATGGCTCCTAGGCTCCAGGTCTTGAAGTGGTTAAGGAGGGAACTTAGAAATACACTCTTGCCAGAGACCTAGAATGGCTTATTAACGTATACCCAGAGTTCCCTTCTGCAATCCATTCAGCACTGTGATTCCAAAGACAGTGATCTTAACCACCATACCTACCATTTATTGTGCATTTTAGGGTGTTGAACTAACCATTCAGAGCCAAGGCTCTGAACTAATCATTTTGATATTATTCAGTCATTGTAACAATTCCTTGAGGTAGATCTCCTGACCTTCATTTAACAGATGAGAAAACTGAGGCTTAGAGGTGTTTAGTAATTTGACAAAAATGCAGTAGGAATTTGAATGTATGTCAGTTTGATCACAAACACACACACCAGACAAACCACCATGCATTCTGCCTGGAGCCACTTCTTAGGCCACAGAAATTGCAACATGCTTTCGATTTCTAACATGCAGCTCTATTTGCCCCAGCTGGGATAGGTGGGTTGGCAGGGACTTGGGGTTCTGTGACTCCTAACTATAACCCTGTGTCTGTCTTCTCATGGCAGAAGGAGCTGAGACAGGTAGTGTATACATACACATGCACACACACTCCCACTTAGATACACAGACACACAGACATGCACACAGGGTTCCAGAAAGGATGATAACATCATTGCAACTCCAAACCACAAGTCAGGTTGCCCTCTTGACCCCAGTTCTGTGTAATCTAGGGACATCAGATAACGTATTTGGACCTCAAGTTTCCTTCCTTCAGCTTTTCATCAAACGTTGCTAAACAGTGGCTACAGGTCAATACCATGGGTGACGGATAAGAACTTTGTGGAGTCAGAATGCCTGGGGTTTGCATCCTGGTTCTATCACTTACCAGTTGTGTGATGTTGGACAAGTTAAAATATCTTTGCTTCAGTTTTCTCACCTGTAAAATGGAGATAATAATAGTCCCTATCTCATAAGGCTGTTATGCAGAATAGGCAAAATAATACACAAATAAAGTGGTGTTTGACATATTGTCTGTCACAGAGTAAGTACTCAGGGAAGGTTAGGATGCTCAGTTTGGGAATGGTAAGAGTGATGAGACAATAATGAGGAAGTAGCAATAGGAAAGGTAAATAAGGTAAGCCTAGTAGACCTCTCTTCTGTGAGAAATAGAATGAAAGAAGGAGAAAGACAGACTATAAGTGCTGATAGAATAATAGTAGTTGGCCAGGCACGGTGGCTCAAGCTTGTAATCCCAGCACTTTGGGAGGCTGAGGCAAGAGGACTGCCTAAGCTCAGGGGTTCAAGACCACCCTGGGCAACTTGGTGAGACCTCATCTCTACAATAAATCACAAAATAAGCCGGGCATGGTAGTGCGCACCTGTAGTTCCAGCTACGTGGAAGGCTGAGGTAGAAGAATCATCAGAACCCAGCAGGTTGAGGCTGTGGTGGCTGTGAGAGTGCCACTGAACTCCAGCCTGTGTGACAGAGTGAGACCCTGACTCAAGAAAACAACAAAAAAAGAATAATAGTAATTGATAGAATAATACTCTTCAAAGCTGTCCATGTCCTAATCCTCAGACCCTGTGAATATGTGACCTTACATGGCAGAAGGGATTTTGCAGATATAATTCAACTAAGGATCTTGAGCTGGGGAGGTGCAAGGTTCCTTATAAAGGAAAGAATGAGGCAGGAGAGTCAGAGACAGAGAGCAGATGTGACGATGAAAGCAGAGGTTGGAGCGATGAACTTTGAAGATGAAGGAGGAAGGAACCACTAGCCAAAGGATACAGGCAGACTCTGGGAGAAAAATCAAAGAAACAGAATCTGTCCTGAAATCTCCAGAAAGAACGCAGGTCTACTGACACGTTGACATTAGAGAATGATACCTATTTTAGACTTCTGACCTCCAAACTGCAAGATAATAAATGTGTGTTGTTTTAAGTCACTAAATGTGTAGTAATTTGTTAGAGCAGCAGTTTAGGAAACTACTACACATGTCTTTGGCTATATTTCACAAAACCTCTTGCATTTCACAAAAGCCACTTGCTAGCTCATTATGACTCATGTCCTTACTTCCCAAAAGAGATGAAGTGAAAATTTGAGCTTCCAGAAGGATGTGTTCACTTTGGTGGAACTGACTTCTTGAGCGGTTCCTCATGTTCCTCACCCTGATGGAATTAGCCTCTCCAAAACAATGAAGCTTGGCAAGGGAAGAGGATTAGGACAGCTCTCCAAACACCGCACAAAATCAACAGCTCACAGGCTTACTGGGAGAGCCTCAAAGTACCAGGCCCCAACTGCTGATAACAAATAATAGTATCACTTTGCATGTGCATGACATTTTGTGGTTTTTATTACTTTTTTATCCACTGCCTCATTTTGATTTCTCTACCTATAGAAATAACTTGCTCGAAACCACATCCTCAGAAAGTGACAGATCCAAGACCTGAGTCCAGTTTTTTGTCTCTAAAGCCAATTTTCTTTCTGCCATAGCAGAATAGAACTTTTTCTTACCTTCATGGGTGGGTCACTGAGACAACCGTGGACCCCTCCAACATCCTATCACTAGTGTGAGTAGCACTTCCTCACCTGATCATCTCGCCCCATTCCACAGAGATGACCATTCCCACTGGCCTATCACAGGTCAGTTTTATCTTCTGTAAGCTGAGATGCAAACAAATGGCCAGCAGTAGAAGAGTGATAGAAAAAGAAAAGACAGAGAAACAATGAAAGGGCTAATCCAGAAAATAGATCAGCCCATTCCTCTAGAAAACAGAGCTAAAACCTTGTTAGAAAGCTACTTCTTGGCCATACTTGTAATCCCAGTTTTGGGGGAGGCCAAGGTGGGAGGATTGCTTGAGACCAGGAGTTTGAGACCAGCCTGGGCAATATAACAAGACCTCATCTCTACAAAAAAATTTTTTAATTAGTTGAGTGTAGTGACTAACGCCTGTAGTTCCAGCTACTCAGGAGGATCACCTGAGCCCAGGAGATCGGGGACACAGTAAGCCATGATTGTGCCAAACAAACAAACAAAGCTACTTCTTGGAGCCTAGGCTCAGGGAAGCAACCTGATATGAGAAAAAGAAACCATGGGGTAGACTGGGGTCGGCAGGCCTAAACTATGGTTCTGTCAAAGACTGGCTATGGGATCCTGAAAAAATCACTTTATTTTCTGGTCTCATTTTCCTTAAATGTAAAAAGAGGGCATTGGACTCGATGAGCTCTACCAGCAGCTGTATATTTTTGAGAGGCTACCTCTGGAGATATTCTCCAAATAGGATCTTATACTTGTGGCACAATATTAAATCATTTGAACCCTCTACTGGTCTTCCTAAACCCCTCTCTCTCAAGCTGAAGAAGAGTATTACTCCTGTCTTAATTGCCCTTCAAATTTAATCCAACATCCCCCCATCTGGTTATATTACCCTCACTCTCTCACAAAGATGCGTCTTTCTTTTGCATCATGTTTACCACACTTTATCATAATTTTCTTCCACACTAGATTGCCATTTCCCTGAAGGTAGGATTTTATCTAGTTATCTTTGGATTCCCAACTCCTATTATAATAGGGTATTGTAATTGCCCATAAATGTGTGGTAAGGTGCCTGTAAGGTAAATTTTTAAAAAGAATGAGGTTAAGCACGTGTCTCACATCTATAATACCAGCACTTTGGGAGGCCAAAGTGAGAGTATTGCTTGAGCCCAGGAGTTCAAGACCAGCCTGGACAACATAGCGAGATCTCGTCTCTCCAAAAAAATAAAAGAAATTAACTGGGCACAGTGGCATGCACCTGTGGGCCCAGCTATTTGCGGGAGCTGAGGTAGAAGGATCACCTGAGCCCAGGAGGTCGAGGCTATGATGAGCCATGATTGTGCCACTGCACTCCAGCCTAGGAGACAGAGTGAGATCTTAACTCAAAAAAAAAAAAAAGAAAAAGTATTGCACAGAAAATTTGTCATGGAGAAAGTGGCCAAGGACCTTTGGGCAGATCCCTGTGTATCTTCATAAGTGATTAATGAAGCTTGAGTCAGAAGAGACAGGAAGCGAAAAGGAGAGAAGAGAAGGGAAAACGAAGAGAAGGAAAGGGAAGCCTGATGTATTAAGGTTGAACTAGTAAAATCTGGCTGAGAAAAAAGAGGAGAAAAAATGGGCAAGCAGGTAATTCAAGGAGAGGATGAGCCGGGCTCGGTGGCTCAGCCTGTAATCCCGCGCCTTTGGGAGGCTGAGGTGAGTGGATTGCCTGAGCCCGCGGGTTCGAGACCCGCCTGGGCAGGTGAGACCTCATCTCTACGATAAATAAAAAAAAATTAGCCGGGCGTGGTAGCGCGCGCCTGTAGTTCCAGCTATTTGGAAGGCTGAGATGGAAGGATCGCCGGAGCCCAGGAGGTCGAGGTTGTGGTGGCCGGGAGTGGCCACTGCACTCCAGTCTGGGCGACAGTGAGACTCCAACTCAAAAAACAAAACAAAACAAGGAGAGGATGATTAAGAATGAGACTACAGATGCCCCTGGTTGGGAACTCCAGCAACCGTGTGTTGCTCAGCATGTGTCTGTGTGTGTTTAAACAGACTGTGTGCAAAAGCCACCATCAAGGCAGATTTCATTTCCACTTTCTAAGTGCTTCCTACCCAAGATAAAAGAATAAACATTTAGAGAGCAAATGCTCTGAGTAAATATTTTTGAGTGGGGCACAGTCACCACGGAAGTAGGATTCTAAACAGTCCTGCTACCTGATTCATAGAGAAGTTCATCCAACAAAACCTGAGAGAAATCGGAAACATTCGGTTGCCTCTGGCCATCTGTGCTGTCAGCTTCCCAGTGGCATTTTCCGGACTGCTGTGAGCGGCCATGGTGCTGTTTCTTTGAGCCTCCCACTCTGTGTGGGAACAACCCTGGTCCTGGTGGAGTTCACTGTCGCCGTTGCTTTATGTACGAGAATGTTTATGCTTCCACAGGAGCAAGGGAACACAACGGGAAGTGTTACACAAACAGCTGGTGACTATGCAAAAGGAAAGATGTCCCCTTAATTAAAAAGGTGCCCATGAGCAATTTATTTACCCCAGTTGCTAGGCTCAAGGCACTAACCACTTCTTTTATTTAACCAGCACTTTGGTTGTATTTTGCAAGAAAACATGTTGTATACCAATTTGAAAATTATACTAATGCATACTAGTTAAACGACTCCCCACCGTTGTAATTGCCTCATATCTTTCTCTCCATTTATTTACTCTCTAGAATATCAGCAATCCTGAAGAGTTTTCTTTAAAAGGAGAGGAAAAGAATCTGACAATAAAGCACTGTGGAAAAACGTAAAAACAGAAGAGACAAATGCTCTGGAACAGAGAAGCACACATGAAGCAATAAGAACATCCTTGTGCTTGCTCCAAAATCACAAGAATTACAAGGGATCTTAGAGGTGGCTGACTTCAACCCCTTTTACAGACAAACCACTGAACCCTGGGAAGGAAAAGGATGCATGCGAATCCAAGAAACAATAGGTGAGAGTAGAGTGAGAGCTCAAAGCCAGGCTCTGAAAGAAAGGTAGACCTCGCTTGCTTTCATCATGTGTTAACCGCCGGGCTACCTATGAGCAGTGAACAGAGTCCAGAGCCTTTGGACTATCTGTAAAGCTTTGTTTATCCAAGCCTCGAAAAGACAGACCAGTTACTTGAAGGATCACTGCGGAGGATTTGCAGCCAGCTCGAGTGAGTGACTGACTTGAGAGTGCCAGGTAGTGAAACCTGACATGTGTCTTTTCCTCCTGAATTTAGTAGGGTGCTGTGCAAAGGTAAGAGCTCAGATAATTCCTGGATGTTCCTCTAGGACACTTCACCCTGGTCCTCATCCTCATAAATAGTAGTTGGCAAACAGCAGGACTGCAGTCACCAAGAAAATGGGGATGTGAGCAAGATGGAACGAGAAAAGGGATCATTTATCATATACCCTGCGCCTCTGGTGGAGGGTCTAGAAGACTCCAGCCACTGCCACGTCTATTCACTCACCCATCCTCCAAGGTAAAAAGAAAAACTAGAGATTCTCTCATAAGCTTTAGAGAATTCCTTCCACAAAGAAGACAACAGCATTCAGTCCAATGAGGACTGCAGGCATCTCATTCTCCTGGCAATAACCCTGTGTCCTGCTTGGGGCTGTGCCTGTCACAGTGGAAAGAGCATCCATTCTTGAGTATTTTTTCTCTCTCTCTTTCTCTCTCTCTCTCTGTCTCCAGGGCTCAAGTCTGATTCCATTTGAGACTAATCAGAAGACAACCATATGGTCCCCCTTCAAGTCCCCAACCCCAGTCATTTATTATAGTCAGTGGCTGGGGTGGTGCTGGGTCTGCTCTGGTCTGCTTCTACATAGGCCTGTCACCCCTCCTGGCACTCAAGAGAGGTACATGGAAGCAGAATGCAGTACTGAGGAAGAAAGCATCAGCAGGCCTCTGCCCCACCTCATTGGTGCCCATGCTTAGTGGGGAGTGGAGAAAGTAAAAGTGGAGGAGACTAGGGAACCAGACAACAAAGGGAGCCATTCGGAATAACGTTGCCACTTGAATGGCAGTAATACCTACCTCATTACTAAGAGTTTGCTGAATGCCAGGAGCTCTCCAGCTGTTTGCACAGATTAGCACCTTTAATCTTCATAACAGTCCTTCAGGCAAGTATTGTTACTGTCAGCATTTTACAGACAGGAAAATGAGGCTTACTGTGTTCAGTGACTTGCCCAAGGTCACATGGCTGGTAAGGGGCAAAGCTAGGATTCAAGCCCAAGCTGCCGCAAGTTCAGACATCTGTCTATCAGGGCAGGAGGGATAGGGATAGGGGAGATAATAATGGAGATAATGATGGAGTTTCCAGATGCCCAAGTAGAAGGACCCGCTAAAAACACCAATGCCCGGGGCTTGGGGGATGAACTGACAGCACTACCATGCCATCATCTGCTGGAGTAAAGTTGACAGGAGACACAGTATTCCCTAGGTTTACTGTCTTTCTTAAAAGCAAAGCCTTTAGCTCTGAGGATTACTGTTCACTCACTCAAAGGCAGCTGGAATTTGAGGTGGCTGAGGACAGGGAGTGGGGTGGTGACAAATACACAGGATAGTGCCAAAGGTAGGACTCTTCAGACTCTGTGGCACTTAATCTTTGGAATTCTCAGTTTGCTCATCAAATTATCAAATGTCTGAGACTTGGTTGTGATTATGGAAGTGAATCTTCTCTGTAAGCTCTGAAGTGGTCTAAAAAGTTATTACTAGAAATTAGGGCATAAGAGGGAATTTTCACAAAAGCTGTGAGCAAGGGTTTATAATTACACTACTACTAGCACATCCAGATACCTCAAGGACTACTCAGCAATAAAAAGAGGCAAACTATTGATACACACAGGATAAGTCTCAAAAATATTATGCTGAAGGAAAGAAGTCAAGTATAAGAGTATGCATTGTATGATTCCACTTAGACACAAGACTAGAAAATGCAAACAAATCTACTGTGACAGGAAGCAGACTAGTGGTTGCCCAAGGCTGGGGGTAGAAAGAGGACTGTCTTCAAAGAGACAGCCTTACGGACAATGGATGTGCTGTGTCTTATAGTGGCGATCACATGGGTATATTTGCTTGTCAAGATGCATCCATCTTTAAATAGGTTTGCTGTACAAAAGTTATATCTCTATAAAGCTAAAAAGAAAGCATGTCAAGGCTTTTTTTTTTTTTTTTTTTTTTGGTGAACCAGGACCTCTGTGTAGCCTGGAAAGTTCACTAGACTTGCTGTTTTAGCCTGAGGCTGTTATGGCAACAAGACCCCTGCTACCAACAGTGTAACCGTGGGCACGTTCAGGGCATGTTCCTGAGATCCTCTGAGTCTCAAGTCTATTTATCTTTTATTGTTTGTTTGTTTTTAGAGACAGAGTTTTGCTCTATTGCCCAGCTGGAGTGTAGTGGCATAATCACAGCTCACTGTAGCCTCAAACTCTGGGCTCAAATGATCCTCCCACCTTGACATCCCAAAGTACTGGAATAACACTTGTGAAGCCATGCACCCAGCTTCTTCATCTTTAAAATAAGGCGTGTATCATGTGCTTTCCTTCACAGAAGTGCTACAGGGCATTTAATGCATGTGAGAACCATTGTTAAACTGTATAATAACACAAATATAAGGAGTATTGTGTGGGCACACAGTCATAGCAGGTAGATTAGACACTTCCCTGCACTGCCCACCTATAAGAGTCCTTCAGCTCCACATGGGCCCTGGCTAATCTCCTCTTTCTATCCGAGGCTGGAAAAGCAGCCCTCACCCCAGAGTCAGCTACATTTCAGAGATGCTGGGTTGGCCAAGTTCTCTCAGAGGATTCAATGTCAACCAATAGGTAAGGGAGAGAAACCAGATACTTTAATTCACAGGCCCCGCGTGGTGCTTTTCAACTTCTCGTATAGCCAACTTGGAGATGCTTTTATCTTTGGGCAGTGAGGCATAACTAATAGAGCTGACTGTCCAAAGCCAAGTCTAAGGTGCTCATTCCAGCTCTTCCCTTCTGCCACTGTCTTGCTCTTTAACTAGGCATTGCTCAAATATTCTCAGTAGAAATAAAGGACAATCAGTAGTACATGTAAGCCTTGCCAGACACCTCAATCATCATTTCACCTCCCCTCCCTTTCTCCAATCCAACACAACAATGTTATCATTTTATCGTGTGTCTAGCTTCTATTTTTAGCTTTCCTAAGTCCTTTTCTGTGCATTATCTTATTTTGTCTTCACAAAGCCCCAAAACACACGAGAGGTATTGTCATCATGTATTTTGATCAGAAGCTCATCGGGATATTAAGGAAAAGGGGTTAAATATAAGACCTAAAAGCTTCAGGTACCAGTCAGAAGCTGGCTAGACCTCAGGACCTCTAACCCCTACCACAGCATACTACCCCAAAATTATCATCTCTCAATCATTAGCAAACATTCGGAAGCCATTTGCTGTAGTTTCAGTCACAGGCAGCCTCAAAAAAGAAACATTAAAAACAAAAGGTCAGGGTTGTATTAGCAAGGACTCCTCAGATTCAATTATTTAGTGCTCTAAGTCCCTGAGACAGCCCCAAACTACAGAAGATGAGAGCCTCTCTCCTTGGAAACCACAGAGGTCAGCAAGGGGATGTTAGTGCCCTGACATCAAGTTGAGTTGTGCAGTGCAACAGCCCTTATCAGAGTTCTGTCCTGCCTTCTCTGGTATTAAACTCAGTCCCTCTCCTGGTCTCTGAGGCCTCTTCTTCCTCAAGCTTTTGCTTCCCACACACTTTTCCTTTTCCTTCCGACTAACCTCACTCGTCCGAAGGAAGCTAGACCTTTATTTTTAGAACTTTTGGAACAGGGAAGTGCTAATGGATATAGAAAAGGGAAGGGATAGGTCATTTTGGCACCCAGAAAGTTTCCTGCCTGATGCCTCCCTAACACCTCCTCTCCTTACCTTGGACTTGTGCAATCTCTCTCTCTCTCTCCCTCCCTCTCCCTCCCTCTCCCTCCCCCTCTTACACACACACACACACACACACACACACACACACACACACACACACACACCACGGAATCACTACTTCTCAATCCTCTACAGTAGTGTCTAAATTGAACTGAAGTCCATACAGTGGGATGGAAAAAACCCGAGCCCAGCTCCAGGGGAGTAATGAGCTAGAGAGAACACACCCTGAGGTCACTCTGCTTGAGCCAGCCCTGCAGGCCTCTGTCCTCTTAGCTCAGTCAAGCACTTAACAAGCATGCAGTCATTAATTACATTTCCCTCAGAGGGCGCCAGCAAGGCCCTGAGGGGGCTAAGTGACTTTTCTAAGACTGCAGCACAGCCGGGCTTGGTGGCTCAGCCCGTAATCCCGCGCCTTGGGAGGCTGAGGTGAGTGGATTGCCTGAGCCCGCGGGTTCGAGACCTGCCTGGGCAACTTGGCGAGACCTCATCTCTACAATAAATCAAAATGAGCCGGGCGTGGTAGTGCGCACCTGTAGTTCCAGCTACTTGGAAGGCTGAGGCGGAAGGATCGCCGGAGCCCAACAGGTCGAGGCTGCGGTGGCCGGGAGCGGCCACTGCACTCCAGTCTGGGTGACAGAGTGAGACTCCAACTCAAAAAAAAAGACTGCAGCACAGCACAGCTCAGGTTGTAATGAGACCTGTGGCCTCGATGGTCTTGGTCCTCTCTGCTGGCCCACGCAGAGCCCAACCGAAGTGTCTCTTTTTGCTGCTGCACAACACCAGACCCAACATCTATGGGGAAACCAGAGCCATCAGCCCTAGCTACTGGCATCCTGTCAGAAGGGCCAGGTTGGTGACAATTTTCTCATCCCTTCTTGAGGCATCACGTCCAAGTCTGCCTGAACCCAGGAGACCATTACTGCTCTTTCAGGCTTTGGATTTTCAACACACTCCGCCCTCCAGGCTTAAAGGCTCAGTCAGAGGTTCCTCATAAGCTAAGCCTGATGCCCTTGCTCTCTTTATCCTCGCATTCTAAAATGAAGCCAAATGCCTATTCTCTGAAATCTCTAATAGCCCCTCTTCTTACTGGCCTGTTAGGTTATCCAGAGGATGGCCAACCACAACAGACTTTCTGCGTAGAGGTAGAGAAGGGAAGCAAGCCTGGGTGGGGAGTCCAACTAGTAGGTCAAAAGCCCCACTCTGCCCCGCCCCAGCCCATTCCCCACCCCGCCAGGAAGAGAATTTAAAAACAGGGCAGCCCACTCAACTTCCTCCCTCTAGGTCTACTCTTGTTGCCTCTTTGGTAAAGAGAGGGAGAGCTAGTAATAATACTGGTAATAATAATAGTAGTTGTGATAGGCTCCCCAGAAAAGATTTCCATGTCCTAATCCCTAAAATCTGTGAATGCCACCTTATATGGTTTAAAAAAAAAAGCGTGGGGGACTTTGCAGATAATGATTAAGTTAGAGATCTTGAGATGATGCTGGATTATCAAAGTTGTACATCCATATAGGAGATTTGCAGGGAGAGATTTGACACAGACACAGAGGAAAAGACAACATGACCATGAAGGCAGAGATTGAAATGATGCGGACATAAGCCAAAGAATGCCAGCAGCCACCAGAAGCTAGAAGAGACTCAGAATGGATCTTCCCTAAAACCTCCAGGGGGAGTGTGGTCCTGATGACACCTTGGCTTCAGCCCAGTGATACTGATTTTGAACTTCTGGTCTCTAGATTGTGAGAGAATAAACTTTTATTATTTTAAGCCATCCAGTTTGTGGTCATGTCACAGCAGTCATAGGAAACTAATACAGTAACTACCACTTAGTGTTTGTTCACTGTGCCAGGGACCATTCTAAATATTTTACTCATATTAAATTATTGATATCCTGGCCCTAGATGATGTAAGGCCTGGCCTGTGCAATCATGGGGCCAGAATTTGAATCCCAGCTTCACTGCTTATTGCTGTGACCTTAAGCAAATTATATAACCTCTCCAACCCCAGTTTCCCATTCATAAAATGGGCATATAATACCTTCCTCATGAGTTGCTGGAGGATAAAATGAGTAATAATCATAAGGTGCTTAGGAGAGTATACAGTAAGCACTCAAACATGCTAGCTATGATGAGATCTCAGAGGTTGTGCAAGCCAAAATTAGACCACCATGCTACTCTGTCCGGACATGGGCAAGGCCTCCTAGACTCAGGAGTCCCCTCAAAACCGGTCTGAAAAGTAATGTGACAGTTTAAGGAGTTCAGTTAAGTACTTCTTCCCTTAACTAAACAATTTAGTCTTTAATGCTGGCCTCGTTTCAGTTGCCCGGGACTATGCTAATTCTGCAGCATCCCTCAGCTGACTTCCCAGGAGGGGCTCCTACCTCAGGTTTTTAAGGAGAGCTGTGCACACTGACCCTCCATACCGAGGACCTAACTGGCAGCATCCAGACCTGACACAACGCTGTAGAGACCACCACATCTTCTCCCTGTATCTAGCATCAAGAAGGAGCCCTCCTGTTTGGAAGTTAGTGGGAGGTAGAAAACCTCAGTTCTTGTGGCCTTCCAAGGCTGCCCCAACCTGTCCCAAGGGGATGGATAACGAAACATTCAAGGGTCTGCTTTGATCTAGAGGCTACAACCAAGTTAGTAAAGAAACAAGGTTTGCCAGGGGCAAGAGAAGGGAGATCTAGAATTATCACCTGAAAAAAGGAGAGGAGGAGAAAAGGACTTTCATTTACTTGGCCCTTCCTGATAAAGTTTGCCCAACTCTCCTATTCAGGTGATGCAATGCAAAATGTAAAGAAGCTGCGCCCCACATGATCCCAGAACTTGTGTCCCCACCTAAGAAATCTGCACGCCAGGAATTAGCCGGGGGGAGAAGAGTCCGGCCACCCGGACTTGGCTTCCTTTTAGGCAGGATTCCAGCCCCTCAGGCTTCAGTGACCGGCTTAGAAGGTTCCTGCCGCTGCCGCCCGGCGCTGGCGCCGGCACCGGCACCCAGTCCTCTCCCCTGCGGGTTGCAGGGGCAACACCTGCGCTCCCCCTGCGCGCCCCTATCCCGCTCGCCAAGAGGAAGGAGAACAGCCCCCCCCTTAATCTCAGCCCCCCTCCCTTAATCTCAGGCACCCACAGATTTCGGCGCTGCCGTCACCACTGACGAGAACCCAGGCTCCCTGGAGGGATCGCTTCTCCTCGTTCCATCCTCCCTATCAATGAACACGCAGCAACACCCACGCTCCTGCCCCTCCTACTCCAGAGGGAGACCGAACCAGAGAGCGACATCCGGAGCTGGAAGCCGCTGCAACGAGGGCGCTGGCCTCCCTGCCGCACAGTCCCCGGCCCTTTCCCCGCCACCAGAGGATCCCAAGCCAGACCAGCGCTCCGGACTGAGAGGAGAGGGTGACCGAGTCCTCCTTGGGGCCACGCCTCTCCAGGGGCTCGACGCCTGAGACCTTGGGGAGCGCGCGCGAGAGACGCCTAGCTCCACGCGCGGGGGCCGGACGCCGGGCACCGCACCGGGACTCGAACCCGCGGCCTCCCGCCCCCCGACCCCCCCCGCAGCCTTAGGCATCCGAAGGCAAGCCCCAGCCCAGCGCTCCCGCGCCGCGTCTTCCTCTGCACCCCCGCCCGGAGACGAGTCCCGGGCCGCCAGCGCGCCCATCCTGCCCCCAACAGGTCGTGGGCAGCGGGGAGCACGCCGCCCGTCAGGCCGGCGCGGGGAGGCGAGCCGGAGCGAAGCCGAGGGCCGGCCGCGCGGGCCGGGAGGGGCCGCCCGGGGCTGCGAGCCCGGCCACTTACGCGCGGGCTCGGGGAACCCCATGGAGAGGAGCACGTCCAGCGCCGATCCATGCTTGATGGTGCCGGGGCGCTGCTGACGGTTCCTCCGCGGGGTGACTTTGCTGTACAGCTCCTCTCTCGCAGCCATGCCGAGCGGGCTGGGGCTGCCGTACTGAGCCATGGCTCAGCGGCCGGCCATCGCCGGGGAAGGCGCCCGGGCCGCGTCGTCCGGGAAGCCGGAGGGAGTCGGGCTGGGGCAGGGGAGGGGGCTCGGGCACCGAGAGCCCGGCGGGCGGCGGCGGCGGCGGCGGAGGCGGCGCTCAGAGCTTCCCGGTGTCGAGACTCTGACGCTTCCTGGTGAGGCCACGGGAGCCAGAACGCCGGCCAGCGGCTTCTGCGGGACCAGCCGTCTGCGCTCGGGCCCCCGCGTGCCCCCGGCGCTGCGCCGGCGGTCGCCCTCTCTCCTCCGCCCCCTTCCCTCTCCTCTCCTAGCTGTCCGGGAATTTGCAATGAGTAATTTTTGAATGGATCAAAAAGGAAAAGGAGCCTTGTGGGCTGGCCCAGCCGCGCCTGCACCCGGGCCCCTCCCCTCTCTTAAAGCGGCAGCGCTGCCGGAGACTGCTCGCGGCCAGGCACCAGCCTTGGTCGCGCCGCTTCAGGCGGCCGGTCCCAAGCAGTGTAGAGGCCTGTGTGCTTCGGTCGGAGAGTCACAGCCCCAGCCCTCTCCTTGGCTTGCATATCCTCCCAGCTGGGCCTCAAGACATAGAAATGATCAACTCATTTCAAGTTTCATGTGGTTCTAGGAAGGGTTAATAATGGGACCAAAAGGCCAAGCCATAAGGCCCAGGCAAAAGGTTTTGCTTCCAAGAGATCCTGCAAAACCCAGGAGGTTGTTAGGACCATTGGGATCTGAGCTCCCATCTGCTAGCCAAGTGGCTACGCTAAAGACCTACTATGCTCTCCATGACTGTGGATAGTACCTGCCGCAGGAGAAGGGACCTCGGCTTCTCGGAGTTGGCAGCACCTGGGAGGGGAGAGAAAAAGGAGAGGACAGGGTGGAAAGGAAAATAGGGAAGGGAAAAAGGAAGGAGGAAGAAAGAGAGGAAGGAAGGGCTAGGAGGTTGGAGCAAGAGGGAACAGAGAAAGAATGCTTCCTAATTATAAGAGGTGTTCAAGGGCCAGGAGGAGTGGCTCATGCCCGTACTCCTAGCACTTTGGGAGGCCCTGGCAGGAGAACTGCTTGAGCCCAGGAGTCCAAGACCAACTTGGGCAACATAGCGAGACCTCCACTCCCCTCTAAAAAAAAAAAAGCCATCCCAGCTACTCCGAAGACTGAGGCTGAAGGATCATTTGAACCCAGGAAATGGAGACTGTGGTGAGCCATGATGGTGCCCCTGACTGAAAACAAACAAACAAACAATGGGTTGCTTCTCATGAGGGAATGAATAGCCTGTCAATTAAAAAAAAATTCAATGAAAAACTGAATCATTACTGCACAGTAATGATAAATGAATTGCATCTTAGGTTGGACAACACTTTCGTTCCACCACAAAGGACGTGGAAGTCATAACCCTACCTATGCCCCATGTCCCACACCATAAACTTGGATGAGGGATGCTAAACAGCTTTCTTTTTCTTTTTTCTTTTTTTGAGTTGGAGTCTCACTCTGTTGCCCAGACTGGAGTGCAGTGGCAGGCACCACAGCCTCGACCTACTGGGCTCCGGCGATCCTTTTGCCTCAGCTTTCCAAGTAGCCGAAACTACAGGCGCTACCACGTCCAGCTAATTTTTTTAAAAATTTATTTATAGTAGAGATGAGGTCTCACCAAGTTGCCCAGGCAGGTCTCAAACCCGCAGGCTCATGCAATTCACTCACTTCAGCCTCCCAAGCTGCGGGATTACAGGCTGAGCCACCGAGCCCAGCCTAAACAGCTTTCATTTGGAGACAAAGTCATTGTCCACAGTCAGGGACAAGGGCCTCATTTGGTATAATGAAAGAGGCCCTAGCTGATCCTCTTTTTTGGTAATAATAATAAAATGACATTTATTTGGCTCTCATATGTGCCGTTGTGTTAAGCACAACGAATGAATTAACTCAGTGAATTCTTGCCATGACCCTATGGGTTGTGTTCAAGCATTATCCCAATTTCATAGATGACAAAACTCAGCTCAGAGAAGTTTAGGAAGATCATAGAGATGCTAAGTGCATTGCTGGAACTTTTACCCACAGTGGTGCCTTGGATGAGTTCCTTCTTCTCTCTACAGCCCCATTTCCTCATTTGTATGGATCAGAGTCATCCAGAAGTGTCAGCCCCCACGCTGCTTGGCGTGTGGGGGAGGAATGGTGACCAGTGCCCACAGAGTAGGTTTTTGATGTTGCTTTATAAGGCATTGAAAGGTTTTGCAAGGGGAAATGATACAGCTTAATTCCTCGAGCCTGGAATTGGTTTTCTAAAGAATAGCCAGTTGTGTTTGGAAGTGGAGAGATAAAACAGCTGGAGCTTAAGCAAGGATGTGCATAATTCTGCCTTCTTTTGTATAAAGGATGAGGAAAAGTTCATGTTTCCTGGGTGGAAACTTCTCCCAGAGCAGAGAGGATGTCCTGGAGACTTTGCAGAATGCTTTTCCAGGGCATGGAGCTAAAAGACAGGACTGAACTTGAAACACCATACCTAGTAGACTAGCTAGCCTCTTTGGATGTGTTCAGTAAAACATGCTGGATTTTACCTAGTATTCTGAATTTTTTCCAAATGCCTGGGCTGAGAGTCAAATGATCTAGATTCTAGTCAAGAGACAATAATGTCTGTGGAAGTGCTTTGTCAGTCATAAGGCACTATACAAACAATAACTCAAATTTATTGAGTATTTACTATATGCTGGTGCTGTTCTTAGTTTCTTATACATGTAACTCATTTAATTCCTTGACAAAGCTATAGAGTAGATATTACCATATTATTGACCACTTTACAAATGAAAATACTGAAGTAGATAGTGGTTAAATATCTTGTCCAAAGTCACATGACTAGTAAGTGGCAGAGCCCAGACTTGAACTCTTAACATTTAGCCAAACATCCACTAACTGCCATTGCTGTGATGATAAGAGGATGTCAGCCTTTAAGATAGCTTTTTGGTTTCCCCTATGTCCCTTGACATAGAGTTACTGAAACTCTGTTTTTCCAGAAAAATTGAATTAATTGTCTTTCTCCCTGCTTCTAGGCAAACTGTGAGATAGAGGAAATGATGGATATAAAAATAGTTTTAGGTAACCTGGGAAAAGAACTATGGAAAACCAACCACCTTGGATGTGGCCTCTTTTGTCTGGGGCACTTTTACGGAAATCTCATCTTGGTTGCCTCTCCTTTTGCACTTGGGCTGTGCCATTTGTTGGGAGCCTGACAATTAAGATGCATTGTGCATTAATGTATTTATTTTGTAAAGCTAGAAAAAGCTTTTTAAAAGTTCAGATTGTTAGACCACAAAGAGAGAACGAAAATGGCAGTACCTCTTACAGCAGCCGGAGGGGTAAGGTGGGCCTTGTACAGTGATGGAACTGACACATCAGCATTAAGCTGCACCCTCAGAAGGGAAGGAAAGTTGTCATGTCCCTGTGCCCAGTCATGCCAGAATCTTCCCTGGACCACAAAGCTCTTTTAGTTCATGTGAGCACTGTTTAACTCTTCCTCATTGGCCCCGCCACTTTCTTGTTATGGTAGACCTTCTGAGATGGCCATAGGATGGGCCCAGTAAGCTGCACTCACACCTTCTGAAGCATGTCTTATGTCTTTTCTTTCTCTCTGTCCTTGAAGAAAGGTGAAATGACAGCATTAGGAACAAGTGGTAAAGTCTACAGAATGTCTCCAGTCCTGAAGGCTGGGATGCTGCTGGTAAATGAAGGCAGCTATGGAAGTGCTGGGAATGACTTCAGTTCCCCAGACTTTTTTTTTTTTTTTTTTTGAGTCGGAGTCTTACTCTGTTGCCCAGGCTGGGGTGCAGTGGCATGCTCATGGCCACTGCAGCCTCAACCTGCTGGGCTCAGGCTATCCTTCCACCTTAGTTTTCCAAGTAGCTGGAACAACAGGCACACGCCACCATGCCTGGCTAATGTTTTGATTTATTGTAGAGATGAGGTCTCGCCAAGTTGCCCAGGCTGGTCTTGAAACTGTGGGCTGAGGCAATCCTCTCACCTTGGCCTCCCAAAGTGCTGGGATTATAGGCGTGAGCCACTGTGCCTGGCCGATTTTTTTTTCTATATATATATTTTTTTGAGTCAGGGTTTCACTGCCACCCTGGCTGGAGTGCAGTGGCAAATGATCATGGCTCACCGCAGCCTTGACCCTCTGGACTCAGGAGAACTTTTTACCTCAGTCTCCCTTGTAGCTGGGATTACAGATGTATGCCACCACTCCCAGCTAATTTTTTTTTTTTTTATTTTTGTGGAGACAAGTTCTCACTATGTTGCCCAAGCTGGTCTCGAACTTCTGAGCTCAAGCAATCCCCCTGTCTCGGCCTCCCAAAATGCTGGGCTTACAGGCAAGAAACACTGCACCTGGCAACTTAAAAGAAAAATAAAGATAGGGTTTCACTGTGTTGCTCAGGCTGGTCTTGAACTGTTGGACTCCACAATCCTCTCAAAATGCTGTGATTACAAGCATGAGTCACCATACCCGACCAGAACTAAATGATCTTTAATGCCCAATTTAGTTCTGATAGACTATTTTAATAGATGGAAAGTAAAGGGTGAGATAGGTAAGTGGAGGAAGAGGTTTTGGGAAGGGAGAGACAAGAGAAAGGTGGATGGTGAGAGAAGAGAAGTGCCCAACAGGCAGTGTGAGAAGAAAGTGGACTTTAAAAGGTCACGTTGGCCAGTGTGGTGGCTCACGCCTGTAACTCCAGCACTTTGGGAGGCCAAGGTGGGAGTGCCTGAGCCCATGGGTTCAAGACCAGCCTGGGCAACTTGGTGAGACTTCATTTCTACAATAAATCAAAACATTAGCCAGGCATGGTGGCGTGTGCCTGTAGTTCCAGCTACTTGGAAGACTGAGGTGGAAGTATCACTTGAGCCCAGCAGATTGAGGCTACGGTGGCCGTGAGCGTGCCACTGCACTCTAGCCTGGGCAACAGAGTGAGACTCCAACTCAAAAAAAAAAAAAAGGCCACGTTAGTCCTACTCTGTCCCAAGTACTATACCAAATCTAAGGACCCAAAGATTAGTGATGATGTCATAATCTTATATTTGTCCCCCAATTTTAAGATTATGCATAGTGCTGGGCACATAGCAGTAGCGTAGAAATCAGCAGAGTACTGGGCACATAGTAATCGCATTTGCTTCACTGTTCATTGACTGTTGTAAAGCCACAGTAGGAAAGGCCAAGGTCAAGTTTAGAGCATCCCTCTATTCCAATAGGAAGCTTCTATTTTCCTCTCATATTGAAAAAATTAAAATCTTTCTCTCAATTGTGAAAGAAAGAATGAGAGCAAGGAGGAGGCTACTTTTATTGTTTTACTACCCATCTCTGAAAAGACATCCCAGCATGTCTGTTCTGAAATCCTCACAGGAGACAGTCCATCGTCCCCATGTCCTCCTTGTAAGGCCTCATCCCCAGTGACACTGCCTTAGGGCCTATGTCCCTGATTGCCACATAACAGTAGATGTGTTGTGAAATAAATAGTACAAGCTCAAAAAATAAGGCTTTTTTCCCTATCTGATACAACTTCCTTTTTGTAAGCAAGAGGAAATGTGCAGGCAACAAAAGGATAAATTTTATATTTCTAAAAGGTAAAATAAATTTGAGTAGCTATAAAAAGCTAGGTATGCGGTATGAGACAAAAAATAAAATACTGGAACACTTTGGTTTAAAAGTATCAAAACAATAGTCATTAACCAAGATACTGGTAAAAAAAATTTTCACCGTTTGAAAATTGAGAGTGATCTCAGGGGTTGCAAGATCTAATTTTGAATAGATAAAAAAAATAGTTGACTTCAAAATTTCGTACAATAAGCCGGGTACAACGGCTCATGGCTGTAATCCCAGCACCAAGGTGGGAGGATTGCTTGAGGCCAGGAGTTCAGGACTAGCCTGGGCAGCCTAGTGAGGTCTCATCTCTACAAAAAACAAAAGTAAAATTAGTTGGGCATGGTACACACCTGTAGTCCTAGCTCTTTGGGAAACTGAGGCAGAAGAATAACTTGAACCAAGGAATTTGAGGTTGCAGTGAGCTATGATTGTGCCACTGAACTCCAGCCTGAGCAACAGAGTGAGATTCTGTCCCTTAAAAACAACACCCCCCCAGAAAAAATATATATAATGCATTTTAATGAACCTCCTTGGAACTATGTATATTGTTAGATATTGTTTTCTAACTCATGAATATATACAACAAAAACATAAATAACTTATGAACTACAAAATACAAGTTGGGAAAATTCCTTTACGCCCAGCCATAGGTAGAACTTTCAGATACTCTGCCCAGTGATATCTCTTCCATCTTCATCCTGGAAACTGAAAAATTAAAAGTGTTTGTTGACTGGACTTGGTGGCTCAACCTGTAATCCCAGCACTTTGGGAGGCCAAGACGAGTGGACTGCCTGAGCCCACGGGTTCAAAACCAGCCCAGGCAACCTGGCGAGACCTTGTCTCTACAATAAATGAAAAATTAGCCAAGCATGGTAGCATGAGCCTGTAGTTCTGGGTACTTGAAGGCTGAGGTGGAAAGATTGCTAGAGCTCAGCAGCTGGACACTGGGGTGGCCATGAGCGTGCCACTTGCACTCTAGCCTGGGTAACAGCGTAAGACTCCAATTAAAAAAAAAAAAGGGTCTGTTAGTGCCTCCTTCTCAGTGCCTGTCCCATCCCATACCTACCCCACCCCCCAAAAAAACACCCTAAAAAGTGGGTAGTTATCCTTTGTAACAAGTTCCAGTCTAGAGTTGGATTCTAGATTTGGGAAAGTAAACAAAATATTTACCTCAGTTTTCTTTCTTTTCCTCCCTTTCTCCTTCCCTCCCTTCCTCCTTTCCTCTTTCTCGCCCTCCTTCTTTCTTTCTTCTTCTTTCTCTTTTCTTTCTTTCCCTTTCTTTCTTTCTCTCTCTCTCTCTCTTTCTTTCAGATAGAATCTCACTCTGTTGCCCAGGCTGGAGTGCAGTGGCATGTTCTCTGTTCACTGCAGTCTCAACTTCCTGGACTCAAGTGATCTTCTTGTCTCAGCCTCTTAAGTAGCTGGGACTACAGGCATGCCACCATGCCTGGCTAATTTTTAAAAATTTTTTGTAGAGACAAGGTCTCATTATATTGCTCAAGTTGGTCTTGAACTACTGGGCTCAAGAGATGTGCCCACCTGCGTCTCCCAAAGTGCTGACATTACAGGCATGAGCCACTGTGCCCAGCTATTCAGTTTTTGTTTGTTTTTTAATAATACTATAAGCCCTCCAAACTCCCTTTACCTAAAACAAAAGTTAGGACCTTGATAACAACCTAGATCTAACCAGATGACACCGAAACCATCCCTGCCTTCCAGCACCCCAGGTACCTATACCTATGTTCATCACTCCCTTGTTTTTCTTTTCATACAATTTGGTTGAATCTACAAGTAAGTATTTTTTCTTTTCTTTTTTGAGTTGGAGTCTCACTGTTGCCCAGGCTGGAGTGCAAAAGCAAACTCATGGCCACCTCAGCCTCAACCGGCTGGGCTCGGGCAATCCTTCTGCATCAGCCTTCCAAGTAGCAGGAACTACAGGTACATGCTACCACGTCCGGCTAATTTTTGATTTATTGTAGATACAAGGTCTTGTCAAGTTGCCTGGACTGGTCTCGAACCCGTGGGCTCAGACAACCCACTTGCCTCGGCCTCCCAAAGTGCTGGGATTACAGGTTGAGCCACTGAGCCCAGTCTACAAGTAGTTGTTAAAATTTAGGGGTTTTTTTTTTTTTCGGTTGGTAGTATATGGCTAAGGTATATCTATACTGTTGAGTATTGGGTTGTTTATTCGTTTGTTTGCTACATAATATTCCACTTTCCTATTAATGCATGTTTGGATTATTTCTAAGTTTTTGCTTTTATGATTATGCCGTTATGAACATTCTTTACATGTATCTAGCTGTATTGGTGCAAGAATGACTCTTGGCTTGTTCCCTGGAATTAAAACTGCTGGGTCATCTTCACTTTAGAAGATAATGCAAAAATCTTTTCCAAAGGAGTTACACCATTTTATATTCCAGCAGCATATAAGAGATCTCTTTGCATTGCATTTGCCTGTAGCTATACAATTATTCTGTCTATTGGGTTATTCTACAAACGACTTGAGGATTAAGTTCACATAGAGAGTTCAAGAGCCTGAACTCCTATGTTTGACTTCTTTCTTTCTTATTAGCCACATGACTCTGAACAAGTTCATTCACTCAACAATTATTCAGTGAGCATTTACTGTGTGCTGGGAACACAGAAATAAACAAGATACAGTCCTGGTTCTAAGGCGCCTATATTCTAGTAGGCAGAGACAGACAGTAAGTGAGTAAATATAAATCTCATACAATAAGTTCTATGAAGAAAGTAAAAACGGGGTGATATGCTCAAGGGTGATTGAGGGTGGGGAGCTACTTTAGCAAAACAGAGTGGAGAGGTCACCTGGGTGGAGTTAATATTAGAGCTAAAATCTGAATGATCAGGAGGCAGCCAGATGAAGATATGTAGGAGAGAATCTTAGGCAGAGGGCACAGAAAATGCAGTTTCTAAAGTGAGAATGTTCCAATGAATAAGAGGCCCGTGAAGCTGAAGCCCAGTGAGTGAGGGAATATTAAGACAGGCAGTAAGAGTGCCAAAGTCAGTTTCCGAAGCTGTTGAGAGCCCATTGTTAAATCTCCAGGAATATCTGAAGCCGATTGTTAAACCATGGACCAGTCATGGTGGGAGTATTTACACAGTATTTATACCATGGAGATTGGCAAACGCTTCTGTAGGGCTTCTTCTCTCCCACCCTGAGAGTGAGGGGGTAGCAGTGGAAGGAGCACACTACCAAAGAGATGCAGAAAAAAGTGAGGCAGAGTTACTTGTTCTCTCAGAATCTAATCTCAGAGAGTTGCTATGAGAATTAGATGAATTGGTGCACTTGATCAAGCATGGTGCACAGGGTGAGTGCTCAATGGTTAAAGAGTGCTAGCCTGCTCCTGCCAAGTTTCTTTTCTATTTCTTTTTTTTGAGTTGGAGTCTCACTCTGTCACCCAGGCTGGAGTGCAATGACATGTTCATAGCCACCACGGCCTCTGCCTGCTGGGCTCAGGAGATCCTTCCACCTCAGCCTTCCAAGTAGCTGGAACTAAAGGTGCCTGCCACCAAGCCTGGCTAATTTTTTGATTCATTGTAGAAATGAGGCCTCACCAAGTTGCCCAGGCTGGTCTTGAACCCCTGGACTCAGGCAATCCTCTCTCCTCGGCCTCCCAAAGTGCTGGGATTACAGGCTTGAGCCACCACGCCTGGTTCTTTTTCTTTTTTCTTTTTATTTATTTTAGAGCTGTGGGAGTACAAGTGGGGATTTATTACATAAGTAGGTTGTATGGAGGTGAAGTTTGGTCTTCTTTTTTTTTTTGAGTTGGAGTCTTACTCCATTGCCCAGGCTGGAGTGCAGTGGCAAACTCTCACGACACCCCAGCATCGACCTGCTGGGCTCCAGTCATCCTTCCACCTCAGCCTTCCAAGTAGCTGGAACTATAGGCACACGCTACCACACCTCGCTAATTTTTTTGATTTATTGTAGAGATGAGGTCTCGTCAAGTTGCCCAGCCTGGTCTCGAACCTGCAGGCTCAGGCAATCCACTCACCTCGGCCTCCCAGGCTGAACCACCGAAGTTTGGGCTTCTAACTGGCCCCCCCATAGTTGACTAGGTACCCAGTGTGCTGCCACATGTCCCCCTCTCTTTTTCCTCCCTCCCTCCCCTATCCTGCCAATTTTCATATTCCTTCCCTAGCTTCCCCACCCCTCAATGATCTGTTCATGGTGATCCTTAGAGGAAAAAGAGCAAACATGTCATGTGGTCACTATATGCTGTAACGTTCACGTTATTATTTCATACCATCGACAGCACTGTTAGGCACATATCTATACGAACAGTTTACTAATAAACCTACTGAGGTTCAGAGAAGTTATGTAACTTACCCAAGGTCACATCATTGTTAAGCAGCACAATTGGCAGTGAAAACTAAGATATCTGGATCCAGGTTCTGGGCACATTATAATTATCTTGAAATTTTTGGGGGGAAGCCGGCTGGAGTCTCACTCCGTTGCCCAGGCTGGAGTGCAGTGGCATGATCCAGGCTACCGCAGCCTCGACTTGCTGGGCTCAGACGATCCTTCCATCCCAGTCCTCCGAGTAGCTGGGACTAAAGGTGTGTGCCACCACACCCGGCTATTTTTCTTATCTATAGTGGAGTCAAGGTCTCATCATGTTGTCCAGGCTGGTCTCAGACTCCCAAACTGAAGCAATTCTCTCATCTCAGCCTCCCAAAGTGCTGGGATTGTAGATACGAGCCTCCTTGCCTGGCTGATTTTCCTTAATTACTATCAATAAAAATATTTAATAAGCAACTCATTACAGTCGATAATTTTTTTGAATGTACTATGAAGTGAACCACAGGACTGCTTGAACCCACAGGTCAAGACTGTTTGATATTGTACCCCGCATTTTTAAAATAAAAGAGTAAAAAAATAAAATTAAAGACTGGTGAAGGCCTATAAGTAAAAGTGGTTGCAGCAAATCTGCGAATAACAAGTAAATGACAACTAAAAGTCTTCCTCCCTCCTTCTTCACTTCTAAAGTAATTGGATACTTACTATTTTGGGGTATTAGGTTCAAAGATAGGGATGGCTTTGAAGGGTGCAAAGTCTAGTAGGAGACAGAAATGAGCAAACCATGTTAGCACAGGGTGACTGAAAGACTCAGTGGTTTGCCCAAGTTGCTACTGAGCAGAAGTTTTCCTGGAGAGGAAAATGTCTCAGCTGGACATTGGAAGATGAAAACATGTTAATTACGTGTTTAGTAATGGGATAGTAGAGGTGGGCAAGATTTAAGAGAACGAGAAGGGAAGAAAGACAGGATGCTCCGATTTTTCCAAACAGAGGAAACATTATGCACAAAGGTCAGATATTTGAGAGACTAAGTCACCTCTGAAGACCCACATGGCAGAAGTACAGGAGTTTGAGGAAAGGAGAAGGAGAGTCAGAAACTGATACAGTGTTGTATTGCGGCAAAACAAACTTCTTTGGAAAAAAATTTTTCTTTTTTTTTAGAGACAGGATCTCACTATGCCTCCCAGGCTGGAGGGCAGTGGCTATTCACAGGCGTGATCATTACACACTACTGCCTCAGCCTCCTGGGCTCAAGTAATCCTCTTGCCTCAACCTTCCAAGCAGCTGGAACTAGAGGCACCCGTCACTGTACCCAACGAACAAGCTTTTTATCGGTAAGATTTCCCTGGTTGGCCAGGCTTGGTGGCTCAGCCTGTAATCCCAGCACTTTGGGAGGCCAAGGCGAGTGGATCGCCTGAGCCCGTGGGTTCAAAATCAGTCCGGGCAACTTGACGAGATCTCATTTCTACAATAAACAAAAAATTAGCCAGGCGTGGTAGCGCGCGCCTGTAGTTCCAGCGACTTGGAAGCCTGAGGCGGAAGGATTGCTGGAGCCCAGCAGGTAAACGCTGGGGCTGGGGTGGCCGTGAGCGTGACACTGCACTCCAGCCTGGGCGATCTGGGCGACAGAGTGAGACTCCGAGTCAAAAAAGAAAAAAAAAAAAAGATTTCCCTGGCTGATGTCTGCCCAGCTTTGCTCTGAGAAACGCATCACTACCCAATGACTGGGCTAGCAATCTAAATCCACTTAGATCCAGTGGCTAATTAGAGTCATGTCTCAAACTGCTGCTCATTGTTCAAGGTTCACCTAAAATCCTGAAATTCCTGAGGAGCTTTCCCAGGCTTCCAGCTACTAAGAACTCTCAGAGCACTTTTAAAATCCTGAAATCTTATGAATAACTTAGAATATGCTACCTTTTATTTTTTCTTGACTTTTTCAATCTCTTTTTAAATTTAAATACCTTTAAAAATTATGCAACAATACAGTGAAAATACACGATGTGTTTTTTATAAGATTGATGTCAAAAAATAAAGAAAAAAACAATTGCTTCAAATACAAGTGATGAGTGGTAACATTTATTTTAACATATTTTCTCCCTTTGCTTTTTAGTGAAAATGATGGTCAATGCTCTAGCTTGGCCAAATTAATTGTAAATGTTTTGAAAGTGGGGATTATGCCCTATCATTATGGTCTTTTACCTACCATGTGAGTCCCTTAAATATGGAATAATACTCAGTGGATTATCAGCTCCCAGCTAGTTGGGAACATGGCATGTGCCTGAAGAGTATGATAATGTAGGTTTGCTTGAAAATTTGTGCTCTGAGTGGGTAGTGCTGTGAAAACATTCAGAAGAGGAGATGATACAGCCTTGTCATCTTCAAAATCCAGGACAAGTCTTTACACAAGTATGCCTCTCTGGAGCAAAGACCCCCAGTGCTAGCCAACATCCCTCCTACTGGGATTAAGCAGCAGACGACCATCTAATAAAATAAATTGAAGAAAGCCAGGAACAGATCACCTTCTTTCAATCTCCACTCCTTCTTTCCAAGAGATCCCTGGGGGACAAGGTGCTTCATCTTTGGAGGAGTCCCATTATATTCATTTCCTGTGGTTGCTGTAACAAATGACCACAAATTGGGTGGCTTAAAACAGTAAAAAACTATTCTTCCATAGTTTGGGAATCGTGTTTCCTTTTCCTTCAGAAGTCCTAAATTAGTATCATGGAACTGATATCAGGTGTCAGTAGGGCTGTGCTCCCCCTAGAGGATCTTGTGGCCACATCACTCCAGTCTTTAAGGCACCTTCAAGTCTCTCTGTGCTGTCTTCATGTCACCTCCTCCTCTGTGTGTATCTATCCGAAATCTCCTTTTATCTCTTCCTTATAAGGCCATTTGTGTTTGCATTTAAGGCCCAGCCAGATAGTCCAGAATACTCTCTTCATCTCAAAATCCTTAATTTCATTACATCTCCAAAAATCCTATTTTCCTTATAATGTAACATTTACAGTTTCCAAAGATTAGGAATTGATATCTCCAAGTGTCTATTATTTAACCTACCACACTATTATTCCTTAGAGCCATTACTTTTGAGACTGGAAAGACTTCAAGGCTCAGGAGAAGATTTTTCAAACTCATGATTTAGGAGGATACAGATTGCGGGGAGGGATAGAAAACAAGTAAGTAAATCATACTTTCCCAGCCCATTTTTAAAAAGCCATGCTTATTTTATGCTCCTCCTGCCTGGAACTTTTCTCTTTCTCCTCCTTTAAGAAACTTTGCCTAGGCCAGGCTCAGTGGCTCAGCCTATAATCCGGCACTTTAGGAGGCCGAGGTGAGTGACTTGCCTGAGCCCGCGGGTTCGAGACCTGCCTGGGCAACATGGCGAGACCTCATCTCTACAATAAATCAAAAAAATTAGCCGGGTGTGGTAGCGTGCGCCTGTAGTTCCAGTTACTTGGAAGGCTGAGGCAGAAGGACCGCCGGAGCCCAGCAGGATGAGGCTGCGGTGGCCAGGAGCGGCCACGGTGGCCGGGAGCAGCCACTGCACTTCAGTGTAGGCGACTGAGTGGGACTCCAACTCAAAAAAATAAAAAATAAAAGAAGAAGCTTTGCCTGACCGTACCACCCTTCCTTACCCATATTGCATGGATCAAACCTACAACTCCCTTGTCCTCTGTGCCTCCTCCATCATAGCACCAAGCACAATGAAAGACATTTCATTGACTGAAATGCTTATCTCTAGGGTAGAAGGAGAGGGCTCCATGCACCTTACCCATAGTGTGCCCTCTGTAGGGGCTTAATAAGTGTTTGTTGAATTGACTTGAACTGTGTTTCAGCTAAGATGATAGGCGCCTTGACAGCACAAGTGCTATTGTATTTCGTCTCTTCCCAAGAGACAACAGACCCTCTCTTCTACCCATAGCCTCACTGTGACAGGACGGGCCCAGAGCCTTCCCTTGATTTCTTTGGTGATTAGACAGACATTCATCACTAGCTCATGTCTTTGATGCACATAGTGCTGTGAGAAGCCCCAAAGTGATTCTCCTTAAAGGCGGTCTTTGAAGGGTATGTCTAAGGGCCACACACTGAAAATGGAACAATGGTGACTAGAAACTTTGGGGGTAGGTGCAGGGAGAGAGGAAAAATGACCCTTGTAGAATGGGCTGGCTTGAACCAGTAAGAGAGGTGATATATTGGCAAATCTCCAATGTTCAATGGGAAGAGTGGCTTGGAAAACACTTCTCTAGATGACAAGAGACTCTGTTCTTCCAGTTTCTTGGCTCTGACTTTTATATTAGTCACTGCCCTCCCACCAGGCTATGTGTGGGGTCTCCTGGGGCTCAGTGTCCAACGTGAGCCTAGGCAGCCTCCACACCACTCCTAAAAGCTTCCTTGTGATCTGTTCTCTGCTCATTTGCTAACAGCTCTGTAAAGGGAAACTAGAGAAGAAAAGTAAGCACGAATCAACCCTTTGGTTAGAGACTTTAATGATCTGGGGACTGAGTTTTGATTATCCCTACAATAATCTTAGATTTTTATTATCGTTCTTTTCTTTTTCTTTATTTATTTTTTTTTTTGAGTCAAAGTCTCTCTCTGTTGCTCAGGCTGGAGTGCAGTGGCACCATCACAGCTTACCGAAGCCTCAACCTCCTGAGCTCAGGCAATCTTTCCACCTCAGCCTCCCGAGTAACTGGGACTAAAGGCATGAGCTACCATGTCTGGCTATTTTTAAATTTTTTTTTTTGTAGAGACAAGGTCTTGCTATGTTGCCTAGGCTGGTCTTGAACTTCTGGCCTCAAGTGATCTTCCTATCTCAGCCTCTCAAAGTGCTGAGATTGTCGTCGGCATGACTCACCTTGCCTTATCTGACTTTTATTATCTAAGCTGCTTCGGCCCACCTAAAGTGTCACCCTCTTGTTTCTATTTAACAATGGTGTTTGCATAACTCTTTATAATTTTCTAGCACTTTCTGCCATAATACCTAGTTTAATTATTATCCCCCTAAGAAAACAAAACAATGTGAGAAAAATGTATTTAATTTAATTTAAATACATTTTTCTCTGGAGCAAAAAAATAAACAAAACAGCCTGAGACTCAGAAGAAATTATGTGACTTCCCATGATAATACAGTGATGAAGGAGAGTAAATCAGTGTATAAACCCACTTTTTCTGAAATCAAATCTATACTATAAATGCTCTGCTCTCTTTCTTGGGCTGGGCCTAAAAATCTCTTATGACTTGGGACTCTTTTTTTTTTTTTTGAGTTGGAGTCTCACTCTGTTGCCCAGGCTGGAGTGCAGTGGCATGCTCATGGCCATCCCAGCATTGACCTGCTGGGTTCAGGTGATCCTTCCGCCTCGGCCTTCTAAGTAGCTGGAACTACAGGTATGTACCACCACGCCTGGCTAATTTTTTGGATTTATTATAGAGATGAGGTCTTGCCAAATTGCCCAGACTGGTCTCAAATCCATGAGCTCAGGCAATCCTCTCACCTTGGCTTCCCAAAGTGTTGGGTTTTCAGGCTTGAGTCACTGCACCCAGTCGATTTGGTACTCTTATGAGAGTAGGGCAAGTTCCTTAAAACAGTGTAGACAGACCTCTTGCGTGAGACCAAGTGAAGACTTGGATTACTCTCTCAGCCTCTGAAAGGTATCTAAAATAGAGAGTCTCTCAGGATGAAGCTTTAACTGTCCTCTGACATTATACCGTATCGCTGGTAACACTTATCATATGACAAGGATGAGGAACAGAGGTCTAGAAATTTAATTGCTTTATTATTATTATTATTATTATTTGAGTTGGAGTCTCACTCTGTCACCCAGACTGGAGTGCAGTGGCACACTCCCGGCCACCGCAGCCTTGACCTGATGGACTCCGGCGATCCTTCTGCCTCAGCCTTCCAAGTAGCTGGAACTACAGGCGTGCACTACCACTCCTGGCTAATTTTTTTTTCTTTTTTTTCTTTTTTTGAGTTGGCATCGCACTCTGTCGCCCAGACTGGAGTGCAGTGGCTGCTCCCGGCCACTGCAGCCTCGACCTGCTGGGCTCTGGCGATCCTTCCACCTCAGCCTTCTGAGTAGTCGGAATTACAGGCACGCGCTACCATGCCTGGCTAATTTTTTGATTTATTGTAGAGATGAGGTCTCTCCTGCCCAGGCGGGTCTCGAACCCGCGGGCTCAGGCAATTCACTCACCTCAGCCTCCCAAAGGCGCGGGATTACAGGCTGAGCCACCGAGCCTGGCTCTGGCTAATTTTTGATTTATTGTAGAAACGAGGTCTCGCCAAGTTGCCCGGGTGGGTCTTGAACACGTGGGCTCAGGCAATCCACCTGACTTACCCTCCCAAAGTGCTGGGATTACAGGCTAAGCCACCAAGCCTGGATAAAATTTAATTGCTTTGAGACTGCATTTAAAAATTGCAGTATGAGCATACCTGGAACCTAGATTTTTGATTTCCAAGTACAATTTCCTACTAAAAGGAACCAGGGCTCCATGGAAAGATGCTGGTTCCCAGTCATAGGCAGGGAAAGCACAAGGTTGGCCTAGAACATCTTTGTTGTGCTGGCAGGCATAGTAAACATAGTTTAGAAGTGGTTAGGCTGGTTTTCTTAGGCAGGTCTAAATTAAAATAGGGTAATCATTCAGACATCTTTCTCATTCATACACAACCTTAACCCAACTGACCAGACATATCAGATTTGAACACCTTGCGGGCTGGAATGTGGAACTACCAGTGCATTAAATCACAGAAACAATAGTGAATTACTCAAAACACAGACATAATGTTCCAAGAAAAGCCTAAATCTAGTAGACAGTCACTTTCATTATTTAGAAGGTCCTTGTGACCTTAAAGTTTGAGAGATGGTAATCAAAATTTGTGACTAGATACCTACAGCCGTCTGCTCTTAGCTCTCGGTTTGCTTAATCATCATTGTAAACATATATAAAGCTTGTTGTCAAAGGCAAGTGTAAGGCCGGAGGTACCGGAGGGCAGGGCGGGCCTCAACAAGATGGCTTCAACCCGGACCAGGAGAACAATGGGCGAGAGTGAGCCAGCAAAAATGAGTGACCGGAACTAAGACTCCAGCTGCAACGCCAGCCAGTACCTGTTACAGCGACTCTAGCAACCCCGTTCAGCCAAACGCCAGCAGACGTGACAGCTGTCCCAACCAGTGATTGCTCTCCCCGACCCCTCACAGCTTTCTCAGTGTGCCCTTTATAAACCCGTCGCCCATCTTGCTGCGCGTGACTTCTCCGGCCCACAGCTACATGGACCGGTGAACCTCACCCGGGACTGCGCTAATAAATTTTTCTTGGCTCCTTTGTTGCCGCTTCACCTGGTCTGGTTTCGTTTACCTTACAGCAAGTATCTGTCCTTTCTCTTAAGGCAGCCATGCTTTTTCTTGAGCATTCCCCCTTTTCTTTCTAATACATTCTTTCTTACCATACTTTGGACTTGCTCTGAAATTCTTTTCTGTGGCAAAGTCAAAGAACCCAAGGAGCAACTACACTGCACCCTATCCAGCATCAGTGCAGTGCCAGATAGTAGTGGATTCCCCCAAGTAATTGTATTATATCAAAAAGATATAGGAGCCAGCTTTATGATGTTCCCACAGCCAAATATAATTTGTACAGTTTCCCATCTCCCACTGCCCAATGATTTTATTGGGTAGTAACAAGTTAAATGAAAAAAAAATCTATAGACCCATGGTGATACTTTAAAAGATAAAAATAAGAAAAATGGGGGAAAGAAAAGGCAAAACTTATTTTACAAAAGAGTTGCCAACAAATAAGCAAAGAAACAATAATATAATTTTTTTAATTACCATTTTGTAACCCTCCATGGAATAGTAGATTCAGTTAAGAAATCACTAATGTTAGCCTGGCTCGGTGGCTCAGCCTGTAATCCCGCACCTTGGGAGGCTGAGGTGAGTGGATAGACTGAGCCCGCGGGTTCGAGACCCGCCTGGGCAACTTGGTGAGACTTCATCTCTACAATAAATCAAAAAATTAGCCCGGGCCTGGTAGCGTGCACCTGGTAGCGTGCACTCCAACTCAAAAATAATAAAAAAAAAGAAATCACTAATGTAAAGACATTGAGTGAAAAAGTGTTTGGGGAATAAAATATTCACATTGTTTTAAAGTGTCACCCCACAGAATTATTTATTTATTTATTTATTTTTTGAGTTGGAGTCTTACTCTGTCGTCCAGACTGGAGTGCAGTGGCACGCTCCTGGCCACCACAGCCTTGACCTACTGGGCTCTGGCCATCCTTCCGCCTCAGCCTTCCAAGTAGCTGGAACAACAGGCACACGCTACCACGCTAATTTTTTGATTTATTGTAGAGATAAGGTCTCGCCAAGTTGCCCAGGCGGGTATCGAACCAGCGGGCTCAGGCAATTCACTCACCTCAGCCTCCCAAAGCGTGGGATTACAGGCTGAGCCACCTAGTCCGGCAAATTATTTATTAAATGCAAAGGAAAAAACATGCCTTTATAGTGGAACAACCCATTGTTCACCACTGCAGCCAAGAGTTCAAGCTTGGCTTTGCAATTGTGGGTTAAGCCCACATGTGATTTCTATTACGAGGTGATGGGAGGGTCTACATCATGGCCTAGGTGGTTTTCTTGCCAGAAATGTTACCTGAATCTAATCTGTCATTCATTCAGAATGTGAGACTTTCTTTTTTTTTTTTTGAGTTGAAGTCTCACTCTGTCGCCCAGACTGGAGTGCAGTGGCCGCTCCTGGCCACCGCATAGAATATGAGACTTTCTGCAGGACAACTAGCCTAGACTCTCTAAAGCCCTCTGGATCATAAAGACGAGAAGGAAACGATGAAGTGTTCTATATTGGGGAAAGCTAGAGGTACAACAGTCAAATGCAATGCTTAAAACATACTGGATCCTGGATCTGAAAACATCAGCTACAAAGGACATTTTGGGGGCAGTTTGGGGAATTTTAACATGAACTCATTGTTGGATGCAGTTAATATCTTAATGTTTACTTTCTTAGATGTGATAACGGTGTTGCAATTATGCTGTGATTATAAATGTTCTTGTGCTTGGGAGTCATGATATGGGCAGCCTATTTCTGATGATTTAGCTAAAGAGACGTGTGTAAGCAGGTATAGAGAGTGAAGTAGGATGAATATGGCAGGAACTTGCCAGTTGGTGAATATCGACAAGGGGGCATGTGGGTATATGTTTTATTATTCTTTCTATTTTTCCTTTCTTTTCTTTTCTTTTTTTGAATTGTAGTCTCACTCTGTCACCCAGGTTGGAGGGCAGTGGCACACTCATGGCCACTGCAGCCTGCTGGGCTCAGGTGATCCTTCCGCCTCAGACTTCAAAGTAGCTGGAACTACAGGCGCATACCACCATGCCTGGCGAATTTTTAGATTTTTTGCAGAGATGAGGTCTCACCAAGTTGCCCAGGCTGGTCTTGAACCCCACGGGCTCAGGCATTCTTCTCACCTTCCCCTCCCAAAGTGCTGGGATTATAGGCATGAGTTACCGTGCCCGGCCCTCCATTTTTCTATGGGCTTGAATATGCTCAAACATTTTTGAAAATTAAGAAGTTGCAGTTAAGTCTTTTATATCACAAAGGACCTTGAATTTCTCTTCATTTACAGGAAACATGTCAGACTCTGAGCAGGGAATGGTCTTGCCACTAGGAGAGGCCCTAGCGCAGGCAGCAAGAGTCCCAAGACTCCAGAGTCATCCAAAATGCTTGGCTTCTGCTTGGACTTTTCTGCTTTCATGTCACCACACAGGCTTCTCCTAAATCCACAGACACAGCCAGTAATCACTAGTTAAGAATATCAACATGGTTGGCCTCTGAAATCTAAGTAAAGTTGTTCTTCTTGAGTCCAAGCAAATTTTCTGTAAATAGAGGCTCTTGAGACTGTCTCCATGGAAGTGCTTTTCCCTAAAATGGGTTTGTCGCTCCCGCGTCAGCCTTGTTACATACCACCCGTCCCTCCTCATTAGAGCTAGTGTTTTTAAACCTTTCTCTAGAGAGAAGAGTGCCCTAGATATTTGTAATTCTATTTCTGGGCCCCTCTGTTTTCAGGAATGTCACCATCCCTCACCTCTTGTGACTAATCCAAGCTGGTCCTCAGAGCCAGTCACTTCATCGTTTAAAAAGTGGCTCCTGGTAAAGTTGCCCACAAGTGCTATACTCTGGGCATATCTGGTAAGAGTTCTGGGAAGCGGAGTGATACTTGATCCAAGAGCCAAATGGCCACCCTATAGAGTGGTGCTAGGGTGGCTTGTTCTTATCTATTGCTCTGTTTTGAAGATCATCTATCCACTTGTTCAGGATAAGTAACAGTCAATAGTGGATGAATCACAAGTCGTTGATTCCATTTCCTGTGATCGTCTTCTGTGGGGTTGGTGGGGAGGGCCTCAATGGGAGAGAGAAGCATTCCTAAAATGTTTTGAGCAAACACACTGGAGTTAGGCAAAGTGGGTGGCTTCCCAAGATGTTCTGCCGTGCTGGAGATGGCATTTATTTATTTATTTACTTATTTTTGAGTTGGAGTCTCACTCTGTCGCAAAGACTGGAGTACAGTGGCATGCTCCCAGCTACCGCAGCCTTGACTTGCTGGGCTCCGGGGATCCTTCTGCCTCAACCTTTCAAATAACTGGAACTATAGGCATGTGCTACCACACCGGCTAATTTTTGATTTATTGTAGAGATGACGTCTCGCCAAGTTTCCTGGGTGGGTCTCGAACACGCGGGGTCAGGCAATCCACTCACCTTGGCCTCCCAAAGTGCTGGGATTACCGGCTGAGCCACTGAGCCCTGAGCCCCTTTGATGGCATGCATTTAGATATTTGCATTTCAATATGTTTAATTGTAATATTGATCTTTTTTTTTTTAATTTAAAAAAATCAGCTGGGCTTGGTGGCTCAGCCTGTAGTCCCAGCACTTTGGGAGACCAAGGCGAGTGGATTGTTTGAGACTACAGGTTCGAGACCAGCCGGGCAACTTGGCAAGACCTCATCTCTACAATAAATCAAAAATTAACTTGGCATGGTAGTGCATGTCTGTAGTTCCAGTTACTTGGAAAGCTGAGGCGGAAGGATCGCCGGAACCTAACAGGCTGACGCTGAGGTGGCCATGAGCGTGCCACTGCACTCCAGCCTGGGCAACAGAGTGAGACTCCAACTCAAAAAAATAAAAAAAATTATATTTGTAGAGACAAGGTCTCGCTATGTTGCCTAGGCTGGTATTAAACTCCGGGGCTCAAGTAATCCTCCCATCTCGGTCTCCCAAAATGCTGGGATTACAGGTGTGAGTCACTGCGCCCAGGCTCAATCTTTTTTTTAAATTTCATAATCACATCTCATATAAAAACTAGTAAATTTTATGAACAAGGGATAGTAGAAGAAGACTAAAGTTAACTTATCATCAACTGCACATCAGGTAGTTTACATGAATTGTTTTCACTGAATCCTTATAACATCCTCGTACATGCAGTTTTATTTTTCTCATTTTACAGATAAAAAAAAGCAAGACTCAGAGAGTCGAGACTTACTCTAAATATACTGTTAGTAAACACCAGAAGATGAACTCCATTCTTCTTCAGCTATTGCCTATAATCTGCAGTAATTTATAATAACTCTATTATTGGCTTGATAGGTCATGGCCAACAGTTTTAAGCTGTTAATTTCCTCTCATCCCTAAATATACATCTGGGTATCTCCCCTTCCTGACCAGTCAGCATATACTCTTGGTAAAATGAACTACAATAAACCCCGGTGGAAAAAATAATAATAAGCAATTCTAAGGCAATTTTTTTTTTTTTAAGTTGGAGTCTCATTCCATCGCCCAGGTTGGAGTGCAGTGGCATGCTAACAGCCACCCCAGGGTCGACCCTCTGGGCTCAGGTGATCCTTTTGCCTCAGCCTTTCAAGTAGCTGGAAATACAGGTGCGCACTACCATGCCTGGCAAATTTTTTGATTTATTGTAGAGATGAGGTCTCGCCAAGTTGCCCAGGCTGTTCTTGAACCCGTGGGCTCAGGCAATTCTCTCACACCTCGGCTTCCCAAAGTGCTGGGATTACAGACTTAAGCCACCGCACTCTGACTTTCCAAGCCAGGTATTAATGAGGTTCCTACTGCTGTTTGTCTCTATTAGTCTGAATAATAAACTTGAATCATTCCTTTATTGCATCCATCAATTATATCATTGATTTCAGTTATTTTCAATCCTTCAGAAGTTGGTAGATACTAGGATGTCACCAATTTTCTTAAGAGATGTTATAGAAGTTATATATTAATTTTAAACAAAATGTAAAAATAGTACCTCTATCCTGAAAACTAATCATAACAGCACTTTTAAGAAACTAGCGCAGTTTTTAAGAGTGTGAACATTGCAGTTAAATATTTGAAATCTCTACTTAGAGTAACTCTGCTACTGCTGTTTAAACTTGAAAAGTCACTTAAACTCCATAAACTTCTGTTTCCGTATGAGTAAAATGGAGATGAATTTATACTACCTTCATAAGATTGTTATGATTATTTTATGAAGTAATGGAAGCCAAGTTCAGTTTGGAGCCTGCACCTAGACAAGCTTACAGACTTAGAAACAAGAAAGTGGATGTGAAATCATGGTAGTGATAAATGCAGTGAAGAAACTAAAATGGGCGCATGGGAAAGAGAGTGAAGGTGGGAAGGGCACCTTAGCTGGGCTGAGCTGGGAAGGCTGGTGGCAAGAAGTTGATGTTTTCGCTGAGGCTGGAATGCTGAGCAAAAAGTAGATCTTCCAGAAGGAAATGACACTGGTGTCAGGTTTAGCTGGAGAAGACTTGAGTTAAAGTTCTGATTATGCTACTTCTGACCTAGTTCACTTTAGGCAATTCTAGATCTCATGTTCCGGTATGCAAAGCAATTCTTTAAAATGCTATGACTCCAACTCAAAAAAAAAAAAAAAAAAGCTATGAAAGAGGATGTAAATATTTAAATAAGGTAGTATTTAGAAAGCATTGCAAAACATAAAATCCTACAAAAAGTGAGATAGCACATCACTCCATTTATATTGGAAATAAACTACTGCATTCATTTATTCATGCATGCATTCCTTTATTTCCTCATTCATAATGCAGGGCTGATGAAGTCCTGCCAAGAGCCTGAAACTGGATAGGTATTGAAGTCACGCTACTTATGTGGGGCTTTCCAGTTACCGCATTAATTGTCTTACAATAATCCTGGGAAGTTGGCAGTAATATTGCCATTTTACAGATGAGGAAACCATGAATCAACTTTAATGACTATGCCTAAAATGACAACATCTATATTCAAGGTAATTTCCAGGAGGTCATTTATAAGGGCTCCAGCTGTGGATGTTTGTTTGGGTGTCTTTCATCTTTTTATCCTCTCCTCATTGCTAAAGTCCTTGTAAACTTTCAGGGGGTGCCAAGCACACACTACAAAAATGAAGACAAGATGGACATAATCAGGCTGGTTTTCTTCCTCAGCCAACATCTGGTGTGGGCTGGGTGCAGCGGCTCATTCCTATAATCCCAGCATTTTGGGAGGCAGAGGTGAGAGAATTGCCTCAGCCCACTGGTTCGAGACCAGCCCAGGCAACTTGGTGAGATCACATCGCTACAATAAATCAAAAAATTTGCTGGGCGTGGTGGCATGTGCCTGTAGTTCCAGTTACTTGGAAGACTGAGGTAGAAGGATCGCCTGAACCCAGCAGGTCGAGGCTGCGGTGGCTGTGAGTGTGCCACTGCACTCCAGCCTGGGCAACAGAGTGAATCTCTGACTTAAAAAAGAAAAAAAAAAAATCTGGTGTGAAACAGGCTTTGCTTTTGGAGAAGGTGTGTGGCCACCTAGAAATGAAGTGACTATATTTTCTGAACTCAATATCAGCTCACTTGATCTGACAATAAGATGCAATATTTAAAGTCAGATTGTCCCTGATGGGCATATGTTTGCTATAAAGAGTAGTCATCCTTTATGGTTGGTTTGGTCTTGCTAATTTGCTGACTGCCAGTAATACTGAGATTATAATGGAATAGAAGACAGGAAAAAAGGCGGGGCTCGGTGGCTCAGCACTGTAATCCCAGCACTTTGGGAGGCCGAAGTGAGTGGATTGCCTGGGCCCGCAGGTTCGAGACCCACCCAGGCAAGTTGGTGAGACCTCATCTCTACAATAAATCAAAAATTAGCCGGGCGTGGTAGCGCGCGCCTGTAGTTCCAGCTACTTAGAAGACTGAGGCGGAAGGATCGCCAGAGCCCAGCAGGTCGAGGCTGCAGTGCACACAGTCTGGGCAACAGAGTGAGACTTCAACTCCAACTCAAAAAAAAAAAAAAAAGAAAAGAAGAAGAAGACAGGAAAGGGGAAAACAAAAGAGATACAGGTAAAAACAGAATCCACGCTCATCCACATTCCTGAGTTTTCCTGTTTCTACTCATTAAAACCTGGGGAAGAAGGTTCTTTGTCTATTACTAATCTCCCTAAGGCAGTAACTGGAAAATGAGAGCTGGAGCTGGTTTTGCAGAAGTGATTTGCAAAGAATGAAAATAAGTAAATATCGTGAAACACTTGGCAACTTCAAATCTCCTGGGCCCATCAGAGGGGACAGAAGCCAGTTCAAGAAGCTCCCCTAATAGTTGTCCCTTGCTGTTAGCCTGAAAAGGTTTAAAAGGCTTGCTTTATTCACAAGGCAGCGTTGGGGGGGGATAGAAGAGGGGAAGGGTGAAAGAGGAGAGAAGAATAAAAATTTAAAAAGAGGGAGAGAAGGGAGGAATTGGCTCCTTTAGCTGCATCCTGTTGTGTGTTGCTTTTGTTCTTGTAGGTCTGTGGAAGCAGGCGAAGTGGGAAGTGTTTTGTGGTCATAAGAAGAACTGCAGCTGGTAGGGGATGGCGTGGGTTGATGGATAGATACCCTGGAGTGAAATTGCAGAAGATAGGAGGAGGGAGAGAAAAAGCTAAGGGAGTGGTAGAATAAATAAGACTATCTTCCCATCAGGCTAGCTTCCTCACAAAGGGCTGTTAAATGAAGATGTTTCATACTCAGCCCAATCCAGATAAATGAGACATGCAGAGGCCCACAGGCCCCGATGTGCGAGTGCCTTCCCTTCTCTCAGATAAAAGGATAGAAATGAAAAATGTTACTACATGATTTAGAACTCAATCAAACATATGTGAACTCAATTATTCACAAATTAGTCCACTTTAAAATAGGCTTAGAAAAAAACCTGTACTAAGATCATCAGAATATGACTCAAGAGCCTGGAGTAGTATTAACATTAAAAGGGCTGTTAGGTTAATTAAATTAGGAATGGATTTACAAATAATATTATACCCATAGAAGGATGGTCTGCTGAGAGTGTAAGAAAATGGGAACCAAAATAGTAAAAATTCGATTGGCTGGGCACGGTGGATCATGCCTATAATCTTAGCACTTTGGGAGGCCGAGGTGAGAGGATTGCCTGAGCCCACAGGTTCAAGACCAGCCTGGGCAACTAGGTAAGACCTCATCTCTACAATAAATTAAAAAAATTAGCTGGGCATGATGGCGTACGCCTGTAGTTCCAGCTACTTGGAAGGCTGAGGCGGAAGGATCGCTGGAGCCCAGCAGGTCGAGGCTGCGGTGGCCGGGAGCGGCCACTGCATTCCAGTCTGGGTGACAGAGTGAGACTCCAACTCAAAAAAAAACAAAAAAGAGTTGCTGTACAAAGCTCTTTGCCAAACATGGTAGGAAATACAGGGAAAAGAAAATCTAGCCGGGCTCGGTGGCTCAGCCTGCAATCCCGCGCTTTGGGAGGCCGAGGTGAGTGAATTGCCTGAGGCTGCGGGTTCGAGACCCAACTGGGCAACTTGGCGAGACCTCATCTCTACAATAAATCAAAAAAATTAGCCGGGCGTGGTAGCGCGCACCTGTAGTTCCAGCTACTTGGAAGGCTGAGGCAGAAGGATCGCCGGAGCCCAGCAGGTCGAGGCTGCGGTGGCTGGGAGCAGCCACTGCACTCCGGTCTGGGCAACAGAGTGAGACTCCAACTCAAAAAAAAAAAAAAAAAAAAAAATCTAAAGCTTTTCCTTTAGAACATCACAGTCTAGGGGAAAAAAAGGAAACGTAGAATATTAAAACAGTGATAATAGCAGTAGAATACGTTAGCTGAATTCAAGAAAGACAGTATTCAGTTCAGTTAGGATACTATTAAAAATCTCATTGGTGCCAGACTTGGTGGCTCTGCCTATAATCCCAGCGCACTAGGAGGCAGAGGTGAGTGGATTGCCTGAGCCTGCTGGTTCAAGACCCACCTGGGCAACTTGGCAAGATCTCATCTCTACAATAAGTCAAAAATTACCCGGGTGTGCTAGCACAAGCCTGTAGTTCTGGCTACTTGGAAGACTGAGGTAGAAAGATTGACTGAGCCCAGCAGGTCGAGGCTGTGGTGGCTGGGAGCATGCCACTGCACTCCAGCCTGGGCAACAGAGTGAGACGCCAACTCAAAAAAAAGAAAGAAAGAAAGAAAAAAAAAAAGATCTCATGAGGAAGAGGCTATTTGAGACTGTATTGAAGAATAAGAAGGATTTCAGTGAGCAGTGGAGAGAAGTGCAAGAAAGGGAGGTACTGGCTAACTGAACGCCAAGGGAAGGGTAGGTGCAAGTAGAAGAGCAGGAAATGGTCCCTTTGGACTACTCCTTCACAGTGTGGGGAAGCAGAATAATGAAAGATAAACCCAGTAGGTGGAGGCCAGAGTACCAAGGGTCTGAATGTGTCCCCCCAAATATGTGTGTTGGAAATTTGATTCCCATTGCAGCAGTGTTGAAAGGTGGGGCCTAATGGGAGGTGTTATTTAATCCTAACAGATTAATGTCACTATAAAAATGACTTGTGGGAGTGAATTCCTTCTCTTTTGTTCTTCCGCCATGTGAGGACACAACGTTTTTTCCTACTTGCCCTTTTGCCTTCACCATGTGAGGATGTATCAAGAAGGCTCTTATCAGATACCAGATGTCACTGCCTAAATCTTGGACTTCCTAGCTCCCAGAACTGTGAGAAATACATGTCTGTTCTTTATAAATTACCCAGTCTCAAGTGTTCTGTTGTAGTAGCATAAACAAACTAAGACAGGTGCCAAATGCCAGGCTGAAGAATTTGGATTTAACTGAGCAAGTAATGGGGCACACTAAAGAAGAATCATGATAAGAACTTGATGATTAATTTGGCAGTGGTATCCATATAACAGTGCTACTCAAATTAGTGTTTGTGGATATATTCTTAGTTCTCTGAGAATTTTGCAATAATTTTCTCCCTCCCCTCCACATACCTTCTTTCTTTGTAGGAGTCTCACGATGTTGCCCAGGCTGAAGTGCAGTGTTACACTCACAGCCACCACAGCATTGTCCTGCTGGGCTCAGGTGATCCTTCTGCCTCAGCCTTCCAAGGAGCTGGAACCACAAGCGTGTGCCTCCATGCCTGGCTAATTTTTTGGTTTATTGTAGAGGTCTTGCCAAGCTGACCAGGCTGGTCTCAAATCCCTGGACTCAAGCAATCCTCTCTCCTCGACCTCCTAAAGTGCTGGGATTGCAGGCTTGAGCCACCATGCCCAGCTAATACTTTTCAAATTATATATATTTTTTTCAAATCTTTTTATTGTGGTAAAATGCACATAACATAACCTTTATCATTTTAACAATTTTTGAGTTTACAATTCAGTGATATTAAACACATTCATAATGCTATGTGATGACCACCATCATCTATCATCAGAACTCTTAACATCTTGTAGAACTGAAACTCTGTGTCCAATATATGATAGCTCTCCAATCTCCTTTCCCCAACTCCTGGAAAATATCATTCTACTTTCTGTCTCTGTGAATTTGACTAAGTACCTCATGTAAGTGGAATCATATAGTACAGTAAACCATCACTTAATGTTGTTAATAGGTTCTTGGAGATTACAATTTATAGTAAGATGAGTATAAATGTAGCCAGTTTCATTGTTTGTAACTGTCTCTTGTTTTTGGTTCAGATTACAAATGGTAAACAACCAACCTCCAAAAAAGAAAAAAGTTTCCGGTTTGGAAATCTGAGACCATCTGTTTCTCATTCTATTTCCCCTCCTGCCTTTGGATTTCTTGTATTCTTTCCTTTCCTTCTCTCCCACCCCTAAAAACATACAGTTCAGCTGAGAACATAGTGACCTTATTTGACTACCTTTGCTTTAATGAGAATGCTGGGTTTGTTATTGGGATGAAACTAGAAATTTCCTCGTTTCCATTCAAAATAGGTGCCTCGATTACTTAAAACTTTTTTCACAAAAATTAAGTTTCTGTATTTAATTTTTTTATTTAAAAAAATTTTTTTTCATAGAGACGGAAATTTTCACCATGTTGCTCTGACTGGTCTTGACTGCCCAGGCTCAAGCAATCCTTCCCCTTCGGCCTTCTAAAATGTTGTGATTATGGATATGAGCCCACACCTAGTTGTGTTTCTGTATTTATTCTAAATAATACATAAAAATAAGATAGAATAATAATAAAATCATGTCTGATTAAGCCAAATGTAGGCTTGTTGGAGACCATGCAAAATTCCATCTTAATGTATTTTTAACAGATTCATTTAAATTTCACCAAAAGATGATAGTTGACTTTTAAATCAGTTAAAGATAAAAATGCAGTATTGAACTGGCTATAATGGAGCCAGCAAAAACTGTGTTGCCAGGACTGCTTCTCTCCTGGGATTTAGGAGTGGGTAGGATTTTTTTTTTTTTTTTTTTTCCAGAAAGTGGCTCTCTTTTCCTATAGTCTGGTGTTACAGGTCCCTCTTGTGTTGATTGTTAACAATGACTTGCTTCTGTTTCTAGAGCCATGAGAACCTGATTCTGTAACTGAGTTCATTAGTATATTGCAATCAGTATCCTCCTTCACATCACCACCATCATCACTGCCATCACCGTCACCACCATCATTGTCACCACGACCATTACCATCACCATCAACACCCAGGTAAGGCATAATGGGAAACAATAAGGCATAATGGAAAAACAGTGGCAGGGAGTTAAAACGACGTGCACTGTAGACAGATAAATCTGAATTTGAATGATTTCTTCACTGTGTTACCTTGGGCAAGTTCGTATGTCAGTTTCTCCATGGATTAAATTGAGGGGACAGTAATACTCATGTAGGAGAGTATTTTTAGGAGAAAATAAGGTCACATATATAAAGTGTCTAATGGAAAAACTAAAAAAAATTACTTCATTTCCCATTCGTTTCTTCTACTTAATTAATTAACTTATTTATCAGAGTCTCACTCTGTCTCCCAGGCTGGAGTGTAGTGCCATGATCACAGCTATGCCAGCCCCGGCCTCCTGAGCTCAGGCCATCCTTCTACTTCAACTTCCCAAGTATCTGTGACTACAGGCCTGTACCACCACACCCAGCTGATTTTTTGGTTTACTATAGAGACAAGGTCTTGCCATGTTGCTGGACTGGTCTCGAACGCTTGGGCTCAGGCAGTCCTCTCGTCTCAGCCTCCCAAAGTGCTGGGATTACAGGCATGATGAGCCACCACGCCTGGCACATTACTTCTATCTTTAAAGAAAGATAGAAACTCTTGCAAAGATTAAGATGTAGTTGAGGCAAGTTTGATGTGCTGGGGACTTGTCAAAAGATCAAGTAATCTTTAGGATACTTATATAATGTCAAAGAAACCAATTTTTTTTTTTTTTTTTTTTTTTGAGTTGGAGTCTCACTCTGTCGCCCAGACTGGAGTGCAGTGGCTGCTCCCAGCCACCGCAGCCTCGACCTGCTGGGCTCCGGCGATCCTTCCGCCTCAGCCTTCCAAGTAGCTGGAATTATAGGCATGCGCTACCACACTGGCTAATTTTTTATTTATTGTAGAGATGAGGTCTCGCCAAGTTGCCCAGGCGGGTCTTGAACCTGCGGGCTCAGGCAATCCACTCACCTCAGCCTCCCAAAGGAGCGGGATTATGGGCTGAGCCACCGAGCCCGGCTAGAAACCAAATGTTTAAAAATGAAAAATTAGTCAGTGGTAATGTTTTAACTAAGCATTATGCCTAGTAGAGGATCATTTACTCACTTCCTGCTTTCCTGTCTTACTGTCTTCACAGTCCCAACTCAGGAAAGCATCAGACCTTAGCTTTTCCTTTTGTGGCTGAAGTCTGAGCAGTGCCTGCTGCTTCTTCTGTTCTACAACCCTTGGAATAAGCCCTCAGATCAAGATATATATTTTAGTGAGATTAGTCAGGAGAGTTGTGTATACAAAGTATTCGCTAAGGCATTACTGATCATACATAATTATGCTCCTACTCCAAATAAAGGATTTCTCCTTCTTCCACATTCATGTAGAACATATAATGCAAAAAATTCATTTAATCCTTTGTGTATGCCAAAGGGTTATGCATATTGATTATTCTACTTGTTATTTTTGCTTTTGTTTTTTGAGTTGGAGTCCACTCTGTTGCCCAGGTTGGAGCGCAGAGGCATCTCTTGGCCACCGCAGCCTCGACCTGCTGGGCTCAGGCAATCCTTTCACCCCAGTCTTCCAAGTAGCTGGAACTACAGTTGTATACCAACATGCCTAGCTTATTTTTAAATATTTTTTATTATAGAGATGAGATCTTGCCGTGTTGTGCAGGCTGGTCTCGAATTCATGTGCTCAGGCAATCCTTTTGCCTCCACCTCCCAAAGTGCTGGGATTACAGGCATGAGCCACCACACCCAGCTGTCTCTGAGTTTCTTTATCATGTGGACTGGACTCTTTTTGCCTATCTTCCTCAAATTCCATCTTTTCACTCATCTTTGTAGTTGAAGAAGTCTACTTGTGTCCTAACATTGATGAAGTTTCTCCTCCATAGACATTCTTCTTGCTCCTTCTGACATAAGACCATTTCCTCTATGTTATGTAGCTTTAAAAAAAATAGTCTCTTTTTAGGATTGCATAATCACATGTCTAAATTGTCAAAATCACTTCTAGACATGCTTCTTGTTACAGTCGTTGACATACAGGCAGAAAAATGTCTTAATACAAATTATCAAGTTTTGGGGTTCATATGGTGTGTACCTAAGACTGGTAGGGCTGATGTGCCAGTTACCTTGGCAAGGGAAATCAACTGTGTTCTCAGAAATACTCTCCTTAGATTCACTTGAAAATTCTATTTGCTGCTATAGTACTTTTTCCTTCAAAATCAAACCTTTGGACAAGTACTTATTGAAAACTATATTTCAACCAGTTCTCTTATACTCATGGCAACTGCACAGCTTAGAGTTTCAGAAATAAACCCAGTTTCAAATACTTTGTCCTCAACTGGGAAACCCTGTTTCACCATCCCAGTGCCCTTAGTGGACTGAAGATGCCCTAGGTACACTTAGATTAGAACAGAAGGAAACAGGATCTAGAGTTTCTCCACTCCTTAGCTGTCCTCCTGCTCCATGGTTACCTCCTAAGAGTCACAGTTTGAAGCCATAGGCAAAAAAGTCTTTAAGGGACCTAAATCAAATTTCAGAAAAATATTAGATATGAAAGAAAACAATTTTTTTGTTGGAGCATGAAGTTTTGTTCCCAAAACAAAAATATTCTCTTGCACACCTAGGCAAATTGTATTACTTTTTTTTTTTTTTTTTTTAGTTGGAGTCTTTCACTCTGTCATCCAGGCTGGAGTGCAGTATCATGCTCATGGCCATGGCAGCCTTGACCTGCTGTCAGAAGATCCTTCTGAGCCGGGCTCCGTGGCTCAGCCTGTAATTCCGCGCCTTTGGGAGGCTGAGGTGAGTGGATTGCCCGAGCCTGCGGGTTCGAGACCCGCCTGGGCAACTTGGTGAGACCTCATCTCTACAATAAATCAAAAATTAGCCGGGGGTGGTAGCGCGCGCCTAAAGTTCCAGCTACTTGGAAGGCTGAGGCGGAAGGATTTCCGGAGCCCAGCAGGTCGAGGTGCGGTGAACGGGAGTGGCCACTGCACTCCAGTCTGGGTGACAGAGTGAGACTCCAACTCAAAAAAAAAAAAAAAAAAATCCTTCTGCCTCAGCCTTCCAAGCAGCTGGAACTACAGGCATGTGCCACCACAGCTGGTTAATTTTTTGATTTATTGTAGAGATGAGTTCTCGCCAATTTGTCCAGGCTGGTCTCTAACATATGGGCTCAGGCAATCCTCTCACCTTGGCCTCCCAAAGTGCTGGGATTCTAGGTGTGAGTCACCCTACCTGGCCTACTTTTTTTTTTTTTTTTTTTATAAGAGGGTTGCCATTTTGTTAATGAACTGCATGTTGTCTACAGACCATGTTAGCTCTATACTTACGAATAATTATTTTCAAGTTCCTAAAAAGATTAACTCAAAGTGATGTGACAGTGGCTTTATTTTTGTGAATTTGACACAATTTGCTCTTAGGGTTCTGCATTTGAGATAACCTGAACACCAGTAATTTATGTGGAAAATTGGACTGATTCTGTGAGGCTTAGTGTTCTCATTATATCCAAGGTATTCTGGTAAATTCACAGGTGATTCGGAGACTCAAAAAGTTGGCAAAACATCTCTTTCTGCTTTATAAATAGAACCTGAAAGGAGGATTTACAGTTTCTTCTACTTCGGGCTTTAATTTGTAGCTTTTCTTTACTCAGACTTAGAAACACCCCCACCCACTTGGTTTCCTCCCGCCTACCTCCCAGGGCTGACCTCTAAATATGGCATCCTAACGCTCACCCCGGTTCCTTCAGGCTTCCTTCTCTAACTCCGCTTTCCTTGCAGGTGACCTCTATCAGTCCCATGGCTTTAACTGTTATCTCTCCATTTGCGACTTGTATCACCAATATGGACTTCTCTCTTGACATCCAGACTCATATCTGATTACCTACGTCTCCTCTTTATGTGAATATCTATTATGCTCCACAAATGTCACATACCCACAAAGGAATTCTTCATTTTCCCCTTCTAAACCTGTTCATCGTTCAGACTGCCCTATTTCGCCACCATTTACCAGTTGCTCAGGTAACTTCCCCCATGCCCCCCACCACCCTAAGTTGGGATCTCACTCTGTCACCCAGGCTGGAGTACAGTGGCAAGATCACGGCTCACACAGCCTCAACCTCCTGGGCTCAAGTGATTCTTCTGCCTCAGCCTCTGAGTAGCTAGAACTACAGGTGTATGCCACCACTCCAGGCTAATTATTTATTTTTTGTGTAGAGACAAGGTCTCCCTATGTTGTCCAGGTGGATCTTGTACTCCTGGTCTCAAGCAATCCTCCTGCCTTGGTCTCCTTATGTGCTGAGATTCTAGGCTTGGCCCAAGCCAAAATTTCTTAGGAGTCTTGATTTCATTTTTTCTCCAACCACTCATTCCCAGTTTATCAACAGTTTCTCTCTCTTCAAAATATGTTCCAAATCTGACTCCTTCTTATAATTTCCCTCACTTTCATCTTTTCTACCACACTTGAGGCTACTGTTGTCTCTTACTGCATTACCCTCTCAATGAGTCTTTCTGCTTCATATTACTTCGCCCTTCCCATTCTGTTTCTTTATAGTCATGAAAAGGGTATTTCAAAAAGGTTCACTTGGAGATGTCATTTCCTGATTCATAACCCACCAATGACCTTCTAGAGTAAGTCCTTAATGTGGTCCTACTCTCCCTAACATTGTTTCATCTCCTTTATATTCTTTTTTTTTTTTTTTTTTGAGTTGGAGTCTCACTCTGTCGCCCAGACTGGAGTGCAGTGGCCGCTCCCAGCCACCGCAGCCTCGACCTGCTGGGCTCCGGCGATCCTTCCGCCTCAGCCTTCCGAGCAGCCGGAATTACAGGCATGCGCTACCACGCCTGGCTGTTTTTTTGATTTATTGTAGAGATAAGGTCTCGCTGCCCAGGCGGGTCTCGAACCCGCGGGCTCAGGCAATCCACTCACCTCAACCTCCCAAAGGCGCGGGATTACAGGCTGAGCCACCGAGCCCGGCTCCTTTATATTGTTAAGAGTTCTCAAATTTTCAGCTAGCTGCTGCTTCAAGACTTTATACTTGTTGTTCACTCTGCCTAGAATACTTTTCCCTCAGATCTTTTCAAGACAGATTCTTTCTTTTGAAGTTTTAGCTCAAACGTCATCTCATGGGGGGCTTCTTAATCAAAAAATAGTCTTTACCAGAATCCTTCCCCTAGATCTCTATTTTAAGTTCTGTTATTTATTTACAATCTTTCTCTCTCACTAGAATGGACGCTTTGTGAGGATATCTCTTATTTCTTCCTCATCTCTATCACTACTACTTAAGTATCTGTGTAGGGTGGTGGTAGGGATATTGAAGAATGACTATAGCCAAAGAAATCTGGAAGCAAGAAAGTGTCTACAAGGTTAGAGGGACTCCACTGGGAGATTAGTTGTGAGTTCCTTGGTAGAAATGCACAGTCCAGATCACGGTGACCAAATGTTGGGGGGAAAACTAAGTTGTGGTTAAAGAGGCAAAAGCCAAGCCAGGCCAGACACGGTGGCTCACACCTGTAATTTCAGCACTTTGGAGGATTGCTTGAACCCAGGAGTTCGATTCCAGCCTAGGCACTATAGTGAGACCTCATCTCTACAAAAAATTTAAAAATTTGCCTGGCATGAGGGCACTTGCTTGTAGTCCTAGCTACCTGGGAGGCTGAGGTAGAAGGATTGCCTGAGTCCAGGAGAGCAAGGCTTTGGTGAACTGTGATCCTGCCACTGCATTCCACCTTGGGCAACAGAGTGAGACCTTGACTAAAAAAAAAAAAAAAAAAAAAAGCTAAACCAATCCAAAGCAATGCCAAAGTCATATATATGATGCTATACCGATATAACATTTATATATATATGATGCTGTACTGATATAACATTTTTTATTATTCAATGGTGAGATGAGAAAATGAGACAAAGTCCACATTCAGAAAGATTGGGAGTAAAATATACAGTGGATCAGAGTGAGAGTTTCGAGAAAGAGACCATGAACAAAGAAAAGATAAGAGAGCCTCCCTATTTTTAGGACAGAGGTGAAGGCCCAGAATCAGACCTGATGGTCTGAAGGAACTGGGGAAAGTCCAAATAGAAATAGGGAAACCATTTTTTATTTTTATCTTTGACCTATTTTTAGTCATAAGTCTTTTTTCCCCTCCAGAGCTATTTTGAAGTGAATACTCAAATAATTAACGTTTTCACCCCAACTGATTCACTTGGCAGAAGCAGCACGTTCAGGTGCCAGGTGCAGACTGACCTCTGTGACTTCCATGCTGGGTAGTATAAGGTCTATAAAGTTTATTGCTGGGCTGCCGCCTTGCAAACACCATGAGGTGGTAAACCTCTCCCCCTCTTCTTCTCCTAGTGACATCTTTGACTTACATCCCATATTTGAGGTGGCACATATCCATCAAATGTTCAAAAAAAAATTTTTTTTAATCGGAGTCTCACTCTGTTGCCCAGGCTGGAGTGCAGTGGCACTCTCACAGCCACTGCAGCCTCAACCTACTAGGTTTAGGTGATCTTTCTGCCTCAGCTTTCCAAGTAGCTGGAACCATAGGTGTGCTACCACGTCCAGCTAATTGTTTGATTTATTGTAGAGATGAGGTCTCACCAAGTTGCCCAGGCTGGTCTCGAACCCCTGAGCTCAGGCAATCCTCTTGTCTTGGCCTCCCAAAGTGCTGGGATTACAGGCTTGAGCCACCATGCCTGACTCAAACATTCAAATTTAATGGAAAATTTGAGATGAAGTATAGGAATAAAGAAAAGAGAGAATGAGGAGAGAGAGAGAGAGAGAGAGAGAGGAGACGAGAGAGAGAGAGAGAATTTTCTCATTCTTTATCAAATATGTACCACATTTTATTTTATTTTATTTTTATTTATTTATTTATTTATTTGAGCTGGAGTCTCACTCTGTTGCCCAGACTGGAGTGCAGCGGCCGCTCCCACCCTGCTGAGCTCTGGCAATCCTTCCGCCTCAGCCTTCCAAGTAGCTGGAACTACAGGCGCGCACTACCATGCCTGGCTAATTTTTTGATTTATTGTAGAGATGAGGTCTCGCCAAGTTGTACCACATTTTTTGTGGTGAAATACACATAACATAAAATCTCCCATTTTAGTCATTTCTAAGTGTAGAATCCTGCAACCTTAAAAACATTCACATTGTTGTGCAACCATCACCACCATCCATCTCCAGAACTTTTTCATTTTCCCAAACTAATCTCTGTACACATTAACATTAAAAACAATCCCCCACTTTCTCTCCAGCAGTCAGCTCATGCACCCGTGTGGACTTGACTATCTGGGCATCTCAAATAAGTGAAATCATACAGTATGTGTCTTTTTTTATCTGGCTTATTTCATTTAGCATAATGTCTTTGAGGTTCATCCATGTTGTAGCATGTGTTGAAGCTTCTTTCTTTGAAAAGGCTGAATTATATTCCATTGTACCGATATAACATTTTTTTTGGATTCACCAATAAAGCCACATTTCTGAGACATAAAAATACTGACATGAGTATTAACAGTCGGGGTTCTATCAGGCAAGAAGAACCATTACGAGTGATATGGAATATGAGGTTTATTATAGGGGTTGGACCTTAAACAACAGGTGAAGATGTCTATGGAAGGCCTGCCGCTGGTGGTGAAGGTTAGCAGGGCAGACAGTCGGGAAGAAGACTGAATAGTGAGCAGGGGAAAGGGAAGACTAACAAGAACTCACAGAAATAAGCTGGAACCTATTAGAAGAAACTGGAGTCTAACCTTAAGGACAAAGTAGAATCCACATCCACCTCCCACCACCTCTAATCCCAATGATGTGGGAAGAGGCTGGAGTCCTTCACCATGAAACTGCAGACATGCCTGACTGAGGACTCATAGAACTCGAAGGAGGTGACCCAGCAGGCCTTGGAAGAACTGAATTTCTGCTACTGTCCTGTTACTGCCCCACACTGATGAGATGAGCCAGCAGATGAGCAACAACGCCTGCCAATGGAGACATCACCTGGAATCTCATGCTCAACCTTTTTAGGGGCTCACTGCCACGTTCCTTCCTGCACATTTCCCTGGAGGCCAGCCCTAACCCCAACCATCCAGGGCAGGGGGTTCTGGGAAATGTAGTTCTAGCTTAGCTAAGTTGACAGGTACAAAATCACCATGATGTCTTTTTTTTTTTTTTTTTTAAGTTGGAGTCTCATTCTGTCGCCCATACTGGAGTGCAATGGCACGCTCATGGCCACAGCAGCCTCAACCTGCTGGATTTGGGCTTAGGTGATCCTTCTGCCTCAGCCTTCCAAGTAGCTGTAACTACAGGCACGCGCCACTACGTGACTAGTTTTTTTTATTTATTGTAGAGATACTGTCTCGCCAAGTTGCCCAGGCTGGTCTTGAACCCGTGGGCTCAGGCAGTCCTCTCACCTTGGCCTCCCAGAGTGCTGGGATTATACGCATGAGCCACCGTGTCTGGCCAAAACCATCGTAATATCTTATCTACCTACCTAGAGATGATTATTTTGACATATCAAGTTCCAGGTGCCTCTGATGCCCTCAGTAATTAATTGTTTCAAAAAGTCTGAAGTGGAGGCCATGACCTTTTCTTGGGGGACAACTGGATATTGGGAAATCTAAGTGATAGCATCAGATTCTCAATCATCTGACTAGTTTATGAAACGAAGAAACCCACAATCTGTGTTTATACCACACAAAAGAATAAAAGGTGAAAGATTAAGTATCGTGCAGCAAGGCCCAAAGCCCTGGATTTCTGCCATTGCCTTCCAACCTTTCTCTCTGCATCTGGGTCGCCATGTGTGGAAACCATCATCTCAGGGATGACTGATACTTGAGGTCATTGATCTTTACTCTTCACAGTGCAGGTGAAGGTGTCCAGATAGTGCCCAGAGAGTGGTCTCTCTCTCTCTCTCCTCTCTCTCTCTGTGTGTGTGTGTTGTGTGTGTGTGTGTGTGTGTGTGTGTTGGGAATAGACATGTGTGAGAAAAGGATCTAGAGAAAAGGATCTAGAGAAAATGTCCGGCCCCTGGAGGACTGACTCACACCAGAGGAAGAGCTGAAAACCATTCCCACTTCCAGTGCCCTGGGAAGTGTCTTCTAGTGACATCAGCTGGGTCACCAAACAGCAGCATTTTCTGGTTTGGGGCTGTGACTCTGTTATTACCTCTGCTAACCTGGGTCCCACAAGGCTGACAAGCTCCAGGGCTGACTGCCCTATGCCTGCATGGTTCAGCCCGAGGTCAATACTTCCTTGACAGCAGCATCTTGGCCTTCTCTCAGTTCTTAAGCTGTCTCCATAGACGTATGTTGACCAAAGAGACAGAAATCCAAGTCTCCTTTGATTAGGATCTCAGGTTAAATTCCAGGGGAACGGGGGATATCATTGACTTTATTTGCCTATGAATTTTGGCATTCCTGATTGTCTTGTTGGTTTACAAAGTTAAAGTTCTGTAAGATTGTTCTGTCAGGTGGATGTCTACACTCTGATTTATATCTCACTTTCCATTTATTCACTCAGTTATTTTATTTTATTTTTTTGAGTTGGTGTTTCACTCTGCTGCCCAGGCTGGAGTGCAGTGGCATGCTTACAGCCACCACAGCCTCGACCTCTTGGTCTCAGGTGATCCTTCTGCCTCAGGCATCCAAATAGCTGGAACTACAGGCATACACTACCATGTCTGGCTAATTTTTAAATTTATTGTAGAGATGAGGTCTCACCATGTTGCCCAGGCTGGTCTCAAACTCCTGGTTTGAGACAATCGTCTCACCTCAGTCTCCCAAAGTGCTGGGATTACAGGTTTGAGCCACCACACCCAACTCAGTTATTCTTTCAATAAACATTTAAGGCTTCAAGTACACAAATATGACTGCAGCATGTATCCTCTCCTTGGGTCAAGTGGATGGGGGAGACACAGGCACTGTAGTACATGTATCATGTTATGATACAATGTTATGAGAATCATGATAGAGCGGTGCACAGGATACTAGCATATTACACAGAAGGGGCATTGAATTCTGGGGAGATTAAGATAGACTTCTTGGAAGAAGTAATATCTGAGCTTATCCTACCTTTGTGCTTTTACTATGTATATGACTGACTTTGTGTTAGGGCAGGTGGAAAGGGACAACTCTAGTTAACTATTGCCATATAATAAGCCACCCAAAACTCATTGGTGGAAACAGCACCTATTTCAACTACTTATTTATCTCTCTCTCTGTTTATTTTTTTTAATCGGAATCTCACACTGTTACCAAGGCTGGAACGCATTGACACCATCACGGTTCGCCACAGCCTCGACCTCCTAGGCTCCGGTGATCCTTTCACCTCAGCCTTCCGAGTAGCTGGGTCTACAGGTGTGCACCATCATGCCTGGCTAAATTTTGTGATTTTTTTTTTTTTTTTTGTAAAAACAAAGGCTTGCTCTGTTGCCTAGGCTGGTCTTGAACTCCTGGTTTCAAGGGATTCTCCTGTCTTGGTCTCTAAAGTACTGGGGTTGAAGGTGTGAACCACCGTGCCTAGTCTATTTTCTCTTGATTCTGCAATTTGGGCAGGGTTTAGCAAGGATGGCTCATGTCTGCTCCTTGTGGTATTGTCTGGGGAAGCTAAGCTAAAGCTAGAAGATCCAAGAAGGCCTCACTCACCTGTCCAGTGCCTTAGCTGGCGTGGCTAAAATGGCTGGGGCCTGGCTGGACCTCTCTTCCATCCTCCAGAGCTCCACTCTCTCCAGGTAGTCTCTTTCTCCAGACCTCTTTACATGATGGCTGGCTTCCAAGAAGTTGAAAATAGAAGTTGTCAGTCTTCAGAAGGTCTGGGAGTAGGACTGGCACGGTGTCACTTCCAGGGCCTTCTGCTAGGTTACAGCAAGTCACAAGACCCGCCCAGAGTCAAGGGAATGAGAACTATGTTTTACCTCTTCATGGACAGGCAGGAAATGTTGGTGGCCACTTTTGCAACAACTATGATACTTTTGAGGACACTTTATAACATGGGAAAAGAATGTGAATAAAACCTGCTTTCTTTCCCAAAGAAATTCATGGTCTAATCACTAGTGGATAAAATAGACACACACTTTGAGCGGAGTAGAAGAAATCCCCAAGCTCTACGGTCTACTCCCTTGGGGAGTGGCATGAAAGGTTTGAGCCCTTTGTGGACCTGTGGACCTAAGCCAATAGAAATCTTCCTATTGGTTTCAGAAGATTTCTGGTTTCAGTATTAACTCTCAGAGTACCAGAATCCTTTCTCTGGAATGTTGTGGCTGCCCCCCGTGTACTCTTTTGCAGAATATTTGAAGCACTTAAAAAGAGAGGAGGAGGAGAGGGAAAAGAGAGAATTCATTGTATTTGCAGAACAAGTGATAGGAACTGTTCTTTGCCAGTTTTCTAATAACTGCTTGTTTAATAACATTTTATATGTATTTACTTGAGGCTTATTTTTATTTCATTTGTTTTTTATTTTTACTTTTAGTTGGGGTTTCACTCTGTTGCCCAGGCTGGAGTGCAATGGTGTGATCATAGCTCACTGCAGCCTCTAACTTTTAGGCTCAAGTAATCCTTCACCTCAGCCTCCCGACTAGCTGGGACTACAGGCACAGGCAATCACACCAGGCTATTTATTTTATGTATGTATGTATGCATGTATGTATGTATGTGTGTATGTATGTATGTATGTGTTTTAGAGGTCTCACTATGTTTCCTAGGCTGGTCTTGAACTTCTGGGCTTAAGCAACCCTCCAGCCTTGGCCTTCCAAAGATCACAGATATGAGCCACCTGGTCTGGTTCATTTTCATTTTGATCTGGTAGCAAGGTTGCAAGACAGCAGCTAATTTTCACCTTCTTTAAACTTTGGTGGCTGGTATCTATTTTAAAAGGACCTAGGAGGTGTGTGTGACTGAATTGTCCTAGTCAGCTCACAAGCAGTCTTTTTCTTTTCACAATTCCAGTCACAATCCCCAGCTGCCTTTTGGCCCATCTGCTGTCAGTATTATTCTGTCTCTTAAACCAGCTTTCACCTGTGCACAGACGCGACCCCTTGTGGTTTGTTCTTGGTTCTGCATCCCTAGGGGCTGGCTCTGACCAGAGTAGTGAGCCCTGGATTCCCATTTCTGGAGGAGCATGCCTCTCCCTTCCTGCACACGATGCCACTAGTCTGTTGGAAGCATAAATCAAAAAGAACAGTCTGTTTGCCAAAGAAATGTGTCTATGCAAAAACATATAGCTCAACACAACTGCTGCGCGGAGAGGAAGATCATAGCATCTGCCAACCCACAAAGCCTCCTCACAGCTCTTCCCGGCATTCCTCCCTCCCCTCCCGACAGAAGCCTCTGTGCTTATTCCAATCACAGTGAAACGACTATTCTGGAAAGGAAGAGCCCAGGCCTGCAGCAGCCATTTGATCTAAGAGCTAATTCGTACTTGAACAGAAGATGAAAAATACTGGCACCATTGACCTTGGGGAGTTGAAAGCGATGGGGTGAAATTTTAATGATGTTTATGTTTTCAAAGAGTTTTTCAGGACTTTTAAACAGGGAAATCTGCTCTAAGGATAAAACCACAATAATCAATATTCAATGGTAGTGGGAGCTATTTAGCTAAAACTTGTAGCAAATATTTACTATCTTTCTATTACATTCAAAGAACTGTGCTAGATGATGTAAGACAGTTACCGGTTTTTTATTGGGCCCTGATTTTTCTTTTTGCCCCTTTACTGAGCGTAGAAAACAAATATTGGTATTTTGTCTGTTCCTTATGAATCCTGTTGTGATCTGTCATTGTGCCAAGGATTAAAACCAGTTGAAGTTTATGGGACTTGAAAAGCCACTATCCTAAGGTCCATTAGGGAAAGCTCACTCCATTCCAGAGGAAGAGTCTCTCCTTGATTCTTCCTTAGTCTTACAATCTCTGTGTCACTCTGGGCTTCAGCCAGATGGGCCGTGAACTGCCCAACATTGCATATTCTGGAAAGAGGATGAGCTCAGTGTTATGATTGGCAGTGAATGTTTGTGCCCAGTTGGTTTCTAGTCATCCAAGCCAGGGAGAATTGTTATAGATAATTCCTTTATTGGTTGGTGTGTTAAATAAGCACATCTGTTCGAGACAAATATTAGGAGTTTTATTTTGTTTTTGAGTCAGGGTCTCACTCTGTTGACCAGGCTGGAAGTCAGTGGCATGAACACAGCTCACCGCAGCCTCAATCTCCTGGGCTCAGACAATCCTGTCTCAGCCTCCTGAGTAGCTGGGACTACAGGTGTGCACCACCATGTCTGGCTAATTATATTTTTTTGTAGAGACAAGGTTTGCTATGTTGCCTAGGCTGGAACAGCAGATGTTTTCTAGAGAGGATACCCTCTACATCTATACCTGGGACAGAATATTTTCCCTCATTAGCAAGCCTCTGTAACTGTTATTAAATAATTGTCCTTGTTATAATGCTAAAAAGCATTTGGAATTTTTTTTTTCTGTTTAAACTGAGAGACCTAGTAACATCACAAAAGAAACAAAAGCGTGGCACTAACTTTGGTTGGTTCTCCCTCTCTGCTTCTGAGGGAATGGCTCTTAATAAGTCCATTGGCTTCAGAGTCTTACTTGGAAGAGGTGACTGTGAGGGGACATTGTCATTCCCCTGGCCTCTCTCTATTTCTCTGTGGGATTCCCTTAGAGATGTGTTTTGAGAGAGGCTGGATTTTAGAAAAAACAAGAGTATCCTCTAGTTTCCCAACAGCAAAGCAAGACCAAATTCAGTATAGATTACAGAGGGGCAGGTCACTTTTGCTAGAAAGAGGATGTCTACATCCTTTGCAGCCTTTCCAATGCCTGGTGTCCTTGTATCCTGTAACCTGAGGTGAAGTTTCTGGAAGACTCAACGCTGGAAGGTGGCTATCTGCAGGGAGGCAGATGACTACTATCTTCAGTTGGAGCTGGGGCCCTAGCTAGTTTTGGAATCTGATGACACCAGTGATATGGACAGGGGAAGGAACCTGCCTAGCTGGTCCAAGCTTAAGACTCCAGCTGTTGACCTTCAGTCAAACTGCCTGAAAGCCACCAACCTGCAGTCCACAGAGCCTCAAAGGAAGTTTCCCAGAGACAAGAAGAGACCATCCAGAGCACTTTATGCTTGAGGCAGGAGTTGAATGAGGCTCAGAAATGTGACGTTTATCAAGACTAATGTGTGTTGCACCAGGGCCCTGGGGGAAGAAGGAGCAACACACAGTTTAACATTCTTCAGCATGTGGGAGTTAGCACTTCCCTGGGTTAAGGGCCCACAAGTGACACAGAGGACCGTGGTTAGAAGACTGTACATCTCTCCACTTTAGAAGAAAGGGTTCTTAGGCAAAGGAGGACACTTTTGGAAGAGATTGAGATGTTGCTTGGTGGTGGAAATGTGGCAGGAGCACACAATTGAGTCATTCGTCTGCACCAGGTCTAGGATTCTGACAGGTAGAGTCAGGCATGAAGGACTTGGGGTTGACCCCTGGGGTTTTGTTTGCATGAGAGTCTGAGGAGCCTCCTGAGAACTTTTCCTGAGGGAGAAGAGCATTGCCACTCTAATTGTCCTCGCCCTACCCCATGGATTCCATATCCCAGGAGAGGACGGGAGAGGACAGGGCCTGCAGACACAGAAGGCACAGTTTTATCAAAAACTCTGAAAGTAATTGAAGCATAAAGGTCTTGGAACCCTAGGTCTTGGAGTAACAGCATGAGGAAAGGACATGTCTTGCTTTAGTGTGGCATGGCCAACTCCCTTCTGCCAACTGCCAAGCCATCGGTGTTTTCATTCCCCTTAAGCTGCCTCCTAAAACGACCTGTAAAACCCCAACCATTTTCATTTTCCTGTTCAATGAAACACACATTGAGGGAAAGCCTGTTCTTCCCTCTGCGCTTTGTCCAGCTCTCATGAGCTCCCACAAGGCCCTTCCTTAGCAGCATGTGGTGGTTATTGGCTGGCACCTGTAGACCTCATCCTGCAGGGAACAGGGTAAGGGACCCAGGGCTTCAGTTGCTGCTCTTGAAATCCCATGACCGTAATGAGTAGGACTCTCCCTCCATGACTGTGAGGGTTAGGAACACTAAGGCAGATCCTTCCTGGACCACCTGGGATTCTTTTTTTGTCTGACAATTGGCTCAAGGCCTCCAGTCATGTTGAAACTTCCTCTAACTGCATGGCATCTCAGGATGTTTCTACCCAATCTTCTCTCCCTCTCTCTGTCTTAAACATGATCTGACAAAGTTCCCAGCCTTTTCCAGCTCCCTTCTAATTTTCTTTACAAGTATTGTCTGAAAACACACACACACACACACACACACACACACACACACACACACACACAAACAACACACACATACACAAAATACCTTTGTCTATTTAATTCTGTCTTGGCATTTGCTTCTTGGAAGATTGGACTGACATAATTCTGTTCATTCTGTTCTACTTGGACTTGAGATCATTAGCTTAGTGCCTGCTATAATTCCGAGAGAGTAGACCTAGCTTTCTATCTCTCGGAAGCCAAGACCTTTGATGAGAATCAATATCCTGGGGAGAAGACAAGTCTCTACCAATTTATAGCCCTTGTAAGTACATTAGGATTATATATTGAGATAAGAATTTCTTTTTCTCCCCAGAAAATTTTACTTCCTCCATTCTCTGCAGGAAGACAGGCCCTTGATGTTCATTTTCCTGAAGAGAGGTAGGCATTGCAGAATGGTTAGCTTACAGAGGCTGCCCTGAAAACATTCTCTCCTCCTGTCCTTTGGGAAAATCTTAACTCTTTATGCAAATGTGCCTCTGAAGAGGGAAGCAATGTTTTGGAGAGGGGAGGGGAGGAGAGACAATATCTCAAGCCCAGAAAGAGGGAAATGGTCCATTGGCTCTGATAGGATGGGGACTTGTGACCTTCCTTATCGGGCTTTGTGGAGCTGTAGGGAACTCAGAGAGGGCTTGGGATATGCTGTGGGCTATAACACAGGCACTAGGGTTCCATGATTTGATCCGAGATTCCCATCCCCAAAGGAGGCAAGTAACTATCAGAACCAGAAGACAAGGTACTGTGTGGGTAGAGACAATGAAGATATTAGCAGCCGCTGTTATAAACTGAATACAAAGGTTTCTTTCTTGGACGATGTCAGCCTTCTGGATTTTTGTGCACCTTAAGGGAGAGGAAGGAACCCTCATATTGCCTGAGACTGAATTTCCCACCAGCCTAGTGAGATGAAAACTTAAGTCAGATTTGATCTGATTTCTTTCTCAAACAGTTTTTTGAGGCATAATTCACAAAATATGAAATTCATGATTTTATTTATTTATTTATTTATTTTTAATTTATTTTTTGAGTTGGAGTCTCACTCTGTCGCCCAGACTAGAGTGCAGTGGCTGCACCCGGCCACCACAGCCTCGACCTGCTGGGCTCCGGCGATCCTTCCGCCTCAGCCTTCCAAGTAGCTGGAACTACAGGCGCACGCTACCATGCCCCGTTAATTTTTTATTTATTGTAGAGATGAGGTCTCACCAAGTTGCCCAGGTGGGTCTCGAACCCGCGGGCTCAGGCAATCCACTCACCTCAGCCTCCCAAGGCGCGGGATTACAGGCTGAGCCACCGAGCTTGGCTAAAATTCATTATTTTAAAGGGTACACTTCCATAGCTTTTAGAACTGTATATGTACAGAGCTGTGCAACCATTAACACTATCTGATTTCAGAGCATTTTCATTGCTCTGAAAGAAATCCTATATACGTTAGCCGTCACATCTCATTCTCCCTCCCGCCCCCAGCCCTGGCAAACACTAATCTACTTTCTGTTTCTTCAGATTTGCCTATTATAGACATTTCATATAAATCAAATTATGTAATATATGGCTTTTAATATCTGACTTCATTCACTTAACGTGATGTTTTTAAGTTTCATCCATGTTGTATCATGTATCAGTACAAGTTTAGTATTCCTAATCTGAAAATCTAAAATCTGAAATGCTCAAAAATTGGAAACTTTTTGAGTATTAAAATGACACTCAAAAGAAATGGAGCATTCTGGATTTTGGATTTTCAGATTAGCGATGTTCTACTATAAGTGTAATGCAAATATTCCAAAATTTAAAAAAACTCTTGTGTGATAGATCTAAAAAAAAAAACCTGTCTGAGATTTTGTACCCCTTGACCATCATCTCCTCTAGAATCACCTTCTACTCTATGTTTCTTTGAGTTTGGAGTTTGATTGTTTTAGATTTCACATATAAGTTGTAACATGCAGTATTTGTCTTTCTATGCTTGACTTATTTCATTTAGCATCATATTCTCCAATTCTATGCATGTTGTTGCAAAAGACAAAATTTTCTTCTTTTTACAAGGCTAAACAATATTCTATTGGGTATATATATCCACATTTTCTTTACCCATTTCTCTATTTTTTTATTTTTTTGAGTTGGAGTCTCACTCTGTCACCCAGACTGGAATGCAGTGGCCGCTCCCGGCCACCGCAGCCTTGACCTGCTGGGCTCTGGCGATCCTTCCGCCTCAACCTTCCAAGTAGCTGGAACTACAGGCGTGTGCTACCACACCCAGCTCATTTTGATTTATTGTAGAGATGAAGTCTCACCAAGTTGCCCAGGTGGGTCTCGAACCCGCGGGCTCAGCCAATCCACTCACCTCAGCCTCCCAAAGTCACGGGATTACAGGCTGAGCCACCGAGCCTGGCTCATTTCTCTATTAATGGGGCATTTTGTTTTCATAACTTGGTTATTGTGAATAGTGCTGCAATGGACATGGGAGTGTAGGCATCTCTATGGCAAACTGATTTCAGATCTTTTGGGTAAATACCCAGAAGTGGAATTGCTGGATCACACAGTAATCCTACTTTTAGTTTTTTGAGGAATGTGTATTTTATATAAATTTCTCTATATTTTATATAAATATATAATTTTCTATAATCACTGTACTGATTTACATTCTCACCAATCTACTGTTTTTTAGCTGAAAAGTTCTTTGATACAATATTTAGTTTTTTCGATTGACTTTTGAACTCTTTCAAAGCACAAATACCCTGTGCCATTTTCATTAGTACCTGGCTGCATGGTATCCTGTACTAGTTAAAATGCTTCATATATATCACTCTTATTTCTCTATTAGGCGATAATGATTGCAGTGCCCCACAGTATTGGTCACTGTCTACTTTGCTTAATATTGACTTGCAAGTTGATTGAACCGATTCTTTGAACATACCTAGTGAACCAGTATCTCTAGTGTATCAATGTGATGAGCCTGAAATCCATAAAATGTACTAAATTTTTTGTTTCGTAAGAACCGTGTTCTATGATCAAATACATTTTATAAATTCTGTCTTAAACAAGAAAACGGGTTTCTTTACTGCAGAATATCTCAAAACCTAGGATATACAGATACTCTCAGAAAAGAAGATAGAGTATATGCACATTGTTTTTCAAATTCATTTGGCCATAAAACATTCCTCCACCCTCACCAAGAGTGACTCATGGGTCTGTAGCAGTACTGTACTACTCAGAGTGTATTTTGTAAGTGCTTCAAACATTTCATTTTTCAAGTAATTCATTTTTATTGTATATTACTAAAATATCATTTTGTGATAGATTGGAGACAATTTTTAAATTGGTTTTTTTTACCAGACAGTCTGAGGATCATTGTTCCATAGCACACTTTGTGATACCATGTAAATGTCTATGACACACATTTTTGGTATCTCCTCTGTTTCCTTTACCTGTGCTACCTCTGCTTCCCATACTGTGCTACCTGCCCCAAAGGATGGAATGACCACAGGCCATTTGGTTACTTTCCTGGGATCTAGCCCCTGCTCTCCTTAGCCAGAAACCCATCAGAATGTCCAGTTCTTCTTTGCACTTCTGGACCTGGATGAAACAACACCACAAGGAATGGGGCTGGACAACTTGAGGGGCCACTATAGGATTATATGATGTAACTCGAAAGTGAGAGGAACTTAGCTCCCCATGGAGTAAACCTTGACCAACAGAAAAGAGATAGCGAGAAGGCTCAGGGAAGCCCACCCCCCATACTATCTCCTCTATGCGGCCTTTCTGAAGCTATCTCACATGCCAAATGGTGGCATCTACAAAGCCTTGCTGCATCTCTTCAGTGTCCTGTCAATATGCACCAGCCAGAATAGTATCACATTGCTTAAATCTTTCCTTGTCTCATTTTACTTTTTCTTCATTTTTGCCCCAGATTTGCAACTCACAAATAAAGCACCAGACTGTTTTCTAGGGAACCCAGACTAAACATTACTATAGATATATTAGAGTGGCTAAGTCACTTTCAGAAAGGGTTTTCCATATGTAACCATGAATATGCAGATTTAAGTCTAAATTCTAGATGTCATGGCAAAATTTTTGAAGACTCTTGACACCCATTCACTCCCTACTGATGTTTTGAAAGCCTACTGTATGCTGGGTTTGATAGGAACTGAGAGACAATGCAGTCGGCAGTGCAGTAGAGGACACAGGCAAATGTGGGCAGAAACACCACACTGAAGTATGTGTGGGTAGAAGTGTGCAGGGATACGAAGGGGCAACTGAGGCTGGCATCAGACCCACTGGATGGAATGATGATCGTAGGAAGCATCTCCAGAGCCGCATCTTGACCGATTATGAGTAAGTTGGGTGAGGGCAGGGGTGAAATGGGGGCTGAAAACTTTGTAGGCAGAGGGGCATCCATGTATGCAAGTATGGGGTTGGACTGAGTCCTGACACGCTCCGTCAGGGACCCAAGTGTTGCTTGATATGATTGGAACTTAGGTAGGCGGTACCAAGGAGGAGAGGAATGGATTGACTGATAAGCCTGAAGGCTGGATGACTAGACAAGACCCAGATCCAGAAAGACTTTGAAAGCCTGCGAAGGGGCTTACATTTCATCTTGAAGGCAGTGAAAGACAACCAAAAGTTGTCAGGCAGGAGAACGATGTTACAGTTTTAAGATGTGTCTGCAAAATCTATGCACTCTTTCTTGCAAGAAGCAAAATCTAATTTTCCTCCTCTTGGCTGTGAACCAGATTTAGTGACTCACTTCTATGGAATAGAAAGTGTTGGAGATGACACTGAATGATTTCGGTGGCTAAGGTAGAGGAGGCAATATAGCTTCTGACTGGCTGTCTTTCAAGACTCTTCCCTTGGGAACTCTGGGCTACCATACAAGAAATCTGGTTGCCCTGAGGCTGCCATGCTGGAAACTATGTAGAGATAGAGAGAGCTGCCTGAGGGCGCCTGGATGTTTAGTGAAGTTTCAGATGACCCAGTCCAGGTTGTTGTCTCACTGAGTGAGAACTGCCTAGTGGCCAGTCAACCTTTAGCTCCTCTAAGAAATAGCAATTATAGATTGTTGTTATTGTTTTCAGTTGTTGGTTTTGCATTGTTACTTAACACAAGAAGTGAAAACTAATGTCGATGTCATGGAGGCATTTGCAGTTTAGAAAATTACTCAGGTTGTTGAGCGAAGAATGAAAACAAAGACATAACCACGTGGGAAAGAAATGCTAAGCTCTCAGGCCGAGAGTCTCTGGAAACTACTTGGGCAACCTGTTAACTCTTCCTGACTTTCCTCCATGTACTGCAAGCATTGCCTACTGAGTGGCTATATCTAGGGAATTACTATTTTAATGCAAGAAAAACCAACCCATGAGGGCCCTTGAGCTCAAATTGGTTTGTCAAGTTGGAATGCTTAGCCCAGATTGGTGTCTATTTGACTCAGACTGGGAACTTGCTGGAACACTGCAGCCTGCAACCGGGATAGAAGCTTTTACGCACAACTTGCACAGGTGGAAATAGGAGATCCAGAGCATAACCACACCACAGCGGTCACTTAGGTAGCACAGGTGGGGGGCGGTGAGAGACTGTTCTGAATGCTGTGCACACATGGAGATGACCAGCAGAGGTCAGTAGAATTGGTCAGGATGGAGTGGGACAAACCCCCTTCCAGGTAATGAACGGCCTGGAATTAACAGAGCAAGGTCCAACATGGGCAAGCAGGCTTGGGTCCGTCTTTGCCAAGATCATGTTCCATATGCTGCACTTGACTATTCCTTCCTGTTAAGGTGGGTGGCTTAACATAAAAGGCAGAAAGAAGTTTTCAGTATTTTATAGCATTTCCTCTTGTGAGAAACCCTGAAATTACCTCCTTGTATGCCTACACAACTCTAGTCCCTCCCCCGCTCTGTGTACAGTCCAATCAACTATGCATTCCATTGTCTAGAGAACCATTTCAACTCCCAAAGGCCAAATTCAGGATCCCCCATGAGCTTCTCATGTGCCACTTGAATCTGCCCCTGCAATCTCTTCATCCTTCTGTACCCTAGAGGTTGCAACTCATTGATTATGTCATGGACGTGCCCTTCCAGCGTCACACCCTAGGTTTCTATTCCTGCCACCCCCTCGGGTCATCATGCCTTCCCTCCCTTTGCTGTGAATCAGAATCTTTTTTTTTAAATTAACTAAGATACAGGTTTATTTTAAACATCACGAGATTTTGTACTAAAGCCTTTTGTGTGGTCCATGATCCAATCTAGAATACCACATTGTTATATGTTTCCTTTATCTTCTCCAATCTGAGAAATGTCATGGTTCTCTTCTGAAGGGAGAAGAGAGGTTTTAGACCTTGACACTTTTGAAGACTCCTGGTCAGTTATTTTATATAATATCTCTCAATTTGGGGTTGTCCGATATTTTCACATGATTGGACAAGTGTTATAGATTTTGAGGAAAAATATGGTGAGAAGTGAGCTGCCTTTTCCACTGTGTATTTTGGAGGCAAGGCATTGAGGTAGGCTAACATCCTGTTACTTTTTTACTCAGCAATGGAGACAGGGAGGCATGATAGCAACATGTTTATTCATTTATTTATTTTGTCTGAGTTAGCCTATCTTGGTTTATTTGTTTATTTATTTATTTTCTTTATTTTAAAGATGTGGGGTACAATTCAGGGTTAGGTATACAAATGTTCATTATGTGAATTGGAATCTTTTTTATCTCTCAGGACTGAGCTCCCATGCCCCCTCCTCTGTGAGACTTCTCTGGCCCCCTAGGAAACATTAGTTGCTCCTATTGTGCTTCCAAAGCAGATGGCTTCATCTCTATTCCTGCTTTCACTTGTCTTATTTGAGTTATTTCTTACTTCTCTGTATTTCCTACTCAACTGGGGGGACTTTGAGAGAAGGGCATTCTTTTTTTATTCTTTCAGCTTCATATCCCTCCACTGCCTTATAAAGTGACAGGCACATGGTAAATGTCAATAAATTGAATTTTCACGGAGAAAATGAGAGAAAGTAGGACTGGAGCAGGGTTCAGCTGTCAGTTTTTTTTCACTCCATGAGTGGAAAAAATGACTCCGCCTGACTGCTTAGCTTCTGTTTGGGTACGCTCGTATATACCTAGGAATTCTCTGGTGCATATAATGCCACGATCCCTGTAGTCTAGTCTCAGAGAAATTCTGTGATAAAAGATATACTGTGGGAACTAATCCCAGCACTTTGAGAGACCGAGGCAAGAGGATTGCCTGAGCTCAGGGGCTCGAGACCAGCCTGGGCAACTTGATGAGACCTTGTCTCCGCAATAAGTCAAAAAATAAGCCGGGTGTAGTAGTGCGTGCCTATAGTTCCAGCTACTTGGAAGGCTGAAGCAGAAGGATTGTCTTGAGCCCAGCAGGACGAGGACTGTGAGCATGCCACTGTACTCCAGCCTGGGCGACAGAGGAAGACTCCGACTTAAAAAAAAAAAAAAAGTTTAAAAATAACCAAAGCATTTTCTTTAGACAGGTTTCCCTCCCCTGGTTTTGTACCCTACTGGATTCTCATTCTTTTCTACTTTATGCTGATTTGGCATTGCAATATCTAATGGGTCTGGCCAAGCAGGATCCTCCTAGAAAGATGGGAATGCAGCTGAAGTGAGCCAAAATCTTTAGCAAGCAAGGGGAGGAAACATCCAGGAAACCCATGTGAATTTATCTTTTTTTTCTTTTCCACAAACGGATGAGCTTCATTGAATGGATGTTTTTGTTTTATAATTTCTTCTTGTTTTAAAAGTATGTTATTCTATTGTCTTTTTGAGATTTTAATTATATTTACTTAAAATCATGTTAAGATTGTTCTATTATTTACATTTTGTTAGAATTGATTTTCTTGGCTCTTTATTCTTCCTGCTAATTTTGCTCATATGTTTTGAAAAACAGCCAACAAGCCAGGCTCGGTGGCTCTGCCTGTAATCCCGTGCCTTTGGGAGGCTGAGGTGAGTGGATTGCCTGAGCCCGCGGGTTCGAGACCCGCCTGGGCAGGCGAGACCTCATCTCTACAATAAATCAAAAAATTAGCTGGGAGTGGTAGTGCACGCCTGTAATTCCGGCTACTCGGAAGGCTGACGCGGATGGATTGCCGGAGACCAGCAGGTTGAGGCTGTGGTGGCCGGGAGCGGCCACTGCACTCCGGTCTGGGCAACAGAGTGAGACTCCAACTCTAAAAAAAAAAAGAAAAAGAAAAACAGCTGACAAAATCAACATTTGGAAGTTGAATTCACTTTCCATAAAGTGTAAATTATAGAACAATATTAGAATGATTTGAAATGCAGGTCTCTGATTAAAAGTGCCCCTTTCTGCTGTTCTTCATCTCTACATTGTGGTTTTGTGATCAACTTCATTTGTTCCCCTGGAATCTTCAGAATTTAAAATTGTTTTTTTTTACTTATATGAATGTATGGGGTACAAGTGCCATTTTCTTCCAGGCATGGATGTGTAATGGGCAAGTCAGGGCTTTTAGGGTTTCTTTCACCTAAATAACGTACATTGTACTCACAAAGTAATATCTCATCATCCACCCCTTCCTACTCCCTGCCCTTTTTAGTCTCCTTTGTCTGTCTTTCCACTCTCTACCTTCACGTGCATACTTTTTTTAGCTTCCACTTCTGAGTGACAACATGCAGTGCTTGTCTTTCTGTGTCTGACTTGTTTCACTTAAGATAATGACCTCCAGTTCCATCCATGTTGCTGTGAAATACATGATTTCATTCTTTTTTCTGGCTGAACAGTACTCAGTTGTGTATACATACATTTTCTTTATTCAGTAATTTGTTAATGGGCACTTAGGTTGATTCTGAATCTCTGCTGTTGTGAATAGTGCTACAATAAACATACGTGTGCAGGTATCTTTTTGATATAATAATTTCTTTTCCTTTGGGTGGATAACAGAGCCTCCGTTGATGTCTTACATTCACAGCTCAGGGCTTTTCCCCATTGGGGAGAATAGGGAGATTATCTCAGACTCATCAATGCCTTGGCCCAGGTTCTGTGTGTGTCTCTTCCTCAGCCTCTCTTCTCCTTCCTCTGGCCTGAACACAAGTAAATCCTACGTAAGCCTTAGCCCCAGATGATGGTCACAGCTTTCCCAGCTCCAGTTTCTTGGTGAGTCTGACTCTGGCACCCTCTCCTCCTTGTTATCCCACAGAGCAAGGATTCCCAACCACCTCTGCCTGTTTTTAGACCAGGAGTCTAAATGAAGCTAAATGAAGCCTGTGGCTTCAGTCCATATACTTCTGGTCCTGCATATAGTAGCTCTCAATAGATATTTATGGGATGAATACATTAACTAATCTTGTTTTTGATAGATGCTATCCTTTTTGGTTTAAAAATAATTAAAAAAATTTTTTTATTTTTTGTAGAGGCAATGTCTTGCTATGTGGCCTAGGCTGGTCTCGAACTCCTGGGCTCAAGCGATTCTTCCGCTTTGGCTTCCCAAAGTGTTGGGATTACAGGCATAAGCCACTGCACCTGACCAAAAATAATTGTTGAGTTTAGAAAACAAAAGGGTGCCAGGCATGGTGGCTCATGCCTGTAATCCCAGCACTTGGAGAGGCCGAGGCAAGAGAATTGCCTGAGTCCAGGGGTTCCACCAGCCTGGGCAACATGATGAGACCTCATCTCTACAATACAATAAAAAAAGTAGCCAGGGATGGTACGGTGCACCTGTAGTTCCAGCTATTTGGAAGACTGAAGTGGAAGGATTGCCTGAACCCAGTAGGTCAAGGCTGTGGTAGCCGTGAGCATGCCACTGCACTCCAGCCTGGGCAACAGAGTCTCTAACTCCAAAAAAAGGACTTTTGTAGGTGAATGCATCTTGACCACTGGTTGAACTTCAGTTATCTAGAACTCTGCTTAAATGCAATAGTTTATTTTTTACTGATACTTTCTATAACTTGTGTCACTATGATAATGGGGTGATGGTGGGGAGAAAGGGATGATGAGCTTAACCACTAGGACACAGAGATTCAGGGGAGGAAAAGTTCCTATGGTTCATTAGTATATTAAATTCACAAAGTCATAAGATCATAGGAGCTTTAAGGAACACAGAGATTGAAAGGATATAAAATGGAGTCAATATACTCAATGAGCAGTCATTTTAACCCTGCCTAGTTCAGTCATATTCTCTTAACATTATCTAGCTTGCACTCTAATCAAGGACAGAACTGGGATTTCTCAGAGGTAGCTATTGATAATTATCTTACAATGCCATCCCCAGCTTGTTTTGTACTAATTAGCTTTTCTATTCCAAGTATTCGCATAAGAAACAAGTTAACACAATCAGCCTTTCTTGACCTTCATGACACACCCCCTCACCATGGCAGCAGTCATGTGACTAGCCCACCCATCTGCCTGCAGTCCATCACCTTATGCCAGTACCTGAGCTTACCTGTTCCCTTCGAGATGGTGTGAAAAAGACGTCACCCAATCACCTTAACAACCTACCCCCATCAAAGGGAAGATTTAAAAGCATTTAATCTCAAGCAGTCATTTTGCCATTGCTTTGCTAAACTCTGGTCTGGCCACATGGCTCTTTGAGCTATGACTGCCATGTTTCCCTAAGCTTTGGTGCCCTCTCCTACCTTGGGGAGGTGAACCTCCTCTCTCTCTCTCCAATTTGCTTTCTAAATAAACTATATTTTCCAATCTAACTTCTGTGCAATTCTTTATATCTTTTGCGAGGCACTGGATTACAGACTCCCCTGGTCTGACCTAACATTTCTGAGACCCTGCTGGGATTTTTAACCTAACAGAGATCATAAAGGACAACCCTCTGTGATACTTCTGATGGATACACATCTGGATATTTGAATACTTATAATGATGGGGAGCTCATCACCTTTAAAGTTAACTCATAAACATTTGGAACAATTTTCTAGGTTGGGTCAAAAAAACAAGTCCTGGAAATTTCTACCCATTGACTTGCAAAAAAACTCCACTTCTGTATGATGTCAAATATGTGCCCTTGAGTTTTCTCTATCTCAGGCAAAATATCCCCTATTTTTTGGACAACACTGATTCAGAACAGTTTCTGAAATTAGACTTAGTGACAATGATTTATGTAACCGAGTGGTTGCAGTCTTTTTCTGTACATGTCCAAATAGTAACTACTTGAGTTTTGTGAGCCATAGAATCTGTTGCAAGTACTCAGTTCTGCAACTGCAGTACGAAATAAGCCACAGTCAACATTTAAACACATAGCTGTGTATGTGTTCACAGAAAAAGGGGCAGACCTGAATTTGGGAAGTAGTTTGCTGATCCCTTATTTAATTAGTCAGTTCTCACATGATTTCTAGACTTTCATCAGTTTGCTTGACATAGAGGATGCCACTCTAGATGCAGGTGACCAACACAGAGTCCAACGGGCTTCTTGCCTCTCACAAGAAGAGCCCAGATATAGAAAGCTAGCACAATGCAGTGGATTTATGTACAGGCTCTTTAGTGGCAGAGAATACTCTGCTACATACTAGCTGTATGCCCTTGAGCAATTATTCATCTTATTCTGAGCCTTGGTTTTTGCATTTGTAAAAACAAGATTCTCATTCCTATTCCACAGAATGGCTTTGAAGATTAGGGATAAAGCATGTCATGTATAGTTCAGTGCTGGGCACATTGAAAGCAGCAATAAATATTAGTTGTTGTAAAAGATAATGTGCTGTTGTGTTCTCTTGTAGCTGAGCTTTCTAAACTCAAACTGCAGTGAGGAGAAGGAAAATTCCATTCTGTTTAAAATTAGGTTATGGCAGTCAGCCTCTGCCCTACTCACTCTGCTGCTCACTCCTCCCTCTGTGCTTCCACCTGTTACCCAATTAACACCCTATTATGCCGAACACCTGCGTGGAAGCCATTAGCGGGCTCCTTTCCAGCGCTCTCTTTGCCACCTCACTAACCCAGACCTCCAGTCCACTGCCAGGTCTCGCAGGTGTTTGCCTGCAGGAAGCCTCTCTGGTTTGCTGAGCTTTCCTTAGGACAAGAAATTAATGTGGTAATTAATGCAAATGTCTTTGCAGAAACTTCTCTTCTGGGCCTTAATCAAAAGAGATGGATCTTCACATTTCTTCAACTTTGAAAATGTAACTTTGTGTATATGTGTGGGTTGGGGTGGGAGAACGCATTTGGGTAAGGGAGAGAAACAAGGAGGGGGGGCAGGGAGAGACAGAGAGATACCAGGGGCAGAGGGAGAAAACCAGATGAAAGACTAGTGACATCAGCTTTTGAAATCTCACCCTTCATCTTCTCAAGTTCACACTGAGAAAAGTGAGAAGGCCTGGTAATCTCACTCTTCTTCCCATTAAAAGGACCAACAAGCTACTTCCTAAGTGGTTCCCATGCACCATGCATGATACTCTACAATTGTTCTAATTGCTTTTGTCGAACCATGTACGTGTAAACTTGGTGTCCAGGAAGCCTTCCATGGGCTGGCACTAACTCTCTACTTGCTAGCATCGACAGGGAGTTACGCTTATAAACTGTTGCCTGCAGAACCTTAAGGATGTATGGGAGTTCAAAGAAGTGCTTCTTGAGATATAATGTCCACACAAATCACAGATGCAGATTCTGGCCAGGCATGATGGCTCACGCCTGGAATCTCACCACTTTGGAAGGCCAAGGTGGGAGGATTGCTTGAGCCCAGGAGTTCAAGGCCAGCCTGGACAGCAAAGCGAGACCCCATCGCTAAAAAAACTAAAAATATTTATTCTTACCGAGGCATAGTGGGGCACACCTGTAGTCCCAGCTACTCAGGAGGCCGAGGAGGAAGGATTGCCTAAACCCAGGAGGTGGAGGTTGCTATGAGTCATGATTGTACCACTGCATTCCAGCTGAGTGACAGAATGAGACCAGGACTCAAAGTAAATAAATTTTTAAAAATGCAGATTCTGATTCAGTGCATCTGGGGGAGCAGAGAGTCTGAATCTTAAGCTCTAGGATGACACTCATCCTACTAGATCACAGTTGAGTAGGAAGAATCTGGACCAATGTCATTTTGAATCCACCTGAGAGACTACTGTTTCCAACACGGTTTCTATTATTGATAGCCATGTTTAGGTTCTTAACAAAGTGTGAGGGTGTTCACAGAGGTCTGTCTCTGTGGACTGATAGCCTATTTGTGCATTGATTCTGCTCGTTGAGTCCAGAGTCTGAATCTAAACCTAACAGTGTGGTTTATAGTCACTCACCCTGACCATGAACTAGTATTTTATTTGATCCTTGTCTTACACTAGTAAGGCTATTTCATACCTGACAAATCCCAGACCCCCAATCTAGTTTTCTTAGGATAGCGACTGTTATTATTCTCAACTAAAAATAAACAAGATATGAAGGTGGGAGACTAGAGTTGAAGCAGCAGAGCATCTCAATCTTTTTTTTTTTTGAGTTGGAGTCTCACTCTGTCGCCCAGACTGGTGTGCAGTGGCACGCTCCTGGTCACCGCGGCCTCAACCTGCTGGACTCTGGTGATCCTTTCGCCTCAGCCTTCCAAGTAGCTGGAACTACAGGTATGCGCTACCACGACCAGATAATTTTTTGATTTATTGTAGAGACGAGGTCTTGCCAAGTTGCCCAGGCTGGTCTCAAACCCGCAGGCTCAGGCAATCCACTCGCCTTGGCCTCCCAAGGTGTTGGGATTATAGGCTGAGTTATCGAATCCGGCCTGTCTCACTCTCACTAGAAAAATATTTAACTGCCCTGTGCCTTGATTTTGTCATTTGTAAAATAGGATAATATATCATACCACCTATTTTGGAGGGTGGATGAGTAAGGACCCTAAGTCTATCAGTTAAAAAAAATACATGTGAAAGTGCTCTATAAAGTAGCATTGTCTTTTTTTTTTTTTTGAGTTGGAATCTGTGTCACCAGGCTGAAGTGCAGTGGCACAATGATCATGGGCCACCGCTATCTTGACCTGCTGAACTCAGGTGACTTTCACCTCAGCCTTCCAAGTAGCTGAAACTACAGGAAAACGTCACCATGCCCAGCTAGTTTTTTGATTTATTGCAGAGATAAGGTCTCATCATGTTGCCCAGGCTGTTGAACACTTGGGCTCAGGCAATCTTCTTGCCTCCGCCTCCCAATGTACTGGGATTACAGGCGTGAGCCATTGTGCCCAGCAAGTAACATTATTTTGAGACAAAATACATATATGTCTCATCTCTGCAGAATAAAACCAAAGAATAAGACATATGTATACTGCTTCGCTGGAAATAAAGATGAGTTGCTAAGTCTGATGCTTTATACAGGTCTAAAAGATATATGTCAATAGACAGCTTTCTTGTCTAACTATCAGGGACTATAGTTTGATAATGAAAAGATGTTATTTATGGGATGACTGAATAGTTAAAATCTGAAATGTCTTGGAAAATCTGAATTTTGGTTTCACTATAATTGCACCATCTCTCTGCTCACATGTAGATTTCTGTCATCAAAAGAGGCATATAATTCCCGTAACTTTGAGTTCCCTCCAAGAAGCTTATTCAGTTAAGGTTATGGAACTCCAGGGAGCTGCAAATTTCCATGTCTGCCTGGCTCTGCTGCTAGTTGCATTACTGTTCTGTGAGTCAGATTATGAAATCCATGAATCCAAGAACTGGAAGGGCCCTTTGAGACTGTCCAGTTCAAGGCCCTCCCTTACCAGATGGGGAGCTGGTGTGGCTGGCCAAGACCACCCTGCTTGTCATTAGAGAGCCAGGACTGTGATTCGTGGCTTGGGCTCCCTGATATAGTACCTTCTTCTATACCAGGTTGTCAGTCACTGTTTAGGAACTTAGGAAACTCATCAGAAAGTTGTTTCCCTCTGGGTAGCTAGCTATGCTCGGAAACAAATGACCCTGGCTGCCTTTGTGACTATTCTCAGGGACCACCCAATCACTTAGGCTAGTACATGAATTTCCAGTGAAAAGTCTGTGGTATTATCGTCAGGAAACCTGGTCAGGTACTCTAGGGATTACACCAGAGGCGAAGGAGGCTAATATAAGCCTTCTTCTATGGAGAGAGGCCCTTTTAGAATTCATGATCATTTTCTCATTTATGGACAGAGTTGCAGTAATAATGAAATTATTACTGTAAATATTACTGATAGTAATGAAGTATTAATACCATAATAATGATAGTGTTCATAGAATTTGAACATGTTGGCAATGTTGACTTGCCTAAGCATTTTCATAGGATATTTGTGTCCTTTCAGTTCTGAGTCTACCATAATCTGACCATATGACCCTAGGTCAAGGCCTCTATTTTCGGGCTTCAGGTTTATCACTTTTAGAGTATAGATTCTACTGCTGCCTTCAAGAAGAAGAGCTGCTAAAGAGGATAATAGGATTTTGATCAAAGTTAATATCTCTTGTATGTGTAATAAGTGGACTCTCAGACTGTATTTGAGGCCAGGTGTGATAGTTCATGACTGGAATCTCAGCACTTTGGAGGATCTCTTGAGCCCAAGAGTTAGAGACGAGCCTGGGCAACAAAGCAAAACCTCACCTCTACAACAAATCACAATATTAGCTAGGCATTGTGATGCACATCTGTAATCCCAGGTACTCGTGAGGCTGAGGCAGAAGGATCTCTTGGACCCAGGAGGTCGAGGCAATGGTGAGCTGTGATGGTGCCATTGCACTCCAGCCTGGGGCAGAGTGAGACTATGACTAAAAACAAAAAAATAAATTAAAAAAGTACTTGACAGGCTAATACAATCATGAGTTAAATTCCTTGCTTTTTTTCTTTTCTTTTGCTGAGACGCTCAGAGTACTTTCTAGCTTTGACTTAATCCTGCTTGTTTTTATATTCTCTCCAGAATGACAATCTGAATTAAAGACCGGGAATAAAGACATGTGCTCTGTCCTGAAAAAATTGGCCTGACTGTGAATCTTAAAAATGGACCTCCGTTGGAGAAGGATTAAAATAGCCGAGGAGAGGCAGATAGAATATTTCTGCTATGGAATAAACCAAGATAGAGAAAGTTTCTTCAGCATCCAGAGAGGAATGGGACCAACAGCACTCTCCACACCTCATCAAAAATGAGATAATTACCACAACCACACAGTACAAATAGGAGAAAGCTCAAGTGACCTGGGCTGGAACTAGCCAGACTCTCACCTGGATCATGGCACAGACCACAAATAGCCTCTAGACACAGTGGGGGAAGCTGAATGAGGGGAATTTAGGAATTCTGTGCTCCTGCCATGGACTTGGAGCACTCCCTGAGCTTTGTGGGACTCCAGACCCTCACAGGAAACTGCCTTACCCACAGCCATACTCTGCGGGAATCCATGTGGAGTGGTGCAGGGGAAAAAAGAAAGTGCTGAACAGTTCCAGCTGCCTTATCCCAGGGATTCAACTCTTGCTGGCAGCTGCTTTCTAGCTAGCCTGGGAAGGGACAGGACCCCAATACAAACTCTACAGTGGCAGACAGTTCTCTGCTGGGGCAGGTTGCAATGAGAATACTTGAGGCCCTGAGGCCAGCTGCACTTTGACATTTGGAAGGCAGACTGCCTGAGTCTAAGGCAGGGGAGTTAGGTGGGACTCATTGCCCTAGCAACTTTTCACTCCTTGTGTAAACTCTTTTGTTCACCTTCTGCACAATAGCATTATCCCAGTGATGGGAACTTCCCTCCCAACCCTCACTGGGGTAGCCAATAGTGCACACAGGTAGGAAACTTGAGCTCTTTTCCCTGCACCCTCCTCAAAGGCTCAAAATAGAAAATTGGGGAAATCCTACAGCCTCTACCACTATCTAGGTTGACTGAGCACTTCCTTGAAGCAACACGTGCCAAGCAGAAAACACACAGCCACCAGTGCAGCTGACTCTTTCTCACAAGTGCCACCTTCTGGCTGGAGCTCAACAGCACAGCCCATCACATCTGATATACTACCTCAGCTTTGGGGATGGTCTGATCCCAGACCCCAGTTAACACCAGGATCCAAGCCACCACAGCCACTCAGGATGTCTCAAGCCTGTGCAGATACCCAGCAGGGACTGCCACAGCTGGTAATTCAGAAAGTCACTACACATGTAATCAAATGAACCCTACAGTGCCTATGTCTGCCTTCTACCAGTCTCAAATAAGAAGAAACAGTCTACCCAAATGAGAAGAAACCAGAAAAGTAATTTTGACAATATGAAAAAACAGAGTTCTTCAACATGTCTAAAAGACTACACTAACTCTTTAGCAATGGACCTTAACCAAAATGAAATCTGAAATTCCAGACACAGAATTCAAGAGGTTGATTATAAAATTGCTCAATGAGATTCATGAGAACGTTGAAAACCAACATGAAGAAATTAAGAGAAAAACTGTTCAGGATATGAATGAAAAATTCTTCAAGGAGATAGACACCTTTAAAAAAAGCTAAAATTATAGAAATGAAAAAATAATTTAGAGAAGTACAAAATGCAGTGGAAGTCTTTAACAGTAAGTTAAAATAAGTAGAAGAAAAGATCTCAGAACTTGAAGACAAAGCTTTCAAATAGCCCAATCAGACAAGAGTAAAGAAAAAAGAATCAAGAGAACAGAACAAAGTCTCCAAGAAATGTGGAATTATGTAAAACATTCAAACCTAAGAATCATAGGTGCTATTGAGCAAGAAGAGAAAACAACATGCTTGGAAAACCTATTTGAGGAAATAATGGAGGAAAACTTCCCTGGCATTGTCAGAGATTTAAATATCCAGATACAAGAAGCTCAAAGAATCCCCAGAAAATTCATTGCCAAAAGGTCATCCTTAAAGCATATAATCATCAGGTTACACAAAGTTAATGCAAAGAAAATAATTTTAAGACAAGTGAGACACAAATACAAGCCTACAAGTCTGAAGTGTTTGAGACTCATCTTCAATCTCTTCAAATAGAGTAACAGTTAGCCAAGGATTTTGTATCCTGCAAAACTAAGTTTTATAAAATGAGAAATAAAGTCTTTCTTAGATGAGTGAATACTGAGGAAATTTAGTCATTAGACTGACTACACGAGAAATGCTCAAAGAAATTTAAAATACTGAAACAAAAGGTGAAATACACCCATAGAAAAACACTGGAAACCATAAAACTTATAAGGCTTATGGAACATCAGCACAATAGAGTAAATAAATGAATAAATAAAGCAACCAGATAACAACCAGCATGATGAATAGAAAAATACCTTACATATCATTATTAACTCTGAACTAAATGGTATTGATGGCCCATTAAAAATATTTAGAATGACAGAGTGGATAAAAAAGCACAATCCAAATATCTGCTGCCTTCAAGAGATCCTTCAAGAGAGTTAACAAATAAAGACTGCTATAGACTCATGGTAAAGTGTTGACAAAAAATATTCCATGCAAAAGGAAACAAAAACGAGCAGTAGAAGCCATTCTTATATCAGATAAAGCAGACTTTCAATTAATAGTTAAAAAAAAAAGACAGAAGTGGTTACTATATAATGAAAAAGGGACCAATCCAACAAGAAGATATAACGATTTTAAATATGTATTCTCCTAATACCAGAGCCCCAACTTTAGAAAAGCAAATTGTACTATCCTTAAAAAAGAAATAGACAGCAATACAGTAAAAGTAAGAGACTTCAACATTCCACTGATGGAATAGACAGATCAGCAAGACAGAAAGTAACAAAGAAACATTGGAGTTAAAATGAACTCTAGAACAAATGGAACCAACAGACACCTACAAAACAGTTTAATCCCAAACTACAGACTATACATTTTTCTCATCAGCACATGGAAAATTCTCCAAGATAGATCATATGATAGGTCACAAATCAAGTCTCAAGAAAGTAAAAATAAAACTAACTCATATCAAACACCTTCTCAGATCACAGTGTAATAAAACTAGAAATTAACTCCAAGAAGGACTCAAAAACCAAACAAAAACATGGAAGTTAAGCAATCTGCTCCTGAATGATCCTTGAGTCAATAATAAAATCAATATGGAAATTTAAAAATTCCTTGATATGAACAATGACAATGAAATAAATTTTCAAAACCTCTGGGGTGCAGCCAAAATTGTGCTCAGAGGAAAATTTATAGTGCTTAAGGTTTACGTAAGACTGAAAGACAACATTTTGACAACTTAACATCTCATCTCAAGGGACTAGAATAACACAAACAAACCAAACCCAAAGCTAGCAGAATAACGAAGGTCAGAACTCACTGAGATTGAAATTTAAAAAAAAAAAATACAAAGAATCAATGAAACAAAAAGTTGGTTCTTGGAAGGATAAACAAAATTGATAGACCACTAGTTAGATTAATTAAGAAATGAACAGAAAAGATTCAAATTAGTGCAGTCAGAAATGAAAAGATTATGATAAAAATACAACATAATCAAATACATAATAATCTGAGATTATTAGCAATACCTCTACCCAAGCAAACTAGACAACCTAGAAGAAATGGATAAATTCTTAGAAACATACAACCTCTCGACCTTGAATCAGGAAAAAATAGAAACCCTGAACAGATCAGTAATGAGTAGCAAGATTGAAATAGTAATTAGAAGTCTGCCAACAACAACAACAACAAAAAGTTCAGGATCTGAAGGATTCATAGCTGAGTGCTACCAGACGTTCAAAGAACGACTGGCACCAATTTTACTGAAGCTATTCCATGAGACTGAAGAGGAGTGAATTCTCCCTAACTCATTTAATGAAGCCAGTATCACCCTGATATCAATGCCAGGAAAAGACACAACCAAACAAGAAAACTACAGACCAATATCCCTGATGAACAGAAACATGAAAAGCCTCAACAAAATATTAGCTAACCAAATTCAATAGCATATAAAAATAATAATTCAACATATACAAGTAAATAAATGTGATCCACTTCATAAACAGAATTAAAAACAAAAATCTTATGATCATTTCAATTGATGCAGAAAAAGCATTTGATAAAATTCAGCATCACTTCATGATAATAGTCCTCAGTAAAACAGGCATAGAGGTAACATTCCTCAAAATAATAAAAGCCAAATACAACAAAGCCACAGCCAATATCATCCTGAAAAGAGAAAAGCTGAACACATTCCCCCTCAGAACTGAAACAAGGCAAGGATGCCCACTTTTCCAACTCCTATTCAGTGTGGTACTAGAAGTTTTAGCTAGAACAATCAAGCAAGAGAAAAAAATATAGGTTAACCAGATTGAAAAAAAAAAACAAAAAACAAACCTCAAACTATCTCTGTATGCTGACAATATGAACATATAACTAGAGAACCCAAAAGACTCCTGGACTTCATAAATGAATTCAGTAAAGTTTCAGTATACAAAGTCAACACACACAAATCAGTAGCACTACTATACACCAGTAGTGACCAAGTTGAGAATTAAATCAAGAACTCAATTTCATTGATAATAGCAGCCAAAAAGCCAAAATACCTAGGAATATATTTAACTAAGAAGATGAAAGATCTCTACAAGAGGAACTACAAATTAAAGAAAGTGAAGAGGACACAAACAAATGCAGAAATATCCCTTGCTCATAGATTGGTAGAACCAACATTATTAAAATTACCATATTATCCGAAGTAATCTACAGATTCAATGCAATCCCTGTCAAACTACCAGTGTCATTTTTCTTTTCTTTTTTTTTTTTTTTGAGTTGGAGTCTCACTCTGTCGCCCAGACTGGAGTGCAGTGGCCACTCCTGGCCACCGCAGCCTCGACCTGCTAGGCTCTGGCGATCCTTCTGTCTCAGCCTTCCAAGTAGCTGGAATTACAGGCATGCGCTACCATGCCCAGCTAATTTTTTGATTTATTGTAGAGATGAGGTCTTGCTGCCCAGGCGGGTCTCGAACCCGTGGGCCCAGGCAATCCACTCACCTCAGCTTCCCAAAGGCACGGGATTACAGGCTGAGCCACCAAGCCCGGCTACCAGTGTCATTTTTCACAGAATTAGAAAAAAAAATCCTAAAATTCATATGGAACTAAAAAAGAGCCAGAATAGCCAAAGAAATCTTAAGCAAAAAGAACAAAGCTGGAGGCATCACATTACCTGACTTCAAATCATACTACTGCAGTAACCAAAAAAAGCATGATACTGGTACAAGAGCAGACACATGAACCAATGGAGCAGAATAGAGAATCCAGAAATAAGCCCAAATACAACCAACTGATCTTTGACAAAGCAGATAAAAACATACACTGGGGAGAGGATATCTTAGTCAACAAATAGTGCTGGGAAAATTGGATAGCTATGTGCAGAAAAATGAAATTTAATTCCTATCTCTCCCCATACTCAAAAATTAACTCAATATGGATTAAAGACTTAAATGTCAGACCTGAAATCATAAAAACTCTAGACGAAAACCTAGGAAAAACTCTTCTGGATATTGGTCTAGGCAAAGAATTTAGGGCTAAAACCTCAAAAGCAAATGCAACTAAAACAAAAATAAATAAGTAGGACTTAATTAACCCAAAAAGCTCTGTACAGCAAAAGAAGTAATCAATAGAGCAAACAGACAACCTACAGAATGGGATAAGATATTCACAAACTAAACATCTGACATAGAGCTAAAGTCTAGAATCTACAAAGAACTCATACAAATCAGCAAGAAAAAAGCAAATAACCCCATTAAAAAGTGGGCAATTGCATAAACAGACATCTTTTTTTCCAGATAATTATTTAATAATAGAATTATACACTGTTGACTCAGGTGTGTCCAACCGTAAAAGTGGCAATCACCTCTCTCAGTATCAGTGTTTCCTCTCAGAATCAGGACAGATCAAACTTTTCCCTGGTTCTCACCTGTGGGTCCAAATAAATCCTGGGAGCATCTGGCAGAACACCAGCACCCTGTTTGCTTCTAGCCCTCGATGTCTCCTGTTTGACTATTGTTTGAGTTCATAGCGCATCATCTCTCCTCTCAGGCCAGCCAGCAAATTGTTAGCAACCAACAAGGACATGGTGTTGCAAGTTCCTTGGGGCACTACCAGTGTGGGGCAAGATCACACAGTTCTTCAGGGTCAGAAGAAGGTGGTTTGTAGACAGTGGTTCTGGGATTGTCACATCCAGTCCAGCAGTTGCAATCTGACTGCTGGCCAAGACCTAGTAAAGATCATCCTGGTTTATAATGTTGGCCCTGCTGATGTTGACAGACATGGATGTTGTCTTCATATTCTGGAAGAAATCCTTGTTGCAGAGCCCCTTGGCTGTAGGCATCAAGGAGCAGACCACAATGATGAAATCAGAATGGGCAACCCTCTGGGGGTCAGACTCAAACTCTGCCTGAACTTTGTTGCATTCTCAGGCCTGGGCTGGGGCCCTGTGTACAGAAATCTGGATGCCAAATGCTTTCGGATGCCGAGTAATGACCTGACCTATATGCCCCAGTCCAGTGATGCCAACGGTGCTCTGCGTGAGTTTGTAGCCACATATCCACAGCAGCTTCTATGTTATCCTGCCACTGTTCTTCACTTCCTTGATGGCCTCTGACAACTGGTGGCAGGTAGTGAGCAGCAGGGAGACTGCAGGGTCTGCAGTGGCATCTGTCAGGACATCAGAAGTGTAGCCCACTTGAATCCCATGCTTTTTGATTTTATCCAGAGCCAGATGGTTGACACCCATGGACAGGGTGCTGATGATTTTGAGACTGGAGCCTCTTTTCCATGCAGAGAGGAGGCAAAGCAGGCCATGGTCCCCTGCCACATGTTGCTCCAGCTCCTTGTCGGAGATGGGCTCATCTGAGTCCTACTGCTCCACCTCACAGTCTGGGACCCAGGTGAGTGCAGCCCTGCCCTCGGGAGGGATCCTGCGGGTGACCTTCATAGTCACACTGGCTTCACCTACCGTGCAGCCACGGGACACTGACCCTGACCTAGCCGGTTGGAAGCAGAACCAACAGACATCTTTAAAAAGAAGATCTACAAATGGCCAACAAACAAATAAAAAATGTTTAATATCACTAATTGTCAGGGAAATGCAAATTAAAATGACAATGAAATACCACCTTTCACAAGTCAGAATGACCATTATTAAAAAATCAAAAAACAATAGATGCTGGCACAGATATGGTGAAAAGGGAGTGTTTATACATTGTTAGGGGGAGTGTACAACCTCTATGAAAATTGGCATGGAGATTTCTTAAATAATACAAAGTAGATCTACCATTTGATCCAGAAATTCCACTACTACCCATTACCCAAAGAAGAGTTTCATAGTGTTAGTTTTTATGTTGAGGTCTTTGATCCATCTTGTGTTAGTTTTTGTATATAGTGTAAAGTAAAGGTTCAACTTTGTTCTTTCGCATGTGAATATCCAGTTTTGTCAACATCATTTATTAAAGAGTCTATTCTTTAACTCATGGAATACTTTTGGCATCCTTTTTGAAAATCACTTGACCATATATGTGAGGGATTATCTCTGGCTCTCTGTTCTATTCTGTTAGCCAATATATCTGTCTTTATGCCAGGATCACACTCTTGATTACTGTACCTTTGTAGTAAGTTTTGAAATTATGATGAGTCTTCTGACTTTGTTATTCTTTTAAGACATAGTGTTTTTATTTATTTTTATTTATTTATTTATTTTTCGAGTTGGAGGACATAGTGTTTTTATAACCTAATATTGGATGTAGCATCACATAGCCCATATTCTATTTATTCCATATTCTATTCATTCTCCCAATCAATAAATGAAACTCACACTCAATGGTAGATTATATAGGGTATCATTGGGGTCACTTTACACGCTGCCTACCACAAGATGCTTTTTCTTTTTGACAGAACACCTACTAACATTTCAGAAGATAACATTGTTTTGTAGCTTACAGTTTAGTAGATAAAATAGACAACAGAAGAAAAGGGAGACTATGCTTAAGCTTCACAGAGAGTCTAGTTGGAGAAACTAAATGCATGAGGATAATTAATGAAAAAAATATTTCACAAACATTCACCGAGTGTCAACTACCTGCCTCACATTTTGTCAGGTGACACAATGATCAATGATACATCAATATACCTGTAAGGAAGTCTCAAGATGCTGAAAAGTGCAGTAAGGCAGACGAAACCACACAGGGCAGTCACCTAGAAAAAGTGACTAAGTATACTGTTATAACAGAAGTGTATAGGAGAAATGACATGGGCATGGAAGGTAATTTAGGAAGAGGCATTATCCAGACACCCTAGAGTAGTATGCACAGAAAGAGACCATATTAACCTGACTGAAACAAGGAGTGTAGGAGAAGAATGGAGACACATTAGGGCTGTCAGAAGGGCTTGGCAGTCTAGCACAATCAATATTCTAAACAAAGCAGAGTCTTTGTAGGAACCTGGGCAATTGCTCACACTCTGAGAGTTAGCTCAGTCTCAGGCAGTGGCGACTTGGTCTCCCCAGGCATTTATTTGGTTCCCAGAATAATCAATTAATTACCTGACCACTGGTCCTGTTTCAAACAAACCCTTTAAAACATTTAAATATTTTTTATATTTAGCAAAATAATGCATGTCTATAGTTAAAAATCAAATGATTCTTTAAAAATATATGCAAAAAAACCAGTGCCATAAACTGAAAATTCTGCAAAGAATTAAAACAAAAACAAAAACAAAAAGTAGTCCCTACTTGAAAAAGAAAAAAATAAAACCAGCTCCCAGTTCTAACATTCTTTCCTCAAACTTCTGCTCAAGGGAAGCAGCCCATTGAACTCATTCTTTTTTAACATTTTTTTTTTTTTTTTGGAGTCGGAGTCTCATTCTGTCACCCAGACTGGAGTCCAGTGGCACACTCACGGCCACCGCAGCCTCGATCTGCTGGGCTCAGGCAATCCTTCCACCTCAGCCTTCTAAGTAGCTGGAACTATAGGTGCGTACTACCACGCCCAGCTTATTTATTTATTGCCCAGGCTGGTCTCGAATCCCTGAGCTTAGGCAATCCTCTCACCTCAGCCTCCCAAAGTGCTGGGATTACAGGCTTGAGCCACGGTGCCCAACCTGGACTCTTTCAACTGCTTCTTCTGTTATTAACATTCATATTTATAAGTAATGTACTTATACATCTATTTATTTTTTCTTGAGACAAGGTCTTACTTTGTTGTCCAGGTTGGAGTGCAGTGTCGTGATAATAGCTCACTGCAGCCTTGAACTTTTGGGGCTCAAGTGATTCTCCCACCTCAGCCTCCTAAGCAGTTAATTTTTTTTTTAAAACAAATTTATAGAGATATAATTGACATGCTATACATATTTAAAGTATACAATTTTAGTTTGTAATGTTGACATATGAATATATTCCTAAAGCCATCACCACAATAAAAACTTGTATAGGCCCATCTTCCCCAAGTTTTTTTGTAAAAGTTTGCCCCTTTTTGATTATTTACCCATTCCATCCCCCATCCACCCTTCCCAGGCAACCATTGATCTAATTTCTATTGTTATAGATTAGTTTGCATTTTCTAGAGTTTTATATAAATAAAATCACACAGTCTGTACTTCTTTCTGTTTGTTTTCTTTCACTTAGCATAAATATTTTGGGATTCACTCATATACCTGCTGTATTGCTTGTTCATTCCTTTTTATTAATAATTGAGTAACATTCCATGGTATATACAACAATTTATTTATCCATTCATCTGTTGATGGATCTTTGGGTTGTTTTCAGTCTGGTGCTATTATAAATAAAGCTGCTACGATTATTCATGTACAAGTCTTTGTATGGACATATGTACTCACACATCTTCAGTGGAATGAATGGTTTGATTCGTTTAGTAGTTGCACATTTTAAGAAACTGACAGTCTGCTTTCTGAGGTGGTTCTACCATTTTACATTCCTCTTTCTTTCTTTCTTTCCTTCCTTCCTTCCTTCCTTCCTTCCTTCCTTCCTTCCTTCCTTCCTTCCTTTCTTTCTTTCTTTCTTTCTTTCTTTCTTTCTTTCTTTCTTTCTTTCTTTCTTTTTTGAGATGGGATCTTGCTTTGTGGCCCAGGCTGATTTCAGATTCCTGGCCTCAAGTGATCCTTCCACTTCAGCCTTCCAAGGTGCTTTGAGTACAGGCATGAACCATAACACCTGGTTTACCTCTATTTGTTCTTAATCCCTTTTACATAGTATTCATTGACCTTTCTAAATGTTTGATAAATTCCTCTTTCAAATTTCTAGGTCTAGCGTTTATACACACACAAAAAAATTTCCAGTTCTTCAATGGTAATTGATCTGTTCAGTTTTCCATTTCTTATGAGGCCAGTTTAGGTAATTAAACTTTTTTTCCCAGAAAATCAACACTTTCATAGAGTGTCTGAAATTATACGTATAGTCTTAAGCAAAGTAGTCTCTATAATATCTTTAATTTCTCTTGTAAGTGAAAGTTTTCTCTCCAAAAATATTTATTTTATTTGTTGATAAAATATTTGCTTATTTAAAAAAGTTGCTTGTTTATTTAAAAAATAAGGTTAGCTAAAAGGTTTTTGCTTTTGTTGTTTTTTCAAAAAACCAGGTCTAAGATTTATTTATTTATGCATCTATTTTCCTCATTTTCTAATTTATTAATTTATGCTTTTATTCTTATTAAGAATTCTTCTGTTTTATGTAACATTTCTGTTATTATTATCCTACAGTGCCTTGTAATTTAATTATGGTTTCCTCTTTGATCCACAAGTTGTTTAAGAGGACAGAATTTTTTCTCCCTCATTAATATTTTCTGTTATTTATTTTGCTATTTTTTTCTTTATTTCTTATGGTAGTGTTAATAGAGTATCTATTGATTTCTCTTTCTTCTTTTCTTTTTTATGTTTTTTGTCGGGATCTCACTCTTTCACCTTGGCTGGAGTGCAGTGGCACGATTGGGGCTCACAGTAGCTTTGACCTCCTGGGCTCAGGTGATCCTCCCACCCGAGTACCTGGGACTACAGGTGCATACCACCATGCCTGGCTAATTTTTTGACTTTTTGTAGAGACGAGGTCTTGCTATGTTGCCTAGGCTGCGAACTCCTGGACTCAAGCAATCCTCCTGCCTTGGCCTCCCAAAGTGTTGGGATTACAGCTATGAGCCACCATACCCAGCCTCTTCTTTTCTTATCATTCATCTCTGACTGAGACAAATTCTTCTTTGACCAACCATTTGGAAGATGAACTGTACTCAGTTCCAAGGAGGTTTCTGTAGAACCCAATGCTGTTTCTGAGTGGGGCATTTCAGTCTTGAGTTTCTATAATAAACAGACTAGTAGGTGCAAGGCTGCCCCTCTACCTCTCAAAGTTATTTTCAGGTTTACATTTATTCATATCAGTGTCCATTTCTGTTTCACATTCTCTTAGTGACCTTTGGGCGATTTCCAAGAGGAGAAGGGGGAGATGTACCTTTACTCTAAACCCCATTTTTATTTTTTTATTTTTGATGTGAGGGTCTTGCTATGTTACCCAGGCTGATCTCACACTTCTGGGTGTAAATAATTCTACCTCAACCTCCTGAGTAGCTAGGATTACAGATACCTGCCACGATGCCTGGCTTGACCATGCTAAAACCAGAAGTCCTGATTTCCTTTTTCATCTTTAAAAATAATTGGTCAATTTTATAGAACTGGTTTACTGTGTGCTGAGTGCCAGGCAAAGGACTGAAAGCAATTCAAGAAAGATAAAAACAGTGTTTTTTTCAAGAAGTCACTAAAAATTGAGTGGAGAACACTGTCACAAGTTATAATGCAGGCACAAGTCAATGCTGGGAAGATCAGAGGAGGGAGTGAGATTAGCTCTGGCTGGGAGTTCAGAGAAGTCATCTTGGAAGAAAGAATATTTGAGCATGGGCTCCAAGAACTAGCACAGTATTTATAGGAATAGATGGGAAGATGAAAGGAATAGTGAAAGCCAGTGATTTTCACCCTAAATGCATTTTCACCTGGTACTTAAAACATTGCCAAGGGTTCTGGTTCTGGGTAAGATGGAGTAAGCACAATCTTCCCTGCCTTTCCTGCTGAATGCATTCAAAAACCCTGGAAAGGATCCATGGAGCAGCTGTTGAGGACTCTTGAAAGTAAACTGTGGCAGGTGAATTGGTGATGAAGACCAGAATTAGGAGCACCACTGAACCAGCAGAGTTTTCTTAATTTTTTTTCTTCTGCTATCCGCTGGCCTGAACCCAGCACAGCCCAAGACCTAGGTGTGAGCCCTGAAGTGCAGAAAGTGAGAATTCCAAAAGAGACCTACTTCTGGTTTGAGGAGTAGACAACTTCATCAGAGAGAATGAAGAAACTCCTCCCGCTTTTTTCCCTTTACCTCCACTCTCTCCAGGTCTAGCTCCCAAGTAATCTTGTTTCAGCAACAGGAGTCTGTAGGAGGCAAAACACTGAGGAAGTAGAGCCCTTTTCTCTGACTGGGGGAGTTGTAGTGTCATGGGGCGGTGGGGGGGAGAGCAAACCCTCCTTACCTTTTTTCTCTATCTTCAACCGTTTGCTCAAGATTCAAGCACAGTCACAGAAACATGGAGTTGAGGGAGATTCTTAAAATCACAGTTTTCTGGACAGCAACTACAAAGGGAGGAGAGGGGAGAAAACCAGGAAGTACTGAGGAAATCAGAAAGGGAATCTTGGCCGGGCACAGGTGGTTCAAGCTTGTAATCCCAGTACTTTGGGAGGCCGAGGTGAGAGGACTGCCTGAGCCCACGGGTTCGAGCCCAGCCTAGGCAACTTGGCGAGACCTCGTCTCTACAATAAGTTAAAAAAAAAATTAGCCAGGCATGGTAGCACGCATCTGTAATTCCGGCTAGTTGGAAGGCTGAGGCGCAAGAATCGCCTGAGCCCAGCAGGTCAGGCTGTGGTGGCTGTGAGCGTGCCACTGTACTCCAGCCTGGCCGACAGAGTGAGACTCCAACTCGAAAGAAAGAGAGAGAGAGAGAGAGAGAGAGAAGAGAGAGAGAGAGAGAGAGAAAAAGAAAAAGAGAGAAGAAAGAAAAAGAAAGAAAGAAAGAAAGAAAGAAAGAAAGAAAGAGAAGGAAAGGGAATCTCAGGAATGTGATCCTATGATGTTATTTATGAGATCCTGGGGGTTTCTCTATGTTGCCCAGGTTGGAGTGCAGTGGCATAATCATAGATAACAGCAGCCTCGACTTCCTAGGCTCAGAAGACCCTTCTACCTCAGCCTCCCAAGTAGTTGAGACTATGGGTGCATACCACCATGCCCAGCTAATTTTTTGATTTTCTGTAAAGATGAGCTCTTGCTATGCTGTCCTGGCTAGTCTTGAACTCCTGGGCTCAAGCATTCATCCCACCTTGGCCTCCCAAAGTGTTTGGATTATCGGCATGAGCCACCACACCAGGTCTGCATGCATTTTTTAAAAATCCTAATGAACATAGCAAAGATTTTGAGCATTGAACTAACAGAGCATTGCTCAGGTCCCAGTCACAAAATGGCACATATACGGGACAGTTATACTAATGGCTTTGAAGATAGAGATGACATTGGAATCCTGGCTGCAAAAGGCAGATTGGAGGCCAGGCGTAGTGGTTCATGCCTGTAATCCCAGCAGTTTGGGAAGCTGAGGCAAGAGGATTGCTTGAGCCCAGGAGTTCGAGACCTGCCTGGGCAACATAGTGAGACCTCATATCCACAAAAAAAAAAAAAAAAAAAAAAATTTGCTGGGCATGATGGCACATGCCTGTAGTTTCAGCTACTCAGGAGGCTGAGGTGGAAGGATCACCTAAACCCGGGAAGTAGAGGCTGTGGTGATCTGTGCCATTGCACTCCAGCCTGGAAACAGAGTGAGACTCCACCTCAAAAAAAAAAAAAAAAAAAAAAAAGGTAGATTGGAATTTATGACCCGGACTTAACCAGTTTGATTGCCTATTAAAACAAAAAAATCAACATTTTTTTCATGGAATTTAAATAAACCTCGAATTCTCAAAATATAGTTGCCAAAATGTCTAGGACACAATCCAAACCTACCTGGCATATGAAGAACTAGGAGACTCTCAACTCACAAGGGAAAAGACAAACAATAGAAGCCAATGCTGAGATTCTGAGAAGGCACAGATGTTGGAATTATCTGACAAAGACTTTAAAGCAACTTTTACAAAATTGCTTTAATTAGCAATCATGAACACTTATGAAATGAATAAGAAAATAAAAACCCTCAGCAAAGAAATAGATGCCATAAAGTGGAGCCAAATAGAAATCTTAGAACTAAAAGATAGAATAAATGGGCCAGGTATGGTGACTTATGTCTATAATCCTAGCACTTTGGGAGGCTAAAGCCAGGATGATTGCTTGAGCCCAAGAGCTGGAGACCAGCCTCAACATAGTGAGACCCTACCTCTACAAAACATTTAAAAAATTAGCCGGACATGATGGCAGGCACCCATAGTCCCAGCTACTCAGGAGGCTGAGGCAGAAGGATTGCCTGAACCCAGGATATCAAGGCTCAAAAAAACATATAAGTGAATCTTTAAAAAAAAAAAAAGTTATTGAAAGGGTTCTGTGGGAAAATGGAGATGACAAAGAAAAGAATCAGTGAATTTGAAGAGAAATTAATAGAAATTATTCAATCTGAACAACACAGAGGAAAAAAGAAAGAAAGAAAGAAACAAACAGAGCTTCAGGGACCTCTGAAACAAAACCAAACAGCCTATCATTCAAGTCAGTGGTGTCATAGAAGGAGAGAAAAAAAATGTAGCACCTAAAAAACATTTGAGGTAATAATGACTGAAATGTCCCAAATTTGGTGAAAGATATAAGACTACAGATTCAAGAAGCTTAGTGAACTTCAAACAGGGAAATCCCAAAGAAATCCACATTTAGACATACCATGATCAAACTCCTAAAAACTAAAGACAAAGAATCAATCTTTGAAAGCAGCCAGATAAAAATAACACATTAGAGCTGGCTTGGTGGCTCAGCCTGTAATCCCGTGCCTTTGGGAGGCTGAGGTGAGTGGATTGCCTGAGCCCGCGGGTTCGAGACCCGCCTGGGCAGCGAGACCTCATCTCTACAGTAAATAAAAAAATCAGCCGGGCATGGCAGCGCATGCCTGTAATTCCAGCTACTCGGAAGGCTGAGGCGGAAGGATCACTGGAACCCAGTAGGTCGAGGCTGCGGTGGCCGGGAGCGGCCACTGCACTCCAGTCTGGGTGACAGAGTGAGACTCCAACTCAAAAAAAAAAAAATAACACATTACTTACCGAGAAATAATAATTCAAACAACCACAAATTTCTTATCAGAAACCATGAAGAACAGATGGAAATGGCACAAAACTTTTGAAGTGCTGGAAGAACTGTAAACAGAGATTCAAATTCAGCAAAAATGTGTTTTGGAAATAAAGATAAAATAAAGGCTTTCTGAGACCAAAAAAAATATTATAAGCAAACTCACTCTAAAAGAATTGCTAAAAGGAGTTTGTTGGGTAAAAACAAAATAAGACAAAAGTAAAACAAAAACAGAAGGACATTTTGGATCATCAGGAATGAAGAGAAAATAGAAGTGATAAATATCTGGGTAAGTATAAGAGAATATTCTTCTCCTTGCATTTTGTTTGTTTGTTTTCCAATATGTTTTATATTTAAAAGCAAAAATTACAACATAGTCTTTGGAGTTTCAATGTATCTAGGTGTAATATACAAGACAACTATAACATAAAGGTATGTACTAAAGAGACATATTTTGATAAGATTTAAACATTCTGCTTAAAACAGGAAGCCTTTGTTAAGAGAATGACAAGACAAGATCTAGACTGAGAGAAATGTTTGCAAATCTTATATTTGACAAAAGATTTGTATTTAAAATATATAACTCTCAAAACTCATTAGGAAGACTAATAATTATATTTTTAAAAAGGACAAAAACTTGAATAGACACTTCACCAATGAGGATATATGGATAGCAAATAAGCCCATGAAAAAGATGCTGAACACTGTTTTCCACTAAGATAATGCAAATTAAAGCCACAGTGAAATACCTCTGTACACATGCTGGGAAGGCTAAAAATTAGCGGAAGGATCACCGGAGCCCAGCAGGTCGAGGCTGCGGTGGCTGGGAGCGGCCACTGCACTCCAGTCTGGGCGACAGAGTGAGACTCCATCTCAAAATAAAATAAAAATAAAATAAAATAAAATATTGAGAATACCAGCTGCTGAGAAGGATACAGACCCACAACTGGAATTTCCATATATTGCTTGTAGGAATGAAAAATGGTATAACCACTTTGGAAAAATGTGTGTAAATTTCTTGCAAATTAATATACAGTCACCAGAATTTTACACCTGGATATTTAACCTAGAGAAATGAAAACCTGTACACAAATATTTACTGTAACCGTATTTGTAATAATCAAACACTGGAAGCCGCCCACATATCCCTTAACAGGTTAATGAATAAACTATAGTGCATGCATACAATGGAATATTACTCAGCAGTAAAAGGGAATAAACTGGGGATATATGTAACAGCTTGGATGAATCTCAGAGGTTTTATGCTGAGTGAAAAAAAAAGTCTCAAAAAGTTACAAAATGCCCAATTCTATCTATATGCCATTCTCAAAAGACAAAGCTGTATCTATGGAGAACATGTCAATGGTTGCTAAGGATTACAAGTGCAGAGAAGGTATGATATAAAAAGGGAGTATAAGGGAGCTTTTGGGTGATGGAACCGCTCTGTGTCCTGGCTGAGATGGTGATTACATGAATGCAGGCATGTGTTCAAACTCTAAGACTTGTACACCAAAAGAAGTCAATATTACTGTGTAATCATTCTAAAAAATAAAATTTAATGGTGGGCTCTAGATGGTGGATATACACATATGCCCTGTAAAATTGTTCCAACCAAACTGTAGTTTTGAATTTTTTTTTTTTTTGAGTTGAAGTCTCACTCTGTCGCCCAGGCTGGAATGCAGTAGCACGCTCACAGCCACTGTAGCCTCGACTTGCTGGGCTCAGGCAATCCTTTCACCTCAACCTTCCAAGTAGCTGGAACTACAGGTGTGTTCCATCACACCTGACTAATTTTTTTATTTATTGTAGAAGTGAGGTCTTGCCATGTTGCCCAGGCTGGCTCAGGCAATCCTCTCACCTCAGCCTCCCAAAGTGCTGGGATTATAGGCATGAGCCACACTGCGCCAGGCCAATTTGATGTTTTTATAGCAACATATTGGGATAGAAATTACCAATGCCAAGGTCTCACTCTCAGAAATTCTGATTTAATTTGCCTGGGAAGGCCTGAGCATTGGATTTTTTAAATCTCCCTAGGGAAATAGAAATGGGAAGGAAAGGGCCCGTGGTGAGTGGCAGGGCCTTGTAAACATGGATGTCTTGTCTCATTTCTTTACTTCCTCATAGGAATTCTCTCTTCCCACCTGCTACCCAATTTTCTGACAGTCTCTCATGACGGACTTATTAGATCCAGCGGTTGAATCTTCAACCACATCGTTTCTTCCTGGTCCTCTCCTTCTGTGATCAACTGTTTGCCATTCTCATGCTAGAAACCTAAGCCACTGGTCTGGTTCCTTTCAGTGGGCGTTTATGTAGTTCATTGGTGTGTGCACTCCACATCTGCAGGTCTTTTGCTTACGCAGTTTTCTCTCTTCCGGAAATTCCTTCTATTTGTTCTTACAAGATAACTTCATATTTAATTATCTTGGATGTGGAGACTGGAACCATTCCCTAAGGAGTTGTAAACAGAGAATCGTGGAAAATGCGAATGAAGCTTTTCTGCCTCCCACGTGAGATGGAGATAATTAGGAAGGAGGAAGGAGAGAAAACTTGTACTTTATGGGTTCAGAACTGGAGGAAGTCAAGGGCACGGGCAGGAATAGAATCCCGAAGGTAGAGTGGAATACTGGAAGTCATCTGGCTCAGAGCTCCGAATCCTGTGTCCCTTGTCTTCTAGTCTGGGCTCGTCTATGAAATACTCTGTGGAGGGAAACACCCTTGGGTTCCCTCCCTCTGTGGGAACTTCTCTGTCCTCTCAATAAATCCTACTTTCTGAAAAAAAAAAAAAAAGAAAGAAATACTCTGTGACCCAGGTCATCAGCTTAACGTCTTCAGGATTCGAGTGTGTCATTCGTAGATTATGAGATTTAAACCAGATGATCTCTGCAGACCATCCCCTTTTAACATTCGATAGCTCTACAGTTCTAATGGGATTATATGATCCTTGGAGGGAGAAGCTGTTGTAGTCATTTTCTTTTCTTTTTTGAGTTGGAGTCTCACTCTGTCACCCAGACTGGAGTGCCGTGGCACGCTCCCGGCCACCACAGCCTCGACTTGCTGGGCTCTGGTGATCCTTCTGCCTCAGCCTTCCAAGGAGCTGGAACTGCAGGTGTGCACTACCACACCCAGCTAATTTTTTTGATTTATTATAGAGACGAGATCTCGCCAAGTTGCCCGGGTGGGTTTCGAACCCACGGGCTCAGGCAATCCACTCTCCTTGGCCTCCTGGGATTACAGCCTGAGCCACTGAACCCAGCCGTAGTCATTTTCTTATTTAATTTAATTTAACTTAATTTAATGTATCTACCTATCTATCTATTTATCTGTCTTAAAGATGTAGGGTACCATTCTGGGTTAGGTAAACAAATGGTCATTATGCAGGTACCCTTGTTGATGAGGTGTGTCCCCCGCCCCTGGCAGTTTCCCACTACTGCCAATCCCTTTGCTATAGAATTGTGATGATTATTCAAGGTTTTCTTATGAGTGAGAATATGTGGTACTCAGTTCTTTGTTTCTGTGATAGATCACTGAGTATTATAGATTCTAAGTACATCCAAGTTGCTGCGAAGTTCATAATTTTGTGCTTCTTCAATGAACTTTCTTAAAAACTGACATAGTCTGGTATTGCAAAAAAATGGGTTTTGACAGGAATGCAGGAATAGCGCATGTAATGTGGAAAGCACTGGGACATCATTTAAGAAAAGGTTAGAATGAAAGGATGACACTGCATAAGAGGGCACCGGTGAGGTTCAGTTGCCTTCAGGCCACAGATGAGAAAAGGGGTCCAGAAATGTATAATGTCACCCAGCTAGCAAGGGCGGCCAGCTGAATTTGAATACAAGTTTGTTAAGTTCCACAGTTTGGAAGAGAGGTGCTCTGGGAAGTAGGGGAAACAAAACAAAACACAGGAGGAAGGAAGGAAGGAAGGAGGATGCTGGAGCTAAGCTCAGAAACTCTAAAATTGTCCTTAGGTCAAACTGAAGATGGAGGAGGAAACATCTTGATTTTTCCTTCTGCACCTCGCTGTGTCCTTGAGTCCTTTCCCAGAGGCTAGGATAAGAACGTGGTAACAGGAAGATTTGGGACTTTTTATGAGCGAGTCCTCATTAAGACAAAGCATTTGGGGGAGAATCACAGACTAACCCAGGTTTTCTGAAAAGGGAATTTTTTTTTTTTTTGAGTAGGCGTCTCACTCTGTCGCCCAGACTGGAGTGCAGTGGCACGCTCATGGCCACCACAACCTCGACCTGCTCAGAAAATTCTTCCACTCAGCCTTCCACTGGAGCCGTAGGCACACACCACCATGCCTGGCTAATTTTTTTGATTTATTATAGAGACAAGGTCTTGCCAAATTGCCCAGCTGGTCTTGAACCCCTGGGTTCAGGCAATCCTCTCTCCTCGGCTTCCCAAAGTGCTGGGGTTATAGGCGTGAGCCACCACGCCTGGCCAAAAAGGGAAATTTTAAGAAAGTTGACCAAATAAGGTGATTGTGTCTCTTGCCCAAATGATAGTGGGACACTAGGGTAATTATTTGGTTCCCAGGTACATGAGTGGTCTGTTGCGATATTAACTGGAACCATAAAATGGCAACTCTAAAGAACAAGTGCTCATGTGCCCTGCATTTGGACAAGACTATGACTCCGTGACTCAGGTCCAGGCATATGCTGACCACTTGGTTGGGCCTAACACCTGTGTCAGGTATTGGTGGGAACAGAGGAGTAGTGAGACTTGTTTCTTTGAGAGGATGATTTCAGCCATTATGGGAAGTATAAAAAGATCTTGTTTGCATAATTCTAGAAAGAAACAGCTCACACCACTGGGTGGCAGTATGGCGTTCCTCTTTGTTTCTTGTAAATTGCAATACTGCATTTTCCAGACCTAAGGAGCAATATTCTTCCCAGCCAACCCAGCCTAGCTACCTTTCCTTCCTGTCCTGCTCCTGTGTCTTTACCCCTACACATTCTGAGATTCAGCTGTGTGTGTGTGTGTGTGTGGTTGTTATTGGTGGTGATTTAGAAAAGAGGAAGATAAACGTTTAGTATCAATTCCGTCTCCTTTCCTCACATTTATTGTCTTTCTGTATCTCGGAACGACTTACTAAGATCTTTGTTTTGTTAATAGAGATTTGTAATGAATCATTTTTTTAAAAGGGCACAACATTGTGGGGGAAATTCATTTCTAGGCTGAGATGTAAAATATTTCTGCTCGAAATATTCTTTTGGGGGGAAAAAACCCCTAAAAACAGGAAGTGAGGTCTCTTTTGAAAAATGAACTGGTGCTCTTTGTCAACCAAGGGCAAGAGGTATCAGAAGGTGGTGCGAGAAGTTACGCATAGAGCTGCTCTGCCATCTGGTGGACAAAGTGGCACCTGCCGCTTATAAACCGTACTCCAGGGCTCCCAGATTTTTATGAATTATAAAACAGCAGAACAATCACACAAGCAAAAGACAACAACAAAAACCCATAAAAATCCTAAATAAATAAAGCAAATGCATGGTTTTCAACTTTTTATTTCACTAAGTAATATTTTTGAATGCATGCAGGTTTTGTAACACGTTACCTTCTTATCTTTAAAGGCTAACGCTCCCAAAGAAAAAGTGTTTGGAAACTCCCAAAGTGAAAGAGAAAGAGAAAGGAAAGCCTTCTTTTTTTCTTTTTGAGTTGGGATCTCACTCTATTGCCCAGACTGAAGTGCAACGGCATGACCGAGGCTCACCATAGCCTTGGACTCCTAGGCTCAAGCAATCCTCTCTCAGTTTCTCTTGTAGCTGGAGCTACAGGTGCAAGCCACCACACCAGGCTAATTTTTAAAAATTTTTTTGTAGAGATGAGGTCTGGCTAAGTTGCTCAGACTGGTCTTGAACTCAAGTGATTCTCCCGCCCTGGCCACCCAAAGTACTGGGATTACAGGTGAATGACCACGCCTGGCCAGGACAGACTTTTTAATCGAATATTTAGCTTACTGGACTTATTACATTGTGTGTGTGTGTGTGTGTGTGTGTGTGTGTGTGTGTGTGTGTGAGTTGGAGTCTCACTCTGTTGCCCAGACTGGCTGCATTCTCAACCTGCTGGACTCAGGTGATCCTTCTGCCTCAGCCTTCCAAGTAACTGGGACTACAGGTGTGCGCCACCATGCCCGGCTAATTTTTTTGGATTTATTATGGAGATGAGGTCTCACCAAATTGCCCAGGCTGGTCTGGAACGCCTGGGTTCAGTCAACCCTTTCTCCTCTGCCTCCCAAAGTTCTGGTATTACAGGCATGAGCCACCACACCTGGCCTACATCTTTCTGATTTTATCAATGTGTTAAAAAAGGGTGAAAAGTGTACCAAATTTTGATACTGGTCTAAGAACTGAGATTTGAGGACCACTGGTCTAAAACACTTTATTCAAATATTTTATAAATGTATGAGTACTCTGAAATATTTCAGCATAAGGACTTGAAGTTAAACCACCATATGCAAAATGGTCTTTAAGTGCCCATTTTCAGTCAGATATTTTCTTTCAAAAATAGTCATTATTTCAGTTGTTTCTGAGTCTTGAGGATTCCTATAGGCTTCTCACGTAAGTTCCATCTTTCCCTGGTTTGGCAGTAAATTGCCTACTTCTAGTGTTATCTGGTGGTTGCATATTTCTTAGGTTGTCTCTAACTGTTGATTGTACAAATTAAACTTGAGCATACTTATGTGTGTACTTATATACCGGCATGCATTATGTATGTCATGAATCATCCACAAGCTAGAAGTGTAAACATGAAATAAAAATATATAATCAGAGGCTCTCATTTCTCCCCCTGCCTTATGCCCTTAATGCATCTTCAAGTGCACGTTGAAGCTTTCTCCATTCCATCAGTTCCTCTATTTTGTCATTCCTCTGCTCAAAAGTCAAGAATAGTTTACCTATATAGTTCTGATTCCACAACATGGGATTTCCAACCTTCCAGAACTTTCTTCCAGCCTCCTACATAAGGCAAATTCAGCACACTCTGACCTACTCCTGACACATCCTTCTCGTCTCTCCCACAGTCACAGGTTCCTTCTTCAAGCTTCGGTTCAGTTGTTCCCTCCTCTGAGTCCCCAGAAATCTCTCTTGATCTCCCCTTTGAATTCACTACAGTGCTGGAGGAAAAGCAGATTGAAGTAGAGAAGATGAAGACATAATCAGTAGTTGGAAGGGAGTTGATGAAATCATTTCCGTTAGAGTAGAAAATATTTGCATCCTCAGAAACGCCTAGAAAATCAGCAGAAAAATTCCTAGAGCTAATAAGAAAATTTAGTAAGGTGACTGTATTTTAAATAAATAAACATAACATAATGATTTTCCTGTAAAACATAGATTATTTAGAAATAAAATAAAAAAGTAATCCCAACTACAAAATAACTCCCAAAATAAGCTGTCTCAGAATAAAATGAATACCTAATTTCCAAGATCGATTTGAAAACAACTAAAAAAACTTTTACTGAAAGATAAAATTGAGAATGTGAGCTGTAGATCACATTTTTCGGGATTAGAAACCCATCTCAACCGTTTACTAATTAATCTTTTTGTACCTGTTGTTATAATAAAGAATTTGAATGATATTTGTCCCTGGTTCCTGAAAGGGACATTCTATTGGGTTTTCCTGAGAAATAGAAATAAATGCCTTTGCTATTCATGAGCCCTTTGTACCAATGAGATGATTAGATGGGAGCTGGCCAGATCAGAAAGACCAAATATGAGATTAGAAGTTTTTTGTTTTGACTTGGATGATATCTGTCTGACCTCTTCTGGGGAGAGGAGGGAGCTAGATGATCAGTTCAATCACATCACCAATGACTCAGCCAATTACACCTATGCGATGAAACTCCAATAAAAACTCTGGGCACAAAGCTCAGGGAACTTTCTGGTTGGTGAACACATCAATGTGCTGGAAAGTGACACACCCCAATTCCACACAGAGAAGACACAAAAATCTGTGCATTCAGGACCCTCTGAGATCTCTTCATTTGACTTGTCCTGACTTGTATCTTTGTAATAAAAAAGTAATCATAGGTATAGTGTGTTCCTGAGTTTTATGAATGCTTCTAGACATTATCCAATCTGAGAGGTTGTAGGAATCCTTGAATTTGTATCCAATTGGTCAGAAGACTGGGTGGCCTGGGACCCTTGAATCTGTGGCTCATATAAAGTGAAGACAGTATTAGTGGAAACTGTGCCCCTTTACCTGTGGGGTCTGTAATATCTCGGGAAACTTAATGTCAAAATTGGTCATAGTGCTGCAGTGCCTTAGTTTCCTCGTTTGTAAGACAGGGATTAATAATTGTATTTGCCTAATAGAATTGTTGGGACAGGACATTAAATGTACTCCTATGTGCCTAGCTTTGGGAAAACTACATATTGTTTGGATGGCAATTCTTCCAAAATTAACATATAATCAAAATCACAAAGCAGTTATTTTGCACTTCTAAATTTCACCTAAGAGAAAAAAAAACCGGAGAAAATATTAAGGACATTCTGAGAAGTGAAACAATAAAGGGAATTCTCTAGTAGGTAATAAAACATCTAATACAACTGCACTTAAAGCAGTTTGGCACTGGAGCCACAATAGAATATTGGCACAGAACAGAGAGTCCAGAGAAAGCTAAGAGCCTAGGGACTTAGTGCATTTTAATGGGACAGTTTTTCAAATAAACAGGAAAATATATTCAACAAATGATGCTGGGAAAGTTGAATAATGGCTTAGGGTAAGAGTTAATTAATTTTCTTTAATTCATAACACATGCCAACAGAAATCCTGTATTTGTTAAAACATTAAAAGATTAAAAATAGCATTAGAAAATGAGAAGAAAATATAGGCGAATATTTTACTGAAACTGGCAAAAGGTAAGACCCCTTTAATGCTTTATTTTTATTTTTTATTTTTTGAGTTAGATTCTCACTCTGTTGCTCAGTCTGGAGTGCAGTGGCACGCTCATGGCCACGCCAGTGTCAACCTGCTGGGCTCCGGCGATCTTTCCGCCTCAGCCCTCCAAGTAGCTGGAACTACAGGCACATGCCACCATGCCTGGCTAACTTTTTGATATATTGTAGAGATGAGGTCTCGCCAAGTTGCCAGGGCTGGTCTTGAACCTGTAGGCTCAGGCAATCCACTTGCCTTGTCCTCCCAAAGTGCTGGAATTACAGGCTGAGCCTGGCCTGGTAAGACCCCCTTTAAACATAAAAGTAAAGGCAAACCATAAAAACAAACACTGATGGCATCAATCTCAGAAAATTAAAAACTTGTGGGTGTTAAATAGCTAACATTAGAAATGACAAGCTGAGAAACACTTATGATAGGTATCAGAAATATTTTTTAAAAGATAGCAATCAAGATTGGTTATCACAGAGCTCACAGATTGGCATACTTCTTTAAAGGACCAGATAGCATTTAAGGTTTGTGGGGTGTGCACTCTCTGTGATGTCTCCTCAGCTCTGCCGAGGAAACATGAAATTGGTTGTAGACAATACACAAACAGATGGGCCTGATTATGTTCCAGTAAAACTTTATGAACACTCAAATTTGAATTTCATATAGTTTTCATGAGTCACAAGATAGTTTTCTCTTTTTGATTTTTTTTCCCAGCCATTTGAAAATGGAAAAGTCATTCTTTGCTCTGGTAGCAGGCCAGCTTGGCTCCTGGGCCATAGTTTGCTGACCTCTGGTGAAGACACAGATTCTGAAGGGGCTTCAGGCACGACCATGCTTTAGAGGAAGGTGAGTTGCATCTGGCCCACGATGACAACTTGCCAGGAAATAAATCTTGTGGGAATTGGGGACAAAGAGTGGATTGGTATTCGGTAGAGAATGTGGAGCCCCCAGTAAATGCTTTGTGGGAGCGGGTCGTTAGGAGGATGCTGTAACGGCACCAGGCACAGGGCCCTAAGCACCTGCTCCAGAGCAGGAAAGTGGAGATAGATCCCAGAGACAGTGTGGAGATGGGGTCAGAATGAGAGCAGATGGAGAGATTCTGCCTTGTGTGACTGCAAGGGAGCTGTCCCCATGAACAGAAACAGGAGAAAGGGGAGGCAGTGGTGGGAGCAGGTGAAGAGCTCAGTTTTAACTACAAAGTTCCAGAAAAATGCTCATGTGAATATATCCAAGGGAAAACCAGGGCAAAGCCAGAGTAATGATTTCAAGGACACCTCAGGGATGTCTGGAAGAGCCCAGAACTTTGAACAATGCCCAATAATGGATTCAAGAAGACCAAGAGGAAAGATAGGGGCCTAGTTCACAATCTAGTCCTCTGTCTTGGCTCCAACAGAAACTTCAGGAATTTTACATGGATTAAGTCTCATAGGAACATTATGAGAACCAAATAAGATCACATCCGATGAACTATTTTTTACATGGTCACATAATCCTGAAAGATACAATCCCAAATCCCTAATGATCAAAGTTCCCAAAGTCTAAAATTTCTACCATCTAAAATCCCCAAAATCACCATCACAGGATAATTACATCATGTTAGGCAGAACAATGACCTCATCGTTATCTTTATTTGGAAATTAGGTGTGGTTTAAGGAGACGCATAAGGGTGCCAAGTTGACGGGATGGACGTGTGAACTTAATTTTAGGTGTCAAGTTGACTGGATTAAGGAAGACTAGAAACCCGGTACAGAACTATTTGGGGTATATCTATGAGGTTGTAGTCACAGGAGATTAGTGTGTGAGTCTGTGTGGTTAGGTGGAGAGGATCTGCCCTCAAAGTTGGCAGGCACCTTTAACTCAGCCAAAGGCCTGGAGATAATTAATACAGAAGGCAAACAGTTCTCTCCCTGAGAGCTGGGACAGATTTTTCTTGTGCTGCTTTGGACATCAGCACTCCATGTTCACTGGCCTTTGGATTAAGAGATTTACACCCATGGAACCACCGGGGTGCTGAGGCTTTCAGCTTCAGACTGAGAGTCATGTTATTGGCTTTCCTGGTTCTGAGGCCTTTGGACTTGAACTGAGCCACGCTATCAGCATCTCAGGGTCTCCAGTTGGCAGACCGTCTTTCATGAGCCTCTGTAATTGGGTGAGCCAATTTTCCTAGTAAATGCTCTTTTGTATATCTATAGACGTATTCTATTGGTTCTGTTTCTTTGGAGAATTCTGGCTAATAAAAAAATTGGACCAATGGAACAGAATAGAGATTCCAGAAGCAAAACCTCAATTTTTCAACCAACTCATCTTCCACAAAGTCTCCACCACCAACCACTGGGGAATGGAGAACCTATTCAGTAAATGGTGCTGGGAAAACTGGCTGACCACATGCAGTTGAATGAAACATGACCCCTACCTATCATGACACACACAAATCAGCTCTAAATGGATCAAAGACCTAAATGTAAAACCTCAAACTATAAGAACCCTAGAAAATGCAGGAAACACCCTTATGGAAATTGGAATTGGCAACCAACTCCTGATCAAAACCTCAAGTGACTAGGCCATAAGTTTGATGAAAAGCATCAAACTGAAAAGCTTCTGCAAAGCCAAAGAAACCATCAAGAGAGCAGGGAGACAGCCCATGGACTGGAAAAAAAAATATTTGCCAACTGTGTATCTGACAAAGTCCTAACATCTAGGATCTACAAGGAACCCAAACGAAAAGAAAAAACAAACAGCCCCATTACAAAATAGGCAAAAGATATGTATAGGCACTTCTCAAAAGAAGACATACAAGCATCCAACAGATACATGAAAAAATGCTCAGCCTCCCTAGTCATCAAATAAAAAGCAAATTAAAACCACACTGAGATACCACCTAACTCCAGTCAGGGTGGCCGTCATCAGTAACTCAAAAACCAACAGATGCTGGGAAAAGGGAGCATGTTTACACTGTTGGTGGGAGTGTAAACTAGTACAGCCTCTGTGGAAAACAGTTTGGCGATTCCTAAAAGGTCTAAAAATCAGATATTATCCCATAATCCCCCTACTGGGAATATACCTAGAGGAACTCAAATCACTCTATAAAAAAGATACCTGCACACACAGGTTTATTGCAGCATTGTTCACAATAGCAAAAACATGGAACTAATCATGCTGCCCATCGAAAGAGGACTAGATTAAAAAAGTGGCACATATACACTATGGAATATTATACAGTCATAAAGAAGAACAAAATTATGAACTTCAGGCAACTTGGATGGACTTAGAGTCTATAAGACTGAGTGATCTATCACAGAAACAAAGAACTGAGTATCACATGTCCTCACTCATAAGTGGACCTTGAACAATTATTGTAATACTGTAAGAAAAAGATTGTCAGTAGTGGGAAATTGCTGAGGGTGGGGTGGGTTGGTGATGGTGGCAGGATTGGCCATAGGATTCTGCTGGGGGAGAGGGGACACCTCATCAACAAGAGTGTCAGCATAATGAACATTTGTATACTTAACCCTGAATTGTACCCCACATCTTTAAAATTAAAAATAAAAAAAAAATTGGAATTGGGGTATTGAAATTGGAATACTGGTATTCTTTCTTACTGTATTCCTTATAATGGAAAAGAACTATGGAATCGCTCTCTTGCAAAAAGGCTGTGATAAGTTAAGTGTACGATAGCACATACTGCACTTTCAAAATTGTCCACACTATTTTTTATAAACTATATACGATTCATGTTCCTGTTGGATCCAAGAATTCTAGAAATTATCCACTCGTTTATATATTAATGACTGGAAAGAGTGAAGTGCTTTATAAATGCTTGCTTGAAGATTTGGTGACTTTTGCAGAAGAAAAAGGATTTCAATAGAATGCTGAAATCATAATGAAAGATTAGAAATTAGGCACAGTCTAGACTTCTGAGAGTAAATTTCAAGTTGTTACTAATAAAGTGAGTTTTTCCATTCAGCTTAATGCAATTGCCAAAAAATTCAGAAGAGTGGATTGGTCATGCCCTACATTGGCATGTCTTCCAGCTGATGACATTATGACATTCTAGGAGCTTTTTTTTTTTTTTTTTGAGTCAGAGTCTCACTCTGTCACCCAGGCTGGAGTGCAGTGGCATGCTCATGGCCACTGCAGCCTCAACCTGCTGGGCTCAGGTGATCCTTCTGCCTTGGCTTTCCAAGTAGCTGGAATCACAGGTATGCACCACCATGTCCGGCTAATTTTTCTTGATTTATTGTAGAGGCGAGGGCTTGCCAAGTTGCCCAGGTTGGTCTCGAACCCTTGAGCTCTGGCAATCCTCTTGCCTCAGCCTCCTAAAGTGCTGGGATTACAGGCTTGAGCCACTGTGCCCGGCCCAAAGAAGCCAATGAAGTTACTGACTAGTTGAAAAATAGTCAAGTGCATAGTAGGATAAGAAGACTCACAATGGTGCTGCCATTCAGTCACCAGTACTGCTTCTGTCAAATGTGTGTACTGTATATGAACGCATGTGATGTGGAATTATATTTTTAAGACTGTGATCTTTTGGGGTTTCAACATTCAAGATTATGGCAATCAGGATTGTGTCTTTTGGGATTATGATTGACTACTCTGGCTTCTATTATTGAGATTATAGAGTTGAATACATAAGAGGAGACTGTAGAAGTTTATGCCAGGAGAAGGGAATTTCAAGTTCAAGTGGCCTGAATGTAGATTAACAGGTTGTGGCTCCCAACGATGCTTTGGGAATCCTGTTGGGGGTGATGCTTGATGTAACCTCAACAGAAACTAATCATTATGGTGGCATCAGGATCGGGGTCTCACTCTGTCACCCAGGCTGGAGGGGAGTGGCATGGATCATGCTCTTCGCACCCTCAGGTGATCCTTTTGCCTCAGCCTCCCAAGTACCTGGGACTACAGACACACACCACAATGCCTAGCTAATTTAATTTTTATTTGTGTGTGTGTGTGTGTAGAGATGGGCTCTTGCTATGTTGTCTAAACTGGTCTTGAACTCTTGGGCTCAAGTGATCCTCCTGCTTCGGCCTCCCAATTTGCTGGGATTACAGATGTGAGCCACTGGGCCTGGCCACCTTTTAGATTTGTTAATGAAAATGTTTTCTTTTTTCTTGTTCTGAAATATTAATTTGAGATCAAGTAGAGCTCTCCTTGCCCCCATGATAATTCGGTTTCCTTAGAGATGTTAGAAGTAGAAAAAGCCTTGATTGACAGACTGTTGCTAACATTCAGCCTCAGTATCAGGGCTACTGAGGGGTTCCCCCTCATTTCTGGTTCTGTGCTCTATCATACCCATCTCCTACTCCCACCCCCCAGTGCTGAGTTCCAGATTGACCTGGGTTGTTTAAATAGGTTTCTGGAATCTCTAAAAACCTAATATAATTCGGACACAAGTCATTTCAGTACAGCCCACACTACTTAGTATTCTGAGACCCAGAGTGAAAGGTTTCCAAATTACATACTTGTGCCCATTTGATGTACAGACTTGGGTTTTGTTTGTCAGTATAGTTTGTCTTCTATTTTCTTTTTTTTTTTTAATTTTTAATTTTAGAGATGCTGGATACAATTCAGGGTTAAGTATACAAATGTTCATTATGCAGGTCCCTTTGTTGGTGAGGTGTGCTCCCCTCCAGGCAGAATCCGACTACTGCCACTCCCACCCCCCATACCTGGCAATTTCCCCCTATGGACAATCTTTTTCTTATATATTATGACAATTGTTCAAGGTCCACTTATAAGTGAGAACATGTGACACTCAGTTATTTGTTTCTGTGATAGATCACTCAGTATTATAGACTCTAAGTCCATTCAAGTTGCTGTGAAGTTCACTTATGGCTGCATAATATTCCATCACATATGTGTACCACATTAAAAAAAATCTAGTCCTCTTTTGATGGGCAGCATGGTTGGCTCCACGTTTCTGCTATTATAAACAATGCTGTGATAAACCTGTGTGTGCAGGTATCTTTTTCATAGAGTGATTTGAATTGGAGTCTCATTCCATTGCCCAGGCTGGAGTGCAGTGGCATGCTCACGGCCCCCTCAGTGTTGACCTGCTGGGCTTTGGTAATCCTTCTGCCTCAACCTTCCAAGTAGCTGGAATTATAGGTGCGCATTATCATGCCTGGCTAACTTTTTGACTTATTGTAGAGATGAGGCCTCACCAATTTGCCCAGGCTGGTCTTGAACCCCCAGGCTCAGGCAATCCTCTCACCTTGGCCTCCCAAAGTGCTGGGATTACAGGCTTGAACCACCACATCCAGCCAAAGTCTTCTATTTTTTTACAAGTTTTTTTCTTCTGTACTTGTTCTAGGAATTACCATGAGAAGAGTATTAAAATCCCCAACTATGATTGATTACTATTCCATTTCTTATTTCAATTCTATAAAATTTTCCTTCATGCATTTTCAGATTATTTTGCTAGGTACTTATACATTTTAAGATTGTATCTCTTCTTGCTCTATTAATCATTTAAAAAGTCTCTCCATCTTTAGTAACATTTATTATTTTAAAATCTATTTTGTCTGATGATACTAATACAGCCACTTCATCTCTCTTAAACTTATTATTTTTATGGCATATTTTTTCTGTGTTTTTATTTCCAACTTATTTGCATATAGTTGGATATGGCTTTTTTATCTTGAGAGTTTCTGCATTAAGAGTAAAGTGCTTAGTCTGTTCGCACATAATGTACTTGTTATTATGATTAACTTGTCTGATATTTGTTTTCAATTTGTCTGATTTCTTTTTGTTTGTTTGTTTTTTTTCTTCTATTTGGTCTTAAGTGAGCTATTTTTTGTTAAACAAATAGTTTTAGTTATGCAATTGTAAGTCCTCTATTGACTTTTTAGCTACTTCTTTGAATTTTATTTAGTGGTTACTTTAAGGATTAAAATATGCATCTTTAAGGCTCACAGTCTACTTTATATTAATACCACCTGTCTTAGTCTTTTTGGTATTGCTAAGAGAGTATCTGAGGCTTGGTACAAAAGACTTATTTGGCTCACAGTTTTGATAGATGGAAATGCTCAAGATTGGGCACATGCTCCTGGGGGAGGGCCTCAGGTTGCTTCCACTTGGCAGAAGTTGAAGGGGAGCCAGCATGTGCAGAGATTGCGTGGTGAGAGATGAAGCAAGTTGAGGGTTGCCAGGCTCTTCTTAACAAACAACTCTTACAGGAACTGACAAGCAAGCACTCACTCCTGAGTGAGGGCATTCATCTCTTCATAAGGAATCTGCTGCCATGACCCATACATCTCCCATTAGACTCCACCTCCAACATTGGGGATCAAGTTTCAACATGAAATTTAGTAGGGACAAGCAAATCATATCTAAAATATAGCACCAGCTGTCTGAAAAATCTAGAAAATTTTTTATTATTATAACTTCAATGCTTCTTCTTGAGTTATTATTGTCATACATCTACATGTAATACACTCAAAAATACAGCTTTATAAATTTTTTTGCTTTAAACAGTTACATATTTTTAAAATTGGTTGTGATGGTTAATTTTATGTGACAACTTAATTGGACCACAGGGTGCCCAGGTATTTGGCTAAACATTATTTCTGAGTGTGTCTGTGAGGATGTTTCCAATGAAATTAACATTTGAATTAGTAGACATAGTGAAGTAGGTTGTCCTCCTTAATGAGAATGGGCATCTACAAATCTTTAGAGGGTCTAAATGGAATATAAAAAAGGAAGAATTTACTTTCTCAGTCTTATCATTGAGCTGAGATTTTTTTTTTTTGCCCTTAGACTAGGACACACACCAATGGTTCTCCTGGTTCTCAGGCCTTCAGACATGGAATGAATTACACTACCTACTTTCTTGGGGTTCTAGCTTGCAGAAGGCAGATCTTGGGACTTCTCAGCCTACAGAATTGCAAGAACCAATTCCTCATAATAAGTATCTCCCCCAATAATCTCTGACTAAAAAGATATGTATGTAAGCCTGCTAATCTATTTATATCTATCTATCTATCTATCTATCTATATCTATCTATCTGATCTTTTTCTCTGAAGAACCCTAATATACAAGTTAAAAGAGAAAAAGAAGGAATGATCTATATAAAATATCATATTACCTAGCATATATGCCATTTCTTCTGTGCTTTATTTCTTTTTGAGATTCTGAGTTAGCATCTGGTAATACTCCTTTCAGCTTGAAGATATTACTTTAGAACTTCTTATAGTATAGGTATGCTAGCCATGAATTCTCTCCATTATTTATTTATAAATGCCTGTATTTTGCTTTTTCTTTTGAAGAACCATTTCACCTAATGAGGATGCTTGATTGATAATTTCTTTTTCCCCTCAAGTCTTTGAATATGTGCATCCAATGTTTTCAGGCCTCCATTTTTATCTGATAAAAAATCAGCTATTAATCATCATTGTTTCCTTGTATGTGATGTGCATTTCCCCCCTCCCCCCCGCTTTCAAGAGTTTTCTTCATGTTTGGCTTTCAGCAGTTCTACTATGCTTCATCCAGGTATGGTTCTTTTTCAATCCTACTTGGGTGTTGTTGAATTTCTTGGAATTGCCAGTTATTGTTTCTCACCAAATTTGGGGAGTTTTAGACCATCACTTTATTCAATATATTTTCTGCCCTTTCCTTACTATCTCTTCTGTCTGGGAATTCAATTATATATGTATAGGAGTTCTTTTTATTGTCTCACAGATTTCAAAGACCCTGTTCATTTTTCTTCAATCATTTTTTCTCTCTGACCTATTAAGTTACTGATGCTTTCTTCTACCATCTCAGATCTGCTCTTGAGCCTATCTAGTGATTTTTAAAAATGTCATTCTTTATACTTTTCTGCTCGAGAAATTGTTTTAATGCTTTTTAAAGAGTTTAAATTTCTCTGTTGATATTTTTATTTGTTCACTCACTCTTAACATAATTTCATTTCACTCTTTGACCACATTTTTTCTGTAATTCTTTAAACATATTTGTAATATTTGTGTGAAGTCTTCATCATCTAAATCCAACACATATGCCTACATGTAATCAGTTTCTGTTGACCATATATTTTTTCCTGAGTTCAGGCTATACTTTTCTCTACTTTGCATGTCTAATAATTTTTGTTGCTGTTGTTGCTGACAAGTGGACTTTGTAACTAATAGGCTGTAGTGACCTGGGATTCTGTTCAAAGGATTCAAACTTTTTTTAGTTAAGCAATTAGTAACCAACTAATTGCCTGAACTCAACCTTCAAAATCCCTCTTCTCTTGGTGTTCAGCTACTAATGTCTCTGCTCAGTTTTTTTTTCCCCCAGCGTGGCTTTTTATTTTTTATTTTTTTATTTTTTGAGTTGGAGTCTCACTCTGTCGCCCAGACTGGAGTGCAGTGGCCGCTTCCGGCCACCGCAACCTCGACCTGCTGGGCTCCAGCGATCCTTCCGCCTCAGCCTTCCAAGTAGCTGGAATTACAGGCATGCGCTACCGCCCGGCTGATTTTTTGATTTATTGTAGAGATGAGGTCTCGCTGCCCAGGCGGGTCTCGAACCCACGGGCTCAGGCAATCCACTCACCTCAACCTCCCAAAGGCGCGGGATTACAGGCTGAGCCACCGAGCCCGGCTCAGCGTGGCTTTTTAGGTTATTCTTCACCTGCACAGATAAGGGGTCAGCCAGTGATTTGAGCAGGCAGTAAGACTTCTACTCTTTGTTGTCCAAGCTGATTATGATTTGAAGAGTGCATTCAAAGACACAATGTTTACAAGCCTTGCTTACCCTTTTTCTGAGTTCTCTGGTGCTTCTAGAACACATGTATAGCTTAGCCATCAGCCAGGAATGTGTGAAGAGTTTGTCATCATACTCCTTCTATAGCGCTCTGGCTTCTAAAATGTTTCTGCTGGGTATCAGTCTGCTCTGATACCCACCCTAGACTAAAATCTCTTTCTTCCAGCCAGTAAAGGTGTAGGCTTGTATCATCTAAGTTGAAGATAATAAAAGTATCCCTTATCAATAAAGTCATGACTAGGACATTCTACTTAGATGCATTAGAAATTTTTCACGAGTAAACCTTTCTCAAGTTGTTGCCTGCCTTTTGATATTTTCTGGTGACTTGAAATGGTTGATTTCATAATTTTGCCTTGTAATATATCTTTTTTTGCTGAGTGAAATCTGCCAATTTGCTCACATCATTATGCTGAACATAGAGTGCTTGTACATATACATTTTAAAGTTAGTCATTTAATTATTTTTTATTAATGGTACATGAGGCAAGAGTATGTGGCAAAATACAGATATCAACAACTCTGAGGCATTCTGAACAGTTGCAGTCTGAACAAAAATATTGTCTTGATTAATTTTGTAGTTATTTTATTTTTTTTCTATCCCCAAAAGTGACATATGAAATAAGTCGATGCTAAACCTACATACATCTGAAACATTTTTCTTTAAGAAAAAGCCTAGGAATTGCATTAGTATATGGAAAATATCAACTTTAAAGTGTATTTACCTATATATTAAAATAGGGTTGAATTTAAACATCTTGCCCAAGTTCATTTTATTTCTATATCTGGCAACATAATCACTTTGGCTTCCTGATCACCTCGTCACTTTATTTAGTCATTCATCTATATAGGAAATACTGATCAAGTGCTTACTCTGTGTTTGATACTACAATTTTCGAGGAGTACCAAGATGCACACAACACAGCTCCTCTTTTGGGAGCTGATGAGTTAGTAACTGGAGCAGATAAACTGGCTGTTATAAAGTGTATGCACTTAGAACAGAGTGTCATGTAAATGCCCAAGCCCAAAGAGTAGGGAGTCCTAACTTGTCCTGAGTCAGGGGAGGAGGTGACATCTGAAGTGCATCTTGATGTTTCACTTGGTGTTTCAAGTGAAGGAGGGCATTCCCACAAGAGTAAATAGTGTGTGCAGAGACACAAAGGTGTAAATGATGACCATGGCACATTCAGGAAAGGAAAGTCTCTGATTATGACTAAATTGGGGTGTGTGTGTGTGTGTGTGTGTCCTCATACAGCAAGTGAGTGGTGGAAGGTGAACCTGGAAAGGCAATTCAAAGTTAAATGTGAAGGACTTTAGGAAGCGTAGGGCTTCAGAAACCTCTAAAAGTTTTCATTTTGAGCCGGGCTTGGTGGCTCAGCCTGTAATCCCGCGACTTGGGAGGCTGAGGTGAGTGGATTGCCTGAGCCTGCGGGTTCGAGACCCGCCTGGGCAACTTAGTGAGACCTCATCTCTGCAATTAAAAAAAAAAAAAAAAATTAGCCGGGCCTGGTAGCACGTGCCTGTAGTTCAGCTACTTGGAAGGCTGAGGCGGAAGGATCGCCAGAGCTCAGCAGGTTGAGGCTGCGGTGGCCGGGAGTGGCCACTGCACTCCAGTCTGGGAGACAGAGTGAGACTCCAACTCAAAAAAAAAAAAAAAAGTTTTCATGTTGATCACATTTGTTTAATATGTATATGCAGCAACCTGAATCAGGGTATGGGTGTTTGGGACCTGCTGATTAGCTAAGGGAGAAGAGAGAGGAATCACTTGGTAAATTTGCTTATGGCTCAAAAATAATTCTCTAATACTGTTGGAAATGGGCAAGATATTGTATTGTGTGATACTATTTTATTTCTATATAAATATAAAATCTATAAAATAGTACATATTTTGATATATCTCTCATATATAGGAGATTATATGTTATATATATAATATATATATATAAAATATTGCATATTCTCCTGGGGCAGATCGTAAGCCTAAAAAAGGAAGGGTTAGGGAGTCTTCTATTGTTTGTCATCTGCTGTGCTTATATTATCTACTGATAATGAGAGTAACAGAGTAGCCTTGGTACATGTTCAAGCTGACTAGCCATGAGGCAGAGAGCATAAGAACTTATATGAAAAGACTGCAAGCACAGATTCACCTCCAGGTTCAAATTCCCTCTGAATAAGCTAGGCTATTATAGTAAGGAATGGCTCTCAGTGTACAAACCCAGGTGTATAAAGCATATCAAATTTCTTAATTTCCTTGAAATCAAATTGCCTCTGACTCAAACTCTCCAACTTGCTGGCAGGAAATTAAACCTCAGTCATTACTGGAGTTCTTCTCCCCACAAACATACAAAAGGTCCAAAGGTTATCCAGTGCTAACCCACTGGGGAGACGCCTCTGGGTTAGTGATTCCTAGCCACTGTCTGCAGAGTGACTCGAGTCTCCAGGAGTTTGTCGCTTCAGGGCCCTTACTTTATTGTGTCTATACTACTTGAAGAACGTAGGAAACATTTCTAAGACTTTAGATTTCACTGTTTGGGGTGTAACCTCTGTCAGTGTACCACAGGGGAAGCACACTTATAGAGGTGTATTAGTCTGTTTTGCATTGCTATAAAGGAATACCTGAGGCTGAGTAACTTATGAACAACAACAACAGAAGATTCATTTGGCTCACAATTTTGCAAATTGTCCAAGAAGCATGATATTGGCATCTGCTTCTGGTGAGGCATCAGGAAGCTTCCAATCATCACAGAAGGTGAAGGGTGAGCAGGTGTGTTATATAGTGAGAGCGGGAACAAAAGAGAGACGAGAGGTGCCAGGCTCTGTTAAACAATCAATTCTCATGTGAACTAATAAAGTGAGAACTCACTTATTACCATGAGAATGGCACCAAACCATTTATGAGACATCTACCTCCTTGACTCAAACGCCTTCCATTTTCTCCCACCTCCAACATCGAGTATCACCTTTCAACATGAGATTTGGAGGGTTTCACAAACAACTAAATTGTATCAAGAGGCATCCAATACAAAGCTGGAGAATCAGAGAAGATCCATAAAGGATGTGCTCTTTCTGGCAAAGCATTCTGCTTCATATGTTATTTTCCCTTCTTTTTCTCTTGAACCTTCTAATCAACTAACTTTTTCTGCTTTTCTCCTCTCCATCCTGTCAACACCTGATTTTGTCCCTTCTAGAGTGACCTGCTCATTCCTTTCCCTTGCTCTTCACCTTGCTAAATTTTTTTCCTCAAAAATACAAGGAATACCGAAACTATGCAAACAATACAATTACCAATGGTAAAAATGTTATGAAGAAGTTAGAAAGAGGGATATATAAATATTCCTCTAAATATATATATTTATATAATTATAAAAAATATATTTATAGCCGGGCTCTGTGTCTCAGCCTGTAATCCCGCGCCTTTGGGAGGCTGAGGTGAGTGGATTGCCTGAGCCTGCGGGTTCGAGACCCGCCTGGGCAGCGAGATCTCATCTCTACAATAAATCAAAAAATCAGCCGGGCATGGTAGTGCATGCCTGTGATTCCAGCTACTTGGAAGGCTGAGGCGGAAGGATTGCCAGAGCCCAGCAGGTCGAGGCTGCGGTGGCTGGGAGCGGCCACTGCACTCCAGTCTGGGTGACAGAGTGAGATTCCAACTCAAAAAAAAAAAAAAAAAAAAATATATATATATATATATTATATATCTATCTAAATATATATATTTATATCCTCATAAATATATATATTTTTACTGTGAGTGCACTACCTTTTTTCTTTTCTTTTTTTAACTTTTAAATTTTTTATTTTAAAATTGTGGGGTACAATTCAGGGTTAGGTATACAAATATTCATTATGCAGGTACCCTTGTTGATGAGGTGTGTCCCCCCTTCCCTAGGCAGATTCCCACTACTGCCAATCCCATCTCCCTCCCCACCCCACCCCCACAGTTTCTTGCTACTGTCATTCCTTTCCTTACAGTATTATGATACAAGGTCCACTTATGAGTGAGAACATGTGATACTCAGTTATTTTGTTTCTGGGATAGATCACTCAGTATTATAGACTCTAAGTCCTTTCAAGTTGCTGCGATCATGATTTTGTTCTTTATGGTTGAGTAATATTCCATTGTGTATATGTATTACATTTTTTAAAATCCAGTCCTCTTTTGATGGGCAGCATGGTTAGTTCCATGTTCTTGCTATCTAGAGGTAGATTAGGATTCTTACAGAAGAGAGGCAAAGGAAAAGAGGGTGAAAGAAGACTATGGGAAAGGCAGATTTCACTTTTTTATTTACTCTTTCCCTCTTGAAGCTAAGACATTCAAAACCCCAGTGTTTACTTCCATCATGAGATTCAGCAAGATACTCCCTGCCTCTTCACCATGCACGCAGGTGACACTATGGAGTGCAAGAATAATAATGTTTGTTTCATCTCTCTTTCTCCTTTGTTGATTTGCTTTGCCACTGAGTTTTTACAGCTAAATATGTTTTCCACACGTTTTTCCTTCTCTTCTCCTTCTAGCATACCTATAATATAAATATTTGTTTGCTTAGTGGTGCTGCATAAATCCTGTAGGCTTTTTCATTATTTTTAATTCTTTTTTTCTGCTTGTGTTTTTCAGCCCCTCTTTCAATTTCAGAAATTCTTCTGCTTGGTCTAGTTTGTTGATAATGCTCTCAATTATATTTTTATTTCATTCATTGATTTCTGTTTGGTTCTTTTTTCCTTTTTTTGAGTCGAAGTCTCACCATCGCCCAGGCTGGAGTGCAGTGGCATGCTCACGGCCACCACAGCCTCGACCTGCTGAGCTCAGGCAATCCTTTCTGCCTCAGCCTTCCAAGTAGTTGAAACCACAGGCACCCACCACCACATCCGGCTAACTTTTTGACTTATTGTAGAGACGAGGTCTCACCAAGTTGTCCAGGCTGGTCTTGAACACTTGAGCTCAGGCAATCCTCCCACCTCAGCCTCCCAAAGTGCTGGGATTATAGGCGTGAGCCACTGCTCCCAGTCTGGTTCCTTTTTAATGATATCTATTTCTTAGTTGAATTTCTCATTTATATCATGAATTGATTTTCTGATTTTATTGAAGTATTTATCTACATTTCTTACATCTCACTGAGTTTCCTTAAGATCAATATTTTGAATTCCTGTCCGAGCACTTCATAAATTTCCTTTTCTTTGGGACCTGTTACTGGAGAATTATTGTGTTCCTTTGGATATGTCATGTTTCCTTGCTTTTTCATGTTTCTTGGGTCTCTGTGTTGATTTCTGTATATCTGTGGAACAATTACCTCTTCCAATTTTATAGAGTAGTTTTCACAGGAAAATCTTCTAAAAAATAGATGGACCCTGGGGTGTCAGTTCAGTAGGGTGCATTAGCTTTCATTCTGTTGGACATGGTTATGTAACCTTTGTGCAGTTTCCTCAGCTGTAATCCATGTCAGCAATGTCTGCGAGTGCTTCAGTGGTCTAGGCTTTGAGAGTTTGTGGTGGTAGCAATGTGGCTTTGCTGGGGGCAGGGTGCTTGGTTGTTACTCAGGCTGGTCAGCCGACTTGGAGGGTAAACTCACCAGGCCTGTGGCCTCTGGACTACTCCCTAGGCCAAGGGTCAGCATGCATGGTGGGTCAGCTGGCTCAGGGACAGACTTTCCAGGGGCAGGACCTCCAGGCTGGTTCTCAGGCTGAGGGTATGTGCATGCAGCTGGTCCACTGGCCAAGGATTGATTTTCCATCTGTGAAGGACCACCCATTACTGGGGGGAGGGAAGGCTGGGCACCATGTGGGCTCAGGTGCCAGAATCACAGCTGCTTCACTAGGCCTAGGCTCTGAGTAGGAGCGTTGCATCCACCTGTTATTAATGTGACAAAATAATGGCAAAGCCTCACGAATGGAGAAACAGTGGCTACTGGTCCCTGGAGCCGGCCACACTCTAGCAGGGGCTCTTAGTTCAAGACTGTGGAATTCTCTTGTAGTAAGGACTGAAGGTGTCTGTGGTGGTAATGGGGCTGCTGGGAGCTTCCTGCTTACCTTTTCACCATGGAGGGAAGTCACTCTTGGCTCCAAGATGATCCTGGTCGGGGAGAAAGCATGGCTGGGGCAGAGTGCTTTGTTTTCTTTTTTTTTGAGTTGGAGTCTCACTCTGTCGCCCAGACTGGAGTGCAGTGGCCGCTCCCGGCCACCGCAGCCTCGACCTGCTGGGCTCCGGCGATCCTTCCGCCTCAGCCTTCCAAGTAGCTGGAATTACAGGCATGCGCTACCACGCCCGGCTGATTTTTTGATTTATTGTAGAGATGAGGTCTCGCTGCCCAGGCGGGCCTCGAACCCGCGGGCTCAGGCAATTCACTCACCTCAGCCTCCCAAAGACGCGGAATTACAGGCTGAGGCACTGAGCCCGGCTGTGCTTTGTTTCCTTTATGCTGCCAGGATGGTTTCTGTGCTCCACAGAGATCCTGCCACTCCCTTGCTGTTCTCTAGCATTCTCTTTCGGAAACTGCAGCCAAAATGTAGTTGTTGGCATGGTGGCGCACACTTGTAATCCCAGCACTTTGGGAGACAGAGATAAGAGGATTGCCTGAGCCCAGGGTTTCGAGACCAGCCTGGACAACTTGATGAGACCTTGTCTCTACAATAAATCAAAAAATTAGCCAGGAGAGTTGGTGCATATCTGTGGTTCCAGCTACTGGGAAGGCTGAGGCAAAAGGATCACCAGAGCCCAGCAGGTTAAGGCTGCAGTGGCCATGAGTGTGCTGCTGCACTCCAGTCTGGGCGACAGAGTGGGACACTGACTCAAAACAAACAAACAAACAAACAAACAAACAAACCATGTAGGTGTTTATGTATTGTTTGCTTCTTTTTGTTGAGGGGATAAATGCTAGGCATCTCTAGCTAGCCATCTTGCTGTTATCACTTGATCATTATTTAGTTTTCTGACATGCAAATTGTTATTTTCACTTTATAGATGAAAAAATTAAAGTTCGGGAAAGTAAGCAGTCCAAAATTCAGGGCTCTGTCCTCTATGCTAAGGTTTGTAAAATACAAACAATGTACAATTAATAAATGTCATTTCAAAATAACATATTTGTTGTTGCTGTTTTCATTTGAAGCAAAATGAATGCACTGTTATAAGTTTTGAAGTCTGTCACTGATATTGTGATTGGTTGAGGTTTTTTTTTTCCTTGACTGCCTAATAAGCTGACTGGCTCACTTAATTAACAAAATATGCCCCATGAAAGGTGAATATGCCCCATTAAATGCAAGTTGATGAGTAATGTACTTGAATAATGGAGAGATGATTGAAAACTTGTATATGAATAAATCTATAGAAGTATGGTATATGTCAGCATTTCCCAAGCTGCTTCTATCAAGCCCTTCATTTGGGAAATAGTTAGAAATAAGAAATCTTAGTCTACTGAATCAGAGTCTGCATTTTAGGAATAACTCTAGATGACTCATATGCATATTAATGTTTAAGAAACATTGCTCAAAATACAGGTTTTCTAAGAGAAAATAATAGGGTTTTCTGTGGATTGAGGGCACCGTTGTCAAACAAGCTTGAGAACAGCTGCACTTAGCAGGTGAATTTAAACAAAGTCAAACAGGTATTCTAACCTCCATTGCAAAGCTCTGGTAGGAGGATATGGTAGGAACAGTGTTTCTCAAATTTAAGGTCCATTTTAGGTCTAAGACTATGGTTCTCTAACCTATACGATAAATATCCTCAGAAACATGCCCATCTTTCCAATACTTCCTCCATCCTTTGTCTTGATAGACACTAGAGTATAATTATATGTGTGTGTGTGTGTATATATATATTCCATTATATATATATTCCATTAAGGTACTGGGTAAAACGCTGAGCAGAGTTAAGCTCATTTATCTTATGAAGGAGTTATCAATACTGCTGTTTTACAGGTATATTAACTGAGGCACAAATATATATATATACATATATATATATATTTTTTTGAGTCAGTCTCTGTTACCAAGGCTGGATGCAGTGGCACGCTCATGGCCACCGCAGCCTTGACCTGCTGGGCTCAGGTGATCCTTCTGCCTCAGTCTTCCATGTAGCAGGAACTACAGGCAAGCACTACCATGCCCGGCTTATAGTTTTTGATTTATTGTAGAGACGAGATCTCACCAAGTCGCCTCAGCCTCCCAAAGCGCTGGGATTACAGGCTTGAACCACTGCGCCCAGCCTACAAAGATGTTAATTAACAGATTCAAGGTCATGTAGCTCGTAACTGGAGCTATAGCGACTGTGCTCTGCGGCTGTTCTACGGGCTTGTTCAGGCCTGTGTGGCTTCAAAGCCTGTGGTATGTGAAGGCTTGTGAAGAAAAAGAAACAACAAACACAAGCATTTGAAAAGATTTAAAAGCACTTGGTTTTTATTTAGTGTTTAAATAATATTTTTAAAATCATGTTTATGTTTTGAATAGTTCATGCACTCACATGGTTTCAGACTCAAAACACAGAAAGAAGTATTTGGTGCAAAGTGTTTCTCTTCCTCCACCCAGTTCCCTTCTGGAAGCAAATGCTATCATCAGTCTCTTGTGTAGTTTTTCACACACATTTTAGCAAATACCTACCTGTATTTTTAAAAATATATTCTCCTTTCCTACCTTTTTCAAACAAATGGTGGAAGACTAAATGTTTCATATTTTGTGTGTGTTTGTTAACTATATATACACACATACACACATATAGTTAATGAACACACAAAAAATGTGAAATATTTATAGTCTTCCACCATTTATATGCCCACGTGTGTGTATGTGCAATGTGTGTGTGTGTGTGTTGGAGTCAGAATCTGTCTCCCAGGCTGGAGTTTAGTGGCAAGATCACAATGTTCATGGCTCACAGCAGCCTCGACCTCCTGCGCTCAGGTAATCCTTCCACCTCAGCATCCTGAGTAGCTGAGACTGTAGGTACAGTGAATTTTTTTTACTTTTTGCAGAGACGAGATTTTACTATGCTGCCCAGGTTGGTCTTAAACTACTGGGCTCAAGCAACCTGCCCATCTCAGCCTCCCAAAGTGCTGGGTTTACAGGTTTGAACCACCATGCCTAGCCTAACAATATATTTTGAAACACATTCCACATCAATACACAAAGGACTTACTTATTCTTTGATAGATGCTTTCTAGTCTATTGGATGCATAAACAATAATTTAATCAGTTTCTTATTGCGGGACTGGTTGTTTGCAATATTTTCTATTCCAAGCACTACCAAACCCATTTCTCAGCCTCCCAAAGTGCTGGGTTTACAGGTGTGAACCACCATGCCTAGCCTAACAATATATTTTGAAACACATTCCACATCAATACACAAAGGACTTACTTATTCTTTGATAGATGCTTTCTAGTCTATTGGATGCATAAACAATAATTTAATCAGTATTCTTATTGCTGGACTGGTTGTTTGCAATATTTTGCTATTCCAAGCACTACCGAAACCTTTCATTTTCATCATTTTGCATGTTCACAAGTAAACATGTAGAATAAACTATAGTCTTCAGGTGCATTTTTAAGTTTTCATCAGAGATTGTAAGTAATTTTTGTTTCTCAGGTATTAGAGTTATGTTCATAGGTATTTTTACTTTCCATTTCTACTATTTTGCTATATCTTCTAATACTTGTAATTTTTAAAACGATTTTAAAAAAATTTTATGGGCGTGATGGCTCATGCCTATAATCCCGCACTTTGGGAGGCCGAGGTGAGAGGACTGTTTGAGACCAGACTGGGCAATTTGGCGAGACCTCATCTCGACAATAAATCAAAAAATTATGTGGGTGTGGTGGCACATGTCTGTAGTTCCAGCTACTAGGAAGGCTGAGGTGGAAGGATCGCCCGAGCCCAGCAGGTTGAGGCTGTGGTGGCCGTGAGCATGCCACAGCACCCCAGCCTGGGCGACAGAGAGAGACTCGACTCAAAAAAAAAATTTTTTTTAAATCCAAGGAGTACATGTGCAGATTTTTATGTAAGTATATTGCATGAGGTGAGGTTTAGGCTTCTATTAAGTCTGTCCTCCTGGTGGTGGACATGGTACCCGATGGGGGGGTTTTCAGTCTTACCGTCCTCCCCCCGTTAGTAGTCTCCAGTATCAATGTTTGTAATTTTGAGTGTTATTTATTTCTGCATTTCAATTCTGTACCCATTCAGCTTTCTAAATTTTCTTATTATTTGTTATATAGTTTTCCAGTTAATTCTTCTCTCTGGTTTTTATTTTTTATTAATTATTATTATTATTCAGAAATGGGAACTGACTCTGTCACCCAGGTTGGGGTGCAGTGTCAATCAAAGCTCACTGCTGTCTTGAATTCCTGGGCTCAAGTGATTCTCCTGCTTCATCTTCCTCAATAGCTGGGACTACAGGCACATGCCACCATATCTGGCTAGTTAAGTTTAAAAAAAAATTTTTTTAGCCGGGCTCGGTGGCTCAGCCTGTAATCCCGCACTTTGGGAAGCCTAGGCGAGTGAATTGACTGAGCCCGTGGGTTTGAGACATGGCTGGGCAACTTGGCGAGACCTCATCTCTACAATACATCAGAAAAATCAGCCGGGCGTGGTAGCGCGTGCATGTAGTTCCAGCTACTTGAAAGGCTGAGGCGAAAGGATCGCCTGCCCGGCAGGTTGAGGCTGCAGTGGCCGGGAGCGGTCACTGCACTCCAGTTTGGGTGACGGACTGAGACTCCAACTCAAAAAAAAAGAAAAGAAACTTTTTTATTTTGTAGAGAGGAGGTCTCACTATCTTACTCAGGCTGGTCTCAAACTCCTGGCCTCAAGTGATCTTCCTGCTTTGGTCCCCCAAAGTGTGCTAGGATTGCAGATGTGAGCCACTGTACCTGATCTCTTGTTGGCTTCTCTCTCTTTCTCTCTCTCTCTCTCTCTATATATATATATAAATTTGTGTGTGTGTGTGTGTGTGCATATATAATGCTAATTGCAAACAATAGTTATTTTATCTCTTCTTAGTATCTCTTTCTTAATTAGTATTGGCCAGAAATTCTAAAACAAGGGCTAGTCAATGACAGCTCATGGGTCAAATCCAGCCTGCCACTTATTTTTGTAAATAAAATTCTATGGTTCATAACCACACCTATTCATTTTTGCATTATCAATGGTTTTTGCACTATAGTTAAGTAGTTATGACAGGGGCGATATGGACCACAAAGCCTTAAATAGCTGCTAACCAGCCCTTTACAGAAAACGTATGTCCATCCTGATCTTCAATAACATCAAATACTAAAATATAATTAATAATGGACATTCTTATTTTGTTTCTGACTTTAACTGGAATGCTTCTGGCATCTTCTCATTTATAGTGCCACAGTGGTTTTTAAAACATATTTGTAAATTTTTGGTGATCTCTTTTTAAGACATGGAATCTATGCATCCTCCCAAAGAACTTGGATAGGTCTCTATGACTGTCTCAAGAAACATAATGCACAAAATAGGCTTTGTTGGCTTTCTTGGTAAGGTTAGGAAAGGCTATGCCAATTTCTCTCTGCTGGGTCACTTGCTTTGGGCAACTTCAGCTACCATTAAACAAAAAAAACAACTAGTTCCTGTGAGGTCTTTACCTGTAGGTCTCAGGTAGAGAGAGATACCCAAGGTTCCACAGCTGTCTCAGTCTTTGCAGCCTGGGCACCAGACATTGAAGTGAAAATACCTCGAAGATGACCCTGGCTCCACTCTGACAATAACGCTGACAGATCTTGGAAAGAGTTACCTAACAAAGCCTAGGCAACCTCTAGATTTGTAAGATAAATGAACAATTGTTATTGTTTTAAAAACACTTTTTTTTAGTGTGTCTGTTACACAGCAATAACTAAATGGAACACTGACTTTTTAATAGAGTTAGATGTACCTTTATCATGTTAAGGAAGACTCCCTGTATTCTTAATAAGTTTTTACAACTTAAAAATGAATATTTTATTTTAGCTAATTACTTTTAAGCAGCAGTGAAGACCTATGGTTTTTCTTCTGAAAGCTATAGTCATGATAAATTATACTAGTAGATTCCTAATGCCGAGCTATCCTTACATTCCTAATATAAAACCCACTTGATCATAATATATTATATTTTATATGCTACTGAGTTCTGTTTGTTACTATTTTATTGAGGATTATTTCCACTGAAATTCATAAGTGAAGTTACACTGTGGTTTACCTATTTTTGTGCTTTTTTTTGAAGTCAGAGTCTCACTCTGTTGCCCAGGTTGGAGAGCAGTGGCACACTCATGGCCACCCCAGCATTGACACACTGGGTTCAGACGATCCTTCTGCCTCAGGCTTCCAAGTAGTTGGAACTACAGGCATGTGCTAACGTGCCTGGCTAATTTTTTTTTTTTTTAATTGTAGAGACAAGGTCTCACCAAATTGCCCAGGCTGGTCTTGAATCCCTGGGATCAGGCAGTCCTCTCACCTTGGCCTCCCAAAGTGCTGGAATTACAGGCTTGAGTCACTACGCCAGGCCTTTTGTGCTGTTTTTATTGGATTTTGATTTCAGAAGGAGAGGGCCTAGGTTTTAAGAAGTCTGATGCTTATACAATTTGAGAGGCATGCTAAAAAAAAAAGGAAATATTATAGATATAAATTCTTGGCAAGGGCTTTGGAAGAGACCCTTGCTAATGAGGGATTGTGAAATTTAAGCTACTTTAGCTTTATTTTATATCTATTGCCAGGTGTCAGTGTTATTTTTACTTAATAAAAATTTTTGGAAACATGTCTTTTTTATTGGAGCAGTATAAATAATGTTTCAAATAACAGCAACAACAGCAAAAAACCCAAATCACTCAATGTCATCATTGTACATAATAAATTTTACTTTTCAGTGTCTTATTATAGCTCTGTCTTCACAGATGCATTTTTCAAAACTAGCTCATTCATTTACTTCTGAATAACTACCACGTTAAAGACATTGTACCAGGTACTATGGACTTAGTGGTAAAAGACAGAATACCTATTTCACAAGATAGAGGCAGTGACAGGCAGACACACACACCATTGTAATACAATGGAATGAGTGCTGTCTTCTAGTAAGGTGGAAGGTACAACAGAGGTACATAAAAGTGGCATCTACCACAGACTGGAGGGGTTGTGGGGGAGAAGGAGACTTCAAAGAAGGCTGTCAGAGGGCAGCATTTAAGTTAAATCAAGGTGATGAAATACTTCCTTATTTTGCTTTTTCTACTTAGCTAAAAGTCTTAGCGGACTCTGATAACACTTTAGTGACACTAAAAGTCCTTCCAGAAGACTTGATCGGTTAATTGGTAGGAGATCTAGGAACTATCTAGCTGAAATATGAGCTGGGTTCAGAGGCAGGTGATCAGTCAACAGGTTCACTCAATGTCATGGACAAGTTGAGACCCAAGCTGGAAATCAGAGCCAGAAATATGGGAAGGATGTGGGACACCAAGATCACATATTTCTACTGTAGGTCTGCTTTGTTTTCCACAATTAGGGTGATATCTTTTGTTTTGGGCAAAAGGTATAGTAGGGATTGAAATTTCATCTTGCCAAAATTCTCACTTGGGAGAGGTTTCTCTGAGGCTCTGTGAGGTCTTCACCGAATACCTGTGTTTCCTAGGATGCTTCCAGGGTTCCTGAGGACCTAATGTTGGCTCCTCCTGTTACTTTTCTGTTCTGGGATTCCCTCATACTGACTTGCTTGGAAGCTTTAATATGAAGCAGAGGATTTTGGATAAAAAGCTCTGGGCCCACCTAAGTGTCACTTAAAATAAGATGCAGTTTCCAGGTTGTGGACGGTGGCTCATACCTGTAATCCCAGCACTTTGGGAGGCTGAGGCGAGAGGATTGCCTGAGTCTAGGGGTTTGAGACCAGCCTGGGCAACTTGGTGAGACCTTGTCTCTACAATATATCAAGAAAGTTATCCAGGTGTGGTGGTGCACGACTGTAGTTCCAGCTACTTGGAAGGGTGAGGTGGAAGGATCACCTGAGCCCAGCAGGTCGAGGCTGTGGTGGCTGTGAGCATGCCACTGCACCCCAGCCTGGGTGATAGAGTGAGACTCCGACTCAAAAAAAAAAAAGGTGCAGTTTCCTCATTGGCAAAATTCATACAATCACAGAATGATTGTTAAGGATCAGATAAGAGTATGTTAGTAGTTTTATAATTTCTAAAATACTATGTAGATACCTCTTATTCTTAGGGTTTAGAGACTCTTAGTTTTGGAGATTGGAGAAGGCTAATCTCTTGATTTAGAAATGTTCTGGAAATGATATCAAGCTTATCAGGACACATGGCCTCCACCAACTGCCCAAAGTAAATATGCCTAAAGTTTTCCCTTTATCTAGTCTCGAAAGCACTTAGGGAATGGGCTAAAACACAGAGGGGTAGAGACAGAAGCAATTCTCACCATGCCTTGGACCAGGTACATGCTTTGTGTTTTAGCAGATTTGTCTAGTGACAGGCCAGTAGGATGGCTTCCTCTCAGTGGCATTCAGAAAAGCAGAAACCACAGGAATAGTGCGAAAGGCAGTTTCTAGGCAGGGGTCAGGAATCAGATCATGACATAAGTGTGGGTGGGCTAATTCTGAGGCCAAATAAATGTCTAGGGGTCATCTAGAAACTTCATTTCCAGTTTTTCCCAGATTGGTTTTAGAAACCAAGGCATTTGGCTTTGACACAGTACTACACATTATTGGTATAATAATGATCCCAACTGTAATCCTTCCTATCTGCAAAGTACTTTAAAGTTACTAAATATTATCCAAATTATTATAGTAGTATTATGTGAGATAGACAAGACATTTGATGCCCAATGAGTAGATAACGGCTAAGTGGTACGCCTGAGGAGAGGAGGAACCATATGCCAGGCACTGTACTAGGCCCGTAGGATACATTATGTCATTTAATCCTCTCAGTAACTCCATGAGAGGGGAATTTCATCATGGCTTAATAGTTGAGAAAAAGGGAGAGTGACTAGAAAGTCAAATAAAGCCACATAGCTGTCTCAAGCAAGTGGCAAATCAGTGATTGCAATGCAGGTCAGTCTACTAACCCCAAGTCCACCTTCCTCCTCCTCCTCCTCCTCCTCCTCCTCCTCCTCCTCAGAAAGAGAGAGAGAGAGAGAGAGAGAGAGAGAGAGAGAGAGAGGAAAGAAAGAAAGAAAGAAAGAAAAAGAAAAGAAACTCTGTTTTACCCTGTCTTACCTCCAATTGTTTCCAAATGGAAGCATATGGTTGGACTGGTTGTTGAGTCTGAAATAAATAGCCCTTTTTAGACTGTTGAGACAGCCAAATGCTTTCAATATGCTTCCAAGGTTGGTGACTGGGTCTGAATAGAAGCCAGATGTTCTGGATTCCAGAGCTATTTCCTAGTTGTGTGCTCCCTGCAACCCCCAACTCCCTCCCCCTTTAATGGAGGAAGGGAAGGTGAGACCAGACTGGCTGATTTTGCTTTTTCATATCTTTTCTTTGGAAGGAGGAGGTGAGAGAGCAGTTGAGGTCGCAGTTGAGCTGGAGCAGACTGTGGGCTTGGGGTGGGATGCGGACTGGAAGAAAAATAGTCACAAAGAATGTGCAATTGCATATGCCAGGCCTTTAGAATCCCTTTGCCGCCTGACCTTTCTGTTCTCCTTCACAGTTGACAGCCCAGTCTCGGCTTCCCGCTAGGAGGAAGTGCCCTGCAGTTAGTCTGTTGATTACTAAAACAGAACCATCATAGCACTTGTCAGCTCTGCTTCCTCCATGCACTTTGGCAGATTTTTTTTTTCAATTTCTTGTTTTATTACTGTTTGTCAGACTGGGGAGTCTTTGAAGTTCTTTACAGATCTGACTTTTATCAGAGCATGTAGGAGTTGGGGGTGGGAAATGGGGTGGATGCAACCCATCAAAATATTCTATTCTGCACCCAGCGAACTCACCCCCACTCCGTCTTTGTCTGAAAAGCTTTTTGACATGGTGTTTCTATACGTGGCCTGCCTTCCAGATTGAGAGAGTGACATCTATTGTCGTAATATAGGGAGGAAATTATGATTACTTAATGATAGCATGTCTCAACTTGTCGTTTCTTTATTTTTCTTTTAAATACTTGCTGTCACAGCAACACACAATTGGCCTTCAATCCTGGGGCTGAGGCTGGAACCTCATGTGGGACAAAGTGGTGCAAGGATGACTTGGGTAAAACTGGGGAAAATAAAAGTGAACACACAAATATTTCTGCATGCTTAGCTTGGCTATCTCCTCCTCCTACCATGATGTGAAGCAGAGGCCTTTTAGCCATGTCATCCTGCATGTTGTACAGGATGCACAAGCACCAAAGCCAGCTTAAGCATGTCAAATGTGTCCTTAGTCTCCAAGATTCTAACAATCTTTCCTTGTCTAGTTTGCTTGTAGAATCTGGAGGACGTTGTTCGTGGGAATAGTAAGTGTAGGTAAGAATGGGTCAGATTTTTACTGCTTCAAGTCAACTTGTTCATTCTCTGTTACCACTTAGTTTTCTGACAACAGAGACGACAAAATCATTTCAATCCGGTTTAATAATCAAACGCTGATTTCTTTTGTTCAAATAATGAAATACAAAATACTAATTCCAACAAGTAACATCTTTCTCAATCTAGCTAAAACCCACCCAAATCCATCTCTTTGCATCCTCTGCCCTGGCCAGGTGACTTTTTTGTTTCCTTAAACAAATAATTGTAATCATGGAACATTTCAAACATAGGAGACAACCAGAAAACATATAGACACTTGTAAACTCATCATATAACTACTTGTCAAGTGAGTGTAAAAAGCAAGTTGAAGAATATGTACAATCATATTTAAATCATTATTTAATATTAAATGTTTAAAGCACCCAAAGCTTCTTTTGTCTCCACCTGGCAAGCATCTATATTCTTTTTTTTTTTTTTTCATTTTAGAAGGTAAGATTTATTGAGAGGACAGAAAAGCTCCCATGGGGGAGGGGACCCGAGGGGGTTGTCCTATCTAATATTCTTTATGACTCAGTTCAAATATCACCTCCATCTCAAGTCCCTTGCTCAGAAGAATTACTGTTTCTCCTCTGTGACTTCCAGCCACTCATTTATACAGGTTTCCATTTTATGTTAATACTTCCGTATTATAATTTCTATTTTCATGTTTGTTGCCCCTACTACTTAACTTAAGACTGACTTAAGTCAGTCCTTAAGGACAGTGACTGAGTAGCGTTTTTCTTTGTGCACTAGGGACATAAAACCATGATAATAGTCTTATGACAGTTTAGTTAGATGAATATATCATTATATGACACACAAACATGGTCTAAGTATAAGCACAATAAAGAACAATTTAAAGTTTGTTTCCTAATCTTAATAACAACGGCGATTTTCTTTTTACTGTTTACAAAGTGCTTTCAAAGACACTAATTCTATTTTGTCTCATTATAATTTTTAAAGTACGTACTACAAACGCCATTGCCATTAAATAAAAAAAAAGAAACTATGATTTAGAGAAGTTTAATGACTTGCTAATTGTCACATAGCTCACAGGTAATGAAGCTGTCTCAGTGAAATGAAATGATCCTTTATTATGACTTTCTGAACTGGTGTTAACTCCACAAATCAGTTCCTTCTTTTCTTTCTCCCTTCCTTCTTCCTAACTTCCTCCTTCTTTCTCTTCATTTTTTTGGTTTGTTTGTATAACAAATATTAATTGAACGCCATCAGTATGCACCGTATCAGCCTCTGGTGATAAAATCATTAAGTAAAATTCATCCTGGTTGTGGTCCCTACGGAGATAACAGTCATCTGGAGAACTTGAAATCCTTCTAAACAATACATAGCATGCAGGCTGGTAAATGTTTGGTAACTTCTTGCAAGACTGTGTTAGGCTAGAATAGTAGTAGTAAGATGAAATGTTTCCTGGTGCTTTGACAGAGTTCTGAGCACTTTGAGATTTTTCTGAAGTTAATTGGGGGGGGGATTAATTCACTTTGTTTAGCTCTTAAGAGCTCTTCTCTCTGTAGTGAATTGCTTAATGGTAGAGGCTTTGATGCTGGCAGGTACTTTTAGTGGAATATGACTGCTATTGCCCTCTCTTACAACCTGCTCTGTTGTGTGGGCTGAAACCAATTAGACCTAAATTAATTAGCAAGAAAATGATGGGCCCACTTGCTGAGCCATTCACAATACCATGTGAAGAAAGAAGAACAGTGTTTGAAGGATGCTGTGAGTTTCTGCTCAAGCCTTAATGATTGAAGTATTTCCAAATATGGAAGTAAATTCAAGCCATTGTTGGATTAAGTGGTCCACTTCTTTTAACCCATGAAAGTCCTTTATTCAAAGGTAAGTTAGAACTTCTTATGGGTCCTAGGACCTGTGATAACCTCTGGGATACATTTAGATAATATGAGGAATCATGTAATTTGATCTTTAAGGTCCAAATCAGCTGAGGAAATTGAGGGCTGAAAACCACACAAGGACCAATATCCCACTTCATGAGTGGCAGGTGAGGAGGCTTCCTTCTGAAGTACAAACTCAGCTTGTCTTATTCTTAGTCTTCTTTGCTAACACTTCTTCCTCTGCCTATTTCTTAAATGAGAGTATTTGTGGGGCTTTGATCTCAACTAACTCCAGGGTCATCTCATTTCCCCCGACGTTCAGCACCACCTTTGTGTGGACTACTTCCCGACTACCCAGATAGATGGCCACTATCTGTATGTTCTTTTGAGCCCCTACTGCCCACAATCCTTTTCCTGGACATCCCACCAACACCTTAAACAATTATTTCAGAGCATAACTTTCTCCTTCTTCTGATCAGCCAACTGGTCACTGAAGCTAGAAATCTGGGAGTTATTCTTGATCCCTTTCTCTTTCTCATTCCTCTTATCCAAGATATTGACAGGTGCTGTATGTTTTATATCCAAAGTATAATTTCCAAATTCAACTTGAATACTTCTTTTCAATTCTTTCTTATCCCAGGCTCCTGATCTTCTTGCCCCCTGGCTTATTCTTCTGATCACCTTTGATGGCTCCCAATCCTTGGTCATCCTTAAATGTTCATATTCCTAGGCTTTTGCTGCCAGGATCCTTCTCTTTGAACAACAGACTGTACAAAGAGTGATCTCATCCACTTCAAGATTTCAACTACTGCTTTTTTTGCTGATAGCTCTCAAATGTATGTTTCTAGCTACAAAACTCTCACTTGAGGTCCAGATTCGCATATCCAGCAACTAGCTGGGCATCTCCATGTTGTTTATGAACAAGCTCATTATTTTCCTCTTTAAACCTGCTCTCCTACTGTGAATAAGTTCCCCATCCAGTTGGTTGTGCAAATTAGAAATCTAAGTGCCATTATTAACTCCTCACCCTCACTTCCCTTTTATCTTTTGTTATTATGTCCAAGTGCAGATGATTCCAAATTTTAAAATTCTCTCAAACCTATCCACTTTTCTTCATTCCCATTGCTACTGTCTTAGTAGAGGGCAACACCATCTGTTCTCTGAATTATTACAAAAGCCTCTTCCATGGTGATCTTGCATATTATCTTGTAATCTTCTAATCCAGATTCCACATGGCCAGATTGATCTTTTAAAAGTGGTGGCTGGTTAATGCCACTCTCAAACTTTAAAAAGGTTGTGGTTCTGCAAAGCTCTAAGGATCAAGTCTAACTCTTAACTTTGACTTTGCAAGATTCTTCAAGATTCTGGCCTTCTAATGATCTGACCTCATCTCTTGCTATTTCACTATTGGAACTCTATGCTCTGGCTACACTGAACTTACTTTTCTGAACCTGCAGCGTTTCTACTTGTCTGTGGTTGCAGATACTTCTCATGCCTGCTGATCTTTCAGCTCTTGTCTTAGATGACACTTCATGGTACATAAGGAAGCCTTCATAGCACTATCATTACGTGTGCAAATGACAATTACTTGTCGGTCTTCCTCATTAGACTAGAGGCTCCTTGAATGCAGAGACTGTCTTATTCATTGCTGTGTCTCCAGTTAGAGAAGATGCTCCATTGATAGCTGATGATTTTGAATCTAAACGATGTCCTCTTATATGTGCGCCTCTCCTTTGCCTTGACCTTCTATAACTTGTATTCCACACTGCTCCAGGATGATTATTTACAAATGCAAATCAGACCATGCTGCTCTTGATAAATCTTTCAGCAGCTCCCCACTGCTGCTGGAGGGAATGTGGGCTGTGCTTTTTGTCATGGGCACAGGAATGGGCATGTTAACCAATGAAAGTTTTGTTGGGGTTTTTGGGAAGGTGACTCTTCCCCGATCTTGCTATTGTGTGAAGCCCAGGACTGAGGACAAACAATAGAAGGTGGAATCCAGATAGGAAAGAACCTGAATCCTGATTACTTTAATTGATCTGTGACCCCAGTAATGCCTGAAGTCGGCCTTACTCTGTGATTTTTAACGTGTAAGCGAATATGCTTCCTTGCTTGCTTAAGCCAGATGGTTCAAGATTTCTGTTATTACATTTATTTATGCATTTGTTTATATATTCATGACTCATTAATTATTTAATACATACATAAAAACAAATACTCACTGAGCTTCTGAGTTGTTCCAAACACTGCTATAGATGTTAGAGAGATAGCAGTAAACAACATAAAGTCTTTGTTTTCAAAGAGGTATCAAAAGAGACCTCGTTAATTTAGACCTTACAAAAGAACACCATAGCATCCATAATCTATCTTATGCCTATCTCCTCAGCAGAAGCTAAACTCAGTCTTGACCATCCTGAATATGAAGTACCCATGTGCCTTACAATAACCCATAGTCTTCCATCTCTGAAATCATAAACTATTTATTTATTTATTTATTTATAGGTGTCTTACTCTGTTGCCCAGGCTGGAGTGCAGTAACATGTTCACAGCCACTGCAGCCTTGATCTGCTGGACTCAGGTGATTCTTCTGCTTCAGCCTTCCAAGTAGCTGGAACCACAGGCACACACCATGCCTGGCTAATTTTTTTTATTTATTGTAGAGATGAGGTCTCAACAAGTTGTCTAGGCTGGTCTCGAACCCCTGGGTTCAGGCAATCCTCTCACATTGGCCTCCCAAAGTGCTGAGATTACAGGTATGAGCTACTGTGCCTGGCTGAAATCATAAACATTAACAATCCACTCTCTAACCCCAGTCTTATGTGGTTTCACCTCTTGGCGCCTTCATCCTCCTCCCTATCAAAAATAATTTATCTTCTTTTTAATCATTTCATCACACATATCTTGCCATCCTGGCTCAATTTTCCTCTGAGAGATCTACCTAGACCTTCAGTGCTTCTCTTCAGTCATTCTTCCAATTACCTCAACTCCTCTGCCATATTAATGTCCCTCTGTCCTGCCCTCAAAAAACCTTAATGCTATGTCAACATGACCATCCGCCATCTGTGATCTATACTTGTTTTTCAGAGCAAAACTCAGGAAAAACACAGAACATGAAGATCAGTGGCATGGTAAATTAATATCTCCAAACTCTGTTGGGTCTTCAGTGTTGTCCAGAATCTTTCTGTGTATTTCTAGTCAACAACTTCCTGCATTTCATTTTAATGGTTATTTTAATCCATTGCTTTTCTACACAAAACTCTTACATGATTATCTAACTCTAGCCCTAACTCATTAATTATTTAATACATACACGTTGAGAAATTGCTATATAGTAGGAACTATGCTGGGTATTTGAGTCACAGTGATGCATAAGGGCACAAGTGACTCCAAATGTGGTGAGGAATATAAAAGGGAAGGAAGTGACAGCGTGCTGAGGCAGACATAAACTATTTGAAGGGAGGATCCAGAAAGCTTTCCTGGGGAAGTGACATTAAATGGCAAAGGAATATTCTGGACAATAGGAACAACATGTGAAAAGACCCTGAGATGAGCCATTGGTAACAATCCAGTATGGCTGGAACACAGAACTCAAAGGGAAAGTGGCAGGAGGCAATGCTGGAGGTCATTCCTTCCTTTACTCATTGATTATAATATTCACCCAGATATTCATTGAGATCTTGTAACACTAATCTTTGGGCTAGGGATCTGGGAGTTATAGTGAATGCTGTCAATGGTATTCTCTTATTCTCTTGCATCTACTTTTTCTATACATTCTGGCCCAACATTCGCTTGTATTTGCTAGGCACTTTTTTCCCTCCCTCTGAGGTCTTTCTCTGGTTGCTAGAGCTAATTTGCTGAAATCTGGGCTAGGCTAGAGTGCTGAAAAGTTAAAGCCTTCCCTCAACTCCAGTTTCTAACATTCTTCAAGTAGTGCCCAACAGGAGTGGCAGATAGAAACCCTAGTCCCCTTGCCACTTGGGTGGGAGATTTCTGAGGTGTGTGTTCCACAATGACTGACAGAGGCTCCCAGTGAGATGAAATGCCAGTTATTCACAGTAGGAACTAGTTTAAGTATTTTCTTTATTGACTGTTCCCATCACAAAGCAACGATAAATGTCAGAGATGGTGGATATGTTATTTACCTTGATTTGATCGCTATATATTTATTATATCTATAGAAACAACGCTATGTACCCCCATGAATACGTATAATTGTTATTTGTCTATTTATTTATTTATTTGTTTAATATATATTTTATTTTTAAAGATGTGGGATACAATTCAGGATTAGGTATACAAGTGGACAGCATACAGGTAAGGTTTGAGCCTCCCTTTGGTCCCTACTTTGCCTGGTTTGAGATCAGGTACCCTTATTGAGGTTGTGTTTCCCTGTCTCCCTGGCAGTATCCTGCTACTGCCAATTCCTTTCTTTTTTTTTTTTTTTTGAGTTGAAGTCTCACTCTGTCACCCAGACTGGAATGCAGGGGCCGCTCCCGGCCACCGCAGCCTCGACCTGCTGGGCTCTGGCGATCCTTCCGCCTCAGCCTTCCAAGTAGCCGGAATTACAGGCATGCGCTACCATGCCCAGCTGATTTTTTGATTTATTGTAGAGATGAGGTCTTGCTGCCCAGGCGGGTCTCGAACCCACGGGCTCAGGCAATCCACTCACCTCAGCCTCCCAAAGGCGCGGGATTACAGGCTGAGCCACCGAGCTCGGAGCCAATTTCTTTCTTATAATATTATGGGGAATGTTCAGGGTCCAATTATGAATGAGAACGTGTGGTACTCTGTTCTTTGTTTCTGTGATAGCTCACTGACTGTTATTGTATTGGTCAATTTAAAAATAAAATAGAATCTAAAGAAATACATACTCTCTTTGTTGTCTTTCTTCCCTTCCCTGCCTTCTGTCCTCATTTCCTTAGTCAAGTTTTCTTGGATCACCTCCCAAGTAAAATCCTTGCACTGAATCCTGGTCTCAAGGGTTGCTTTTGCGAAACCTAAATGAACAAGATTTATGAGACCCCTGTCTTCAGGACACTTACATTCCATAGAGGGATATAGATAATGAAAACAAATCTACAAGATATTTTCAGCTATAATTTATGTGATGAGTAAAGTAACTCATGTAATGAGTAAAGAAAGTGCTTGGCATGGAAGAAAGGCAGGGGTGGGGCAGGTGAAATATATGGGTTGGGTGTTTGGGGCAGATTAGGTGAGTAGGCTCTGTGTGTTTTTCCTCCTTGTGCCTCTTCTTTTTTTTTTTTCTTTTGAGTTGGAGTCTCACTCTGTCGCCCAGACTGGAGTGCAGTGGCCGCTCCCAGCCACTGCAGCCTCGACCTGCTGGGCTCCAGTGATCCTTCCACCTCAGCCTTCCAAGTAGCTGGAACTACAGGAGCGTGCTACCACGTCCGGCTAATTATTTATTTATTTATTGTAGAGATGAGGTCTCGCCAAGTTGCCCAGGTGGGTCTCGAACCCGCGGGCTCAGGCAATCCACTCACCTCGGCCTCCCAAAGTGCTGGGATTACAGGCTGAGCCACCGAGCCTGGCCCTTGTGCCTCTTCTTGCCAGCATGGTGGTGCTATGTCAGTTCCTCTTTCTTTTTTTTTGAGTTGGAGTCTCACTCCGACACCCAGGCTAGAGTGCAGTGACATGCTCAAGGTCACCCCAGTGTCGAACTGCTGGGTTCCGGTGATCCTTCTGCCTCAGCCTTCCAAGTAGCTGGAACTACAGGCGTGTGCTACCACATCTGACTAATTTTTTTGATTTATTGTAGAGACGAGGTCTCACCATGCTGCCCAGGCTGGTCTTGAATCCTTGGGCTCAGGCAATCCTCTTGCCTCGGCCTCCCAAAGTGCTGGGATTACAGACTTGAGCCACCACGTCTGGCCAGTTCTTCTTTCTTAGAGCTACTGTCTCCTCTTGGCTTCCATGACACTCATCTTCTGTGGTTTCTCTTTCAACCATTCTGGTGATTATATTCCAATCCTCTCCATGAACCTCTCTTCATCCACCAAAATCCTGAATGTCAGGATTTTCCAGGGCCGTTTTCTGTTTTCTCTGATGGCTTCAGTAAACATTTTATGGTGATAAGTCTAAAATTCATATCCATTGTGGACCTCTTCCTGATCCAAGCCCAGATGTTCAATATTAATTACACATCTCTTCCCAGACGTTCCATAGACATCCTAAACTAGAAACATCTAAACCTGATTTAATCTCCCTCCTCTCAAATTGGTCTTCATCTGAAATTCTAGTCTCAGAGGAGAGCATCGCCTGCATCCAAATAGTTAGTAAGTTTTTATTCCTTCTTAACTCTGTCCCCTCATCTCCATTTTCGTTGTCAATCAGTGCTCAGGAATCATTAAAAGTCCTTACCTGGATTACTACAACAGCATCTAAACATGCCTCTGGTTCTTCCCCCTCTCCAATCTATTCTGTCTAAGGCAGCCCAAATAATAGTTCTAAAATCCAAATTTGCTTATGTCACTGCTATGCTTAAAATTGCATAAATGATCCCACTAACCTCAGATAAAGTTTAACCTCAGCATCACAATCAAGATGCTGCAAGATCTTGCTCTTGCCTCCCTCTCCAGTCTCATCTCATCCCCTCCTACCCTCATGTTGTTTTGTGCCTCTTTGTTATTGCACATGCTGCTCCCTCCCATGCATCGATACCTGGGATACTCCTGAGTTTTCTGCAAGATCGGCTCAAGCATCACCACTTCTAGTAAGTATTTCTTGACCACCCAAAACAGGAGGAGCTTCTTTGTCTCTGAACTCCCTCAACTCTCTACACATGGATATCTATGTATCTACAGTGTGTTGTCATGGTTTACTCTTCTGCCTATTTCTGTCTCTAACCTTTAGGGTCCTTAAAAGCAGGTAATGGGTTATTTATGTCTGTATCAGTGCCCAATACATGAAGATGTGCAGTCAACCTTTGTCAAATGAATTAGCAGTGTAGATTACTGTATGTGCAGGTCTGGAACAACATATGACCCAACCTTGAATATTTTCTCTAAATCATACTATACGAAATTCCATTTGACATTAAAATGCAAGTTGTTTATAAAGATTACTCACCCTATTCCCTCAACCACCTCGACCTTTGTTCCCTGGGCCACAATACTTCAAGAACAAATATGACTTCACATTAATTAGCCCATTCCCTGTACTTGTAGTTTATAACAGGGAGAGCTGTAATTCAGTCTTTGAATTCTGCTACTTTTGTTCCATTTATGTGCTTATGGTTTCAGACAACAGAATGGAGAAGATGAGTTCATTGGTAATTCTTAGCTATGTTGTTTTTGAAATATGCTTTTGTTCTCACTATCTTTACTTAAACCAATCTCTGGAGGCAACCCATAAAAAACACAATGAAAAAAAGGAAACGGATTTGATAAATTTCCATTAAGCTCCCTATTTAATTTATTTTAGATCCATGTTGGTGAGGCTTCTCATCTATTGTTCACTATTATACAAAGCATTGCCTTTCCCTGCAGTCAGTCCTTTATTAAGAACTTATATGTTCAAAGTACAATAATAAGCACTTTGCATCTTACTTAATCCACCCAGCCACCCTATGAAGGATTAGCATGTGGAAACATCCAAAACCAAGCAAGGGCATGACAAATCCAGGAAATTGATGTACTGTCTTGTTTTCAGCACTGTGACTGTGGGAGTAGGGAGAGAGCAATGGGGAGAGGTGAGTTAAGCTGGAGACTTAAGCAAATGCTACATCTCATTCTTATGTACTTTCTCCAGAAGCCTAGGCTTTTTCCAAGAAAAATGGAGTGTCATTTGTGCGTGACCATACTAAATGTGTGTTTTGCAAAGTTAGCTGTGGCTGTAGAGTGGAGAATGGACTGAAGGGCCATCAGCCAGGAGGGCGAGAGCAAAGGTTGAGAGCAGTTATGATAATCCAGCAATCTCAATCAATCATAGCAGTGGCCTGAGCAAGTGTAGTGGTACCATAGAGTCATGAGCTATATAAGAACTAGGAATGCAGTCTAGTGAACCAAACATACCTCAGTCGGAGTGTTTTTTCGCCATTTATTGGGGTGTCATTAGTCAGTTTAGCTACATAAGTTTTTACATCTGAAAAATGGAGATAACAATAGTAGCCATCTCATGGAATTCTTGAGAAGATTATGAAATAATGCATATTGTTGTAGCCAGAATACTGGCGCCTAAAAGATATCCATATCCTAATCCTTACAACCTAGGAATGTATGTTACCTTACATGGCAAACGCCCTGTGCAGATGTGATTAGGGAAAGGATTCTGTGATGGGGAAAGGTAATCCCTGATTATCTAGGTAGGCCCAGTCTAATCTCACAAGTTCTTACAAGTGGAGAATCTTTCCTGACTGTGTTCAGAAGAAGACGTGGTGATGGGACATGAAGAAAGAGGAAGGGGCACATGGGCTCAGGAGTGTGGGTAGCCTTCAGAAGCTGGAGAAGGCAAGGAAATGGATTCTCCTACAGAGCTTCCAGAAAAGAATATTGCATTGTCAAACCTTGATTTTTGTCCAGTGAGATTCATGTTGGACTTATAACCTGTAATACATTTGTGTTATTTTCAACATACAATTCTGTAGTTATTTGTTACAATAGAAGACTAACACACATGTAGAGAGCTCAGCCCAGTGCCGCATATAGCAGGCATGGAACATAATGAATTAATTGGACATGGTGATTGATGAGATGTGGGAGGAGAGGGCGAGAGAAGGATTGCGAAGCACGCTTGGGAATCCATGTTGTTGCTGTGGTTTAGTCAGGGAAAAGATGAGTTTTAGGAATCTGAGATGGCTGGGCTCAGTGGCTCAGTCTGTGATCCCAGCACTTTGGGAGGCGAGGTGAGTGGATTGCCCGAGCCTGTGGGTTCGAGACCCGCCTGGGCAACTTGATGACACCTCGTCTCTACAGCAAATCAAAAATTAACCGGGCGTGGTAGTGCGTGCCTGTAGTTCCAGCTACTTGGAAGGCTGAGGTGGAAGGATCGCCGGAGCCCAGCAGGTCCAGGCTGCGGTGGCGCCACTGCACTCCAGTCTGGGTGACAGAGTGAGACTCCAACTCAAAAAAAAAAAAAAAAAAAAAGGAATTGGAGAGACATCCAAGTGGATATGTTTAGTAGGGAGCTGCATCTTATAAGAAAGAGCTAGGCTTATCATCATAAAGTGGATGAAATTGCTTTGCTTCATCACTCCTGTGAGATTTGGAAAAATGTTATTTCTCACAGAAACCCATCCTGTTTCCTCATACTGGCTTCTAGGGCCTTAGACACCAGATTGCCTCAGTCCACCAGAGGTATACCTATATTTTTGTCAGTCAGTTTTGGTTGAAATTGTCTTAAATGTGACAATTTGACCTAAAAAGATCCTTAAACCCTTCCTTTTTCTTGAAGCAACAAAATCCACCAGGTAGAATCATTTCATATGGGCAAGCAGTGCCAGGCCATGAATTCTGCTGCCGTTGACTAAAAGTGGCCGATACCCGATGGGTGATCAGATTGATACAATGTGTGATGATCAAATCAGGGTGATTAGCATATTCATCATTTCAAACATTTATTATTTGTGTTGTGAACATTCAAAATCTGCTCTTCTAACTATTTTAAAATATATAATACATTGTTGTTAATTACAGCCATGTTATGGTGCCACAGAACACTAGAACTTGTTCCTCCTGGCTAGTTGTCATTTTGTATCTATGAACACACCTGTTGTCCTTGTCTCTCCCACTCTGCCTTCCTAGCCTCTAGCAATCAATATTCCACTCTCTCCTTCTATGAGAGCAACTTCAGACTGATTTTTAAGGTGTTGACCATCTCTCTCTACTCTCAGGAATCTCAGCCAAGGACTAGTGTCTTTCCCCCCCCCCTTTTACTTCTTCTTTTTGTTTTTGAGTTGGAGTCTCACTCTATCACCCAGACTGGAGTGCAGTGGCCGCTCCCGGCCACCGCAGCCTTGACCTGCTGGGCTCCGGCGATCCTTCTGCCTCAGCCTTCCGAGTAGCCGGAATTACAGGCTCGCCCCACCACGCCTGGCTAATTTTTTGATTTATTGTAGAGATGAAGTCTAGCTGCCCAGGCGGATCTCGAACCCGCAGGCTCAGGCAATCCACTCACCTAAGCCTCCCAAAGGCGCGGGATTACAGGCTGAGCCACTGAGCCCGGCTCCCCCTTTTACTTCTTTATGCTATTACATGTAATCCCGGTAGCTAGATCTGTAGTTCAAGTGCTTTCCCTTAGATGTCACAATGCTTGTGTCACCCTCTTAAGTGATTCTCTGTACTGAGGGCTCCATAGCTTCCCTCTCCTAACTCCAGCAACAAAGACTAAGGTCTGGATGTAGGCACACCTCCACACTGATGTGAATTCACACTCAGCAAGACCCCAGCAACCATCAGGTTAGTGCACAAGTATGTTCCCATAAGTACGTGCACAACCACTCCAGTCATGCTAAGGCATCCTCCAGTTTCTGAGTCCTGCACCAGAACTGCCTGTTGAAGCCGGGCTCGGTGGCTCGGCCTGTAATCCCACGACTTGGGAAGCTGAGGTGAGTGAATTGCCTGAGCCCGTGGGTTCGATACCCACCTGGGCAACTTGGTGAGACCTCATCTCTACAATGAATCAAAAAAATCAGCCAGGTGTGGTAGCGTGCTCCTATAGTTCCAGCCACTTGGAAGGCTGAGGCAGAAGGATTGCCAGAGCCCAGCAGGTCGAGGCTGCGGTGGCCGGGAGTGGTCACTGCATTCCAGTCTGGGTGACAGAGTGAGACTCCAACTCAAAAAAAAAAAAAAAAAAAGAACTGCCTGTTGGATAAGGCTACCCATTACAGATTCTGAGTTTGAATTGGTTCAAAATTCAGTGCAAGAAAATATACTGTACTATAATCACAACAGCCAATATTTGTGGGAGGCCTATTTCTTGCTGCACCCTATGCAGGGACACTTTACCTGTATCATTTCTTACACCACATTTTAGTAAGAAGGGCATTATATTTATTATCTTTGTGTTAAAGGTGAGAAGAAAGCATCTTAGACAATTTGAGTAAATTGCCAACGCAAATAAAATGGGCCAGCCTGAATTCAAAACCACTTTAATCTCTTTCCAAAATTAACAGTTTTCTAATTTACTTGTTAGCAATATCTATAATAGGATAAAAGGCAAATCTGGGAAGATACAAAACTTTTCGTCGTTCAATCTGGGAACTTTGTGATCAATTTCCCCCGCACCAGGGTTGCTTATTTCTTCTTCTTCTCCTTCTCCTTCTCCTTCTTTTTCTTCTTCTTCTTTCCTTCTTTTTTTTTTTTTTGATGTGGAGTCTTACTCTGTTGCCTAAACTGGAGAGCTGGCATGATCACAGCTTACCACAGCCTTGACCTCCTGGGCTCAGGTGATCCTTCCTTCTCAGCCTCCTGAATAGCTGGGACTACAAGTGTACACTGCACACTCAGCTATTCTTTTGTAAAGAAGAGGTCTTGCTATGTTGCTCAGGCTGTCTGGTCTTGAACTCCTGGGCTCAAGCGATCCTTCAGCCTTGGCCTCCCAAATTGCTGGGATTATAAGCATAAGTCACTGCTTATTTATTGTTTAATTCACCAATATTTATTGAGTGCCAACTGTGACAACTGAGAAAGATGTGTCTTGCTCTCAAGGAGCTTATTTTCTAATGGGACAAATAGGTAAATGAACAGAAAATATTCTGTGCTGTGTTAGTATCACAATAGCAGTTACAAAAGCAGTACAGGGCCTAGAGGGAGATCCACACTGTCCTCTTCCTCATGTTGGCTGCCTTTCCCAAGAGAGGCAATATTATAGACTCTTCATCTGTGTGCAAGAGATTTCTGAGGTGTGCAGATACAAAAATACATAGACACACAACCTCTATGTCTTCAACCTCTCCCAGATACCTCAGCCACCAACTGGTCCTGAATGTCAAGAGACAGCTTCTTCTCCCATTTGTGGTAAAATCCAGAAGGGACACATAAAAGACCCTGTCATGGGACATCTAGTAAGTCAGAAATGGTTTCTGGGAGGCTGAGGAGCAGGCCCATGACTCTGCCATCTTAGATGCGCAGGACACATACTGGACACACAGCTGGAGTTGTATTGGCTGTTCAGGGAAGATCCTCTTGAGTTACAAAAGTAGACCTTATAGGACATCTTCATTAGACCCACTCCCTGGACTGCCAAAGCAACCAACACTTTCCAGTACTCTAGCACTTTCAAAGCAACCATAATCCAGCAAGATGCTGTTCAAAGGAATAACGTTAGACTTCACCTGTTTCCTCCTGCACGTCTCATTTTCCGAAACCATGGCATTTGTTCCTATTTACAATTACACATGAGTGACTGCCCTTCTTGTGTTTCAAGTCTTCTTTTTTGATGTCCTGGAGCTGACGTGTTTGTTTACCTACTCACTGACCCTGCCTTAGCCTCTCAGATTAGGTTTGACTGACACCCCGGTGTCTCTGAAAAGATAGTCATACCCAGATCTTAAGGAATCATTTTTGATGCACTAAGGATTTCAGACTTTATCCTGTGGCGAATGGATGGGCCACTGGCCACTTAAGGCTTGTAAGTGAAGGAGAGACATGATTGGCTTCTACTGGTGTATAACTGTGGACTTATGTCTTTTTTTCTTCTTCTTTTTTTTTTTTTTAGATGCTGTGCATAGGTTTTCTGGGAAGTTATTTTAGGAAGAGCCTGTCATTCTGTACATTAGCATTCTGGAGGACAGGGTTGCCCTGAGACAGCGTGGGCGGTCGTCTCTCCTTGCTCAGCCACTGGAGGTCACTGTTGCACCATAGATGTGCTGCAAAGCACTGTAATGCCCTTTCCAAGTTGGTTTCTGCCAAGGGTGAGCCCACCATCTCCTGGGCAGCTTGAACACTCCCTAGTGCAGACATCTCTCTGCTCCCGACAAGGACTGGTCTGGTGACATGAAAAATGTGGCTGAGGAAGAGCTGTGTCTGAGGCAAGAGGGAAAGAGGCTGAAAGACCTGGTGCAGTGACAGCTGAGGCAGTCAACAAATACAGGGAATTTCGTGCGGTCTGGATTGTATTATCCTGCGTTTGGTGTGGGAGAGGCTGGATGCCCCTTGGGTCAAGGCGACTCTTCTCCTGCTGCTTTCTGGTTTGAATCTGGTTGAGGTTAGGGAAGGTTATTATTGTCTTCTGGGTCCATAGAGATCAGAGGATACAAAATACATTGGGTATCTCAGACTCCATCCTAGGTGGAGGTCTGAAATTGGAGGAGACCATCCTAGTCCTGCTAGACTCAGAAAACAGAGCTGCTGGGTAAAGAAGGCAAATGGAAACAGGCCTACTCCTTAAACATGCCCACTCAGCCCCAGAGCCAGGCTTCAACTGGGGCATCCTAGGGAACAGTAGAAAAGAAAAGGAACTGTTATTTCTAGTAAGAAACTCTGGTGCCCGGCATTTTGTATATATATATTTTTCATTCAATTCTCTTGATATTTGCATGCAATGGGTATTGTTTTGCTCATTTGTTATTTGAGGAAACTGAGGCATAGAGCTGACATTTGAACCTAAGTCTCCCAAAATACAAAGAGCAAGGATAGTAAAATGACTACTTGTGGGTACCTTCTAAGAACTTATCTGAGCTTGAAAACTTGGCTTGAGTGATACAGGAGAACAGAGATTCTGGCCACATAGCATTGATAACTTGCTTTACATTGACTGAGAGCAGTAATTTGTTTATGGCTTTATGTAAGCCCAAAGCACTCCTACACACATTAGCTAACTTAGCCTTTATAGTAAGTATCTTATTTCCATTTTTGTAGAAGAAGAATCTGAGACTTTGAGGGTTTACTTTGCCTAAGATCACATAGTTAGTTAATGGCAGGATTCAAACTCAAGTCTTCTTACTCCAAATGCAGCATCCTTTGCATGACACCTGGAGGTATATAATTATATCTCCAGGGAAATCTTGGATGATGGAGAAATATCATACCATAGCCTAGTTAATAATAAGATGCATGTGCAATTTTTATAGCACAACATTTTGTTTTTAGAGATGAGAAAATTTCAGCCCAGAAAGATTAAGTTCCTTGCCCAAGTTCATACAGCTGTGGGGTGAATAATGTTATCTTCCTAAATTAGGGTTCCCAGGTTTAGCAAATAAAAATGCAGACTTCCTAGTATTAGAATTACTGGTATTGCATGGGGCTTAATTATACTAAAAAAATACTCATTGTTTATCTGGAATTCAAATTTAACTGGTCATCCTGTATTTTATCGGACAACTCTATCCTGAATCCAAAGAGAGAAAGCTAAGCTACTGTTCTTTTGGACTTATTTGGATTTTGGAAATGCAAATATTTTGAAAAAGCACCTTGAGCACCCTAAAAAAATGGAAGGGTTTTTTAGGCTTTTTATCCTGGCTTAGCCGACAACAACCTCCCAGAGTTATGCTTGCTCTTCGACATCCCCTAATGGATTCATTTTTAAGTACATCCAAAGAAAAAACAATTGCAAAGCAGTTTGAAAATACAAAGAACTTCAGGACAATTATAAAAGAAACCAGCCCAGTTAATCATACCAGCTACTCAAGAGAAACCAAATCATGGAAAGAAATCCCCAAGGAATATGGAGCAGACTATCCTTCCTATGCGCACCTTTAATCAAGATTCAAAAGGAAGACAGTTAGTTCCCTTTGGAAACTATTATGTAATGAAATCCACCCCGCTTTGCACTCCCAGACTAATTACTGGATTTATTCTTCTCACTAAATTTATTTCTAGATATTTGGACTTTTAAAATTGATATTCTTCATTATTTTACTGAAACTAAGAATAATACATAATAATAATTTGACCTAACTAGGTACAAGAGTGCTGCTTTTAGAACCAGTATTAAGGACTTAAATATACAGGAAGCTACACACTTAAATATGTCTGTATTTAAATATAAGGGGAATTTTTTGATCTATTATGTCATACACTATGTGTCAATATAGGTATAGGTCTTTTAAAGATAAAGCTGTGTACATATGGTGACCTTCAGTCATTCTGGAAAGAAAAACTTGTTAGCTCTAAAGTCACATAGTAATAAAGTGGACAATAATGCATGTATGATAATAAGAGATCATCTTACACATGTTAGGATGGCTGTAATCAAAAAGGCAAAAGATAGCAAGTGTCGGTGAGGCTGTGGAGAAAAGGCAGCCCTTGTACATTATTGGTGAAAATATAAGTAGGTACTGTTATTATAGAAAACAGCATGGAGTTCCCATTAAAAATTAATAAATAGACCTTTCCAACCTTGGCCCCGGACCCTATAGCCATCGCGATGTTGATGCCCAAGAAGAACTGGATTGCCATTTATTAACTCCTTTTTTTTTTTTTTTTTTTAGTTGGAGTCTCACTCTGTCACCCAGACTGGAGGGCAGTGGTCACTCCTGGCCACTGCAGCCTCGGCCTGCTGGGCTCTGGCGATCCTTCCATCTCAGGCTTCCAAGTAGTTGGAGCTACAGGCGTGCGCTACCATGCCCGGCTAATTTTTAAAAAATTTATTGTATAGATGAGGTCTCGCCAAGTTGCCCAGGCAGATCTTGAACCCGTGGGCTCAGGCAATCCACTCACCTCAACCCCCCAAAGTGTGGGATTACAGGCTGAGCCACCAAGCCCAGCTTATTAACTCCTTTTTAAGGAGGGAGTGATAGTGGCCAAAAAGGACATCCATATGTCTAAGTACTCAGAGCTGGCTGACAAGAATGTGCCCAACCTTTATGTCATGAAGGCCATGCAGTTTTTCAACTCTTGAGGTTACATGAAGGAACAGTTTGTCTGAAAATATTTCTACTGGTACCTTACCCACGAGGGTATTCAGTATCTATGTGATTACCTCCACCTGCCCCCTAAGATTGTGCCAGTCACCTTGCACTGCAGCTGTCCAAAGAGTGGCAGAACTCAGCCCAAAGGTCTGGAGGGTGAACAACCTGTAAGACTCACAAGAGGGGAAGCTGACAGAGACACCTACAGACGGAGTGCTGTGCCCCCTGTTGCTGACAAGAAAGCCAAGACTGTGGCTGGGTCAGCAACTGAATTCCAGTTTAGAGGCAGGTTTGGTCATGGACGTGGTCAGTCACCTCAATAAAATTGGAGGGGATTATTTTGTGTGGAATAAACTTGTAGACAGAAAAACTTTTAAAAAATTAATAAATAGAATTACCATATGATCCAGCAACCTTCTATCTAGGTATATATCCAAAGGAAATAAAATCAGCATCTGAAAGAGGTATCTGTACTCCCATGTTTGTTTCAGCAAACATAATAGCCAAGATATAGAATCCTCCTAAATGTCTATCAATGGATGAATCGATAATGAAAATGTGGGGTGTATGTATAAATGTATATGTGTGTATACACATATATCTATGCATTCCATTATATATAAAGTCATGCATCACTTAATGCTGAGGATACATTTTGTGAAATGCATTGTTAGGTGATTTTGTGGTGCAAACATCATAGAGTGTACTCAATCTTAGATGGAATAACTTATTACACACCTAAATGATATGATATAGCCTGTACCTAAATCTGTATAGCATGTTACTTACTGTACTGAATACTTTTTAAAACAATTATATTGTAAAGATGTGGGGTACATTTCAGGGTTAGGTATATAGAAATTGATCATGCAGGTACCCTGTTGATGAGGTATGCCCCTCCCTCCCCTAGCAGTTTCCCTCAACTGCCAATCCCACCCTGCCTTCCCCTGACAGTTTCCCACCACTGCCGATTGCTTTCTTATAGCATTATAATTGTTCAAAGCCATTTATGAGTGAGAACATATGGAACTCTGTTCTTTGTTTCTGTGATAAATCACTGAGCACTGAATACTTTAGGCAATTATACCACAATGACAAGTATTTGTGTATCTGAAGATATGAAAAACAGAGTAAAAATATAGTAGAAATGCAATAGTATGTTCTTACAGAATCACTATTGTATACACTGCCCACTGCTGGCAAGAATGTTATGCAGTGCATAACTTGCATAACTATATGTGTAATGGAATATTACTCAACCTTAAAAAAGAAAGAAATCTTGCCATTTGCAACAACATGGATGTACCTGGGGGATATTATGCTAGGTAAAATAAGCCAGACAGAGGAAGACAAATACTGCATGACTTCACTTAGATGTGGATTCTTATAAAGCAGAATTCATAGAAGTAGAGAGTAGAATGGTGGTTGCCAGGAGCTGGGGGGTGGAGGAAATGAGGAGATGCTGGTCAAAGGGTGCAGAACATCAGTTACGCAGGATGAATAAGTTTTTGAGATCTATTGTACAACATGTGACTATAGTTAAAAGAAATGCATTGTATGCTTAAAATTTGCAAAGAATGTTGATCTGACTTGGCATGGCAGCTCATGTCTATAATCCCAGTACTTTGGGAGGCCAAGATAATAGGGCTGCTTGAGCCCAGGAGTTCAAGACCAGCCTAGGCAACATAATGAGACCTTGTTCTATCCAAAAAATCAAAATATTAACTGGGCGTGGTGGTGTGTGCCTGTAGTCCCAGCCCCAGCTACTGGGGATGCTGAGGCCGAAGGATCGCCTGAGCCAAGGAGGTCGAGGCTGCAGTGAGCTGTGATTGTGCCACTGAACTCCAACCTGGGTGATAGAATAAGACCTCAACTCAAGAGAAAAAAAAGAAAGAAAATAATTACCATATGATTCGGCAATCCCTCATCTGGGTATATATCTCAAACAAAAGGTGGTGAGAAAGGATGGGAAACATCAGTTCAAGTTGAAGAACAATATTTGCAAGCCAGGGGCCTGTGGAAGGGCATAACATATTTGATGAGTGACAAGAATTTTTTTTGTTTTTTGTTTTTGAGTTGGAGTCTCACTCTGTCGCCCAGACTGGAATGCAGTGGCTCGCTCCTGGCCACCGCAGTCTCGACCTGCTGGGCTGGGTGATCCTTCTGGGTGATCCTCAGCCTTCCAAGGAGCTGGAAATACAGGTGCTTGCTACCATGCCCGGCTAATTTTTGATTTATTGTAGAAACGAGGTCTCGCCAAGTTGTCCGGGCTGGTCTTAAAGCCACAGGCTCAGGCAATCCACTCGCCTCGGCCTCCCAAAGTGCTGGGATTACAGGCTGAGCCACCGAACCTGGCTGACAAGAAGTTTTTGATGGATGTGAAGGAAAATGAGATTGAGTAGGTACTGGTGTCCATCTCAAAAAGATCTTTGTATACGAAGCAAAGGGTTTGGATGTCATGGGAAGTCATTGGAAGTCTTTAGCAGGAGAATGATGTGAGTAGGTTGGTTTTAAAGAGAAATATCTGTGACAGAGGAGTCTAGGATGAATGGAAGTGGGGAAAGACCAGAGCCAGTGGGGTTGCTATTGAATCCATAGGGGTGATTGGGAACTAGTGAAAAGCTTGGACTAATGGGATGGAAAAGAAGAGGACAGATTCCCTTTGATTGTATTCCACTTTTACTCTTTTAATTTTCTCACCTTCAAGTCCTGCAAAACTCAAAGCTGTAGTTGAGTAGAATAATATAAGTTCACCTAAATTAGGAGCGGTATCAGCAAGGTTGAGGAGTGTCCATAGAGAGCTCACATGAAATGCAATTATATTTCTGGAAATGTTAGTCCAACTCCAACTTTTCAGTTATTATCAGTATTATTTTTAGAGGCGAGGTTTTGCTCTCTGCCCAGAATGGAGTACAGTGGTGTGGTCATAGCTCACTGTAGCCTCAAATTCCTGAGCGTAAGCTATCCTTCTACCTCAGCCCCCAGAGTAGCTGGAACTATAGGTGTGTTCCACCACACTTGGATTTTTTTATTTTTTTTTTTAGAGATGAGGTCTCGCTATGTTGCCCAAGTTGGTCTTGAACTTCTGGCCTCAAGTGAACCTTTTTTCTTGGCCCCCTAAAGCACTGGGATTACAGGTATAAGCTACTGCACCCTGCCTCCAATTATTTTTGATAATGGTTCAAAGATAGAGCCCTCCATCAAACTTGTGGATGCCACAGAGTTGAAAGAAATAGCTAGTATACTGGATGAACAAAATCAAATTCCACACAGATATCTATAATATTCTGAGATCAGTCAAATCTAATAAGATGAAATTTAATAGAGATATATGTATAATTCTGTGATTAAAATAAAAAAGTTAAAAAAATCAAAGTTAGTAAATACGAGAGGTTTTAGTTGATAGCATGTTAATGTGATGTCCCTCCTCTCAAAATCAATGGTTTCTGATGCTGTTTTAATAGATGTATGGTATTAATTAGGGTGATAGTTGCTGCAAAAAACAGACTCCCAGTTCTCAGTAGCATAACATAATTGAAATTTAATTGTTTCATTTAACTGTCAAAGTCAGATGGGTATTTCTTGTCTTGTATATTGTTTTCTTCCATGTCGGAATTCAGGGTCCTGGGTTCCTTCCACCTGGTGGCTTGTCATCTCTTAGCCCGTCTTGCTGTCATTTGCATCTAGCTTAAATAAGAGGAAAGAAAGAGTCAAGAGGTGACCTCTACTTTATAAAACCTTGGACCGGATGTATCACACATCATTTCCCTAGCAAGGAAGATGAGGGAATATAGCCTTGGATGGGCAACTGCTTTCTATTGATAAATCTATATTAAGGAAGTAGGAACACACATATTGATGAGTTGTTTGCCATCTCTGCCCCTTATAGCACCACTCTCATCTCTGGTCAATCTGCAGCCCACGAATTAGTGTCATTAGAGTATCTCATTTTAGGAGGAAAACTAGCAAAATGAAGCATCTTCAGAAGCAATTAAGTAGAAGTTACAATGAGAAAATCTCAATGTAGAAGAGCAAAGACCCTGGAGAAACACAATGTCTGTCTTCAGCTACTGGAAATCACCTTAAATGTTGTTCCCAAGATTCTATTTTTGTGTTTTTCCTCTCTCAGGTTGTGTTCTACATCTGGATGATCTTACATACTACACTTAAGCTCATAATTAGTCACTTAGATGCTGAGTTTATTTCGCTAAGATCAATCTGACTCTGAGATGCAAGTTTATATTCAATTACTAACCATTCATCTTAAACGGTATCTTAAAATTACCTCAAACTTAAATTCAGCCTCAACTTATACTAGCATCTCCAACTCAGTGTACCAACAACTAGGTGTACCAAGAACAGTCACTCAAGGACTTAAGTTAGAAGCTGAGTAGTCATCTTTAAGTTGTCATTACTCTTTACCCTCGACATATAATTAGTTATTCAGACCTGTCAATGTTACCTCATAAATATTTCTTGCATGACAACAATGTACCAGCTCACACAGCACTGCCTGTGAGGTTGTTTTTAGCCAGTAGACAAATAACTGTATTGGAACACTCCTCCTTATTCATCTGATCTGGCCCTAATGACTTTTTTTCTTTACCTGAAGATAAAAGGAAATATTGAAAGAAAGACATTTTGATGGCATTCAGGATATCAAGGGTAATATGATGACAGCTCTGACAGTCATTCCAGAAAAAGAGTTCCAAAATTGCTTTGATGGGTGGACTAGGCACTGGCATCAGTGCATAACTTCCTAAGAGGAGTACTTTGAAGATGACTATAGTGATATTCAGCAGTGAGGTATGCATGGAGTCTGACAATTAAGTTCACGAACTCATTCTAGAAAAAAATGCTACATACCTTTCTCATGCCAAGATTTTCAGTTAAGATTTTTCCCGTTTCTCTATCGATGTTTTTTTGGTCTACTGTGCTTCTCATAATTTGATGAAATTTTGCAATTCTTTCATCAGTTCTTATTACTGGTCGTCCTGACCTCTCTTCAACAGTGATGCTTTCTCTCCCCTCAGAAAAATGTTTCATTTATTTGTACACTGCCATTTTCTTCAGGAATTATCCCCGTAAACTTGGAATAACATGTCCCTGATTTCACTTTCAAACTCTTGCCAAGTTTAACAAATTTAAGATTTGTTTATTGTGCTAATTCAAGCTCTCACATTCTCGCAATGGCACACAAAAACATGCAGCAACAATAATGAACGCCGCTCAACAAGACACCGCCACATATCAACATGAACATAGCTGTGAGGCATTGATACACTAAGGCTATGAAACCTTACCGAGTTGTTTGTACAATGATGCCAACATAAGTGCATTGTGGCAAGTTTGTGAACTTAATTGTCAGACCACATTTTTTTTTTGAGTTGAAGTCTCACTCTGTTGCCCAGGTTGGAGTACAGTGGAATGCTCGTGGTCACCCCAGTGTTGACTCGCTGGGCTCAGGTGATTCTTCCATCTCAGCCTCCCAAGTAGCAGGAATTATAGGCGCACACTACTATGCCTGACTAATTTTTTTCTGACTTACTGTAGAGATGAGGTCTCGCTAAGTTGCCCAGGCTGGTCTTGAACCTGTGGTCTCAGGCAATCCTCTCACCTCAGCCTCCCAAAGTGCTGGGATTACAGGCCTGAGTCACCACCGTGCCTGGCCCAGACCATATATTTTAATGAACTTTGGAAAAATAGAAAGGTTTTGAGTCAAACCTCTCCACCTCTCTTTTCTGATGTCCATGCATATTATAATCTTTGGGCCAAAAGTAAGCATTAAAATCCATGATTGCGATGCTTTAATGAACAATTACAATTCTGCTCTGCTGCCATCTGCACCGCAAATATTAATGTATTTAATTTCTCAGAAAGAATGTAACAGACGAGGAAATGACTAATTGTTTGATATTCTATGAATATATTTCAATGAGGACTCTGAAACACTGTGCTGATTCTTGCACCTGCTGACAAGAACTGGAACCTTAACATCGTGACCCCAAATGATAAATCCTTTGGCCTAGCTTTCTGGAGGGTCAACATTTAGTAAGGAGATAGCATTAGGCAAATAAAACGAACACCTTATCTCTACAGGAATGAAATCTCTCCTTCCTTTATCTACCAGGGAAAACTTTGCCTTCAGAAGCTGAAACTTAAGGAGAAATTTACCTTGTGGTCTTTAAACCGTTCAGAAAACTTTACATTGTCCTAATGCACAGGAGGCTTGTTCTATCAGTCTTTGAGTTAGATTAGCCCATTTTTTTTCTCACAGTGGGATGAGCATGTGCTTTTATATCTTCGATGCATAAAACATAGTGTTTGCTGCTGGTGGAATGCAAACCAGTGCAACCTCTTTGGAAGGCAGTATGGCGATTTCTGAAAGAAATAGAAATTGACCTTCTATGTGACCCAGCAATTCCCCTATTGGGAATATACCCAATAGGGTATATACCCGGAGGAACTCAAGTCATTGCCCAGAAAAGATACCTGCACACACATGCTTGTTGCAGCTCTATTCACAGCACCAAAAACATGAAACCAACCAAGCTGCCCATTGAAGCTGGACTGGATTAAAAACAATGTGGTACATATACACAATGGAATATTATGCAGTCATAAAGAAGGACGAGCATATGGACTTTGCCGCAACTTGGATGGATTTAGAGTCGATCATACTCAGTGATCTATCACAGAAACAAAGAACTGAGTACCCTATGTTCTCACTCATAAGTGAACCCTGAACAAACAATTATCATAATACTATAAGAAAGGGATGTGCAATAGTGGGAAACTGCCAGGGGAGGAAGGGGGGGGTACATTTCATCAATAAGGGAAACTGATCTCAAACCAGGTGAAGTGGGGACCAAAGGGAGGCCCAAACTTTACCTGCACAATGACCACTTGTATATTTAATTATGATTGTACCCCACATCTTGAAAATTAAAAAAGAGACAGATCACTCATAAATGGACCTTGAACAATTATCATAATACTATAAGAAAGGGATTGGCAGTAGCAGGAAACTGCCGGGGGTGGGGTGGGATTGGCAGTTGAAAGAAACTGCTAGGGGAGGTAGGGGCACACCTCATCAACAAGGGTATCTGCATGATTAACATTTGTATATTTAATCCTGAATTGTACCCTACATCTTTAAAAAACAAAACAAAACATAGTGTTTGGATTTTTCGCCACATGTAAATGTAAGTTCTTTGAAGGGAGACATATTTACTGCTTGTATATGAATAAAGAATTTGGTGTAGTGGAAAAAGCATTGGATTTGGAATCAGATAACTCTGGGATTTAACTCTAGGTTTTGGCTATTGTCACTTAGGATTTTCTCACCTACATTTTACACAAGCAACATTCCTAAGAAATAATAATGTACTTGCCCTGGATTCTCCTTCATGAACACCCCCTTCCCTCCATACATGGGTTGCTTATTAATGATTGTTAAAAATATGCATAACATTCTATTAATGACAATTACCCCCAAATATCCCTTCCTTCACGAGTACTTTTCTACTCTAGTTTAGCCAACAAACTACTGCAAATTTAATTTGCCTGCTGATTTCCTCTCATTCACCTGTGAATATATATTGTTGAAGGCTCTATACTATGGCCTCAGTCTGCCTTTTAAATGTATCACTGAACATACTCTACGCATACAAACTCTGTTCCAAGCAAAGAGTTTTGTTGTTGCTCCAGAATAAAGAGATGGGATGCTTTCCTACCTGCATTCCTTCATTCATACTAATTTCCCTGCTCAGACATCTCCTTTCTATTTCTTTTCTGCAATGGAAATTCTTTCCACTTTTTACAGTCAGCTCAGATCTATTTATTCGTCTGCTCACACCTGATTCCCACAGCCCTCCATGATAGCTCTCAATCACTATGTAGATACGATAACAATTTCTCCATCAACATTTAGCCCTTGCTGTGGTTGGCTACTTACATGCTTGGCACTGAGAACAAGTGGCATACCAGTGGTAGGGTGTGTTTTCTTATTTTCTCACCTAGATTAAAATCTTCTTGAAAGCAAGGAAAGAGTCTTACTCATATTTGGATCCTTGTTGCTTACTAGTCTCTATTCCCATATTATCTTGTTCAAACCACCAGTAAGGAATTGATCAAATGATTTAACAGTGATTTATTTATATTTCTGTCTCTACAGGTAAGTTATGAGTTTTCTTGATTAAAAAAAAATCAAGCTATCTTTGTTTCCTTAGTGACCAGCCCCAGTGCCTGGCATATGGTAGACACTCAATAAATGTTTGTTGAAAGAATGAATGCAGTCAGATTGGACTCTTCCAGAGATAGCTGACTCTGTAAGAAGTTGATAAATTGAACTGCTTTATGATCGGTCTAAAACATAGAAGGTGATTGCCTCTAAAAATGGGATGTTTCTTTTCTTTGTTTCTTGGCATTTTTCCTATTAGGAATGGAACTTGAGCAGATTAAATAGGACTCAGTCTTGAATCCACAAATGACACCAAGCCTGAAATGATGCTGAGGTTGGAAGTGATTTAGTTCACTTGAATTTTATTTGGGGGATAATGTTTTCCTTCTGGGAAAAGAAATGCTAATGAAAAAATTGCCTCCTGACTACAACTCCGAAGTAATAGGAATCTGGCCAGAAATATGATCTTATGAAAACTCTCCAAGCAAAGCATCTTATACCCATGTCTACAGCTTTGGATTGACATTCTGATGTTTGCCTTTCTCTGGTTTCCAGAGATCAGGATGGAGAGAGGCGCCAGAGTAACAAGCCAAATAGGTCTATTATGGGATGTCATGCTCACTGGGCATGAGTGCTGTCTCCTAAGACATTTATAGTGTTTATTACTCAGCCCAACTTTAATAACACATGGACAAGCCTGGGGCAATTTGTAAAGGATCTGAGAGTTTTTTGTTGTGAATGTCTATATTATAAAAATTAGTGAGTCTCAGGATTGGGCTGGATTGAAAAAGATGATCTCATCAAAGGGGCCTCAGCTCTACTGAAGAAGAGCTGTTTTCAATATCCCTAACATTCTAAATGGTCATGGGTACTGTGGGAGTATTTATAAGAATAAGTTGGCAGATGGTGACTGTTAAGTTGTTAGTTAAAATATGGGCAAAAATGGCAAATGCTGACTCTACCTTTTCTTTTGGGACCATAGAAAGGTGGGACAGGGCAAGAGTAATCAGACATGCTTTCTGCTATAAACCATGGAGAGGAAAATGTGATGGGAGCCAATGATATAAATCAACCAAGGAAGATTCCAGAATCTTGTAGATTAGTAGCTCTCAAACTTTAATGTTCATAAAATCACCTGGAAATTTCGATAAAATTCAAATTCTCATTTAGGAGCTCTGGGCTGGGGCCTGAGTTTCTGTTTCTAACAAGCTTCCAGGTAATGCTGATGCTACTGATACGTGGATCAAGCTCATAAATTTGTTCATCTAAGCAGGGGTCAGCAAACTGCTACCCATGGGTCAAATTCAGCCTGTGGCCTATTATGAAATGGCCTGCGAATTAAGCAGGGGCTTTACGTTTTTAAATGGTTGAGAAAAAAATCAAAAGAAGACTTTTGTAACATGAAAATTATGTGAGATTAAATTTCAGCTTTTGTAAATAAAGTTTTATTGGAACAGAGAAAAAAAAAGATACATGGATCACATTTTGGGACACTCTAGAGTCTACCATAGTGATTGATCTACTGAACTGAGCCATGTTAAACCATCCCAAATAAAGAAGACAGACTCAGTTGATCATGCCAAAAAGGTTGCCATGTTATAGATAAGCAAAATTGAAAGGATTTTAAAGTTCATTCAGTTAATTGGTTTTAAACTATTATTATTAATTATTATTATTATTATTTTGAATCAGGGTCTTACTTGTTGAGCAGGCTGGAATGCAGTGGCACAGTCAGAGCTTACCACAGCCTCGACCTCCTGGGCTCAGGTCATCTTCTCACCTCAGCCTCTGGAGTAACTGGAACTACAGGCATGCACCACCACTCTTGGCTAATTTTCTTCATTTTTTTTGTAGAGATGACATCTCGCTATGTCACTTAGTCTGGTCTCAAATTCCTGGGCTCAGTATCCCTAAGTGCTGTGATTACAAGCGTAAACCATCATGCTCAGCCCTAGATTAGTTTTGTTTTTATTGCTTTCTTAAAATTTTTTAAAAATTAAAATTGTATGGAGAACCTCAGTATATAAAACTGATCAAAGCTTTGGTTAAATATGGAACAAATGGATTGGAGCCAACTCATCCTCCCAATACTCTTCTCAAAGGCTCCTATGTCCTTTCCTTAGAACACTAGGACTCTAGTAATACTGTTCTAAAACTAATAACTTTATCCAATGCATTAGAAAATAACAAGATGGAATCCAAATCTAAATATTCTGATTGCTAGTCTGATGTTTTTTTCCAGTGTGTTAAGGCATTATGATTTATTTGTTAGTTTAGTGTAGAAGCTAATTGTATTGATATGGGCCACCTATGGTCATCTGAGCTCTGGTCAATCTCTGTCACAATACCTGGTGTTTGTGACATCCTTTTTACCCAGGGATGTCTTGGGAAAATCATACTGTTTCTGGGCCTCAAGTTTAATATATGCATAATGGAGCCATTTATAACCTTTTATAAATATAACATCAGCATAGAGTATCCAGAACCTCATGGGGTTCAACAGCATTCATTGCATATAAATTAAAGGGTAGTAGAGACTATCTCTTATCCACCATCATAATCTCTATGAATGCCTTGCCTGGTGTCTGTCATGAGCAAATACTCAAAAAATATTTTTAAAATAAATGGAGAATGATGATGATAGCATCACAGACAGGAACCCATTTTCTAAAATGTTATTTTAGGTGTAGATGTTATTAAAATTTAAGGGATCTTTAGTACTATCATCATAATCAGAAAAGCTTTGTTATCTGTGGTGCTCTGCTGGGTGTCAGCAAAAGAGAACCATGTTTTCTCTGTCTCTGGCATCCGGTTGCTTAACCTATGACAAACAACAATAATAGGGAATTTGGATTTAGTGAGAGTTGAACACAAACCTAATCCTTTAAAAAGGGATTAAAACGGAAGATTTTTACATATGTGCAGATATGGGAAATGCATTTTAGATTGAGGAACAAAGGAAAGTATGTTTTGGGTGGAGAGTGAAGAAAGTAGTCTCAATTTTTTTTTTTTTTTTTCAAAATAGGTAAGGCAAGGGGATTTTGTCACCTTTCCCCTGAGAAACAAGAGGCAGTATCATGAAAGAAATGAAATTCTCAGAATTTTGCTGTTTTCAGTTCTTTTGGTAACAGGTTAAAGCATTTGTCTCAGTGGAAGTTAAACCATCATCTGGCTTATTTCTGGTCAAAGGCCAAGGATAGAAAACAATTGCACTTTATGTAAGGAATGCAAACTCTCTTCCTTATCCTCATCTTGTTCATTTTATTGGGAAGTGAGACAGTTGGAACATAATACACAGATGAATTGGCTGAGGTTGAACTAGGAAACAGAGACTCTGCAGAAAGCATGTGCATTTTAAACAACTGCACCAGGATTCATTTATCTTCTTTTCTTATTTGCAAATCCTTGGCTGAGAATATCCCGTGGTTCTGTTGGAAAAAAGAGACTTCCTGAGACATGATGTAATTTTTGCAAAGCGGAAACACATGTTGAGTCCTGCAATACAAAACAATACTGAGGTGCTGATAGCTGGTGCTGTCAGTCACATGACAGGATATGGTGTCTGGTTAGACTGAGCTACCCAGGAGCCATTGGACCATGGGGACCTGGGGGAGAGGAAGGGAAGAAAATAATCTCTGAAGATTTTTAAATATAGAGACTCCACTAAATTTATAAGAGTCTGGAAAAAATACTTTTTGATTTTCAGTTATAACAATCTTCCTCTTAGGAATACATCATATGACACAATGCTCCTTTGTAGCCTCAGAGACAGAAGGTACTTACATGAGGAAGGACTCAGAAAAATCTGGAATTATCTTTTGGAGGGCAGGCCCACTGTAGTGCAGGCTTCCCCCACTAAGTGTTCTAGGAATCCATCTGCATTTGTACCAGTTAGCGTTGTTGTGAGAGGCTGTGTTCCACTTCAGTGAATTTGTTTTCTTTGGAGGGTCTTTCAATGCGTTTGCTCATTTCTTTATGAACACACCTACCCACACTGCACTGAATGTTCAGTGATTTTTTGACCCAAAAGGACATAACCCCTATGCTCCACCCTCCCTATTCACCCGATCTCAACCTGAGTGACATATTTTTGTTTCCCCGGATGAAAAAATCCTCAAAGAGAAATGTTTTGCTGATATGAAAGAGGTGAAACAAAAACCAGCAGAAGCACTAAAAGGCATCCAAATTGACAAGTTTAAAAACAGTTTTGAGCAGTGGAAAAAGCATCTGAATAGGTGTATGACATCAAATGCAGAGTACTTTGAAGGTGACTGAAGGCTAAACATGTGAGAATAAATATACAGTTTTTAATAAATAAATTTTGGACTTTTGGGGGGGTCCCTCCTCATAGTGTTTGTATAAAAAGAGTTTCAACAAATCTACATTTTAAAATTCAGCAAAATAAGTGACAGCTTAATCAATAGTATTATTCTTGGTGGACTTTTCATAATATTAGTTAGCTATCACAGTGGAATTGGCTGTACCCTTGGTGTAAGAGCTTGACAGAGACCTCGGGTTTTACCTTTCTTAAACACTTAAAAATTAGGTACAGATTCATAAAAGTCAAGAGGTGAGAAGTCAAAGTTTGACTAAGAAGCATGATATTGGCTAAGATAATTATCTATCTATCTATCTATCTATCTACCTACCTAATATCTATCTATCTCTATCTATCTCCATGTCATCTATCCATCAAGTGTCAATTAGTTGTATAGTCCTGTACTAGGTGCTATGGTAATCACTAAGGTGAAAGTAACTCAGACATTGTCCTTAAATAATTACTATTCTAGTAAGAGATGTAATAAAAACATAATCATAAGAATCAGTATAGGCCAGACTCTCGGTGGCTCACCCTATAATCCCAGCGCTTTGGGAGGCCGAGGCTAGTGGATTGCCTGAGCCCACAGGTTTGAGACCAGCACCGGCAACTTGGCGAGATCTCGTCTCTACAATAAATCAAAAGTTAGCTGGGCGTGGTAGCATGCACCTGTAGTTCTGGCTACTTGGAAGGCTGAGGTAGAAGGATCACCGGAGCCTAGCAGGTAGATGCTGGGGTGGCCGTGAGTGTGCCACTGCACTCCAACCTGGGTGACAGAGTGAGACTCTAACTCAAAAAAAAAGAAAAAAAAAGAGTCTATATAAGGCCTTGGTACTCAAAAGTGGGGTCTGTTCAGAATAGCAGCATCAACAGCACTTGGGAGCTGGTGACAATGCAGCTTTTAGGTGCCACTCTAGGTGATTCATATGCACATGGAAGTCTGAGAAATATTAGTGTTAATAATGTGTTATACGAACATAAAAGAGGAAGAAATTACTTCTGAAAGAATGACAATGAAAGACTCTAAAGAAGTAAGCACTGAAATAGGTCTTGAAAATAGCTAACTAGCTGGTGGTTCAGTCTGTAATCCTGCGCCTTTGGGAGGCTGAGGTGAGTGGATTGCCTGAGCCCGCGGGTTCGAGACCCGCCTGGACAACGAGACCTCATCTCTACAATAAATCAAAAATTCAGCCTGACGTGGTAGCACATGCCTGTAATTCTGGCTACTTGGAAGGCTGAGGCGGAAGGATCGCCGGAGCCCAGCAGGTCGAGGCTGCGGTGGCCGGGAGCGGCCACTGCACCCCAGTCTGGGTGACAGAGTGAGACTCCAACTCAAACAAACAAACAAAAAAAAGAAAATAGCTAACTAGGAGTATGTGCAGACTTGGAAGTGATAAAGCAGTGAACTAGGGAACAAGAGGGAAGTGCAATAGACAAATGTTTTATGGGAAAAGTGAGAGATGAGAGATATTTTAGGACAGATTACCATACTAGAAGTTTGGGATTTTGTAGTATAAATATACAAATATGATCACTTCATGTTTAAATAGTAATAAGAGCAATACTACTACTACTAATAGTATAATAAATTGTATATTCAGTTTTAAAAATGAGATCTCCTATTTCATTAACTTTTTACAGACACCATCTATTATTACTATACTCATTGAGAAGAAGATTAGTGAAGAGGCAAAGAAGACTTTTGTTTTAGTACTTTGGAAACGCAGTTCCATTGTCTTCTGATCTACATTATTTCTGGTGAGAAGTATATAAAATTTGTGTTTTCCCCCTTTAGATAATGTAATGCTCAATTATGTGTTTTCCTCCTTTAGATAATGTGTTGCATTTTATTTCTGTGTATGCTCCTAAACTTTTCTATTAACTTTTGGCAATTTGATTATGGTAGAAATTGAAATTTCTTAAAAATCAAATCTGGAAAAGTTTCAGTCACTATTTGTTCACATATTTTTTTCTGTTTTCCTCCTCTCCTTCTGAAACTCGAATTATGCAAATATTAGCTTGCTAAGAGTTGTTCCATAGGTCACCAAGCTTCTCTTCACTTTATATCAGCTTCTTTTTCCTTATTATGCATTAGGTTGGATAATTTTAATTGCTATGGTTTCAAGTTTATGATCTGTCTTTTACTGTTCTACAATCCAGTACATTTTTCACCTCAGACATTATGGTTTTCATTTCTAGATGATCCATTTGGTTCTTTTGCTTTTATACCTGTCATTTCTTTCTGTCATTTTGTTTATGCCTTCTTTTAAATCAAGGTAAACTAGTAAACATATTGACCAAGGTAGACATAGTAAAGTGTGGTCTCTAAGCCAAGTTGTGCTGATGGACTGTTTTTGTATGCCCTATGATGTAAGAATAGTTTTTACGTTATATGGGATTGTAAAAACTAAGTAAATAAATAAAAATATGCAACAAAGACTATAGGGGACCCAGAAAGCTGGAAATACTTACTATCTGGCTTTCTACAGAAAAAATTTTGCCAATCCCTACTTTAAATCCCTGATTTAAATTGTGTAATCATATAATAGCTGTTGTAAAGTCCTTGTCTGCTAATTGTGTTGTCTCTGTCACTCATGCATTAGTTTTTATGGACTTATATTTTCTTCCTTATTTATTGCTGCTTCATAAGTCTAGTAATTTTTTTTGGATTTTGGACATTACAAATGTTATATTGTTGAATGTTTGCGTGTTATCTTTATTTTAAAATCTTTAAGTTTGTTTTGGCAGGCTGTTAGGTTACTTATGGATCAGCTTGATACCTTTGAGGCTTTACTTTAGGGACTATTTTCACAATACTACTAAGGTGAGACTTTTCTGGTGTCTTTCCTCAATGCCTTTCATATTTAACATGATCTTTCCATTCTGGTTGATAAGTACTAAAATGTCTTCTAGGCTATTGGAATTGTTCAGTTTATAGCTCCCTGGAAGTGAGTAAATTTTTGACCTGCCTTGTGGAATTTCACCCTTCACATGTACAGGTTAGTATTTAGCCAAAGACTTAAAGGGATCTTCTGGATCTCTTTCTTTGTATGGTTTCCTTTTTCTCATGCTCTCCCGTAAGTTTAATCTTCCTTATTGTACCTCAACTCTTATTTTTGACTTTTCAAATTAGTAAAACCCTGGGGCTGTGTTTGGATTCTCATTCCTGTGCAGCTTCCTGGATACTGCTTCAAGGAAAAAGATAAGGTATCATGGGGCTCACCTTGCCACTTCCCTTCTTTCATGGATTGCACTCCTGTCCTGTCTGTAGCTTAACCTCCGAAAATAGTTGTGTGCGCGCGCGTGCGTGTGTGTGTGTGTGTGTGTGTGTTTGCCTAATTTTTTAGTTGTCTGTGGGAGGGTAAGTCCTGTACCAATTATTTTCTTTTGGGTAGAAGCCAAGGGCATAGGCATTTGAGTCAGAAAAACTTGTTTTCTGGTTCTGACTCCACACTTACTAGCTACGGGCCTTAGGCTGGTCATTAACTTCTGTAAAAATGCATTTCCCCATCTGTTAAACAGGGATAATAATAGGTTTTTTTGGTGAGGGTTACATGGGGCAGTGCGTGTCAAGTATCAGCAGAGTGTCTGGCAAATAGTTAAGCGCTTAGCACATCATGGCTACTATTAAAGTTCTCTCTCTCTCTCTCTCTCTATTTCTTTCTTTCTTTCCTCCCTTCCTCCTTTCTCCCTTTCTCCCTTTCTCTCTTTCTCTCTCTCTTTCTCTCTCTCTCTCTCTCTCTCTCTCTCTCTCTCTCTCTCTCTTTCTCTCTTTCTTTCTTTCTTTCCTTGCCAGTGAGATGAAGTCATTGCCTGACATCACACATCTAGTAAGCAATAAGGCTGGTCTCCCTCTTGGGAGTACCAACTTGAAAGTCTCTTGTTTATTTCAGCATGACAATGTCTAGCTCATGTAGAAATGGTTGAACCACAGAGACTAAAGTCAAAAGGCCCAAGAAAAGGCTGCATTTGTGCAAAATGTGTTATAAAACAACAAAAGACCTCTAATCATGTGAAATCTGAATGGAAGCACTGATTGTTATACAAGTTAGACTGCTTTTTGGGGAAAGACAATACATAATAAATAGTGAGGTGTGTACTAACATTTAGAGCAAGTGGGTTTCTTCCTTACTGAACATCACGTTACACGTATTCTTCTACTAATTGGTTCAAATGTTATGGCTCTAATCGTGACCTCTTTTCACTCTCTACCCCTGCTCCCATTTCAATCAGACCAACTTAAATTTTCAAGATGCCTACCATTCCCAGATCCTATTGTGCCACATGCCCTAAACAGTAGACAGATCTTGAGAAGGGCATTGGAGTAAATTTATAGTCAGCATATTGAAGACTCAGCAGCCTAAGACACATGAACCAAGGAGACATCAAAGATGGTTTTCAGTTGTCTTGTGACTGAATCTATGTAGATGGGTCTGAAAGGTTCCAGACTCAGAGAGCATAAGTTTTAGTATAAGATTGATTTTAGATTCTGATACCAGCTCTGCTACTTACTCGCTGGGTGTTGCTGAGAAAATTACCTAGCCTCTTTCAGCTCAGTCTGTGAAATGATTAAAGTATGTTGTAAGATTAAATGAGATAATTTATGCAAAGTACATAGTAAGAGTTGAGAAAAACCATAACTTTCTTCTCCCCCAAATAATAAGAGATAACCTGCCCACAAGTCTAACTTCTTTCAAATGTTCATTCTATTTAATTTTCCCTCCAATTTTTTTGAGTTGGGGCATCACTCTGTTCCCCAGGCTGGAGTGCATTGGCACCATCACTCCTCACCACAGATGGTCCTTCTGCCTCAGCTGTGTACAGATGATCCTTCTGCCTCCGCTTCCTAATAGCTGGGACTAAAGTCGTGTGCCACCACTCCTAGCTAATATTTTGTTTTGTGTTTTTTTTTGTAGAGATGAGGTCTCCCTATGTTACCTAGGCTGGTCTCTAAATCTTGGGCTCAAGGATTCCTCCCACCTCAGTCTCTCACAGTGCTGGAATTACAGGCATAACCCACAATATCCAGCTCAAATTCAGTTAGGAGTCTGGAGTTTGTACCAAGGTAGGTCTGATAACTACCTTCATTCATAGACACAATCTTTTTTTTTTTTTTTTTGAGTTGGAGTCTCACTATTGCCCAGACTCCCTCCTCTAACTTTATAGAGTCATGGCAAACGTGTCTTTTGTCCTCCCTGAGGATAACAATCCTAGGAAGGTGGTTGCTTCCTGCAGTTACTATCTCCGTGTTACTTCATTGTTCCTTTTTGCCTTTTCATTCTTTCCATGCCTATTTAACAAATTCCTAGCATTAAATTATCTGTGTTTAGAAATTCATGTGGCTTCTGTTCTCTAGATTGAGTCCTATTTAAGATTGTATCTAGCCGGGCTCGTGGCTCAGCCTGTAATCCCGCGCCTTTGGGAGGCTGAGGTGAGTGAATTGCCTGAGCCCACGGGTTTGAGACTCGCCTGGGCAGGCGAGACCTCATCTCTACAATAAATCAAAAAAATTAGCTGGGCATAGTAGCGCGCGCCTGTAGTTCTGGTTACTTGGAAGGCTGAGGTGGAAGGATCGCTGGAGCCCAGCAGGTCGAGGCTGCGGTGGCCGGGAGCTCATTGTAGGGACTAAACAGCTGAAGAAGAGAAAACTGCTCAGCTAGTGTTGGTAGCTCTGAGAGGGCTACCCATGAGAAGGGAGTGTAAAAATCCTGGATACTGGACCAGTTGTTATTGGAACTAACTGCCACCATTGAGATTATAAACTTTTGCCAATGCAATACTTAGAGAAACAACAAGTAAACAGGAAGAAAAAACCTCTTCTTTAGGCTTACAGTCTATTGGCAGAGCACAATAGGAATCTGTGGGCAAAGAAGAATGAGGTTTTCTGAGTCTCTGCCTCAGTGATATGAAGCAGAGTTTAGAAGAGTAAGTTTGAAGCTGAGACAATAGCTTAAAAACAAGCACACCCTGACTTGACCTTTTCCTTATCTCCTTGGCTCCTGACTCCAGATTCATTTCCTGTTTACGAGCTTGTCTCCAGTGCTAGAACTTGTTGTTCAAGATCATTTATGCAGCTCTAATATTTGGGATTCTGTCTTTGATTATAATTTGCATTAGTTAAGATTTTCTTGGGTGTAAATATAGAAAGTCAACTTGACCCAGCATAAAAGAGTCTATACTGAATGACATAACCAGTTAGGACAGAATGCAGCTGGGGAAAATTGAAACAAGGTTGCAACACTGGTACTCCTCCTCCATCTACAGTCTGGTTTTCTTGGCAGGTGTCTAATTCTGTATCATTGTTAGGCAGGTTTCCTCACAGGGATGGTCTGTGGCAGTCTGTGTCTCTGGGCTCACAGCCTCACTACCTTGTAGAAAAAAAAAGAAAGAGTTTTCTCTCTCCTAGCTGCAGAGTGAACTATTTCAGGGAATTCAGATTGGCCAGCTTTTGTTCTGTCTCCTGTCCTTGAACCAGGGGATAAGCTATTATGTTTATGACTAAGCTTAATGTTCATGTCCACCCCTGTAAATTTGTGTAACCAAAAGAAATGAATAAATATACTGGTAAAAACAAAACCAATAGTTATCCATGATAATTTTTGTCTGTTGAATTATAGAAAAGATTTCCCTTATTATCCATGTAAACAAAAAGACATATGGAGATCATGCGTAGATAGGTCTGTTGTGGGCAATACCTTGATTGTATTGTCATAGCTGTAGATACCATGTAGTCAAGAGTCAAGAAGGCTCATGTTCTTACACACGTGGGAGCTAAATGAGCATAAAAATGGAAATAATAAACACTGGGATACTAAAAGGGGCGTGGGTTCAGAAACTACCTATTGGGTACAATGCTGACTGTTTGGAAAATGGGAACACCAAAAGCCCAAACCCCACCAATACATAATATGCTTATGTAACGAACATGTACTTATACTCCCTGAATCTAAAAATTAAAAAAAAATTTTTTAAGAGTTAAGATGGCATTATTACAGGGGTCCTATGAATTCTACTGTTGGGTACTTGGGGCACTCAATAAATAATACCTTCCTCTTTATTTATCAGAGTTCTGAATCAATTAAAAAAACCAGAGGATTCTTCCATTTGTGACAATAGAAGACATGGAACTGGTCTCATTAATTCTTATAACACTTAAAAGATGAGTCAAAAGAGCAGAGGCAATATTTCTATTAGGAAATCTTTAACCTTTTTGACCTTTAATTCTTCCTGTATAATACCACCAGATTGTTAATTCCTCTGACAAAATTATTTGTGAGTTGACAAGAAAGAATAAGTAAAACACAAATATGTACTGATCCAGTGACAATGTACCCGGTACAATACAAAATTTCAAAATAAATATGGAACATGTTGAGGGAACTGCCAGGGGAAGGGGACCACACCTCATCAACAAGGGTACCTGCATAATGAACATTTGCCTAACCCTGAATTGTACCCCACATATTTAAAATAAAAAATTTTAAAAAATAAAAATAATAAATATGGAGCTTGCAGGCTTAGCTTATAATGAAATAGTCATATGATGGAAGAGACAAGATTAACACACAGCATAATTGTTGTTTTATTGAGAAATCTCCCAGCGGCAGTTTAAAACTATTGCATTCCTCTCAGTTTCCAGTCCCTGCTTCTGTTTCTTTCTCCTTCCATCTGTCCTTCTTCCCTTGCCTTCTATTTTACTGTATAAGTGGAGACTATCATTCCAGTCAGAGTTCAACCAGAGAAACAGAACCAGTAGGAGATATGCTCTAAAAAAGTTGTTACAAGGAATTGGTTTTTACTATTGTGAGTCTGGACTAGGCAAGTCTGAAATCTGTAGGGCAGGCATGAGGATTGTATAAAATTGAACCAGTCATTCTTTTCTCAGTTAAGATGTCCTCATAATTACTTTTCCACTGAATTATTTTTTTTATGCTTCTAAGCTTAAACTCTAAAACTGCCTTTAATTCACACTTCCCTGTCTCTTATTGCAGTCAATTACAAAGGGCAATGGTTCTTTCCTCCTGATAATTCTTACTTGCTGCATCCCTTTCTGTTGCCATTGTCATCTCTCTAGTTTGAGCTCTTGACTCTCATTTCTGACATACTTTGTTATATTTCTATAGGAAATCTCTAACCTTTTTAATCTCTAATTCTTCCTTTATAATACCACCCAACTGTTAGTTTCAAAACACTATTTATGTCACTCCTTTAACAAAATTATTCTATGAGTTGAACCATATAAATTGACTTAGAAGGATGACCATGGTAAATAGTTAGTTTAAAACAGCAGGTACCATGCATAATTATATGCTATGTTTTAATTCATCAAAACTCTATAATTTGTATGTGGTTGTATAGCACAGGAAAAAAGTGTGAAAGAGGACATACACTAAACTCAATATTGATTTATGGTTTTTTTTAGGGCAGTGGTTCTCAGTATTGACATCACATTGGAATCATCTGGAGAGCTTCAAAAACTTTAGAGATTTAATTAGACTGAGGTGGCAGAGACTTAAGAATTTTTCAAAGCTCTTTATGTAAGTCTAACATGTTGAGAATCATTTATCTAGAAGATTACTCTGGCTGAAATGATTCGAAAGTATGTTTCTAAACATACAAACCCATATACCTACAACTCAGTCATGACTGCATAGCTAAAAATGCATCCCAACTTTGCTTAGTCACATGAGCATAGAAAAGTTAGATTAGTTTAAAACTATAGTATACGTAATCTACAAAAGCGAATGAATAAAAATTCTATGTACATACTCCATATATTGTATATATAATACATAATTGCATACATGCATACACGTGATATAAGATATATATGATATTTGATTATGGATTTCTATGCAGAGCACACATAATTATTTTGGAAACAAGGAATCTTAAATTACAAGTATTTTGCTTGTATTTGTATCTTTTCTTTTTTCTTGTTTATTTATTTATAAGTAATTAACATTTATTTGTTTTGTATGTCCATTTGTCACATATCCCTGACAGTAAGATGACAATTTCACGTATATACTTTACTATATTTTCTCCATAAGGCCTTATACTCAATATTTTTACATAGTGCTGCCCATAATTAAAAGTGTTGGAAATTCCTCACACTGATAATGATTCTTCACATTTGAAGCCCCAACAAAATTTCAGCTCAATATTTTCATCCATTTTTCCTACAACTGTTACAGTTTGTCTTAGGGTAGAGAAGAAAAGATCTTTTGCAGGATGACCCATTTTCCAGTCATCCAGGTCTGAGGACTTTTAGTCCTGAAATCAGAACAGTAGGAAAATTCAGAATAATAAGGTGTTGCATAATTGAGTAATCGACTTTGACTTTAAAAATCTAGGGTTCTAATCTAATTTTTATCTCAAAATTTCTTTATTATTTAGAATAAGATTATTTATTTATTTATTTATTTTGAGTTGGAGTCTCACTCTGTCACCCAGACTGGAGTGCAGTGGCCGCTCCCGGCCACCGCAGCCTTGACCTGCTGGACTCCGGCGAACCTTCCGCCTCAACCTTCCAAGTAGCTGGAACTACAGGTGCGTGCTACCATGCCGGCTACTTCTTTTGATTTATTGTAGAGATGAGGTCTCGCCAAGTTGCCCAGACGGGTATCGAACCTGCGGGCTCAGGCAATCCACTCACCTCAGCCTCCCAAAGCACGGAATTACAGGCTGAGCCACCGAGGCCAGCTCAGAATAAGATAATTTAATATTTCATCTAAGTATTGGAAATATTAGCATTCTCCTTAAATTTATATTTTGGGGGAGAGACGAGGCTTCTTTTTTTTCCTTTAGTGTTTTATTTTTTTCTAGATTAAAAAAATTTCATTTTAAATATGTAGAGTACAATTCAGGGTTAGGTTTCAAATGTTTATTATGCAGGTACCCTTGTTGATGAGGTGTTTCTTTTTTTAAAATAAAAAGATTAAGCAGTCCATGGTCAGGAGAGGCTTTGCTGGCACAGTCCTGGTAACCGGCGCCAGAAGGAAGAAGCTTGAGAATTGGTATCTTATTTAAAGACTGCTTTAAGGAACTTTGTTGAAGAGGATGTGAGTGAATGTTATCTCATCATCACTAATTAAAATTCCAGGTTCCCTGTGATTTCCTTTTCTCAAAGTCAAATAACCTCAAAATAGACATGGGACTCTAAAGAGACAAACTTGAATCTTATTTCACAAGGGGCAAGTTAACTGATGGATTGAGGTAAATTAGCTAAGAAGTTCTGGAAACCATGGATTAAATCCTAAATTTTCTTAAAGCTACAAAGAATAGTTTAGGCTAGCCGGGCTTGGTGGCTCAGCCTGTAATCCCGCGCCTTTGGGAGGCTTAGGTGAGTGGATTGCCTGAGCCTGCGAGTTCGAGACCCGCCTGGGCAGGCGAGACCTCATCTCTACAATAAATCAAAAAATTAGCCGGGTGTGGTAGCGTGCGCCTGTAGTTCCGGCTACTTGGAAGGCTGAGGCGGAAGGACCGCCGGAGCCCAGCAGGTCGAGGCTGCGGTGGCCGGGGAGCGGCCACGGCACTCCAGTCTGGGCAACAGAGTGAGACTCCAACTGAAAAAAAAAAAAAAAAAGAATAGTTTAGGCTGAGGAACCAGTGGCCTATCCCTTTCCCCCTTCCACAATTGGAAACGTTGCCTGTATTTATCTATTTTGATCTGGACTCAGCTTGGTTTCTGATTAAATTATCTCGGCAACATGTGAAACTTTGATACTGGAAGCTCATATCTATAGAAGAGCCACTACACAAAAATATGAGGGTCACGAGGAATTTGGTGATGGTAAATGGTCTATATAAAAGGGGCAGACTGGCCCCTTCTGTTTCTGGAACATCTCACTACCTCATTTTCAGATCCCTTGAAGGTGGGCAGTGTTATTAAGTACTTGCCAAACTGAGATGTACTCAATGATTTGCTGGGGGTGGCTCATATTAATTTATAAGAGATGACTATTCAATTTTCAGGGTTTTTGCCTGTTGGTCACTAAATGTTGTTGTTGTTATTATTATTATTATTTGAGTTGGAATCTTACTCTGTTGCCCAGGCTGGAGCTCAGTGGCTTGCTCGTTAGCATCCCTGCATTGACCTGCTTGGCTCTGGAGACCCTTCCCCTCAGCTTTCCAAGTAGCCAGAACAACAGGCGTGCTACCATGCCTGGCTAATTTTTTGATCTATTGTAGCGATGAGGTCTCGCCAAGTTGCCCAGGTTGTTCTTGAAACCGTGGGCTCAGGCAATCCCCTCACCTCAGCCTCCCAAAGTGTTACGATCACAGGCTTAAGCCATCGCATCGCGCCTGGCCAATCCGTTATTCTTAAAAACTAAATTAAGTACATTTAAATTTAATGAGTTGTGTTAAAACAAAAATAACAAGTGCTCATCATGCATCACTTCATTTTACTACTACATTGTCTATGACTTTGAAATTACTTATGTTCAGTGTATCTACATATGGAAATATCATACAATGGTGCACCATCATTTCCTAACTCTGCATTTTCCTAACTCTGCATTCAGAGACATCATATTAATGGCTTAAAATTAACCAGTTAGGGCCATGAGGCCACATGCTGGGCCCACACACATGAAGGCTAGGCTGCACCTGAGGAACACAGGGATAAAGATGCAGCACCATTTCTAGCAAGCAGCATGCAAGCCATTCCCTCTCCCATAGTCACACTATGCTCACCTGCATTTACTTAATTGCCTAAATGACTAGCTACCAAAATGGCTCAGTATCATGCAGTGAGGCATACTCACCCAGAACACGCAGGGATATCTGGAGATCAGCATAGACTATCTCTCCTAACAGGTATGGATAAAAGAGCTTTGAAAAAATCAATGAACGAAATCATACCAAGAACTAATTGGCTACAGGAGCTTTGTAATAAACAGAATTATATATTCCATTATTATTTGTTAGTTATATACTATATATCTTTTGTATAGTAACATTGTGATAAACATAAATATCTACATGTTTATACATGCATACTTTTTTTTTTTTTTTTGGAGAGCTGTTAAACATTTACCAGCATACTACTGGATGTCACACCAAATTTCACACACACATTTGGATTCCACACCAAATATAGTGTTCCTTGTTCACAAGATACCTGGGCTTAGATGTGATGGTGCAGAAAGAGAAGAAGAAAAAGGGAATTTCTCAGTAGGTTCTGGATTACAATTCAGAGGAAAAAGGATGTTCATATGTGAGGCAGCGACCCAATGCTAAACAATATAAGCGCCATTAACATTAATCTGAGATGTATACATTTTCGAACTTTGATACTCCCAGACACACGGAGGGTGGGTCTTTCTGAGAGATTAACGTAGATATCATTCTGAAAGCCTGATTTGGCTGCAGCAACAGCTATGGGGGAGGAGCATGAGTTGGAAAAAAGGAAGTAGAGTCTCCCTTGATCTCCCCCTTTCTTTCCTGCAAAATATCTAATTTACTTGTTAAAGCCAACTGCACATTGTTTATCCAGACTGTCTATTTTTTAATCCTAATTGATACTAATTAAAATCAAAATAAAATTACGGCTGCAAAACTTGGCTGGGGTTTTGATCCACTGCCAGCATGCCCACAACCAATGAGCGTTACTATATAAACACTCTCATTTTGAAACTCCAGGTATTTTAATAGTGACTGCATGTGAAATTTAAAAAAAGAAGTGGTATCCCCATTCTAAAGTTTCTTTCCAGTTTCTATACTAGAATATAACAAAAATAAAGTCTAGTTAATTCTTTATCAAGACTGAGGATCTTTCATACACAATAAAAAAGTAAATTTGGTACATGTGAATACATACTGATGCATCTAGAATGGTTAAACCAATTGTTTAGCACTTGGTCCTAATGAAGCTCGACTCCTGGATTCTATCCCCTTATAGGCCAGCTGTCTTTATTTGGAAAAAAACTCGGATTCATAATTAGAAAGGCAATACAATTGGTGTAGTCATCTTGCAGGTGCAATAATTGATCATTTGGGGACTGGACAAGAGTGCATGAATGGTTCAAGACAAATTAGCCACCATCACTCCTGGAAAATAACTCGACCTTTTACTGAGGGTTAGTCATTAATACCCCCTTTGGTGTACTATTATGCACCTTATTATAGCACTGAATTGAGTAGAAAGCTATGTCTTTCATCTTATTCAAAAGTGGCTTTTGGAAGTATCAGAAGTTCTCTCAATCCCCTTGTGAAATATTCTCAGATTTATTTCATATGCACTCAAAATCTCATGAGGTAGCTGGGCTCGGTGGCTCAGCCTGAGATCCTGCGGTTTGGGAGGCCGAGGTGAGTGAATTGCCTGAGCCCGCGGGTTCGAGACCCACCTGGGTAACTTAGCGAGACCTCATCTCTACAATAAATTAAAAAAAAAATCAGCCGGGCGTGGTAGCATGTGTCTGTAATTCTGGCTACTTGGAAGGCTGAGGCGGAAGGATCGCCGGAGCCCAGCAGGTCGAGGCTGCGGTGGCCGGGAGCAGCCACTGAACTCCAGTCTGGGTAACAGAGTCAGACTCCAACTCAAAAAAAAAAAAAAAAATCTCATGAGGTGCAGTAAAAAGGACACGAGATTTTGATTTACAAGTGGGGGTTCTACCTTTTGTGAGTTAATATTTGTTACTGTAGGCTAGACATATTATTAAGTGCCTTATATTTTCTCATGTACTCTTCATAAAAATCCTATGGGTAGGTACTTCCACAATCCCATTTCGCATATAAGAAGTTAAGTAACTCATGTGATGTTACACTGATAAGAAGTGAATGAACTGGCATTTGTCCTCAGGACTGTGTGACTACTCTACTGTACTATCTCTACACTAGCTACCCTGTGTTTGGAGAAAGTTGCTTAACTTTTCTGGGACTTGGTTTTCTCTCTCATGTAATAGTGAAAATAATGACTGTTGTTCCCACTTAAAAGGTATGGGGGTCGTGAGATACTGAAGGTGGATTATAAAGGTTTGTAAAGCCGGGCTCGGTGGCTCAGCCTGTAATCCCGCGCCTTTGGGAGGCTGAGGTGAGTGGATTGCCTGAACCCGTGGGTTCGAGACCCGCCTGGGCAGCGAGACCTCATCTCTACAATAAATCAAAAAATCAGCTGGGCGTGGCAGCGCACGCCTGTAATTCCGGCTACTCGGAAGGCTGAGGCGGAAGGATCGCCAGAGCCCAGCAGGTCGAGGCTGCGGTGGCCGGGAGCGGCCACTGCACTCCAGTCTGGGTGACAGAGTGACACTTCAACTCAAAAAAAATAAATAAAATAAAATAAATAAATAAATAAAGGTTTGTAAAAATGTGAACTATTGTAATTATTACAATAACTATTGTAATTCTAATATTGGCACATAATAAGAACATTCTAGAGCAAGATTATTATTTAAATGCATGTAAATATATGCCAACATTTATTCTTGGTCAATGTTTCTGATTCATTAATTTGTTTATTACTTCATTTGTGAACAGATTTTAAACGAGTCTCTTGAGTAGTAGGAAAAAAAACCCTTGGCTTTGCATTTAATCAATTTGAAAATTCTGAGGATCAAATTTTAACTCTGTTACTTGAGAGCTGTGGGAACTTAGACAAATTACACAAACCCTCAGAGCCAACATAATAATGGCTACTTCATGGACTATGGCAATGATTAATCAAGATGATATAGGTGCCCGATAAATGTAAGCTTCTTTGTCAAAACTTTACTCTTAGTAGGTTGAAGGAAATATGAAGTTCATAAAATAAGTAGGAGACAAATACCAATATAATTTCTGCTTTAGAAGAGACTTAGCACTGCTCATCTAATACAAACTTCCCCTTTTATCCAAGATTACACAGTCAGCTAGTTGCAGAAAATAGGACCAGAACCCAAGTTTCCTAACTCCTAACTTTCAATTAAGTCAAGAGACCCTAGTTAAGTGTCTCTGAACGATGACAGCATCATATTCTAACATTAAAGGAACAAGACACAACAGTCTGAGAAAGGTAATTTGGAGCTGCAGTTGTGAAGCTCTTCTGAGTCGGCACAGATTCTTTCATTTCATAGTTGAAGTATCATGTGTGAAACAATTATTCCCTTGCCAAATATCCTCAGATTTATCTCGTACACATTCAAAATCTCAACATGGCTCTTGTCTACAGAGAGCTTCCCTTCAGATTTGGAGACACAAAATATAGACACATGAAGAAGTTGAAGAATATAGAAATGTAGCCTAGAATTTCCTGCCAGGTAAATGATACATACAACTATCAAAGCATTTCAAGAGGAAGTTGCTTCTGCAGACATATCTCAGGGAGACAGTGAATGTTCACCTTTGTCTTTTAAGGATGTTTGATGTCTTTAAGATGTTTGATATTTGGATATAATAAAAAAGGAGGGACATTCTAGGCAGGAAACAAAACATGAACAGAGGTGTTGAGAGAGGAACATGCAGAGTACACATACTTAATGATTAGTACTGATGTATGCTTGGGGACATATTAGGGACATCTGGGAAATTAGGTTAAAAAAGCACAGAAGGACTTGAATGTTATATTAAGGAATCTGAATTTTCTCATACAGAGAATGGTGACCGTAAAACATCAGCAGCAAAGGAGTGCCTTGAACATAGGGGGAAGGTTTATCTAGTGGTGCTGTGATAGCCAAGGAGAGACTGGAGCCAGAACACTAGTTAGGACTTTATTCCAATAAGCTGACAGAATGGTAGCCAGAAGGACATATGAGAAATGTTAAAAAGAGAGCCTGAAAAACCTTGGTGAGTTACGGACAGGGAAAACTCAAAGATGATTTTTCAAATGGTTAACAATGAGAGTAGTGATTATTTGATAAAAATAGAACAATGAGGAGAAGAACTTTCGGGAGGGAAGAAGGAGAGTACTTTAGATGATGAACTTGCTTCTAAACTTAAGATTTTTGGTGTGATGGTGAAGTATACAAGTGAAGATGTCCAGGAGTAAGACAAATATAAAGGAGCCAAGTACAGAAATCTGAATTCTGATAGTGCTGAAGCCCTCATGTGCCAACTTGAAACTGTGAAACTAAGAGATTTTGAATAATTTAGCCCCAAACACTCTAAAATATAAAATCCAACCTGTCACTAAATTATTCAGACTTTATTTTATTCTCATAATGAACTGAGTAAAGAATCTGCTTTCTCAAATTATTTTTATTTTTTATTTTATTTTATTTTTATTTTCATTTTTTTTGAGTTGGAGTCTCACTCTGTCACCCAGACTGGAGTGCAGTGGCCGCTCCCGGCCACCGCAGCCTCGACTTGCTGGGCTCCAGGGATCCTTCCGCCTCAGCCTTCCAAGTAGCCGGAATTACAGGCATGCGCTACCACGCCTGGCTGATTTTTTGATTTATTGTAGAGATGAGGTCTTGCTGCCCAGCCCAGATGGGGTCTCGAATCCGCGGGCTCAGGCAATCCACTCACCTCAGCCTCCCAAATGTGCGGGATTACAGGCTGAGCCACAGAGCCCGGTTAAATTATTTTTACAAGTAACAAAAAATAAAGGGTTTTTAAAATTATCAATGACCTCTGAAATTACTTGGTAGGATTTTTTAAGAGTGAGGAGTAACTCACATACCATAAAGTGTAAAATCTATTAATAAATTTACACACACACACACACACACACACACACACACACACACACACACACACATGCATGTGTAAGTTCCATCAGATCAAGATATAGAACATTCTCATCACCCCAAAAAGCACTCTGTAAAGCTCTCTCCAGGCCACACACCCAAAAGGTGAATGATAATTTGAACACCATCCATATGAACAGTTTTTGCCTGTTTTGAACTGTGTATGAATTTAATCATACTATATATATATATATATATTTTTTAATTTTCTTTGAAATGCATGTTTCTGCAATTTTATTATGGGAAACAATTTTACAATGAACATCCATATATCTACACCCAAATTTTACCATTCACATTTTACTATAGTGTTTACTCTTTGGGGATTAACTTTGCCATCTGGCCTCTCATTTTCTTCTTTTTTATTTGTGGGACATGTGAAATTTTGTTATATGTGTATAATACATAGTGATCAAGTTAGGATATTCAGGGTGCCCATCACCTGACTACAATATATTTTTGGTTAATTACAGTCACCATATTCTGCTATCAAACACTGAGTTTATTCCTTCTATTTTACTGTATGTTTGTATCCTTTAACCCATTTCCCTTCATCTTCTCCCCTGCCCCAATTCAACCTTTCCAATCCCTATTGTCTATCTTTCCAATCTCTACCTTCATGTGATCAAATTTTTTAACGCCCACATGTAAGTGAGAACATGCGATATTTGTCTTTGTGTGCCTGGCTTATTTCACGTAAAAGAATGACCTTCAGTTCCATTCATGTTGCTAAAAATAACATAATTTTATTCTTCTTTTATTGTGAATAGTATTCCATAGTGTATATATCACATAGTTTCTTTATCCATTCATTTGTTCGTAGACTTGTTGATTCCATATATTTACTATTTTGAACAGTGCTGCAATAGCCATGCAAGATATGTAGATTCCACATTTGGTTTATCTATTCATTCATCAATGGACACTTGTGTTTCTTCCACATTTTGGCAATTGTGAATAATGCTGATATAAACATGTGAGGAGTAACTCACATAATGCATACCTAGTCATTTTTGACTGAATGCCAGACATTATGACTTTTACCTTCCTGCATACAAGATTTTGCTGTATTTCTTGAAAGATTGGGGCTTTGCTCTAAGATTTATACCAGTTACTTGGAATCAGTTTGATACTATTTTAAGCCTAATATTACATTTTGCTAGTGCAGGTTCTAAACAATCTTGTTTGGGCTAATTTAACTAAAATAACATTCTTTTGAGGACTCTACTTTGTGCCTCGTGTGTTAGGAAATCTTTTCACTTTGGCTAGTTGGAAAATAAACTATTCCCAGTATCGCGTTAACTTCACCAATGATTATATGCCTACAATTTCTAGGAGCTTTTAAATTGGCCTCCTGCAATTTCCTCCCTTACATTTGCAGACCAGTATTTAGCCAAAAACTTTAGCATACCTCTCTGAAGATCTTAGAAGCCCTCTCCTTATGTTGATTCCTCCCTTGAATTATTTTACCTCGTAAATTCTAGCTCAAATCTGAACTTTGTCTCCTCAATTCAGTGAGCTGTAGCCTGGAAACTTACTTCAGATAGTAAGCTGGAGCAATTATAGGGTTCACTTTGTTTAATTATCTTCTCCTAGTAATCACTAACCTTTTAAAAAATAACTTAAGGCTAGAATACAAATTTATCTCCTGTAGTTCATCATGGCTGTTACGTATTATATAAACATTTTAGGTCTGTTTCTTTCATTCAATATTATGTCTGTGAAATTTATTTTTATTGTTGTATATATCAGTATTTTTAAAAATTGCTGTAAAGTATTCTATTATACAAATATTTCATAATTTTTTAAAGTATACACTTATTTTGTTTTCATGTTTTAATGGTTACATAACAATTTTGCATATTTATGGAATACATGTGATATTTTAATACATGTATACAGTGCGCAATGATCACACATTTAGGATATCCGTCACCTCAAACATATATCATTTTTGTGTGTGTGTTGGAATCATTTCAAATCTTCTGGCTATTTTGAAATGTACAATAAAATTGTTAAATATAGTCACCCTACTGTGCTATTGAACACTAGCACTTCTTTCTGTGTAATTTTTTTTTGAGGTACCTATATTTCCCAGGCTGGAGTACAGTGGCTATTCACAGGTGTCATCATAGCACACTACAGTCTGGAGCTCCTGGGCTCAAGTGATCCTTCTGCCTAGTCTCCTAAGTAGCTGGGAATATGGGTGGGCACCACTGCACATGGCTTTCTTTCTAATTGTATGTTTGCATGGATTAACCAGCCTCTCTTCATCACCCCCCACCCCCCACCCCTCTCCTGGACTTTTCACAACCTCTGGTATATCATTCTACTCTCTATCTCCATGAGATAGACATTTTTAGCTCCAACAAGTGAGTGAGAACATGTAATATTTGTTCTCTGTGCTTGGCTTATTTCACTTAACATGACTTTCTGTTCCATCCATGTTGCTGCAAACGACAAGATTTTATTCTTTTTTTTTAATGACTGAACAGTAGTATTATATTAGTATTCCATTGCATATATAAACCGCAGTTTCTTCATCTACTAATCCATTCATGAACGTAGAGATTAATTTTGTCTCTTGCCTATGCTGTAAATAGACCTGCAGTAAACACTGGAGTACAAATATCTCATAAATAGACTGATTTCCTTTCTTTTGGTTATATCCTTAGTAGTGGAATTGCTAGATCATATTATAGTTCTATTTTTAATTTTTTGAGAAACCTCCATATTGTTTTCTTTAGTGGCTGCACTAATTTACATTCCCACCAAAAGTCTATGAGGGTATCCCTTTTTCCACATCTTTGCCAGATCTGATTTTCCTGCTTTTTTATATTTTTATTTTTATAAAGGCCATTGTAACGGGGGCGAGATAATATCTCATTATGGCTTTCATTTGCATTTATCTGATTATTTTTAATTAGATAATTATTTTAAAAATTTTCAGTGGCTTTAGAGGATGTAAATAGTTTTTGGTTACATGGTTGCATTGTATAGTGGCAAAGAAGTCTGGGCTTTAAGATAACCCACCATTCCCAGCTGTGTCCATTATACTCAGCATGTGATTTTTTTATCCCTCCACCTTTTCCTCCTCTTTCCCTTCTGAGTATCCAATGTCCACTATACCACTCTCTATGCCTTTGAAGATCCTTAGTTAACTTCCACCTATAAGTGAGAACAGTCAGTGTTTGGTTTTCTGTTCCTTTGTTAGTTCACTTAGGAGGATGCTTTCCAGTTTCTTCCAAGTTGCTGCAAAAGACATTATTTCATTCTTTTTGATGGCTGAATAGTATTTCATGGTGTATATATATCACATTTTCCTTATCTACTGGTCAGTTGATGGACATTTAGGTTGATTCTACATCTGTGCAATTGCGAATTGCACTGTGATGAACATATAAATGCAGGTGTCTTTTTTTATATAATGATCAGGTCTGACATTTAAGTCTTTAATTCATTTCTATTTGATTTTTGTATATGATGAGAGATAGAGGTATAACTATTTTTCTACATATGGATATCCAGTTTTTCAGCACCTTTTATTGAAGAAACTTCTTTCCTTACTGAATGTTCTTGTCATCTTTGTCAAAAATCAGATGGTTGCTAATATGTGGACTCATTTCTGTGTTCTCTATCCTGTTCCATTCATCTACATGTCTGTTTTTGTACCAGTATTGTACTACAGCTTTGTATTATTTTTTGAAGTCAGGTATTGTGATGCCTCCAGCTTTGTTCTTTTTGCTAAGGATTGCTTTGCCTATTTAGGATTTTCTGTTGTTTCATATGAATTTTAGAATTGGTTTTTCTGTCTCTGTGAAGAATGGGATTTTGATAGGGACTGCATTGCTGCATTGACTCTGGAGATCACTTCTGGTAGTATGATCATTTTCACAACATTAATTCTTCCAGTCCATTAACGCAGAAAGTCTTTTCATTTTTTGTGACCTCTTCAATTTCTTTTATCAGTGTTTTATAGTTTTTCTTGTAGAGTTCTTTTACTTTCTTGGTTAAATTTATTTCTATGTATCTTATCATTTTTAGTAGCTCCTGTAAATGACGTAACTTTCTTAATTTCTTTTTTCACTGGTTCATTGGTGATGTGTATAAATGCTACATATTTTTGTATGTTAGTTTTGTATTCTGTAACTTTACTGAAGTTGTTTATCAGTTTTAAGAGTTATTTGGAGGCCGGGCACAGTGGCTCAGCCTGTAATCCCAGCGCTTTGGGAGGCCCAGGTGAGTGGATTGCCTGAGTCCACGGGTTCGAGACCCACCTGGGCGGGTCCTCATCTCTACAATAAATAAAAAATTAGCGGGGTGTGGTAGCACATGCCTGTAGTTCCAGCTACTTGGAAGGCTGAGGTGGAAGAATCACCGGAACCCAGCAGGTCAAGGCTGCGGTGGCCAGGAGATGCCACTGCACTCCAGTCTGGGTGACAGAGTGAGACTCCAACTCAAAAAAAAAAAAGAGTTATTTGGTGGAGCTTTTAGGGTTTTCCACAAATAAGATCATATCTTTCACAAATAGGGGTAATTTGACTTCCTCCTTTCCAATCCGGATGCCCTTATTTCTTTCTTTTGTTTAATTCCTCTTTCTAGGACTTCCAGTATTATGTTGAATAAGAATGGTGAGAGTGGGCATCCTTGTTCCAGTTCTTAGGGGAAAGCTTTGAGCTTTTTCCTTATTCATTATAATGTTAGCTTTGGGTTTGTTAAATATGGCTTTTATTCTATTTATACCTAATTTTTTGAGTATTTACCATGAAGGATGTTAAATTTTTTCAAATGCTTTTTCTGCATTGAGATGATTATATTGTTTTTCTTCTTGATTTTACGGATTTGATGTATCATGTTTACTGATTTGCATATGTTAAACCATCCATGCGTCGCTGGGATAAATCCTACTTGATTATGTTGAATAATCTTTTTTTTTTTTTTTGAGTTGGAGTTTCACTCTATCGCCCAGACTGGAGTGCAGTGGCCGCTCCCGGCCACCGCAGCCTCGACCTGCTGGGCTCCGGCAATCCTTCCACCTCAGCCTTCCGAGTAGCTGGAATTACAGGCGCGCACTACCATGCCCAGCTGATTTTTTTGATTTATTGTAGAGATGAGGTCTCGCTGCCCAGGCGGATCTCGAACCCGCGGGCTTAGGCAATCCACTCACCTCAGCCTCCCAAAGGCGTGGGATTACAGGCTGAGCCACCGAGCCCGGCTGAATAATCTTTTAAATGTGCTCACAAATCTTATTTTCAGTTCTTCCATTATTGATGTACATTTAGGTTGTTTCTAGTTTGTGGCTACTAAAACCAAATCTGTTTTGAACATATTTGTACATGTCTTTGGTAAACATAAACCCAGGATTTGTTTCTGAAAAATATTTTCCTAAATCCTTTGGAAGATTGCATTATAACAGTAGATCCTTAATCCATATGTTTTGTTTTGTTTTTTCCAATCATGAATTTTATGTAGACAAAACTTGACTTTGTAAGTTGTTGGTAGGAGCAAAGGGAGACCACTCATCAAATTTTTTGGTACAATGTACTCCTAAACATGTCATTCTTAAAACTCAAAGATGATGTAAGTAAACATAAGGTCTCTGTCTACCTTAGTTAAAAATTTATACAAACACACACATATCACTACCACAAGGTAGTGTACATATGCTGTGTATCCATGCAGAAACACAGAATATTATATAGAATAGTCTAACTTTGGGATAGTTAAAACTTTCAGTTGAATCTTTATCCTGTTCCTTTCTAGCTGCTTGTTCTTCAGCAAATTATTCAATTACTTGCTTCAATTTTCTCATCTAGACAATAATATTATTGCATATCTTATAGCGTGAAGATTGAATGAGATAGCAGATGTTAAACACCCAGAGTAGTGACTTTTCCTGGGGACCTTGCTAAGTTATTTAAAGAAGGACAGAGCATAAAGACTATGGAAGAGAAAGAAAGCATTCTCCCTAAGGGGTGTATGCATGAACAGAAGCATGGAAATGGCAATTTATCTGGCACTTTCCTGAAATGATGTATTGGAAAGTTTGGCTAGAGGGCTGACTTTATGAGAAGTAGTAGTCATTGAAATATTTGGGTGCAGAGGCAGGTTGGGATCAGATTTAAACTGTATTACACGCCAGATGAATGATTCAACATTATACTGCTTGGGAGCAATTTTTGTGTAGGGAAAAAGAATGCATAAGTGTTTGGGGGAAAGGCAGCTTGGCCATGCTGAAAAGTTTGAAGGGGGAGGAGACAGGAGGCACAGAAAATCTGTGCTTTTCATGGGTGAGTGGACTCTGTGGGATACTGTCGCACTTTCCAAAAGAAGATTCTATTGAACCAGTCAGGCAGACCTGTTCACTGTTCTCTTGTTGGTCCCCTGCTTTCGGTGATTTCCTTTCCTTTTCTCTCTGCCAACTCATGTTCCAATCTTCCTTCAGAACCTGGCTTAAGGCTCATCTCCACCAGGAGATCTATTTGGTGTCTGGTCTGTAACTGATTTTTAATGTGGGTCAATGATCTGTTAAAGAAAAATGGTTCCTCATTCTGACCTAGAGAACTGACTGCAAGAGACATGACAAAGTTTTATAGACAGTGCTGAAAAACTGAACCCAAAAGGGGTCAGATAAGTCACTCTCCAAAAGAAATCAGAGAGTGAATCTGATGGAAATGAAACCAACCCTTCCTTGTTATATTTTCCTCTTTGTTTACTTTTCCTGGGAGGATGCCCAGGGCTGGGAAGGAGAGAATGAATAAAACCCTGAATCAGTTAGCTCTGTGTTCTCAGCATCTGTGTTCTTGGATCCCACAGCCGTGGGAGCAGGAGGAGGTCAGAGTGGTTATAGGAGGGACTGGAAGGATTTTAAATTAATGCACAAATTATGCCCAGTGTGCAGGTCTAGGTACAATAGAAACATTTGCATCAATGTAGTTTACTAAAAGATAGAGACTGCTCTTAAACCTGTTCTTATTTTGTGACTGTAGAGCAAAAATAATTAGCCCTTCAACAGTTTTAAAGTTTGCAGTTGGTTCAAATAACTTATTCAGTTTATTGTTTGGTTATTTTAGTCAGTTTTAAAAAAATATCCATTTTTTGAGGCATTTCTGAGTGGTACTCCATTGCAGGGATGTACAATAATTTATCAATTCATTAGCTGATGCACTTGTGGATTGTTTCCAATTTTTTCCAACTAAGTATAAAGTTGCTATAAACATTTGCACCCAAGTCTTTATGTGGGTATATGTATCCATTTCTCTAGAGTATATTCCAAGGAATTGGATTGCTAGATCATAGGTAAGTATGTGTTTAACTTTATAAGACATTGTCACACTGTTACCCAAAGTAGCTGTATCATTTTGCATTCCTACCAGCAAAGTATAAGAATTCCAATTACTTTACATCCTTGCCAATACTTGGTATTGTCAGTCTTTTTAATATTAGCCATTTAGTAGGTGTATAGTGGCATCTCATTATAGTTTTAATCTGCATTCCCCAAATGATTGATAATGCTGAGCCTCTTTTTTTTGTGCTTATTTGACACACATAATTTCTTTGGTGACATGTATGTTCAAATATTTCGCACTTTATATGAATGGATTGTCTTCTCATTAAATTTTGAGTGTTCTCAATATACTTTGAATATGTTCTTTATTAGATACAAGTTTTGCCAATATTCACTCCCAAGACATAGCTGCTAATTTTCTTTCTTATCTTTTTTCTTCTTTCTTTTTTCTTTTTGATTTGGGGTCTCACTCTGTCACCCAGTCTGGAGTGCAGTGGCACAATCATGGCTGCATCCTTGACCTCCTGGGGTCAGGTGATCCTCCCACCTCAGCCTCTTGAGTAGCTAAGACTATAGGCACACCCCACCATGCCTGGCTAATGTTTTTGATTTTTTTTTTTTTTTTTACAGACAATGTCTTGGTAGGTTGCCCAGGTTGGTCTCAAACTTTTGGGCTCAAGTGATCATCCAGCTTCAGCCACCTGAAGTGCTGGGATTACAGGTATGAACCTCTGTGTCTGGCTTTCTGCTAATTTTCTTACAGTGTGCTTTGAAAAGTAGAAGTTTTAAAATTTTGGTAAATTTCAAGTTATCAGGATTTTTTTGGTTCATTTTTTATCCTATTATCAAAAATATTTGTTTAACTTATGATTACAGAGATTTTATCCTATGTTTTACTTTAGACATTTTTCAGTTTTAGAGTCTAAAGTCTAGAAATCTTCAGATTTATTTCTATAATCAATTTCAAATTAATTTTTGATTATAGTGCAAGGTAAAGGTTGAATTTTGTATTTCTTTTTTGCACATGGATATCAATTGTTCTAGTGCCCTTTGGCCTTAAAATAGTATTCTATCTCCATTGAAATATCTTAGTCTCTTCAGTGCAAATCAATCAACCAAAGATGTACTGGTCTATTTTTGTTCTGTGGATCTATACGTCTTAAGTCAATATTCTACCATACGAACTGGTTATTGTAGCCTTGTAGTAAATCTTGAAATCAGGTAGTATAATTCCTCCAAAATATATTTATTTCAAAATTGCTTAGTCAATCCTAGGTTCTTTGCATTTCCACACAAATTTTAGAGTCAGCGTGTCAATTTCTAAAGCTTGCTGGAACATTGTGTGAGCTGGCATTAAACCTACAGGTCAATTTGGGGAGAAATGCCATCTTACCAATATTGGGCCTTCTGGTCCATGTGTACAATATATCTTTCCATTGACGTCAATTTTCTTTGCTACTTCTCAGCAATATGCTGTAGTTTTTAGTGTATAAATTTTGCACACATTTTGTTAGATTTGCCCCTAAATATTTTCTATTTTGAAACTATTTTAAATGATATTTAAAATATTCAGTTGCCAGTTATTAATTGTCACTATTTAGAAACAAAGTGGAAACAATTTTTGTAAGTCAGCCTTGTGTTATTAGTTTTCCAGGGCTGCTGTAAAAAATTACCACAAACTGGTTGTGTTAAAACAACAGAAATGCATTCTCTTACAGTTATGAAAGACAAGAAGTCCAAAACCAAAGTGCTGGCAAGATTGTTTCTTTCTGGAGGTTCTCAGGGGACATGTGTTCCATATGACTCTGCTAGCTTCTGGTGATTGTCTGCAGTCCTTGGCATTTCTTTCTTGAGCTAAATCACTCCAGTGTCTTGCCTCTATTGTTACATGGTATTCTCCCTCTGTGTGAAACAGTGTGTCCAAATTTCCTCCTCTTGTAAAAACAGCAGTTGTTAAATTAAGGGCCTACCCTAATCTAGCATGTCCTCATCTTAACTTTTTCACATTCACAGTCACCAGAGGTTAGGACTTGAACATATATTTTGGGGAGACACAATTTAGTCCACAACATTTTGTGTCTTACAGCCTTGCTAATTTCACTTACTGGTTCTAGTATCTCTTCCTGCATATTTTTTGGAATTCTTATACTGATGATCAGTCTGTTTACTTTTGACAAAAACACTGGTGCCCATCTCAACAAAAGTCCCTCTATATTAACCACTTCTTTGGTTCTACCATCATGGGTTTAAAGGGCTTTTGGCCTTTAAATTGTTTCTGTTCATTGCAATCTGACTAAGAAACCTGCAGCTGACTTCTCTAAATTCTTTCAAGCTTCTCTTTATACTAGGTGTTGTCCATATTATCACGTGATTTTCCAGCTGTTCAGCGGAGAGGGAGATTAGAATGAAGTGAGTGAGACGCTTGCCCCACGTGTAAAATTTAAGGGGATACCAAAACTTTAGTAATCAAGAGAACTGATATCTTGATGCAATACTTTAAGTGTAAAAATTCACAATGAGCAAAATATTGACACTGCAAATAAGATAGAAAATTTTGCCCTGCATTGGCACGACCCTGCCTCACTTGTCTCACCCTAATCCTGGCTCTGCTGTTTCGATTACTATCAACTACTCTTTCCCAATGTGATCAATGACTGGAGACCAGTTATAGGTGCTTAGCATGACTTCAAGAGCCGTTTTGCCAAACTCAATATATGTCTGCTTTCTCTTTCTACTTTTACCTGATTTAATCCTGTTGCTCAATTGAATCTTAGTCTTAAGGAATTCGTTTTTTGTGAAAGGAAATGATGTCTGTAGAGATAGTTTCCATGCCTGGTTACAGGTCAAAGTCACAATCTCAGTCTTCGGGGAATATGAGGGTGTATGTCCAATCCAGGAGCCATAAAGGAATACTGGAATAGATTTATAGATCCCACCCCCAAAAAAATCTACATTTTTTTTTTTTGCACCAGCTTGCCTGACTTCTACCCTCATGTGCTTTGTCTCCTAGCCATGTGATTGCATCACAGACTGACAGCTGATCCACACTGAGCCGTTTGCATTTCCCTGTCTTTTAATTTGGAATCTGGTTTCAGAATTCTTGTATTAAACACTGTATGGTGCAGGAACTGTAGCATTTAAACTCCCAAGCTGTGAGGCACCCAGATTCTAGCGTGTGAACTGAGAAGCAGAGAAAGTTGATTAGCAGAGGGAGAATTTTGAGGCAGAGAGGCAGTGATGAGAGCCAGAGAGGTAGTCAGGTCTGGCTTCCTTAACAGTTTTCCAGCTCATGCTTCCAATCCCTTCCTGAGATCCAGTTCTATCTCTTCCTTTGAATTCTATGAGATATCACATTATTCAAATACTGGGATAATTTTAATTAAATAGTTTCTTTGGCTATTTTGAATTTGTTTCCATTAGTCGCAATTAGAAAACTTGGCTAATCATCTCTCACCAACTTCCAAAATTAGGTGCTTTATCCTCCCCAGGAAACCAAGGAAACTTGCTCAAACTGCTCTTTCCAGTTCTTTTTTATGGTTAACAAAAATTCTTTCTCCTTTTAAGCTTTCTTCCCATTCTTCTTTCTTTTCTACATTTCCTTGGCGCTCCATATTCTCCCACCTCATTTACATGGTCCTCAAGTTTACTCTTCTATTACACTCTGTCATTTTCAGCACATTTTTGGTCTATCCCAATATTAGCATTTATTAAGTATCTACATTGCTCAAAATGCCATAGAAGTAATATTTCTTTTCATATTTCCCACCGTATTCATTGCTCAGGGCCTAATTTAAACTTCATTTCCACTGTGAATCCGTCTCACCAATCTTTTTTCTTTTCCTCCAGAAAATATGTAGATAGCACTTTGTACATAAATCTGTTCTAATGTGCCTCTATTTTATGTCTTCAAGGGAAGGGATTATATCTTACTCATGCTTGTATTATGAACACTTAACATATAAGATTGGTAAGAGCTTGTTGAATGAATTCATGAATGTGTGAAAAGGGTGGCCTACTTTGCCACATAGGAAATTGGGGAAAGTACTTGGTGATCACAGACGTATCCCTTAAATATCATGTTCCTCAGAGTTCTTTTGTTCTATAAGTCCATTTCTTTTTCGTGTTTCCCTGGATGATCTCAATTACCACCATGACTTCAGTTACCATCTTCTATATGTGAGCCCATTCTATGTCTCTATATATTTAGTCCAGATCTGTCCCCTGAAAACCAGACTCACAATTCTAACCACTTACCAAAAGCACCAGTAGGTGTTTCTGCAGCTTCCTTAGATTGTTGTCTGCCAAATCTTAATTTATTAATTTCGACAACCATTTCATCCCAACTTCCTGCTTTTCCTTCGTTTTCTCCTTCTTTTCTGATGTTCCCTAAACAGTGAGTGATGCTAACCAGTCAATTGCACAAATGTAGATATATCACTAACAGAGCACATTGCCTGTGTCTAGTAGACATTCAGTTAAATTTATTGAATAAACAAATGCCACTCACTAGAATGGCAACATCAATTGAAAACAATAGGTTTGGTGGTTACATTGAGAAATGGTCTCAGACTTAATATTAAGTAGCTAGAATGGAGTAGGCTCTGGGAAATTCCCATCTTTTACTTCTGGTGCCTTTAGGATATCAAGCAAGCCAATGTCACTCATTAGGTCTTAAAATCAGACCTAGAGGCTCATTATTTGTGATTCTCCATGAAATTGTCTGAAATGCTTTCATTTAAACATATGGGACTTTGTAGTGATGGCCCCTCACAGACCATAAAAATGCCAAGGTAAGTTTTTCTGAGGTAAGCCCTGTAGGGATTGAGCATATCTTGTGTGATGTCATATTGTGTATAAGGCTCAGAACTAATCTTTCTGTTTTCTATCTCAGGCTAATATGAGTGACATCAATTGTAGTAAAAGAGCATGGGCTTTGGGAATCAGGCTGAGATAATTTTGAATTCTAATTCCTTCATTTTCTAGCTTTGTGACTTTAAACAAGTTACTTTCGTTTTTTTTTTCTCTTCTAATTTTTTTATTTTAAAGATGTGAGGTACAATTTCAGGGTTAGGCATACAAATGTTCATTATGCAGATACTCTTGTTGATGAGGTGTGCTCCGCTCCCACTTTAGTTTCTTAAATTGCAGTTTCTTCATCTATAAAATGGAGACAGTATTATGCACAGCATAGGGTTATTTGAAATTAAGTGTGTGACAAGCTAAGCATGGTCTCTGAAACAAGGGGCTCTCGATAAACGTGAGCTTCCTTCCCTTCTCTTGTTAGAAGTGTGCTGTTTCTAAGTTACTCACATTGTTTGAGTGTCAGTTTCCTCACCAGTGAATGAATAATTATACTTTGCCACAGAGTTGTTGTGAGGACTACACGAGTGATAGGATGTATAGTCATTATTTAAGACTAGATCCCTTTATTTCTTCCTTCCCAGTAAGGTACTGGGAAATGCCTGATCGTGTATGTTGAATCTGTCAGAACTTCTGGTCAGCCTTAAGGCTCTTGATATACTCTAGGCGACCTAGGAAGATATGAACATGGAATATTGTTGCTTTGTTCATTTGCATAACTCAAAGTTGCTCAACAGGAAAAATAATGAGAGGAGACTTGCCATCCTCTCTATGTGACAGCTGCATGCCCCAGCCTGTATCACCAGACTTGCCTGGGAGTTTTTACCATGATGCATGTAACTTATAAAAAAATGACCAAGCACTTTGGGATGCTGAGGTGAAATACCTGGCTCTGGTCATGAGGGAACGAGTATAATTTCAGTGAGCATGCTTTTATAATGGTGTGAGTTCAAGACGGGGATAAATGGAGGCAGGTTTTTCTAGCAGGTACCACACAGTGAGATGATAATCATTGTAAGGAGCTGTTTTCCAGGGCATGCTGAGTAACAGATGAAGTTCACCAAATCTCTTCACCTTTACTGCGACATAACCTGTCTATCACCAGCTTACCTTTCATTGGTTGCCTCCAAAACCTCCCTTTGAATTTCTGTGGGTGTGGCATGAGTGGGGGTTGTAGAGGGAGCTTGACTAGTAAGAGAGGAAGCAGAGCAGAAGCCATGACAGAGGAGGAGTTAGGGGGCATTTCTACATCAGGAACTTTCAGTATCTGAAAGCAACAAATTTATTACCCAAACCTCCCGCTCCCTTGATAGATTGCTGTTGGCATCTGGGGCATTGAAAAAAAGACAAAAAACAAAAAGACCTTGCTTCTTAGAGAATAATTGGTGAGGCAAATGCAGGACATTCAAATACAGCAGTGGGAAGGAAAAGAAGGGGGGAAAATGCACTTGGCAAGAATTCAGAGACAGCCAATTGTCTTTATTGAAATGGCATTGAATTAAAAACTCAAAGGAGGTAGTGGCATCTTCTTTAGCAGAGAGATTAAAAAAAATCCAGGCCATTTCTATCCAGTAAACAGTGTGTGTGAGGGGGACTGTATGCAAGGTCTCTTTTTTCTTCTTTCCCCTTTTCTTATCTCCAAACAAAGAGATCTGTGCTTGCTACTGAAACACCTTAAATATATTGCCCACATACTCTGGTACCTCTAACTTTCTCCCAAGAGGGTAACACAGCCCCCAACTCCCTTCTGTTCGAGGCTCTAAGTCTGATATGTCCTGCCTCTCTGCTTGGGAAGAATAGTTTCCTCAGTCCCCCTATAAACTCAGGGCTTGTTTCCAGAACACCGACTTTCGCACTGGGCAGCATTTCTCTCCCTGATGAATGGTCAAAAATGAGAATCTGGATGAGAACAATTAGAAACTTTAATTACCCTCCAGGCACCGCACATTTATAAGCTACAAGTCTTATTTTTATAAGGAATTAGCTACAGATTGGATAGCGCTTGTCATGCTTTGAAACATTTCCCGTGTCTTTCTGGCATCACTATGTTCTTGTTAGAATGCTGGCGCTTCTCATATCCCCCCTGCCGCTCCCCTCCCACCTCCCCCCACCTCTCTCTCTCTCTCTCTCTCTGTCTCTGTCTCTCTCTCTCTCTCACACACACACACACACACACACACACACACACACACACACACACACACACACACACACTATATTTTGGCTTGCCAATTCCAGCACCTTCACATACTTTACCCGCGTCCTTTCATCTCCAAGATGACCTGAAATGACCTTTTGCTTGGCACGAGACGTGATTCAACTGATAATAAAAGAGTCTGGGGGCAGGGAGGGGACGCTGACTGCGCTGGGCTAAGGAAGAGCCAGGGAGGGGGGCGGAGAAGCGGGACCATATCATTTTAAAGACAAATGCTACCGCTTTTTGCTGCGCCATTTCCTGTAATTAATTTTCCACATATCACCTATTACACGAAGGGAAAAGAGGAATTTTTTTTTAAAGCCACACCGCTGTCTTTGTTCAACCCGAAATCCTCAGCAGCTTAGACGTGGCGGGGGGTGGGGGGATGGAGGAGTGAGAGTGCGGCGAAGGGGTGGGGGGATGGTGACCCGCAGGCAGGGAGCGGCTGGGCATCCCTCCCGCAGAGAGGCCGGAGCCCTCCGCAGGAATGCGAGGTCGGATCCCCGCAGCTTTCTTTCTTTCTGCCTGGGTGTCTGCTGCTGGGAGCGTCTTTTCAAAGCTACGGCGCCTGCTAAGTTCCCCCACACAGTCCTCTTCCATTTTCCATCTGCAGCCTTTGAGGGGCGTGGGCTTCCAGAGGCTTTATTTCTTTGTCGTTTTAGGAAACCTCAATTTTGCTACTAACTCCAGAACTCCAGATAGATGCTGACGGCAAGTCTCATCGATCGTTTCCCTCCTCCCTTACTTAGGGAGTTGGGGCGGGGGGGGGAGAACAAGCTATGTATTTGGATACTCAGCGAGGTTGCAGGAGTTGCCACAGCAACAGCTTTGAACCTTGCACGCCAAAAGGCTCTTATTGTAGAGTGTCCTACCTTCCAAGAGCCCTCCTCTTTAAAGAGACACTGCTAGCGATAGTATATCAATTTGGTGTGTGTGTACATTGACATATCATCCACACCGTTTGAAAAGACAAAGGCAAGGGTTTACTTGGGTGGTTCGCAGGATATTTTTAGCCAAGCGATGAGATATGGGGAAAAAAAAACAGACTATGAAGTCACATGGGCACCTGAGATTAGAGAACTTTCTGTCCAAAGGCTTGTGGAATGCTAAAAACTATTATAAAGGTGCCCTGTCTCTTCTGGAGGTCACAGACCGCTTACATGTGAAGTGACTGGGGCGATGATGTAGCCCTCCTGTCACCCTCTCCTTATCTCTTGTCAAAGAAAGCTTAGATATGAGATGCACTGAGCTCAGAGAGGTGAAGAGCTCCTCTTTCCTGGGTCAGAGGAAGAACATCTCTTCCTAAAGTGTCCCATAGACTGAAAGCTTTATGAAATGCAAGAGGACAGCCCCACAGTCCTAGATTCACAGCTTCTGACTTTCCTTGGAAACCATTAAGTCATTATTTCATCATAAATATTAGCTAGTTACTACAGATGTGAGAGTTAACTAACAAAGACTGGTCTTTAGCTCCTGCCCTCAAGGAACTTTCAGTCAAGAAGTAGAAAGACAGTGTGGTGATTCCTAAAGGATCTAAAAATCGACCTCTCATTTGACCCCACAATCCCCCTACTGGGAATATACCTGGAGGAACTCAACTCATTCTATGAAAAAGATACCTGCACACGTATGTTTATCGTAGTATTATTTACAATAGTCAAAACATGGAACCAACCGAGCTGCCCATTGAAAGAGGACTGGATAAAAAAATAAAAAATGGTATGGCCAGGCTCGGTGGCTCAGCCTGTAATCCCAGTGCTTTGGGAGGTGAGGTGAGTGGATTGCCTGAGCCTGTGGGTTCGAGACCCACTCGGGCAACTTGGCGAGACCTCGTCTCTACAATAAATCAAAAGTTAGCTGGGCATGGTAGCACGCGCCTGTAGTTCCAGCTACTTGGAAGGCTGAGGTGGAAGGATCGCCGGAGCCCAGCAGGTCGAGGCTGCGGTGGCCGGGAGTGTGCCACTGCACTGCAGTCTGGGCAACAGAGTGAGACTCCAACTCAAAAAAAAAAAAAAAAAAAAAAGTGGTACATATACATGGTGGAATATTACGCAGCCATAAAGAAGGACAAAATTATGAACTTTGCAGCAACTTGGATGGACTTAAAGGCTATAATACTGAGTTATCTATCACAGAAACAAAGAACTGAGTATCACATGTTCTCACTCATAAGTGGACCTTGAACAACCATCATAATACCATAGGAAAGGGATTGACAGTAGTGGGAAACTGCCAGGGGAGAGGAGGCACATCTCATCAGCAAGGGAACCTGCATAAAGAGCTTTTGTATACCTAACCCTGAATTGTACCCCACATCTTTAAAATAAAAAATGTATTTAAAAAAAGTGGAAAGAAACAAGTAAACAAATAAATACAGAGGGGAAGGAATGACTATGGTGCTGGTAGATCCATTAGAGCCACCAGTGTTCATTTCTTAGTTGAAGGAATGCCTGACTAAATGCTTTCCCCTTCTCTCTCCTCTCTGCTAATCAAGATCTGTTTTCGGTTCTTATTCAAAAGTGTCTCCTTGTAGGAAAAGAATCGTCATTCTGGACAGATGGGTACCAGGAAACTGGCCTTGAGAGTTACATTGTGAAAGGCCACTGTTGTCTGATGAAAAGCTCAACCCAATTTCTTTCTAATCTGCTGTAGAAGGGGAAAAATACTATTATTATTGAGCACCTTCTATGTGCCATATACTGTTTATTACATCTACAAGGGGGGGCCCCAAAAAACTCGGAATTTACTTATAAAAAATTATGTATTTATTCTTGCATGTTTAAGCTTCAGTCACCTTCAAAGTACTCTGCATTTGATGCAATACACCTATCAAGGGTTTTTTTTAACTCCTCAAAACAGTTTCTGAACTTGTCAATTTTGATGACTTTTTTAGTGTTTCTGCCATTTTTTTGTTTCATCTCTTTCACATCAGCAAAACGTTTCCCTTTGAGAACCTTTTAGATTCGGAGCAGATGCGTTGCCATGGTAGAAGAACCAATTACATGTTTGCCACAACTTCGGATGTTACTTCTGCAAAGTGTGACACAACTTTCTCAATACTTCCAGATAAAAACTCTGGTTGATTGTTTGAACCAGAGGAATAAATTCCAAGTATGTCACAGGGGTCTGCCCTCTAAAAGATAATTCTCGCTTTTTGGGGGTCCCCCCTCATAAGTTCTCAGTTCAGGTCCTGCATCCTTAGGAAAATAGCTCAGTTCCTCTATTGTTTAATTTCACCTGAAAAGTGGAGTAATAATAGTATTTATCACATAGCACTATGGGAATGTTACCCTGAGATGAAGTATGTATAGCAAGTAGCATAGCACCAAGCCCATATACAATGCTATTACAGCATTACGCTAGCTATGTTTACTGTTGTCATCATTTTTATTTGTATTAGAATAGATCGATTAAAGTGGATAGTTGGCATTTTATTTCTCTTGCCTAGAGTGGACTCTAAGCCTTCTTATGAAGCTGATAAATCTCTTCTCTCTCAACTCTTTGTTTTCCTCTCACCATGCCACTACTTCTTTTGTTTTTAAACATCCATTTGTGCTGGCGCTGCTCCCTTGTTCCTTCCTAGCCCTCTCAAACAAAACAAAAAATCTTGTTCCTAAAATGGCTCTGTGATTAATCATTTACGCTAGAGATCAGCACCTTTTTTTCTGGAAAGAATCAGATAGTAAATATTTTAGGCTTTGCAGGCCCTACATGCTCTGTTGCAACTGCTCACCTCTGCTGTTATTGTGAAAAAACAGTTGCGTGCAATACGTAAATGAATGAATGCGATTGTGTTCTTCTAAAACTTGTTTTAACACTTAATATTTTTCAACCATTTAGAAATTTTAGAAAATCATTCTTGACTGTATAAAATCAGACAGTTTGCTAATCCCCAATATATGCTTTAACATGAGTTTCAATTACTGTGATGCCCTCAGGAATATTGCATTTATTTTTTCAAGTTCCAGAAGAATACGCAGAAAACACTTTTTGGTGGGGGCAGTACCACGAATTGTGTAAACACTAATGGCAGCCTCCTCCCTTGGCTCTCTTTGGGGAGGATGCCTGGCATAGCATGACTCAAGAAAGCCAGCTCAAGGTATTCATTTACAGAAAAACTTCCAAGCATCTGGCAAGAGGCAGTAAAAAGGGCAGTGGCCATAATGTCAGACTTGGCTTCAGTAAAATTTGGACTCTAATCCCTTAGTGGTATTTTGATCAGACAAGTCACTTAAAGTCTTTGCGCTTCAACTTTCCTAACTATAGAAGTAGAAATAATAAAGCCTACTTTGAAGAGTTAGTATGAGACTGAATTATGTGATTCCTGTATGGAACAACATATATTAAGAGGATGATAAACAACATGGTAGTGCTTGAAGAGTATTAATAGGCACCCAGCTCCTGTTTCCTTCAATCATTCGTTGGTGGGGGCAAGAGAAGTCAAACTTGACTGTTGTGAAATATAAGAACAGGAAGGTTGGACATGATGGTACTTATGATATTTAAAAAAAGGTTTTCTGACCTTTTCAGGGATAGACATATGGACTGATGAGTAGACAGTTAGGACATTTTTGGCAAATAAAAAAAAAAAAATAGACCTTTTGATATAAGTGAAGCTTGGTCTTGCTGCGTAGAAGGAGAGGCTCTGTCATCAGGTTAGGGCTCAGCTCAAGATGACACTGGTTTATGAAAAAACAATTAAGGTGACAGGGCCATTTCTGGACTGGCGTCTTCAGACAGGTGTTCGTCATTGCCTGTGTAGGCACCAAGGGAAAATTTTCCATTTGCCCTCTGAATGTTTGCAGGAAAAGCAACAGAATCCCCCCCCCCAGATTTAAACATTTTAAAAATTATTTTATTTTATTTTATAGATGTGTGGTACAATTCAGGATTAGGTATACAAGTGGTCATCGTATAGTTAAAGTTTGGGCCTCCCTTTGGCCCCCACTATGTCTGGTTTGAGATCAGATACTCTTATTAATGTTATGTGCCACTTCCCTCTGACAGTTTCTGGCTACTAGCAATCCCTTTCTTACAGTATTATGGTAAATGTTCAGGGTTCGCTTATGAGTGAGAATATATGGTACTCAGTTCTCTGTTTCTGAGATAAATCACTGAGTATTATAGACTCTAAATCCATCTAAGCTGCTGCAAATTCCAAAATTTTGTTCTTCTTTATGGATGAGTCATATTCCATCTTGTATATGTACCACATTTAAAAATCCAGACCAGTTTCAATGGGCAGCACAGTTGGTCCCATGTTTTTGCTGTCGTAAATAGTGCTGCAATAAACATGCATGTGCAGATATCTTTTTTGTAGAGTGATTTAAACTCCTCTGGGTATATTTCCAGAAAGGGGATTGCTGGGTCATATGGAAAATTAATTTCTAGTTCTTTTAGAATTGCCACACTGTTTTCCATAGAGGTTGAACTCTAGTTTGCATTCCCACCAACAGTGAAGAAATGGTCCCTTTTCTCCACATCCTTGCCAGCATCTGTTAAAAACTCACAGATTTTTTTTTTTTTGAGTTGGAGTCTCAAGGCTGGAGTACAGTTGCATGCTCACGGCCACTGTAGCCTCGACCAGCTGGGCTCAGGCTGTCCTCCTGCCTCAGCCTTCCATGTAACTGGAACTACAGGCATGCGCTACCATGCCCGGCTAATTTTTTGATCTAGTGTAGAGATGAGGTCTCATCAAGTTGCCCAGGCTCTTCTCAAACCCATGGGCTCAGGCAATCTCCTCACCTCGGCCTCCCAAAGTTCTGGGATTACAGGCTTGAGCCACCATGCCCGGCCAAAACCTCACAGATTAATAAAAAACATATACATTTAGCAATGTGCATGTTGAGGAGAACCACAGAGTGATCACTCTAACACCCCAATGGGGTGCGGAAACTTATATTCCATCTTGAGGTTATAGAAAGAATGGAGGCTTGGATCAGAGAAAAACAGGTTATGGTGGCAAAGAAGATTATGGGAGAGAGAGAAGAGACCTGGTTAGCAAAGGTGGCCTCATTATATAGATGAAATCTCACAGGTAGCAGTACTCAGAGAAAATAGATGGTGAATGTTATTTTTTTCAGACTTTTAGAGGAGTCAGACTCAGTTAATCTTTCCTAGATCAGACAAAGGATGGCCTTCAGGAAAAACCTGACTGCACCAATGCAGATTTTCCCTACAAATGCAAATCGCCCCCTACAAAAGACAGCTTCCTAGGACTGCTTCTGTCTGCAGCCCTCCGAACAGCTATGTCAAAATATGTTAAAGAATTTTGGGGGGTGAAATATTTTTATTTTCTTTACCTGGTTCCCACATGCAACGTGACAAAGAAGTCATGCGGAAGTCCAGCAGGGGAAGACATTGGTTTATTAGGACTAACAAAAGGCACTGATGGCAGCTGGTTGGTGAAGAAAGAATTCTCAATCCAGGCCTCGGGACAGTACAACAAGCAGTTTTATAATCAAGCAAGTTAATTATTCAAATTACTATACGGTGTTTACAATTACAGTGAGTAAGGGTGCCGCCCACATTGTTCTCAGCTCTGCTTTATCACCTGCATCCCATGATTTATTACTGGGGATATGCATATCCTGCAGAGACCAGCCTTGACCAGAGGTTGGCTGTTCCTTGAGGGAGGCGGCAAAAGGAAGCCAGGTATAGGGGGAAAGAGTCTACGTCTGGACAATTACTTCACATCACATGAATCAGAGCTTTAAGAAAGGAGAAGGGGCCCGGCACAGTGGCTCAAGCCTGTGATCCCAGCACTTTGGGAAGCCAAGGTGAGGGGATTGCCTGAGACCAGGGTTCAAGAACAGCCTGGGAAACTTGGTGAGACCTCTTCTCTACAATAGATCAAAAAATTAGCTGGGTGTGGTAGCGCACACCTGTAGTTCTGGCTACTTGGAAGGCTGAGGCAGAAGAATCACCTGAGCCCAGCAGGTTGACACTGGGGTGGCTGTGAGTGTGCCACTGCATCCCAGCCTGGGCGATGGAGTGAGACTCCAACTCAAAAAAAAAAAAAAGGAGAAGGACTACTTGAGAACTTCTGTTTGTATAGGTAAGGAGGTGTTTTGTGTGGGGAGGAGAGAAGAGGAGAGGAGAGGAGAGGGGAGAGGAGAGGAAGGGAGGAGAGAGGAGGAGAGGATATTTTTATACTCTCTGTTAAGTCTTATTGGTGAAGAAAAAGAGTGGTGGTCCAAGAATTCAGAAACAGTGCAGACTGCCCATTCTAAGGATTGCATTCCCTTTCAGTACAGGGTACTGAGCTGAGGGAAACAGACTCTTTCTCTTCTGGGGGAGCTTACAGCTATACTTTTTTGGTATATGATTATAAAGATTAATTTGTGTTAAAAATAATTTATGTACTATTTCTGATAAAAGATGCCTCAATCAAATTAGAGAGTTACCTTTAACATAAAAACAACTAGATTTTTTCTCTCTGATGTTATCAACATGTAAATATGATGTTAGCACGATATTTTATTTAAGACAATATTTGGGTTTAGTTCTCATGATTTAAGATTTCCTGATCAACATGGGAGTTTTGACCCGCTCTGTTTCCAACCTGGGGTGGTTCACCCCTCCTTAGGCAATCTGATGGTCCCTCTCTCCTGGCAGATCACTGTATTGATGCTGGACACCAAATCAGCATAGCTCACCGCAGCCCAGAACTCCTGGACTCAAGCAATCCTCCCTCCTTAGTCTCCATGCCTAGCAGATTTTCTTTGGGTAGTTGAGGCAGGAGGATTGCTTGAGGTCAGGAGTTCCAGACCAGACTGGACAACATAATGAGAACCTGTCTCCACAAAAAGTTAAAAAAAAAATTATCCAGGCACAGTGTTGAGTGCCTGTAGTCCTAGCTCCTTTAGGGGCTGAGGCAGGAGGACAGCTTGAGCCCAGGAGTTCAAAGGTGCAGTGGACTATGATCAAGCCACCACAATCCAGCCTGGATGACAGAGCAAGATACTGACTCAAAAAAAAAAAAAGTTTCTAAAAATTTATAAATTCTTACATAAGTTTTATAAGCTCAATAAGTCATAACTGACTCCACAAATTGGTTATTACAAGAATATAGAATTATATTTAACTATATGATCTTGTAAGAATGCATGTCTTTTAAGAAGGGTTGATCTTATGAATTCTTGTAATGCTATAAATTGCGTGGACGTAATGTGTTAGCTTAAATAGTCATTTCCAGATCTTTAATCAACCTTAGACTAATATTAAATTGAATTGATACATAAACTTTGAATATATGGGCAATTTGCTCCCCAGAACATGATTTTTAATTCTTTACACGAACAGGCTGGAAGTTCTTTAAAAAATTTTTGTTTTGCTTTTCTTTTAATCTTAAATTCCATCTTTAAGACATGCATTTCCTCTTGCATCTTACTGAATGTAGTTAAAAGTATTCATGAAGTTCCTTCAATGTTTTGGTTAGAAATGTCTTCTGCCAGATATCCTAGTTCACTGAGCTTTAATTTTGCCTTCCATGAAACCCTAGGGCACGAACACAATTCAGCCAAGTTCTTGGCCAATTTATAACAAGGGTGGCCTTGACTTCAGTTTCCAATAAGACATTTCTTGTTTCTATTTGAGGCCACATCGGAATGGTGTTAGTGGCCACATTCTGATCACAACCACTTAAGTAATCTCTAAGAAGATTCAGACTTTCCCTATAGTTATTATCGTCTTCTGAGTCCTCACCAGAATTGCCCTTAGTGCTCAGATTCTGGCAATTTAGGCTTTTGCTGGCCCCTGCTCCTCTAAATTCTAGCCTCTACCTATTACCCAGTTCTGAAGCTGCTTTAACATTTTCAGGTATTTGTAATAGCAACAGCCCCACTTCACAGTAACTGCTTCTTGAAATTTTCGGTCTTGGTCTGTTTTTTGCGGCTCCAGCAAAACATGTGAGACTGATTCAAAGAAAAACAATGATTTTGCTGGTAATTCTGGAAGCTTGGAAGTCCAAGATGGAGGGACTACATCTGGTCAGGACCTTCTTGGTGGGCTGAAAGGAAGAAGAGCAAGAGAGCATATGAAAATAAGAGGGCTAAACTTGCTTTGATAATAACTCATTCTTGTGATAAAAAACCCACTCCAACATAGCAATATTAATTCATTTATGAGGACTTTGCCTTCATAATTTAACCACCTCATAATGGTCCCAACTCTTTTTTTTTTTGAGTTGGAGTCTCACTCTGTCGCCCAGACTGGAGTGCAGTGGCCGCTCCCGGTGATCCTTCCGCCTCAGCCTTCCAAGTAGCTGGAACTACAGGCGCACGCTACCACGCCTGGCTAATTTTTTGATTTTTATTGTAGAGATGAGGTCTCACCAAGTTGCCCAGGCGTGTCTCGAACCCGCGGGCTCAGGCAGTCCACTCACTTCGGCCTCCCGAAGCGCGGGATTACAGGTTGAGCCACCGAGCCCGGCCAGTCCCAATTCTTAATATCATCACAACAGCAATTAAATTTCAACATGAGTTTTTTAGGGGGGTATTCAAACCATAGTACCTTCTCTTGGCATTAGTCCTACTTTCTGTCGTCAAATTTTTGATATCTAGAGTTTTAAATGCCACTGCGCACCATCAAATGATCCAAGAAAGAAGCGGCCACTGCACTCCAGTTTGGGCGACTGAGTGAGACTCCAACTCAAAAAAAAAAAAAAAACCAAAAAGAAAAAGAAAACCTGTGAGTTGGACTACTATTGAATCTCTATCACATATCTATGCAGATGTGAATTGATCATGCAAATCATGCAAAAACATGAAGAATGAAGCAATGGGAGACTTAGAAATAAAACAAACATACTTTCTTGTTCTTGTGCTAAACAATTCTGTGACCAAACTTTTTTTTCATGTCTGTGCTAAATAATAGTGGGACTAGGAAAAAATAACTTAGCTCCTTACTCTTAAGCGGTAATACCACTAAGACTCTTGGCTAACTAAAAGAGATTATTTATCAAAGCTAATAGGTTGCGTCAAACACAAAAAGTTACATATTACATAATTCCGTTTACAGGAAATATAAGCAAACCCTGGGTGCTATGGGAGTGGGAAACAGCTGCTATAGTCAAGGGTTTTCCTTTTCATTTTGGATTTGGATGGGGTGACAATTGTACAACATTGTGAATGTACTAGTTGCCAATGAGTTGTTTACTTTAAAATGGTTAACTTCATGCTATGTTAATTTGACTTAAAACAAACAAAAACAGCTAACAAGTTGCTCATCAAGGCTACCACTCCAAAGGTAATTTTAAGGCAGGTCTTAGAAGACATAAAACTAGTTGAAATTTTGCCCAGTTTCAACCAGTTTTATGTCTTCTAAGACCTGCCTTAAAATTATGCAACCCAGGTTGCATAAAACTCTATAATATAAATATTTCCTCTAATTTCTTCATTTGAGACTTAATTTTAATCTGTCTTACTGTAGTAGTTCTAGTAAACTTAGTTCCAGTAAACTTGATCTTTAGATTTTTTTGGTGGTTTTTTCAGAAGGTCAACGTGATGACTAAAATCCCTTTCAGAGATCAAAAATTTACAATGTTTTGATTCTCTTTTTCTATCCTCAATATTAGATAGCAGTCTTCTGATTATAGATAGGCATATGACTGGTGCAGGTCTTCACCTAGTGGTTGAAAGTATAGACCTCAATTCCAGTTCTCTAAGAGACGGAATAGGCAAAGATTAAGAATCTAATATCTGGCCAAGTAGCCAATGTTTAATACAAGTCTTCAGCTATTTTGGTAGCCAAATGATGAGCAGAGTATTCTAGTTTCAGGAATTACACAAAGTCAACCGTAAGGAAAGAACCTAGCAAAGCTAATATCTGGGGCTCATTCTGGATATGAGGCCCAGGTTATAGAGAAAATTGGAACTTAATTGGAAGAGAATGATAAAAAACTGTGAACGTACTTATTACCTTGATCTAATCTGACTTTAATCTTAAAAAGTAGTCAATGCTGAGCCTGCATATGAAAGGTCTCAGTACCTAGAGGTGATGAGGACTGATTTTTAAAAAATGTGTGTGTGTGTGTGTGTGTGTGTGTTGTCTGGCATGATGTATTAGGTATTTATTGCTGCACAGAAAATTCCCCTAAAACTTGGTGGTTTAAAATCACACACATTTATTACTGTTTTGTTGGGTTAAGAATCCAGGCGCAGCTTAGCTGGTCGTCTACCTCTCTCCTTCAGGGTCCTTCATCAGTTGCTGTCAAGATGTTGGCTGGGCTGTAGTCATCTCAGAGTTTAACTTTGGAGGCTTAACTCTGAAGCTCATGTGTCTCTTGATAGGATTCAGTTCCTCTCGAGCTCCATCTATACAATTTCAATTAGCAGACCATTTATGTTTTTGGATATTTAAATAGAGAAGGAAAACATCCCTATAAAATCCAACTTCCTTAAAGTGAATTCTCTTTTTGCTCCAGCAGTTTCATCTCTTCTATTTTTTTCCTCCAACAGCTGTTGGAGAATAATTTTCTTTGGATCACCAGTGGGGACATGAAAGGGGGTATACATTGTGGACTGTGGTAATTGCTAGTAAATATGTTTGACATTAAAGAATCTCTCCTTCACATCTAGACATCCAGTTGGTCACCAAGTCCTTTTGATTTCACCTCCTAAATGATTTTCTAATCTGAGTTCTCCTTTTTATCCCCATCTCTCTGTTTTAGATCAGGTTCCTATCATCTATAATGTAGACAAGAAAATAGTCTTTCAACTGCCAAACTGACCTCCCTATGTCATACTTTGTTCTCATTCAGTGCATCCTCCAAACTGTCATCAGAAAGAGCATTCTCCAAGGCAAATCTGACCTTATTACCTTCTTGTTTAAAGTCATCTAAAGTGGCTGGGTGTAGTGACTGACATTTGTAATCTCAGCACTTTGGAAGGTCGAGGTGGGAGGATTGCTTGAGCCCAGGAATTTAAGACCAGCCTAGGCAACATAGAAAGACCACTTTTTTTTGAGTTGAAGTCTCACTCTGTCGCCCAGACTGGAGTGCAGTGGCCGCTCCCGGCCACCGCAGCTCCGGTGATCCTTCCACCTCAGCCTTCCAAGTAGCTGGAACTACAGGCACGCGCTACCACAACTGGCTAATTTTTTGACTTATTGTAGAGATGAGATCTCGCCAAGTTGCCCAGGCGGGTCTCGAACCCGTGGGCTCAGGCAATCCACTCACCTTGGCCTCCCAAAGCGCAGGATTACAGGCTGAGCCACTGAGCCCGGCTGAAAGACCATTTTTTTAATCAAAAAAAAAAAAAAATTAGCCAAGAATGGTGACACATGTCTGAAGTCTCAGCTACTTGAGAGGTTGGGGTAGGAAAATCGTTTGAGTCCAGGAGGTTGAGGCCATGGTGAATCGTGATTGCGCTACTGCGTTGCAGTCTAGGACAGAGTGATATACTGACTAAAAATAAAAAAATAAAAATAGTATAAGTAAAACAAAATAGACTCATATCTTGAGGTTCTATAACAGGCTAGTTACACACATTGGATTTTAGATTCCAGATCTATCTGAAAGCATTATTGCCTTTTTCTCTGTGAAGTATCAGTTAGTTTAAAAACAGGAACGTCTTGAGTTGTGTCACTTGGTATTTGGTACTTCCCTTGAGTACTGCAAGGCTTGTGCTCTTCTCAGCCTCCTTTCAATTAATTAACTGGGTTTATACACCTCTCCTTGAAGCAGCTTCACTGCATGAGTTAAGTGGTTTACAATTAGGGAAGTATCTCAGAACACAGGAAGTCATGGTGTTAACTTCATAAACAGGTGAGAGTATTGTCTTTTCTTGCCATCTGAACTTGTTTAACTACAGAAGCAGAAACTTGATTTGGCCCTATCTGTTAGATTATCAACAGGTGTTAATTCATTCTGTCTTGAAGATGAGATGTTAGTGAGTACAATGTTTGTTCTGGTGGGTCAAGAATTACATAAGCGATTAGGAGGCAGAAGTGTAGATAGAACAATTGGCTAACATATCTGAGAGGGCCCTTAAAACCACCTACCCATTTTAACTTTGAAGTAACCAAGTCACATAAAGCTAAAGTTGTCTATTCAGAAGACAAATCTATTTAAGGGCTATTGTGATAGGTCAATTTCCTGGTCGATTTCAACTTCATGCTACAAGCAGTATAGTGGAAAGTGCACTGGGTTAAAACCAATCTTCAAAGCCCACAAACTTTGTCCATTATGTTCTCCAGTATATCCTATGCCTGAAATTGGGTTGACTGACTTGACTGACTGGAGGTCAGTAATACTTGCTGAATATACAAATGAATGAATGAATGAACAAAGTCCTAGTTTCTTGATGAAAGAAACTAGGTTGAGTGACCATAGACAATTTGTTTTCCTTTTCTGGACGTTAGTTTCCTCATATTTAAAATGAGAGTATTGGTCTGCTGAGTGTTAAAAATTCCTTTCAACTCTACATTTCTATGATTTAATAGTAATAACAATAATCAAGAGAAGAACCATCTTTTGAGAATTTTTTGTGTCATGTACTATGATTTACATAATAATGTTATTAATCCTCATAACACCCCCATGTTGCAATAAATCAGTGAGGAAAATAGTTAATAGCTAATAGCTAATTTGATCTTATTCTGAGTCAGACACTGTTACTAACTCATCTTACTCCTCATCTTCATCCTGTGAGATATGAAAAGGTTTAATTTATCCAAATTGCATAAGTAGCAAGGGGGTAGAGCCAGACCTTGAACTCAAAAGGTCCAGGCTAGAGTGCAATGGCACGATCATGGCTCATCGCAGCCTGGACGTCCTGGGCCTCAGGCTCCCCAGTAACTGGGATTAAAGGTGCACACTACCATACTCGGCTAATTTTTTTGGTTTTTTAAAGAGATGAGATCCTAGCCAGGCTCGGTGGCTCAGCCTGTAATCCCGCGCTTTGGGAGGCTGAGGTAGGTGAATTGCCTGAGCCCGCGGGTTCGAGACCCGCCTGGACAACTTGGCGAGACCTCATCTCTACAATAAATCAAAAATTAGCTGGGCGTGGTAGCGCGCACCTGTAGTTCCAGCTACTTGGAAGGCTGAGGTGGAAGGATCGCCAGAGCCTAGCAGGTCGAGGCTGCGGTGGCCGGGAGCGGCCACTGCACTCCAGTCTGGGCGACAGAGTGAGACTCCAACTCAAAAAAAAAAAAAAAAAGAGATGAGGTCTTGCTATGTTGCCTAGGCTACTCTTGAACTCCTGGGCTCAAAGCAAACTTCCTGCCTCTGGTTCCCAAAGTGCTGAGATTACAGGTGCGAGCCACTGTGCCTGGCCAGATCCCACCTTATTAATCATCTTGTTAAACTGAGTAGTAATGTTGTAATGTAAAGACCAGCAGGGTTAATTCTGTTCAGTTAAACCTGAGTTCAAGTTTCTTGGGGTTACAAGCTTCTTTTTTAAAAAAAATTTATTTTAATAGCTTTTGGGTGTACAAATAGTTTTTGTTTACATAGTTGCATTGTATAGTAGCAAAGATTCTTTTTAAAATATCCTATTCAAGCCGGGCTTGGTGGCTCAGCCTGTAATCTCGCACCTTGGGAGGCTGAGGTGAGTGGATTGCCTGAGCCCGCGGGTTCGAGACCCGGCCGGGCAACTTGGTGAGACCTTATCTCTACAATAAATCAAAAAATTAGCCAGGTGTGGTAGCGTGCGCCTGTAGTTCCAGCTACTTGGAAGGCTGAGGCGGAAGGATCGCCGGAGCCCAGCAGGTCGAGGCTGCGGTGGCCGGGAGCGGCCACTGCACTCCAGTCTGGGCAACAGAGTGAGACTCCAACTCAAAAAAACAAAAACAAAAACAAAAGTATCCTATTCATAAAAATTATTTCCCCCAAACCATTAGGCTTTACATTTCCTTTCATTTTATAGTCCCAAGTAAACCTTAAATTTCTAAATGTGTTGCTGATTTGATAAATCTTCTATAACGCTACCCAGTTATTTAAATGGTGGGTGGAAGTTACTATAATCAGCATCAGGCTGTTTTAAAGACTGGGAATGGAAAAAAAAAATTTCTGAAGTCATGTCTGGAGTACGGTGGGTGGATGCTTGGCTTGCTCTGAGAAATTTAGCTAAAAACCCCAGAATTACTCAAATGTTTGTACTGGTGAGGCTTAATGTTTTGGCCAACTGGCAGCAGAAAGACATTAATCAAACCCATGAAGAATGAGGAAGATGAGGTTTGGGTGGTGTGGATCCATATCTGCTTTACTTTTTGTTTAAATTTCCTTAGTTCCTAACTCAACAACTCAGAGTTTTCATTTCTGAATGCATATTATGACTAAGAATATGTTCATTGTATGTCTGTATGGAACATTTGAAGTGAAATTAGAGGCAATTATCTAAATAATTTAACTTTTTCTTTTTAAGAAAATTGGGATGCTGGTGAAGCCGTGGAAAGATGTGTTTTGAGCATAGTAATCCACTTTGACTGAATCTACTTAGAGTATCTTGTCAGTGCTTGCTTCAATTCAGCCAGCCTGTATGTTCATATTCATATGAAGTTGTGCTGCATAGGGTAGTGTTGAAGAGAAATAACATACTAAAAGTTTGAAAATTGAATTCTTAGTGGAAAAGTGTTATTCCTAAGCAAGGGACCTAATCTGATAGAGAATGTAGACCTCAAGGGATAAGATTGGGAGAGAAAAATGAAATGGGCCTTTTAAAACTAGAAGGTGGAAGGCTGAGGCGGAAGGATCGCCGGAGCCCAGCAGGTCGAGGCTGCGGTGGCCGGGAGCGGCCACTGCACTCCAGTGTGGGCGACAGAGTGAGACTCCAACTCAAAAAAACAGAAAAAACTAGAAGGTGTCAATTTTCTGTCTCATGCTAAAAGAACATGTCTCTGCATGATGCTTATTGGTTGGTGATGCCTGTACTTGTCCCTTAAGTAAGTGTACCTGGACTGGCCAGTAGCAGGTAATTTGCTGTGTATATGGGGTGCCTGTCTCAGGATCATGACAGCCAACTGCTGTCACATTATGCTACCTGACAATTTCAGCAGGCTGTGTAGCCAGTCAGAATTTATCAGGAATGAGGCTGTGGAACCTTGCCTGGGATTAAGGAGTCCTGGATTCTAGTTTTGGCAATGCCATTGACTTAACTGTGTGACCTTGGGCTCGCGTGAAACTTTTCTAGGCCTTAGTTCCCTATTTTGTAAAATGAGAGGGTGGGCATACATCTGTTGTTTCTTGTTCTGCTAGGTATTTCAAGGGCGGCTGCAAACTCATTCAACAAAGAGAGTCTCTGTTGTTCACCTATTTTTCATATGGAGCTTCCTCTTCAGAGTTTCTCTAAAGAAAATTCTAGTTTTTTTTTTTTTAAAAAGGGATCTTTAAGGTTTGTCTCAGCTCAAATGTTCTATAAAATCTAGTTTGAAAGAATTTAACTTAATTATTGTATATTATAGTCTGACTAGAAACCACTTAAGATTCTTAAAGGAAAGGGAGAAGAGTTTGATTTCTTTTTTTTTTCCTAGCTTTTTTAGACTGGTTTGCTGGCATGCCACTCTACATATTTGGAAGCTTGGAGTTGCATGTGAATTCACATTTGTAAATCCTGATTTTAATCTGAAAAATGTGAATGTATGGAAGACATCCTGTTTACATAAAGAAAGTAGGCTTGTTCTGTTTTCTTTGGTGAATATCTCATAGAAAGATGCTATCGTTTCCTTTGAAAGTTCTCTCTTAGCCAGGTGCGGTGGCTCATGCCTGTAATCCCAGCACTTTGGGAGGCAGAGGTGAGAGGATTGCCTAAGCCCACAGGTTCTGGACCAGCTTGGGCAACACAGCGAGACCTTATCTCTACAATAAATCCAAACATTAGCTGGCATGGTGGTGCATGCCTGTAGTTCCAGCTATTTGGAAGGCTGAGATGGAAGGATCACTGGAGCCCAGCAGATTGAGGCTGCAGTAGCCATGAGTGTGCCACTGTATTACAGCCTAGGTGACAGAGTGAGATTTTGACTCAAAAAAAAAAAATTCTCATTACTCAGAGTAAATTTCTATCAAGCTCTTCAGATTTTTGTTTTAACTGAAAGAAAACCACAAACAGTATACTCATTCATAATCCCTAGTGTCTCATCTGAGCTCTTGAGGAGGTATAAGCTCTCCTAGTCAGTCTAAGTGAGGGGGAACAGCACTTCTCTGCCCAGCACAAGATCGTCAGTGCTGTTAGTGTATCTGTGTTTTATTAAGGCAATGAAATGGAATGTGTTGTGCGTCAGGCTACTGGTAATTTGGCAGGAAATATTATGTATGGTGCAAAAGTCATCGACGATATTTCATGGAAATTAAAATAACGATCTATTTTTTCTGCCCAAGTGCTTCACTCTTACGTAGGCAAATCCCATTAAGATGAGTGCTCTCTTTATGCGTTCTCTTGATGTCTTAACCTCGCTGGAGTCTCCTTGAGGTTTTCATGGTGGGTTTGTTTGTGTCCTCTAGGAGGCTTGCACAATTCCAGCTAAAGACCAGAAGGGCACTGCTCCAAATGGGAGGAAAATCAATATTGAAAGCCTTCGTTCATCTTGGTGTTACTTTGGGTAAGTGCAGGACTCAGTCTTCAGTCACTGTGTACTGATAGGTACAACATTTCTTTGGCAATGAAGAATAAACAGACACCTTTGAAATTCTGGATTTGACACTCATGGGAAAATATAAAGATGGGTTAAGTACTGTTAACACTTTCTAAAGGATCTTATGTGGGTGCTCTTATTATCTTTTGTTGCATAACAGACCACACCAAAAATTCAGTGATTTAAAATGATGACAATAATGTATTTTGCTTATAAACTTGCGTTTGAGTGGAGCTTGATAGGATCACCCAGGTCTAGTCTGTACTCTATACGACACTTGGGAGCTTTCACTGTGTGACATGATTATCTGGGGGCTGGAATAGCTTGGAGACAAGAATCTCTTTTTCCCTGTATTATCTCAGGGGTTTCTCTACCTGGTCTCTCCAGAGTGATGGTCTCAGGTAATTTAATTTCTTACAAGGTAGCTTAGGGTTTCTGGACCTACTGTTCAAAGGGGCCTGGGTAGAATGTAAAGGACTGTTTATGACCTGACCTCAGAGATCTATCATTCAGTCAAGTCGTAAAGGCCAGACAACACTCAAGGGGTGGGAAATTAGCCTCCAGAACTCTATGGGAGTAGCAAAGATGGGCCACAGCATCAAGCCTGCTAGGAATATTTTCCCCAAGGTTCACAACCACTCTGGGATGATAATGTTACAAATAAGAAAAGGGAGTTCCGGTGACTCACGTAACCTGCCCAAGCCACTTACATCCTAAATGGCAAAGTTAGGATTCAAACCTAGGAATCTGGTCTAATTAGAGGAGACCTCTGCATCTTTGGTTGCATTCCTTTAGTTTACAAACAAGAAAAACAAGCAAACAAAAACAACTGAGCCTCAAAGAAAGGAAAGAAAAACCTGTTTGATGTAACATATTATTAGCAGAGTTAGGATAACCTTAGCCCAGCAAGTTCAGCAAATCCCATGATTGTAGGCCACTTATGCAGAGCTTCCTGGTAGGAGCTGTGATAGAGTTAATGCAGCCAGATCACTGAGGCTCTGGCTCCATTATTATATTGGATGTTTTTAGATAAGGTGATGCTGTAGACAGTTAACAGACACCACTGTTGTACTCTTTACACTGGCAATTTCAGGGAACTATAGGAACACTAGAAACAGACACCCAAATGACTTTGACCTCAGGTTTAAATACTTGGAATAAATTTATCTTACATTGTGATCTAAAATTCTGTTATGCTTTGTTTATAAATATATTTCAAATTATTGTATTAACTGGCATTTGAGACTCAAAATGGATAATGCACGTTTAAAAGAAAGATGTTTTCAACTGTCTTGTGTTAGAAAGAATCTCTAGGAATGACATTGTTTTCAGATTAATCTGCATTAGCCACTGGAAGTCTTGTAAGAGGAAAGGAGTCTTGTTATAAAGGAAATTAAGTTTTTCTGGTTTTAAAATATGGACTTGTGTCATACTGTTGATATGGATACACACTGGATTTTTGACCTCTCTCTTTTTGCAATTGGGTGGTGAAGAAAAGCAATTTCTTCTTTCAAAAAAAGAAGGTAGAGGTCTAGATAGTATGCTGAACACTGCAGGGAGAGAGATAAAGAGAGAGAGAGAACAAGAGAGACAACCAGCCTTGAGCTATCAAATTACTTTCTGTTATGGGACTACAGTATATAAAGAAAGAGATATTACCAGAGTTTCTAAACCTGGTAAAGTTGTTAAAAAAAAATCTCAAAAACAAGAGACCATTAAGAAAGCCCAATCTCAAATTAAGATATCTATTTGTAATTGCTATTAAACTTGGGGAAAGTCTGGAATAGATTAATCAGTGGTTGCCATAGTTAAGAATTTGTGTATACAAGAATTTGTGTGTACACTTCTAAATATATATAGGAGTGGCATGGTGAGTTCATGTATGAATGTATTTTAATGTGTGTATTCTATCCACCTACAAGCGCTGTTAACCTAATTTTGGTAGTAATTAATGATATATTTTTCTATTCCTTTTATCAACAAAATACTCATTTAAAAAAAAGATAGAGGAAGAAAGTAACTTGCTTGCCTCTAATCGTAATGAGAAACCACATAATTTGAACAAAAAAACCAAAGTTCACTTTGAGAGCTGTAATTTCTGCTTTTCAAAACACCCAGAATATCCAACAGAAAGTTTCCATAGAGATTATTATAGGTGTATTTGTTTTGGCCCCAAGGACAGCATATCTGTTTTTCTTGTCATACTCATCCTTATCCAGAAGCTTCTAGAATTTGGTTCCTTTCTCCTCTGACACCAAGAACAGTGCCTTAAACATAGATGTCGTGGAGTGTATGCTAGAGGAAAGACTTAATAGAATTTTTGTACATTTGCAAACAGTTGCTGAGCTGTTGACTTAATTGTCTCCAGACAGTCAGCTAAGAAGACGTTTATGCTCTGGTAGGTAGGAGGAAGGCCCTGTAATGCTCTCCTGTAGGGGCCACGGAACGACTTTTCCTTATCCCTCTGAAGGCTCACCAAAAGTCAACTAAAAAAGACAGATTAATAGAAAAAAAGACATATAAAATTTATTAACATGCACACATATGCCTGGGAATCATACAAAATATGAAAACTCAAAAAAAGGGCCAGATGGTTGATGCTTTTATGGCATCTTGGGGTTACAGTAAGAGTAGAGGCTTAGAGCATGGCAAGACAGATTTTCAAAGAAAAAGAAGAAAGGCATGACTAGCAAAGGTGGTCTTGTTATGCAGATGAAACCTCACAGATAGCAGCTCTCAGAAAGAATAAGTTTCTGTCAGACACCCAAAGGTATCAGACTCTCAGTCTCTCCCTCTCTCTCCTGTGAGTCAGTCCTCCTTAGATCTAGACAAGAGGGTAAGCAGAGAAAGCCTGGCTGTTTACTTCACCAATGCAGATTTTCTCCACAGATGCAAATATCCTTCACAAAAGGCAGCTTTTCAAGACTGTTCCTATCTGCAGACCCTCAGGATGGCCATCTCAAAACATGTTAAAGAAATATATTTTAAGGTGAAATATATTTAGTTTCCTTTATCCTCCATTTGACATTTTATTTATTAGAAAGTTTTGCATATACATTTACATATTGGATTAGAGGTGAGATAAGAAATTGGCAGAGGGTGGGGGGGGATCCAAAACACATTGGAACAAGCAGCCTATATCTTCTTCAATCAGTCTCTTATTTCTGAGAATAGGCCATTTCAGTCAGTTATGTCCTATTCCAGGAGGTAGCATTGCAGATGAACTCTTGTAGAGTCCAACGGAAAAACTTCCCTTTTGCTCATTGAAGATTCACTGAAAAAAAAAATCCCTGACTAAAGGCAGATTAGTAGGAGAAAAGGCATACAAATTTATTTAATCATAGTTTTTTTTTGTTTGTTTGTTTTTGAGTTGGAGTCTCACTCTGTCGCCCAGACTGGAGTGCAGTGGCCACTCCCGGCCACCGCAGCCTCGGCCTGCTGGGCTCCGGCGATCCTTCCGCCTCAGCCTTCCGAGTAGCCGGAATTACAGGCATGCGCCACCACGCCCAGCTGATTTTTTGATGTATTGTAGAGATGAAGTCTCGCTGCCCAGGCGGGTCTCGAACCCGCGGGCTCAGGCAATTCACTCACCTCAGCCTCCCAAAGGCGCGGGATTACAGGCTGAGCCACCGAGCCTGGCTCTGATCATAGTTTTACATGACCCAGGAGCCTTCAGAACAAATACCCAAAGATACAGGGAAATTTGTCCCTTTTTACACTTAGGCCCAATAAAGTTTGGATAGCATGTAGAAATATGATTGCACCAAAGGGTATGATCTAATGTTAATAGACTGAGTGAGGAAACCCAGCAAGACCTGTCTGGTTATATTTTTATTGACCTCTCTGTGCAGCACTTTTTCCTTCTAGGAATGGGGCAGAACCCTTTCTGAAATGGAGGGATCTTGTTAACTTTAACCAAAAAGTAAGTCAGATAATTTATTTATGGCCAGTTTTCACACAGAAAGGGTGTGTGTGTGTGTGTGTGTGTGTGTGTGTGTGTGTGTGTGTGTGTGTGTGTGTGTGAAGTTAAAGTAATATTTTTATGTTTTAAGGCTAACTTTGCAGGAAAGAGGTTCTGGTTTCTGTGAATCACTTTGAGGAAGAGGAAAGATTCTAGTTTCTATGACTAGCCTCAGGAGAATGAGAGGTCAGAGGTAGGTGGGCAGGAGAAGACCAGAGGCAGCTACTTCTGATGCCTTTATTTTGGAATATCATTTTCTGAACTTCTGCAGTTTCAAAGCTGAGCCTCCATACATGATACAAGCCAAAAAAAAAAAAAAAAAATCTTTCTATGGAAACAGAAGAAAAACAAAAGGTAATGACAGGAATAGGAATAGTCTATAAACTAGTTTTTCTAGAGTCTCTGAAGCATCTTGAGTTGTAGTAAGCAGGCATTGGGAATCTGACAGATTTTCCTGGATAGTAGTTTGAATCAGGTATTCCAGAAAACTGTCTAGGAAGTCCATACATCAATAAGCATAAAGGCTGTTTATAGCTGTTTATATGTGGTGAATTCTCCTAAAGTTTAATCAAATTGTTTAGGTTCAATCTGTAGGATTTTTTTTTTTTTTTGAGTTGGAGTCTCTGGATTGAGACTCTGGATTGAGCTGGAACAATCTGTAGGATTTTTTAAAAAGTATAGTTTTAATTTCTGTTGATTTAAAGTTAGAAAGGTAGCCAGGCTCGGTGGCTCGGCCTGTAATCCCGCACCTTTGGGAGGCTGAGGTGAGTGGATTGCCTGAGCCTGAGGGTTCAAGACCCGCCTGGGCAACTTGGCGAGACCTCATCTCCACAATAAATCAAAAATCAGCCGGGCGTGGTAGCGTTCGCCTGTAATTCCAGCTACTTGGAAGGCTGAGGTGGAAGGATAGCCGGAGCCCAGCAGGTCGAGGCCGCGGTGGCCGGGAGCGGCCACTGTACTCCAGTCTGGGCGACAGTGAGACTCCAACTCAAAAAATAAAAAATAAAATAAAATAAATAAAGTTAGAAAGGTAAAAGAAAAATGGAAATCATTAGTTTGGAGAGTCACAGACAGATCTTGCAGGGAACTAAAAATTTAGGGTTCAGTTCAGATTGCAGGTAAATAATAAAATGTTTAAAAGAGCCGGGCTTGGTGGCTCAGCTGTAATCCCGCGCTTTGGGAGGCTGAGGTGAGTGGATTGCCTGAGACCGCGGGTTCGAGACCTGCCTGGGTAACTTGGCGAGACCTCATCTCTACAATAAATCAAAAAATTAGCCGGGTGTGGTAGCGCACACCTGCAGTTCCAGCTACTTGGAAGGCTGAGGCGGAAGGATCGCCGGAGCCCAGCAGGTTGAGGCTGTGGTGGCCGGGAGCGTGCCACTGCACTCCAGTCTGGGCGACAGAGTGAGACTCTAAATCAAAAAATATATATATATTTAAAAGTAACAACAATAACATACGATGAGCTGGTATACTGTAGGTTTTCTTCCAAAACATAATTTTTTTCTCTTTCCAATTTCCCATTTCTACCAAGAATAAATTCTAGTAAGACCAATTTATTAGCAAAATAAGTTTTAATCTCATCACACTTGGTCTGATTATTTGTATAATGTACAGCAAGAATAGTGATCGACAATATTGGCTCTTTTAAAGTCTGCTTTGTTGGAACTTTGTTATAAAAAAAATTTCAGATTAGAACCTCTTGAGGCTTAGGTAAACTCAAAGACTGTCTGTAAGACCTGTATGAGTTGGGTGAATTCCATCTTTTATTGAGGTTCTTCAAATAGCCTGATATTTCTAGGATTGACATTCTTTACCACAAGGTCAGAAACCTTGTAAAGGAATAAGGTAGACAAGGTAAGGGAATAAGGTAGACACTACCAGGTCAGTGTTTTTTCCAAGTCTATTGGATTTTAAAGTTAACATCAAATTTTCCTGCTTTCTTTCTTTCTTTCTTTCTTTCTTTCTTTCTTTCTTTCTTTCTTTCTTTCTTTCTTTCTTTCTTTCTTTCCTTCTTTCCTTCTTTCCTTCTTTCTTTCTTTCTTTCTTTCTTTCTTTCTTTCTTTCTTTCTTTCTTTCTTTCTTTCTTCCTTCTTCTTTCCTTCCTTCCTTCCTTCCTTCCTTCCTTCCTTCCTTCCTTCCTTCCTTCCTTCCTTCCTTCCTTTCCTTCCTTTCTTTCTTTTCCTCCCTCCCTCCCTCCCTCCCCTCTCTTTCTTTCTTTCTTTCTTTCTTTCTTTCTCTTTCTTTCTTTCTTTCTTTCTCTCTCTCTCTCTCTCTCTCTCTCTCTCTCTCTCTCTCTCCCTCCCTCCCTCCCTCTCTCCCTCTCTCTCTCTCTCTCTCTTTCTCTCTCTCTTTCTCAGAATCTCACTGTCACCCAGGCTGGAGTACAGTGACACACTCATGGCCAATGCAGTCTCAACCTGCTGGGCTCAGGCAATCCTTCAACCTCTACCTTCCAAGTAGCTGGAACTACAGGCATGCACCACCTTGCCAAGTTAACTTTCCTTGATTCATTGTAGAGATGAGATCTGGCCAACTTGCCCAGGTTGGTCTTGAACCCCTGGGCTCAGGCAATCCTCTCATCTCTGCCTCCCAAAGTGCTGGGATTACAGGCATGAGCACACACAGTGTCTGGTCCTCAATTTTTCTAAAACAGTTCAGTCATATTTGAAAATATGACATTTCAGTCAAAGCCTTGGTAAAGGAACTAATGTCTCCAATTGTGTCCTATTACAAAAGAATGCTGATTCTTATTGAACTTATGTAAATAACTATATTGCCATAAAAGAAGAATACTCATGAATGGATTTCAAGTTCTGGAGGGATCAGACAGAAAGGTAAATGTTTCAATTTGCTCATGAACATATGCTTTTCCTCAATTGCTGCAAGTTAGATAGCTTCGAAGGGGAAAAAATGTTTTCTTGACTCTGGAAAACAAAATATTAAAAAGCTAGCAATGTTACAAACAAAAAAAGTCAAAAAGTGATTTTAGTTCTCCATCAGTTCAGTTCCATGTAATTCATCCTTATTCTGCTTGATGCTAGATTAGGAATTTTATGAATCCAAATTTTTTCATTGGAGTTTTTGGAATTCTTACCCAGTTCAATTATATCATCTTAAAACTGGGAGAAATCTATATTTAAGAGTACTTGTTGTAGACCTTTTTTTTTTTGAGTTGGAGTTTCACTCTGTCGCCCAGACTGGAGGGCAGTGGCACACTTCCGGCCACCGCAGCCTCAACCTGCTGGGCTCCAGTGGTCCTTCCGCCTCAGCCTTCCAAGTAGCTGGAACTACAGGCGAGCACTACCACACCCGGCTAATTTTTGATTTATTGTAGAGATGAGGTCTCGCCAAGTTGCCCAGGTGGGTCTCGAACCCACGGGCTCAGGCAATCCACTCACCTCAGCCTACCAAAGGTGCAGGATTACAGGCTGAGTCACCGAGCCCGGCTGAACTTTTCTATAAACCTATTTGAAGACACAACTCTTTGAGAGTTGTAAAATGCTTTTAGAAAAAAAGCATCAGAATAAAGCAATTAACTGCAGACAACAAGAATTAAAATGGCCATGGTTAAAGATGCAAGTGGCAAGTAAATTTGGTTATTTTCTGGGTCTACAAAACCTGGGTCTCAATTTTTTGTTTATAAACAGATCTAAATATATTTCACTTTTCTATATATAGAAAATAGCCAAGCCAGGCTCGGTGGCTCAGCCTGTAATCCCGTGCCTTGGGAGGCTGAGGTGAGTGGATAGCCTGAGCCCACGGGTTCGAGACTCGCCTGGGCAACTTGGTGAGGCCTCATCTCTACAATAAATAAAAAAATTAGCTGGGTGTGGTAGCGCGCACCTGTCGTTTCAGCTACTTGGAGGCTGAGGCGGAAGGATTACTGTAACCCAGCAGATTACTGGAACCCACTGCAGTGGCCAGGAGCGTGCCACTACACTCCAGTCTGGGTGACAGAGTGAGACTCCTACTCGAAAAAAAAAAGAAAATAACCATAATTATGACAGATAACATACACAAAGATGTATCAAATCTTAAGGAATCCTATATAACTTTAAAGCACATATTAATAAGATATCTATGCAAATATAACTCAAAGAAGGTTAAACATCATTTCTTTTTTTTTTTTTTTTTTTTTGAGTTGGAGTCTCACTCTGTCACCCTGACTGGAGTGCAGTGGCTGCTCCCGGCCACCGCAGCCTCGACCTGCTGGGCTCCGGTGATCCTTCCGCCTCAGCCTTCCAGGTAGCTGTAATTACAGGTGTGCACTACCACACCTGGCTAATTTTTGATTTATTGTAGAGATGAGGTCTCGCCAAGTTGCCCAGGTGGGTCTTGAACCCGCGGGCTCAGGCAATCTACTCACCTCAGCCTCCCAAAGCACTGGGATTACAGGCTGAGCCACCAAGCCCGGCTTAAACATCATTTCTTATTTGACCATATGATTTAACTTATCAAATAACCCTTGAGGTTTCCCAAGACTTCGTTTTTTTTCTTTTGGATGCTTCAATGGTCCTCTTTAGCACCCCAAAGTTAGTTTGAGGTTAAAAAGACTTAATTTTTATTTTGAAACTTGATTTTGGGAAGCTTGCCAAATATATCAAAGTTTTACAACACTTGATCAGAATAGGGTCACAGATCACAGGTCATTATGAAATACTATTCATTTAGTCAAACTGATCATTTAACAATTTCAAAAAAAATAAAACTCTTTTCTCTTTGTTACAGGGAAGACTCAGTTTGACAATCAAATGACCTGATAAGGACAATATGAGGCAAACAAAATCTGTCTCTCCTTACCTCCTCTCTCTTTCTCTCAATCTCTCTCTTTTTTTTTCATTTTACTCAAAGAGTGAATAAAACATTTTTTATTGACAATACAATTATCTTGTTCAAAAGAGAAAATTAAGCCGGGCTCGGTGGCTCAGCCTATAATCCCGTGCTTTGGGAGCTTGAGGTGAGTGGATTGCCTGAACCCACGGGTTCGAGACCTGCCTTGGCAACTTGGCGAGACCTCATTTCCACAATAAATAAAAAATTAGCTGAGTATGGTAGGGCGCGCCTGTAGTTACAGCTACTTGGAAGGCTGAGGCGGAAGGATAGCCAGAGCCCAGCAGGTTGAGGCTGCAGTGGCTGGGAGTGGTCACTGCACTCTAGTCTGGGTGACAGAGTGAGACTCCAACTCAAAAAAGATAACTAAATTTTACCCTTATATCAGCATATTAATATAAAGTTAATTTTAATGAAATCATATAAATAAATCTATCCAGTCTCCATAAGCTTTGACCGTGCAAGATTTCTATAAACTTTATAATTTCTTGCAACATTTTTTCATTCTGTTTTTTCTCTAACTTTAGCTACTTGTTCAGTTTTGCCTATATCATTTTTTATACATTCAGTTTGAAACAACTTTTAAATAACTTCTAAATTAGACAGAATCATTTTTCCTTTCACAAAAACCACATCTTCTTATTTTAAAAAATAATCCTTTTCACCAAAAACATATCTTGTCCCTCTGCTTTAGTACACTCTGAATATAGAATTATTTTTCATATTTTAGTAGTCTTAATTACACATATTAATTTGAATTTTAATATAGAGTAATAACAATTTCTAGTGCAAATCTACAGGATTTGTAATTTTGGACTGTTTTATATAGTGTTTGTAGATAAAAGATCACTTTCATAATGTTTTAAAAAAAGAAATGTTTTCTCAATTTTTGACTTATGAACAGATCTAAATACATTTCTTTTTTTTTTTTTGAGTTGGAGTCTCACTCAGTCGCCCAGGCTGGAGTGCAGTGACTGCTCCCGTCCACTGCAGCCTTGACCTGCTGGGCTCTGGCGATCCTTGCCCCTCAGCCTTCCAAGTAGCTGGAACTACAGACGCGTGCTGCCATGCCCGGCTAATTTTTAAAATTTTTATTGTAGAGATGAGGTCTCACCAAGTTGCCCAGGCAGGTCTCGAACCCGTGGACTCAGGCAATTCACTCACCTTGGCCTCCCAAGGTGTGGGATTACAGGCTGAGTCACTGAGCCTGGCCTCTAAATACATTTCTAAATACATTTAACTTTTCTACATATAACCATATACAAATAAGATATCAAAGTATATAAACTTACCCTCTGTTTAAACATTAATGTTTAAATATTTTAACTTGGAAGTTACTCAGACAGTTTATCTTTCACGTATTTTAGCATAACATGATTTTAAGATTTTTAAATGACTAAAAAGAACTTTGAACCTATTACAGAGGTACTTCCCCCAGTGACTTTCCCAGTCATCTTGGGTCTCAAGAACCCACTTGCCACCCAGGATGGCTATGAGAGGTGGGACTCATAGCTGTTAGCCCCCTAAAGGTTTGCTGAAAAATTACTTACATAAGACTGATTTTTTTTGTCTTTTATTTTTTAAAATTAATTAATTAATTATTTATTTTTTGGAGTTGAAGTCTCACTCTGTCACCCAGACTGGAGTGCAGTGGCCACTCCTGGCCACCACAGCCTCCACCTGCTGGGCTCTGACGATCCTTTGGCCTCAGCCTTACAAGTAGCTGGAACTACAGGCGCACGCTGCCACGCTTGGCTATTTTTTTGGTTTTTTTTGTCTTTTAAGTTGAGGTCTTACTCTGTCACCCATGCTGGAGTGCAGTGGCACAATTACAGCTCAATGAAACATTGACTTCCTGACCTCAGGTGATCCTTTGAGGTCTCAGGCGATCCTTTGATGTAGATTGATTAATAGGAGAAAACATGTACAAGTTTTAGTTAACCTGTACACATGGATGCCTTCAGAAGGAAGACTCAACTGTTACAGGAAAACAGAGAGACCATGACACTGAGGCTATCTTAGGAAGTAGGTGGTTTATTAGCACTGGCATAACTCAGTGGGCTAATGCTCCAAGGCTGAGCAACCCAGAGAAAGAGGAGAGGAGTTTTATGTGTTAGTTTAGGTAAGGGAGGGGGTTCAAGTTGTATAGCTATACATTTGTCTTTGGAATTTGCAAGGTGGTATCTAGCAAAACCAGATTCTGAAAAAACAATTTGTCGCTAGGGTATGCATGACAAGCAGGGGTTGTAAACCGATACCTTCGCAGAGAAAGGATGTGGGGATAAGGTTGTGAATCGATTACTATCTTGCAGGATTTCCAGGAAAGCGGCTTGGTTTTCTCATGTCCCATGTCTAGCAGGTTTGGAGCTTGCAGGTTGATTTTTAAAAAGGAATAATTTTAACTGTTATTGGCCCCTCTCTGCCACACAGCTTTGCAATGAGTTACAGAAACTTAAATACTACCACAAGGTTACAGGAAGATGGGGACTCATATTCTGGTAAAACAGGCTATAAGGGAGGAAGAGAGAAGAAGAGGAATTCTACTTAGGGTCAATAAACAATTAGGAGAATGAATGTATGGGGGAGACAGAGAATGACTTTCAAATAGTTATCTTTGGAGATAGTCATTATACTTAGAGGAAAGTTTGCTCTGGTGTGGTTATAACTTGCTTTTATTTTCTGCAATAGATAATGAGATAACAGGGAGAGGAAGTAGTTTTTCTGTAGAGGGAAAAAGGGCAGAAAGACCTTGTGGCAAAAAACTATATTTGGGGGGAAATGTTCTTGTATCACTTAAAAGAGAAGGGCCTATCTTGGTCCTAGATTCACATATCAACCTGGATTCACACATCAACCCAGGACAGAAGACAGAGATGTAAAGACAACATCTAGAGGATCCAACCCTTCCAGGGATGACCAGGGGGCATAACTGGGCCAGGGAGGGTGAAGCCACAATGGACTTGGCTTTTCCTTGCAACTGGTGGCCCAGGCACTGTGGACACTCATATATCCCCAGTCCTCATCATGCCTATCTATTCAGACCACAGAATCCAGGGGCTCAAAAGCAAAGACATAAGCATATGACAAGATGTGTGTGCAAGACGTCAGGGGAGTCCAGCAGCTAGCCCTTACAGCTTTAGTTTACAGACAAATCGAGCAAGGAGCAGAGACAGCATAAACCTGTCTATGACCAGCAGACCCAGGCAAAAACATCTAAATTATATTTAATATCGACAATTCTGAAAAAAATTTCATTTTATTTTACTAACAATCTTAAAACTAACTTTATCAAAAATTATTTCAGATTACATAGAAATCACATGAATATACAGACATATATTCAGACAGAAGCAGATTGTGTAACTTTCATTAAGATTATTCATTTGCCAGCTTACTAATGGTTTTTTCCCCCCATTCAGACCACTAATCTTCCAATTACCTGTATTATTGCCCTAAGCAATTGTTAGCTAAACAACTCCAAATTTGTACTTCTGAAGGGTGACTCTTGGGTGAAACAAGGTAGAAAATCTATACCTCAAATACACAGAACTTAGATCTAAACATCATTATTTGCCAAGACAAAAAAAGGGTGTAGGTAAAATCCCAGTAAAACAAGATAGCCGGAAAAAGGACCTTAAACAAAAGTAAGATTTTTTTTATGTAAATGTTTAAGTAAATGACTTTCCCATTGAAAAAGTTTCTAGTAGTTTACGTATAGAGAGGGAAATGTTCTTATAAGTGGAAATTTTCTTTATTGATAGAAATTTCTTTTACAAAGAATTTAAAAATAGCCACCTAGATGCCAAAAAGTTGTACTTTGAAGACCAGTTTAATTGGATAGGTATATTTTTAATTTGATTTCTGTTTCTTCACTGGATTACTGAGTTCAGAGCAGACCTCAGTAAAGTATAGTGCTGAACTTATTCATGACATTTGGGGCTACATGAGGAAGGCAAGAGACCCCCCAAAGGGTCAGTGGTACCATGACTGTATTCCTCAACTGATCTTAGAATAACTAGAAGTCTCTTTCAGATCCCTTTATGTGATAACCAGAACTCTCATGGTTCTGTTCAGTAAATTTTTTTTTTTTAAGTTGGAGTCTCACTCTGTTGCCCAGACTGGAGTGCAGTTGCATGTTCACAGGCACCATAGCCTCGATCTGCTGGACTTAGGTGATCCTTCTACCTCAGCTTCCCAAGTAGCTGCAGCTACAGGTGTGTACCACCACACCTGGCTCATTTTTTGATTTATTGTAGAAACGAGGTCTTGTCAAGTTGCCCGGGCTGGTCTTGAACCCCTGGGTTCAGGCAATGCTGTCACTTCCACCTCCCAAAATGCTGGGATTACAGGCATAACCCACTGTACCTGGCCTTCAGTAAATTTTTTAAGTCTACTGACTACCAAATGGAAGAGGTTGGGGCTGACAAAGTTTGTGAAAGGAACGGCAGAAGGAAATGGAAGAATGAATACTAGGGGATCCAGTTTGGGGAGATCTTAAGATTCTCAGAAAGAACAATACAATTTTACTTTTTTTTTTTTAAGTAAAAATCTTGCTAACAAGAAGGGAAACCAACAGGGGGGCCAAACATATAATTTAAAAGGGTTTCGGTTGATTGAGAAATAGGATCCAAAAAGAACTGAGAAAAGCTTTTAAAAAATAGTCTGAATATTAGCTTATTTTTTAGAAGCAGTGTCTTGTTTTAACACCCAGGCTGGAGTGCAGTGACGTGATCATAGTGCTATAGGCCAAGACTTTAGGAATGAGGGTTTCTTATATTTCTCATGTTTGGTTCAAAGTTGTCTTTCCAAATGTATTAAGGGAGCTTCTTTGATTATTATAATTTAATCTCAGGTGAGTGAGGGACTATGGAGTATAAATTCTGTGTAAGTTGTAGTGCCTTTGAGTTTTTTTTTTTTTTTTGGTAATGATGCCGCCTATCTCCCTATAACCTGGTTGCTGAAAAAAACTCCCTTTTCTTCCAGTTTCTGCCTCTCATCTTTGATTGGCTGAGGGAAGCAGCTGGACTAGTTTGTCTGGGAATAAATTTGGTGACTCTGGTGGGATTTTGCTACTTGTAGCTGACCAATTTTGGTGGGATTGTCCCAGGGAAACTCCCTGTGGCTGCCAGAGCCCCTTTATGCTCTGGGAATTCTCTGAGGTACATCCCCATTGACTATGTCCAATGTCCCTCTGTGATTTGTTTGGAGAAAATGGAGATTGAGAGTGGACGCACTCATGGGTAAATCTGATTGTAAACTGGGAGTTTAACCCTTTCTCGTTTGGGCTTTAAATAGCCATTTGAAGGTGCCAGAGAAGGTGGTTGTAACTCATTTGTTCTTTGGGGATATCTTTTGATATTGCTGTTTGCACCTATCTGTTTTGACCTTTATTTTAATATGAGAAATAACGAGTCTATGCCATTTGACATTGCTTTGAGAAGTACACTGTCTGATTTGGGTACCCACCTATGGAGACACACACACACACACACACACACACACACACACACACACACACACACGAAGTAAAAGAGGTTTTAAAAATCAAACTGCCATAGCCAAATTTTTGTCCACAGCCCATATTAAATTACCTGTTGGGGCAAATAGAATTTAACCACGTAGAAAGGTTCTAACTTAAACAGAGAAATAATTTGGATTTAGCTATCCTTCATAAAATGTTGCTATTTCATGGTTAGAATTTCCAACAGGAAGCTACTGGATTTTAGTTTATATGTGTCTATGTATTTTTCAATGTGTTCATATGTATGTACATGCTGTGTATTGGGTCTAGCATGCTACCAGATCGGCTTATAAGTAAATGAGTACTTGTAATTTAAATAATTAGATCTAAATGCTTTCCAAGTTCACATGACCTAATTGATCTTTGTGTGTGTATATATATATATATATATATATATATATTTTTTTTTTTTTTTTTTTTTTAGTTGGAGTCTCACTCTGTCACCCAGACTGGAGTGCAGTGGCACTCTGCGGCCTCGACCTGCTGGGCTCAGGCGATACTTCCACCTCAGCCTTCCAAGTAGCTGGAACTACAGGCATGTGCTACCACACCCAGCTAATTTTTGATTTATTGTAGAGATGAGGTCTTGCCAAATTGCCCAGGCAGGTCTCGAACCCGCGGGCTCAGGCAATCCTCTCACCTCAGCCTCCCAATGCACGGGATTACAGGCTGAGCCACCGAGCCTGGCCGTGTGTATGATTTTTGACAAGCAAGACTGATTTAATATTGTTGATTCCATGAAAACAGCCAGATCCTCTGAGTTATTGACAAAAGGCCCATGTGTTTAATTTTAAGGTCCTTATTTAGATAAATACCTAATATTAGGCCATAGAAATGGTTAATAGGAAAAAAACTTAAAACGATGGCTAGCTTTGTCTAAAATCTCAGCTTTCATAAGTAATTAAGCAAAGTGCCCAAAATTGAATAAATTGAGTAAATATAAATGAGATAATACATATGAGTAAGCTTTTTATGTGATTTGAAATCTTAAAATTATTTTGGAAGTTCATTAACTATCTAAGTCACTTTCAATTAAGAAAGGGTTGTGATATGGGGAAGCATGTTTCTAAAATTGTGTAATGGTTCTCATCTGTAAAATGCTAATATCTGACACAGTTCAGAATTTTTTGCTTCCTAGGTTTTAACCAAAATTCTAAGGTTTCTCCTATTAAAAAAAGAATAATTTGGTCTAATTCAGAGGTTATTTAAAGATAAGTTTAGATTATGGATTTAGAAAAGTTATTTGGGAAAGAAAGTAGAAAGAAACCAGTAAGAAAGAGAGATGTGAAGGAAGTTATTGGTATAAATAAGTACTTTTGGTAAGGAAGGCTATAAAGAAAGAGCAATTTTATGTGACAAAGAATCTTATATGGTGAATTTTTCTCCTAAAGTAAAATGACTGAAAAGTTAAGAGAGAGGGAATTATGAGGCAGAACAGAAAGTCCAAGCATGTTGTAGATGGTTTATGTAGTTGTGATAGGATTTATGAAGGGTAATTTGTGAAAGGAAGTTTTGTATGTGGTTAAATTGGTTGTAATTGAAAGGAAATTGTTTGCAATAGTCTTTCTGATTTTTGTCCCCCTATGTTAGGATGGAGATTTCTTGGGGTGTTAATTTGTTCTTGGTAGGATTGCAAGAGGTTTTGATTTTTGGTTCCATGCTTGTTTCTTTCTGGAGACTTTTTAGACTTGTGTTTCAGAAGTCCAACTTTTATTGCATCTTCCTGCTTTCAGTTTTTTTCCCCTTGGAAAAGGCCTGAGATAGTGGCTCTCTCCTTCAACTTTTTTGTTAAATTCTATAATCTTTCGTTCTCTCTCTAGTTCTAACTGTAGTTGTGCCTGATTTGAAAATGTTTTATCCAGAAAAGCCATGTTTTATTATTATGCTAAAGAGGGGGCTGTATCTGTTCCTGAACAGATTACTGTCTCCCCACCTTTGATGAGCTTAGGGGTGGACTTGAGTATTTGTCTTTGCCAGGTAACTTGATAGACTTATACAATGATTACTATGTTAAATATGAACTGAAAGGGTGGACTTGCACTGGTAAGTTCACATTCGAGCCTGCAGGGTGGTTAAGTCTATTGTGCAGATAAGGAAAAAAATGTTTCAACACTTTCCCTATTTTAAATTTATTTTCCTTTTTGGTAATTGGCCTAAGACACAAAGATTTTTAGGTTCCGTCAAAATAATTTCAATATCGTCTTATTAGGTTTTTGATTTCTTAGGAAAACAGCTTTAAAAAGATTAAAGTTTTTACATCCATGTAACTTTCTGTATTGCTTTTAAAGCTTACCAGTTGGTTAAATAAATATTATTTTTACAGTGATCTGTGATTCTATTTTGATAAAATATTGTAAGCCTTTTACATCATTAGTAAATCTTCTATTAACTAATCTTTGTGCTGTTAAGTTATAGGGCTTTGGCTCCTGGGATTGAAAAAGGCAGTGACTCTTGCTAAATTCCACCAGTCAGAGCTTCATCTTCAGGCCCAGGAGAAGGTGACAATAAGACGAACTGTCCTTATGAGACACAGGGTCAAAAATTAAAGTCATTTAGTTTCTCTAGGCCCAGCGACTCTCACAAAAGAGGTGAGCTTGCGAGATGGTAAGGGCTAATTTTTGAGAGATGAACTCAATTCAGAGTTGTGTATGTCTTTCCTAAATGCTACACCAGATACAGGGTAAGGAAAAGAACAAAATCAAAAGTCTGCATTATGATTGCTTCTAACATAGATCTAATCCAGGATGATTTTTTCAGACTAAACTCTAGGCATGACTCCCTCTCACCCTTAAAACAATTAGCTATAAAATCAGGTCAAGCCATGTCCTTCCCCTATAATCCAACATCACCAAGGAATGATGCTTGGCTAATTAGCAGGGAGGGATATGAGGACTAAACTTGACCTTTAACTCTTACCCAAATTCCTAACTAAAAGGCTTGGGAAGTCACTGTCTGTTAAGGATTCACCAGAAAGGGTTTTATTACCCCAGATACTAAAGTTTGTTTTTCAACCTTATTCTGGCATAACGTTACATAACAGATAAAGAAAGACAAACTGAAAAAATCAGAGGTGATTTCTTTGGTGAATAGTTCCTTCCCTGACTGAATGCTGAAAACTTCCCTCCAGATCAGCAGCTTAACAACTATGATGCAGTGTGTCCCTGAGGGCTATGTATTCATATGTGGACAATGAAGAATACACTGGGCCTTTGTTTGTGGAAAGATACCGATTCAGGGCATTGTCTTTGGAAATGCTGGTTGCTCCTGTGTCTGTTCATAATGCATCTGAAACAACTTATTGAACTAACTCTTTAAAATTGTTTACCCATCTTCCACAGTATCTCCCAGGAGGAATCCCAGATGGACACAGGTATTTTATTGCTTATATCTTGTTGCCTTAATGTGGAGTTGTGGTCCACCAACATGTGCTAAAAAATGTATCTAAAACACAATTATTGCTAACGAAACTGTAACATCTTTAAGTCATTTGAAAGCTTCTTTTGATTCCTTGGCTAAGGTAGTTTTAGACAATAGATTGGTTTTAGGTTTCATTCTAGCTGAGCAAAGTGAAGTCTGTATGACTATTAATTCTTCTTGTTATTCCTATGTTAACATGTCTGCACAAGTGGAACCCAGAGAGCAAGCCACAAGGTTACAGCAGACCCTAGAACATCCTCCTTTTTAGATGGGGTCTTTGATGGAACTTTGAACTGGTTTTCTGATTTGTTTTTGAAGAGTTTCTCTGGCTTAAGAAATATCTTTTCAGGTATAGGTAAATTAGTAATAATAGATTTAATATGTGGTTTATTGTTTTATGTATTGTTTAAATGTTATGTATTTTGTATGATTTAAAACCCTCGAGCCTATGGCCAAAATTGTACATGACACAAGAAAACAGAGAGAAGAGGTCATTCAAATGTTCAGACGGAAAGTGCCAGCAACCCATGATAGAAATAACGGGTACACCTGACAATGGGGAATGTTATAGGCTAAGGCTCTGGGAATGGGGGTTTCTTACATTTCTCGTGTTTGGTTCAAAGTTGTCTATCTAAATGTACCAACGTAGCTTTTTTGATTGTTCTAAACTTCCCATCTCCCCTTGAGACCATCAACATGATTAGGAGATCTCATGTCATGCCCAAACTGCCTGTAGGCCTTGTTAATTCAGTCTCAGGAGTGGATGAAGGATTAGAAGATCTTGAGTCATGCTCTTGATAATTTAACCTCTTGTGAGTGAGGGGCTATGGAGTATAAATTCTGATGAAGCTGTACTGCCTTTAAGGTTTTTTTTTTATAATTATGCCACCCATCTCCCTGTAACCTGGTTGCAGAAATAAACTCCCCTTTCTCCCAGTTTCTGCCTCTCCTCTTTAATTGACCATGAAGGAAGCAGCTTGAAAGACAGTGGCGCACAGTGAGACTCAACACCCGTTAAGGCCGAGAGATTTAATGGGTCGAACGTGGTGGGCTACAGGACCTGAGGGTCAGGCTGTAGCCCCGAGGCAAGGGCGCGACCGCCTTTATAGGGGCTTAGGGCGACCTGTCTGTCATCTATAGGTGGGCTGGCAGAGCTTCATGTAGGTTGGTGGATTTTTGCAGGCGCGGGAAAGGGTGCGGAGGGAGAACAAAGGAAGGCACCGTTTCAATTGCCATTTTATTTTATTTTATTTATTTATTTATTTATTTTTGAGTTGGAGTCTCACTCTGTCACCCAGACTGGAGTGCAGTGGCCGCTCCCGGCCACCGCAGCCTCGGCCTGCTGGGCTCCGGCGATCCTTCCGCCTCAGCCTTCCGAGCAGCTGGAATTACAGGCATGCGCTACCACGCCCGGCTGATTTTTTGATTTATTGCAGAGATGAGGTCTCGCTGCCCAGGCGGGTCTCGAACCCGCGGGCTCAGGCAATCCACTCACCTCAGCCTCCCAAAGGCGCGGGATTACAGGCTGAGCCACCGAACCCGGCTTCAATCGCCATTTTAGTTTGCCGTGTCACCGTTTCCAGGAAAGGGAGGAGATGTGGCTTTACTTGTGGCTTGGCGGTGGCTCTTCACAGCTGAATCAGTTTATTTGGGAATAATACCTCACTGTAGCCTCAAATCCTTAGGCTCAAGCAGTCCTTCTGCCTCAGCCTCTCAAGTAGTAGGGACTACAGGCATGTGCTACCATGCTCAAATAATAGCTTTTAGTTTAGTTGGTAGTTGACCACAGAGCTCTTTAAAAAAATATTTTCAAATCTCTCATATCATATAGTTGGGTCAAATAGCCAATTTTTCTGGATTTTGAACCTTTATCTTTTTCTTTCTTTTAAACTGAAGATCACTACCAAGTGACTCAGAACCCAAACCAATAGCTATTTATGATTTAATCATAGATATGCTAATCATTTCCAAAGAGGAACAAAGAAGAAGTCCTCACAAGATTCAGAGCCACTTCAAAAATAAATGGAAGAAAAAAAAGAGTCTTAGAGATGAACAGAAAAGCAATAGGTGTCCATAGACGGGAAAAGGATCAGTAATAAATGGATATCCCTAAAAGTCAAGTCATACAAATATAAATTAAAAACAAACAATTCAAACTCATGTTTACACTGTTTCATATTTTCTCTTTAGTTAAAGGATTTAAATCTCCCAGGGACTAATTCTCTGACTGTGATCAGACTCAGGCTGTGTGGGAGTGAATGCATTAATTCTAGCAACTAGACTGCAGGCCAGAGTGCTCTATTCTTCTTTTTTTTCTGTTTTTTTTTTTTCTTTTTAAAGAGATGGTGTCTTGTTATGTTGTCAGGCTAGTCTTGAACTCCTGAACTCAAGCAATCCTCCCCACCTTGGTCTTCCTTGCTGGGATTACAGGTGTGAGCCACTACACCTGGCACAGAGTGCCTCCTTTGTAAATTCCACAGGGGATCCAAAGGAGGCAGTTTGAATGTATAAAAATTTAACTCTGTTTTAAATTTGACTTCCTATTTTGATCTTGCCAAGGGATTTTTAAAGGTATATTTTCTTTTGTAGTTTTTCACAGGTTCCAGTAAGATAGCTGTTTAAGACAAGCACTGTCTGAAAAGTTTTATTTTAAATATCTCCAGTTTATTTAGTCTGTAAGTGATTCAAAACCATAAGTCTTTTTCATGGAAAGTCCCAGGAATAACTTTTTGTCTTTTAATTATTCTTTTAATAAATTTGTTTTAGAGATGGAGTCTTGCTTTGTTGCTCAGGCTGGAATACAATGGCGTAATCCTTACTGCTGCCTCCAACTCCTGAGATCAAGTAGTTCTCTTGCTTCAGCCTTCCAAGTAGCTAGGACTACAGGTCCATCATGCCCGGCTAATTTTAAAAAATTTTTGTAGAGGTGGGGTTTCTCTGTCTTGCCTAAGCTAGTCTCAAACTCCTAGTCTCAAGTGATACTCACTCTCACCTCCCAAGATGTTGGGATTATAGGTGTAAGCCACTGTGCCTGGCCTTCAGAGGTAAATTTCCAGGTTTAGGATACCATAGACCTAAGTGGCATTTTAAAAATGGACACAGAAGATGCAAACTTCCATGATCCCCTCAAAGTTTACTCCCAGAAACAGGCTAAGACAGAAGAAGACTTCTTGTTATCATAGGGGAGGATGATGTTTTTGTCATAAATATATATATAGAGTTTCCAGTACTTCTTAAATTTGTGAGAGTCCCCAACTCACAGACCTGGTTGATGCTTTTATACCATCTTGAGGTTAATCCATGACACTGGGTAGGCCCTCCTGGGATTAGACTTTCCCAGGACTACCAGGCAACAAGAGTTCAGATAACGAAAGCCCCTTATGAATGGAACTTTTTATTAAGATAAGCTTTCCTGAGAGCTTGGTACATTTGGAACAAAGAATGTGCTGCTTTAACATCTTACATGTCTTGGAGTTCCCAGTCCTTTCAGGCTGGCCACCAAACATTACTCCCCAGATGACAGAGAAAAAGAGAGATTGCTCTCACTTGATCAGAAGTCAAGCTCTCAATGACATAAAATAAGACGAAAGGGACTGTTTATGACAAATGACACAGAAAGAGGCAAACTACGAAATAAAATTATTTTTGAGAGAAAAAGTGATACAATATGAATATTCATATGAAAAAATACTCCAGAGTTGCTACACCTGGGACTAGCCTGTATAAATTATTTCCCCCCATTAATCTTAAATTTGGAAAGGAAAAAAAGAGACAAACCATGATTTTTATTTATTTTTTTATTTTTTACCATCTGCTCAAGTGGATTCCACAGACAGATACCCAGGAATCTGATTGGTAAGAAAGTCTTACTCTTTTTTCTTTTCTTTTCTTTTCTTTTTTTTCAGTTGGAGTCTCACTCCATTGCCCAGACTGGAGTGCATTGGCCGCTCCCGGTCACCGCAGCCTCGACCTGCTGGGCTCCGGCGATCCTTCCGCCTCAGCCTTCCGAGTAGCTGAAACTACAGGCACGTGCTACCACGCCTGGCTAGTTTTTTGATTTATTGTAGAGATGAGGTCTTGCCAAGTTGCCTGGGTGGGTCTCGAACCCGAGGGCTCAGGCAATCCACTCACCTCAGCCTCCTAAAGCGGGGGATTACAGGCTGAGCCACCGAGACCGGTTTCTTTTTTCTTTCTTTTCTTTTTTTTTTTGTGTTGGCTTCTCAGTCTGTCACCCAGGCTGGAGTTCAGTGGCACGCTCCCAGCTACCGCAGCCTTGACCTGCTAGGCTCAGGCGATCCTTCCACCTCAACCTTCCAAGTAACTGGAACTACAGGCGTGCGTTATTGCACCCAGCTTATTAGTATTTTATTATTTGATTTATTGTAGAGATGAAATCTCACCAAGTTGCCCAGGCTGGTCTCAAACCCCTGAGCTCTGTCAATCCTCTTGCCTCAGCCTCCCAAAGGGCTGGGATTGCAGGCTTGAGCCAATTTGCCTAGCCTTTTTTTTTTTTTAAAGAGAAATAGCTTTATTTTCTTGTTTTGCAAATAAAGCTGACTGCGTTGGTTGCTTTCTGGTGATTAGTCAGAGAGACCAAATCCCATCTCCTCATCGGACTCCTCCAAGTCTTCCTTGGCTTCAACCTTGGCTGGAGCAGCAGCTGCAGCAGGAGCAGTGGTGGCCGCAGCAGCCACAGGGGCGGCAGCCACAAAGGCAGATAGATGGATCAGCCAAGAAGGCCGTGACCTTTTCAGCAAGTGGGAAGGTGTCATCAGTCATCAGTCTCCACAGACAAAGCCAGGACTCATTTGTACCCATTGATAATAGAATGGGGTACTGATGCGGCAGTTGGATAACCAATCTGCAAACACTGGCAACATGGCAGACACCCTCCAGGAAGCGAGAATACAGTTTCCTCTGTGACATCAAGCACTTCAGGGATGTAGATGTTGCCATTGTTGAACACCTGCTGGATGCTCAGCCCAAAGGAGAATGGGGAGGTGTTCAGCAGTGTGGCTTCACTGGCTCCTGCTTTGTTTCCAGTCTTTTTTTTTTAGTTGGAGTCTCACTGGAGGGCCCAGGCTGGAGGGCAGTGGCATGCTCTGGGGCAACCGCAGCCTCAACCTGTTGGGCTCTGGCGATCTTTCCGCCTTAGCCTTCCAAGTAGCTGGAACTACAGGTGAGTGCTACCACACCTGGCTAATTTTCTGATTTATTGTAGAGATGAGGTCTCGCCAAGTTGTCTAGGCGGGTCTTGAACCCACGGGCTCAGGCAATCCACTCACCTCAGCCTCCCAAAGTGCGGGATTACAGTCTGAGCTACCGAGCCTGGCCTGTCTCCAGTCTTAATTGGCTGCACATCACTCAGGATTTCAATGGCGCCTCTGGAGATTTTAGTGGTGATGCCTAAAGCCTGGAGGAAGGAGGTCTTTTCGGGTCCTAGACCAGTGTTCTGGGCTGGCACAGTGACTTCACATTGGGCAATGGCACCTGCACAAGCAGCAGATGGCACCGTGTTGGCCAGCAGCACGTACCTGATCTCAGTGAGTAGGAACTTGGTGAACACAAAGCCTACATCCCCCCCATATGCGGCAACAGTTTCTCTAGAGCTGGGTTGTTTTCCAGATGCCCTGGGATGGCTTTGCGCATCATGGTGTTCTCGCCCATCAGCCCCACGGCCTTCCCTTGGAGGGACTTGCAGATCTGCTGCATCTGCTTGGAGCCCACATTGCGCCCACAATGAAGCATTTTGGATAGTCAGCCAAATGTTGACTTTTTTTTAATTGCTATTTTTATTTTTTTAACTTTTTGAGTTGAGTCTTGCTCTGTCGCCCGGGCTGGAGTGCAGTGGCACACTCACGGCCACCACAGCCTCGACCTGCTGGCTCAGGTGATCCTTCCACTTCAGCCCTCCAAGTGGCTGGAACTACAGGCATGTGCCACCACTCCAGGCTAATTAAAAAAAAAAATTTATTGTAGAGATGAGGTCTTGCCAAGTTGCCCAGGCTGGTCTCGAACCCATGGACTCAGGAAATCCTCTTGCCTCGGCCTCTCAAAGTGCTGGGATTATAGGTATGAGCCACTGCGCCCAGCCAGTAGGATGATCTTAAGGAAGTAGTTGGACTTCCAGGTAACCCTGTCTTCCCTGGCCATCACTGTGGTGCATCAGGGATTGCCACACAGGGTTTAAAGACGATGTCACTCACATGAGGATGCCTGGTGAGAGGAAAGTCTTACTTTTTTTACTGGTCTGCCAGCCAGGTTCTCAGTTCCCTTGACTGTAGCTTTTGGAAAAGCAGAGTAGTTCTGGTTATCCTGCTCACAATATCAAAACTGAGAGGCCCAAAAAACCCTTTCTTTTTGTCCTCTGAAGCTTTGCTGAAAATCAACTGAAAAAGGCAAATTAATAGGAGAAAAGGCATACATATTTTTTAATGTGCATACATGTGCATGGGAGTCATACAAAATATGAAAACTCAAAGAAAGGACCAGATGGTTGATGCTTTGATACTATCGTGAGGTTACAGAAATAATAGATGCTTACAGCATGGCAAGACAGATTTTGGGAGAAAGAAAAGAGGAAAGGCATGGCTAGCAAAAGTGGTCTTGTTATGCAGGTGAAACCTTACAGATAGGAGCTCTCAGAAAGAATAAGTTTCTGTCAGACTCCCAAAGGTGTTGAACTCTCTGACTCTCTCTCTCCCATGAGTCATTGCTTCCTAGATCCAGATGGAGAAACAGGGCAGAAATAGCCTGGCAGCTTATTTCATCAATACAGATTTTCTTTACAGATGCAAATCTCCTTCACAAAAGGTAGTTTTTCAAAGCTAGTCTTATCTGCAGACCCTCAGGATGGCCATCTTAAAACATGTCAAAGAAGTATATTTTGGGGTGAAATGCTTCTTGATTTTTTCTCCTATTAGAACACCTTCCAGGCAGTTAGTTGTCAATTGTACTTTTATTTCATTTTTAAAAACCAAGTTTCCTTGTGTCCCCAGTGGCTGTGAGGGGAGGAGGACACAAGGAAGTGAGGAAATTTTTTCCCTCTTTTTTTGTTTCAATCAGAGAAGAGACCTTGCTATGATTTGAACATTTGTACCCTGTAAGCCTCATTATGAGATTTGATCCTCAGTATTAGAAGTTGGGCCTAATGGGAGGTGTTTGGCTTATGGAGATGGATTCCTGACGAATAAATTAGTGTTCTCCTTTTGGGGGATATGTATGTGTTGTCAGTCTGTTAGTTCCTGTGAAAACTGTTTGTTAAAAAGAGGCTGGCACCTCTCTTCTCTCTCTCTCTTTTTTTTTTTTTTGAGTTGGAGTCTCACTCTGTCGCCCAGACTGGAGTGCAGTGGCCGCTCCCGGCCACCGTAGCCTCGACCTGCTGTGCTCCGGCGATCCTTCCGCCTCAGCCTTCCGAGTAGCCGGAATTACAGGCATGCGCTACCAAGCCTGGCTGATTTTTTGATTTATTGTAGAGATGAGGTCTCGCTGCCCAGGTGGGTCTTGAACCACGGGCTCAGGCAATCCACTCACCTCAGCCTCCCAAAGGCGCGGGATTACAGGCTGAGCCACCGAACCCGGCTCTCTCTCTCTTGCTTCCTCTCTCACCATGTGATCTCTGCACATGCCAGCTCCTCTTCACCTCTGCCATGATGCAGGTGCCCAATCTTGAACTTTTCAACCATCAGAATTGTGTGAGCCAAATAAGTCTTTTTCTTATAAATTACTCAGCCTCAAGTATTCCTTTATTGTAACACAAAATGGATCAAACCCCTCTTTTACTTTTTTATGCCTTTATATGGATAAAAGGAGTTTAGCTTTTTTTTTTTTTTTTAGGTTTGACAATGACTGAAACATGAAATAAGTTTGGAATTCACAATTTCTAGACTCCAGGCTATGAGACATAGAAACGAAATGTTTCACAAGGCAAGATTCAGGGACAGTGATGACCATTTACCAAGGAACAGCATAAAATTCTTCTGCAGGTCCTAGCAGAGCAACAACTGAGCTAGTGTCCACTGGGGATGCATGTGTTTGGGTGGTTTGGGGTGGGTGTGGTAGAGTTTCAGGGGTTCTGATAGAAACAGCATATGAGGAAAGAAATCTGCTACCTATCACTTTTCTTTTTTTTTTTTTTTTTCATTCTTTTCTGACTGCATATCTGTCTCTATTGCTTCAGCTTTCCTTCCATTCATGATGAGCAAGTATGTTGACCAGGTTTGGAGGCTTACTATAATAGCCAAAATGTGATTATGAAGGATTTTACCAGCACAAAATAATCTTATAAACAGAATTCTCATTTCAAATGAAATTAAATGATGTGCCTCTGTTCTAAGACTTATGAATCCTTTCTGTTATTTTTGCTTTAGAAAAGCAGTGAGAAGGACCAGTTAATTGAATTACATTCTTTGTAAGACTTTTAATCTTGTACCATTATTTAAAGGAATCTATAATGGGAAAGCACTTTGGGCTAATTCCCTTCTTGTTGAGCATTCTGGGTCAGGTTGTTCTAGTGGGTTTGACTAGGACACAATCGGTATTAACAGGTGCGAAGAAATGGGACAACTCTTTCTATTCTGCTGGGTAATTGGCCCACTAGATGGTAAATATTCCATCTCTGAGACTAGTTTTTCCTTCAACTGTATAATACTAAGTGGAGATTTAATGGAAAGAACTTCTTTAAATTTTACCTTTAGCTCTTGCAAAAAAATTTAGCATCAAGATAGATGGATCTTCTTAAGATGACATGATTTGAAACTATCCTTTCTTACAGTATTTTTCCATATCTCCTAACCTCCCTAGTCTGATGTCATCTTCATCTCCAGCCTACTTTTTCATTTTTCTAATCCCATTAGATTTTCTTCCTTTTCTTTATACCACCATAAAAGGAAAATGATCAGGTGGAAGATTTCTGTGGCCTATGCAACATTAAACTGCAGATGAGAGGAAGCTGAGTATCACCAGAATGAACCATGTCCTAGTGATGCATTTTTTTTTTACATAAATTAAACCATTTATTATTGGCTAGTGATATCTCAAATGGTGGAGCTTCTACTGGTCTTTCAATTCCTTCAGTCTTCTGATGACAGACTTTACCATGACAGAAGTGGTATTGTAGGTCCAGGCTTTACCAGCTACTGTTTTCATACAGGAGCCACAGTGTCAGATACCCACAGCTCTTCTCTTCATCTTGGTTTTGCCACAGAAGGATCAAGTGAGCTTGACATGCTGGCTGATCTCAATCTTCTTCACCATTTTCTGGAGGAAGGCACCATAGCCGGTCCCATATTTACCAACAATTCTGACCATCTTGCCATCGATAGGTCTGAGATCAGAGCATGATGCACTTTCTTAATGGTTTTAGACCAAGCCTCTGGCTGTATAAGGATGAAAATTACTTCTCTTAGATTCCATAAAAGAGCTATGTAGTGTAACCTGAAGGTTTTTCAATGTCTTGACTAAATACATACTTAGGTGCAGGTCAAAGGTCTCATTACAGGCCAAACCAGCAGAAAATTTCTTCTCCCCCATTGTTGATTTGGTTTCTTTACATTTATGCCTGATATATTTAGTAGTTTTAATAACAGACTTAGAGTAGAAACTCTCTTACCCAATTTCCTGTGAGCTGACTAGTCAGATTAACTAAAGCACCCCATTTTCCCTGTAAAACATGGTGGGTACTATCAACCCTAACACATTGCAGCCAGTACACATGCTTGTTTCTTTATCAGTTGAGTTTTCAAAAACTACTAGTGTTTGCTCCCAAGCCTGTTTCTGCCAGTTTTTCTTGATATATAGCTATAACTTAATTACATGTCACATGAAATGTTGTTTCTATTAAAACTAAGCTAATTGCTTTGTGGGAAAATAGAGTCACTGGATTTTTTTCTTGAATTAAGTATACTAAAGGTGACTGTAAAGGTAGAAGAAATGTTCTAAATATTTAGAATAATTCTAGGTGCTTTTATTATTACTCCAGGGCAAGAGCCTTAAACCAGGACTTCCCTGAGCAAATTAGGGCATATTCTTTTACCCTATGCAAAAGAGATGTGATTTTCTAAACCAGGCATATGGAGAATGAAGACTATATTCAATGAGGGGCACTTGCATGATTAAAGACACAAAAGAGAGCATATGTGTTTGTGTGTAAAAAATGAACCTTGGTTTGATAGGTCACGCAAGTCAATGTAATTAGTTATTAGTCAATGCAATTAATTATTAATTAATAGGAAGAAAAAGTATACATTGTTTAAACCATTTACTAAAATAAAAGCTACATACAGAAAAAAGCATAAATCTTAAGTGTAGAACCTGATGTATTTTAACTAAGTGAACATACATATGCATTCAGCACTTACATTAAGCAACAGAACATCCTCAGAACCCCAGAAGTCATTCTCTTGACTCTGATCTGTCAAAATCTCGTGTAAGGGAAACCACTATTCTGAATCCAAGCATTATAGATTAGTTTTGTTTGTTTTCATCCTTTATATAAATTGAATCTTGAAGAATGTATTATTTTTGTGTCTGACTACCTTCATTCAACATCATTGTTCAGCAGGTAGTAGTACTTTAGTCACACTTGTTGCCAATTAGTATTCCATAATATGATTACACCACAATGCATTTATCCATTGTACTTTTGATAGACTTTTGGGTTGTTTTCAGGATTTGGCTATTGCAAGTAATGCTGAACGAATGGCCATTCTTATACATCCACTTTATTGAATATGTATACATTTCTGTTTAGATCTTTTCCTAGGGATAGACTTTCCGGGTACAGATTATGTGTATGAGCAACTTTAGTGGATACTGGCAAACAATTTTCCCCAGATGGTTGCACTAATTTACACTCCCATCAGTAGGGTTCAGAGTTCCAGTTGCTTTGCATCATCACTTGCTATTGTCTTTTTTACGCAGACTTTCTGGTCATGTGCACAGTGGCAATTTATTGTTGTTTTAATGTTTATTTTTCTAATGGCTAAAAAGTTTATTTTTTAATGTTTATTTTCCTGATGACACATCTTTTCTTTTCCTTTTTTTTTTTTGAGTTGGAGTCTCACTCTGTTACCCAGACTGGAGTGCAGTGGCCGGGAGCGGCCACTGCAGCCTTGACCTGCTGGGCCCAGGCGATCCTTCCGCCTCAGCCTTCCAAGTAGCTGGAACTACAGGCGTGCGCTACCACACCTGGCTGATTTTTTATTTATTGTAGCGATGAGGGCTCAGCCAAGTTGCCCACGCGGGTCTCGAACCCGCGGGTTCAGGCAATCCACTCACCTCAGCCTCCCAAAGGCGTGGTATTACAGGCTGAGCCACCGAGCCCAGCTTTTTATTTTCTTAATGACTAAAAAGTTAAATATGTTTTCATAAATGTACTGGCCTTTTGGACAGTTTCCTTCATAAAGTGCCTGTTTAAATTTTTTGTCTATTTTCGACTGAACATCTAAATTATTTCTTTATTGAGGAAGTTGTTATATATTCTGATGATTATTTATTTGTTAAAAATATGCATTGTATACATAAGTAACTCTATGGCTTACTTTTTCATTCTTTTAATGCTTCTTTGGGTGAACAGAAGTTTTTGATTTTAACATAGGCTAATTTATCATTTTTTTCTTTTTCATTTTTGTTTTAAAAATCTTTGCCTATCCCAAAGTTGTGAGCATATTCTCTTATGTCTTCTTATACTTCCTCACTTTCTTGTCTGAAAGGATATTGAGGAAAATAACTGAATTTTAAGAAGACTAAGGTGGTATATACATGCAGGATGGATCTGGGAAGAGATTGGAAACAGGAAGACCAGAGAGGAGGCAGTAGCATCCACCTAAATATCAGGTTTAAAAGCAACCCTACTAGGAGAATAGGATGGGAAGAGACAGAGAAGAATAAAAACAAAAACTCTGTAGAAGGCATGGGGCAGATTTTCCTGTCTGACTGAAGGTGAGAGAAATAGTTATGAGAAGTTTACTATAACCTTGAGAATTGCTTGGATACTAAGAAAATGGAGACACTTTTATTGTAGGATTCAATCTTTTTAGAAACATTCCTTCTGCGATAATGTGGCCTCTGTTACTACAAAGAAGGTGCTGATTGTGGATTTGCCCCGTGTGGAGAACAGAACAAGTAGGAATATTCTGTTACAGAAAGTATAAGCTTGGAACAAGAAAGAATTGGATAAATCTACTTGGAGTGACTGTAGGCCTTATCTGAGAGACATTTAAAGTGGAACTGACCAGTCATTTACCGTAGCAGAGAGCTGACTTACATGACCTTGTGTACGCTCTAACAGCTTTAGTGACTTCTCATCTGCCTTACAACTGAGGCCTGAGTCATGGAGACCATTTAGCAGTGTGAAGATGACATCTGTTTAATGCCAAGAAGGGACAGATTTGCCAAGTTTACTTTCCTGAAGTAGTAATTGATAAATTTTACTAAAAGTTCTTCTCCTGTCCCTCACCCCTAAAAATACAGACGTCACATTTTAATTGCTTATGCTTTGAGACTCTCTAATTACGCAGGCTTTGGCATAATAACATCATGAGGAAAAGATCTGTGTAAACTTTTCAGAAAATGAAACCTGGAGTTTAGATTTTTTTGTTACTACTTTATTTTCACTGTGTTCCAGCAAAAGATGTGCTTCTGTGATTTAAGTGAATGGTTTTTTTTCCCCCATAAGACTGGGGATTGATGTAAAAGCACCCCTAACTTTTGCTAGGTCAGGATGTTGTGGCAGATTAAAACTTCCACTAGTTTCTACTAGCAATTATGTTTATTTCAGAGGAGGTGAAGGAATGAGCAGATTATGAGATGTACAAAGACACTGATTTAAACAAAATTCTATTAATAATATCATTTATGAGTTTCTATCTCAATTATTTGTATGTGCTTACTTGCTTTTGTTCCTTATCTGTCCCCACGGGACTGAAGAGGAGTCAGGTTCCTTTTAGTCCAGTCCTAAAGAGACTCTAGTCCCTTTGAGGATACAACTGAGTCTGCAGGATCATTTTGTTGTTCTGTCATATCCCAAAACCATCCCATCTGGATTTTATCCTCCTGCAGTCAAGTCCTTGCCTTATTCTCACATTTCCTAAATAGTCTAACATAGTGCCTTTTATGGTTTGGATATAGTTTGTGTGGTGGTGTTGGGAGGTGGACTAAGAAGCAGGTGTGTGAGTCATGGAACTAGATCCCTCATAAATGGCTTGATGCCATTCTCGCCATCATGGGTTTTTGCACTGGTGAGACTGGCTTAGTTCCCACAAGAATGGGTTAGTTCCCTTGAGGATGAGTTGTCATAAAGTCAGGATGCCCCTTGTTTTTTGTCTCTTCACAGATGTCTGCCTTCCTTTTGACCCTTTCCACCATGCTATGAAGTAGCACAAAATCCCTTACCAGATGCTGGGGCCATGCCCTTAAGCTTTTAAGCCTGAAGGATCATGAGCTAAATAAACCTCTTTCGTTATAAATTACCCAGTCTCAAAAAAAAAAAAATTACCCAGTCTCAGGTATTCTGCTATAGCAATACAAAACTGACTTAGACAGCATCTTACACATAGAAAGTGCTTAATAAATAGTATTGAATAAAAATTGGTTGGCTAGAACAGGGATATGAGAGTGAGAGATCTAGGCATTGACTCTTTCGTGACATGGTTCAAGCTTGTGTGTCCTCTGACCACAATCTCTCACACAGTCTATCCTAACCATAATGTCCTCAACTCCATTTCTTAAATGTTGTTCAGGTGTGCACCTGCAATATACATGTGTAATTATATCAGAAAGTAGAGAGAAACTGAGGCAGGAAAAACATTTGGAATACTAATGGCCCAAAATGTCCAATTTTGATTAAAAGAATATTGAAACTAAAGCATCTAAAAGACCAGTGAACATCAAGCAAAATAAATACAGAGAAAAGCACATTTCTCACCTCAGTGACTTGGACATTTCTTTTTCTTCAGCTTTGATGACCTTCTTTCTTCAAGGCAAAAGTTTTCGTGTACACTTAACAGAAAAAGATATCCAAATAGTGACAAGCATATGAAAAGGTCCTCTGCATCATTACTTACTGAAATATTAACATTAAAAGCATAAGGAGATACCACTACACCTCCTTAAAATGGCTAAAATTAGAATGACTAACAATATTAAGTGTTGGAGAGGATGTGAAGCAAATGGGACTCTACTACATTGCTGGTGAGTAAATTGGTATAGCCACTTTTGAAAAAACTGTTTGGCAATATCTAATAAAGCCAAACGCACATATTCTATGATTAGTTAATGAATATATACCTCAAAGAAATGAGTGGCTGTATCTAGCAATGAGCATTTACAAGAATGTTCACATAATCAACCTTTGTTTTTTATTTTTTTGAGTCAGAGTTTCACTCCGTCGCTCAGGCTGGAGTGCAGTGGCATGCTCATGGCCATAGCTGTCTCGACCTGCTGGGCTCAGGCGATCCTTTTGCCTCAGTCTTCCAAGTTGCTGAAACTGTACTACAGGCATGCGCCACCATGCCCAGCTAGTTTTTTGATTCATTATAGAGATGAGGTCTCGCCAAGTTGGCTAGGCTGGTCTCGAACCCGTGGGCACAGGCAATCCTCTCACCTTTGCCTCCCAAAGTGCTGGGATTATAGGTGTGAGCTACCGCACCCAGCCTTCACAATCACAAACAAGGTACCCAGCCTTCACAGTCACAAACAGGAAACAACCCAAATATCTATCAATAGTTGAGTGGAAAAATAAATTGTGGTATATTGATACAAGGGAATACTGCACAGCAATAAAAAAAAAAAAAACCTGCACACAACATGGATGAATTTTCCAGACATAATGTTAAGTGAAAAAAACCAGACAAAATATAACATATGCATATACATTACATGGATGTGAATTTCAAAAATAAGCAAACTTATCTATCACAATAGAGATCAGAATAGTTGCTACCATGAAGTAGTACTTGTCATTGCTGGGGAGGAGTCATGAGGGAATTTGGTAGCTTGTTGAAATTATTCTGAATCTTGATTTTGGTGGCAGTAGTACAGATGTTTATGTAAGTACAATTTGGGGTTGTGGGGGGGGAGGGTGACCTGAACACAATATTTGTGCACTTTATGTAAATTATATCTCAAAAATAACTACATGTTTTTTTAAAAAACAATATGAGCCGGACTCGGTGGCTCAGCCTGTAATCCCGTGCTTTGGGAGGCTGAGGTGAGTGGATTGCCTGAGCCCGCGGGTTCGAGACCTGCCTGGGCAACTTGGCGAGACCCCCCATCTCTAAAATAAATAAAAAAATTAGCCAGGTGTGGTAGCGTGCGCCTGTAGTTCCAGCTCCTTGGAAGGCTGAGCAGAGGGATCGCTGGAGCCCAGCAGGTCAAGGCTGTGGTGGCCAGGAGCGTGCAACTGTACTTCAGTCTGGGTGACAGAGTGAGACTCCAACTCAAAAACAAACAAACAAATAAACAAACAAACAAACACAATATGTAGTGAGCACCCAAACAAGTAAGCAGCAATTTATTAAATAATTGTTATAAATACCACTATAAAACAAAGCCAAATATAAACAATTAAAAAGGAAATATATTGTAAGAACAATTTTATAGCAAGGAGACGCCTTTTTAAGCCAAATTATGCTGATATTATTTGAAAACAGGAGTGAGAGGTGGAAAAATAAAAGCAAAACAAATCAGCCATTTTATATAAAAAGAGTAAAAAAGACTGATTTCAAGTATAAAAAATATGGAGAGTAGAAAATTCAAAAAAATAAAAAATCTTTGGTTGTCTCACTTGGATTTTCTCTTTAAAAAACTTTAAAAACTGCATTTTGATTTTATTATAAAAAATTTTTATGTTAGATGGCAACAAACCCTGACTTTCTTTCAAGTTGCATTCTTTGAATTTCAAACCCTTTGTGATTTCTCTCCCTCAGCAAAAGGCTGTGCCCATTGTCTAGGGTCTTCCGATCTGGCCCCTCTGTCTCATTGCAGCATGAAATAATAAACTGGTGTGGTGGACAGAGAAAATCTGACCCCTGCTGGTGCACTGCTCTATAGTGGGTTGCATTCTACAGAGGGAGTGGGGTTGGAATTTTTACCGAGTAATAAAGCCCAAGGCAGAAGTTTTTGAAGGATGTCTGAGGAATCATCCTTCCTTTAATTCTCTGACTCCAACTTACCTCTCAGGGGCTTCATACATCCTTTCCTTCTTTGCATTAAGTGTGGAGCCAGGTAACTTTTGGAATTCTACAGGACATGTGATGCTCTGACCTACCATGATCTCCGATCAGTGGCCACAGGCAGAAAAAATTCTCTTAATAAACCGGTATCTCTGTCTTGCTTTTCCTTTCTGATTTCAAATCCAGGTAATTTGTACTGGTGCTTGTCTCTAACCTACCACCACAGTGAGCAGTGGCAAAGTTCCTAAAACAGCAGCTATGGAGGGAGCATTGTTTAATTAATCCTCAAGACACAAAGGGTACACATGAAATCAGCAACTTTGCTGCATAATGAGAGTTGCTATTATAAAATTAAAGGCAAATATAAAAAAAATCAAATGGATTATATAGTAAGAACAAATTAATAGTAAGATATAACTTTTCAACTTAGATTGTATTGATAGTACTTGAAAGTAGAGTCAGAAGGGGAAAATAAAAAATAAATCAGTCATCTTATATAAAAATATGTCTACTACCTGATTTTGACTTGGGCGTTTCCATATTTTAGGGCCTATTACTTGTAATATCTAATCTAATATCTAATATGAAATAGCTTGTCATTGGAAGAACTCAACTCAATTCAACTTAGAAAAAACAAATAGAAGAAAAATGTTGGAAAAATATTGTCACAACTCCAGAATAGAGGAAGAGATCGAGATCTCAGGGCAGGTAACTCTTAGTAAACCAGGGAGTAGAAACTGAGAGAGATTCAGTCATTGTTTTTTTTTTTTTGAGTTGGAGTCTCACTCTGTCGCCCAGACTGGAGTGTAGTAGCACGCTCCCGGCCACCGCAGCCTTGACCTGCTGGGCTCCGGTGATCCTTCTGCCTCAGCCTTCCAAGTAGCTGGAACTACAGGTGTGTGCTACCACGCCCGGCTTATTTTGATTATTGTAGAGATGAGGTCTCGCCAAGTTGGCCAGCCGGGTCTCGAACCTGCGGGCTCAGGCAATCTACTCACCTCAGCCTCCCAAAGGCGCGGGATGATAGGCTGAGCCACCGAGCCCGGCTCAGTCATTGTTAAGATGCTGTTGTCCAGACACGGTGGTTCAAGTCTGTAATCCCAACACTTTGGGAGGCCGAGATGAGAGGATTGCCTGGAGTCCAGGGGTTCAAGACTAGCCTGGGCAACTTGGTGAGACCTCATCTCTACAATAAATAAACAAATTAGCCAGCCATGGTGGTGTGTGCCTGTAGTTTCCACTACTTGGATGGCTGAGGCAAAGGATCACCTGAGCCCAGCAGGTCGAGGCTGCAGTAGCCGTGAGCATTGTGTAATTAATCCTCAAGACACAAAAGGGTACACATGAAATCAGCAACTTTGCTGCCTAACAAGAATTGCTATTATAAAACTAAAGACAAATACAAACATCAGAAATGGATTATATAATAAGAACAAATTAATAGTAAGATGCTGTTTTTTCTTTTCTTTAAAAAAATTTTTTTTGAGTTGGGGTTTCACTCTGTCACCCAAGCTGGAGTGCAGAGGCACAATCACGGCTCACTGTAGGTTCGACCTCTTAGGCTCACAAGATCTTTCTGCCTCAGCCTCCTGAGTAGCTGAGATTTCAGGAGTGCGCCACCAATTCTGGCTAATTTTTAAATTTTTTACTGTAGAGATGGGAGCTCACTATGTTGCCTAGGCTGATCTCATACTCTTGGGCTCGAGTAATCTTCCCGCCTCAGAATCCCAAAGTGCTGGGAATACAGGCTTGGGCCACTGCTCCTGGCCAAGATGCAGGGTTTTTTTTTCCCCCCTCATCTCCATTTCTTTCTACTTGGTTTTGGCTCAGTCCCTTCCTGCCTCTGTGCCTCCCTTCCTCCCTCATTTCCTCCCTCCCTGCTTCTGTCTTTTTATATTACAGATGGACTTTTTTTCCTCTCTATTTGGTGGGAACATTGGTACTGTACTAGCGGCTCCAAATTTGTATCATTCTAGTTCCATGACTGAAAAAGGTAAGAGTTTCTCTCTTCCAAATTTGTTGGATAAGATTTTACGAGAGCCTTCTGATTGACAAGGTTCAGATCATATATCCAGCCCCCGTAGTCTGAGGGATGAGGTACTTGCTATGTTTTCTTAACCTGGGCTAGGGACTTGGCCTTTAGTCAGGGTGGGAAGATATGAGTTGGATTAAGACTTTAGTTTCTGCCTCCCAGGCTTTATTATGTGAAAAGTGTTTCAGATGAAATAATGTTATTGTTTCAAAATATATTTTTCTCCAATTGTTATAGATGTTGTATTGGTGTTTAGAATTTCTGAGATGCCAGAGACTTCACCTGACTTTTAAATCCTTTTTCTTTTATCTTTCCTGCAATGAGATTATTGAGTTGCTTTCTTTTTCCTTGTAATTTAAAGAATGGTCAAGAAATGACAACCTAAGATTTTGCTTTTTTTTTTTTTTTTTGAGTTGGAGTCTCACCCTGTCTCCCAGACTGGAGTGCAGTGGCCGCTCCCGGTCACCGCAGCCTCGACCTGCTGGGCTCGGCGATCCTTCCACCTCAGCCTTCCAAGTAGCTGGAACTACAGGTGTGTGCTGCCATACCCGGCTAATTTTTTGATTTATTGTAGAGATGAGGTCTCAACAAGTTGCCCAGGCGGGTCTCGAACCCGCGGGCTCAGGCAATCCACTCACCTCAGCCTCCCAAAGCGCGGGATTACAAACTGAGCCAGTCGAATAAGTTATTTTGAAAAACAAAGCACAGCGGCTCGGTATAAGGCTAAGGCGGAAGGATCGCTGGAGCCCAGCAGGTCGAGGTTGCGATGGCCAGGAGCAGCCACTGCACTCCAGTCTGGATGACAGAGTGAGACTTTAACACAAAAAATAAAATAAAATAAAGTAACTTATTCACCTGGCATGCAGTCAGTCCTTTCAACTAACACACAGCACTTTTTAACAAACCTCCCAAGGCTTTCTTGAATCATTTCTTTGATTTTTACTTATTTTTCTATTTTTTTCTTGTTTGCACTGTTGAAAAATAGTAAAAAAGAGTGTACTTTCATAATCTAATAAAACACACCTGTTGTAAACTTACTATTCATTCTGTACTTCTTGGTGACACTGGCAGCATTCTCATGAAAGTCAGAATAAAATAAAGATGCCTGCTAACACAATTGAAAATTCAGTTTTCAAGAAGTTCTAGACAGTGTAATAAGACATAAAAATGTAAAATAAAAATATGAAAAAATTAGGCACTGCTAATTATTGCAATATCTTCAAACGATTTTCTCAATTTTAAGAATTTTTTAAATTTTCCCAAAGCTGATCCTTTATCATTTTTCTGCTAAAAAAATCTTCAGTCATTTCTTGTTGTTTAGTGCATCAGTTTTCAAACTTTTGTGATTTGCATGTCAATAGTAAAATAAATTTTAGATCCTATATTTATGCATTTTATAAAGTATATACATGTGCTGCCATATTAATATTTTATATGCACTAAAACCAAAAAAATTAAAAGGCTGATAATATAAATATAAATTCTGATATTTATAATTATATATCTAAGAATATATCTTCTAATATTTTTCCCCAAAATTTACTGAATTGCCTTGAGTCTCCCTGAACATACATACTTTGGAAACTACTGGTCTATAAAATGAAGTTCAAATCCTATTAAAGATAAATGTAGAAAGCCAAATGTATTTCTAATATTAGCTGTATAAAGAAATATTCCATAGCCTCTTTTCTCCGACAGCTAGAAAAATAATTGAGAAACATCGTTTATGTTCTTAAATCCTTCATTTTCTTCCACAGGATTATATTCTGCAACTACTTCCACATGATATCCTATGAAAAAATGATTCCACTGTGAAATAAGTATAGAAAGTAATGCCTTTAATATCTCTTTTTTGGAGGTTCACAACACAAATGAGAGGATCAGGGAAGTCCTAAGGTACGCAACTCTCACTATATAACCTAACATTTTCAAGCTTATTTGGTCACAAGATATTTTATTCAGATAAATGTCTATTAACATTTCACAAAACTAGCATTCCATGGAGCACACTTTGTGAATGTTCCTCTGGAAGATTTCCTGGATTTTTCCAGTGGCGCATTTATATTCGTTTATCAACCAGAGGAAAGAAATATTGGTAGTTTTAGTGTTTGCCGGCCATCCTTCCACCTCAGCTTTCCAAGTAGCCGGAATTACAGGCATGCGCTACCACGCCCGGCTGATTTATTGTAGAGATGAGGTCTCACTGCCCAGGCGGGTCTCGAACCCGCGGGCTCAGGCAATCCACTCACCTCAGCCTCCCAAAGGCGCGGGATTGCAGGCTGAGCCACTGAGCCCAGCTGTCTAGAAATTTTTTACCTGTTTGATAAATTAAGATAAAGAAAGATGTTCAGCTTTAGCAGAAAGACTATACACTATTATTGATAGCATAAATACTTGGTTATCTACCTAGGAAGAAGGGCAGTGGTAATGATTTTTGTAGGTCACTGGCAGAGTACCTTTGGCTAAACAGAGGCTGAGGCCAAAGCTTCTAAGCTACCACTTTATTAAGGCAGACAGTCTCAGGAAAGCAGAAGTAAAGGAAAAGAGGGGTGAGGCAGATAAAGAAGTTGTACTGGTATTGAGGATATATTGCCAAAGTACCCACTGCTTGGAATTAAGTAAACTGAAACTCAGAGTGTTTATTGTTGCAGTGGCAATTGGGATGGGAAAAATGGTCAGGGGTCCCCAAAAACGAAGAGGCTGAGAGGATCTGATATAGTGCAAAATAAGTATCTAACAGTGTAAAATGCTTGTGTTAAATAAGTTTTGGAGTTAATACATTCAGTATCTCTTTTTTGGAGATTCACAACTTGCATAACAAAAGATCAGAGAAGTCCTAAGGTACACAACTCTCATTATGCAACCTAAAAATTTATAGACTCAAGGCAATTTAGTAAATTGCTGGGCAAAAAATATTAGACGTTCTTTTTCTTTTTCTTTTTTTATTGTAAAGATGTAGGGTACAATTCAGGTTAGGTATACAAATGTTCATTATGCAGGTACTCTTGTTGATGAGGTGTGCGGTTCCCTCCCCTGGCAGTTTCCTTCAACTGCCAATCCCTCCCCCTCTCCCCTGGCAATTTCTTGCTACTGCCAATCCCTTTCTTATAGTATTGATAATTGTTCAAGGTCTGCTTATGAGTGAGGACATATGGTACTCTGTTCTTTGTTTCTGTGATAGATCACTGAGTATGACAGACTCTAAATCCATCCAAGTTGTTGCAAAGTCCATATGTTTGTCCTTCTTTATGGCTGCATAATATTCCACTGTGGATATGTACTACATTTTTTTATTCAGTCCAGTTTCACTGGGCAGTATGGTTGGTTCCATGTTTTTGCTTTGGTGAATAGAGTTGCAACAAACATGTGTGTGCAGATATCTTTATGGTAGAATGATTTGAGTTCCTCTGGGTATATTCCCAATAGGGGGATTGCTGGGTCATATGGAAGGTCAATTTCTAGTTCGTTCAGAAATCGCCACACTGTCTTCCAAAGAGGTTGTACTAGTTTACATTACCACCAGCAGTGTAGAAGCATTCCTTTTTCTCCACATCCTCACCGGCATCTGTTGTTTGTTTTATTAATGATGACCATTCTTACTGGGGTTAGGTGGTATCTCAGTGTGGTTTTGATTTGCGTTTCTCTGATGATTACTGAGGCTGAGCACTTTTTCATGTGCCTGTTGGCTGCCCGTATATCTTCTTTTGATAAGTTAGATGTTCTTTTCATATACATTTTAGTTTGTCAGCTTTTAAATTTGTATTTTTATATTTGTTTTAGTGCATTATTCAAGTTCTCTTGGCCCTCTTAGTCTATCAGATTCACTATTGCAATATGGTGTCTCTAGCTTCGTGAGAACAAAATACCTTTACTCATTTCTTGATAGAGGAGGTACAAATCCAACCAATCACAGAGACCTGCCAGGATAGTGGCCAGCAGCAATTTGGGATACAACTGATAGCAAGATTATGGAAACAAGCTGCATCTGGTCCCAAGGCCATCTCTGATAATCACCATCTCTCCTCTCCTCTACTTCTTGTAGGTTTTCTTCTTCATCAGCCAACACTTCACTGCCGAGTTCTCTGTCTGGTGAGGTAATCTAGGTTTCCACACCTGAGGTGTTTGAAGTCTAAATTGCCTTGCCCTTTTGAGTTATGGTTGTGACGATGGCTCATTTCCTCTTTTAATTGAGATTGGAAGCACAGTAGATCCCTGGCTTCCAAGAATTCCTCAGACTCCTTGCCCTCTTAGTGAAGCGGCAATCCTAACTTTTCATAGCCATCAGATGCAATTATCACCAAGAATATAGTAATTCTTTTCTTTGACTTTTGGCCCATTGGGATGAGGTGCAAAGAATGGCTTAGCTGGCGGCTCCTGCTTTCAATTTAGTAAAACTCTGGTGGAAGCATTCCCTCCCAGGAACCAGGCCCTCTAACCTGTCAGAGTCTAATGATATAAGAAGGAGAAGCACAAATTCTACAAGTAGGTCAATGGGAGTGAGCCTGAGAGGTGTCAATTTTACTGCTATCTTTTGCCTCCAAGATTCATGTATTTCAGCTTTTGGAGACACAGGCTATTTCATCTTTCTATTTTGCTGGCTGCTTATGGATGATGGGATACATGGTATCCCATGTAGCCCATGGTTATATGTCCATTGTGGTACCTTCTTGGCTATATAAAATATTTCCCTTGGCCTGAGACAGCACTGAGTGCCATACCATGCCAATAGCTAGGCACTTGAATTGTGGTGCTAGCAAAAGCAATATGGGCAGGAACAGGGGAGAAAAATCGATATTCTGAACAATATAACCTTGGACAAAAATGAGTCCTGACCCTTTCAGGCTGGAAAGGGTCTGAAGCACTTTATCTGTCAACAGGTGTTGAATAATTTTCCAGGGCAGTGCTATTGGAAATATGATCCATGGACCTGTGCTGGCCTGCACACTTTTACCATCTGTGATAAATACAGTAATTACCAGTGTTTAGAAACTTATTTTTGGTCATCGAACATTGCTGCAACATCTAAGAATCTGATAATTTTTCTAGTAATTTATGTCATTGTATTAAAAGTATTTTCCATGATGTTTAGAAATTTTTAAAAAAGCAAAAATAAAATCTACTTTCTCACAAAAGACAAAGAAGCACTTGCCTGGAGGAATGGGACCACATCAAGTGATTATAATTAGTCTCTGCTGCTGGCATTTGGGGCAGCATCAGGAGTTGGTACGAGGGAGCCCATGATCCTGAAACCATCTAGTGCTCCATTTTTGCCACCACAGCATCTCATTCATGGGCCCTGAGACAGTACTAAACCAAGACGAGAAGCTGGCTGACATCCATAGAAGGTCATGCCATCTCGCTGGAGGCTGAAAACATTTTCTGAGGTGACTATACCTTGGTGGACACCTACATAAGACACAAAGAACCTCATACTTTTTGAGCTCACTCCATAGGGTCACTACGTATCTCTTCCTAAGATCTACCCCCCAAAGAATGGTAGGCTGATGACAGTCTCAAGATATATCAATTTTAAATCCCTGCAATCTATAAATATTACCTTATTTGAAAATGTGATTAAGATAAGAACCTTTAGAAAGGGAGATTATCCTAGAATATTCTGGTGGACCCTAAATAAAATTACAGGTGTCCTTAGAAGAGGAAGGCAGTGGGAGACTTGGCACACACTAAGGAAAAGGTAGCTTGAAGGCTGAAACAGATTGGAGTGGTGTGACCACAAGACCAACAAATGCCAGCAGCCAGCAGAAGCTGGAATAGGCATGGACTGGATTCTCCCTTCCAGTCTCTGATACCTTGCTTTCAACCAGTGGTAATGGACTCTAGACTGTGAGAGAATACATTTCTATTGACTTAAGCCATCATATTTTTGGTAATTTGTTACAGCAGTGACAGGAAACTCATATGCAAATATTACAGTTGTGTTTCTTTCAGCTAGGTAATTTGGCACTTCTCAGGACTCATATACACACACATATACATGCATACACGTACACACACACACATACACAACAAACACACGTGTATATCTAGGCCTTAGACTTTCCTCTATATGAAGTGAATGGCCCAGTGTACTGCTTAAAGTTCTGCCCTCTGGGAGAATTTTCCTTCACCAATGTCCTCTAGTGTCACTCCTGAGTGAGGCTATAGTGTGCCAGCAGTCCATTTTTGCTAACACCAAATATGATGTAGCCCATTTGGGCTTGAACTATTTTTCCTTCTTCATTAGTGTGAGTTGAGGGAGAAACAGAGGAACGGGACATGGAAGTCTGGCTACTTGCTAATATGATTTATCTGTACCTTTTGGAAGTCTGATACATAGAAATTGCTTCTTTGGCCACCTGGTCTTATGAATCAGCTGATCAGGTAATATCCGGTTTATGATGGGCAGCCTTAGTCACACGGTCACTTTGGATCCCATTGTCATATATCTACTTAGGTGTTTCTTTTCAAAGGAGAGTAGTTTTTGATGCAGAAGGCATAGTTTTCCCTTAGAATCACAGATCTGTGCTCTGTTTCTTAGTGGGCCTTGCAATACTAAACAGCATCTCTATCCCTCTCCATTACTTTTTTTTTTTTTTTTTTTGAGTCAGAGTCTCACTCTGTTGCCCAGGCTGGAGTGCAGTGGCACACTCATGGCCACCCCGGTGTCAACCTACTGGGCTCCGGCGATCCTTCTGCCTCAGCTTTCCAAGCAGCCAAAACTACAGGTACACGCTACCAAGCCCAGCTAAGTTTTCATTTTTTGTTGTAGAGATGAGGTCTTACCAAGTTGTGCGAGCTGGTCTCGAATCCGTGGGCTCAGACAATCCACTCGCCTCACCTCCCAAAGTGCTGGTATTATAGGCTGAGCCACTGTGCCCGGCCATTCTCCAGTACTTCTACTACCATTGGATCTAGGACTGAGTGGCAAGACAGTTTGACCTGGAGTATGGACCTGCAACAGAGCCTTATCTTACTCTGGACTCCACTTGACAGTCCATCTAATAACAAGAAATTCAATTTCATGACCACGTTTCCTATCAGTTCCGCCCTACAGAAGACTGCCACCACTGAACTTCTTAAAGATGCTAGACCCCTTTTACTCCACCAGTGCATTTCTTTTTGTCTTAATGAAGAGTGTGCTCTGGGCCCTATCAGAATTATGGATTACAAAATCATATATCCCAGTACATTCAGTGCGAAGGCAGAAATATGCAGAGAACGTACAGCTGGGCCCATTGGGTTTTGCTGAGCTAGGAAAGAGAGTTGAAAAGCCTTTCACCTTTTGCGTGTGAGTCAGATTATAAATAGTCACATTGAGAGGTACGTAGCAGGGGTCAGAATGGGAGCAGGGATTCAAACAGATGACTAAAGCAATGTTATCTGGGTTGACTTGGGTGTAGTTATGGTCATCAATGAAAGGTTTATAATAGTCTTATATTTCTTACCCCATGTAGTTGGCTGTCATGACAGAGAACCCAATAAACAACCAACGGTGTAAATCTCTGAAAACATGCACCCTTATCATTCCTTTAAGGCAATATTCTTCTTTGCTTTCTCTCCATCTTTGATGACTCAAAAAGCACTTTTGGTAAGCTATGAGCTCACTGTGTGGAGGAGGTGGCTCAGCCTTGAGCCTGCACACGGCAGAGAATCTTCTCCTCTGCCTCCACCTCCATTCTGTCTCTTCTCCCTGGACTCACCCTATAGCCTGGTCTTGGCAAGCCTGTTTCCCCACAGTCTGCAAAATTCCAGGGATGGAGAGTGAGAAGAAGGCCAGGTAGGTTACCTTACACATCTGAGGATTTAACAAGTCATTTCACCCTCTGACTGGTTGAGTCAGTTCTGAGAAAGAATGATATTCTGCTGCCTAGCTAGGCACGGGAAACAGTTGTTCCCAGCACCGGTTGTCAGCATTTAGCTCGCAGCTAACTCTGAGGCGCAACGACTCTCCTGACTAGGAATAATTAGCCTCTGAAACAAGAAAAGATGGCCAAATGCAAAATAATTAAGAAGACAAGGTCTATGCATTTCAATAACTCACTTTTCTTCTCCTCCTGCCCCTCCCTGCAATGGAGGCAAGGGCCAGGGCTGGAATCCTTTCCAACTGGAACGAGAACCTATCTCTACTCTGAGCCAAGGCAGAGTTAAATAAGCCATTGTGCCATGTGCTCATGGGTAATTAGGCATGAAAAGAATCTGCAGTCGGTTCCCCCCATTGTTCCTCGCAAGCTGTCCTTTTGCCATGTGCCCGAGCCCCCGGGTCTCAGTGCTGGCACTTGTACAGAGATATGGGTGTTGTCGTCATGGCAACTCCTCATGCTAAGCAACTTTATGGTCTAATATTATTAAGGGGGCAGGGGTTGAAAGCCAGTGAGAGACTTTGTCTCTGAAGGTCAGGATGATCGTGTCAGGGGTGGGGCAGGATTGGAAGCTCATGGGAGAAGAGGGGAACTCAGTAAACACAGGGCTGTCTCCCCTCGAGAACACCTTTGAAGTAGAGAGATGGCCAAATTGAGAAGCCCATAAAATATGTCTTCGAGGCTCTCAATTTTTTCTGTCCTGTGTCTCTTCCTTGGTGGTTCACTGTCCTTCAGGTGCCTGGTCTCCGGCTGCTTGCTCTTGGAAAAGGATCTACTTGCAGTAGTTTCTTTCTGAAAGTGATTTTTAAGCACCGTCTACTTCTATTTGTATTTCTAACTATGAAACAGGAAGCATCATCCAGGAAGTAGTGGAAAATATTTGGCGGAGAAAGTTTCCTTTTCTTTAAATCCCAAAGTTAGGTGGTGGTGAAACTGCCTTTTCTATTTTAACATTTATTATGGACAATTTCAAACATTCACAAAAGTAGGGAGAAAAATATAGCAATCCTGTGAATTCATTACCCCAGCTGCCTACTTTACAGATGTTTACCTTACTTGACAGAGAAAACCAGAGCAGAAAAGAATCCGCTTCCCTTTCTGTCCTCTACCTCAGTCTCTGCCGGCGAGGGTTGCTCAACAACCCAGGGATACAGATTTCTCTGAAGGTAACACAGAAGAGAGCGCTCTGGGCACTGCAGAGGCACCTTTAGAGGACTGGGTTAGGGGCTGCATGTGAGTGCTTTCTCCTCCCCATCGTCAGCCAGTCAGAAGACCTGAGAATGCCCAGAGTACCCACCAGTCTGGCCAATGAGGAACTGTAGCCACTGTCCTCTTAGCCATTCTGTGCTTATTCGTGTTACTTGTCCCAGGCTTACATGGGACTAGCTTCACAGACTGCATCGTCAAGTAATCTCTTCAGAAATAGCAGACTGGCTTGTCGTGTTGACCAAGAGGAGGGCTCCCCAAATTGCTCTTAATCTGTGAATAATGCAGTACGTTCTCATAGTAAGTGCCAAAATATACCCACATTCTTACAGAACCCCAAAATGCTGCTGCTGCGGCGAAGGTTTTCTCAGCAGCCAGCGCCTCCTTCTGAATTAGCTCTTGGCCTCTATGAGGAGGCAGCGAGGGGCTGTGCAGTTCATGAGACTGTGTCATGACAACATTATCTTTTAAAAAGTTTTAAATATGTGGGGTACAATTCAGGGTTAGGTATACAAACATTGATTATGTAAGTATCCTTGTTGATGAGGTGTGCCCCTCCCTCCCCTAGCAGTTTTCTTCTACTGCTAATTCCCCACCCCCCGGCTGTTTCCCACTACTGCCAATTCCTTTCTTATAGTATTATGATAATTTTTCAAGGTCCACTTCTGAGTTAGAACATATAGTACTCTGTTCTTTGTTTCTGTGATGGATCACTGAGTATGATCGACTCTAAAACCATCCAAGTTGCTTTGAAGTCCATATGTTTGTCCTTCTTTATGATTGCATAATATGGCCAGGCTCGGTGGCTCAGCCTGTAATCCCATGCCTTTGGGAGGCTGAGGTGAGTGGATTGCCTGAGTCCGCTGGTTTGAGACCCGCCTGGGCAACTTGGTGAGACCTCATCCTACAATAAATCAAAAATTAGCCGGATGTGATAGCGTGTGCCTGTAGTTCCAGCTACTTGGAAGGCTGAGGCGGAAGGATCGCCAGAGCCCAGCAGGTTGAGACTGCAGTGGCCGGGAGCGGCCACTGCACTCCAGTCCAGGCGACTGAGTGAGACTCCAACTCAAAATAAATAAATAAATAAATAAATGATTGCATAATATTCCATTGTGTATATGTACCACATTTTTAAAATCCAGTCCAGTTTCGATGGGCAGCATGGACAACGTTATTCTCGTAAGTCTGCTAATGAATGAGATTTTTAAGCTCTCCAGTTATATTGAAACTTTGTATAATGGCATTAAAAATTCTGATTTTAAAAAATAAGGCAACAGGGTCAACTTAGGGCTCTTTTTTTTTTTTTTTTTGAGTTTTTCGACCTGCTGGGCTCCGGCGATCTTTCCGCCTCAGCCTTCCAAGTAGCCGGAATTACAGGCATGCGCTACCACACCCAGCTGATTTTTTTTTGATTTATTGTAGTGATGAAGTCTTGCTGCCCAGGCGGGTCTCGAACCCACGGGCTCAGGCAATCCACTCACCTCAGCCTCCCAAAGGCGCGGGATTACAGGCTGAGCCACCGAGCCCGGCTAAGGGCTCTTTATAAGGTTACAAAGATGTAAGAGTTAAACTCAATTTCATACGACTGAATATAATTTCCTATGGGGTAGACATGACACCAGCTACCACACCAGCAGTGGTTACTATTATCATTACTGTGGCCACTGCCACCTATCAGTTTCCATTTCTGGAATGCTTTCTTGTCCATTATAACTGGAGTATTTCTGGAAGGTGAGCAAACACATTAGGGCTTTTCAGAATAAGCAAAGAGCTTCAGCACTACTGAATACGAAAGAGATAGAGACAAGAGGGAATGGCAGGTGGGTGGCAGTGGGTGTAGCCCTGTTCAGTAAATCCTAGGCTGATCTTACTGAAGAGAACATGCAAATACTCCTATAATTCATATGATTCACAATTATTATTAACATCTCACATTTTTCCCTTTTCAGTGTGATAGCTGATCTTTCAATGTAACCATTCACCCCATGCAATAAGTAGATACATGTTTACACCTTCACTTTTTTAGAAAAGGAAACAGACCTAGGCGAAATATCTTATTGAACAATGAATGAGTTGGGCAAGCATATTACCACTTGTCTGCCAATCCAGAGCCCTTTAGGAACAAATCAATAAGACAAACAAGCTGGTCAAGTTAGTCAAAGTAGCTTATTAACATCTTTTCACTCAGTTCCATTATATAAAGCTCAAATGGCCTTGTTCTGTGATTGCCTGAGCTTTTTCCTTTGTTTCACAGATAAGCTTCCTTTAAAAAAAGTGAATGAATGAATGAATGATTTCAATTGATGGACACATATTGTGTATTCTTATGATGTGCAACATGCAATTTTGATATATGTAAACATTTTGAAATGATAAAATCAAGCTAACTTATGCATTACCTCATATACTTCCCATTTTTTGGTGGTGAGAACATTGAAAATCTACTATCTTAGCAATTCTCAAGTATATAATACATTGTTATTAACTGTGGTCACCATGTTGTGCATTAGATCTCCTGAACTTATTCTTCTAACTGAAATTTGATATCCTTTGATCACACCTCCTTTGACCATACCTCCCCAGTCACCCCCAGGCCCTGGCAATCACCATTCTCCTCTTTGCTTCTACAGATTTGACTTCTTAAGATTTCCTTTGTAAGTGAGATCATGTAGTATTTGTCTTTCTGTGCCTGGCTTATTTCACAGAACTTTATGTCTTCCAGGTTCATCCATGTTGTTATGAGTGACAGGATTTCTTTCCTTTTTTAAGACTGAGTGGTATATGGACCACATTTTCCTTATCTACTTATCTGCTGATAAACACTTAGGTTGTCCTTACTTTGTTGTAAATAATGCTATAACAAACATGAGGTTACAGAGTCATCTTTGGCATACCGATTTCATTTTCTTTGCCTATATATCCAGAAGTAGAACTACTGGGTAATATGGCAATAGTATTTTTAATTCTTTAAGAAATTTCTATGCTGTTTTCCATAATGATTGTACTAGTTTATGAAGGGGGAACCCAAATACCTAGAATTTATTTATAAAAAATTGTGTGTTTATTCTTACCTGTTTAAGCTTCAGTCACCTTCAAAGTGCTTTCCGTTTGATGCAATACACCTATCAAGATGCTTTTTCCACTGTTCAAAACAATTTTGAACTTGTCATTTGTGATGTCTTTTAGTGCTTCTGCCATTTTTTTTTTAACCTCTTCCACACCAGCAAAACATTTTTCTTTAAGGACTTTTTTCATCCGGGGAAACAAACAAACAAACAAACAAACAAACAAAAAAGTCGCTCAGGATGAGATCATGTGAATAGGGAGGGTAGGGCATGAGTCATGCCATTTTGTGGTCAAAAATGGCTGAACACTCAGTGAGGTGTGGGTAGGTACATTGTCATGGTGGAATAACCAGTCACCTGCTTGCCATAGCTTGGGATGTTTCTTCCACACATCATGATGCAGTCTTCTTAAAATTCCAGATAAAAACTTTGGTTGACACTTTGATCTGGAGGAACAAATTCTGAGTGTACTGCAGGGGGCTTACCCTTCAAAAAGATAATTCTGTTTTTTTGGGCGTCCCACCTCATCCATTCCCACCAACGGTGTACAACAGTTTTCTTCACATCCTTACCAACACTTGTTATCGCTTGTCTTTTTGGTAATAGCCACCCTCACAGGTATATGGTGATACTTCATTGTAGTTTTCATTTGTATTTTCCTGATAGTTAGAGATGTGAAGTATTTTTCACATACCTGTTGGCCATTTGTGTGTCTTTTTCAGAGAAATGTTATTTACATCCTTTGCTCATTTTGAAAATCAAGTTATGTGTTTTCTTGCTGTTAAGGTGAATTTCTTGTTTTGTTTTTTTTTTGAGTTAGAGTCTCACTCTGTCACCCAGACTGGAGTGCAGTGGCCGCAGCCTCGACCTGCTGGGCTCTGGGGATCCTTCCGCCTCAGCCTTCCAAGTAGCCGGAATTACAGGCATGCGCTACCACGCCCAGCTGATTTTTTTATTTATTGTAGAGATGAGGTCTTGCTGCCCAGGCGGGTCTCGAACCCGTGGGCTCAGGCAATCCACTCACCTCAGCCTCCCAAAGGCGCGGGATTACAGGCTGAGCCACCGAGCCCGGCTTGAATTTCTTATATATTTTAACTATTAACTCCTTATCAGATGTATGGGCCACAAATATTTTCTCTCCTTCCACAGATTGCCTTTTTACTCTGTTGATTGTTTTATGTGCTGTGCTTAAGCTTTTTAGTTTTATGCAATCTCATTTGTCTATTTTTTTATTCTGTTGCTCAGACAAGCTTACTTTCCAAATAACTTTAGACTCTTCTAGTTGCAAGGAAGAGAGACATTACACTCAAAGTAACTTGAGAAAAAAGGGGAGCTTAATGTAAAAGCATTTTCCTAGGGAAAAAAAAGATCTCTGGAGCTGAGAGGGTTGTAAAGACTGGTGGTTCCTTATGCCTCCTCTAGTGTCTCACTTCTCTCTCTTACTTGATTTCATTTTTTTTTCTACCACGGGATTTCTTAGCTTCTTAGAACTCAGTATTCCCATAACTTTGGCATGTACATAGCCCATTATAATTATTCTAGCATCTAAAAGATAAGCTTTCTTTCTTTTATTTTTCTGATGCCAACTAAAACATTCTTATAATATTTCCTTGCTCAGAATCTCAGGAGAAAAAAATCGGGTTGGCCCTATGCTGAAATCTTAAAATTAGCTGTCCTTGGATCACACGTTCATGCCTGGGCCAGTCAAATATGGCCTGGGTTGGGGTTTGTATAAGACAAAATATAGTGGCTTAAGCCTACTTTTTCAGGGTGTTTTACAGGAGAGACAGTGGAAAGCCTGAGTCAGTGCAGTCAAATTATATTAGCTGACTTTACTTCTTACCTTCCCATTTACTCTTCAGCATGCACAGGACAAGGATGCTAAATTTAAGGCTGCGCTCACTCTCAGGTGCCCATCTCACTTTTGCATGAATTTGAGAGCGAGTGCCACCTTAAATTCTGTTGCTTGGGTGCCTCACTTAGCTCCTATCACTTCACTAAGTGTATTCTCCCCAAGGTCATAATGACCTCTATATTGTTACAGTCAATGAACATTTCCAGGCTTTTACAGTCTCTTTCTTGGTCTTCTATGTGTTTGACATCCCTTCATTGAAACGTTCTTCCTTTTTCTAAATGGGCAATCTGTTTTCTCCTCTTCTGTCTACAGATACTCTTAGTCTTTTGCATGGGTTCCCCTCCACCTTTTTTTTTTTTTTACCCAGTCTGCATTTGGGCATACTGTAGCTGGTTATCTGTTATCATACTCTTTTAGGACAATTTATCTATACCCATGGTTTCTACATAACATTATATGCTGATGTGATTTAGAAGTTTACACATTTTAATTAGTTCTATCTCCTGATTAACTACCCATATCCCACTTGCCTTCTAAATCTCAACCTTAATATTTCACAGTAATATCAAACTCAATATGCCCCAGCACAAATTTATGACAGTCCCACAAAAATCTTATTTGCATTCTCTATTATCCGTATCAGCAAATCTACCAGAAAGTCAAAACAATTGACCACACCATTCATGACTCTTCCCCAAGACAATTGATCATGAAGCTTTTTGACTATTTCCTTATCTTTATCTGTCCATTTTTATCCAACTTTAGTAAAGCTGCCTAAATTAGACTCTGATCCACTTCCATTTGGATAATGCAGTTGTCAACAAATTGGTCTTTCTGAGTTCAGTCTTCTGAATGTTCCAATTCATTATCCATATTACAGCCAAAGTCATCTTATAAAAATGAAATTCTGAATATCTTAGTTCCTTGCTTCAAATTCTTAAATGGCTTAGGATTGTCTAAAAAGATAAAATCCTAACTTTTTAGCATGGCATTCAAGATCTGTCATAACCTGATCTCTTGCTGTCTCTGAAGCTCATCTGCCAACACACATCTTCTCAAACTCTGATTCAGTCATATCATATTCCTAAGAGTTTCCCCCAAGCCAGGCAGTTTTGTGACTCAAAACTTTTCGTATGCTGTTCTTTCTACCATTTTCCTTGTTTGCCCAGAAAATTCCTATTCACCCATTAAGACTTACCTCAAGTATTACTGTGTGACAGTGTCTCATATAACTAGAGCTACCAGAGCAGACTGTGCCTCTATACTACAGTGTGTTTGTACTTCTATTATCTAGTACCTATAGTATTTGTTGGCATTGATTTTTTTCCTTTTTTCTAAAACCTATGTTGGCATAGATTTAAAAAAAATTTTTATTTTATTTTGTTTTTCTTATAAAAAAAGAAAAGTTTATTTAAAAGTAAATTAGAGAGAGAAAGAGAAGGGAGAGAGAAGATTCACCTCCCCAAGGTGGGGAAGGGACCAAAGCCAGGAAATGTGGCAACAGCCATAGCTCAAAGAGCACATGGCCACACCAGAGTCTAGCAAGGCAACTAATCATTTGGTTATCAGGAGTAAGGATGCTGTGAGCAGAGGAAATAGTACATGCAAAGTCCTGAGCTAGGGCAAGACATGGAGTCTTTGAGGGACCGCAAGGAGGTCAGATTGAGAGGAATGGAAAGATTGAGGAGTAGGGACTTGGAGGAAATGGGATCAGAAAGGTGAGGTGAAGGCAGATAATCTGGGACTTTGTAGGTCATAATAAAGACTTTGGCTTTTACTTTGAGCGGAATGAAAAGTCATTACAGTTTTCTGAACAGAGGAGAAATGCTTTCTGACTTCAATTTTTAACAGAATCGCTCTGGCTACGAAATGACTGCAGGGAGTCAAGGGCAAAAACAGGAGAACTATTTAGGAGGCTACTTTGACAATCCAGGTGAGAGATGATGTTGAACCATGGTCGTGGGTGTGCTGAGAAGTGTTCAAATTCTAAATACATTCTGAAGGCAAGCCACAGAAATTCACGATCATTTTGAAAATGAGGTGTGAAAGAAGGAAGAGTCAAGAATAGCTCTGAGTTTGTAAGCCTGAGTAAATTGCTATAAGTGAAGAAAGAAAAGGAATTGGTTTGGGAAAAGCATGGCTCATTTTGGAGCATGTTTAGTTTTGCCTCTTAGACATCCAAGTGGTGATGTAAAATAGTTTCGGATACGTGATGAGAGATCCAGGCTGCACATTTAATATTGAGGGTCATCATCACCACATAGATGATATTTAAAGTCATGATTTTAGAAGAGTTCAGTACATCCTAGGTAAGATTATGTTGAGAATAAGTGTAGATAGTAAGAAAGAAGGTTGGACACAGTGGCTCACGTCTGTAATCCCAGTACTTTGGGAGACTGAGGCAGGACGATCACTTGGGCTCAGGAGTTTAAAACTAACCTGGGCAACACAGCAAGACCTCATCTTAAAAAAAAATGAGCCAAGAATGGTGGTGCATGCCTGCAGTCCCAGCTACTCAGGAGGCTGAGGTGAAGGGATCACCTGAGCCCAGGAGGTCAAGGCTGTGGTGAGCTGTGATCGTGCCACTGCACTCCTTCTTGGGCCACAGAGTGAGACTTTAACTCAAAAAATAAAAATAAGTAAAGAAGAAATTTTAGAACTGAGTCTTGAGGAAAATCTAACATTTGGAGGTCAGAGAGATGACAACAAACCAGGAACAGGAACTAAAGAGGTGCAACCAGAAATGAAGGAGAAAAACAAAAACAATGTGGTATCTTGGAAGCCAAGAAGATAGTGTTTTATGCATGGAGTTTTCATCTATGTCAAAAACTTCTGGCAGGTGAAGAAAGATGAGGACTGAGAAATGGTCTTTGGATGTAACAAGACGGTTATTGGTAGTCTTATGAAGAATTGTTTCAGTGGAGTGATGAGGACCAAAGCTTAATTGGACTGTGTTTAAGAAAGAGTGGGAATACATGAAAAGATAAATGTTCGACATCATTGGCGACCAGGGAAACATATCAAAATCACAATAAGCTACCACTTTGTACCCATCTAGATGACTATAATAAATACAATATATAATAACATGAGTTGGCAAGGATGTGGAGAACTTGGAACCCTCATGCAACGCTGGTGGAAGTGTAAAATGATGCAGTAACTTAGAAAAAAATCTGACAGCTCTTCAAAAAGTTAAACATAGAGTTACAATATGACCTATCAATTCCATTGCTAGTATGTACTCAAGAGAAATGGAAACATACTTGTACATGAAAGCTCACATTATTCATCATAGCCCCAAAGTGAAACAACCAAAATTCCTATTAGCTGATATAGATAAATAAAATGTGGTATATTCTTATAATGGACTATTACTTAGCAATTAAAATGAATGAAGCAGTGGTGCATGCTATAACACTAATGAACCTTGAAAACATTATGTTAAGTGAAAGAAGCCAGTCACAAATGATCACATATTGTGTAATTTCCATTTGTAGGAAAAAGCTGGAATAGACAACTCTATAGAGAAAGAAAGTACATTAGTGGATGCCTAGACCTGGGGGGGTTGCAAGAGAGAGATGAGTAGAAAATTGCTACTAATTGGATTCTGGAGATTTTTCAAAGAACTAAAAATAGATTTACCATTTCAACCAGTAATTGCACTATTAGATATATACCCAAAGGAACACAAATTGTTTTTCCAAAAAGACATCTGCACTTGCTTGTTTATTGCAGCACTGTTCACAATAGCAATGGCATGGAGTCAACCTACTTGTAAGTACCTATCAACAGTAGATTGGATAAAGAAAATGTGGTACATATACACCATGGAATACTATTCCACCATAAAAAAGAATGAAGTCGTGTCCTTTGCAGCAACATGGGTGCAGCTGGAAACGATTTTCTAAGTGAATTAATGCAGAAACCGAAAGCCAAATCCATATGTTCTCATTTTATAAGTGGGGAGCTAAACACTGGGTACACATCGACATAATGATGGAAACAACAGACACTGTGGACTCCTAAAGGAGGAAGAGGAAAAGTGTTGATTTGGGTGACAGTTTCAATAGGAACCCAAATTCACCATTGCACATTGTCCCCATGTAATAAACCTGCACATACAAGGAGGGACTAAAAAAAAAAAAAAAGAAACAGGAATAAGTTTTTGGAGGACAGACCCCACATAGTACAGGCTTCCCTTTCTAGGTAAGTGTTCTAGCAACCCATCAGTGTCAGTGTACCAGCTACTTTGTAGTGAGAGACTGTGTTTGACTTGAGGGAATGTTATTTTTTTAAATTTGGAGATTCTTTCGATGCGTTTGCCCATTTCATGATGGGTGATTTACGAGCGCACCTGCCCATACTGTGCTGTGTTCAGCAGTTTTTGATTAAAGACTGCATGATTCCTGTGCCTTACCCTCCCTATTCACCCGATCTCGCCTGAGTGACTTTTTTTTGTTTCCCTAATGAACAAAATTCTCAAAGGGAAGCGTTTTGCTGATGTGGAAGAAATGAAACAAAAAGCGGCAGAAGCACTAACAGGTATCAAAGTTAAAAAGTTCAAAAACTGTTTTGAGCAGTGAAAAAAGTGTCTTGATAGGTGTATTGCACCCAACAGAAAGTACTTTGAAAAGTGACTGAATTTAAAGATGCAAGAATACATACACAATTTTTTATAAATAAATTCTGTTTTGGGGAGTCCCTCTTGTATGTCCCCTGAATCTAAAATAAAATAAAAAGGAAATTATGGCTAATCAGTAGAAGGTTTCATTTTCAAGTGACAAAAATACTCTAAACATAGATTGTGCAAATGACTGCACAACTCTGTGAATACTAAAACCTTGAATTGTATACAATTTTATGGAATGTAAATTATATCTCAATGAAGATCTTTTTTAAGAAGTAAGAATGGGAAGACAGATATCAGAAAGATCTTGCAGACAACTCTTAAAAAAAGAGTAATATGAGAGAGGGATACAAAAAGCTAGATTAAAGAATGAGTTTTAAATAGGGTTTTGTTTTTTTTTCCTTTTGGCACATTTGAGTTCCTGAATTGTATCTTACATCTTTAAAATAAAAATAATAATTAAATTTTTTTTAAAAGAAGGATTTTTTTTTTTGATGACAGAGGTACCAGCATGTTTTATGATGCTGCAGCTGATCAAATGCAAAGGGCGAGTTCGATGATACGAGAGTAGACTTTGTAGAGCAATGTTTTTAAGTAGGCAAGAGAGAATGGAGATTTAGTGCATAGGTGAAGGAATTTGCCCTGCTAGGAGGATGGACAGTTCATCTGCACTAATAAAAGAGAAGGTAGATTATATTTGCTCTGATTCTGGCAGGTGGGTAGACATGGGGTTGGGGCTCTCGAAAATTATTTTCTAATTGCTTCATTTTTCTCATTATAGCAGAGAGTAGGTTGACTAGCTGAGAGTGAGAGTGAGGAAGGAATGTTGGAAAGAGAAAATCTGAAATACTTGTCCTGAAGAGCGAAATAAGAATGGATGAAGGAAGGAAATAATGATTCTCGGGTTGTGTTGAGAACGCACATGAGGTCTAAGTGAGTGTGAGTAATCTGAGACCAATGAACATTTTTCTTCAGCTATCTTCAGCTGCAGTGGTTCAGGCATGGAAGTGAAAAATCTAGATTTAGCTAGGGTTTTATTTTGCTAGATTAGATTGAGTTCCCAGAAAACAGATTCTGAGATGGAGATTTGTGTGTAGGAGTTTACTGAGCCATGTTCTCAAAACCAGTATCTGGAAGGGAGGGTAAGAAGGAGAAATGGGCAGAGGAAGGGCTAGACTTTGTAGCAGAATTTCAGACAATCCTACAGGGAGCTGTGGAGCTGGGAGGCATCTGTGCCCCTTTGTAGGCATTTAGAACTCCCCTGGGGATGAAGTATAACCTTGGACAAGGAGGCTTCCTTGTAGTAAGAGGAATTCCTCCAGAGGGACTTAGCGGTGAGATGACAGCAATGAGTACTCCTAGTGGGTGAGATAATGAGTGCCCAGAATTGAAGGAGAAGTAATAGATGGCACACCCCAGACTTCACTACAGTTCACCATTTGCACTGCCACCTGCCCACCTGACAGAATCAGAGTGAATATTCGGATTATACTAAGTTTACCACTTCTAAGAAGACTTTCTCCAGGATTCTGATAGGTTTTTTTCTTCCTAGACAGTCTTATATGAAGAAAGTTAGTGGCACTAATTTTACCTCTGTGCCTAATCTAGCGGCTACTCATCATTTATTTCTCTATTCTACTAATCCATTCTCCTCTTTCTTGCCTAGCATCTCCGCTTGTCTAAGTGACTCACCAGGTGGTATGACCCAGATTCTCACACATGAGAATAGCCTCTGGTTCCCTGTCTATCAAACCTTTCTCAAGCTTAGACTGCTGTGTGTGTTTATTTACTCAAAAGTAAGCATAGTTCCTAATGGACTATAAGGCAAAACTGAAGATGAACACTGTGTTAAGAAGGACAAACCAGCGGGTGTGGTGTCTCACGCCTATAATCCCAGCACTTTGGGAGGCCGAGGCTGGATTGCCTGAGTCCGCAGGTTCAAGATCAGCCTGGGCAACTTGGTGAGACCTCGTCACTACGATAAATAAAAAATTAGCCGGGCGTGGTAGTGTATGCATGTAGTTCCAGCTATTTGGAAAACTGAGGTGGAAGAATTGCCTGAGCCTAGCAGGTCGACCCTGGGGTGGCTGTAAGTGTACCACTGCACTCCAGCCTGGGCGACAGAGTTAATCTACAACTCAAAAAAAAAAAAAAACAAAAAGTTAAAAAAACAAATAATATTGGCCAGGCACAATGGCTCAAGCCTGTAATCCCAGCACTTTGGGAGGTTGAGGCAAGAGGATTGCTTGAGCCTAGGGGTTTGAGACCAGCCTGGGCAACTTGGTGAGACCTCATCTCTATGATAAATCAAAAAATTAGCCGGTTGCGGTAGTGCACGCCTCTAGTTCCGGCTACTTGGAAGGCTGAGGCAGGAGGATCGCCTGAGCCCAGCAGGTCGAGGCTGTGGTGACTGTGAGCATACCATTGCACTCCAGACAGCATAAGACTCCAACTCAATAAATAAATTAATTAAAAAATAAATAAGTAATGACAAACCAAAAAGACAGAAAAATTTGGGTCCCTGGTTGTCATGTTTTGAAATCTCAACCTCTGAATTGTTTTTAAATGAGAGAAACATAAACCCTTAGGTGTTTGGCTATTATCAGGTCCCTCTTAACAGCTAAATAAAATTCCTGACTAAAATAACAGTGTAGGCTGGATATTTGCCTAACCCTCAGACTTAATATGCCATGCATCTAGTGAATATTTGAGCTTACCATGTGCCAGACACAATTTTCTTTCCTTCACTTTCCCTATTTCTGTTCAAGATGCCATTAATCTCCAGAGCTACTGAGGCCCAAAATCTTGGAGTTCCCCTTAAATGCCTCCCTCCACATCTCAGCTATTACAAAAGCTTTGACCTTTTCATGCTCATTCCCAATCTATCCTACAAACTGCTACATTCTGTTAACATTTCAATCTTTTAAGTGAATAGTTCTGGTCATATTAATTCTTCTCAAAAGCCCTCAATAACTTCTCATATGAAATCCAAATGCCTTAATCTGGTATTCAAGGCTTTAACCCAGTCATACCATGTATGTATCTCTTTAATTCGTATTGGATCAGTTACTAATTATTTTCCCAAATATGTCTCCCATGTTCCTGACTCTGTGACTATCAGCCCCCAACACATGTGGTCTGTTTTACATGACTTTTTTTTTTCATAGTTTCCCTTTTATTTCTTTATTGGCACTTAACAGAGTTTGTAAAAGTATTCATTATTTACTTATTTTTGCCTTTTTATTATTTTTTAATGTTTTCACAAGAATGTAAGCTCCTTGAGGGCAGAAACTTTGCCAGTCTTAGTCACTACCCCATTTCCTGTACCCAAATGAGTGTCAGCTTGGGGCTCAGTAAATATTTGCTAACTGAGATGAATGAGTGTGATGGCACTGTAAGGACTACCTCACTTTACATAGGGTGGTTTTGAAATTCAAGGTAGAAAAAGCATGACTTGACTCCATTTTCCTCCATTTTCATACACAGCACCCTTAGATCTAGGGGAGTGGTACCCTCATGGAAAAATACAAAAGAAACACATCCTGATGGCAAGAAGGTAAGTATGTCTACAAGTAAGGGTCCCTGCCCTGTATGCTGCGGGTCCTTCCTGATCTCTAGGCAATCTCCTTGGGTAAATGAATAAATATCTTTCTTATTTTACACTTACCTTATACGGGGCCATGAAGACTACTTAGCCTTTCAAAACTTGATTTCTCCTGGGTTTCCTCTAACTGCTGAAAACTTGGTTTGCTCTTGTAATATTATAAATAAACTCACTTGGAGCGGGGGGCTAAGTTTTATTTTTTCCTTAGGCAAAGCATAAAAACAAACAAAACAACCCCATGCTTAAACTGTCCCAAAACTTGTAATCACAGGAAGGAAAATATGTCTGAGGGGATTTTATTTATTCAATAGCAGGCAAGGAAATATTTTATGCTACAAGAACCTCCGATAAGAGGAACATATCATAGCAGCTCAGCAGTGCCTGCATAAAGTGTTACAGGAATGGAGGGTAATGGATTTACTTATCAGGTTCATAGAAACACCCTTTATTAAAACCCAAGGAATCAATGCTAGCTAGGCAGGCTTTGTATTAGAGGCTGGGCACACCATATTTCTTGAACACTTAGAGAATTTCTATTGCCTTTTGATGCTCTGTGACATCTTTTCTTTTCAAATACAAATTGGTGTGTGTATGTGTGTATGTGTGTGTGTGTACATGTGTGTTTGTGTTGTCTAGGTAAATAAACACTTCAAATGAGCATTTAATAATATTTATAATTTGTAGTTTGATACATATAAATGGCATTCTAGAAGTAGCAGATAAACAACAAAATATATTTTTTTGTTATTAATCTTTTAAGTATAAAATGCCCTTCTATTACTATGCTGCCTATATTAGGCCCTCACCTGCTTTCCTTCCCCCACCACCCCCACCTTTTTTTGGTAGAGCAAGAATTTTGCCTTCCCAGACTGTCAGAAAAGTAATCTATTTTTACATTTCCAGAATTTCTGGTCTCCTGTCATTAAACATGACAGAGAGATTTAGGGAAAGAGAAAACATTGTCTGAAAAAGAAAATCATTTTTAAGTGTGACCTAAACATTTACTAGTCCAATATTTAGACAGCACGCAGGTTAATGCTGGATTTTGAACATATTTTTAAAGTGTGCATTGGCGTGTAACATTTTTGAGAGATATTTTATATAAGTTATCAAAAAGGATATATGTTGGATAGGACTCTTCTTTTATTTTATCCAGTAGCTAAAAATCATCATATGTTGTGTTTTCTTATGTAGATAATCCTCATTCTGATTTTGGGTTTGGAAGCTTGATTGGAAAGGCCTGTACACTGGTGTTTAGGACATCATGTTCTTTAGAAAGAAAACTGTCTATTTTTCTTTTCTTCGGGGAAACTGCAGTTTAGGACAGACACGAGGCTGGGGACATAACCAGGGCAGAAAAAAATTCACCCCTATGTTCTATTTGTCAAACTGACCTGCAGGTCACAACCTGAAAGTTTATGGATCGGAGAGGCCTTGTCTCCGCATAAGCATGTTTTCTGGACTTTGGCTGAAGCTAAATTCCTGACTTCTGAAAGAGGGGTGGGTGTGGACTTCCAGCAGGAATAGCCAGTGGGAAGGAAGTAATATTCATTAAGAGTGTCTCATGCAAGCAGTGCGGGACTAAGCATGCTCAGTGTAAATTCTCCTGGAGCCTGTCAAGCTATGTTTGAACTCGTTCCAGAATACTGGATTTACTTTTTTTTTTCCCACCAGGAAGAATACTCGATTAGACTGCATTTTGCCTTGCTTTTCTTTTCTCTTTCTTTCTTTCTTTCTTTCTTTCTTTCTTTCTTTCTTTCTTTCTTCCTTCCTTCCTTCCTTCCTTCCTTCCTTCCTTCCTTCCTTTCTTTTTCTTTCTTTCTCTTTCTGTATTCTTTTTGTCAGAAGAATGGAAACAATATTCTTTTCCGATCAGTTCAGTAATACAATGTCCTTCAGTGTCCATATGAGCATTTCAGTGGAGAAGAAAAGAAACTTTGCTACCTGGGAACTGAAGACTACTTAGGTCAGTAAATGCTAATAAAGTCTTTAAGGACTTACGGAACCTATAAAATACTTACTTTTCTTAACTGTTAAGGTAATCTACAGCAAATTTAATTGCCTTTTCAACTGGTGGGTGCACATCAGTTTTTTTCTGCACAAAACTATGATTTTCATATGTTGGAGTGATTTCCCAAACACAGGGAAAATATGTCTTTTGGTTAATTTGCATTTGAAAGAACCTCTTTTTGTATGAGAGGTTCTCTCTCTACCACAAATTATGTGTTTTTCAAACAAATATTGTGGTGAGCTGATGTAGCCGTAGTGGTCTGAATGTGGATGTGTTCTGTGTTATATTAATTCTTGGCTTGGGCTGGTTTGGTGAAAGTTATTGCTTTTGTAACTGCCAAGATGAAAGAGAGTTTGTTTTGCCGTGGCGGTTGTTTTTTGGAACTTTTGGTGAGCTTTGAGGCTGTATTGTGCACCCCTTAAAGAGAGGAGAGCCATATCTTTTCATGTTTAATGTGCATTTAAAAAAATATTCAACTCTAACTCTAAGACTAGGGTATAGCTTTTTAAGAATCAGTGTGAGAATGAAGTTTTCTTTAAAATGTAGTTTTGCAGGGAAACGTTATATAGAAAGGCAGAAAGAAGGTTTGTAATAAAGAATTTAAATCAAGACCTTCCTGGTGAATATAAGAAAAAGAATGCAAAAAAAAAAAAAAAAATTAACTGCATGCTAGATATTCACTGATTTAGTTTAGATTAATAATTTTACTTTTCAATTAAAAATAAAGTCAATCATACCTTAAAGCGCTGTTTTATAATATCAGCTATAACACATAAAACTCATTAGAGAGATGTTAGGATCTCAGAAAAATCAAGTTAGCAAAGGCGGCCCCTTTAAAAACATCTGAGCACTGAGGTTATGAAACCACATGGTTTCATGTAGAAACAGTGCATCCTAGGTGAAAGCAGTTTAATTTTATTCAAGAATTTTAAGAGTAAAAGGGGATTTATTTCCTTTCAAAAAAGAACAGCCAGGCGAGGATTATTGATCGGTCAGGGATTAAATATTTGCTGGAATACAAAGCATCACATATTATCAATGTGTAAATCAGACTGGCCAGCTATTCAAGGGATGTAAATGAAACTACCATAGTTTCAACCAAAATCAAATGCAGCAGCACCCCTGCCCTGCTTTTTCCATCTTTATGTCCCAGAAAAGGATGATAGAGGTGGGGCAGGGTATAAAATGCGACTTAGCCGATGAGCTGACCTTGCTCTTTTAACTTCTGTCCATCTGTTCTTACCGGGCAGCTGAAGTAGTAAGCAAGTGGGACGGGACCTCAGGGGAGACCAGGAAGCAGAGGCCAGACCCAGCCAGGGCTGTGATCTGTTCCCCACCCTGTGAGTTAGAGATCAGGAGGAGCTAAGTGGATGCGTCTAAATCCACTTCCTTCTGCTCCCAGGGCTTTGATTTAGTACCAAATGCGGCTCTTCTGCACCTGCCTCCGTTTTTCATAAGGGAAAGCTTTCCCCATGTGTAGATGGTGGTTTATTTGATATAGATCAACCTCTAAGGAGATAGCCAAAGTAATTCAGTCTCTCTCTCTCTTTTTTCCTTCTTTCCTCCCTAATATGTGGCACAGATCTTGAGGGGCTTAATTGAAACAACAAATCCTTGCTGGGCTGGGAGAGCACAGTTCTCCATGGAAGTGTGTGTGAGAGTGTGTGCGGGCGTCACTTGCAGTCTGGGCTCTGGGACGCTGCCTCTTAGAAGGCTTTGCAAGCCTGGAGTCAGGGACCTTTTCATCACCTTAGTACTGCGTTGATGGAGAGGAGGTGCACACTCTGGAGCATTCTGTAACTCTTTCCTTGAACTCTCCATTCTTATTACTGCACTCTTCCCCTTCCCCCAATTCTCTTCTCCCTTCATTACTTCTGTCTTGAAGAATAAGGCTGAAACCTTTCGAAGCACAAAGGAAAGCCAAAGGGTATGCAAAGGAGCAGAGAATGAACAAAGACGGGCCTCTTTATGTTCACATCTGGATAAAATTTAGATTGGAACAAGGGAAAATAAGTAGTAGAAAAAAAGTCCGACATCACATTTAAAAAAATGCATATATTGCCGGACTCTGTGGCTCAGCCTGTAGTCACAGCACTTTGGGAGGCTGAGATGAGTGGATTGCCTGAACCCGTGGGTTCAAGACCTCCTGGGCAACTTGACGAGACCTCATCTCTACAATAAATCAAAAATTAGCTGGGTATGGGAGCGCACGCCTGTAGTTTTAGCTACTTGGAAGGTTGAGGTGGAAGAATCGCCAGAGCCCAGCAGGTCGAAAGTGAGGTGGCCAGGAACGTGCCACTGCACACCAGTCTGGGTGACAGAGTGAGACTCCAACTAAAAAAAAAATTGCATATAATTGACATGTCTTAAGCTTTCTGAGTGTTTTTGTATTCTGCCCATACCCTACCCATAGGACTTAGGGGAAGGCAGGTGTTATACCCTTATTTTATGGTGAGGCACAGTGATTTACCCAAAGCAATGACTGGGCTGGTCCAAATCTCTACCTACACAAGAACAGAAATAACCTGGAGTCAGTTTGTATCTTGGACTCAGTTTCCCTATTCATTTTAAGATTTTGGACAAAGGCAGTTATTCTGTGCATCAATTTCTCTAACTGAATCCATTAGTATCATAGTGTCTTAAATTTGAGAAGTACCTGAAACTTTTCAGGGGACATTCACATCTTTCCTTTGATCTTATTTTCAACATTACCTGTTAAAATAGATTGGGCCAGTGTTGTTATTTTTATTTGACAAATGATGAAACTGAAAGATTGAATGACTTGCTGCCCAAGATTAGATGTTTTCTGGATGGGAATTCAGGTTGCCCAACTCAGTATATGAAATTCTAGACCATTCTGAATCTTTGGGTTACTGAGGTAGAGAGGCTATTCAAAGAGGAGTTCCATGATTCATGAAGGTGGAAAGGATGACAGTGCCAGGGGCTTTATCTATTTTTAGTCCCAATATAAAGGAGAAAACTCAGGCTGGAAAAGTTATGTGCTACACCCACAGTCACACGCAGGTAGCTGGGCCCTTGGATTTGAATCCTATCTGTGGAACTCCAAAGTGCGTGCTGTATGGTGTAGTGACTAATCACATGAGCTTTGCTGGATTTCTCAGCATCCCTTTTTCCTCATGTGTATATGAGATGATGCATATGAACTACTTAGCATGGTGCTTCACAGACTAAACACAAAATGGTTTTGATTGGTTCTTATTGTTGCTTGTATGATATCACTCAAAGTAAGCATGAGATATTACTGTGAATCCCAATCAGCTCTTAGCTAACCCCCAGATCCTCAGGGCAGTTACATTAACTGCCATTAGATGAGTAGCATTAAAGTATATTTATTGACAATAAAAAATGTGCTAAATGGTGCAGAGAGCTAACTAAGGCAAAAGCCTTCTTGCTTTCAATCCACAGAAAGGCTGGAAAGAAGTTATTTGGGCAGATTTGAGATAAGCAGAACTGTCGAGTCAAATCTAGTTATTCTTGGTGACTTTCTAATGCTGCTGAGAAGCCTTCTTGGATGTGAAGAACCTCTGTGAAGGGAAGGATGGCCAGTCAAAGGTTATGCCAGGCTCATGGGTTTGGTGGGAATCAAAAAGCAATTAAAGGCACCTGTGCAGACTGGCTTTATTGCTGTTCAATATTTGGAATTTTTGGGGGGTCCTTCTGACCAATACTGACTAGGCTATTGAGGTCCATTGAATGTCTGAGCTCTGAAGCCTGTGGGCTTACATATAGTACTATATTAGAAAGATACTCCCCTAGAAAGAGGAAGCTCAGAGGCCTGCTTCTGACTGAATCAGTGATTTGCAATTGAGTGTTCTCTGTATAGATAACCAAGAACAGTTGAGTACACAGTCACAGGGTTGCAAAACCAAACAGAGAAGGGCTGCTCCCCTCAGAACACGTGCAGTCCAGCAGAATACATGGTACATATAAGTGCACAGAGCACATAAAGGTGGATTGGCAAAACAGATCTGTTGCTGCAGAAGTGTGAGGCAATCTTCAAGGGCAGCAGCTGATGGTTAAAGATTTTAAGTGTCTTTAAAATTCTTAGATTCTTTGCCTCTTCATTCAGCATTATCGTTTGAATACTTCTCCACAGCCTTCACCCACTTGTCCATGCTGGGAAGGGAAAGACATTGTGGGATGGACAAAGGATGGAGATGGAGGTTGATTTATTGAGCATCTATTACTCACCTGGTGCTTGGTTTTTTGCTTTACCAACTCTGTCTTGTTTAACACTCACTGTATTCCTGGGAAGTTTAAGAAGGAGGAAACCTGACCTGAAAGGAGAACAGTATGTAGCCACTGAGACAGAGAGGGTTCATGCAGTCTACCAACTGGGCATAGGATGCCATGTGTCATGGAAAGGCCTTCAAGAAACATTTCAGGTGGACAAAGACTGCTGTTATCCAATAGACTAAGTTCCTTTGACGGGAGGTGCCTATGTCTTACCTAATTCTGGATCCATTAATATATTTTGTCCAGAGTTGGCTAAGTCATTTCCCATGAAGAGGTGGTACTTGGTTAACTCTATGCACTGACTGCCTTCCGGGAAGCATTCCACTTGTGCAGCAAGCCCAAATCACATTCATTTTTGTTTGTTTTACAAATAGGTCCTTACAAGTTTTGCAGTTCCAGAAATGAAGAACTCATTAATGGTTAGGTGGCATCATGTAGTAAAAAAGCAGGATCTGGAGTGAAATGACTGAAACTTGGGTCCTGACCCTGGAATTTTCTAGCTGTGTGACTTTGGATACATTATTTTATTTCACTTTGCCTCAGTTTCTATATCTGAAATTGTCAGTGAGAATTTTCTTAGGCGGGATGATCAGATCTACTATTCAAATTGTATTTATAGTCAGCAATACTGTGTTTTACACTTAAAATTTTGTTAATCTTGTATTGTGTTCTTGCCACAATAAAATACAATTAAAAAAAGAAAATGATTTAAAAAAATTTAGTCTGCTATATGAATATGAGTTGTTATTTTTATTCTTCTGGCTGTTATCTCAGTGATTTCTAGTTTTTCTAGTGCTTTCAAAGCTTTCATTTTTTTAATCTAAAAAGCTTTTTTCTTCATTTACTGGGATGGAAGGTAGCCTGATTGAGCTAGGCTAATTGCTTTATATCAGAGTACTGAAAACCCTTTAATTATTCAAAATAACTTTACATTTCCTGAATTAATGAAAGATGAAAGACCTGAAAAAGACAGAGACACTAGACAGAAATTGTAGCCACAGCAGAGTTTGGTGACCATAAGAAAAGTTCCTGTATGCAAGGAGAAATGAACAGCAAATCAGGCTACAAAACAACTGGTTGATGCTCATATATGTCCTTCTTCTCCTGGAGAAAATAGAAACCACTACACCTGTTAGGATGGCTACTTTCCAAAAGAAGAAAAAAAGAAATAACAGGTGTCAGTGAGTAAATGGAGAAATTGGAAGCCTTGTGCCCTGTTGGTGGAAATGTGACATGGGCAACTGCTACAGAGAACAGTGTAGTTGTTCCTTAAAAAATTAAAAATAAAATCACTATATGATCCAGCAATTCCACCTCTAAATATATCCCAAAGAGTTGACAGAAGTGTCTTGGACCAGATAGTTGCACATCTGTGTTCATAGCAGTGTGATTCACAATAACCTAAAGATAAAAGCAACTCACGTGCCCATCCGTGGTTGAATGACTAAACAAAATGTGGTATATCTATATAGTAGAAAATTATTTAGTCCCATAAAGGAAGGATATCCCGGCACATGCTACAACATGAATGAACCATAAGGACATTATGCTAAGTGAAATAGCCAGGTATAAAAGGACAAATACTATATGATTCCACTTGTACGAGGTATCAAGAGCAGTCAAATCGGACAACCCTCTCAGGTCCCCTCTCACTGTGGGAAAATTTTTGTCCTCAATAAATCTTGGGAAAAAAAAAAACAGTAGTCAAATCTATAGAAACAGAAAGTAGGATGGTGGATTTCAGGGGCTGTGGAAGGGAGAAATGGAGATTTATCATTAGTAAGCCTAGAGTTGCAACTGGGGAAGAGAAAAGTGTTCTGAAGATAGATGGTGGTGATGGTTGCACAACAATATAAAGTTACTTAATATCATAAGACTGTGTACTTAAAAATGATTGATTCAGTACACTTCATGTTATATGTATTTTACTATAATCAAAAGTTTTACAATTTGAGATTATAAAAAAAGCTACTATACTAGATTATGTATAAGGGCTTTCCACTGTATTTGTTTAATTACTGAAATTCCGCTGTGTGTGAGGAAGAAGACCAGGCTCAATTGAGGAGGAAAATAGAATAAAATTTTTCAATACATTCAGTTTTTGGAAGAAAAAAAAAAAAAGGAGAAAACAAGAAAAATAGGCCTCGATATATAGCAATGGAAATTTCAGGATTTCTATCTACGAGGTGCTTAGGGGTAGGATTTCATTTCAGTACCTGTGTTTGCATAACAAGCGCACTGCTTCAACTTAGTTTGTTTATTTGGGGTGGCCTTTGGAAGCTGATGAAGACTGTAGGGCAACAAAAACTCTCCCGAACACCTCTTTTTGCTAGACATTGCTTTTGCTACCGAATTAAATTTTCATCATGGACCACCTCTGTGAAAGATCTGTGGTGAGAAAAATTGTAGAACTCAAGAGAATTGAAAAGCCACTCATAATCAGGCAGAGGGATGAAAGGGACAGTAACTAGTACTTACTGAGTAGCTATTTTGTACCAAGTGTTTATGTACATCATTCATTTAATCTGCACAATTGCCTTTAAGGTAGATTTTATATTTCCATTTTGCAAATGTAGTTTTTCCGTTGCTAGTGAATGCTGAAGTCAGGACTGGAACCCAGGTCAGTCAGAGCCTGAAAAGTCTAGCCATTTCTGACACACCTCACTTAATGGCTTTAGAAATTACATTTCTTCAGTCAACTATCTAGCTGATCCCTCCCTGCTTTTGCTGTCAGCAGCCTATGGAGGGGAGGTTTTCCTGGAACAGATATATGTCTCACATACACAGCTCAGAGTCCTCCAGGGGCTTTCTAGGGGTCCCAGCATTAGCATCCACAATCTGACCATAATTTTTCATTTTCACCAATACTTGCCCTGCAGCATTTAGCCTTTCCAAGGAAAAAAAGCACAGGTGTCCGCCATGCATCTTTTTCTGCAATGCTGTCTCAGGTTCAGGTGTTGGAATAAGCGAAGCCAGAGTGCGCCTGCCCCTCCCTGGAAGGCTGTTCTTAGGCTCCTTTGTTTGGTTTATGTATAGCCATCAATGCATCATTCCTTCTGCTTCAGCTGTTTGAGAATCCCATCTTCTCTATTGATTTCCCACAGAACGTTTACTGCTCTCCAAGGTGTGACCTGTACCTCTAGCTAATTTATTTCTGTCATGGCTGCAGGATTTAGAAATGAAGGGGAGGTGGGGAGTGGGGACTGGAAGGAGGGAGAGAGGGAGGGGAGAGAGTGACGACGTGTCTAAGATGTGGGAAATAAATTCAGCAATGAGCCCCCGACCGGCGTGCCTGCAGCTGTGGAGGGCAGCTCCGTGTACACAGCGAGGGGACTTTGTTTGAAAATCTGCTCAGTAAGATGGAAGCTGCATCCATGGGGTTTCAGAAGGCCAGGAATTAAAGCAAGGCCCCATGGGGATGGAAAAGCAGGGAAAGAATGTGTTTGAAAATAACGTCTTGACTGTTCAGGAGCTAGTCACCATATTGAGCAGTATGTGGTCGAATTTTTTTTTTGGAAGAAATGATGGAAATCCTTCTAGGGGTAGGAAGGCGACTGGTGAAGTCATATTTTCTTCTTCATTATGGGATTTTCGGCAACAGGGCATTCATGTGTCAGCTCCTGAAACTGCGTTTACAATGAGTGACATGTGAGATATTAAGTTGAACCATTTTAACATAAACCTCCCTACCCTCTATGCCTAGAACATACCAAGTTTGCCTTTGCATGGCCTGGTTTTACAAGATAACTATTTAAACACCCACTTCATTTTTTTTTCCTGTGAAAATTACTTTGAAAATCTGGCAATAATTACTTTTTGTATATAATGTGAGGTTTGTATTAAAGTTCATTTTTTGTGCATATGGGTATTTGATTATTCCTGTACCATTTGTGTAAAGATTACTTTCTCCACCGGGGGAAAAATTTGGCAATAAACTTATGCAAAAGAAGGATGTATATTATTATTTTTGTTTGGATAGTGACTAGCATATATTTAATAGGTAGATAAATCACATTTAAAAGACATTTTGAAGTTTTCACGTTTTTAAAAATATATACCTTATTTTATTTCATTTCTTTAACAATGCCAAGAAGTAGGTGTTATTATTTTCAGTACGTACTTAAAGAAATGTGGACTTGTTAGTCTGCTAGCTGCCTAGTTAAGCTCACATGGCTAATAAATGACAAACACAGAATTCAAGTCTAGGGCATCTGGTTCCATATTCAGGTTGCATTAGGAGATACCACCATAGTGTAAGGGCCATAATGTTTAATCTAATCGCCCAGCACTAGTAGCAGAAACTTTAGAGGAGAAGGCATGATAGCCACAATTGGCCTAACCTCGACAAAGACAACAATGGAGTGAATCAGAACTCTACTCAACACACAGTCTTCTAAGTTTCCACTCATCTGATTTAAGGCCAAGGTCAGTCCATCTGCAGTATGATAAGGCCTTGGAAAGAAACATTCTCTAATGACTATTTTTTCCCTTCCTCTCGTAGAGTAGCACTCAGCCCATCCCAACATACATTCAGATGCTGTTCCATAATTTAAAGGGACTAAAATAAAATAAGTCATCCCTCCTCATGAGTTACCGTCAATTCTAATTTACCCTGGGCTGGTGTTAGAAGGAAAATGAGTTGTGAGGCTGGCTAACACAGCTTATGCCTATAAATCCCAGACACTCTAAGACCCTCCTTATTTCCACAGCATGATGTATGGCTTCTGTGATGTTTGTAGGAGAACACAACGGTAGTGATGCTGGACTGGTGGGCCTTCTACACCTGGGGCCTGGTCTACCTGTACCAGTCTAACTGTGGAGAAGAGCAGCCCATTTTGTCTTGACGGGTGGCCAAGCTCCCACCTCAGAGCTCGGCAGCCTAAGAAAGAAGAGCCAAATTTGAGTCATTCCAGTTTTAGAAACATAACATGGCAGTCTCATGAAAAGTTCTTTCTTGAGTAAGTACTTTGTAATTAAAGAAGGAGGGATAACTTTATAGATTAAAAATGCATCGAATGTGAGAATAAAACATAACTATGGATGACCCTGACACAAGTAAAGTTATTTTGATTTGAAAAGATCTGGACTTTGACGGAAATTCGTACTCTTCCTCCATGGTGTGGCAGGCTACATTCCTGCCGTCTTTATCGCAAGTAACCTTTATCTCAGGACTTAGAATTTTGAGAAGGGACACATGTGTGGTACAAAATGAGAAATGCTCAAAGAAAGTCATATCCACTTCTATATCAAGTGTGTGATGCTGCATTTTGCGGTTTCTCCTGCCCAGAGCAATTTTTACTTCTCAGCTCCTTTCATTTTTGCACATTGATTTAGAATACTTATTCTTGCCTTGAAGTTGGTCAGAGGTGATGTGGTATGGCAGAGAGAACTCAAGACTTGCAGGTTTAAAAAGCCTGATTTTGCATTTTATTTTTATAATTTATTGACTGCGCAGCTATAAGATTTAACTGTCCTTACCAACTTCTGCATCAGGAAAATGGGTATAATAATATCTATCCTAACTCACAGAGTTATTGTGAGGATCTCAGGAGATGATAGATATGAAAGTGTTATGTCTACCCTGCAGCACTGTGCATATGGAAAGAATTTATCCTGTATTATTTGAGTTATTAGAAGGTATGTGCAATTATTGTGATCTCAATTATCTATGCTATAATAATGATCAGTGTTCCAGAATGTCTCTATTTAGCATTTGAATTTATTTCAGGCTACGACTTAGACTAACCAGCTTGCCACTAAATATCAAACATAAACTTTGTCTCACCTCTCTCCTCACTTCCTAAATGCTCTTCAGCTTTGCTCTAAGAATGTTTTCACCCCTCATATCTACCCCTCTTCCTCTTTGGAGGTTTGTCTGGAAACCTCTTTAATTCAAGCCCTCTCATCAGTAGAACTTCATCTCACTGCTCTTAGAATTTCCTCAATTCCTGGAGTAAAGTGGAATGAGTGGGGTCAGGCAATGTGCAGAAAGTGCCGCAACTGGGACGAGTGCTGAGGCTCAGACATTTTTATTCCAGAAATGGACTCATGTTTTGAACTTGGATGTGGATGGCAGATGAAAAGGAAAAGGGTCTAGTCCTGGTCATTCTATTTACCAATTGTGACACTGAACATCTACTTCAGCTCACGACAGTTCATTTTTCTCATTTCCAAAGCAAAGATAATGATAATAGTACCCATTTCCCTGGATTGCTGTTAGAAATGCTTTGTAGAATTGCAAAGACATGCAATCAATCTAAGTGTCCAGTAACCGATGAGTGGATAAGAAAAATGTAGTATATGTATGTACCATGGAATACTACTCAGCTATAAAAATGAACAAAATCATGTATTTTGCAGCAACTTGGATGGAACTGGAGGCCATTTAATTTCCTGAAGTAACTCAGGAATGGAAAACAAAATGCTGAAGGTTTTCACTTATAAGTGAAAGCTATAAGGACCTACTATAAGGACCACTTATAAGTGAAAGCTATAAGGACCACACTAAGCTATAGGACCACAAAGGCATGCAGAGTGGTATAATGGACACTGGAGACTCAGAAGAAGGGAGGATGAGAGGGAGGTAAAAGATAAAAAATTATCTGTGAGACACAGTGTATACTACTGAGTGACAGGTACACTAAAAGCCCAGACTTCATCACTATCCAATTTATCCATGTATCCCAAAACCACTTGTACCCCTAAAGCGATTGATCTTTAGGTAAATTCAGACAGGCATGGTTAAGGGAATATCTTTGTGTTAGCCTTGTACAAAACTTAGCAATTCATGACACTGTTCAATAAAATGAGGATGTAACAATAAAAAAAGAAATGCTTTGTAGAATATAAGAGGTTATACAAAGAGAGTTGTTATGTCGACTTAATGCAATATTAAAACAGCTTTCCTTTTTCTGAATAGACAATGACTGGCTTCTTAATGAGGACTCTTAAGGGTGTGCTAATTGATGGCAGGGAATTCTGTGAGGACTTAAATCAAAAGTTACTGCAAATAACAAATATGAATAAGGAGTTGACTAAATAAGGATATATACATACAATGGAATATTACTGAGTCATAGAAAGGAGTAAAGTACTGATACATGCAATAGCATGAATGAACTTCAGAAACATTATACTAAGTGGAAAAAAAAATCAGATAGAAAAGGCTACATATTGTGTGATTCTACTTAGATTAAAAAAAAAAAAATCCAGAATATGTGGATCTATAGAAACACAAAGCAGATTAGTGGTTTCCAGGGAATATGAGAGGAAAATGGGGCCTTCATGGGTTTGGGATTTTCTCTGGGGGTGATAATGTTTTGAAACTAGATAGATGTGGAGGTTGCACAACATTGTGAATGTACTAAATGCCAATAAATTGTTTCCTTTTAAATGGTTAATTTTATGTTATGTGCATTTCACCTCAATTAAAAAATACTACTAAAAAAACACTGAAGGAGTTGACTGTATAGGAAGCCTTCCTAAATTTTTATTTGGTGAATTTTGTGAAGAAAGTTTCTTACATATCTTTGCAATTTTTCTCTGCCTTTTCCAGTCCCATCTTAACACCTTGGTATTATATACTCACAAGAGTACTCAAGTTCTGTTTAAGTCACTTCTTTTCTTTCTTTCTTTCTTTCATTCACTTATCCACTCATTCATGTACTGGGTGCCAAGATGAGAGATAACTGAAATGTGATCCAGGACTGAAGACAGAGAGCTGGCCCTGATATGTAACTTTGGTGGGTACGTTAACTCTCCTAATTTTAGAGAGATATCAACACGATTATTTCTTATGATTCTTTCAGTTTTAAAGTTCTCGACTTACGAAATGAGAAATGCATTATTAGGTTTTCTTTAAATATTCTGTCAGCTAATTTCTCAGATTCTTTTACTTTGCATTCATTTATCAAACCTAGCTAGACAGACAGAAAAAATAAATTACACTTTGAATTAGTCTCCTCTTTTTCATTAAACTTCAATAATGAGGAGAAAATTCATCTCCATGCCTGTGGTGAAACTTCTTTGACTAAGGGGAACCTTTCTTCATGTTTTTTTTCAAGATGAAAAAATGTCCAAAGCACGAAACCGATACACTTCTAGTTTGAAAAGCATCAAAAATGATTTTTATCTTTAATTATAATATGTTAAAGAAAATAGACACGGCAATAACTTAATAGTCCATTAAAACACTATATTCGAGGATCATTTAGCATTTCCATGATAAATTGCTATTTTTAGAAGCTTATGTAACTAAACAAAGAATGTGTTCTTGGCTATGACCATGAAGACAAGTTATTATCGTGGGAGGGACAAAGGAATCTGAGTGGCTCATGAGAGACGGAGCCGATTGCAGAGGACATTTTATAGAGCGCCCTTTCTCTTTAGTCTCCATTTTCTGCAATCAGGATAATGCAGTGCATTTTAGAGCCATTTTCATTTTTGAAGTGCTCTTTCATCATTAGCTAATAAATACTCATCAATGAATTTTCCTCCCTGTCTTCGAAGTTGGAGGAAAAAAGAAAGGTAATTGCTTTTTATTTCGTAAGTATTATCCCCCTCTGGGCTTCCCCTCTTGTGCTTTCTAATGGAAACATAAGAAATAAACTATACTTGCCCATTTGAAAGGACCAAAGACTACTATCCTTTCCATATAGGACACCTGAAGATTTTCATCAGATATTAATGACATCCAGTAACTATCCAACCAAAGTAGCAGAACGTCTGTCTCCCATTACCAAGCTCTGTACTGTTTAGTGTCTCCTGAGGACAGTTAATGGGAAGGGTGACCTGGGGAGGGGGAGGGGTCTTCATCAGGGAGCTAAGATGGCAGAGGTGAGCTGGGAGGAGGTAGCGTCTCAGTATGGTTCTCCAGTGGAAGTATGCTTACACTATTTTCTAGGGTCAAAACATTATGATTTTGAAATTTTCTATCCTTTTGTATTTTCCTTGTTTCTTCTCCCTTATATCATCTTTGTTCCATTTACATTTGGCTATGAGTTTTATAGTTTCTGCTGCAGTGAATTTCATTACATGTACTTAAACCTAATTCCATACAGTTCTACCAGCACTTGGATTTTGAGGAAAGCAATGTGATTTGTAGCATAAACCATGCTTTACTGGGTTTCTGCATCATGTCATTTATAGTAATGATATCCAGTAGAAATAAAATACAAGCCACAAATGCAAGCCACATTGACAATTTAAGATATTATAGTAACTACATTAAAAAAGTAAAAATAAACAGGTAAAATTAATTTTAGTGGTATAATTTACTTAAGCCAATATATTCAAAATATTATCATATAATTAATATAAAAATGTTTAAGAATATATTTATATGTTTTTTACTAAGTGTATGAATTTTGGTGTCTATTTTATATTTATCACCTATCTCAACTTGGACAAGTCACATTTCAAGTGTTCAGTAGTCACATTCATGTGGCTAGTAGCCAATGTATTGGACAGGTTGAGTCTATGGTTGTGGATAGACAATAATATTTTAACAGATACTTTTAAATTATAAAACATTTCTGAATTATTTATCAGCAAGTCAAACTCTGATGCAAATTACTGTCAGTTTTCTTTTCAAAGCTCTTTCTTCATCCAATCAGTTATCTTTTGCTTTTTCAGGAATGGGGAAAGATTGAAGGATTCTAGCATTTACCAACAAGGAAATATCTATGTAGTTTCCCAAAACTTTTGTTTTTGTGGTTCGCTTTTGTGGTTATGGTTAGTACTGAAATCAACCGAAATGTGAGTAAACTATGATCCTAAGTTTACTCCATGCTTTGCTATACATTTAGCTCATGTCTACCTAAGAAGCGAGAAATGACAAGACTGTTGATCTTAGATAGTGGTTTGGATTTCACTATACTTGATTTGAGCCCAATACTATTAATAGGCGTACTTTAAGTCGTTTCCATACATTCTTAATTTTTGGTGGCATCATTCTCTATGTTGATTCTTTGTTTTTATGTAGTTGTGTTCTCATTAAGATAAAGGATACTTTTTTATACTTATAGCTTCTTACCTCAGTTGAGCTGAAGGACTAATGGGCAGCAGCTGTGGCCACGGAAGACAGGGACATCAAGGTGACACACCTCCCAAAGTCCTGGCGTCCTATTCTTGCACTAAAGACTTTGTTTTACTTGGGAACAATATCACAAATATTTGGTCCATCTGGAACTTTAGTTATTAGTAGTTCCATACCTCAACAGAGGGATGATAACTACTCTTGATAATTTTTATCTTTGAACACCAACCATGAGCAAAGCACTGTGGTAGGTGCTGTGAAAGGAATGCCATCTCCCTACCCCCAAGGAGCTTAGTTTGTTGGTGAAGATAAGGACAATACACAGAGTCTTAGTCAAGGTACCAAAGGGCTAACACAGAGGTGTCATCAGGGTACTCAGATGACTCTGAGGTACTGCATGATTCAGTGAACAAACATCTATCAAGGACTGTTACATGTTAGACTTAGCAGATACTAGACACAATTACAGTAAAGACATAGTTTCTCTTCTTGAGGATTCCCAATCTACCATGAGAGTGGGTAAGAAAACCAACTACAATGCCGTGTGAGATATGATAGAATGGAGACATAGACAAAATTACGGAAACACAGAGACTCCACCCTCCAGTCCAGACTGGTATAGATCTTCAGAGATAAAAATGTTTGGGCTAGTTTTTAAAATAGTTTATTGGCAGAAAAGGGGAGAAAGGCATCTTGGAGAGAAACAAGGAGTTAGGAGTGAAAGCAAAGGTGGTTCTGGAGCTGAAGAAAGGTCACACCTAAGTAAGTTGCATTCTTCCAGAATCATCTGATTTTGTCTTAGGCTATTTGATCTAAATTTTCTAACTATGTTGTGTTTTCTGCAGTTTGTGATATTTAAAACAATTATTATAAGTTATGAAGAATGGATAATTAAAATTATTTAAGAAGTGCCACATCAATGACAATTGTAGTTTAGTCACTATAATAGAGAGGTGTTATGTTGTGGTGGTGAATTGCTTGGACTCTGGAAGCCTGATTGCCTTGACTTAAATCCCAGCTCTGCTACTTAAAACTCTGTGATCATTAGTTCCTCTACTCTAAAATGGGGATCATAATACACCGACTTCAAAGGTTGCTATTAGTAATAACATGAGTTAAGATTTGAAATGAGCACAGAATAAAGTCTGGTTGGTGGTAAGTATCCTAAATGTTTGGTAAATTGAATAAATACAGCACAACGTTCCAATGGCTGGCTAACAAACAGGTTTTTGTGTGACTGGCATATGATCAAGGCATTTCTTTCTTTCTTTTGTTTTTGAGAGAATGAATTTGCTTATTGTCCAACTGGCCTGAAATCAGTTAGTGATGCACACTGCCATGAATGCAGAGTGCAGGGCTATCCTTGCAATAGGATTGCACTAGTCTTTTATTTTATTTTAGTACATACTGAAAACACTTTCTCATCCTAGGTATATAGATTATCTACTTTTTAATTGTTCAAATTATTCACTTGCATATGAAATATCTGGAAATGAAAGTCTCTTCTAAGAGAGTATGTAAGGATATGCATTAACATTGGATTATATATGAAAAACACTAAAAAGTAAGTAAAGTCAGAACATTGTCATGTTGCAAAATTAATTTGCATTCAGGAAAAAATTGTTTATTGAGAAAAATTTCAAACAGATATAAAAATAAAAAGAATAGTGTATTGACCCTTTATATATCCATCATTTAGATTTTATCATTATAAATAGTTTGACATATTAATTTATTTTTTCATTCAAGTGTTTTAAAACAAGTGCCTGAAATCATGACTTTTTGATTCCTAAACATTTGATTTAAAATTTAAAAAAGATATTTTCTTATATAATTGCAATGTTATCCCACTTAACAATAATTTTTTTGATATATCCAATCTATATTCAGATTTCCCCAGTCACCCCAAGTGGCTTTCTCAGTTAGTGTGCTGGAATCAGGATACAAAGCCTACACATTTATTTAGTTATCACGACTCTGATGTTTCTTTTAGTCTAGTATGGTCTGTGTTCCTGTATTGGTTTGAAAGAGTTTTCTTGTGTGATGGGGTTGATTTTTGAGACCTTGCGAAGCTTTGTACAACCAAGGTATTATGTGGTTGCCTAATTACCTTAGGTAGAGATACTCTTGTCAACAAAGATAAATTATAATTATGCTCCAACAAGTTTTCACGTCAATTACATGTACTCTAGGCACTGAAGATTGCACTAAATGAGGTATTGAGGGCACTGAAGGAGATGAATGGTATATGATCCCTGGACTCAGAAGCCAGGCAGATACAGATAAACATTTAACTTTAAGAAAGACAGGCAAAAAGTGCTCTGGGAACACAGAGAGGAAGTTGTTAATTATTCTTAGGGAAGATGGTGGGACTGAAAACATCCCCCTGACCTGGAATGCTTAAAATTCTTTTTGAAATAGTTTGTCAGCATAGATGAAGAAAGAGTCTGAGACATTTCAGCTGTAATGTATGTTGTGTTGTGAGCACACGTGTGCACTGTGAGACTGAGCAGTTTGTGTAGGAAATTAGTTTAGAAAGAGACAAAATGACTTGAGATGCTCTTGAATATGTTATGGGAACCTCTGAGGTCTGATTATAAGATAGTCAAGAAAGTTCCTGCTGAATGGTCAGATCATGAGATGCCTAGGTCGAGGGAGGAGTGTGGTTGCCTCTGCAGGACCAGTCGGAATACAGTGCTGCAGACTCCTGCTTAATGACTTTCCTTTACTGTGAGTATGTCAGACAACTGAGAGTGCTGCTACTTTTATAACCCAGCTGGAAAGGTGCCTGGTGATTAGAGACAGGAGATTCTGGGGTCTGCCCTCCATCCCCAACACCCTCTCCCTTAGTGACACACTGTCTGATGTTCCATCCCTTGGTGAGGATAAACTGTGTTGGGCCTCTACAAACAAGTCAAGCCTGGATAGCATTTGAGAAGTTGTTAATATCTCCCCAAAGACTGCATTCTAAAGAAAACACATATGCAAAAACACCCTAGCAATTTCTCCTTAAGGTCTTTGCTTTAGATATGTCTTCCTCCTAATTTGGAAGGAACTTCTGAAGGCAGTGAGATCATGAGGAAGAAAGGAGGAAGCTTTGGGCTAAGGAATTTGTGTTGTGGAGACAGCATGTTCCGAACACCAGAGGGGAACCAAGAGAATGTGGAGAGCTGATTGGGGAGAAAGGCTCTTGAGTGAACTAAAAAAACATCCAGATGTAGCCCCCACTCTTCACTTAGTGGCTATTTTAACTCGAACAAGTTATCAAACTTGCTTGAGATCAGCTTTGTTATCTATAAAATGGGTATAATAGTACCTTCTTATATTATCTGCAATACAGATAAAATAATAAATTATTGTTTTGAGGTTTTCTAGATTTGGTAGTCCCCCTTACAGATAAGAAAGGTGTCTAACTATTGCTGCCATTAGGAAGAAGAAATGTGTGAATTCTTTGGAAGAACAAATAATTATGAGAGTGCTGTGTGAATGGGAGAATGGTCAGCCAAGGTCACTGGCACCCAGAATGGAGAATGATTTGACCATTTTTTTTCTAGAATGATAGGAATGTCGAAGATTTTTTTAAAGGGATGTAGCTTAATCTCCATCTCTATTAATGTAGTAGAAAGAATAAAATTAACCTTATAGACGTTGAGTTAGGCCAAGTTCAGTGGTAGTGTTAATGAGAAGAGCCTCTGCTTCAGAAGAAAATAGGATTGTAATAATGAAAAATTGGCTTATTGAACATAGGTGTGAATTGGATAGATTACTGGCTCTTCTATAAAGAAAAGAAGGTAATCAACTTGTGGTTATATAGCATATTGATTATTACATAGAAGTTATGACTCAAATACTAGCAAGAGAAAGAAAGGAGGAGATTAGGTATTTGACCTTCACTCTACAGGAAGTCAGAAAATTTCAGAAGGTTGTGATAGGAAGATAGATTATAGAACCAGAGGAAAGTTAAAAAGTATAAACACAATAATCACATCTCCTGTGGTGCCTTAAAACTAAGCTGGAAAACCAATTTTGTTTTTGTTAGCACTTTGTTTATCAATCTATGACACATTACAATACATGGCAGCTTATGTTGATGCCAGCTCCCTTTTATGGTCTAGGTATTTCAGAATGGCTCAGGTAAATCAAGCATGTGTTGATGTGCTCAGCTGTGCACTTCTGGAATTTCCAAAAAGGTAAAGGTGGAGGGTAAAGAAGTATTAAATACATGGAGTGATGACATTCACAGTAAAAAAAGGATTGGTTGTAAAATCACATATAGCATTCATTCATTTTGACAAAGTCAAGTGTATAAAAACTAAAGGATGATTTGACAAATTTAATGAATTATGACTACATAATATCTCGACCATAAAATTACCAATTCTATTTTTTAGTAGTATCAATTTTTTAAAATTAAACATCATATTTATTTAGTATCTAGTATGTGATGTGCTGGGTACATATGTGGGCATAATCTTCATTAGCAAATGTCAGAATGAGATCAAGCAAGATAAAAACTGAACGGTAACTAATTACTAAGGCATTAGAGGCAAAGGTAGTTTCAGATGAATAAGAATCACTCAAACCATTTTTGTTGCATCTCTTTTCTGGAAGTGTGGTTGTCACAGATACAGTAAGTCCCTTACATATGAACTTTCAAATTGTGAACTTTCAAAGATGCGAACGTGCATTTGCATGTCCAATCATGTAAGTTAATTCATGTGTCTGGTGTGTATTGTCACGTATGTGCATCCTCTACAAGTGGTTGTGCTTTTGTGTATTTCACTGTACAGTATGGTATGTTTGGTTTTTTAATGAGCTATTTGTGTGAAAAGTATTATGAACCTATTATAGTACAGTAGTATGTAGTTGACTGTGTTAGTTGGGTACCTGGGCTAACTTTGTTAGACTTACAAACAAATTGGACTTACCAGCTCGCTCTTAGGAACAAAACTCATTTGTATGTAAGGGACTTACTATATACTCAGATCTTGCAAGGATTTAGAGTTGTAAGTGTTGAGGTTATCCAGAGAATTAGAGATATAAGTTATGTGCTCCCTGTCATGTCTCTAGGACTTGGGCACTCTTTTAGATCTCATTGATAGATATGTAAAAAGTTGCCCTTGAGACGTGAGCTTAAGACTTTCTCGATAAATAGTCCCCATGTGGGCAGGACTTGATCTATATCATGGTCTCTATTCCATCTCCAGCCCCTCACATTGTATCTGAAACAGAGTGGGAATTTCATAAATAAGTTAAAAAAAAATCTTTATATTTGTTGAAGAAAGGTCTTCTCTGGGTGGAATATTCCTTTGAAATCCTTAAAAATATATAATAAACCTTGAGGTAATTAGTTTTGTCTTAAAAAGACTTAGAAATGAACACTTTCAGAATCATTACATTCCTTCCAATAAACAATGCATTCCATGATCACAGGAACACCCATTCATGTATGACCACAAACACATGCATACCCACAGTTTTTTCTGTCCACTTTTTGGTCCTTTGATCTTTGTTATGTGGTTTAGAAAAAGAAGTTGGGAAAAGTGGCATGAATTGAAAGTTGTACTTTGCACATTTTGAGACTTAAAAGACAGTGTATTATCAAGGAAATAAATCATTCCTTCTGAGACTGCCTGCGTTTATTTTTTGGCAAGTTCTCCTTCTTTTGTAACTCTCCTTTTTCCTTAGAGGATTCTTTATGTTCTATCCATCATCTCGTTTACTGAAATGTACCTCATTTGGTAATGAAAAACTTTTGGCTTAGCTGGGAGCTTTTAATGGAAATATGAGAGAAGACATTTCTGACATATATAATACCTTCAATATGTTTCCATATATTGAACGATCTCTGATGCGTTACTCAAGATTCATAACGACAGATGGGCTGAGGAGAAGGTGGCTCCTCAAGTGGGGATTTCTTTAGAAACCAGCACTCCTTCCAAGGTGCTCTGAGCTATTCTTAGCTATTGGGGTTCAGCACATTCACCCCCAACAGAAGTAGATTTCTGCCAAAAGGCTGCCTGTGGGAGCTCTGTTGCCTAGCATTTTGCTCCAAAGAGTCAAGCCAGGCAGTATAGTCTAAGACTTGGAGAAACCTATATCTCAGATGGTGAAGTCCCTGTTTACAGCTGTGTGGGCATGGTCAAGTTACTTGACTTCTTCAAACCTGTGCTTCTTCAGTCATGTGATGGGAGTAAGAAGAAGTTTCTGTTCTCTTCCAAATTCTAAAATAAGTTATGAGCCAATTTTAGATACTGGCGAGGATTATGAATGTGTTGGTGCTCTCTGCAATGATCTTTTTATTTATTTTTTTAGAGATGGGGATCTCACTATGCCACCCCAACTGGTCTTGAACTCCTGGGCTCAAGCAGTCTTCCCACCTCAGTCTCCCATAGTGCTGGGATTATAGACATGAGCCACTGCACCTGGACTTTAAAAAAAAATCTAGATTGGAAGTAATTAAGAGGCATGTTTCTTTATCTTTCTTGCTTTCCTCAAATTTAACTTAACCATTTGACAACACACCATTTTCTCAAATGCAAATCACACATTTCACTAGAATGCAAGATTGTATTTTGGGGTGAGAGGGATAAGTAGTACATGATTTGGCTATATATTATAGGGCTAAGAAAACTTAAAAACCATGTAAGTGGAAATACAGGCATGTTTTCAATAACTGAACACTAATTATCAATGTTTCATTGTGTAGTCACTCCAGGAGTATCTTTGTTCTCCTTTTGTTAAACTTTTCTTTTTACTACCCTTCTGACCCATGATATCCTGAATCTATGGATTATTTTGTATGCTGTCTTTCTTAGCTACATTCCATAAGCTTGAGCTATTTATCAGAAAAAAAATCATGTTTTTGACTCACACACAAACTAGTTGCTTGTCTTCACCATAGCCATATATTATGCTGACAGAGCCTTGGGTTTTTTCCAGCATAGTTTTCCCATCTGGGGCATGTGGTTGCTATTGTAGCAAGACAGATAAAATATCTACGTAAAGATGTACTCAGGCCAAGCCCAGAACATATTTCCAGATTTATGGCTTGTTAGAGTAGGAGACAGATGAGAGTTCTTTGGAACCAATGCCTTAATTTTGCAGATGACGTAAAAGAGGCTTAGAGAGGTAAAGTGACTGGGCATTACAGAGCTCATGATTCATCAAGGATCATAATTACCCTTGAAAGGGATTACAACAACAACAACTCCTAGAATGTGTTCCTGGCTCGATTTAGAGTTCTTTACTGGAACAAACTGGGACACTTGGAAGTATAGAAAATTAAACGTATGATCTTGTTTCTCTGAACTAATAAGATTATTCATCGAACTGGGAAAACATCTTATTGCAGATTACAAATCAGAAGACATCTATTCAGAACAAGAAAATTTACTGGATGTTCAAATTGCTTTTGAAAGTGTAGAGTAGAATGATTATTTAAAAAGCATTCCTCAAAACAATAAAAGCCATCTACGACAAACCTATAGCCAACATTTTGCTTAATGAGCAGAAGTTGGAAGAACTCCCCCTAAGAAATGGAGCAAGACAAGGATACCGAATCTCACCCGTCCTATTCAACATAGTATTGGAAGTCCTACCAGAGCAATTATGCAAGAGAAGGAAATCAGGGGTATTCAAATAGGAAAATAGGAAATTAAGTTATCCTTCTTTGTGGACAATATGATTCTCTACCTGGAGAACTCTAGAGAGTCTGTCAAAAAACTCCTGGCACTGATAAACAATTTGGTAATGTATGGTTACAAAATCAACACATAAAAGACAATTGCATTTCTACATACCAACAACAAGTAAGCTGAGAATCAAATAAAAAACACAATCTCATTCACAGTAGTCACCAAAAAAAAAAAAAAGAAATACCTCGGCATCCACATAACAAGAGAAGTAATGAGACCTTTACAATGAGAACTACAAAATGCTGCCCAGAGAAATTGAGGACGATACAAATGGAAAAACATCCTATGCTCATGGATTAGAAGAATCAATATTGCAAGATGTCCATTCTACTCAAGGCAATCTACAGATGCAACGCAATACCCATCAAATTGCCGACATCATTTTTCACAGACCTAGAAATGACAATACAGAAATTCATGTGAAAGCAAAAAAGAGCATGAATAGCCAAAGCAATCTTCAACAAAAGGAACAAAACTGATGATATCATACTTCCAGACTTTAGACTGTATTACAAGGCTATAGTAACCAAGATAGCATGGTATTGGTATAGGGTTAGGCACATAGACCAATGGAACAGGACAGAGATTCCAGAAATAAAACCATGATCCCTTAACCAACTCATCTTTGACAAAGCCATTAATAACAAACACTGGGGAAAGGAAACCGTATTTAGCAAATGGTGCTGGGAAAACTGGCTAGCCATCATTCAGAAGAATGAAACTGGACCCTTACCTATCACCATATACAAATATCAACTCAAAATGGATCAAGGACTTAAATGTAAAACCTCAAACTATAATAACCCTAGAAGAAAATATAGGAAACACCTATATGCATTTGAAGTAGGCAATGAATTCATGACCAAGTCCACAAAAGCAAGTACAATAAAAGCTAAGATAGATAGATGGGACCTCATCAAACTGAAAAGCTTTTGCACAGCAAATGAAACCATCAAGAGAGCAAACAGACAACCCATGGAATGGGAAACATTTTTTTGCAGGCTATGCATCTGACATCCAGGATCTACAGGGAACTGAAATGAACTGAAAGGGAAAAACAAACAACCCTCCCCCTTAAAAAGTGGGTAAAGGACAAGAACAGACATTTCTCAAAGGATGACATATAAGCATCCAACAAACACATGAAAAAATGATTAGCCTTAATACTTTAATTATCAGAGAAATGCAAATCGAAAACAATGATGAGATACCATCTAACACCAATAAGGATGGCTATCATTAATAAGTCAAAAAACAATAGGTGCTGGAGAGGTTGCAGAAAAAAGGAAACACTTCTACACTGTTGGTGGGAGTTTAAGCTAGATCAATCTCTATGGAAAACAGTGTGGTGATTCCTCAGATAACTAGAGTGGGATCATCACACACTGGATACTGCTAGAAGAGGGAGAAAAAGAGGAAAGGAGGGGAGTCATGCGGCAACACAATGGGTACATGGTCCACTACCAAGGGGAGAGAGGGCCAGCTGGAAGCTCAGACTTCACTTGCATGCAGCCTACTTATGTAGCAAATACTCAGTTGTACCCTATAACTCTAAAGAACTGTCATTTTTTTGCATCTTTGGCATGCCTACCTTGCCAACTGCTCCCAACCAGCCACTAAATCTTTCCTGCCTCTGTCCTAATTCTAGCCTGAACATCCATTGCAAACATATCCTCATTAGTTTTTTTTTTTTTTTTTCCAGGTGGCTTTATTTTTTTGGCCTAATCTCAGCCCCTCTTTAAATACTTGGCTTGGAAGCATTAAACTCCTCTCTTACTGTGGTTCTTAGATTTGGTGATTGGCTATTGAGCTGTTCAATAGATGAGGAAACAAGGGCTAAATCAAACGAGCGGCAAGTCTGAAACTGCAAATGAAAGCTTTTGCGTTGATTCAGGGATCATGCCATTCATCACAGAATCGCAGTGATGAGATGTGACCACAAATGGAGGTGCCTTTATGCCAGGAAACAGTGGTTGTGTTCTGTCCAGATCACCTCCTTTAGGAAATCCTGTTCTCCATCAATACCATTGAGATGCACGGGACTTTCATCAAGGAAACATTACTATATGTTCAGAATGTGCCATTTTGGGATCCTTGACTACTCAATATTTCTAAGCCATTGTCTAAGTCCTTTTCTCCATTGACTTTCTGGCACATACCTGTGGTGGATGCCCTTTCTCCTCTGAGAGAATACACTATTTGCTTTCTATGACCTGGATTTTCCTTCTGGCTGTATCTTCATTTCTTCTCTTCAGGTTGATTACCAAGTTCCTTCTTTTGCTTCTAGAAACTTTTTCCACTGCATCTCTTATTCAGGCAATTCTTCATTCCTTTTGGTGGATTCAGGAGTGTGTATAAAATGTCCCTTAATCAAACAAACTATAGGTACTCTTTAGAAGGGTGTTTGTGTGTGTGTATGCATACGTGTGTACATGCATGCCCACATTTTAACACAGCTTTAGAACAGTGTGTCAGTTTCTGATTCATGAGAAGTGGGCATGGGAAACTCAGCATGAGGTAGTGGACAGAGCCCTGAGCAAGGGTCAGGTGACCTGAATTCTAGGTTTGACTCTGCAAATAATCATTGCTATGTGACAAGAGGCAAGTCACAGCTTCTATGTAATCTTAACTGTAACACTACTGAGTTGAATCAATGGACTACCAGAGTCTTTTACAGATGATGTTTATATGAGATAGATCAATTTAGCATAGATTTAGGGTAACATGTACGGGAATTTATTGTAAGACTATATTAGATCAGATCTCTTATCTATCAACTGCAGTGATTTTGGGTACCTGTAGATTGACTCAATTTGAAGGAATTGTATGTGTTCCTAGCTAGTGAGTAAAAGGAGAGAGATAATCCTCAGAGGAAATACATTATTAACTATTATTTAAGATATGCTGCTTCCATCTGTCTGATATTGTCAACATGACTTCCTGAGAAAATACTTTTTCTGTAACATTTGACTGGCATGGGCTATCTTTTTGTATAAGATATTTTACTCTTCTCACATCAACCAATTAGCTGTCATATTTTATCCTTCCAGGAGTATCCAAATATAAGCCTGGCTGACAGCCAGTTTGCTTAGTCCTAGAGGATAATAGCTTATTGTCTATAAACAGCTTTGTTTTAAAGTCTTACTATTCAGTTCTGGCACCACTTGTGATGTGAAAGATATTTATAAGGCTGTGAAGAAATGTTACATGTTGGGTATTAGCTTCACCGAGTAGCCCAAGTAATTTTATTTTTGCATTCATCAGCTTTTGGTTGCTATAGATGACCAAAACATTGAATGGTCTTTCACGAATTTCTGAAAATGTCTGAAGGTTTTGATATCTGACTTGCTGAGTAGTTTTGAATGACCCAGTGCAATCTTGGGTACATTTTGAAAATGATTAAAAAAAATAAGAACATGTATTTAGTCAAATTTGGTCCTTTAAATGGTACAGATTAGAAGGCAACAGTATTTTGGTCTATGTAGGTTTGTCTCCTGCAAAAAGTGACCTCTATATTTAAGAAGAAAAGCTGCTTTCCACAACTTCAGTGCAGTAATCATATTAATGCTTTATGAACAATGAAGGAATAATATAAGGGATTACATTTCTTTTGAACTGTACAAAGTTGTAAAGAGCTTAGAAAAAAAGGACTTGGTTTAAGATAATGTTTGTTGAACTGATTTATTGAACCCTTCTAAATGCTCTTGAATGAAAAAAATTTAAATCTAAACTAATTTTTTTAACGTCTCTAAGCTTTCTAGAAGATGGACTTGAAACTCAAATGAGCACAGGTTTAAGCATCATTTCTAGCACTTGTTAGTTCCAGTTGAGGATGTGAATGCTACATCTTCAGTGCAAGAAGGAATAGGAATCAGCTTAGCATCACAGCATGTTAGGGGAAAAAGGAACAACCATCTGACTGGTCTTCTATGTTTTGAATCCACTTTTACTTTTTTCATGACTCATTGAATATTTACTGAATTTTGTCTTATGTGCTGACACTGGGCTACATGTTGCAGTTAACAATGGTAAAGAAGAGACACATTCCCTGCCTTGGAGAGTTTACAGTCCAGCAGCAGGGTCTGGACAAGGAAACTGAATATTGCAAGTCAGTATTGCAAGCCTTGAATATTGCATGGAACTCAGCCAAGAAGAGCAGACTTCCTGAGAGACTTCCTGGGAGAAGGACTGAGCCCTTGATGATAGATATGTGATTCCAGGTGAAAGGAAGCAGGGAAAGAAGATTGTTTAAGACATAGAGAACAGGATGTGTGAAGGTCTTTAGATGGCAGGGAACAAATGTGTTTCGAGCAGAGAGTGAAAAGGGCGAGAGGTCTGACCTCTGAGTTCTCCATCATCATAGAACAAAAGCATTCACTAAGGGCCAATTGTGTATGGCTCTGTGTGAGTAATCACAGAATGATTGCTCAGCAATCATTCCCTACTTGATAAAATGTCTTCATTTAAAAAATAATTGCACACATGTTATCTCACTTTATTCTCACATTAAACCCGTGAAGTAGGTAATATTTTTTCTGATTTTATAGATGACAGCCAGAGGCATGATGACTTCCTCAAGATTACTTATTGAGTAACTACTCGAGCTAAGTTTGGAGGAGTGTCCTTCCTCTTCCTCCTCTACCACCTCCTCTCCATCATCTTCTCCGTCTTCACCTTCCTAATAATGGCCATCATTTGTTGAGCCCTTACATTGGGTAAGATCCTACCAGGCGCTGTACAAATATGGTGTCATTTAATCCTTATAACAATTGGAATCATCTGTAAAGGTAGGTGCCCATATCTTTTCCACCCAAGCCTGTCTCCCTTTTTGTGCAGAACGAAACTCGACCCTCTTCTGCTTTCTGTCAGTTGGAAAAGATTGCTTTGTGGGGAGGCAGGACATCGTTTAATAACAGTTTCTTTTATATGAAGCCTACTGACATATTTTATCTTCCAGATACTGTGAACTGTGTAACTGATCTGGTTTTTCTCTTTGATTGACTGACAGCCAGTTTAGAGCTAAATTTGTCCCAATTCCATACCCACTACACAGGTCTAGGTCTTTATAGTATGCATTTCTGTATTAGCTCCATTCCTGTCCCCATTTTGCTGTGTTATCTGCATTTTTCTTTCTTTTTCTCTCCAACATATAGCTTATCTTATCATTTCTGGAATAAAGCAAGATATAAATCATTAAAATGTTATTAAATTGCCTGAGCATAGCATGGAATTTGAGAGTTTTGCTTTGTTGTTTTGTTGCTAAACAGTGAATTTTCATGTTAAACTAAATACATTCACTCACTCTTTCCTAAGACCTCTGCTTTTGTTTGTTAAGTTTGCAGTCCAGGCTTTGAAATACTCAGGGAGCATAGGACATGCTTGGGTTATGGGCCTCTCAGATTTTTGCCAACGATCTTGGTCTAATCAGCCTTGTGTTTCTTTCTTCTTGAGCTCATTCTTCAGCACTCTGCAGGTTTGCCTGGTCTTCATAATTTATATCAGCTTTTTAAAGAAACACAGAAACTTAATAAAGAAGTCAAAGCTGTGGAATACTTTTTCCTGAAAGATGCACATGCAATTTGTTGTAATTTAGAGTGAAGTGATAGGATTAAATTTAGTAAATCACCCCACAGGTGAAACAAAATTATGTTCTATCTTTTAGAACATAAAGAATTCTGTATATTTCTTGGAGATATTTATTTAAATCTGTCAAATAACAATACTGGGCTTAGGGCAGAGGGAGTTTAGTATCAAGAACCTGGGTTCTGGAGTCACATCCAACGCTGCCACTAACTTTGTGACATCAAGCCAATGACTTCACTGTGCTGTTTTCTTATCTTTATTGGTTAAAAGAGAACACTAGCTCCTCCTTAAACTTGTGAGAATTCATGCAATAACATGGAATTGCTTGGCAGAATGCTCATTGATCAATATATGTGAGTTATTATCATGGGCCTAACTTCTGTTTATCCTGTTTGTTGGCTTAGGTGCTACATCTTCTGGAAAGATTATTAGTAGATAATAATAATTATTATGATAATAACCACTATAGGGTGAGCATATGTAGACAGATCTGGTGTCTTTGTTATTTTTTTCCCTATAATCTCACCATTTATCAGAGCTCACGTCTCTCTATTCTCTTGCTTCCCCTTCCCTACTTCCTTTTTCTCTAAGCACTTTTCACTATCAGATTTACTATATTATATTTACCTTCTTTGTTTACTGTTTGTCCCTCTCCTGCTAGAATATATAGCACAAGAGAGTAGGGTGTGTGTGTGTGCTTTGTTCACACTAATGCTAATAAACCCTAGCATCTGTAACATTGCCTGGCATGCAGTAGTCACGTAAATCTATATTAAATTAATGAATGGTCTTCAAGCATCAACAAAATTTCATTAATATGAGTTTTGACGATACTTGAAAAAGAAAGGGTACTTGTTTGGCTGAGGGTGCAAGTTATTCCCCATGGAAATGGGTGCTTGAAAGGCCAAGGGAAGATGAGGGTTGCGTGAACTCTTTAAAGTGGTTGATTGCTTAGAATTCTGTAATAAATTAGTACTAGTCTTTTTGCCACCCATGAATGGACGGCTTATCGTGAACTAGGGAGGGAAAGACCGAATAGGAACCCTCCAACATGCCTCCGGAATATTAACCTTTATTTCTGTTTATAGATAAGGGTATTTTGACAGGACCGGGAAACATAAATATCTTAGTTGGAATTCACAGATGTCAAGTATTTTTCTTGTGCAGTCTCTGATCTACTGACCCATCTGGGGTCATGGAAGTTGATTGTTTTTTATCCAAATACCATATTAGTTAAAAAAAAAAAAGAGGCTAACTCTTGATGGACAGAAGAATTCTAAGATAAATTTGGCTCAGCAAAATGTTCACATAGCATACACTACATGTGAGGATTCTGCAAGGTTCATCAGGGGACACAAACATAAGACCCTGAGTTTGTCCTTTAGGAAACAACAATCAAGATAAGGGCAGGGATAAAACAAACGCCAAATCTCAGGGACAAAAACAGGCAGGAAACTTGTTTTCTTATCTCTATTGTTTATAGATATTTTTAATTATTCTGATTACATTAATGAAAAACTTTCAGAAATGTCTTTCTCTTTATAAAAAATGTCTTATGTGAAGGTCATTCCCTATCACAGGTAAATATAAATATTTTTACATTCTTTGGGCTTATGAATGTCTATTTGAAAGGGAAGTGCTATTTATAAATAATTCATCTATGACAGATTATGTGCAAGACAGATTCTTATCCATTATTATATTTATTCCCTTCTACTTCATTGTGACTCAGGTATAATTATGCCTGCTTCCTAGGCAAAGAAGTTAAAGCATAGAGGTTAAGTAATTTGCCCAAAGTCAAATAGTTAACAAATTTCGTTAGTAAATGACAATTAGATTCCAAAAACATTTTTTGTGATTCAAATCTCATGTTTTCCTTTTTGTGACTCAAATCTCATGTTTTCTCTCCCTCTTTTCTTATTCACATCATAATTCATTAGATGTAGAAATAAGAGTAATACTATGATATCAATTTTGAAGTGAGAATTTCACCATGTATTAGTATATAATACACAGAAAACGGGGTATAACCTATAGTAAATCTTACTGGTATATGAGATTTTTGAGCATAGGGTTTTATTAGAATTATTCATGTAGGAGCTGGATCACTAAGAAGTTTCTCCAATGTAAAATATAGGTTGGTTATGAAATAGCAAGAGACATATAGTAACAGCAAGAAATGTCATCCCATGGCTGTTAGGACCCGCTAGATTCCAAAAGGCAGCAATTGCTACAGAAATGAACACCATGAGTTCTGCACATTATCATCGTTGGGCATTGTTGGATTTGTTGCTGTTTGTGCTCAGAGCAGTACTGAAGATAAATATATTCCTTTGGTCAACATATGGTTCCTACTGTAGCCTGAAAGAGATGTGTGTTGTACAACCAAATCTTGTTCAGTTGAAGTAATTTGTGAGTAGATCAGTCTAAATGGATAAAAAATTTGAACTAAAGAAGACATCCAAAATAAATATACTTTTGTTATTTACATGAAAGCCTCACCAGAGGCCTAAAAGCTGCAGGGCTCAAGAAAGCCTCTTGTCCTTGGGTAGCATGTGACTAAAGTATCCTTTCACAGAGAAGCCACAAAGATCAAGGGAAATCAGGTGGTCTTCTTCAAGCTCTCACATTTGAAAAATGGCCCAGGAAATGCTGGAATCTGGTCTTCCTAGAACAAAGCTCGCTGCTCCCCTCCGTGCTACACTGAGAATTTATCAACTATTGCCATTTAGAAGTTTCATGTCACTTTTCATGAACATGTTTTAAAAATAATATTACTGGCTGGACTCGGTGGCTCAGCCTGTAATCCCAGCATTTTGGGAGACTGAGGCGAGTGGATTGCCTGAGCCCGCGGGTTCGAGACCAGCCTGGGCAACTTGGCGAGACCTTGTCTTTACAATAAATAAAAAATTATCTGGGTGTGGTAGTGTGCGCCTGTAGTTCTGGCTACTTGGAAGGCTGAGGCGGAAGGATCGCAGGAGCCCAGCAGGTCGACGCTGGGGTGGCCGTGAGTGTGTCCAACTCAAAATAATAATAATAATAATAATAAATTTATTTGTAAGTAGATGCTGGTAAAGTGCTAAAATCATTTTTTCTCTTCCTGCTGGTACTGACTTTTTAAAGAGGACTGGCAGTACAAAAGTAAGTTTAATTGTCTGGTTTGAATTAGCCTGAATTCTGCAATAGTGTGACACAAATTAATGAGATTTTATTTTGGTTCTTTTAAAAAGAGGTTAGTATCACCATGAAGGAGATATTCTATTGGATACTATTCTAAATTTAAGGAAGCTTTCAAATAATGCTTTGACAATCAATTTCGCATGTTCTTTAAAAATTATTCTTGTCTCCTTATTACTCACATACTCCATTACCTTCTAAAGAACACTTCACTAGTATTTTCTTGTGGAATTTTGGATTCATTTACAGCAAACATCTTTTTACTTTTATTTGTTTAAAAAGCTATTCTGTTTGGGAAACTGCTTGCACCATTCCATATGAAATCAAGAAAAAAGAATGAGTACTCATAAATATAACTTTGTAACAAGAGTTGATCAGTAGGTATGGACTTTCCTAATTGTGTGAACTTTTTGAAACTATGCTTAGCTAAAGAAAGACTCACACTGAGCCTCAGGTCAAAGCTAAGAAATTAGCTTTCTCTTAACTTCACTCTGTGAAGGGTATTACAATTAGAGCAATATTTATTTCTTGGGCATTAATTACTTAGACATCATTTTGCAAAAGGCTGTATGCTTACCTGGATCATTTCTCGAAGACTGTTCCAGACCTAGATTTTTTGCTCCTTGGTTTCCAGGAGTCCAACATTTCATCTGGCAAAGTTGATTTCACTTTGAACTATCTATTGTAGGGATGTTATTTTGGGGGCTTGGACCAAGGCAGACCCTGTGCCAAAGAAAACACACTAAACCGCAGTCTTTTTAAATGTAGAATGTGCCTAAAACTTCCATGTATTTCTACCTGAGTGGAAAGCCAAATTGTGGCTCAACAAAATCTGATGCGCTCTCCCTGGACCTTTCTAGGGAAGATATCAATATACAGTCTGGCTTCTGTGAACACACATTTCCCCTGATATGAAGTGCAGTGAAGGGAAGCAGTCCCCTGGAGGTGATCATTTTCTCCGTCTGTGTTTTCTTTGGCATGGGTATGGAACATGAAGGTCCCCAGGCCCTCGGAAGATGGCCCCTGTGCACGTACTGTTTGGCTCCCAGGCTTGCATTTATGGAAAAAAGTTCCTAAAGAAACAAATTGAAATGGAGCAAAATCAAGTACTCACTTGTGGGTTTCTGTGAAAGTTGCTCTTTAAATTTTTTTTTATTTTCCCCTTTACTAGCTTGTGAAAATGTCTCAGGGCTGCCCCACCTGGAAAGACTTGCGCATGAAGTCTAAACAATTTTATAATTCATATCCTTTCCTGTTCTCTTGGGACTTCAACACACAGGTGACCTTATTCACATTCTCTAGCATTCATTTCCCTGTTTTCTGTCTACATCTGGATTGTCTTAGGGAATTCCTGTGCTCCTTCTCTCCAGTCCTGCAGCCTGTGTCTGTTATGTTAGATGCCTGTGCTCAGAGTGGAAGAAAACTGCACTGTTTCATACGGAAAGTGTCTTTCTGTACATCCACTAGCCTCTTGCCCCATATTTCTAATTCTTGGACTGAGAGCTGGAAGAAGTGGCAGGGAGTTGAAGGATTCAATGGCAAAGACCTGGAACCAAGGACCAAATACCATCCTCTCTGCTCTCTTCTCCAGGAGTTTTTCTGAACTTGATGATTTTTCACAACCATTGGCCTAAATGTGGGGACAGATTCTTCCACTGTTAAAAGTTTTCTTCCCCTTCTCCTCTTCCTCCTCTCCTCCTCCTTTCTACCTTCTTCCTTCTTCCTCCTCCTTCTCCTTTTTTCTCTTCCTGTTTCTCTTCTCCCTCTCCTCTCCCGCCTCCTCCTCCTCCTCCTCTTCCTCCTTCTTCTCCTCCTTCTTCTTCATGGGGTCTCACTTTGTCACCCAGGCTGGGTTCAATAGTATGGTCACAGCTCACCACAACCTGAGACCTCTTGGACTCAGGCGATCCTCCCACCTCAACCTCCCAAGTAGCTGGAACTACAGGCATGCACCTCCACGCCTAGCTAATTTTTTTTTTTTGTTGATGTTTTGTGGATACAAGGTCTTGCTATGTTACCCAGGCTGATCTCAAACTCCTGGCCTCAAGCGATCTTCCCGCCTTAGCTTCCCAAAGTGCTAGTATTACAAGTGTGAACCACTGTACACAGCCTAAAACTGTTCTTCTAAAGAAAGTTAGTTTCCTTTAAAGACAATACTATTTTCTTCAGATCAAAAGAAGTACTTAACTATACTTAAACTTCCTAACTTATAAAAAGGAAACCTGTTATGAACATTTTTAAAGCATTTAGAGATACTTTAGGGAATAATTTATGTCCTGGGAGAACCTAGATAATTAAATGATTCAATGAGAACTGTTCCCCTTTGCCTCTTTGTCTCCTAATTAGAAAAGAGACAAACATCAAACCCCACTCTGCTGTTGTCCCTAACAAGTCCCTTATTAAGTCTGACGGTGTAAATCAGTCCCCATGCCATTCAAGGCTAGACTTCAGGGGCAGAAGGAAAGAGGATAATGCAGTCAGTACACTGACGTTCTTTCTGCCTCCAGGTTCCTGCTATATTCTGGGGAGAGTATGATATAGTAAAGTAATGAATTTCTTTCATTCACTCGTACAAACTGTCTAGGTGCCCACCATATGCAGCATGCTGAGCTAAGTCTTCAGGTTCAAGAGGTAATAGTTAAGCTGTTCGAGATAGGTGTACATAAGTAAAAAGATTGGTGTGCATATTGTAATAGATATTGATGAAGGACATTTAAGACAAGAGTACTTAGCATTTCCAATGACTGATCCCACTAAGGGATTAGGATAGAGATGGAAAGTCTGCACTTTTCCAAACATTCCTTTACTGCATCTATTAACTGTCATAAAAAGTCCAACCTTTCCGACTTCTCTGTGCTGGAAAAGAGCACCTGCTGCTGGTGAGGACCTCAGTACAGAACTCTGACCTACATGGATTCTGGTTCCCTAAATGGAACCCATAAGACATTTTACAGTGCAGAACTCAATATGGTGGATGAATGACTGAATGAGTAGCATAGGTCCTTTTCCTGGCTTTGTTACTAACTCATTGTTTGAACTCCTTGAGTTTCTTTTCAATAATTATAAAAATAGGCACTCTGTTTTATTTCAAGGGTGCTGGCGTGAAGGATCAAGTGAGAAAATGAAGTAAATATTTGAAATATCTAAAGCACAGTACTTGAAAAAACTGTGCAAATGTAAGGAAAGCTATTAATCATTGTCCTTTCAGGCAAGACTTGACAGTTATGGAAGGCAGGTGGGTGGGAAGAAGAGAAGGAAAGAAGGGAGGGAGAAAGAAAGAAGGGGGGGGAAGAGTGAGGAAGGAAGGAAAAAGAAGGGAAGGAAGGAAGAAAAAAGGAAAAGATGAAAAGACAATAAAGAATGAGGAAGTGAAAGGAAAGAGAAGGGGAGGAAAGGAAACAAAAGGGACTAAAAGAATAAAATAAGACACACAATGTTGAATCCAGCCTGTGTTCTCTGTGTAGTGCAGGGGTGCATAGGTGATACTGGGAGTAATAGATTATCTGATCAAGAAAAATCTTGCTAGCCTCTAAGACCTACTAGGTTTGATTAGATTCACTATTCAATGACTGGAACTGACCTTTGATGGTTCTGCTAAATTTGTAGCAGCTGAGAAGAACTTTTTGTTCACATAAATGACATGAAACCAGTCTCTCCTTGCTTTTTTTCTTTTTTCTTTTTTGAGTTGGAGTCTCACTCTATCGCTCAGGTTGGAGTGCTGTGACACACTCAAGGCCACCCCAATGTTGACCTGCTAGGCCCAGGTGATCCTTCCACCTCAGCTTTCCAAATAGTCGGAACAACAGATGCGTGCTACCACACATGGCTAATTTTTTAATTTTTGTAGAAATGAGCTCTCGCCAAGTTGCCCAGGCTGTTCTTGAACCTGTGAGTTCAGGCAATCCTCTCACCTCCCTTGCTTTTAAGATTATTGTCCATGCCTCCTTCATGACTTTAGATGTGGTAATTTATTGTTTATAGAACACTGCTAGCCAGAATACAAAGAATATCAAGTGCTGCATGAAGGACTAAGCCAATTGTTTTAACCACAAATATAAATACTGCATTACAAATATTCATACATGTATAAAGCAAAGGAAAACATTAAAAATGTTAAAGAAGATCATTGCAGTGATTGAGCACATGCTGTGTGCTGAGAACTGGACTAGGTCTTTGGTTTGGTATATGGGCAAGGACAACAAAGAGAAGAACTTCAAAGGTATGGAGAAAGAGTTCTTGTTCTTGGTGCACTCTGATGGTCAGAAGGTTTACACGGTACCCAAAGCAGAAAAGAGGCAAACCATGCCATGTCATGTGGTATAGTGGGAAGAAGGTCTGGGAGACAGCAGAACTGAGTTCTAGCTCTGACTCACCATACGGAGATGCAGCCTTCCCAAGTCATGTCAACTTGGCAATATGTTGACAGGCCCCTGTGCAAAATGAAGAGATTGGAACAGTTCTGAGGTTTCTGACAAGTTGGACATTTTAGAAAATAAGTACGAACTCATTAATACATGGAGAATATTGAGTTGTAATAAGAGTCATTATAGCCGGGCTCAGTGGCTCAGCCTGTAATCCCGCGCCTTTGGGAGGCTGAGGTGAGTGGATTGCCTGAGCCCGCGGGTTTGAGACCTGCCTGGGCAGCGAGACCTCATCTCTACAATAAATCAAAAAATCAGCCGGGCTTGGTAGCACATGCCTGTAATTCTGGCTACTCGGAAGGCTGAGGCGGAAGGATCGCCGGAGCCCAGCAGGTCGAGGTTGCGATGGCGGGAGTGGCCACTGCACTCCAGTCTGGGCGACAGAGTGAGACTCCAACCCCCCCAAAAGTGTCATTATAATAGATAATGAAATTTATTGATTACCATGTGCTAAAATTCTTACACATTATCTGATTTCATCCTCAATGCAAGTTTATACTATGAGTATTTTTCACCCATTTTTTTTTGTAGATTAAAAAAATATAGTTTATTTAATAGTAAATTAGAGAGAGAAAGAGAAGGGAGAGAGAAGATTCACCTCCCCAAGGTGGGGGAGGGGGCCAAAGTCAGAAAACATGATGACAGCCATAGCTCAAAGAGCACATGGCCACACCAGATTCTAGCAAGGCAATGGCTCCATTCATGTTTTAAATAAAGAGACTGAAGTTCAAAAAGGCCCAGGAACCTGCTCTTAACCACTGCACTAAAAAATAATACAATAATAATAATAACAATAATAATGGCATTTATAGCTAGTCATGTGCCTGGCACTGTTCCAGGCATTTTACTTATATTAACTCATCCAATTTTCACAACAAGCTAACAAGGTAGATACGCTACTGTCATGATCTCCAGTATACAGATAAGGAAACTAAATCACAGCAATTGTAAATTATTGGCCCAATAAGAGGTAGATCTCAGACTATAACCCAGGCAGCTTGACTCCAGATGTCAAGCTCTTAACCATTAAGCTGTCCTGTCCTTTATTCTATTCATAACTGTATAAGAGGTGTGGTTTTAATAATATAGTGGAATACATTACACTCCTATGTGTGAATGCATTGAGTGAGGCTATCATAAAGGAAAGTGCTCTCCAGAAAAATAAGTCTTGAATGTAGCTTGGAAATAGAGGAAGGGTATGATTTTATAGAGAGGATACAGGAGAGAAAATTTTAGTAGAGGTTAGCTAGCCCCACAGCAGGACTCAATCGTGGTATAGTGAGCACAAGAAGTCCAGAGGCTGTTGGAGATGAAATCAGGCATCATGGTGGCAGAGGGCATCCATCGTCAGGCCATGGTCAGGATGGAGCATGACAGATGGTGATAGAGCATCGATCATGATCACAGCTATTCTGATAGATTTAGGAAGAAAGAAAGGGTTCAGAATGAAAGGGTGGGAGGCATCTAAGTAGTTAGCAGCAGATGTAAACATCCATGTGAGAAGGAAATACAAGACCCTAAAGGAAAGACTCAATGGGAGAAAATTACTCATCTTGGGAAAGAGGTCTGAGGGAAGAAAATAATTTTCAGAGGTTATTTAAAAAAAAAATTAGGATTGTAAGATGCTGGAATGTGTTTTTACAAAAAATCATGCATTGTGTGTGTGTGTGTGTGTAGAGATCCTTAAAAGATTATGTTAATCTATTTTGGTTTAGGTTAATCTTGTTTCAAGGAAAGGTGGATTGGCAGTCAGAGATGATAAATACATAGTCTGTCTGTCATTAGGCCTCCCTGACATGCCTTTGGTAGAGAGTATTTGTTGATGGCCACAGCCCCTTTTTCTTCTGAAGCCAGGTCTGGCCTCAGATATTTAAGACAATATTTTAGGAAATTATGTGAAATTTTAGATTATTAAAGTTGGCATACAAATTAAAAAGTGTTTGTCCTCCACATTTGGGCAGATTTTGCCATGTCCCTTAAGGAATACACAATTTTTCCTCCTAAATATCACCCCTGCACTGCTTCTACTATTGCCTTGCCTTCTCATTTGCTTTTGTCTGGATGACTGATACATTTCCCCTAACAAGCTCCTTGCCTCCAGCCTTGATCTCCTCTCATCCATTCTTTACCCTCTTGGAATTATCTTTATAAGATGTCTCCCTGAGCATGCCATTGCCCTGCTTGAGGTCCTGAAATGAGCTCACTTCCTTTCCAAAAACAAGTCTCAACACTTTAGTGGGAACAATATGGCCCCTTCTCAGTATCCTTTTTCATCTCATTTGGAATTCTTAAAACTCACTATGCTGTTTTGTTTCAATATCTTCCATATTCTCTTTCTGCTCCCTCAACTTCTTCCCTTTCTTTCTTTTTTTTTTCCTGCCTAACAAACTTTCTACTTGTATTTGTCAGCTTGAGCTGCCGTAACAAACACCTAGACTGGGCAGTTTAAACAACGAAAATTTATTTCTCACAGTTCTGTAGGCTCGAAGTCCAAGATCAAGAACTGGCAGGATTGGTTTCTGGTGAGGTCTCTCTTTCTGGCTTGTAGAAGGTCTCCATATTGCCATGTCCTCATTTGTCCTTTCCTTGGTGTGTGGGTATGGAGAGAGAAAAATCTCTCTTTCTCTTCCTCTTCTTACATGGCTTAATAATCCTATTGGGTTAGGACCCCACTGTTATGGCCTTATTTAACTTCAATTACCTCCTAAAAGCCATATCAGGAAATAGTTGCATTAAGGGCTGGGCTTCAACATAGGAATTTGGTGGGGGGGAACACAATTATGTCCAAAGCATTACTCTTGCTTCAAGAATCACTTCAAGCATCAATCCTGTAAAGAACTCCTTAACTCTTCCAAAACAGCTGGCTGCTCTTTCTAATTCTCGTGCCCCTTTCAAAGGCAATGACTTCTCTTCATCTTGTTGTCTTGATGCTTAACATAGCATTTGGTATCTAGTAAACTATAATATTTGATTAACAAAAATATACCTCAAATGACAGACCAGTATTAGTTTTCTACTGTCCATTTGGGAATGAATAAAGTAGAAGAGAATTGAAACCAGATTTTTCTGACACCAATTCCCTTTGATTTTTCTCCACGCCCATGACTAGGTCAAGATCTTGTTACTTAGACCTCTGAAATGGCCTTTTAATAGGTTTCCTTGATACAGAGTACCATCTCTCCATCAAACCACATTGCATCCAATCCATACACAGATTAATCTTTCTAAAATTAATGTTTATACCACTTTTCTATGGAACATTTTAATCCCTTTTTTCTCTACCCAATAAAGTTCAATTTCCTTAGCTTGATATGTAAGCTCACAATCTGTCTATGACCTTATTTTACTGCTTTACCTAACACTACTTCCCAAGGAAAACTTTCTGCTGCAGCTGTCTGTATTGCTTACTAGTCCGAAACACCTGATGGTTGCCTGCCTACCTCTATGGCTTTGCCTGTGTCTGTCCCCTTTTATTTAAGTTTCTCCTTTTCTTTTCTATCTTCAACACGACCACTCTTTCCCCACATCTTTCTGCCTGAACTCACTCTTTTAAAAAAAAATTCATTTTGTGATTTCTTTTTGTACCACACAATTCAGAAGTAATCCTACCACTTCTACAATTCCTAGATGATTTATCCTAACCACTTTGAACTTGTCACATGCTGCATTATATTGAAGAAGACAGAACATTAGAGTTCTAACTCTGACTTTACTATTTATAAGCAGAGATAATTTTTTTATTCATTTTTGAAATGGACTAGTTACCTCCATAAGGATCAAGTGTGAAAATAGTATTTGTGTGAAAGTGTTATAAGTATGAAGTATGTTGTTATTTATTTATTTATTTTTTTGAGTTGCAGTCTCTCTCTATTGCCCAGACTGGAGTGCAGTGGCCGCTCCCAGCCACCGCAGCCTCGACCTGCTGGGCTCCGGCGATCCTTCTGCCTCAGCCTTCCAAGTAGCCGGAATTACAGGCATGCGCTACCACGCCCCGCTGATTTTTTGACTTATTGTAGAGATGAAGTCTCACTGCCCAGGTGGGTCTTAAACCCGCAGGCTCAGGCAATCCACTCACCTCAGCTTTCCAAAGGCGCGGGATTACAGGCTGAGCCACCGAGCCCGGCTATGTTTTATCTTTTATATTAGTTTACAAGTCTTAGGGACACCAGACCTGTATGTTGCACACTAACACTTTTCCTTTGTCTCTTGACTATTTGGAGGAATAATGCCTTGCACATAACAGGTGCTCAGGAAATATCTATTGAGTGAATGCAGAATCATCTTCACAGGAAAGAGTGTGGGCCAGAAAACTGTCCTTGTAGAGTTGTGTTTTTTGATGAAGGGGACTAGATCTCCTCTAGAAATGTGAGACCCTGGAAGTAATCTGATACTGTCCCTTGAGCCTTCCCAGTATACTAACACCTACTTATTCCATGTCCTTCTTTGCTTTTACTATGTTTTAAGAAGGAAATTGCAGAACCATGAACTTATGCCATTCATTTTATTTCAGTGCTTGTGCTTAAGTAAGTCCCTGACCTTTTGCCCAGACCAAAGACCTAGAATGCATTATGGGATTCAGTATAGTTGTCTTGGTTATGATAAAATGACAAGGGCCAGTAAACTATTTCATAGTATTACAAGAAGACGGTAAGAGCTGGAGTTAGGGATTAGAGATAGGTTAGCTTTTTGGCTTTTGGGTTTTAGTGTTTTATTGAAATCATCATCTAAAACATGTCTTCTAATGGACATGACTGCAAAAGTTAAATAATAGCTCAGGACATTATCATAAAAGTGACTTGTCTTCAAAATGAAGGGCCAGAAATACATCTGGTGCCACTGATGAACCTGACACCCTTGAATAAATGCTGGGTAAGTTATACCTTTGTGTAAGACCTGAAGTGGGTGTCTGGGTGCCACTTCAGTGCTGGGCCAAGTCATATTGGAACCTAAGGCAAAAGGAAATAATTATTTATAATGCTCCTGTATTAAAAATAATACTGCATTCATCATGGAATGTTTTGCACTAATATGATATTTTTATAATATATATTGGGTTAAAATGTTATTTATCTGGATTACTGAGATTTGTTTTGCTCCACCTTCAGTTTGTTCCTGAAGTACCTTACTCATCTCACTGGTCTCTGACCTAATTCTTTGATATGTATGTGTATGTCTGCATGTACAGACAAATGGAAGCATTAAAAAATATTGTCTCAAACAACCTTTAAGTTATCAAAATTTAAAAAGATAAGGAAGGACATTACATAATGATAAAAGGTTTGATCCATCAATAAGAAATATCCATCCTAAACATATATGTACCCAACACAGGAGCACCAGCTTTTATAAAGCAGCTACTAAGTAAACTAAAAACAGATATTGACTCTAACAGTATCATAGCTGGGGACTTAAATACCCTACTAACAACCTTAGATAGATCATTGAGGCAAAAAATCAACAAAGAGATCAAGGAACTCAAAGTGACGCTTGACCTTATATACTTATAAAACACTTGACCCAACAACCACTGAATATACATTCTACTCACCACCACATGGACCGTACTCCAAGATTGACCACATCCTCTGTCATAAATCAAGCATAAGCAAATTTCACAAGAAATATTGCCATGCACCTTCTCAGACCACAGTGGAATAAAAATAAATACCAACAGCAACAAAATTCCCCCAAAACCCACAAAGACATGAACACTAAATAGCACGATACTGAATGACTCCTGGGTCAACACAGATATCAAAATAGAAATCAAAAGATTTCTGGAAATGAATAAAAACAAAGAAACATCTTACTAAAACCTCTGGAATGCCATGAAATCAGTGCTAAGAGGGGAATCTATATTTCTATGAACGCACATCGGGAAAATAGAAAGAAAAAAAATTAACAGTCTAACAAATCACCTGCTGGGCTCGGTGGCTCAGCCTGTAATCCCGCGCCTTGGGAGGCTGAGGTGAGTGGATTGCTTGAACCCACAGGTTCGAGACCTGCCCGGGCAACTTGGTGAGACCTCATCTCTACAATAAATCGAAAAATTAGCCGGGTGTTGTAGCATGTGCCTGTAGTTCCAGCTACTTGGAAGGCTGAGGCAGAAGGATTGCTGGAGCCCAGCAGGACAAGGCTGCAATGGCCAGGAACAGCCACTGCACTCCAGTCTGTGCGACAGAGTGAAACTCCAACTCAAAACAAACAGACAAACAAACAAACAAATCACTTAAGGGAGCTAGAAGGGCAAGGCCACCAAAACCCTAACTTCACCAGAAGAATTCAGATCACCAAAGTAAAAACCCAAATATGGGACATAGAAGACAAACATATTACAGAAAAAAATCAGCAAAACAAAAAATTGGTTCTTTGAAAGGATAAACAAGACTGATGAACCCCTAGCTAGAATGACCAAGAAAAAGAGAGAAAAAATCCAAATAAACACATCAGAAATGTAAAAGATCAAATTACAACTGATTGCAAAGAAATACAAAAGATTATCTCAGACTGCTATGCACACCTGTATGGGAAAAAACTCATTAACCTAAGTGAAATGGAGGACTTTCTGACATCACACAACCTCCCAAGGTTGACACAGGAAGAAATTGAGATCCTAAATAGAAATTGATATCCTAAATAGACAAATAACCACCTAGGAATTTGACTCAGTCGTAAGAAAACTACCTAAAAAAAAAAGCCCTATACCAGATGGATTTCTAGTGGAATTCTACAAAACATACAAGGAGGCATTGATACCAACCCTACTGGAAGTATTTCAGGCAATTGAGAAAGATAGAACTCTCCCCAAATCATTTAATGAAGCTAACGACACACTGATACCCAAACAAAGTAAAAATTCAACAAAGAAAGAGAACTATAGGCCAATATCCCTGATAAACATAGATGCAAAAATTCTCAACAAGATTCTAGCAAATCATATCCAATAACACATTTCAAAATCATCCATCACGGCCAAGTAGGCTTCATCCCTGGGATGCAGGGTTGGTTCAACATCAGCAAGACCATAAATGTAATTAAATACATCAAAAGATGTAAAAACAAGAACCACATGATTATATCATTAGATGTGGAAAAAGCTTTTGATAAAATCCAGCATCACTTCTTGATTAAAAAAAAAAAAACAACAAACCCTAGTCATAGAGGGAACATACCTCAAAATAGTAAGAGCCATCTATGATAAACCCACAGTCAGCATATTGCTAAACAGATGGAAATTGGAAGCATTTCCAATCTCCTGAAAACTGGAACAAGACAAGGCTGCCCACTCTCACCCCTCCTGTTCAACATAGTGTTGGAAGTCCTAGCTAGAGCAATCAGACAAGAGAAGGAAATCAGGAGTATTCAAATAGGAAAAGAGGAATTCAAGTTATCCCTCTTTACTGACAATATGATCCTATACCTGAAAACCCAAGAGAATCTGTCAAAAACATCCTTACACTAATAAAGGACTTTGGCAAAGTCTCAGGGTAAAAAAAAAATGTGCAAAAGACAGTTGCATTCTTATACTTCAACAAAAAACAGGCAGAGAACCAAATAAAGAAAACAGAATTCCATTCACAATAGCCACAAAAAAAATGAAATACCTCGGCATCTTCATAACCAGAGAAGTGGAAGATCTCTATAATGAAAATTACAGCACACCGCTCAATGAAATCAAAGATGACATAAACAAATGAAAAATATTCCATGGTCATGGGTTGGAAGAATCAACATTGTTGAGATTGCCATCTTACCCAAGACAATATACAGATTCAACACAACACTCATTAAATTACCCACATCATTCTTCTCAGATCTGTAAACAACAATACAGAAATTTGTGCAGAAATATAAATGACCACAAATAGCCAAAACAATCCTTAGCAAAAGAAACAAAGCAGGAGGTATCAGACTTTAAAGTTTATTATAAGGCTACAATAATCAAAACTGCCTGGTATTGGCACAAGAACAGGCATATAGATTAACGGAACAGGATAGAGATTCCGGTAGCAAAACCTCAATTTCTCAATCAACTCATCTTCGACAAAGCCTCCACCAAGAACCACTGGGGAGAGGAGGACCTATTCAGTAAATGGTGCTGAGAAAACCGGCTGACCATGTGCAGAAAAATGCAACAGGACCCCTACCTATCATCATAAACAAAAATCAACTCCAAATGGATGAAAGACCTACATAAAACCTTCAACACTAAGAATCTTAGAAAATGCAGGAGACACCCTTATGGAAATTGGAATAGGCAACCAACTCCTGATCAAAACCCCAAAAGCCCATGTCATAAGAGATATGATAGGCAAGTGGGACCTCATCAAACCGAAAAACTTCTGCAAAGTAAAAGAAACCATCAAGATTGCTGAGAGGCAACCCACAGAATGGGAAAAAATATTTGCCAACTGCATATCTGACATAGGCCTAACATCCAGGATCTACAAGGAACTCAAACGTGCCCCATTAAAAAAGAAAAAACCTAAACAGCCCCATTAAAAAGTGAGCAAAAGACATGAATAGACACTTTTCAAAAGAAGCAGTCAACAGACACATGAAAAAATACTCAGCCTCACTAGTCATCAGAGAAATGCAAATCAAAACCACATTGAGATACCACCTAACTCTGGTAAGAATGGCCATCATTAATTAAAAACAACAACAACAACAAGATATGGCGAGAATGCAGAGAAAAAGGAACGGTTTTACACTGTTGGTAGAAGTGCAAACAGCTTCTATGGAAAACATTGTGGTGATTCCTAAAAGAACTAGAAATTGACTTTCCATAAGACCCAGCAATCCTCCTTTTGGGAATATACCTGGAGGAACTCAAATCACTCTACAAAAAAGATACCTGTACATACATATTTATTGCAGCACTATTCACAATAGCAAAACATGGAACCAACCGTGCTGCCCATCAAAACTAGACTGGATAAAAAAAGGTGGTACATATACATGATAGAATTTTACGCAGCCACAAAGAAGGAGAAAATTATAGACTTCACAGCAACTTGGATGAATTTAGTCTATAATACTTAGTGATCTATCAAAGAAACAATGAACTCAGTACCATATGTTCTCACTCATAAGTGGACCCTGAAAATTTACCATGATACTACAGTAAAGGGACTGGCAGTAGTTGGAAACTGCCAGGGGAGGGGAGGAGCACATAACATCAATAAGGGTACCTGATCTCAAACCAGACGAGGTGGAGACCAAAGAGAAGCCCAAACTTTACCTGTACGATGACCACTTATATACTGAAAACTGAAATGTACGCTACATCCTTAAAATAAAATAATATAAAATAAAGAGGAAGGAGAGGTGATTGGACCCTGATCTCAGGTAAAATCAATTGTCTGCAGACTGTCTCATCCATGGAGAATCAACCCTGGTCACCTCCAAAACCAGAGGCCAGGCCAGGCACAGTGGCTCACACCCTGTAATCCCAGTACTTAGGGAGACCAAAGGTGAGAAGATGGCCTGAGGCTGGGAGTTTGAGACCAGTCTAGGTAACATGGTAAGACCCCTGTTTCTACCAAATAATAATAACAACAATAATAAGAAGAAGAAGAAGAAGAAGAAGTAGCTGAACATGATGGTATATGCCTGTAGTCCCAGCTACTGGTAAGGCTGAGGTGGGAAGATCACTTGAGGCCGGAAGTTTGAGGTTGCAGTGAGCTATGATTACACCACTGCATCCTGGGGAGCAATGGAGCAAGACTCTGTCTCTAAAAAACCCAAAACAAACAAAACCAAAGCAAAACAAAAAAAAACAAACCCCCCGCAAAAAAAAAAAGAAAAAGAAAGAAAAGAAAAGAGAGCACAGTTTGCTACTCCTACTTGTCTGCAGGTCACTTTGGCAAGGCCTTTTGTCATCTGCCCAGCCCTCTCCAGTAGTCCTCTGTACTTTGTCTTAATCCACATTTAGATCATTGCTGTCCTGAGCCACTCATAAATCAGCACCCACCCTAACATTCTCTCTGCCCTCAACCTCATTTACTTTACAGCACTTCTCCATCTGTGAAATTTCCTCATACTTATTTTGGGCGATTTGCCCATGTCTGCTTCCTACACCAGCCAGCAAGGGCCACGAGAATGAGAATTTGTCTGCCTGTTTTGATGTTGTGTCCTCAGTGCTAGTCTGGTGGCTGCTACATGGTAGGAGCTCAACAGTATCTCTTGAATAAATGAGTGACGATATAAATATATATATATATGAATATATATATACACACACACACTCTCAATTATTTTAAAATGTATGCTTCCTTGAAGAACGATAGATTAAGAATAGTGCATGTATACAATCTAGCCTGTAGAATCTGAAATAATAATTATCCTCATAACATGAGCATTTAGTGGTTAGTTGTTTTTAGAGTTCTGCTAGGTGTTTTCTAGAATACTTCAGTCACATGTAATTCCTTCCTTCTTGGAATTTATCATTAGCAGGATATGGAGAGGGAACATTTAAATTTAGTTGACATTTAGTGAACACACACGCTGTTCTAGATGCTCTGTGAGCAGTTTACATGCTTTGTTCACTTTCATTTTCATCATAGCACCCTGTAATATTATATTCATTTTTTGAAATAGATTTATTTTTAAGAGTACTTTTAGATTCACAGCAAAACTGAGTAGAAAGTACAGAGAGTTCCCATACACGCTCTGCCCCCACACGTGCACACACGGCCCCACAATTCAACACCCTCCACATAAATGGTGCATTTATTACAATCAATAAGTCTACACTGACACATCTTTATCACCCAAAGTTCATGGTTTACCTTAGAGTTCATTCTTGATGTTGTATATTCTATAGGTTTTCACAAATGTATAATGGTGGGTACTCACCATTATAGTCTCATAAAGAATAGTTTCACTGCCTTAAAAATCTTCCATGCTCTGCCTATTCATCCTTCCCTCTCCTCTAAACACTGGCAACCACTGATCTTTTATGGTCTCTATAGTTTAGCTTTTCCAGAATGTCACATAGCCAGAATAGTACAGTATGTAGCCTTTTCAATTGACTTCTTTCACCTAGCAATATGCATTTAAGAACCCATGTCTTTTCCTGGCTTGATCAATCATTTTTTTAGAGCTGAATAATATTTCATCACATGAATGTTATTATATCCATTTTCACATCAGGAAAAAGAGACTCAGTGAGATAAAGCACCTGCACCAAAGTTAAAGTGAGCAAAGACCCTGTATTGAACTCCAAATGCCAATTCGAGGGCTATTTCCACAGATCTACAGCTGCATTAAATAAGAAGTAGTGGGCATTGTCCAAATATGGATGGCTACAAAAGAAAAGTGCACTGATGGATTCTCAGATGCATTTAGTCGTCTTTAGATAAGGCATGCTTGGGACAAATTGCCATTTTTCCTTGGTGATTCCAGGAAGGTTCATGGATTGGGGAGTCAGTGGCATTAGGAAGCATTTTAAGAACTTCTTTTTTTTTTTTGAGTTGAAGTCTCACTCCGTCGCCCAGACTGGAGTGCAGTGGCTGCTCCCAGCCACTGCAGCCTCGACCTGCTGGGCCCCGGCGATCCTTCCGCCTCAGCCTTCCAAGTAGCTGGAATTACAGGCATGCGCGACCACGCTCGGCTGATTTTTTTGATTTTTTATTGTAGAGATGAGGTTTCACTGCCCAGGCGGGTCTCGAACCCGTGAAGAACTTCTTAATGGATGAAAGAAGACTAGGGTTCAGGAGTTTCCCAGGCAAATGATGGCATTTGAGAACTCTGGGAGGAAATGTAAACAAGTTACCTTCTTGAACACTCCCTATACAAAGCACCACTAGTCTTCTGTACCAGCCATCAAATTAGCAGAACTAAGTATAACAAAAACAGAACACTTTCAGTAAGATCAGGTTTATGATTCTTTAATTTTGATGTTTTCTTTCCCCACTTAATGCATCTAAAGTAGGTATTTACAATAGCTTGCATTTATTAAGCCCTTACCATGCCTCAGGCCTGGTGCTAACTACTTTGTAGGCGTTAATTTACTTAATTCTCACCATATGTCTTTAAAGAAAGTTCTGTTATTCTGCTCATTTTACAGATAAGAAAATTCCACATTTAAAGAAAAGTAACTTACCCAAGTCCGGACAGCTAGTATACACTAGAGTGAAATTTGAATCCATGCCAATCTGATTTTAGAGCCCAGACTTGTATTCACTACATCCAGTAGGATCTGGCATCAAAGGGTATTAAACTGTTGTTAATTTTTCTTCACCACATTTGATTATCCTTTTCAGACTTCTGAGAAAATCATGTAGGAGAACTTAGCATCAGTGAACCACACATGAAATCTATCATTCAGTAAGGTTGTTCTTATTGGCCGAATGTAGACTTGATACTTGTGATAAGAAAAAGGAGAAACACATTTCATGTCTTTGATATGTCTGCATTTATAGGTAGTTATACCAGGCAAACATTGTCACTTCTTAAAAGTTGTAAAAATAAAATCATATTGTGGTTTGGCAAATTAGTCAAGACTCATATGTTAATCACCACCCCTTAATGAATAGAAGAGAAGCCAACATTTACTGAACACAGTGGCAAATATTTTATTCCATCAATAATGGGGTATCATTTTGTTCATTTTAGAGGTGAGAAACCCAAAGCTCAGAAAAGTGATTTGCTTGATTTCCAAAGAGTCTATAAGTGGTAGAGTTAGTATTTCCACCCACATCTATTTGGTTCAAAAGTCTTTATTTCTTCTATTGCATCCTAATGCTTCTCATTAAGCTCAATTTCCCAGATAAATGTTGTTTCTGTTTTTTATATGTTGGCCCTGTTGAATGTGGTATTAGTTGGATGCCTGGTAAAGACCGATGAGGTCATTCAAGACGTCTGGGAGGAGAGAAGTCAGGAATATATATTGAGTTTAGTGTTGGTTCTGAAATACTCAGGTGCTCTCTGAATTGTACACTCAGTTTTATCAGCCCTCTCTCCAAACTTCATATTCTCTTTCTACAAGGTGGGGCAGACAAATAGTATGGTATTGGCTAAGGAGTCCTGGGTTTTTACAAATTAGCTATGTAGCCTTCTGGATGTTGCTGTTTCTCCATTGCAAAATGAGAAGAGTTTGGACAACATTGAGTTCCTGGGCCCATGATTTTATCATATACTTTGGAGATTTGCTTAATTCAGATGTGTAAGGTGGATCTTCATCTTGTACAATCTTTATTTCTTTTATTTCACTATAATCCCAGAGCATCAATTACATGTACACAATCTTCATCACTTTCTCTAGTTATGGCAATTTCTGTTCGTGTAAAATCTCTATCATTTACAAAGCTCTGTTACATATCATGTCTCGTCTGATCTCTTCATAGCACATATAAAGGAAGGCAACATTAAATATGGGTTTGAGTTACTCAAATTCTTCATCTGTAAAATGTGCATGGTATTAATATTTCTTGCTTCAGGTATCTGTGAGGAAATAATAAGATCATGCACATAGCATACTTAGCAGGGAATCTGTCACATAATCAACGTTGAACATATGTTGGTTGTTTTTTTGATGCTTTGCTCCAGATCTCACACATTCCTGATGACAGACCTGGCCTAGAACCTAGGTGCTCTAACACAAAGGGAAGTGCTCATATAAATGTACTGTGCTGTTTTTCAAGGTCTGGGAGAAAAACCAGAAGGATAAATTCTTCTGAGGAAAGAGTGGACCACTGGCTTTAATCCTGGGCCTATATATGCCCCATATATTCACTCAGTATTTCCTTTGAGGCACCTACTCTGGGCTGGGCACTGTGTTAGGCATGAGGGACACCAAAATACAAGAGTAGTACAGTGTTTGTACTGGGTGAGCTCACGTGCAGTAAGACAGAGGTATAAAAAAATAAAATGTGCAGGCATTTAATGAATATTTTATTCAGGTGAATAATGAAAGCAAGGTGCTTTGGTGTGCATAAGGAAGGAAGCACTTAAGTGCCAGGGGGGTTTGGCAAAGTTATTCTTGAGCTAAGTTCTGATTGATGAGTCAGTATTATCTAGACAAAAGGCCAGAGGAGGGAAGGACATTACAAATAGGGGGAATGGTGTATACAGAGGAAAGAATTGAGAGCGACATAATCAGGGAATGCAAGTATTTCCCTATGGTTAAAGCCCAGTGAGAATCTGAGGCTTTGGCAGGAGTTCTCTGAGAAAGTGGGCAGGAGTCAGCTTGTGGAGGAATTTGTATGCCATGCTCATGCTAAGGGGATGGACATTTGTCTTGAAAGCAACAGAATAGCATCACATGTATTTTATTTATTTATTGTTTTATCGTTTTATATTTTATTTTAAAGATGTGGGGTACAATTCAGGATTAGGTATATAAGTGGACATCATACAGGTTAAGTTTGGGCCTCCTTTTGGTCCCCACTTTGCCTGGTTTGAGATTGGGTACCCTTATTGATGTTGTGTTGCATTGCATCATTTTTAAAAAAATGACACGTTCATTTTTTTTTTTTTTTTTTTGCGTTTGAGTCTCACTCTTGTCACCTAGGCTAGAGCACAGTGGCGACGCTCACGGCCACTGTAGCCTTGACCAGCTGGGCTCAAGGCAATCCTCTCGCCCCAGCCTTCCCAAGCGTGCCACCATGCCTGGCTAGTTTTTGTGACTTATTGTAGAGACAGTCTCACCAAGTTGCCCAGTCTGGTCTCGAACCCTCGGGCTCAGGCAATCCTCTCGCCTCAGCCTTCCAAAGTGCTGGGATTACAGACTGAGCCATCGCCGGCCGACACATTCATTTTTTAAAGAGAGCATTCTGTTGTTTATGGGGAGAAGGACTGGAGAATGAGATTACTGAAAACAGACTTCAGGTGCTATTACTGTCTAGGCAAGAGAAACTGAGAACACACATTAAGACCACAGTGAAGGCACTGGAAAAGTGACATAGATTGTTGAGATCTTTTGGAGTTAGACACTGTCAGGGAGGAAAGGACACTGATGAGGAGTTCTTTTGTTTAGCCATGTTGAGCTTTCATTTCCTGGGGGCCACTGGAAGAAGTCTAGTAGGCCTTTGGAAATATTTGCCTGGTGTTCTGGAGAAAGATCCGAGATGGATAAAGCAATATGAATGAACTATATCAGTGAAGTAAATAGAAGTTGAAACTTCAGCACCGGAAAAGATGGCTGGGGAGAATGGGAAATAAGAAGTTTCTTAGTTTTTTTCTGTGTCTGCAGAGACCAGGGCTTTTACCATGTGAAGAGTAATTGTGGGATAAAGTTTCTCCAAGAATCACTGTTTCAGGCATTTCACTGGGGTTTCACGCTTCTCTTAGTGACAAAGTTCCTAGAATATTTAGAGAGTGATTAGGTCACCAGTAGATGGTTTAGACTCTTCCTCCCTACTGCACACCTTCTGCTGTGTCACTGCTCCTCTGAGGTTGAACTGAGTAAAAACAAGGAGAGGGAAACCGAAAGGGTTCACTTGGCTGCCTGTGAAAGACCCCTAGTCTATAAGGTTTGGAGATCGACTCATTAAAGTGTTGGTTATCATAGTACTTTACTCTCCTTTTGAATTTGTGTTGCCATTCCCAGATGCTGTTATGGATGGTAGTGAACTGGTGGTCTTAATTATAGTCAATATCCTTCTTTGTGTGAAGCATTTTAATTTTATTTTATATTTTATTTAGTTTTTAATTTTTAGGTAACCCTCCGACCTCACACCCCCACGCCAGATCCTTTCTCCAGGAAGCTGCTCCAGAGTGAGTAGCTCTCTGATATTTTTCTCAGAACTACTCTTTTCAGTTCAGAATTTTATCAGCAATTCTTATGCTAAGAGGGGTCAGGAGATGAGGCATTTCTCACGTTACCCTTGAAGCTACTCATGAATAATGGCCTATATCACCTCTATTGTCTGCCCCAAAACATAAGCAACCAGACATAAAGGCAGAGGAGAAATTAAAGATCACTGAGCGAGCCAACAGAGCAGGCTAAGGCTGAGGTAGTGTGAAGAGGTAAAAAATTCAAGGTAGAACAGATGGTGATGTAAAGGAAAATGTTTGAGTACATCGACAACTCAACAGATAGAGAATAAGCCAGATTCCCTGGTTTAAAGGCAAGAAGAACAACAGAAAAGGATTCTGAAACGCTCAGAGTGAGATTAGGGCATCCCTACCAAAGAGCAATGTAGCTAAGAATAAATTAGGGCTCATTATTGCAGACAGAATGCATAATGGACTAAGGAGCTCACTGGGTTTTTCTCTGCCCCTTGCTATGGTTTCCTGTGATTTATGCTGCCAGGACTGCTGCGTGGGGAAATCTGTCTCCAAATACTTTCTTCCTTTATCAGTGAATTGATTTCACTGAACTTCGATGGGGGTTTTGGGGTTGAGGGGGCCAGTCAGAATGGAGATGTCACTAGGTGGAACTGGAAAAGCCAAAGGGAGTAAAATAATTCTGAACTGTTTAGCTAGTAGGACCTGTCCTGGGAAAATACAGTTCCATTTATTTGTGGGAAGGCTATAGTATTTTTTTTCCTGTCTACAGGTGCACAATATATATGAAAACAATGTCTGCATATAACTTTAAAGCATGGCACCTGTCTAACAGAAAACTCATCGAAAGCTTTCAAGAGAGGGGCAACTTTTAAAATGAAAACTCGGCTGGGCTTCAATGCTGTGCCAGCTGAGTCATTTTGAAATGAGATCAGGAAACAAAGACCACACCAACTGAGGAGGTCACGGAGTGTGACAAGGGGTTTGTAAGAGGGCATACCGTGCTGCCTAACAGGAGAAAACTGAGCCCTTTGTGCTGGAGCCAGTCCAGGAAGTGATGGATGCTTTATGCGTGGAGGCTCAGACCTTCCTGTCCGGCGGCCTTGCTGCTGCTGGCCTGCGGGAGACGACGGGCTTGGCAGAGCCTGGCCTTTTGTTTCGGTGTCTTCTGAGCCAGTGACATCAGATTTGATGGGCTGTTGGCGCCTTTAGAGCAGCAAGTTTTATGTTCCTATGTTTTTTATTAAAGCTTGTTAGAAGTAAATAGAAAGAAGCCCTTTAATCCTAACTGGGAATAAAAGAGCTGAGGCTTCTAAATGAGAATAATAATAAACGTACAATAAAATTACTCTAACCCTCCAAGACTTTCTAAAAAGATTACCTCATGCAGTACCTCCATTAAGACAGGAAGAAAGTAAAACAGCACTGCACTCTGGGCTAAATCTTCCTTGTTTTGTTTTTAAGCAAATAGTTTAAAGCAGCAATCCTTTCTCTTCCCCACTTGGGTATAAAAGCCCAGTATTAGTGAGACTAAAGCAACAGCTGAATCCTGGTGGTCCCTGGAATATGCTTTGATTTGGTGGTGGTGGTGGCAGAGGTTGATTCCAGAGCTTTGAGGGGTCTGGAATGTCTGGAGTATCTTTCAAGGAGATGGCCCAGGGACTGCTCTAAGGACTGGGTAACATTCATACCATAACCTCTCTGGATTGAGATCGTAACAAACAGAATCTACAGAATCAAAATTAGAAATGGAAAGAGCTTTGAAAGTTCTTTATAGACCATCACTTGTCACTAGGTGGAGGTGCCCTTCAATTACTCTAGACAGATGAAAATCTCCAGATATAAGACCCTATGCCCTCTGTTTAAATAAGAGCCAACAGACAGTATTAAACACTTTCCTAAAGATGACTATCCATTCCCAGCCAGGGATGACTCAATTTTGTTATACTCAGAGCACTTCCTTTTATGCCCCCACCTACTGAAATCTCACAGATATATGGATTAATTAAACCATTCATTTATCCAAAAGGCATTGATATGTTAAGTGCCTAGAGTGGGCACAATACTAAACTGAACACTGTGGGAAATACAAAAGAAGTAAAGGAATAGTCTTAGTCCTTGAGGAGTATATCATCTTATTGAGCGGGCAAGAAAATAATTCACTAAGCGATTTGAGAACAATGCAGCACAGTGTGGTGGAAGGATGATACTGTGGCGAAGATGACATGCTCTGGGATGTAGGGAAGTTTTGTGGAACTAGGCCAGTCTTGGATTGACTTTTGGGAATGCGCTGGATTTAAACTGGTAGAAGGAGGAAGGCTTGAGAGAAGCATCTTAACTTCTGTGTAGATTATACAGAATTTGAGATTCCATTTTTTTTCCTTCCCCCGAGACTGCTCCTCTGCAAGTTATAGGGACCATCCCATCCACCTTATAACCATAGCCTTCATTCTCTCAGACAACAAGGCTTCTGACGTTTACGTAGACAGAGTTTTGTGCTTGTTGTTCTCCTAACAGCAGCTACTCGATGAGGCACACAATAGGTGCTGTAGGAGGAATGGCTCACAAAAAATGGTCCATGACCACCCACCTTGCCTTCCTTCCTTGTGGTTGATAGGACTAGACTGATATTTACTTTCATTTTTGTCTCTTTTATTTTTATTTTTTTCTGAGTTGGAGTCTCACTCTGTCGCCCAGACTGGAGTGCAGTGGCCGCTCCCAGCCACCGCAGCCTCGACTTGCTGGGCTCTGGCGATCCTTCCGCCTCAGCCTTCCGAGTAGCTGGAACTACAGGTGCGCGCTACCACACCCGGCTAATTTTTTTATTTATTGTAGAGATGAGGTCTCACCAAGTTGCCCAGGAGGGTCTCGAACCCACGGGCTCAGGCAGTTCACTCACCCCGGCCTCCCAAAGGCGTGGGATTACAGGCTGAGCCACTGAGCCTGGCCATTTTGGTCTCTTTTAAAGAAGAGCTGGTAAGCTTAGGACGTCTTGTATTGGCCAGCATGGTGCTCACCAATAATTCTGGTGGGCAATATCAGGATTTTCTTCAATCTTGTGGTTGCTTTCCAAGTTGATGTTCATGAAGATTTTATACTCAAAACTGGTGTTGTTTCTTATATTTCATGTTTCATATCCTCCTTCCTCAGGGTCTTCCTCTGCAGATCCATGTAATCGATTCTCCTCTTTGCAATTGTGTTACAGGCAATGGGGGGGATCCTCCCAAACTAGATTTTATTTATTAAAAATTGTGTATTTATTCTTACATCTTTAAACTTCAGTCACCTTCAAAGTACTCTCCGTTTGATGCAATACATCTACCAAGACACTTTTTCCACCATTCAAAACAGGTTTTGAACCCATTAATCTTGATACCTTTTAGTGCTTCTGCCGTTTTTTGTTTCATCTCTTCCACATTGGCAAAACATTTTGCTTTGAAGAAATTTTCCATCTGGGGAAACAAACAAAAAGTCACTCAAGACAATATCAGGTAAATAGGGAGGGTGAGGCATGGGGATCATGCCATTTTTGGTCAAAAACTGCTGAACACTCAGTGTGATGTGGGCAGATGTGTTGTCATGGTAGAAGAATTGGTCACCTGTTCACCACAACTTGAAACATTTCTTCAGCAAATCATGCTGTAACCTTCTCAAAGCTTCCAGATAAAAAATTTGGTTGACCATTTGATCCGCAGGAACACACAAATTCTGAGTGTACTATAAGGGACTTGACCTCCAAAAAGTTAATTCCATTCTTGTTGGGTTCTCCCTCGTAAATCACAATTTGTAATGACATAGTTACCTGTGTGGTTACCTGATTAGTGCTTGATTCTCCCACTAGAATGTAAGCTTAATAAATCAGGGACCTAACTTGTCTGGTTCACCACTATACACTTAGTCCCTAGCCTGGGTACTCAAAAGTGAATGCTTGATGAATGAATGAAATAATTTAAAAATAAAATCATGAGTGGGTCAAGATGTATGACCTTGGGAATCAGGACACCTAAGGTCTCCTTGGGATTCTTATTGTAGCCAGAGAGGTTTCCTGGCTGCTGGCTTTAAAATCACCCACAGGATCCCTCAGAAAGCAGCTGAGAGAGAATGCCTGCTGTCACAGTCTGGAGGAAAGACATCCTGTGCCCTCTGAATGAACTCAGCAGAGCCTTGCAAGTGTCATCCCAGCTGTTTCAGAGGTGCTGCCTTGTCTGTGATTACATGCTGGATGCCTCTAGCATTGCCACAGGAATCCATTTTATTGCAATGTGGATTTTCCATTAAGGAGGGGAAAATCAACTCAGAAAATCAGCTTTCGTTATAGTAGATTTCCAAAGGAAAAGAAGCATCCCCTTATTTCATGCTTTCAGTTGCTTATTGACTTTTGACCGAAGAATTTTTTGCTTTACATTCTGGATACTAATACGATGGCAATAACAACAGCTAATCTTTACAGAGACAGATTGTTCCAGGTGAAATTTAGTATTCACAACAGCCTTATGGAATAGATGTCACTGTATTAGTATGGCCATTTTATGGAGGAGGCATAGAGGGATGAGGTAACAAGGAATAAGTAGCGGAGCTGGTGTTTGAACTCAGGTTTAGTTCTATTGCTTGCATTCTCCGTACAGCTTCCCAACACAGGCTAATATTTATTTGAAACCTACTCATATATAAGGCCTGTATATAGTTCACATACATTTTCTTATTTAGTTGTTGCAACAACCTTGTGAGATGAATACAATTATTAGGACCATGTTAGGAAGCTCAGAGAGGTTAGGGAACTTACTCAAGATCACAGAGCTAGTTACTGACATTGCTATATTCAAGCTTTTAGCAACTCACCCCAAGGGCCATATTTCTAGCTGCTACACATTAGTCCTAGAAATGTCCTCTGTGGAACGTGCAGTGTGGTGGCCTTGTGGGACTAGTCATTTGTGTGCCATACCAATGGCCCATCAAAACTGCATTAGAAATTATACACTGGCAAGTTTTTCTATCATTGTGTTATAGCCCCTTCCTCACTATATCTTGGTTAGGGAAAGTGTTCTTTTGACAATGCTGCTTGGTCAAATTGACCTGTTTTCCACAATTGAAAACTCTCACGTTTTCAATACTGGCACACTCGTGGCAAATGAGCTGCTTCAGTTTCTCTTCATTCCACTTGAATGGATTTCTGGCACTACAAGGGAAGAAGGTAAGGCAGGTAGTCCCCTCTGTTTATTTCAGTCAACGCTCTACCTATGTACCAGTCAAAAAGAAGGGAATTTAAGTTATCCAAGTCAGTTTTCCACTGTAAATTTTCCATGTCTAGGGAAAATAAATACAAACTATATTTAAGTTTCTGCAAACAAGGTGCCCAAATAAATTTGTGTTCCTTGTCTTCGACCCACTCTCTCCACCCGTGCATTGTTCACGTGCTAGCCCAGAAGATGAGCCCGAGACTCCTGCTCCTCCGCCTCTGTGTTCCGTCTTCCCCCTTTTGATGTGCTTTGGCTCCCGGTTCTGTAAAGATGAGCTCAAGCTTAGTCTGATCTCTTCAAACTTTAATTTATAAGTGCTCTTGTCAGTATCCAGGCCTTGACTTTCTCCTGCAGAATTTTATTTGATTAACCCTCTTGGTTCCTGGCTTCTCTGGTAACTTTAAAGTAAAATCTCCTGTCCTAATCTCAACCCCTCTGAATTAAATTTGAGCCCCTTTGCCACCAACACCAATCCCAAGATCCAGCAAGTTTTTGCAGCTGTCTTATCACATCTATAATCAGCAATACAACTTGACCCAATCCTTAAACAATAGGATATGTTTGTCTCTCACAGTGAACGCAGAAGTCTTTCAGTACTAGTGGTGAAGAAATAGAAAAATGTTTTCACAGTTTCATTTACTAGAAAGAATTTAAATGCAAACATTTGAATGGAATGGGTGGTGGCCTCAAACAGTTTTGATTATATATATACAGTTTTAGCACATTTAAATTATCAATATAGATGGGAATGCATCCCAGGAAAATTGCCAAAGAGGAACAAAACCCTCAAGTTATATCCTCATCTCATAGAAAGCACCAAAATTAATTTCAGGTAGATTACATGCAAAAATTGTACACATAAGTAACTTGAAAGCAATATAGGTAAGTATTTGAATTTAAGTGAAAGTACTTCAAAATATAAAAGCATCTAATAACACAAAATAACATATCAATACATTTTCACATACAGAATATAAAAGTTCTGTAAACTAAAAAATAGGTAGAAGACATATTTGCAATAACTGGCAAAGGATACATATATGTGTATACATATGGATGTGTTTACATGCATATATATATATATATATATATATATACACACACACACACACATATATACACATACATGTATATGTGTGTGTCTTACAAGTCAGTATGAAAAACAATAGCAATACCACAGAGAGATGGCAAAGAACATAAACAGGTAGTTACAAAATTTTAAGAATGATCAATAAACTCTTGAAAGACCAGTCCAATCTCACTTGAATTCAAAGAAATACAAATTAACAGCAATTCTAAATAAAGTAAATAAAAAATAAACAGACCGGACTCGGTGGCTCAGCCTGTAATCCCAGCACTTTGGGAGGCCAAGGCAAGTGGATTGCCTGAGCCTGCGGGTTCGAGACCCACCCAGGCAACTTGGTGACACCACGTCTCCACAATAAATCAAAAATTAGCCAGGTGTGGTAGCACGTGCCTATAGTTCCAGCTACTTGGAAGGCTGAGGCGGGAGGATCGCCGGAGCCCCGCAGGTTGAGGCTGTGGTGGCCATGAGCATGCCACTGCATTCCAGCCTGGGCGACAGAGTGAGACTCTGACTCAAATAAATAAATAAATAAATAAAACTCAAGGTTGGCAAGATTGCAACCCCCTTCAAATTGGTAAACTTTTTATAGAAAGCTATTTGACAATATATTGCTAAATAAAACTTTGATCATTCTAATCTATACTAAGGAAAGCAACATTGGGCTAGTAATGTGAAAATATTTCTATTACAACCTATATGCAATACAAAAAATTGGGAGTATCCTTAAATGTTCAATATTGGAAGAATGGTTAAGTAACTTATATCTATAAATAGAATATTACACAGTCCTTTAAACTGCTTTTGAACTTAAACGTCAAAAATTCTCCTGGTATGATGCTAAAATAAGAGAAATTAGTTATAACATGATCTAAACACTGTAAAAAGTGCATAAATATATGAACAAACATTCACACATGTAAAAGACTAGAAGTTAATTTATTAAGGTACCAAGTGACTATATCTAATTATTATTATTTTTTTATTTTAATATGTTTTGCTATTTAAAAAATTGGTGACAAATACATGTTAGTATTATAATCTGGAGTAACAGCAATGTTATTTAAATGTGTATACTTGCGTTACTGAACTATTATATAATTTTTTTAAAAACTTCTGTTAAACACCAGGGGAGAGAGGATAAAAGGCAGGTGTCTTCCTTCCCTTTGTAGTATCGGGGCAAGGACAGGCAGTTTGATAACCAGAGGATCTACATCTCCAGGATCTCAAGAGGGAGTCCTGGTGAGTTGTACATATTGTACAGTCCTAGAAAAAAATATTTTCAAACACTATCCACAACCAAAAATGAGAAGGAATGATTGTGGTTAGCATGCAACTAGGTGCAAATACTACCATGACGTGTTCCTATCTGAGAAATCTGGATCCAGCCATTTCTGATCTCCTAACAGCTCTCCTAATACCCATCCCAGATAGAAAAAAAAAAAAAAAACAATGACTCTGATTTCTCAACACTGGTTTTTCTAACAGAACACTTACTCCCTGTATTGTAATTGTTTTAATGGTGGTCTCCAACACTACTAGCTTATAAGTTTTTCTGTTTTTGCTTTATTTTATTTTTATTTTAGAGTTGTGAGGTACATGTGAGAATCGACTACATAAGTAACACTGTGTGCAGGTGAGGCTTGGGCTTCTAGAGAGCCTTCTCTTCCCCTGGTAGTGGACATAGTACTCAATGGGTGGTTGTGGGCTCCTAATTCCCCTCCTTTTCCTCCCACTGCTAATAGTAGTGCTCAGTGCCAGTTGTTCCCACCTTTGTGCTTGTGTACCCAATGTTCAGGGCCTGCTTATGAGTGGGAAGATGCAGAATCCAGTTTTTTGTTTCTCTGGTAGTTCACTTAGACTGATGGTCTCCAGTTGCATCCATGTTGCTGCAGGGACATGATTTTTTTATGGCTGTGTAGTATTCCATAATGTGTATGTACCATATTTTCTTTATCGAGTCCACTTTCAATGGGCATCAGGGTTGGTATCATGTTTTTGCTATTGTGAATAGTGCTGCAGGTGACTTTTTGATAGAACAATTTATGTCCCTCTGGATATAGTACCATAAGTGAGATTGCTGAATTTTATGGTAGCTCAATTTTTAGTTTTTTTTGAGAAAATGTCACCTGATTTCCACAGAGGTTGAATGAGCTTATATTCCTACCAAGTGTAGAAGCATTTCCTTTCCTCTGCAGCCTTGCCAAACACCTTTTTAAAAAAAATCTTTTAAATGATAATAGATATCCTGACCAGTGTGAGGTGGTATCTCATTGCAACTTTGATTTGTATTTCTCTCATGATTAGTGAAGCTGAGCATTTTTTCATGTTTGTTGGCTATTCAGATGTCTTTCTTTGAGAAGTATCTGTTCATGTCCTTTGCCAACTTTTTAAAGGCATTATTTGTTTTTTTTTCCTGTTGATTCATTTGGGTACCTTGTAGATTCTGGATGTTAGCCTTTTGTTAGATGTATGGCTTGCAAATATTTTTTCCCATTCTGTGGGTTGTCTCTACTCTCTTGATGCTATGCAAAAACTTTGTGGCTTGATAAGGTCCCACCTGTCAATCTTAGTTTTTGTTGCATTTGCTTTTATAGGGCTTGGCCATAAATTCATTGCCTACTCCAAAGTCCAGGAGGCCATTAAGTGTTCCCTAAGATTTCTTGTAAAATTCTTATAGTTTGGAATTTCAAGTTTAAACTCTTTGATCCATTTTGAGTTATTTTTTGTGTATGGTGATAGTTAGCAGTTCAATTCCATTCTTTTGCATGTGGCTAGCCAGTTTTCCCAGGACCATTTACTAAATATGGTATTCCCCCAATGTGTGTTTTTGTCTAGACTATAAGCTTTGATGGGGTAGAAACTGGCCCAGTATAGTAGGGTCATACTCAGCAATATCTGTTGAATGAATGCACTCAGTGAATGAATGAATTCATACTGCTGCATTTTGCTTCAGGCTGTTTTACTTGACAGTGTAGATTATCTCTCTTTTTCCTCTCAGAATTTACCCACAGTAGACTTAGCTTATGGCCATTGGGTCCCACTTTGTACTGAAAATCAGATTGATGAGAATCTAAGGGGGAAGAAAAAAGACGAGAGTGGTCAAGAGCATGGACTAAGGCATGAAATTGGGTGTGAGATTGTCTCTACCATGTACAGCTCTGTGATCTTGATCAGGTCACTCGACCTCTCTGCTTTAGTTTCTTCATGTGTTAAACAGCGATGATCACAATAGTACATACCTCTTAGAGGTATTTTGAAGATTAAGTGGATTGTTAGACATAAAACACTTAGCACACTGCCTGGCACAACGTAAGTGCTCTATAAGTGGTAGCTATTATTATTTTTCTCCAAAGCAGCAAATATCCTCTTCAGTTAACCATGCCTATTGAATTAGCTTTTCAGTTTCTATAAGCCTCCGAATATTTTCTACCCAGACCATGCATAGAATATGAACTTGATGTTGTAATAAAGCTTGATATTTTATAGCAATTTTTAAAGCTCTCTCATCTATTGTCTCTTTTCATTAATGACTGTCATGACAGAGTAATAAAAAGGGTCCTTTAAAAATACTTCTGATATTACAGATGTCAAACATCAATTACCACAAAACTTTATTCCAAGACTAGTAGTATTTTTTTCACTTAATGCTTTGCTATTGTTTTCACTTTATGATTTAAACTTTTTTTTAGACTTTAAGCTCTTTGACAGAAAATTTTTTTTTCTTTCACCTATACTATTTATAAATATTTTACTGATAGACAAAAACTTATTAAAGCGTAACTAGAGCCTTTCAACTTTTAGTGCAAACACAGGAAACACTTAGTGGTAATATTATTTCTTTTAGCAAAGGCGTTTGACACATTTTGTAATTTCATCTTGGAACTTATTTTTTTGCCTTCAAAAGATAATAGTACCATCTGCACCTATGATTGGAATTCACTGGAACACTGGTTGATGGTGGCCAATTCACTTGATAACTTTCTTCCGGGAGCAATATTTCCCTCTGGATTTGAAGTACATAATTCCAAACAAAGTGAGGCTCTGGACCATATTATTTCTTTATGTGTTGTACTGAATAATGTATTCAATTTTTAAAGCATTATTGTTATTTGTGTAGTGCTACACAATTTATCAAGAGCTCTGTATACATTATCTCATTTAATCTTAAAATAAGATTTGTATTTTACTACTCTTTTACATGTGGAGATCCACAGATTGGTAGGAGAAAGGATTAGCTATCACATGCCACTTGGTTTACATAAATTACCTTCTTGGTAAGTTTAGCCCTTGAGGGTAAGCGATAATATTTCTGTTTTACTAATAACAATCTGAGGTTCAGCAATGCTAACTAGTGTTCAATGGAATTGAGATTCCAACCTTTGTTATCTAACAAAAGCTATGCTCTTTCTGCTATACCAGTGGTTAATTGAACATTACAACTTGAATTTAGTAGAAAGAGTCGACTTTTTGGGTCATTGCCTTACTATATTTTGGTGTGGCCATGTGCTTTTGGAGCTATGGCTGCCACCATGTTTCCTGGCTTTGGCCCTGTCCCCTACCTTGGGGAGGTGAATCTCCCCTCTCTCCCCCCCCCAATCTACTTTCTAAATAAACTACATTTTCTAATCTAACTTCAGTGCAATTCTTTGCATCTTTCTTGTGGCACCAGCTTGCACACCAGACACCCACATCCCCAGCAGGCCTGACCTAACATTCTAGAAGACCCACTGGGCTAAAAAAAATAAAATAAAAGAGTCTACTTTTTATGACTACAGTTACTGGTTGTGAAACTCCAGTGACATTAAAATCCAGACATGCACATGATTATAGAGGACATCTCAGGCCAGCCTTTCTTTGCCTCATCTTTCCCATAGAGAACCCATCCTTTGCTGTCCCAGTCCTCTGTCTCTGGTGATAAATATAGACTATCCAGCCGGGCTCGGTGGCTCAGCCTGTAATCCCGCGCCTTTGGGAGGCTGAGGTGAGTGGATTGCCTGAGCCCGTGGGTTCGAGACCCGCCTGGGCAACGAGACCTCATCTCTACAATAAATCAAAAAATCAGCCGGGCATGGTAGCGCATGCCTGTAATTCCGGCTACTTGGAAGGCTGAGGCGGAAGGATCGCCGGAGCCCAGCAGGTCGAGGCGCGGTGGCCGGAAGCGGCCACTGCACTCCAGTTTGGGCGACCGAGTGAGACTCCAACTCAAAAAAAAAAAAAAAAAAGAATATCCAGACATCGTGTTGCATTGTTATGTCTGTCACTGTTTGCATAGTCTCCAACCAGTGCAATAATTTGGAATGGGGTTGAGTCCAATTAGCACTTCCACCATTCTTTCTCTGCTTCACCCTTTCTATACCCAATTCCTCTGTCCAGAATGTCATGGAAAACCAGAATCAGAAAATTGGTAGTCAGAGTAGTCTAGGAAGTAGAGAACAATGGCTTTCCTCCCAGATACTCTGACTTGTATTTCCAGGATGTTTGTTCAAAAATTTTGAAAAATGACCAATTTGGCTAGACCTCTGGTGGTGTGTCTTGCAGAGGATCTTATGAAAAAAGAATAAATTCACTCTCGACAAGGCAATCTGATCTTTAAATCCTAATAACCCTGGTTGGAAGGTAGAAACTTTAGTGTTCATTTTTGGGTCAGGGAGTCATTGCTCAATATGCTGAGAGAATTCATTTTCCTTGAGTGTGTTTCCTTTCAAGACACGTTTTCCTGCTGGAGTTACTCAGCGAATTAATAGGTATAGAAATGCAAAGCTCTTTTCTTATTACATTCTATCGATCTGATTGCAGTGTCATTAATTGAAAGACCAGAAAAATGTGATGGATAGTTCAGCTCAAGATTCTACATTCATTTTGGCCCAGATCTGTTGGAAGAAAGCTGCATGAAACTGACTGAAAAAAGCCTTTTGGTCTGACATGAATTATTCTTTCTTTGTCAATCTTTGTGAGAGCAGTATTCAGACCTAGTGAGATTTACAATGTGAAATGGTAAACTATTTCAACTATTAAAGAAAAATGAATACCCAGAATGCTTGTTTATAGAGTTAGAAATAATCCGTCCTGTAACTCTCTTTTATATGTCCCTTATATATGACATTAAAAAAAAAATAATTCTGACTCAAAAAATATGGAAGTGGGCACTTTGTTCTTCATTTTAAGCAATTTCATGTGCAGTATTGTGGTTGTGAAAGATTATTTTTATCCATTATCACTCGTCCATCTCCATTGTAGTGGTAAATGAATCTTTAGAGAGATTGGTACATAGTTAAGGATTGTTTTTACTTTTTAAAAAATTATTTGACTTCCTATTCCTTCAATTTCTCACATAAATTTAAATTGACTTGAGAATTTTGTGCATGTATAGATATGTCCACTCATATGTTTGGTAAGTACTTTAGTATGAAAAAGTTAAAGGAGTCTTTTAAAGTATTTTAATCCTCCCTGTGAAAGGAAAATTCCCTAGATCAGACAAGACTATACCAGATTATGTTTAATTTGTTCTCAAAGGCTGAGCTTGTTTCTTTGCTTTCTAGTTTATCACATTTTAATGAGCTGAGCTATCTTTCTGTTATGTTTATTATTTTAAATATTTGAGGCTTGAAGTGAATGGGAGGAATATCCAATTTTAAAGTGCGTATAAATCTGACATAAGACATCACTCATCGCTTGCTTTTAATAAACATGTTTAAAAGTTTAGCACATGCTATTTATAATACATGCCTCATCAAATATTTTTATCCTTAGTCTATGATATTTGAATTGTCTTTGTCAAGGTGTGATTTCTTTTCCTGTTCGTGCTTTCGAATGATAGAATAAATCATTTGGGGAAAGATGGGAAGTGAGCAAATTGCCACACGGCATGACCTCATCTTGGAACACATCTTGAAAATGTATTTAATGCTTTCTGAGCACAGAGACAATGGCTTATGGTTTGGGGTCCTCCTCCCTGACCTTTGGCTGGGTGAGAAATGTGGATTGCTTCCTCGGCTCCTCAGCTCCTCTCAGAATGGAAAAGAGGCTGCACCGACGTTAGGAAGCAAATGCTGTTGATGAGTGCACAGGCTGCCTTACCCATGATATTATGTCTAAAAATACATCCACAGAGAGGCAGGCATATGCTCGCGCCTTGGTGTGAAGGAGCTCTCGCCTCTGTTTCTTGCTCTCCCCTCTAAATTCTGGAGTGAGGAATTAAATTATTCCAGAAGCCCTGCCAGGTTTTGATTTGCCATTGTCTCTGATTCTTCGTTGCCTTTGAATGGGACCCTTGATACGAGGCTTTCATACACCAGCCGGTGCTGATGGGGTCCAGGACTTGACGATGGCGCCTGCTCGTTCCCGTTGTGTTCTGTCTGAGGCACGATTTTCTTTTCTTTTGGGGGAAGCACGGGCAGAGGTTGTACCCGACACATTAGAACTCCGTTGTCACTGCTGTGGCTGTTACTCCCCTCGGCAAGCGCCAAGGAGCAAACAGGACGGTGGGTCATCTCGCCGGCTATTTAGCACCATTTCCTTTCTCTCCATCAACCTGTTTAGAATTTTTTCTTTCTTAAGTGACAGGGTGTGATAGGGGTTCCTGCGCCTCCCTTTCTACCCCTGCTTTATCTTGATAAGGACCTGCTTTCTCCTGATTGCTAACACCTCTTTTCATTACGAAAGGTTGCTAGACTCTCATGGCTGGTCCCTGCAACTCAGTTTTTGTTGGAGTTTTCACGCTGTGCTCCAAATCTCTCAGCTTCTGTGGTTACCTCACAAGTTAAAAGGGGTAAAATTATTGTCTTAGCTATTATCTCTAGGAAGAAAGAAAAACAAAAAAATGCTCTTTGGAGTGATAGTTGCAAGAAAAGAAACAAATAGCAGGGGGAAATAAGGCAATACTATTTTGTAGCCCTTGCTACAGCTTGGCTGTAAATATATGTCTTCAGGTGAGACTTTCTGTCTTGTTTGCAGAGATAGAGAAAAATATTAACCTTCAGGATGTTTTCCATATTTTGTTTGAAAGCAATTTCAATTTTAACAAGAAGTGCTGTGGAAAAAAAGTGTTGCTTTTCATGCGCCAGAAAAGAGAGACAAAAATCACAGATATCATCAGATACAAAGTACATAATTTCATTTGAAATTATTCATATTTAAAAGTGAGTGAGATCAACTGTTACTGATACCTCCCTCTTTCTTCTTGTGTATTCAAGTTAGCAATATTTTAATGTCCTTGAAAACTGAAAGGCAGAGCATTGTTTTTCAAAAGGATTGAGTTTTTTTGAGGTTTCTGTAAAATGAGATAAAAGAATTCTTTATTTTGTTTCGGGTGATTAGCACAGAATACATTCAATGCAAGTTAACACAGACGTATCTAGTGTAAGCTGGTCCTCACAACATGTGCAATTAAATACATACACACACACCCCAAGGAACAAAACCCATCCAATGTTAACTAAGATCCATGTTAACTAAGATCCAGGCATGAGTTAACACCAAAATGATTTCATTTATGGAGGAAAATTAATCTTCTTATATGCTTTTCTACAGCTGACTACCTTTCCTTTTTAAAATCACTATTTTCTTAGTTGCTTTCCTAAAAAAGCACCGTGGACAAAGACCTCTATTACATAATTAATTTCAGTTCGGGTGGCAGTTGACTAAAATGGAGCATAGATCAGATATACTATACACCTTTATTTGTCACCAAATAAAGGTGTATTTTATTTTCTTTATTTCCAACTGCATTTTATTTCCAACAACACCAAAGAAGCATATATATCTACAGATATATACAGATACTCCATATCTAATTATACAACTGAATACATTAATAACCTGTGACATGACATAGATTTGAGGGTTAAACACAGATAAAAACAGGAAAAGTTGCCATTATTTGTAGCTACACCTTTGTTCCTTCAGAGGCGTTGAGAGTCCAGTTATTGCTGACTAATTGGTAGTTGTAGTAACCGCTATAGGCTCCTTAGATTAGAAATGCATGCAGACATGTGTCTTGCTTCAAACATTAAGGAATGCACAATCCAGCTTACTTACACAGGCGGAAAGTCTTCATACTAACAGAGGTGTGATGGAGATAGCAGGACATAAAACAGAAGGGGGGGAGAGAGAGGGGGAGAGAGAGAGAGAGAGAGAGAGAGAGAGAGAGAGAGAGAGAGCGAGCGAGCTGGCAGCAAGTATACCCCTGCAAATAGTTCTAAAATGCGTTTGCAAATGCAGAAGCCTTCAGAACCATCCAACAATTCAGACACCCTTTTTATTTCTTCTCTGCGGGACGCCTCCATCCAGACTATTCGCAAAAATAAAAAATTTAAAAAAAAACGGAAAAGGTGAGCGCCCTGCCATCTTAGCTCAGAATTCATCTGATTTCCTTTTTTCCCCCCTGCCTTGTATTCCTCAATCCATTGTCCATGCATCCGATGGCAGCCGCCCTTGCTCTTGAATGCAAGTGTCACAGCAGGAGCAGAAAGAGGGCTGAGGGAAGGCATTGTCAAAGCCACGGTTGTCTATTGTTTCTTCGTTTTCACTGCTCTGCATTTTTTTTTTTTTTTTGAGGCTTTCCCTTCCTATGGCCTCTGTCCAGGAGGAGGGAGAGAATTGCAAGAGTTAGTAGAGTGGAGGCTTTTTTTATTGCACACTGTTTTGATAAACAGCTCAGCAATACAGTCCACAAAATTAGAAAATACAGCAAGAGTGGAGGATTCTGATGGGAGAGCGAGGGGGGCTTTGGAGATTTGCTTGCTCCAGCCTAGATGCCAAAGGCAGTTTCTTCGGAAGGACTTCTGTGGTGATATTTGCTTTCTGTTGCATTTTCATTTTTTAAAACTCATGAGAAAAATCTTATTCATCTGTCAGGCTTTCCATTTGTTTATTTCTGTTCAGGGCAACAACTATATGGAAATTTTAAGGAAGGCCAGATCTGCTGTTTGTAATTTGTTCAGTTGTTGAAATCAGTTCAACCTGAATTGGTGATTGTCTTTTTCAGATCATTTAAGTTTGCATGTGAAATTTGTGTGGTAACTTTTCGATACACATTACAAAAAAAAAGTTTTACATTGTTTGTGTGGCTGTAAGTCTTGGTATTATGTTATTCTGCACTTTAAACATTACTGTTCTTTTGGGTGACATTAATGCACGAGTGATTATCTTCTATGAACAGGCCAACTCCTGATAGCCCCAAAAGTTTTTAAAGGTTATAGAGTTACACCCTCAAAATAGATTTTTTAGGAAAGTATTTCAAATGTGCATTTGATATAACATGAAAATTCTGGGAATTTTCCCAGCAACTTTAACTTCATGCAATTTCTATTTCTTTGCATAAATAAAAGTAATGAAAACTGATTAGACTTAGAAAGAATCATAGAAGTAGATTAAATTTGAACTCTAAATTCAAACAATTTTGCTAAAAGACAAACGTTTGCACATTTTATAAACTTAGTTTTAGCTTAGAAATATCACATACCTATAAACGGTTTCCCATAGTTTTCTTCCTTCTAAATATTGCACTGTCTATAATTATCTAGAAAAAATTATTCCAAATTGATCATTTTTTTTCCTCGAGCCATCTAACTTTTGGCTGGAGTCTAGGACTCTTCACTATTCTCAGAATTTGCTAAACATTTAGCATTTCAATTCTAAAATATATTTTTAAGTCAAAGGGGGGTATGTCTGCATGCAGAGGAGGAAATATTTTCTTTTGAGGAGTCCTTCCATTTTATAATACATGTTTGTGGGTTGATGTTCAATTGTGTGATTTATTTCTTTCGAAATAATAATTGTAGTCTATCTGTGAATGTGGGGGTAGAATAACTTTGGGGTTCTATAAGAAAATCTCTAAATGAGAAGTCTGAGATCTCCCTGTATATGAACATCTAGCTTGGCACACTGCAAATGCATTCTTTCCCTTTTCGTTCTCATTTCCTTGATTTAGGGGACTCAGGCCCAGCCACCCTGCCTCTTTCTTTTGTGAAAGGACATTTTGAAATGTCTATAGAAAGCGAACTTCTCCAAGAAATGCAGAGTGAGCCATGGTTTGAATGCAAGTCTGAATTTAATTGCGGCCACCCTGGTAGTACACTGTTTAATTTCCAGCATGCGTCTGCATGATCCTTACAGCACCTCAGGCCAGGAACTGTGAGCAAAGAAAATTTATCTGTGATAAAGTTACATATTTTGTTGCCAAGGAACAGTCATTTGGGGTTGATACAAAAGTCAAATTTAAACAAATGATTCCAAAGCTTAGTGAAAGGAGAAGTTGGTATTGCTAACTTCTTCAGAGCATTTTGAACAGAGAGAAATGGACAGTCCTATTTCCTGATCAGCTCCACTTTAGTAAAATGCGAAATGAGGGAGAAAATGGCTAAAATATTACAAGGTTGGGTAGTATTGCCAATGAAAATGCTAGAAGAGACAAAGAGATTAATGTAAGGCTTAGGGTCTCTGATTGAAGCAGTCTAAACAAGTTTCTTTTGCACTCCCAAATAGTGTAGTTCTCCAAGGAGCTGGAAGGAATGCTCATACCCATGAGAGAATAGATTTGGAGGGAACCTCATCCCTTAGCCTGTACCCTCTGCAGATATTTAACTTCTTCTGAAACAGCTTGAAAGGAGCGACTGATCTTGTGGCCAAGGTCCATCCCAATAAATTTTAAAGGCACAAGTTCAACTACTAATCCAAATATTTTAACAACTGTCTAGTTGCTCCAGGAGATATAAAACTTGTAAATCAGACTGAAGACCTAATCAGGACATTTCTTAAAAATGGACTTACTCTGTCTAATATTTAATATATTGAACACAATGTGGCCAAAATATTATCTGTACCTTATACAAGGAGGGGGGGCAACAAAACTGAATTTATAAAAAATTGTGTATTTATTCTTACATGTTTAGGTTTTAGTCACCTTCAAAGTGCTCTTTGTTGCATCAAAGTTTGATGCAATACACCTATCAAGATACTTTTCCCACTGCTCAAAATAGTTTTTGAACTTGTCAGTTTAGATACCTTTTAATGCTTCTGTTGTTTTTTGTTTCACCTCTTCCACATTGGCAAAAAGTTCTCCCTTTGAGGACTTTTTTCATCCAGCAAAACAAACAAACAAAAAGCCTCTTGGGGAGAGATCAGGTGACTAGGGAGGGTGGGGCATGGAGATCATGCCATTTTTAGTAAAAAAATAATTTCTTTTTGGGGAAGATCCCCCTTGTATCATCTGAGCCCTAAAAATACAAAAGTCTTTTAAGAAAAAAGGAAAATACAACAACTTCTGGCATTTTAGAAGAATAGCTTTTCAAGAATCAAGCAAAAGATTGCATGTATAGGTATATAGAAAATAAAATAGGATGTGGCTGTTCTACTTCTCTTTACCCATAATGCCCTCAGGCTGATTTAAAATAACTAAAATGGCAGTGCGTGACCAAAAATATTAAACTCATTTCCAATCTCCTCATTAATTGAAAAAGTTTTCTTTTTTGAAAGCATGGCATTGAGACTCTATAATTAAGTAGCAACATACTTTTCACAGTTATCACTTTTAAAAACACTTTCTTTATTTCACTCACATTTGGGAGAACAACGTTGGGCTGCCTTTTGAATGAATAGTTTGCCTTCCCTTACCTAATTGTATGAGGCCTTCAGAAACGAATGCTCATTTAATTTACTCTGTGAAGTAGGTTTCCTAGTAGAACTCAGAAGAAATATGAAATATTTCAACAAAACAAAGACTTTCTACAGTGCTAATCAACCAGCACAACAAACAATTCTTGTGATAATTGAGGAAGCAAACAGAAAACTCCCAGTGGTTTGTTAAATTAACAAAGGGGTGGTGGCATTTGGATGTGATGTTTTGCATTCAAGGAGTTAGATTTAAAAATAAGCAAATATGCAAAATGAGAATCCTATCTGTAGAAAACGTTTGGGCACAGCTCTAATTTTTTTTGCCCCTGGATATATTTTTTTGGTGGGGAGTAGGTAATAGACACTATTTCATTCATATAGATTGATTAAACTCACTGCAGACATTTGGAATTTCCTTGTAATATTATTTTGACAGTTGATGTGTTAATGGATTATAAGACTTTCAAGCATATTCTAAGAGAAGTTATGTAGTAATCCATGGTTGATATCTATGTATTGACTTTATATATATATCCATTTATATTTATTTTAATATATTCATTCATAGTAAATGAGTATATGTATTCATTTAATGCAAAAAAATGTGGCCCCTCTATACTCTTCTCTGAATGGGCAGAAAATCTGGAAAGATAGAAGAATATATGCAAAATTATCTACTCCAGAATTGCTTAAAAAGAAAGTCTGTGGGAGGATCTTAAAAGGGATATCTCAGATTAACAATCTCTCAAAAAGTTAGCAATTTTGTAACGCCCCTCAACCCTTCTTCAATTCCTTTTATCAGCCCCTGCTCTTTTGGGTCCTATTGTCCCACCCTTGCCCCAAACACTAGCAAGGCAGAACTAAAGTAAAAACTTGACAGGAAACACCAATACCATTACCGTGTGAGATCAGGTTATCTAAGAATGAATGAAGAACTCACAGAATAATAAATGTAAGTTATTCATATTATTCACCTTCTTAAAGGAAACAGGCTATTGTTATGGTGCAAAACCTATTCCCAATAAATTAAAGTCATTTGACTGTCAATATCTAATTAATCATTATACTTTTGGAAGGGTGTTGTTTTGTTTGTTTGCTTGCTTTTGCTCTTTTGTTTGTTTGTTTTTGGTTGACATACAAAAAGGAAAACTAAAGATCAAAGAATCAAAGATAGCTTTGGCTTATCCAAGATTAAGAAACACATGGTGATGGAGCATGTACTAAGACTAAGACCTATGCTTCCTGGTTCAGCTCCTCATGATACTGGGAGAAGGTATGCTTCTCTGGATGTGAGACAGGTCGACAATGGGTTCTTGTATTCACGTCTGGATTGAATTTGAAAACAGACACAAAAAAAGTGGGATAAGCAACCAGCTTTTTTTAGGTAAATAAGAGTTCACTCTCAAGAGAAGAGAGCGGGGCAGAAACAGCCTACAGAAAGCTGTTGCTTCTGCCTTACCTCTTGTTGGGCTATAACTTTTATGCTTAGGGCTACTGAGGAGTCAGTTTTGGGATGGGTTTTTTCCTAGAAATGGGTGGTCTTAGGGCTGAGTTTCTGTTACTCCTCTGTCACATTGGGCAGAGGAGTTTCAGGCATTATTTGGGTCATACCAGTACTGTCATGGTGCCAGGTGTATGATGGGAATGGGAGACTCACCTAAGGTAATTTTATATTACAACATTACAATGAATGTAAAAGTAGGTTATGGTTATCTTAGGTCAACCTTGGCTATTGATATGTGCCTGTTCCAGGCGTTTCTAAGCTAGCTCCTGTTTTGGTGGTTGGCTCTTGATCACAAGCATCTTGGATAGGCAGATTACAGTGCTGCAGGTGTATCTGACAAAAACTTAACAGATAGGTAGATGTGAAGTTGCCTATAGCTAGACTGCTTGCTTGTATGAGAGGGAACCCCAAAACACCTGGAATTTATTTATAAAAATGTGTATTTATCCTTACATGTTTAAACTTCAGTCATCTTCAAAGTATTCTGTTTGGTGTAGCACACCTATCGAAATGCTTTTACCACTGCTAAAAACAGTGTTTGAACTTGCAAATTTTGATGCCTTGTAGTGCTTCTGTCATTTTTTGTTTCACCTCTTCCACATCAGCAAAGCATTTCCCTTTGAGAACTTATTTCATCCAGGGGAACAAAAAAAGTTGCTCAAGGTGAGATTGGGTGAATAGGAAGGGTGGGACACAGGGTTCATGCTGATTTGGTCAAAAGCTGCTGAACACTCAGCACGCTGCTGTCATGGTGGGAGAACCAGTCAACTGTTTGCTGCACCTCAGGATGTTTCTTCTGCAAACTGTTATGCAACTCTCTCAAAATTTCCAGATAAAATCTTTGGTTGACAACTTGATCTAGAGGAACAAATTCCCAGTATTTTACAAGGGGCCAACCCTTCAAAAGATAATTCCGGGGTTTTTGTAGTTTCCCCCTCTTGTATGCATGGTTTTGCACCAGTTGCTGCAGGCATTAATGAACTTGGAACTTCCCTATGACCCTAAAATTTTTCTAGTCTATCCTGGCTATCACTTTTACTAGTGTGCGTTGCTTTTCAAGGTTGCACTTGAGATTTCATGGGAATTCAGTTGCTGTTCTGGGCTGGTCAAGAGCATCTAAGACCTAGACTACCCCTAAGAATCTCACAATTGAATGAGAAAGTTGTTTCAATGTGATGTCCTTTCAGGGACTTGTTTCCTGGTAGAAGAGATTCAACCTATTTGCATGCCTGAGACATTTTAAATAATTTTGAATTTTTTTTCTTTTTCTGTAAAGCTTTGACAAAAGTGGAACAAATAGACATTAGGATGAATAATATGAAAAGTGTTGAAACTCTTCAGCATTTTGTTTTGTTTTGTCTAAGTTGTGTGGTACAAATCAGGATTGGGTACATAAATGGTTCAGGTACAAGTGAAATTTTAGGCCTCCCATTGGACCTCACTTCACCTGAATTAAGATCAGACATCCTTACTGATGTTATGTGCCCCCCCCCTTTGCTATACTGATAAATAATTTGAAACAGCAACTCAGGCCTACAGGGTAATGATCTTTACTGGGACTTGACCTTCCTTGACTGGTGATTTTAGATATTCCATGTTATCTCATTTTATATTAGGGAATTTTGGTTGTATAGGTAGTCAGTTGAGATCATTCATTTCCACCTCAACTTCTAAAAAATCTAGTATCAGATTTCATAAGACTAATCAGAACTGTTGCCTCAATTCTTGACTTTTTTTCATTCTTCTCAATGGAACCCTAAAATATTGCAGTGCAGCTAATCACACAAATGACCTTCCTGCAGAGAGAAAATCATTTATCTTAGATCACAGAATTCTGGAGTCATAAGGACTCTCAGTACTTTTAAATAAAAGCATAAGATGTGAGTTAAAGTTCACTGATATTCCATGACTTTTATCTTAAATAAGAAGTGCAGCATAATTATTTTCTGCCTTCAAGTAATTTCATACTAGAGTTATCTGGAAAACCTCCTAACATTTTTTGACACTTCTGGTATTGTGATATATTATGATGGTAACCATGCTTTCCATCCTGCCACCCAGTTGACATGCTATGATCAATGTTGAGCTTGTTCTTTTTATTTATCTCAAGTTAATGTGCTTTTCAAACTTCCAGAAAAATGCCCTCCTCATTGGTTACTTAGTTACTAGCTCAATGTTTAGGATGATGGTGTCAGCTAAGTTGTGCCAGGCAGTCAAAAATTGTTGGGTAATTTATAAACTTGTGTAAGGTTATTTGTGTTATTTTATTTAAACAAAACATAAAACATTTTATTTATTTTATTTATGCTTCTTTAAAACATGATAATTATTATTGTTGCTTAAAATAAAATATCACATAGTGTCTTTATAATTTTTATTTTAGTAATTATTATATGTAAATTGATTTATTTCCATAAATATGCTGATATTTTAGTTCACATAAAGAAAGTCTCGCCAGGCTCGGTGGCTCAGCCTGTAATCCCGCGCCTTCGGGAGGCTGAGGTGAGTGGATTGCCTGAGCCTACGGGTTCGAGACCTGCCTGGGCAGTGAGACCTCATCTCTACAATAAATCAAAAAATCAGCCGGGTGTGGTAGCGCATGCCTATAATTCCGGCTACTTGGAAGGTTGAGGCGGAAGGATCACCGGAGCCTAACAGGTTGAGGCTGCGGTGGTCGGGAGCGGCCACTGCACTCCAGTCTGGGCGACAGAGTGAGATTCCAACTGAAAAAAAAAAAAAAAAAGAACTGCCTGTTGGATAAGACTACCCACTATGGATTCTGAGTTTGAATTGGTTCAAAATGCAGTGCAAGAAAATATACTGTACTATAATCACAACAGCCAATATTTGTGGGAGGCCTATTGCTTGCTGCACCCTATGCAAGGACACTTTACTTTTATCATTTCTTACACCACATTTTAGTAAGAAGGGCATTATATTTATTATCTTTGTGTTATAGGTGAGAAGAAAGCATCTTAGACAATTTGAGTAAATTACCAATGCAAATAAAATGGCTCAGCCTGAATTCAAAACCACTTTAATCTCTTTCCAAAATTAATAGTTTTCTAATTTACTTGTTAGCAATATCTATAATAGGATAAAAGGTAAATCTGGGAAGATACAAACTTTTCGTTGCTCCAATCTGGGAACTTTGTGATCAATTTCCCCCGCACCAGGATTGCTTATTTCTTCTTCTTCTTCTTCTTCTTCTTTTTTTTTGATGTGGAGTCTCACTCTGTTGCCTAAACTGGAGAGCTGAAGTGCAGTGGCATGATCACAGCTTACCACAGCCTTGACCTCCTGGGCTCAGGTGATCCTTCCTTCTCAGCCTCTTGAATAGCTGGGACTACAGGTGTACACTGCACACTTGGCTATTCTTTTGTAGAGACAAGGTCTTTCAGCTTTCCTGCAGTCAAACAGAACCGTATGACTAGTTCTGGCCAATATGTGACAAGTACAAGGACAGTGAATTCACTCCCAGGAAGGAGCATTAAGAGCGGGCCCTCTAGCCAGGCTCGGTGGCTCAGCCTGTAATCCCAAGGCTTTGGGAGGCTGAGATGAGTGGATTGCCTGAGCCCACGGGTTCGAGACCTCATCTCTACAATAAATCAAAAAATCAGTCGGGCGTGGTAGCACATGCCTGTAATTCTAGTTACTTGGAAGGCTGAGGCGGAAGGATCGCCAGAGCCCAGCAGGTCGAGGCTGTGGTGGCCGGGAGCGGCCACTGCACTCCAGTCTGGGCCACAGAGTGAGACTTCAACTCAAAAAAAACAAACAAACAAAAAAGAAAGTCTCAACATTTCAAAACCTTCCAGTGTGGAATAATTACATTTTTCCTCCTTCCCTCCCTCCCTCTCTTTTTCTCTCTCTTTTTCTCCCTCCCTTCTCCTGCCCTTCCTCCCTTTCTTCCCCCCCCCTCTTTCTTTCTCCAGAATCTTGCCTTGTAGCCCAGGCAGGAGAGTAATAGTTTTTATTATCCAGTAGGCTGGTGTATTTTAAATGCATTGAACCACAATACAATCCTTTGTTTGAATGGAATTTGTCTCAGGAGTAGGTATTATTTTGAGTTTTCCTAAGAATTTTATATCCATGTCCCCTTTACTTTTTATAAAATTCCTGGACAAGTTTTATATCACATATGCCAATCTGGTGAGTGTATTGAGACAACTGGAGAGGAGGGAAGTGACTGGTATTGAACCGATTAATACACTGAGAATTGGAACAGTGACAGATCAAGGTTTTCCAGAGACTTAATGAGTCATGCTGAAATGCCAGGATATATACATGACAACAAATAGAGTTATAGTATAGCCTTTGCAAGACTAAATTCTCCCTTTTCTGGGAACACAACGAAGAGGGATATACTGTATTCTTTCATAGGCAGGTCTAAACTTATTCGGGAATATTTGATAGGAATTTGTCAATTGAAAAATATTTGTTAAATATTTACTCTCAGTTCAAGGTTAGAAGAGATGCTGTAAAAAATGTGAGAAGAGTAAAAGATGCAGTAAGTGTGCTTGGAGAGTTTATCAATTGGAAGGAAATAACAGTAAATTCAGTTTAGTTGTTCCAGAACATTGATGAGTAGAACAATCTGTCAGGCATGAGCAATATGCCACAGGTATCAGATTAAAACATGGCTCTTGTTCAAAAAGAATTTGCAATCTAGTGAAGGTTATGGACTCATAAACAGGTAATTTCAATAAAATGTACTATGTGTAGGGTGCTAATGTGGCATATCTCACTGCCACTTCTGAGGACTGAGAAAAGCTTCCTGAGGAATTGAGGTCTAATTTGAATTTTGCCTGAAAAATTATTTATTTAGTGCTCACTAAAACAATAGAGTCTAATTTGAGAGACAAACAGGTTATGATACATATGTGTAAGAGTAGAATAGGGTGCAGACCATAACAGAGGTATAAAGATTATTGGCTGGATTCGGTGACTCAGCCTGTAATCCCGTGCCTTTGGGAGGCTGAGGTGAGTGGATTGCCTGAACCCGCGGGTTCGAGACCCGCCTGGGCAGCGAGATCTCATCTCTACAATAAAAAAAAAAAAAAAAAAAAAAATCAGCTGGGCATGGTAGCGCATGCCTGTAATTCTGGCTACTCGGAAGGCTGAGGTGGAAGGATCGCCAGAGCCCAGCAGGTCGAGGCTGCGGTGGCCAGGAGCGGCCATTACACTCCAGTCTGGGCAAGAGTGAGACTCAAACTCAAAAAAAAAGATAATTTTTTTTTTTTTTTTTTTTTTGAGTTGGAGTCTCACTCTGTCGCCCAGACTGGAGTGCAGTGGCCGCTCCCGGCCACCGCAGCCTCGACCTGCTGGGCTCCGGCGATCCTTCCACCTCAGCCTTCCAAGTAGCCGGAATTACAGGCATGCGCTACCACGCCCGGCTGATTTTTTGATTTATTGTAGAGATGAGGTCTCGCTGCCCAGGCGGGTCTCGAACCCGCGGGCTCAGGCAATCCACTCACCTCAGCCTCCCAAAGGCGCGGGATTACAGGCTGAGCCACCGAGCCCGGCAAAAAAAAAGATTATTTAGGAGACCACAGGAAGAACATATATCCTTTTAGAGAGAGTCAAGAAAGGTGGACTACACACAAGTTGTCACTCTGTATTAGCACTGTGAATAGAGTGCTACATAGGTCTAGAGGGGGGAACGACTAATTCTGCCTGAAAGAGGGTAGGGACTGATAAAAGCTTCATGGAGGAGGAGATATTTGATCTGGGTAATTGAAAATTAGGTAGGATTGTCTCAGGTAGGTAGAGTGAGATGATAACAGGGTAGAATACCAAAAAGATGAGATGGCATGAACCAATGCGTAGGGGTGTGGAAGGTCATGCTATATGCAAGGGAACAAAGTCTACTTTGGTTTGGCTGGGATCTATGAGGCACGGAAGGAATTGGAGGAGAAAGGTCAGGAAAGTGGCCCGGAGCAGAATGTGAAAGCCAGGCGGAAGAATCTGTTGTTTGTTTATTTGTTTGTTACTAAAAGGCAATGAGGAGCCATTAGTATTGGATGGGAAATTTTGAAAAGTAACTTGGACAGTAGAGGGGGAAAAGGATTGAGAGGAGAAAGATTAAGACCGTGGTTCTCAACAGGGATGGGCAATCTGAACAACCTGGGAAGCTCTTGAAAAATACACAAGCCTGTTTTCCCTCTCACCCCTGGTCTTCTGTCTTCTCCCTCAAACTAATTACTTTTTCTCTTATTTTAAAGATGTGAGTTATAATTCAGGGTTAGGCACGTAAGTGGTCATTGTACAAGTAAAGTTTGGTCCCCACTTTGTCTTGTTTGAGATCGAGTACCCTTATTGATGTTATATGCTACCCTCCCTTCCCTGACAGAGTCCCAATACTGCCAATCCCTTTCTTTATTATTATTATTTTCTGATAGCTTTATGATAAATGTTCAGGGTCTGCTTATGAGTGAGTACCGGTGGTACTCACCGGATCTGTGTTTCTATGATAGATCACTGAGTGTTATAGTCTCTAAATCCATCCAAGTTGTTGCTAAGTCAATATTTTGTACTTCTTTGTGACTGCATAATATTCCATTGTGTATATGTGTCACTTTTTTTTTTTTTATCCAGTCCACTTTCTTTTTTTTTTGAGTTGGAGTCTCACTCTGTCGCCCAGACTGGAGTGCAGTGGCCGCTCCCGGCCACCGCAGCCTCGACCTGCTGGGCTCCGGCGATCCTTCCGCCTCAGCCTTCCGAGTAGCCGGAACTACAGGCGTGCGCTACCATGCCCGGCTGATTTTTTTTTTTTTTTTTTAATTGTAGAGATGAGGTCTCGCTGCCCAGGCGGGTCTCGAACCTGCGGACTCAGGCAATCCACTCACCTCAGCCTCCCAAAGGCGCGGGATTACAGGCTGAGCCACTGAGCCCGGCTTATCCAGTCCAGTTTCAATGGACAGCACAGTTGGTTCCATGTTTTTGCGATTGTGAATAATGTTGCAATAAACATGTGTGCCAGGTATCTTTTTTTATAGAATGACTTGAGTTCCTCTGGGTATATTCCCAGAAGAGGAATTGCTGGGTTGTATGGAAGTTGATTTTTAGATCTTTTAGAAATCACCACATTGTTTTCTACAGAGGTTGTGCTAGTTTACACTCCTACCAACTGTGTAGAAGCATTCCCTTTTCCCCACATCCTTTCCAGCGTCTGTTGTTTTCTGAGTTATTGATGATGACCACCCTGATTGGAGTTAGGAAGTATCTCAGTGTGGTTTTAATTTACATTTCTTTGATGATTAGTGTCCAAACTAATTTCTGATATGATAGAGGATGATGGGAAGGTAAGCAAGGATACTTGGGAATAGCTTGCTAGGTGATACTGATACATCCTTTCCTTTACCTTTGCATTAATTTAGCCAAGAGATGCTCAAACAAGGCTGTGGCAATGGAGACGATGAAGGACGGATCTGAGCGATGCATGAGTTGGAATTAAATAGGATGGGGTGGAGGTGGGTATGATAGAGGAAAAACACGACAAACGCTTAGGTGTTTCATTTAAGTTACTGAGATATTTTAAACTGAGGTGATATCAAGAAGAGGAGCAGGGTCTCTGGACATGATTATGGATTATACTTGATACAGTTAGAATTTTTGGGGGGGAGTAGGACTTTTACTTTGTCTCCCAGGCCAGAGTGCAATGGCATGACCACAGCTCACTGCAATCTTGATCTCTTGGGCTCAGGCAATCCTTTTGCCTTAGCCTCTTTAGTAGCTGGGACCATGGGTGTGCACCACCACATCCTTCTAGTTTTGTTTTGTTTTGTTTTTGAGATATGGTCTCTCTATGTTGCCCAGGCTGGTCTCAAGTGATTCTGCTGCCTTGGCCTTCCAAAGTGCTGGGATTACCAGTGCAAGCCACTGCACCCCGTCTAGGTAGAATTTGATGGTTCTATATGTAGTTGGTAATGCAAGGACCTAGGATACAGGAGATCTCTTTTTTTTAAGTTTTAATTTTAAAGATGTGGGGTATGACTCAGGGTTAGGTATACAAATATTCATTATGCAGGTACCCTTGTTGAAGTGCGCCCCCCACCTCCCCTGGCAGTTTCCTACTACTGCGAATCCCTTTCTTATAGTATTGTGATAATTGTTTAAGGTCTGCTTATGAATGAGAACATTTGATACTCAGTTCTTTGTTTCTGCGATAGATCACTCAGTAGTATAGACTCTAAGTCCATCCCAGTTGGGATTCAGGCGATCTTAAAGCTGTAGACACTCTAGTCAATTGTGAAGCAATAGACAATACCATGCAAGTGTTCAATAAAGGCAAAAGACAACCAGAGGCAAGGAAGACCTGTGTAGGCTGGAGCAGACAGAGAAGTCTTCCTAGAGAAGTAGAACTTGAGTTGCATCTCAAATCATGACTAGCATATTTAACTTCAAGAGATGAGATTAAAAGTGGAGATCATTTGCTAAAAGATATGAGACAAAAAAGAAAAATACTGTTTCAAGAGAGGAGATAGTAGCATGAATGACTCAATAATAAAAACGAATATACTCCCATTTATTATTAACTCCCAGCAGGAGCCATTACTATTCACAATGTATAGATGAAGAAGTAGGTTCATAGAGGTTAAGTAAATGGCCCGAGTTGTTCCAAGTGCAACAGTGTGCCTTGAATCTAGATCCTTTAACTCCAGACTCCTGTTCTAATTCATTAGGTTATGTGTTCTTAAAGGTGGGGTTTAATTTTTTAAATTATTTTTATATCCCTCTAAGCTGGTATGCAGCCTGAAAATAGACTCTCAATGCATTTTTTGGTTGAACTCAATGGAAAATTATGGACTCTTTTGTACATTGGTTTGAGTATTTGCCATCTCCACTTGCAATAAACACAGAAATACAACACTGTAGAACTATAAAGTACCGTAAAGATCCCATAACTCACAGGACTCACTTTTTAGAGGAGTCAATGAAGACTCAGAGAAAGGAAGAGACTGACCTAAAATCTCACACCCAGTTATCAGCAGAGCCTCGAGTAATACCTTCATACCAACTTCTCATCTTCAATCTAAGAGAGCCGCAGTTGCAAAGCATGAGACAATTCTCCTTCTTTTGAGCTCTCTGAAGTTAGATGGAAATAAAAAATCTGGATAGGAATAACAGGCGATGTGATAGGTAAGGACTCTTTGATGATTTTTTTTCAACCAGCAATCTAATCATTGGACTTAATAGCTTGAATAAGAGAAGGCTGATACAGGAATCAGATACAGGAACTAATGAGCAATTCATCAGAGAAAAGAACAGCAAGAACAACACATCAAAGGTTAAGGAAAGTAATACACTTTTCAATGGATTATGGTGGAATACAACGGAGTCACCTTTGTTTGTCTCGCTGTCTTTTATTTGTTATTTACTTAAAAAATTTTTTTTCAATTTAAAGATGTGGGCTACAATTCAGGGTTAGGTATAAAAATGTTCATTATGCAGATACCTTTGTTGATGATGTGTGCTCCCCCTCTCCTGGCAGTTTCCCACTACTGCCAATCCCACCCTCCCTCCCCTGGCAGTTTCCCACTACTGCCAATCCGTTTCTTATAGTATTATGATAATTGTTCAAGGTTTGCTTATGAGTGAGAACATGTGGCACTCAATTCTTTGTTTCTGTGATAGATTACTCAGTATTATATAGTCTAAGTCCATCCAAGTTGCTGTGAAGTTCATAATTTTGTCCCTCTTTATGAATGCGTAATATTCCATCATGTACTAGTACCACATTTAAAAAATCCAGTTCTGTTTTGATGGGCAGCATGATTGGCCCCATGTTTTTTTACTATTGTGAATAATTGTGCAGGTATCTTTTTCATAGAGCGATTTCAATTCTTCTGGGTATATTCTCAGTAGGATTGTGGGGTTCTATGGAAGGTCAATTTTTAGATCTTTTAGAAATTTTGATGTCTTTTAAATGTAAAACACAGCCTTACGTACTTAAGGCAGATGAGAAGAAATGCAATCTCAGGCTAGACATATGGATGAGGAAGTGATGCAAGGTGTGAGGAAAAGGTCAAGAGCTGGCATGTAGGAGGCTTCCCCTGAGGGCAGTGACAAGTTGTATGATTTTGAGGACTCACCCTACTTTACTCTCCCAGGCTCTTCATCTGTAAATGAGAGGGTTAAATTAGATTATCTTGCTTTTGTTTGCCACTTCTCCTCTCAAATAAGCCCTTGCCCAAAGATAATGAGCCCCTCCTTACCAGCCAGTGAGATGAAGAACTAACTTGAGGCTGTTTTACAAAATCATGGATTTGGGTTCCTAAAATTGACTTCAGGTTGATATACACTGTCATGGATGTTGGCTCCTAGAATTAACTTGAAGCTGTTCTATGTCATCATAGAGTTTGGCTCCTAAGGGTAGTCAGACTATGGTCCTGCTCCAGCCTTGAGTGGTGGCCTCCTTACACCATCACCACCATGTGGGTCTAGCTGGTTGCTCTTGACTCTTTAGTTCGAGCTCCATTACTCAGTAAAACACCACTCTCCACATGAACCAATTGGTCGTGGGAGCCTGACTTTGTCACCTAATTCCTGGCACCCCTCTCCTGGGCCCAACTCTACTGTGTACTCCCATACTTTACCTCCTCTTTACAGTCTTGACAATGCCCATGAACTGACCTCACTCTATCTGCTTATCCTATTCTACCCCTCATGTTCTATCCTGTTTTTTTTTAAAGTGAATTACTTTTTCTTTAAAAAAATTTTAAATTTTGAATCAACATACCATTAATCAAATTCAATTTTTTCAGTAAGTTAAAACAGTGAATTTAATTTTTTTTTATGGTGTACAGTTCTATGTATTTGACACATGTATACATTCATGGAAAATCACCAAAAGCAGGATGCAGAACAGTTCCATCACTCCAAAAAATTCTTTCATGCTTCTTCTTTGTAGTCACCCAGTCTCTCTTCACCCCCAATCCCTGTCAACTGCTGATCTCTTGAGAATGTCATATAAATGGAATCATGTGAATGGAACTTTCTTTTTGAGAATGGCTTTGAGATTCATCCATGTTGTATGTATCAATAATTTGTTATTTTATGTTTCTGAGTAGTATTCCATTGTATGGATATACTGCACTTGGTTTCTCCATTCACTGCTTAAAGGGCATTTCAGTTGTTCAGTTTGGGGTGATTATAAAGAACTGCTATAAATATTCATGTGCAGGTATTTGCATGAACATAAGTTTGTTTTTCTCTAGAGTGAATACCCAGAAGCTGTTGATCCCTTCATTTTGTTCCCTTCCCACTTTTGAACCTGGGTTTGCCTCACCTCTTGGGCTTGTGATACTGGACACGCACTGCGGCTTTACCTCTCCCTCAGATGAGCAGGCCTCGTCTACCAGTTCTGGTTCCCTTTCACAGCCCTGCTCTTTCTGGCTCCAAGCACATAATAAAAACGGGAGCCCATTTTAATTAGTCTAAATCTTTTTCAGCTGTGAATTTACTGTGCTCTGGATTATTGCACCAGTATTGTAGTACCCTCTGCTGGCCAATTCACAAAGCTGGCTTTATGCCTGTGCTAGAAGAGAAGTTGTAGGTACAATAGCAACAAGAAAAATACTTGGGGGCAGTGGGAAGGAAGAATGGTGGCGAACTACCATTGTAGTGACAGCCTGACTGGGACACTTCATGTATTTGATGCTACACATATAGATAAATGCTGCAATATTTTTGTGGAACCCTACAATATTGTGCTTGTCTTCTCAATTGTAGGCAAAGATGGGCTGTCTGGAAAGCTGGACTCAGCCTGGAGCATGTTCCCCAGATTGCTATTTTGTGAAGCCTTCCGCATACAAATGACTCAGATCCAAACATTCAAAAATGATCTTGGAGGGCCATCTGGTTCTTGCTGGTTCTAAAAGACTCATTCAGCCTGGGGTATGGATCCAGTACAAAAGATAGTGAGAGCTCTTCATTGAGGTTTAGTATGTTCCACTGACCCAGGCTGGAAGCTGGCTTTTAAAAATAGCCAAGGCTGATGCTCCAAGGGCCGATGCATGATGCTTTGTAATAGGTCAGTGAAGTCTGATAGATATTTAATTGATGATGATGTGGTTGTATGGAGGTTTACACATACACACACACACAAACACACACACACACACAGTGACATAATTTTTGTATCATCAGGGAACATGTGTTAATTTGTTTGGATGTCTGAAACAGTCTGGGAATTAGGCTAAACCAGCGTGTCAGGCAGTGAGATCTGTCAGAGCCATGTAATTGTCGTGATGTGTAATTTTTAATTCGCAAAGACAATACTGCCAACCTTGCAGTTTGGATAATGGTGCTGATGGATTTGCCGTTTACACTTGCTGGCTGCTTGCCTTTCTGATCAAAGGTATGGCTGCATATTCTGTGGCCAAGGGACAGGGAGTGTTTCCTCTGTGGGAGACTCACGGGCTTGGAGAGCTTGTGATCTCAGCCTCAGCTTCTGGCTCCAATCAAGTCCTGACGTTGACTAGGAGTCTCATGGTGGTGGAGAGACACTTGGGCATCAGGAAACATGGATTTAAGACAGCCACCTCATCAAGTAAAATAATGAAGTGACACTACTTGATCCACCTTTTGTTTCTGTGGGCTTTGGCTATCTCAACAAAAAGTGGTGTGAGGGGAGGTGTGTGTACTTTCTTCAGTTTGTGTGGACAAAACCAAAGCATGTTCTATCTAATGCCATTGTTATTCATTCTTTAATGTTTTCTCACACTCCAGGATGTAAGGTTGTCAAATGCAGGGGCTATAGCTTATTTATGTATACCCCCCAACCTAGCACAGCACCCAGCGTAAAGAAGACATTTAAAAAGAGCTTGTTAAATACTCTGAATAAAGTTGTGGCTTTTTAAGAGCACTGATATCTTGGATGACATCTATAAATGTTGGAGTCATGGGGAAATTATTTTAGCTGCACCATAGGTAATTTGCCTTTCTTGTATTTACCTCAGTGAAGATCCTGGTGTTCCACATCCAATTGTTCTCATCTTTCTAAGACCATGGCACTCCAGAGAACCTTCACTGCTGAAGACTAAGTAAGACCTAGAGTGTTTCTTGGATGAAGTACCATTGGTAAGTCCTTATTGGCATGTTTAACACTTGTTTGTAAAACGTACCAAAAAACTACAAAGATCTCCCATGCTTGGTCAAGAGTACCCATGCCCCTGCCAGAAGCTATGAAGTTCAACAAGAGTCGAAGCCAAAAGTGTATGATTTATAACATACTTGTCTGTCTTAATATATCTATTCTGTAGAGATAAAAATGGCATTTAAAATTATTTCTGTTAATAGAAAAATTTAACACTAGTGGTTGTGTAAAGCTGTAGTGAGGCTTGCAGTCTCCAGGAAAGGCTTGACAAGGCTCTGCAGTTTACCAGCTTTTTTCAACAAGGCCTCTCCTCTTCTCTCGGTATACCATACTGTCACAGAATCTTAAGATTTCTTTTTGAGTAGGTTTTTGTAAGGGCCTCACCTGGTGTGGTCCCTTGTAGAGTTTACTGGGGCACTGGCGACCTATGTTGGCTCCTGGTTAGCCAACTGATGATGGCGACTGTAGTGCCTGTATATTTTAAATTTTTGGTAAAATATGTGTAACATAAAAATTACCATCTTAACCATTTTATATGTACAGTACAGTGGTCTTAAGCATAGTCACATTATTGTGATCACCAATATCCATCACTAATATCCATCCATGGAATTCTCTTCATCTTGCAAAACTGAAGCTCTGTACCTCTTATTTCCATTTGTCCTGCTCCCCAGCTCCCAGCAACCATCATTCTACCTTCTGTCTCTATAAATGTGAACTCTAGGTACCTCATATAAGTGGATTCATACAATATTTGTTGTTTTGTGACTAGGTTATATCACTCAGCATAAAGTCCTCTAGGTCCATCCACGTTGGAGCATACATATGAATTTTCTTCCTGTTTAAGGTTGAGTAATACTCCATTGTAGTGTGTGTGCTGCATTTTCTTTTTAAAATTTTTTTTATTTTAAATATGTGGGGTACAAGTCAGGGTTAGGTATACAAATGTTCATTATGCATGTACCCTTGTCGATGAAGCCCACCCCTCGGCAGTTTTCCACTACTGTCAATCTCCCCCCGGTCCTCCCCTGGCAGTTTCCCACTACTACCAATCACTTTCTTATTGTATTGCGATAATTGTTCAAGGTCTGCTTATGAGTGAGAACATGTGATACTCGGTTCTTTGTTTCTGTGATAGATCACTCAGTATTATAGGCTCTAAGTCCATCCAAGTTGCTGTGAAATTCATAATTTTGTCCTTCTTTATGGCTGCGTAATATTTCATCATGTATACGTATCACTTTTTTTTTAAAATCTAGTCCTCTTTCGATGGGCAGCATGGTTGGTTCCAGGTTTTTGCCTTTGTGAACATGCTGCAATAAATACACACATGCAGGTATCTTTTTCATAGAGTGATTTGAGTTCCTCTGGGTATATTCCCAGTAGGGGGATTGTGGGGCCATATGGGGAGGCCGATTTTTAGGTCTTTTAGGAATCACCACACTGTTTTCCACAGAGGTTGTACTAGTTTACACTCCCATCAGCAGTGTAGAAGTGTTCCCTCTTCCCTGCATCTTCTCCAGCATCGTTGTCTTTTGAGTTATTGATTATGGCCATCCTGACTGGAGTTAGGTGGCATCTCAGTGTGGTTTTAAATTGCATTTCTTTGATGACTAGTGAGGCTGATATATGCTGTGTTTTCTTTATCCATTCATCCAACCATGGCTACTTGGTTTGCTTCCAACTTTTGTCGATTAACAATAATACTACTACAAATATCTCTTTGAGTTCCTGCTTTTAATTCCTTTGGGTACATACCCAGAATTAGAATTAAGGGCTCAAGTGATAATTCTATTTTTAATTCTTTTAAAACACCACAATACTCTTTTCCATAGTAGTGATACCATTTTACATTACACTAAGGATTCCAATTTTCCCACATCCTCACCAACTCTTATTTTCTGGGTTTTTTTTTTTTTTAATAGTAGCCATCCTAATAGGTATAAATCTCATTGTGGTTTTGATTTGTATACCTTTAATAATTAGTTACGTTATTTTTTTCCTGTACTTACTGCCCACTTGTATATCTTTGGAGAAATGTTTATCAAGTTTTTTTTTTTTTACCCATTTAAAAATCAGATTGCTTTTGTTGTTGTTGAGTTGTAGCGTTTCTTTATATATTCTGGATCCTTTACCACATCAGTTTGCAAATATTTCTTCCATCCAGTGAATTGTCTTTTCACCCTGTTAATTGTGTCCTTTAATGCATAGAAAGTTTTTAGTTTTGATGTAGTCTAATTAATTTGTTTTTTTTTCTTTTTGTTGCTTGTGCTTTTGTTTTTATGTCCAAGTCAAATTTAGTAGCATGAAACTTTTCCTTTATGCTTTTCTCTGAGAGTTTTATGGTTTTAGGTTTTACATTTAAGTTCTGATCTCTATTGTATAGAACCTGTTTCCCCTCCTTAGACTGAATTTCTTGAGCAGAAAGGCTGTGGCTGTCCATTGTCATATTCTTAGCACTTAGCATATTCTTGGCACATAGTGCTCTGTTAGCTTTAGTTGAATGAAACTTTTTCAGATATAATGAGAATAAACAAAATACTACATTATTGGTGGTTTGCTAGCTTCACAATAATTATAGCAGCCTCAAAAATTTTAATTACCTTGAGAATCTATAAAGAAATCTCAGGATTAAAAAGGAAATGCTGGTCTCAAAGACTTCAAGGGCTTTTTGGCATTTATTTGCTTACTTTTTTCCTGAATATGCTCAATGGAATATTTGGATATTTGTCATAATAATTGTGCTCTTATCACACTTGACCCTGAGAGCCTTTACCATGGGCTTTATGCACAGTTAGCTCTGTGGGGATAATAATCATTGCACAAGGTGATTGTTTCTTCCATCCACGTGAAACCCTGGGCAAAAAGCATGGGGTAGGGAGCTGGCCAAGTTTGTTTCTTGTCCTTGGATGAAACTTCCTCAATTTTCAATTTATAAAACAAGGGGGGAAATTGGAACATGTACCTGATTCCTTCTATTTCTAAAATTATGAAAGTTTAGATATTGGTGACAAGACAATTTCAATAGGAGTAGAAATGCAAACACTTTTGGGAAGAAATAAAGACAAGATATATCATAGCCTGGTCTCTTGAAGAGAAATGTTCTACCATGATGATTGGGAGAGCTAAGAAGAGGGAAAAGTGGGAGTCTGTCTGAGGAGTTGTATTCCTGCTTTCACCATTATTGCTATTGAGGAGGTCAAGGAGGCTCTGAAAAGAAAACAAAATTACTATTATTCTTGGTGTTGTTGTTATTGAATCAAGGACATCTCCACATTTTCAGCCATTCCAGAGTGAATTGTCTTATACTTCGATATGTTTGTGGCATAACCAGTTTAAAATATAAGAAAGCTCTTGATTATGCTATTAGTTAACACTGCAGGTACCACCTTCCCACTCCTGGCCAAAACTCTGTATGTCCCACAGGTTTTCTGGGCCACTTTCAACCATGTTTGAGAGATAGTTACAGCTACTATCTCTCTGACAGTCACCTCTGCAAGAGGTGGCCTGCGGTATACTAGCATCTGATTCTCAGGTCTCTCTTCTGCTATGGCCATTAGTTGACCTTTCATAGACTGAGTATTGGGCTATCTTTATGGTGTTGATTAAATAGCAAGACCTAGCAAGAGCATCAGGGAGACCTGTGTTCTGACCTCTGCTTCTTCCATCTGAGTGAAGTCTGGGCAAGTAACTTATCATTGCTGGGAGTGAGTTTCTGCAAATCAAAAATAATAAAGATTTTATCTTTTGTTTTATATTTTATGTACATACATATATATATGGTTGAGTTGTTGAAAGAGGAGAAAAGTAGAAGGAACTCACTTTTATTGAGCACCTTCTATGTGCTAGTTACTATGCCTGGTGTTTACATATATTAACCTATTAATGCTCAAGCAGCTCTATGAAGGAGCCATTGCTAGGCTCATCTCAGACTAGGATAATTAAGGCTCAGAGATGTTAAGTGACCTATTTAAAGTCACACAGTGGATACACAGAAGAATCAGGATTCCAGTGCATATCTTCTGGATCTAGAGTCAATGCCCTTTCTCCCACGTCATTATTATACATTGACATAGTACGAAGTGGACATGTTCTGCACTGATGGGAACCATCTTCCCCCTCTTTCCACAGCTGAAGTTGCCAATTTACTTCCTTTCCTTAGGATTCCCAAGAAAGGGAGCCCTCAACCTTTGACCCTGGTTTTTACCTTTGCTGAAGAATAGTTACCACCTATTTTCCCCATAAACCATGTTTTCGGCGGGGGGAGCAGTTTCTGTTCTAATTTGGGTGGCAAACAATTGCTCCAAAGACAAAGATCCAAACATAAATAAAGCTCCATCTTTTTGTGATCCTGCTTTGAAGTCATCCTCCCCTCCCCGCTTTTCCTTTTGTATTCTTTAAAAACTTATTCTTATTAGGGTCCGGGTGAGTGTGATGGTGTCCAGATTCCCGCTCTGGGGCCCTAGATTCACAAAAGGCCAAGTTGACGTCCATTCTGCATCTGGCTTGTTTGATGCCAGAGGAGCACCGAGGTCTCCTGAGAGATCCAGGAGAGATTTGCCTCCTGCAGAGGTTTGGATAAGCCCCAGCTAATCTCCGTGGCTTCTTAAGGGCACACCTGCTTGTCTGCCAGCCAGCAGCCTCCTCGCTCATTTCCCGTGGGATGGCTGGGGTCAGAGGGCCACCAGAAAGCCTTTTATCTATCCCCACCCCACCCGGCCCCCCTCAGCAGCACCTGGGTCCACACTTAAGACTTCCTTTGAGGAGAGGTCGAGACGTTGTCCCTCCCAGAATGGGGGCCGGTGCCCTTTTCCTTCCTTTTGAGGCGGCTTGCTTGTTCCTTCCTTCTAAATCAGAGTTTTGATTCAAACTTTATCATGCATGGCTCAAACTTTATCCCACTGGGACTAAGCAGATCTCAATTAGTTTCTGGGCTGCTGAGCTGTGGACACGTAGTAGGTGTTCAGTAAATGAAGATGAAGTCTGATTATGATCTGTTTGCGAATTCAGGAAAGATACACTGTCAACTTACAGTCTATTTCATCATTGGAATGTAATAGTAACACTGATAATATTAAAATGTCAGAGAATGCAGAAGTCAGTTCTGTCTAGCTGTGGGAGGTGAAGGTTCACCCCTCCATCATTTTCCAAATCACATTTACTTTCTTAATTATCTTTAGAAGTGGTTAGTAGTTAAATTGATTTGTTTTCTGTGAGTATTCTGGTTGAGATGGGTGGCTAGAGACTGCTGTTTGGCATAGGAAGCTTTTAGGGCTTGTCTGTTTTCTTTCTTTCTTTTTTTTTTTTCTCTTTATGGTTTTTCTTACTCTCTCCCTCTCTCTCTTTCTCCTTCCATCTCTCCTCTCTCCAGCCTTCCTTCTCTCTCTGTACATAAAATGGGGACAGATCCTTTCTGAAGAGGGTATTCTTTTTAAAAATGTTTTTGAATTTTAAATATGTGGGGTACAATTCAGGGTTAGGTATACGAATGTTCATTATGCAGGTATCCTTGTTGATGAGGTGTGTCCCTACCTCCCCTGGAAGTTTGTCACTACTACCAATCTCTCCCCTGTCCTCTCCTGGCAGTTTCTCACTAGCCAATCCCTTTCTTATAGTATTACGATAATTGTTCAAGGTAAGCTTATGAGTGAGAACTGTGATACTCGGTTCTTTGTTTATGTGATAGATCATTCAGTATTATAGACTCTGAGTTCACCCAAGTTGCTGTGAAGTTCATAATTTTGTCCTTCTTTGTGACTGCATAATATTCCATTGTGTACATGTACCTCATTTTTTAAATCCAGTCCTCTTTCAGTGGGCAGCATGGCTGGTTCCATGTTTTTGCTATTGTAGGTAATGCTGCAATAAACATGCACGTGCAGGTATCTTTTTCATAGAGTGATTTGAGCTACTCTGGGTATATTCCTAGTAGGGGGATTGTGGGGTTGTATGGGAGGTCGATTTTTATATCTTTTAGGAATCGCCATGTTGTTTTCCACAGAAGCTGTACAAGTTTACACTCCCCCCAACAGTGTAGAAGTGTTCGAAGAGGGTACTTTTAGTAGTAATTTGTATAAGAGTGTGTTTAAAAATAGTATTTAAAAAAAAAACTGAGCCGGGCTCGGTGGCTCAGCCTGTAACCCCGAGCCTTTGGGAGGCTGAGGTGAGTGGATTGCTTAGGCCCGTGGGTTCGAGACCTTCTGGGCAGTGAGACCTCATCTCTACAATAAATCAAAAAATCAGCTGGGCGTGGTAGCGCTTACCTGTAATTCCGGCTACTCAGAAGGCTGAGGCGGAAGGATCGCCGGAGCCCAGCAGGTCGAGGCTGCGGTGGCCGGGAGCGGCCACTGCACTCCAGTCTGGGCGACAGAGTGAGACTTCAACCCCCCCCCCCAAAAAAAAAAACCAAAACTGTGTTCTCTCTTTCTTTGAACTCCCTATTTGTTGTGCAGGTCCATAATCCTACTTTTCTCTACATCCACTAGTATTTGTTGAGACTTCAGACTAAGTTCCTGGGCTGAGTAAGACAGGATAAATCTGACCCATGGAAACTTCAGTTTAGCTGAGAAGATAGGGCATTGGAGTTATATGATAACCAACTGGTTGTGAACTGATCGATTGATAACCGATTTAAGTGTTATAGAAGGAAGTGTGGGAGGGATAAAGAAACATTAGTTTCTCTAATTATGATTCAGGCATAATATAACAAGTTTATACATTTTCTATTTATCTTCCCTAAAACCATGCAAGATAGACAGTATTATTCTCATTTTATAGATGAAGAAAAGGGGACTCAAAGACATTGAGTAATCTCGTAGACTAGTTGGAGAACTAAGACTTAACCCAGGTAGTACTTAAAGCTATAATTTGAACCTGGCACTGGCTCTGAACAATCCTTGAATTCTATCCCGTTCAACCCATACACAAACATGGCCTAATAGAGGCAGTCAATCCTGTGTAGGTAGTCACTCTTGACGGTAGTACTACAAAGCAATTTTTTGAAAAGGAGAATGAATGTAAAGCTAATTTACCAGCTAACTGCTAATTTTCCCTTTTAGTTTGGATTGTTTACTTGTCAGGGTATGTGGTGACTTTAAACTGTGGGATTTAATTCTTTTTGCTGGAGTGATCTACCTCTTACTCTGCTTGCACTTTCTCCATTAAGATGCTTCCTGTTTGCGGAAGTGCTTTGGCATTGTCTCTCCTCTGATTACACACACACACACACACACACACACACACACACACACACACACACACACATAGATGGATCCCCCACACCTCCCTTTTCCCTAGTGAAGTACACAAACAGCAAGCAGACAGACACTATCTTAGAGGCTGCAACTCAGGGCCATAGGACCATAATATTGTGGCAGAAAGTAGAAAATAAAACAGCCCTTGCTGGGTGCAGGATAATAGCAAAATAGGATAAATGTGAGAGAGTCAGGAGGTGGTAATGGCCCTGGAGATGTAGAAATTCTGGGAAAGTAGAGCAGTATAAAAGCGGAGACACCATCTGTGGGTTCCAGGCAGTTGTGAGCTACTCTGAATGACACAATATGGAGATCTGCTATACAACACAACAAATAGTAGTAAAGGAATCATCTGGCCTTACGATTGTCAGACGTTCTTTGTTTGAAATGCCACCTTCCCAGCCATGAATGCCAGTGTAGCCATGGTTATAAATGGCAGGGCTATAAATTGCCTTTTTCTCCAGCCAATTAAAATTGCGGAAAGTGAGAATAAAATGAAATGGATGCTTCCTTTTTTTCCTAGATGGACTCTTCACTGGACTACAGTGGGCACGGCACACGCCATCACTCCTCCTTATTCAAGTATGATAAACAGATACCTCCTTTAGCAAATCTCCCCCTCTGTCCCACTTCCCCCTACACGTCGCAGCCCCTAGTAACCTCTGTTCTACTCTTTGCTTCTATGAGATCTACTTCTTGGCTTCTACATACTAGTGAGAACATGTGGTGTTTAACTTTCTGTTCCTGGCTTATTTCACTTAACATATTGTTCTCCAGGCTCTCATCCATGTTGCTGTAAATGGCAGGATCTTATTCTTTTTTATGGCTGAATAGTATTCCATCGTGTATCTACCACATTTCTCTTTATCCATTCATCTGTTGTTGGAAGTTTGGGTTAATTCCATACCTTGGCTATTGTGAATAGTGCTGCAGTAAACATGGGACTGCAGATATTACTTCGACAAATTGATTTCCTTTCCTTTGGATAATTATCCAGTGATAGGATTGCTGGATCAACTTGTTTTTTCCATAATGCCCCCCCCAGTGGCTGTACTAGCTAGACAGGAGGAATAATTTCGAGTGTTTTGTAACATTGTAGGATGACTCTAGTTAACAGTAATATATATTTTCAAATAGCTAGAAAAGGGAATATTGAATGGTTTCAACACAAAGAAAAGATACATGGTTGAGATGATAAATATGCTAATTGGCTGGATCAGATTGCTGCACATTGTATCAAAACATCTTGATGTACTCCATAAATATGCACAACTATTGTGTCCATTAAAAATAAAAATATATTCCAATAAAAAGGTATTGGGAAAGAAACTAAGATTTACTGAGTGTGTCTATATGATAGGCAAGATGCATGGCATTTTGTATATATTATCTTATTTAGTTCTCATAACAATGCTTTGAAGTTGGTAGCATTGTTCTAATGATAAAGATGAAGAGAAGACACCTCAGATAAGTCAAGTGCCTTGCTCAATGTTATCCTGTGGTGGAGTCAGGATTCTCATTTGGGTCTGGATGACTTCTGAGTGAATACTCTTTCCTCTACACTTCATGTTCCCCAGAGGTGGAAGAAACTGAGTGCATTACATCTCGTCATCTTCAGATCTTTTTCCAATTATTCATTGTCCAATAAAGGATTTTTTAAAATGTGAAATGTCTCTCTTTACACCTCTGGAAATCTGGAATAAACTAAGCTCAAACCTTCAAGCAATTGAAATGATTTTTCTGTATTCCAACTTTAGTTGAAAGAGATAAAGAAGAAGCAAACCAATTAGTTTAGACAAAGCATGAACTTCTAGAATATACATTCACTTCAGTACAACTTTTCAGCCTAATTATCTATACCTTCTACTCTATTGAACTATAATTGCTGAAGCTTAAAATGATAATCGAGCGGTATGGCAAAGACGTAAATCATTACAGAGGACCAAGAAAGAGAGCAGGGAAAAAGTACTGACTTTGAAAGTCCTAAGAATACAGGCTTGAATTCCTACGCAACCACATAGGTCGTAACTGTAGGCAAATTGATAGCTGTAACCGCAGTCCATCAACTGAAAGGTAGGCATGTAACATCTCAAAAGGCAGTTGTGAGAAGTCAGTAAGATAATGTGTGAATAAATCATTTAGCATAGGAGATGTATTTTACCTGTTGGGTAAATCTCATTTCCTTCATAAAACAGAAAAATAATATTCAATCACAAGTAAAACAAAGTAGATATTGGTAATTTAGAATCTTTTCATTATTTGCCATTAAGGCAGCCTTGGTGAAATGGGTCAAGAGGGTTGGTGATACTCAGGCCACTTCGATTATAGAAAAGGCATAATTGTTCTATAAGTGTGCTCCCAATACAAAATTTATTTCCTGGCAGTAAGTCTCTGCTTCCTATATTATTCTTGCTTCTATCACTGAAAACTCTCACAATTATATGTCGTATATTGATCAACAACAGCAAAAACGCAGATGTTTAGGTAACCCATAGTAGAATTAGCCAGTTTATTGCTTTAATTCAACAGTGCAATTCTCTCTGAGCAGACTTAGCCAAAGAAAGAAAATGGCTTAGTATGAGGCTTATCTCTATGCCAGCAGTATTTCCCTACAATTCATTGTTGTTTGCCTCTAACCTATATTGAGATAGCTTGATCACCTTTAGAGACTCTTTTTTTCCTTATTTGTATGAATCCAGATAGGTCAAGTACACACCAATGACCGTTACATAGTGAAGACCATAAGGAAGAGAAATGCCTTGAGAAACATATTTATTTGTTATACATTAGTGTGAAACATACTTAGTCTCAATGAGCCATGTGAGGAGTAACATTGAGTTTAAGATCACTGTCTGGCCTTGTAGTAGAGCAGACCTTAGTTTGAGTCCTGGATCTACCACTTACAATCTCATATTCTTGGGAAAATGACTTTACCTCTCTGAGCCTCAACTTCCTTATTAGTAAAATGTATCTGGCTTATGTTACAAGTAATTAATAAATATAAGTCATTAAATAAAATTAGCTTTGTTTATCCTACTGTTACCTTCATTTAGCTACTTTCTGATCTCTTTCGAGACTGAAGTATAGTTTATCCCTAATGATTCTAAAAATAATTTACACCCCAATGATTTCTCCTTGTATTGGCCAGATGGGCACTGAGCTACTCGGGGCTTCTTCGTTGAAGACAACACAATCCTGTGATATCACCTTTGGCTCCTGCTATTTTTCTCCCCACCCTTCTTTCTCATTTTCCCCTCCCATGGAGGGAGTGTCACTGCGCTAATGTCAATATTGCAGATGTGGGGCTTTCATCAGGCGTCCTGAGCACAGAGACCATTTTATCTATTTGCAATGATTTGTTTCTTGCTGCAGACACTGCTCTTTAGCATTATTGATCTCCTCCGTCTATGGAGCCACATCAGATGCCTTTGACCCTGGTTTGCACCAGGAGCAGTCAAGGGGCCACTTGAGACCGTCTGGCATTGTGACTGAATTCAATTCCTCTTTACGTTTGCATATGCCTTTTTTTGTTCTTCTGCTTTAAAATGGTTTGTATTATTGCAGGTGGGGTCGACAGTCTGCATTCTTTGTGTCATGTTTGCTTTTCAATATAGTAACGACTTCTTTTGGGGTCAGAATCTTTTGCCTGTACGGCTCCTGCTGTCCCAGATATGAAAGATATGAAGAGCTTGGGTTTCTTCTCTAGGAAGTTGGTCAATACCATTTCTGAATGAAGCAAGGAAGGGGCTAGAGAAGAAATTACTTAATCAGCACATATAAACAGAAATGATAGAATGACATGGGGAGGAAAAGAGGACTCTAAAGCGGAAATGCCATATTTTTTCTTTATTTTTTTTTCTAGAGTTGAAAGTTTTCATGAATTATCTTCTAGGACCTTAGGAAGAAAAGAAATCTGGATAGTATTTTCTTTACATTTTCATTTTACTCATTCAAGTAATATTAGTCATCCCAAATCACCCTTATTTGCCAAACTACCCTATTCTAGCTGGTCACAGCCTTATGCTGGAAACTGCATGATAATCCAAGTCACCTGTCATTTGTATTCTCAAGACACGTGTCAGTGCTTCTAGGCACTTTGAAGCCCTAAGGTCACTGGGAGAGAAAAATAATATCCCTGGGGAAGATAAAATAGCCCTGCTTGAAATGTTTAATTTTTCACAAGAGAATAATGATAACTTGAATGAATGGCAAATATGTTGCAGAAAAATAGGTTCCTGGTTCACAGAGAAAGGATCAGGAAAGAATCTTTCAGTGTGGTAAAGTAAATCAGAGAGTTGGGGTACTTACTTAAGAAATGTACTCTGCAACCTCTGTTCTGGAAGAATATAATTTGTTTAAATTTATTTGTTCATTTATTTATTTATTTTTTAATTTTTGAGTTGGAGTCTCATGCCTTCGCCCAGGCTGGAGTGCAGTGGCACGCACGCTCACAGTCACTCCAATGTCAACCTTCTGGGCTCCAGCGATTCTTCCACCTCAGCCTTCCAAGTAGCCTGAACTACAGGCATGCGCTACCAAGCCTGGCTGTTTTTTATTTTATTGTAGAGACGAGGTCTCGCCAAGTTGCCCTGGCTGGTCTCGAACCTGCGGGCTCAGGCAATCCACTCGCCTCGGTCTCCCAAAGTGCTGGGATCACAGACTGACCAACCGTGCCCGGCCTGTTTAAATTTAAATTGTCCCCTCAATTCATCATCAACTCTCAATTTTACTTGTGTAGGTCCATTCTCCTTCCCCCCTTCTTTATCTCTCTGTATATATATTTATACATTTATTTTCTGGCAAGCAGTTCTCTGCCTCCTATATTATTATTTTATATATAGTTTTTTTAAATACACACACACACACACACACACACACACACACACACATATACACACATATAGTCATGCATCACTTGATGACAAGGATATGTTCTGAGAAAAGGGTCTTAAATTTATTTCATCATTAGGCAATCGTCAGAGTGCATTTACATAAACCTAGATATAGCCTAGTACACACTTTAGCTATATGGTATTGCTACTAGAGCACAAACCTATAAAGCATGCTACTGTATTGAATGCTGTAGGCAATTGTTTTTGCTTTTGGGTTTTTTTGAGTTGGAGTCTCACTCTGTCACCCAGACTGGAGTGCAGTGGCCGCCCCCGGTCACTGCAACCTCGACCTGCTGGGCTCCGGCGATCCTTCTACCTCAGCCTTCCAAGTAGCTGGAACTACAGTGCGCACTACCACGCCTGGCTAATTTTTTTTTTTTTTTTTTTTTTTTATTGCAGAGATGAGGTCTCGCCAAGTTGCCCAGGCAGGTCTCGAGTCCTTGGGCTCAGGCGATCCATTCACCTCAGCCTCCCAAAATACGGGATTACAGGCTGAGCCACTGAGCCCGGCTGCTGTAAGCAATTGTAACACATGTATTTACGTTTCCAAACACACGCAAACATGGAAAAGATTATATTTGGCACTACATCATTGGGCAATAGAAAATTTTCAACTCCATTAAAATCCTATGAGACAACCATTGTATATGCGGTATATTATTATTATTATTATTATTATTATTTTTGAGTTGGAGTCTCACTCTGTCGCCCAGACCGCTCCCGGCCACCGCAGCCTCGACCTGCTGGGCTCCGGCGATCCTTCCGCCTCAGCCTTCCGAGTAGCTGGAATTACAGGCATGCACTACCATGCCCGGCTGATTTTTTGATTTATTGTAGAGATGAGGTCTCGCTGCCCAGGCGGGTCTTGAACCCGCGGGCTCAGGCAATTCACTTACCTCAGCCTCCCAAAGGCGCGGGATTACAGGCTGAGCCACCGAGCCCGGCTTATATTATTGACATACATTATTCATATATGTGATATATGAATATGCGTGCCTGTATATATATGCATATATACACATTATACACACACACACACACACACACACACACACACACGCACACATACATACACATATGTGTAAATATAGTTTTCCAGACAGACGATATAGGGTGATTAGGGTGATCTTTATTCTAAAGTCCATTTAATTCCAGAATTGACAATATTATCAAAATTGTTAACTAATCAGTGGATTAAATTATAGTTACTAGAAGGTGAAAGACAAATAAGTAGTTGACTATTACACCATAACCCTTAGAATAGTTATCTGTGTGATATAATTTCTTTTTTTTTTTCTGGCATGGCTAGCACCAAGCATCCCAGTACATCACATATACTCTGTTGCGTTAACTTGTTGCTATGACAACCTCAGCATTCCCTAACATCAAAAAATTTAAATATGTATCTATGAATTTGAAAAAACAACTCTAAGATTAAATAAAATCCTAATCACATCCATCTGCATCTTATAGCATTCTGGAAAGGTTTCCATAATAATGATTATTGCATATAATTTCATGAGCTGTAATCCACAGTTAATCTTTCTTGGGAAAGTACAAAACATTCAGGCTCTTCCATAGACAAAGAGTCTTATTCATTTATTCATCATCTCTTGAATGCTTACATACGACACTGTATTGAGGTCCTGTATCAGAGTACACTCCAGTAACAAATAGACCCCCAAATATACAAAGATTTTTAACTTTCTTTATTTTTAAAATTTTTATTATAAATATGTAGGGTATAATTCAGGGTTAGGTATATAAACATTGATCATAAGATTTTTTAAATAGAAGTTTATTTTTTCCTCTTGTAACAGTCCAATACATCATTTCTGGACAGTAGTAGCTTTCTTCAGTGCAGTGATTCAAGGATTCAAGTTCTTTGTGTCACAAAGGTTGGCCAGTTCCTTAGTGCCCATCAACCTCTGTATCCATCTAACCAACAGCAGGCCAAAAAGTATGGAGATACGACACCTTATAAAAACCTCAAAGTGAAATACCTTACTTCTGTTCATTTTCTACTGGCTCATTCTCATCTCATGGCCATATCTAGATGTAAATGGGGCTGGAAAATGTAGTCCCTGCCTTGGTAGCAGCTAGCCCAGAAGCTATTCTGTATTAGGGGAGAATCATGAATTTAGTAGACAGCTGGCTAGCTCTGTCACCACACAGGTAGGTAGAAAGATGAATAAGACATGCTTGTAACACATGAAGGGTTGACAGTCTTGGAGTGAAAAAGTCATGTAAACGTGTATGTGCTGTAGTAAAAGGTTGAGTTGAGTGCCTCGAGGTGCAGCTACTCTTGCTTGGCAGGATTGGGACTGCTGGTGGCACTGCCTTTAAAGGCAACTGTATCTTGAACTGATAAGGAGAACTATCACAGAGTAATTTTTAAATAATGGACTATCTTAGAAGCACATGTGTAGGAGTGGGATGGCTAAAGGAAGTAGAAATGGAGAGGAATAATTAGATAATGTAGTTGTCCCTGCTGGTTCTTAAGTGATAAGCCTATATTTCTCCCTCACTCTCCACTTGCCTTATCACAAGTGGGTGACCTTGATGAGACTTTTTCAACATTGTGTCTTTGGTTCCTTTTAATCTCCTGTCAGTTGCTATCACTGTCAGCATGACCTACCTCCAGTGAAAAATTCAGCTTTCATTTCTGCCTTACTAGGAATGTTAAATTATGAGGAAATGTCAGGAGGGGAGTGCGCTGTAAACACTAAGGACACATTACTGGAGGGGGTCATGGAGGGACACAGGGATCTCTTCCCACAACACTACAAGGACTAAGACATGTCTGTATTTTGACCTTCTGGGTCTTTTCACAGTCTGAGTTGATATAACTTGTCAATTGAGCATTATTTCTCTCCAGTGCTGATTGCTGTTATATTCCAGCCAGGTGAACTATGGATGGAGATTTCCCTACCTGGATTGGAATGACCGACTACCAGTTTATCAAAGTCAACAAGACTCAGGACATAACTTTCATTGTTAGGTGGGGTGATTGTTGGATTTGTAGTTTTAATGTTCATTGAGGTCTGCCATGAAAGATGTACTGAAATAAAACAGTAGCCATAAAAATGCTTTGAAAAGTTAGAATTACTGTAGTACAAATGAAAAGAATGTACACAGTAATAATGATCAATATTTCAAATGGAGAGTTTTTGTGGTGGCATTTGCAGTAAGTCAAGAAGGTTGCATTTTAACTAATCCCTCTTACCTAAGGAAAAACAGAAGTTAAATTTGTGTTAAACATTTTCAGTGATTCTGTAGGATTCAAGTCAATCATAGTGAGCTTGGCAAGAAACTGAGATGGATAAAAGACATTGCCCTCAAATATTTGGAGTTTAGTTTTGGGAGCTAGAACCAACAAACATAAAATAATTGGCAAAGCATGGATGTAAACGCAGCGTCTACAAGCAGAAGAAATTTAGGCAGCGGGATCATTGGATCAAAAACCCTTATCTATAAATTTTTGTATATTCTTACACATTTTGCCATAGAACAGATTAATTTTTTCCTCTTTCAGTGCTTTTTAAAAATAGAATGAAGAGAATTTCATACTTTCACTTGGTTTTCAGACCTTGGCTCTTGGGTTCTGGTTGTGGCTTTGATTTTCTTACAGTCTAAAACAGCTCATTAGTCACTTGACAGCCTTGAGCCTTAGTTTCTATAAATCTATAAATGGATAGCTGAACCGATGTCTTATATCCCATATTTTTCTACAGGTCTCAGATTCTGAGTGTATGCAGTGTGTGTTTGTACTTTTCATTATGATTGCCTGTTATATCCTGCATTTGATTGATTGCATGTTAGAAGCTTTAATCATGATATAACCCCTCTTCTCCTCTTCCCTCTTCTTCCCTCTAAGCTACTGGTCTTCCTCTCACTCTACTCTTTCTTCCCTAGACTTTAATCTTTTCAGGTTCAGTGCTTGGAATGTCTTTTTTAAAAAAGGAATTGAGTCACTGAGGAGAGAGATTTGAGGTCCGAGACCTCAAAAAAGACAATACCTCCCCAACTTTTCTAATTTATGTCTGTTAGATTAATGATATGTTGGTTCAACAGTTCCTCCTCCTCCTTCTTTTTGAGTCAAAGTCTTACTCTGTCGCCTAGGGTGGGGCACAGTGGCACGATCACAGCTCACCACAGTCTCTTGGGCTCAGGTGATCCTCCCACCTCAGCCTCCCAAGAAGCTGGAACTACAGGCAGCCACCACTCCCAGCTAATTTTTTGTAGAGATGAGATGTCACCATGTGGCCCAAGCTGGTCTTAAACTCCTGGATTCAAGCGATCCTTTCACCTTGGCCTCCCAAAGTGCTGGATTACAGGTGTGAGCCATTGTGTCTGGCCATTATTCTTGTGAATGAGGCTTTATTTTCTCCATCTGATTGTTGATGGAATAAGTGACCCAAAACTTTAAAAATATGTTGGACTCTAAAATTACTTACTTTGACTTTGTCCAAAAAAAGGTCACAATCTGAGTCCACTAAAGACAGAAATTTCTGAGCGATGAACGGAAGCCGAGAAAGTTTAATTATGAAGGCACATGGAGTCAGGCCCTCTGCACTCAGGCAGCATAAAATATTCCCAGAGAGCCGGGCTCGGTGGCTCAGCCTGTAATTCCGCGCCTTGGGAGGCTGAGGTGAGTGAATTGCCTGAGCCCGTGGGTTCGAGACCCGCCTGGGCAACTTGGTGAGACCTCATCTCTACAATAGATCAAAAAAAATTAGCTGGGCATGGTAGCGTGCGCCTGTAGTTCCAGCTACTTGGAAGGCTGAGGTGGAAGGATCGCCGGAGCCAGCAGGTCGAGGCTGCAGTGGTTGGGAGCGGCCACTGCACTCCAGTCTGGGTGATAGAGTAAGACTCCAACTCAAAAAAATATATATATTCCCAGAGATGTTTTGGTCAGTAATAGTAGATTGACTATTGTTTTGGCAATTTCTCCCATGTAGTGAACAAGTGACTTTTCCATTAGGGATGGAACGTTCCAGTGAAGTCCACATCACAGAATACTCTTGCCATTTTCCTGCAAGGTCATTGAATCACACTTCATAGTTATACGTGATCTAACTTTCCAGCAATTAAAGGACTTCTATATATGGAATCCTTGACTAAAGGCCATTCAGACTCTGCATGGACCCTTAAGTTATATCAATTCTAAGAAAATATTGTCATTTTATTTCTCTTTTAACTAATAATAAGTGTCAAAAGAGCTCTGAGTGGCTCACATTAAGATATACTAGCTAACATAGATACTAACCGGAGTTTTAATTATAGCTGTGGCAAATTTTCTACATTTAATGTTGATGAGTAACTGCAGGCTGTTAGCTGCTCTGATGATAAGAAAGCAGCCTGTAGTTTTAGAAGATGAAAACTTCCTCAGTACCTTCTAACCCAGAATGCCCCTACTCTGGAGATGTTTGCATGTGGATTGATAATCATTATGGGAAAGAACTGAGATCACTACCTGAAGCTCATATCTAGTAATAATGATTATGATCCTTCATTTTTGTTTTATATTCTTTTCTTTTAACCCCAATTCTTTTTTTTCTTCTACTACTCTTTCCAACTCTTCTCTGTTCTCCTGTATATAGTTTTGATTAGCTATGAAAACGTAAACAAATTCCAGACTCTCTCTACCAATTATTTTTGCATATATTGCTAAATCTAGGGTGTATTTGGGGCCAAACTCAAATTTATCTTCAGCAGAATTCAATTTTAGGGACAGGTGTGTGTACATTTGTGTGTGTAGAGGGAAATTATGAATCAAACACAAATACTTTAGAATTTGCATTTTTCTTAATTTATTCTTGGCAATGTTACACTAAATTAGAACAAACAGTCTAGAATAGATAACCCTTTATGTTTTTATGGCCCTAGAAATAAGTACATGGCAGTAGCAGGATACTGCCAGCACGAGGGAGGGCACATCACATCAATAAAGGTACCTGATCTCAAACCAGGTAAAGTGGGAACCAAAAGGAGGCCCAAACTTTACAATGACCACTTATCTACCTAATCCTGAATTGTACCCCACATCTTTAAAATAAAAAAAATGACAACTTATTTACCTATTCCTGAATTATACCCTACATCTTTAAAATAAAAGATAAAATACACTTAAAAGAAAAAAAAGAAATAATTACACGTTAGTCATAAATTTGTTGTTTTTTTTAATTAAAGCCCCAGAACATACACATATATTAACACATCTTATTGTTCAGTGTCATATTGTTTGTGTGATTTATCTGGACTAAATTGTATCATATCTGGTGGCTGCTTTCTTTTTTTTTTTTTTTTGAGTTGGAGTCTCACTCTGTCACCCAGACTGGAGTGCAGTGGCCTCGACCTGCTGGGCTCTGGCGATCCTTCCACCTCTGCCTTCTAAGTAGCTGGAACTCCAGGCGTGCGCTACCATGCCCGGCTAATTTTATGATTTATTGTAGAGATGAGGTCTCGCCAATTTGTCCAGGCGGGTCTCGAACCCTCGGGCTCAGGCAATCCACTCACCTCAGCCTCCCAAAACGCGGGATTACAGGCCGAGCCACCGAGCCCGGCTTGGTGGCTGCTTTCAAGACTCACCCAGGTATCTATTTGTCTAGAACACTTGGCAAATGGCAGTGATAAATGATCTGTACTTCCTGAAAACACAAGTGTATTTCCAGAGGTCATGCACATTTGAGTGATCTGTTGATGATCTGAAAAAGTGAAAACCAGGAACCAAGGCAAGACAGAACAATAGAAAAAACTGAAAGTTAAATGGCCACAAAGATGGAACTAATAGACACTAGGAACACCAATAATGGGGGAGGTAAGGAGAGGGTTGGTGTACAATGTTCATTATCTGGAGGATGGGTTACCTGAAACTCAATCCTCAACACTACACAATATGTCCATGTAACAAACATGCACTTGTATCCCCTGATTCTAAATAAAAATAAAAAGTTGAAAGTGGCTCTGAGCTGGGAGGTGCTGAACGGCAGGACTCTGGTGCTTTCTAACCAATATTCTTTCACAACAGTTCATGAATTTAGTGAATTCATGCTCTTGGAATGTAGTGGTGCCAACGCCTTTGAGAGGACCCTGGATCCTCCGTAGCTGCCTGTATCAGAGTGAAATGCAGTGGAAATCCTGGAAGGAAGGTCTTTCATTGTCTCTGAGACGTGACATTGTCATTCTTCCTCCTTAGGGACATTTTCTGTAATTATCTGCTTTGCCACTTAAATAGCCCTTTCCTGGCATTTATATTGAAGCCCACAGCTCTGTGGATTTCGGTTGCTATTTTTCAGAACCTGGATTATTAGATGCAGAGTTTAGGGGAATTGCCCAAGAGCAGACTGTTTTGATCTGAAATGAACCTAGACATTTAGGATGCCACTTCTAAAATGTTATTTACTAAGTACTCTGGATCTGAACTGTAATTCTTTTACGTATGGCTTATGGAGTAACTTATTTATTCATTAAACACACGTTTACCGAACATCATTTTGTATCAGATTAGAAGTTGGCAAAATTAAGATGGGTAAAATGTGGTCTCCATCATCAAGGATTTTAGTCTAATAGGAAAGAGAGACATCGATGAAAATAATTACAATATGATGTGACTAATAAGATAATGGAAGAACAAATAAGTGCAGGGAACAGAGCTCCCGGTGCTGCCTGGGAGTTTGGGAATCTAGAAAAGATGGTGTTTAATTTGAGTCCTGAGAGATTAGTAGGTGCTTGCTGGGCAGACAAAAATGAGAAATGCCATTTTCCATAGTGACTTATCGAGGCAGTCTCCAGCAACACCCTCACTTCCCTCCCTAAAACTCAACAGATGAACTTCCTTGCTGAGAAGGTTGGGACCATCTTATGTGAGTTGCCCCAATTTTTCTCCATATAGAAATTTATCTATATCTTAATCTCTCTTTTCTTCCTTCTTCTTGAATAAGGGAAGATGGTGTCTTTCTCCTTCCCCAGGCTACAGTTCCCATAATAATAATGTTAGCTCCAGGAGTGGTGGCTCACGCCTGTAGTCCCAGCACTTTGGGAGCTGGAGGCAAGAGGATTTCCTGAGTCCATAGGTTCGAGGTCAGCCTGGGTAACATGGTGAGACCTTGTCTCTACAATAAATCAAAAAGTTAGCTGGGTGTGATGGGGCCTGCCTGTAGTTCCAGTTATTTGAAAGGCTGAAGTATAGAAGGATCGTCTGAACCCAGCAGGTCAAGGTTGCGGTGGCCATGAGCGTGCCACTGTTCTCCAGCCTGAGTGACAGAGTGAGACTCTGACTAAAAAAAAAAAAAAAAATGTTAGCAATGCAAAATGGTAATGTTGCTGAATGTTTGGTACCAGAATCAATACTTCATGCATTGTTTCATTTCCTTTCTAAGAGTGCAGGTGCTAGAGTTTGGGCTGATTGGATTTGATCTCAAACCCTGGGCTCAAGCAATCCTCTCACCTTGACCTCCCAAAATGCTGGATGACAGGTGTGAGCCACTGCATCCAACTGGGCTGACTGAATTAGACTTTTGGCTTCACTTACCAGCTGTGTGACTCTGGATAACTTCTGCTCTCTATGTCTGTTTTCACCCCATTCAAGCTCTTCATATTCTCTCCTCTTTAGTAAATTACTCCCTAAATCTCTCTTGCATCTTTACTCTTTATTTCTCTACTGATAAGTTCCATTCTGATAACAAACAAGATACCTCTTGTCTGGGGGGAGGAGGGCTTTGAATTATCCATCATCGCATCACCCTTTCAACCTTTAAGTCACACCTGGTCACCTTGGCCTCATCATGCCTCCCCAAGCACTCTGTACACATCTCCCTAAAACAGCACAAAACACTAGTCTTCAGTTTAGACTCCTTACTCCTACCGCAACAACTTTTCCCATATCAAAGGCTCTTAAGAAGTGATAATCCAATGAATAAATGGGTGAAGCTTTTCAGTGAGCTTTCTGGGTCTCCTTAAGAATTTGAAAATGGCAGTATTTCTTGATTCCTTGGGATCTTCCAATAGGAATGGGGAATGTTTTAGTTCTGAGTATGAGTGGTCTGGTGCAATTTAGTTGGCTAACTAGATGGTACCTGTCAGCTAGACTTCTTCCCCCTCTCTGTCTAATGCTGAGCCATCCATCTATATCTGGACCTCTACCCAGCTAAGGCAGCGCTGGTACCATGTCCTCAGAACTTTCGACCATACCTCTTGGCTGGGCAGCCTCTAGAAATGAGCTGCCACTCTATTCCCATGCCCCCTCTTTTCTTACTGTGGGTTCCTTTTGCCATTTCTCCCAGAAAATTCTTTTTTTTAAAAAGATTTTTAGAAATTTTATTCTATTATTTATTGGAACTTTTATCCCTAAAGTATTTTTCTTTTTCAAAAAGTTTTAATTTTAGTTTCAGGGTACACATGCGTGTTCATTACATGGACATATTGTGTGGTGGGGGAACTGGGTCTCAGGTGACCCATTCCCCAGATAGTAAACATTGTGCCCCAAACTACCCAAAGGTAGTTGGGTAGTCCTGCTCCCCCCCTCCCCTAACTAGTGTCCTCAGTGTCTCTTATTTCCATCCTTGTGACTGTTTATCTCCCACTTTTGAGTGATAACATGTGGTGCTTGGTTTTCTGTTTCTGAGGTGGCCCACTTCCCAGATAATGAATATTGTGCCCATAGGTAGTTTCTGAAACTTAACCTCCTCCACTCCCTCCCTCATTGATGTTCCCAGTGTCTATTATTTTCATTTTTGTGACCATTCAGCTCCCACATAGGAGTGAGAACATATGGTGTTTGGTTTTCTGTTTTTGAGTCAATTTACTTAGGATGGTGATCTCCAGCTCCATCCATGTTGCTGCAAAGGACATGGTTTTATTCTTTTTGTAATGGCTGCGTAGTATTTCATGGTGTATGTACACCAAATTCTCTGATTGGTTGATGGGCATTTAGGTTGATTCCACATCTTTGTGATTGTGACTCATGCTGCGATGAACATGTGGCTGCAGGTGTCTTTTTTATAAACCACCTCTATTACTTAGGGTAGATACTTAGTAGTGGTATTGCTGGATCAAATGATAGATCTACTTTTAGTTCTTTGAGTAATCTCCAACTGCTTCTCATAGAAGTTGTACTAGCGTACACTCCCACCAACAGTGTATACGTGTTCCCTTTTCCCTACATCCATTCTAGCATCTATTGTTTTGTGATTTTTTTTTTTTGAGTTGGAGTCTCACTCTGTTGCCCAGACTGGAGTGCAGTGGCCGCTCCCGGCCACCGCAGCCTCGACCTGCTGGGCTCCGGTAATCCTTCCGCCCCAGCCTTCCGAGTAGCCGGAATTACAGGCGCGCACTACCACGCCCGGCTGATTTTTTGATTTATTGTAGAGATGAGGTCTTGCTGCCCAGGCGGGTCTTGAACCTGCGGGCTCAGGCAATCCGCTCACCTCAGCCTCCCAAAGGCGCGGGATTACAGGCTGAGCCACCGAACCCAGCTTGTTTTGTGATTTTTTAATATGGCAATTCTGACTGGTGTTAAGTGGTATCTCACTGTGGTTTTTTTTTTTTGCATTTTCCTGATGATGAGTGGTGTGGAGCATTTTTTCATATGTTTGTTGGCCATTTGTATAGCTTCTTTTGAGAAATGTCTATTCATGTCATTTGCCCACTTTTTAATTGGGGTATTTGCTTTTTTCTTGCTGATTTGTTTGAGTTCTTTTAGATTCTGGATATTAGTTCTTTGTCAAATGAATAGTTTGCAAATATCTTCTCTTAGGTAGGTTGCCTGCTTACTCTGTTGATTATTTCTTTTGCTGTGCAGAAACTTTTTGGTTTAGTTAAGTCCTGCTTATTTATTTTTTTGTTTTAGTTGCATTTACTTTCGGGGTTTTAGTCACAAATTATTTGCCTAGGCCAATGTACATAAGAATTTTTCCTAGGTTTTCTTTTAGGATTTTTGTAGTTTCAGGTCTGACATTTAAGTCTTTAATTCATTTTTTCTTTTCTTTTTTTTTTTTTTTTGAGTTGGAGTCTCACTCTGTTGCCCAGACTGGAGTGCAGTGGCCGCTCCCGGCCACCGCAGCCTCGACCTGCTGGGCTCCGGCGATCCTTCCACCTCAGCCTTCCGAGTAGCTGGAATTACAGGCATGCGCTACCACGCCCGGCTGATTTTTTGATTTATTGTAGAGATGAGGTCTCGCTGCCCAGGCAGGGCTCGAACCCGCGGGCTCAGGCAATTCACTCACCTCAGCCTCCCAAAGGCGCGGGATTACAGGCTGAGCCACCGAGCCTGGCTGTCTTTAATTCATTTTGACTTCAAATTATACTGCTCATTTGGGGTTATGTTTGTATATGGGGAGACATACGGATCAAGTTTTATTTTTCTGCATGTAGCTATCCAATTTTCCCAGCACCATTTGTTGGATAGGGTGTCCTTTCCCCAGTGTATATTTTTGTCTGCTTTTTTTTTTTCCTGCTTTGTAAAAGATCAGTTGATTGTAGGTATTTTGGTTGATTTTTGAATTCTCTGTTCTGTTCCATTGGTCCATGTGTCTGCTCATGCATCAGGACCATGCTGTTTTGGTTACTATAGAATATACTATAGTTTAGCCTTGTATAGTATAGCTTTGCAGTATAATTTGAAATCAGGTAATGTGATGCTCCCAGCTTTGTTCTTTTTGCTTAGAATCACTTTGACTATTATGGCTCTTTTTGGTTCCATATGGATTCCATTAGGTTCCATTTAGGTTCCATTTGGTTCCATTTAGGATTTTTTAAAAAATTCTGTGAAAAATGATGTTGATAGTTTGATATGGATTGCATTGAATCTGTAGATTACTTTATGGTAATTCTCATAATTTTGATTTTACCAATCCATGACATGGGTTATTCCACCATTTGCTTATGTCTTCTGCGATTTCTTTCATCAGAGTTTTGTAGTTCTCCTTGTAGAGATCTTGCATCTCTTTGGTTAAATATATTCCTAAGTGTTTTAGCTTTTCGATTGCTATTGTAAATGGAATTGAGTTCATGATTTGATTTTCAACTTGGTCACTATTGTTGTATAGCAGTACCTCTGATATGTGTGTTGATTTTGGACCGTGAAACTCTACTTAATTTATTTAATAAGTTCAGGAGTCTTTTGAAGGAATCTTTAGGATTCTTTAGGTATTAGATCACATTGTCAATGTACAGATACAGTTTGACTTCTTCTTTTCCAATTTGGACACCCTTTATTTCTTTTTCTTGCTTGATTTCTCTGACTAGGACTTCTAGTACTACGTTGAATAGTAGTAGTGAAAGTGGGCATTCTTGTCTTGTTCCAGTTCTGAGGGGAAGTGTGTTCAATTTTTCTCCATTCAGGATGACATTGGCTGTGGAGTTTGTCATATATGGCTTTCATTATTTTGAGGAATGCTCCCCTTTATGTCTATTTTGCTGAGGGTTTAAAAAATATCATCAATGGATGCTGGATTTTATCAAATGCTTTTCCTGCCTCCATGAAAAGGATCATATCATTTTTCTTTTAAATTTTATTTATGTATTGACTTGTCTATGTTGAACTACCCTTGCATCCCTGGGATAAAACCCACTTGATTGTGGTGTAGCAAACTGTATTCAATTCAGTTTGCTAACATGTTGTTGAGGATTTTTGTGTCTATGTTCTAAGGGATATTGGTCTGTGGTTTTCTTTTTTCCTTGTGTCTTTTCCTGGCTTTGGTATCAGAGTGATACTGGCATCATAGTATGAGTTAGGAAAGATTTCCTCCTCTTCAGTCTTGTAGGATAGCTTCAGTAAAATTGGCACCAGTTCCTCTTTGAAAGTCTGTTAGAATTCAGTCCTGAGTTCATCAGGTCTTGGACTTTTTGTTGTTGTTGTTGGGAGACTTCTAATTACTGTTTTAATCTCATTATTCATTATTGCTCTGTTCAGGCTTTCTATTTTTTCCTGATTCAATATTGGGGGAGTGTATGTTTCCAAGAATTTGTCCACTTCTTCTAGATTGTCTACTTTGTTTGCATAGAGGTGTTCATAATAGTCTTGGATCCTTGGATGATCTTTTGAACTTTCTTCATATCAGTTTTAATGTCTTCCTTTTCAATTGTGTTAATTTGAGTCTTCTGTCTTCCTTTCTTAATTAATCTAGCTAGTGGTCTATCAATTATGTTTGCCTTTTCAGAGAACCAATTTTTTGTTTCATTGATTCTTTGTGATTTTTAAAATTTCAATTTCATTTCATTCTGTTCTGATCTTTGCTATTTTGTTTCTTCTGTTAGCTTTGGGTTTGGTTTGTTTGTGATTTTCTAGTCCCTTGAGGTGGGATGTTAGGCTGTTAATATGTGGTTCACAGTTTTATAAGTCTTAAGCATTATAAATTTTCCTCTGAGCACAGCTTTGGCTGTGTCTCAGAGGTTTTGATAGCTTGTTTCATTGTTGTCATTCATTTCCAGGAATTTTTAAATTTCCATCTTGATTTCATGGCTGACCCAACCATCATTCAGGAGAAAATTGTTTAACTTCCATATCTTTCTTTGGTTTCATGAGTTTTTGCAGTTTATTTATTTATTTATTTGAGCTGAAGTCTCACTCTGTAGCCCAGGCTGGAGTGCAGTGGCATCCTCAAGGCCACTGCAGCTTCAACTTGCTGGACTTAGGGGGTCCTTCCACCTCAGCCTTCAAAGTAACTGGAACCACAGACGCATGCAACCATGCCCAACTATTGCAATTAATTTTTAGTTTTATTCCACTGTGGTCTGAGATGGTGCTTGATATGATTTCAATTTTTTTGAACTTATTGAGACTTGATTTATGGCCTATCATATGGTCTGTTTGGAGAATGTTCCGTGTGCTAATGAGAAAAATGTATATTCTGTAGTTTGGGGATGAAATGTTCTTTAGATGTCTGTTAGTTATATTTCCTCTAGAGTCCTGTTTAACTCGAATGCTTCTTTGTTGATTTTCTCTCTTGATGATCTGTCTATTATGTCAGTGGAATGTGGAAGTCTTCCACTATCACTGTATTGTTGTTTATCTATCTTTTTTTTTTTTAGGTCTAGTAGAATTTGTTTTATAAAGCTGGGGACTCTGGTATTAGGCACATATATAATTAAGATTGTGTGTTTTCTCATTGGATTGATCCTTTTATCATTATATAATTGCCATCTTTGTCTTTTTTTTTACTGTTGTTAATTTAAAGTATTTTGTCTGATATGAAAATGACTGCTTCTGCTCATTTTTGGTTTCCATTTGTGTGGAGTATTTTTCACCACTTTTTTATCTTGAGTCTATAAGAGTCTTTGTGAATTCAGTGGGTCTATTAAAAGCAGCGGTAATTGGGTTGTATTTTTTTAATCCATTCTGCCAGTCTGTATCTTTTTAGCGGGGCATTGAGATCATTTATGTTTAGAGTTAATTATGATGTGTAAGGTAGTAGTCTACTCCTTATACTGGTTGTTTTGTTTATTTATTTTCTCTATTGTATTGGTGTTCCATAAAGCCTGTGAGCATTGTGATTTCCATTATTTTTCTATTGGTGTATTTCAATCTTTTGTTTCAGTATTTAGGACTCTTGAATATTTATTATAGAACTGGTCTAGTGATGACAAATTCCCTTGTTGTTTGCTTGTCTGCAAAAGACTTCATTTTCCTTCATTGACGTAGCAGTTTTGTAGGATATTACATCCTTGGCTGACAGTTATTCTGTTTGAGGAGATTGAAGGTGGGGTCCCACTCCCTTCTGGCTTGTAGGGTTTCTTCTGTGAAGTCTGTTAATAGTCTGAAAGGTTTACCTTTGAAAGTTATTTGATGCTTCTTCTCACTCTTCTTAAAATTCTTTCCTTCACATTAACTTTGCATAGCTGGATGATTATATACTTTGGGGATGACCTTTTTGCAATTTCCAGCATTTTTCTATTGGTGTATTTCAACCTTTTGTTTCAATATTTAGGATTCCTTTGAATATTTCTTGTAGAGCTGGTCTAGTGATGACAAATTCCCTCAGCATTTGCTTGTCTGGGGGTCTGAGGCTTCTATGGGATTCTTGTATCTGGATATTTAGATTTCTGGCAAGGCCAGGGAAGTTTTCCATCCTTATTCACTCAAATAAATTTTCCAAACCTGTTGCTTTCTCTTCTTCCTCAGGAACACCTATGATTCTTAGGTTTGGGAATTTTACATAATCTCACATTTCTTGGATACTTTGTTCTGTTCTCTTGATTCTTTTTTTGTTGTCTGGGTTAATTCAAAAGTCTTGTCTTTAAGTTCTGAGATCTTTTCTTCTGCTTATTCTAGTCTACTGTTAAAACTTTCCACTATATATTGTACTTTCTTTTTTTTTTTGAGTTGGAGTCTCACTCTGTCGCCCAGACTGGAGTGCAGTGGCCACTCCCGGCCACCGCAGCCTCGACCTGCTGGGCTCCGGCGATCCTTCCGCCTCAGCCTTCCAAGTAGCTGGAATTACAGGCATGCGCTACCACGCCCGGCTGATTTTTTGATTTACTGTAGAGATGAGGTCTCGCTGCCCAAGCGGGTCTCGAACCCGCGGGCTCAGGCAATCCACTCACCTCAGCCTCCCAAAGGCGCGGGATTACAGGCTGAGCCACCGAGCCCGGCTTGTACTTTCTTAAATGCTTCTTTCATTTCAAAAATTTCAACTTTATTAGGGGAGGTTGTCTATATCTTTGGAGAATTTTTCTTCCATGTCCTGAATATTCTTTTTTTAAGATTAGAAAATATAGTTTATTTAGAAAGTAAAATAGAGACAGACAAAGAGAGAGAGAGAGAGAGAGAGAGAGAGAGAGAGAGAGAGAGAGAGAGAGAGAGGAGATTCACCTCCCCAAGGTAAGGGAGGGAGGCCAGAGCTAAAGAAAACATGGCCTGGCCATAGTTCAAAGCTATGGTCACATCATAGCTTAGCAAGGCAATGACCAGTTTCTCATCAACCTTTTGAATTCTATGTCTGGAATTTTAACAATTTCATTTTGGATAGGTTTCTTTGCTGAAGAGTTGATGTCGTCTTTTGAGGATGTTGGAGAACTCTGTTTTTTCTTATTGTCAGAATTATTTTTCTGGTTCTTTCTTATTTGGGTCAACAATTTCTTCCTATATGAGAATGGCAGGGGGGACTGTAGGATTTCCTTGATTATATATAGACTTGATGTGGTTTTCTCACTTTCTAGATGTGAAAGCCCTGTGCTGTGTACCTGTACTTGCCCATGGCATCCTGAGTGGCCAGAGTAGTTTGAAATTGTTGTTAGCTGATGTTTGGGATCTAGCCTTCCCCAAAGCTGTGTGTGATGTGGTTGGCTGTACTGTTGACCTTAGGTCAGGAGGAGGAACTGTGGGAGACAGCTGTCTATGATGGTAGCTATAGGGTATCTCCTTGGTAAGCATTATTCTGAGAAAGTGCCCAGCCAGCCTAGGTTGAGGACTCTGGGGATTTCCTAAATTTTCTGTCTGTTTTGAGCCTTCTGGGGTTTTGTAGGGAAAAGGAGATGAGGCATTGCCTCACAAGTTTGCGCTCTTAGCAGCCCCAGTAGAATTCAGGAGGGAATCCCCAGCCCACTGGGGTAATGCTGTTGTGTACAGCAGGCCCAGAAGGGTTCACAAGGAGAATGAGGGTTGCCATGGCAATGAATCCCACCCTCCTTCTGCCTTGGCCTCAGGCAATCTGCTATCTGAATGTCAAGATGCAGCCATCTCAGGGCCTCAGGTGTTGCAGCTGTGGAGTTTGACCTTGGGATCCATTCCCTCCTAAGCTGGCTGGAAAGCAGCTGCTCCACCCTGCAAGGGTTAAGTTCCTGGGAAATGGTGACTGGTGCTGCTCAAGGCTTTTTTCCTGCACCATTCCATGGCTGTGGGGAAGGCATTTTTCCATGAGGGGCTGGGGACCCACAAGGCTCAGAGAGCCCTGCAAGTTCACAACAGGAGCACAGAACTCCCAAATTCCCATCACTCATCTTCCCTACTATGTCCAGAGGCTGTGGTGGACTGTGCAGCACAGGAGAGGATCCAGCCAGTTCCAGCCCAAGTTGGTGGATTTTTTTCTTCTTTGCTCTAAGTGCTTATTATCACTTGTTTGGGGACTCATGGATCACGCTGCTGGATCCGTTCCTCTCTGCATGCTGAAGAAACTCTATCTTGGTTTACTCTGTCAGAGAAAGTCACTCTAGCTGCCTCATGTCAGTCATCTTAAGCCCTCTCCCAACAAATTCTCTAAGCATGATTATGTCCATGGAACTTTTGAATCAAACAGTATTGCTAGCCTTTCTGTGTACAAGCTCCAGTCATCCTCATTATATTTAATGCCCTTGTTTTCATAAAATCCTTTCTCTTATCGAAGTACTGTCACATACTTTAGTTTCTTTGGCCAAAGCAACAGAGGGAGTCTGATAATAGAGTTAGCAGTGCAAAGATAATGATCAGTAATGTTGCTGTCTAGTACCAGAATCAATACTTCATACATTGTTTCATTTTATTCTTAAGTGATACAGGTGCTAGAGTTTGGGCTGATTGGATTTCAAATCTGGCTTCACTTACCAGCTGTGTGACTTTGGATAACTTATTTCTACTCTCTCTACTTGCTTCCCTGTAAGAAAGAAGGGCATTGTAGTATTATCTGTTCCAATGGATTGTTGGAAATAATCCTATTGTAGGAAATAAGATAATGCATTTCAAGTGCTGTACACAGTGTCTGGCCCATAGTGAGCATGCAGTAAACATTATTATTATTATAATTTAAGCAAATCTGTTACTAACTGCATCTTAACAGATGAGTAAACAGAGGCTTAAAGTCTGGATTCGAGATTCACATGACTAACCACTGTTTGTATCACTCCTTAGGTATTGGCAGTCATACATTATTATGACATTGGACTTAAAGATGCAGGTCATTTTTTTAAAAATAGTGAAATCTTCCAGCATGTTATTTGATGATTTTTTAATTCTTTTTTTCCCCAGATAGTATGTGCCAGGCCCTCTGATCTTTCTTCGTCATCCCTACCCCCTACTAGACTATAGGAACAAACTTCTCAGTTTGCAAGGGCAGAACAGATCCCTGCTATGGTTGAGTGGTCACATCCCAGCCGCCGACCTTCCCACCAGCTGTCACACCCTCTACCTGCTGCCAAGTGGCCCTGGAAGATCATACAAGTGATTTCCTGCCCCTGGAAACATCAAAGCCATCCCTCTCCCCCGCCTCATTCTTCCTACTGAATGCGCCACTGGTTGGTATAAATGGAGGCAAATGCTGAGTAGCTTCCACCACTTGGGAAGAATTCAGGTCCATGAGAGGGGGACACTACACGACCAGGACAGGGAGGCGAAGTCACATGTATGGCCAGGGGTATGGCCAGACCCTCAGGGGTCTGAGAGCACCCATGAGAAGACCAGTAGATTAGGCATGTAACCCTATACCTGGCACCTTACACGATTCTCAAAGGGAACCGCTGCCTTGAGTTATTATTTCCATATTGCATAATAATCAGGCAACTGTTTTGAGATCATGTCAAGGATAACAAAGCATCAGAAGCCTCTTCTGTTGCTGAAGAACCAATCAACCTAAACTAATACTTTAATGACTACTTTTCCCAACGAGAAAACAAATTCAGGCAAAAAAAAAAAAAAAAAATTGAAGCAGGGAGCTGAGAAGAACCTTGTCTGGTCAATGAAAAGAGACGTCTGGAGCCATGGCAATGGAGCAGGGATTACTTTGATCTGGAAAATAGATTTCTTCTTTTTTTTCCTCCAGTGCTTTTTCTCAGGCGGCCAAGAGATGCTATTGAGCTTGATGAGGGAGGCCCTTTCAGAATCAAGGGGCACCTCAGAGGAGAATTGAATGACTGCTTTCAGGGACAGCTACTTTAATAGTCTCATGTTTGAAAAATATGCAATTAAAGGAAATACTATTACAAATAGCCTCTATTTGTTGCTTTAAAAATACTATCGATTAACTGAAAAATGAGAAAAGTGTGCAAGATTATTACGTTAAGTGTAAACTACAGATTGAAGGAGGGAAAACACACACACACACACACACACACACACACACACACACACACGACCTATATACAATGCCCAAAAAGAAGGAGAAAAAACACATCGTATGAATCATAAACTCTCTATTCCTTTATATTATTCCTTTATACATAAAAATGACTTTCAGGGAAAGTCTTGCCCACCAGAGTTTTTAATCACGTTCCTCATGTTACTACTGTTAATAAAAATGAAGGTATTCCTGGTTTAGAATTCCATTTCTTGTAAGCTTAATCTGTAGCTGTTGGGGGTCTTCGTGCGTGAGAATGACGCTTTTTAATGAATACTCTTTGGCTATTTTAAATGAAACAATAGAGATTCTGGGCAGTTTGATCTTGTATTTTCCACTGATATGTGCCCTCACCTCGCACCCCCCTGCCAAGTCCCTTTCCATCCCACCTCCTGCCTGCTCACGACATCCTCACTTTTCTCAGAGCTTGCCCTGTTGTTAATTGGAAGATATTCAGCAGCAAGGGATGTGTGTCTTTAGTGGAAGATAAAGGAAGACTTTGTCCTTCCCAAAATAGATGGAAACATCTCTGGCTATTCTTTTAAGAGATTTCCAAAATCTTTGTCCAGGTAACGTGCCTCGTCGTCATGGCAACAGTAGGATGGTTCCTGTCTCTTCTTTTTTCTTGGCCTTCACAGATTTTTTTAACAATCTTATAACTGATATATAACTACCATTAAAAGTGGATGTTCTATTCTTCTCCACACTAATGGAAAACAAAGAGACTGAAATTATGATTACTATTTTTAGGCATTTGATCTTTTTTATTCTCCCAGAAAAGTTGATTTGGGATTTATTTGTTAGTCCCTAAATTGTATACAAATTAACCCAATATGCAGACAGAATTAGGCCCTCTCTTTCTTTCGTTCTTTCTTTTTTGTTTTTCTTTTTTTTATTTTAAAGACGTGGGTTACAATTCAGGGTTAGGTAGATAAATGTTCATTATGCAGGTACCCTCGTTGATGAGGTGTGCCCCTCCCTCCCCTGGCAGTTTCCCACTACTGCTAATCCTTTTCTTATAGTATTATGATAATTGTTCAAGGCCCGCTTATGAGTGAGAACATGTGGTACCCAGTTCTTTGTTTCTGTGATAGATCACTCAGCATTATAGACTCTAAGTCCATCTAAGTTGCTGCGAAGTTCGTAATTTTGTCCTTCTTTATGGCTGCATAATATTCCATTGTTATGTATCACTTTTTAAAAATCCAGTCCTCTTTTGATGAACAGCATGGTTGATTCCACGTTTTTGCTACTGTGAATAATGCTGCAATAAACATGCAAATGCAGGTACCTTTTTCATAGAGCAATTTGAGTTCCTCTGGGAATAGTCCCAGAAGGGAGACTGCAGGTTCGTATGGAAGGTCGATTTTTAGATCTGTTAGGAATCGCCACATTGTTTTCCACAGAGGCTGTACGAATTTATACTCCCACCAACAGTGTAGAAATGTTCCCTTTTCCCCGCATCCTCTCCAGTATCCGTTGTTTTTTGAGTTATTGATGATAGGTCCTTTATTTTTTAAGGTAAAATTTGATAAGCATTTGTGATGAGTTGAGTACCATGCTAAGCCTTTTATCTAGATTTTATTCTCAAAACAAATCCCTGGGTAAACCCTATTATTGTTTCCATTTTATGGATGAGAACTAGAATCATTGAAAAGTTGCATAATCTACCCAACATCACAGAGCTCACATGTAATAGAGCCAAGAGGCCCAAGGTGACTGCAGGTTCCAGACATGGCTGTCTCACCTACATTTGAGACAGAAAAGATGACCTAATATTCTACCACTAGTGAAGGCAGAGCTGAAAGTTTGGGCAAAATTCTTAGCATAAAAGGTTTACATCATACCCAAGTAAGACTGCTTTCATGGATAGGATAACCTGCCATTAAAATGAGATGCTAAGAGAGTTATGGAATGTTCTTTGGAGTCTAATAGTGTGAGAAAAAAACTTTCTGGAAGCAGAGGGTTGGGCTATTTTATTCTAGTTCGATTCCCTTCTCTTCTAGAATCAGAGGATCTTTAAGGGTTCTCTGATGCCATGGGGTTGGGACAAACTGATGTTAAAGGGAATATCAGAGACCTGCCTGCTGATGCACAATGGAGAGGACTCTACTGGCCACTGGGGCCAATAAAGCACAGTCCCTGGGTACCCCAATACACCAAAGGTCTCTTGCAAGCATCCCTGCAGGGATAAGAGTACCACAGGGCCCTGTCGGCATCCTGTGCTCTCACTGGGAAATGACTAAACATTCACCTCAGAGTGATCAATGACTCACCTGAAGTTGTTAGAACACTACGTTAAATTCCTTTAGTTTCTCAGTATATCCTGCTTGAGTTCTTCTTGTGACCTTTATGTATGCTAGGTCATCTTCCTGGACCATCCTTGATCTCTCTCTTCAGTGGGCTCATCTATGTGAGAAGAAGGATAGCATACTGGTTAAAGGTGTGGTCTCTGGGTGCCAGTCTGCCTGGATTTGAATATTTATTGGTAACCTTGGGCAAATTATTCTACTTCAGTGGATAGGATAGCATCTGCTTCATAGACTTATTGAGAGGATTAAATGAGGTGATACATTTGAAGTGACCATAAGAAAGAACGCATTCGATGGTTTATTGCTATTATCATTACACCATCTTTAAGATTTCAGTCGAAATATCAAACTCGTCACATAACCTTCTCCTGGTCCTACAGATGGGGGTAGCTACAACTACTTTATGCCTCCATAGTAGCCTGTACTTCCTTTAACTTCACACAATTGCTTGTTTTTCAGTCTTAATTGATGAACAGATTACCAGAGGAAGGGACTCTGTCTTGCTCATCAGAGCAGAGCTTATAGTTGTGTGTGATATTTGCTTTGGGACAATATCAGGAATGGGAGAGCCAGCCTAGACTTGAGTAGGGCAAGTAAAAGTTTTGCTAATGTCTCCAAAAACATTACTTATGAAGCTTTCTGTTAACCTAGTACAGTTTTAGACAATTGTGGAGAGAGAGAAAAGAAGATACATATTATGTAACCTATACCTTTATTGAATGATCCAAGCAAGAGGAGACATAATTAACCAACCAGGGCAGCATAGAGTGATCAGCAGAAAATGGAATTTTATCAGGAAGACATATGCCACAGACAAAGCTTAGTGATCCTTCCAGGATGCAGAGGAAGTAGCAAAACAGAGGAGACCATTCTGGAAGGGAAACCATGAGGAAAAGCACAGAACTGGAGACAACAAGTGAGCTGAGATCAAATGGTGAGTGAGTGTGTAGCTGGGCTATGGATTGGCAGCTCTGTAGGAGGTGATCAGCACAGTGGTTTAGGGCATGGATTCTGTAGTCAGGTAGCCCAGGTTTGAATGCTGACTCAGTTACATACTGGGGAAGTGACCAGGGGCAAAAATATTTAACTTGCTAAGCTTCAGTCCTGTCTGCAAAATAGGAGAAAGAGTCTGTCACCCATAAGGTTCCTGCAAGGACTAAATAAAATGATGCATGAATAAGTTGAAACTTAGCATCTCATGAGTTGTATAGCTATTATTTGCTTTATTACCAAATTTGCTTCTTTGAAATTTTTATTTTTTTATTCTCCTGACTCTGAAGGTTGATGACACACTCTTCATTTCCACCTCCACTAAGAAAGAATTTTATCTATTCTCCTTGTTAAAAAAAATCGCCAATTTTATAATGAATTGATGATGCATTTAACTATATATGAATTGTACCTACAATTTGCAAAAGGATTATTGCATTTCATTAATCCAACAATCTGGCGAGGTAGGCTGAACAGATATGGTTATTCCCATTTTGTAGCTGAGGCAACTGAGACATGGGAAGATTAGAGGATTTTTCCAGAGCTATTCAGTTAGTGAATCAGTATAACCCCCTTTCCTTCTCCCTTTCAAATGAATGAATTAATACTTTTAAACAATTTTTAATTATTATTTTTATTTTAAAGATATGAGGTAAAATTCAGGGTTTTATAATAAGTGGTTATCTGTTATGTGCCCCACCCTCCCTCCCCTGGCAGTGTCCCACCACTGCCAATCCCTTTCTTATAGTATTCTGATAAATGTTCAGGGTCCACTTATGAGTGAGTGAGTGAGTGTGTTTGTTTCTGATGACATCAAAGTGCTATTCCCTGACATCTACCACATCCTTTTAGAATTTGCATCACATCATAATTTGAAAATTTGCTATAGTAAAAATGCAAAAAGGCACTTTCAGGACAGTGATTTTTGCATTCATTATTTTTAAAGGTAGACAATTGGAATAAGAATACAAAGAAAAAAACCAATTTACTGGATATCTGCCTCAAAAGTCTCACAGATCTATTGTACCAGGTAGATAGAACTGAAAAGACAGGAAAATGTCCCTGTGCTTGCTGCCTCCAGACAGACAGTAGGCTTTGTATGTGCCAGGAGTATTATGGCTCATTGCAGAGATTTATGGTTTTGAGTTCATAGAATTGGTGCTTTAACAAATTGGATTTTAGTTTGGAGTATTTGGCTCCATTTAGCAATTCTGGCAGAAGGCCTGCCACCCTTGCCTACTTTAGAGAACATCTTCCAGCAACCACAGGGAGTCATTTTAGGAGTGAGCTGGGAAGTCACTGGTAGTAAATCCCTTCTCAGGTACTACAAGAGCAACTGAACGCTGCTTCCAACTCCAAACCTGAGTAGATCCTGTGTTTGAAATTACTTCTTTGGGTCTACTGGAGAGTTTTTAAGCCTCATTTCTTGAATTCGTGTGATGATAGACTACTTTCATTTCATCTTGAAGCAAATACAGTAAAAGATCTGAAGCTCAAGTTTGCTTGGCTTCCGATGGTCTCTGGGATAAAAACACATGGAACGGTAATACCTGTCATTGCTTTACCTGGGACCAGAGCATCTGATAATTTGTTCCACTGATGGGATTGTTTAAAGTACTTTGCAAAGGTTCTAAGATCCATCAGTCATTGTTCAGAGACAAATTTCACAAATGAAATTCACAGTCTAGTGAGGGACATTGCCACTTATCCTGCATAATTATACCATCTGCCTCAAACTTCAGATCAGAGGTTTCTATTTCATTTTGTTTTGGGGGGGTGGGAAGGGTGGTATTTTTTGTGTTTCTTATGAATCTCTTCAAAACACATGATACAGGGTGACAGAAAGATAAAATGTTAGAATGGGAAAGGCCAACACATAACAAAGAGCTCTGAGGCCCTGATGGCTTTCTACTAAAGAATCATGTGCATACAGAATAAGAATCTAGAATGACATAGAATCCTTGCTATGATTACAGGATTTTTAGAAATTCCACCTACACTGTGATTGTAATTTCTATACAGTTTGTACTAATTTATAATCTTCTTGGAAATCCCACGCAATAAATTTTCATTTTATGTATGTGGTCCATTTCACATTTGAAGACTTTTATTATTATTATTATTATTATTATTTTGAGTTAGAGTCTCACTCTATTGTCGGAGCTGGAGTGCAGTGGCACACTCATGGCCACTACAGCCTCGACCTGGTGGACTTAGGTGATCCTTCCACCTCAGTCTTTCAAGTAGATGGAACCACAGGTGTGCGCTACCATGCCTGGCTTATTTTTTGATTTATTGTAGAGATGAGGTGTCACCAAGTAGCCCAGGCTGGTCTCAAATCTCTAGGCTCAGGCAATTCTCTTGCCTCAGCCTCCCGAGGTACTGGGATTACAGACTGAGTCACTGCACCCGGCCCACATTTGAAGACTTTGATTACTACACAGGCACATATCTACACACATGGCTACACATCTAGGAGAACTTTATCTAGTATGATGCCCTGAGTCATTAGTTAGTGCCATGCCCAGGTTTTGTCAAGTTATCTATATCTAATGCACATACTGCAAACTTTTGGTTTGCTGCCAAATTTGCTAGGGTTAGACTTTCCTAACCCACCTTTTCAAATTGGTATAATGCGTTTAAAGGATATAAAATTGGTTTATAATTTAAACTGAAGGGGGGGAGGTAGGATAAAGAATAATTCTGTGAAAAACTGAAGTTATAAACGGTAAGAATGATTTTTCTGTACATAAAGGATGACAAGGAAACTGTGTTGTTGTATCAGAAGGCAATCTCTACATTGGTTGAGCCATATACATGCAGTTGAATTAATTCAAATGAGAGCATTAATAGATACTATGTCTGCTGATTACTGATTATGTTAAAAACATTGTCAATGAACATAACACATTCCAGGCTATTTAATTTGTTTTTACCAAAGGCTCTTTTTCCATGGGTGTAGGCAGAGAAACCTTTGTCAATAACCCATATGTTAATTTGTGGAATCTAAAAAATATGTTTATAGTAGCCACTCAAGATTTTGTGGGAAAACAAACTTTGATAGATTCTCTTAAAATAATCCAAGCAGGAGGCCTAGGCAGGAAGGTTTCTTGAGGCCAGGAGTTCGTGACCAGCCTGGGTAACATAGCAAGCCCACGTCTCTGAAAAAAACCCAAACAAACAAAAAACGGTCTAGGATGCTTTTAATTCCCTTGCAAAATTCTGCTGAAAAAAAATCACAATATTGAGTTCATGTATTGGTTTTCTGTTGTTATACTTATCAAAGTGGGAAACTTGTATTTAGGGGAAAACTAGTTTTTAGAGCAAGCTATTACTATGGTCTAGCAAGAAATTCTTGTTAAAATCAACTTTATTTAAATTACCTTAGGCAGTTGGATACTTGTTCTATTTTGAATGAATCCCCCAAAACTCCAAAATCTACATAGGAATAACTATGTCAGTACTAATTAGTCCTACATCAGCATGAAATTATTACTGTGTCTTATTGCAATCTTTTTTTGTGTGTGTTTTAGTTTAAACTGATGTTCTCCTGATATGAACAACAATAGCAGTCACCATTTTTTTCTTATAAGAATGTTAATCAACTTTACCTTAGATGAGTATCTCTAATCCTCTTTCTATCTTTGCTGCTACCAAACACTTGAAATGGAGGGCAAGACATCTCTCTTTCTCACCTGAACTACCTACCATGCGAGTACTAGGCTAGCCCTGGTCTATTAGGTGGTCTTCTCACTTGTTCTGTTGCATTTTCTCTCTCTCTCTTTTTTTTTTTTGAGTTGGAGTCTCTGTCGCCCAGACTGGAGTGCCGTAGCTGCTCCCGGACACTGCAGCCTCGACCTGCTGAGCTCTGGCGATCCTTCCGCCTCAACCTTCCAAGTAACTGGAACTACAGGTGTGCGCTACCACGCCTGGCTAACTTTTGATTTATTGTAGAGATGAGGTCTCACCAAGTTGCCCAGGCGGGTCTCGAACCCACGGGGTCAGGCAATCCACTCACCTTAGCCTCCCAAAGTGTGGAATTACAGACTGAGCTAACGAGCCTGGCTTGCATTTTCTCTTATCCCTTCAAGATCAACTCTTCACATTGTAGTCAGAGTTGCATTTTATTTTTTTGAACCAAAGTCTCACTCTGTTGCCCATGCTGAAGTGCAGTGGCATGATCATGGCTCAATACAGCCTCAACCTCCTGGGCTCAGGCGATCCTCCTGCCTTAGTCTCTCAAGTTATAGGGACTATGGGCATGTGCTACCATACCCAGCTAGTTTTTTTAATTTTTGTGGAGATGAGGTCTCACTATGTTGCCTAGGCTGGTCTCGAACTCCTGGGCCCAAGCGATCCTCCTGCCTTGGCCTCCCAAAGTGCTGGGATTACTGGTATAAGCCTATATGCCCAACCAGTGTTACATTTTTTTTTTCTTTTCTTGAGTAGGAGATTCACTAGTTGCTCAGTCTGGAGTGCAGTGGCACCATCACTGTAGCCTTGATCTCTTGGGGTCAGGGGATCCTCCTGCCTCAATATCTGGAGTAGCTGGAACTACAGGCACACACCACCATGCCCCACTAATTTTTTTCACTTTTTTTTTATAAAGATGAAGTCTTTCTATGTTGCCTCGGCTGGTCTGGACCTCCTGGGCTCAAGCAATCCTCTCACCTAGGCCTCCCTAACTGCTGGGATTACAAGCATGAGACATTGCTCCTGGCCTAGAGTTGCATTTGTAATTTTTTATTTATTTAATTTTATTTTATTTTAAAATGTTTTTTATTTTAAAGATGTGGGGTACAATTCAGGGTTAGGTATACAAATGTTCATTATGCAGGTACCCTTGTTGGTGAGGTGTGACCCCCCTCCCCGTAGATTCCCACTACTGCCAATCCCACCCCCACCCTTCAGCAATTTCTCACTACTGCCAATTCTTTTCTTATATTATTACAATAATTGTTCAAGGTCCACTTATGAGTGAGAACATGTGATACTCAGTTCTTTGTTTCTGTGATAGATCACAGAAACCTCCTGGGCTCAGGCAATCCTCCTGCTTATCTTCCAAGTTGCTGGGACTATAGCCATGTGCCACCACACATTTTTAAAAGTCACCTTAAATTATGCCATTCTTCTGCATAAAACTCTCCACTCATACTTAGAATAAGAAAAAAAATCCTTACTTTGATCTATGAGGGTCTACAGGCATTCACGTGTTTGATTGTATACTAGTGTCTTGGATTGAGAAGCTTGCTAGAATCTCAGTGGTCAGCTGACTGGGAGAGATTAGATCAGGTCTAGGAGAATAAACACAGCTGTTAAAATGTGCCAAATTACAATATCAAGACGACATGACCAATAAGGTCTAATGCAGGCTTGTCTCAATATCCTTAGGGTGCCAGTCTGGGAGGAGGGTATTATAATAGGGCCCCTGAAGCAGTGAGAATACTCTGCGACTGGTGGTTTCAAGTGTGTGGAGGTCAGAGCACAGCCCAGCAGGATCCAGCCACCCTGTGAATGCTAACAAATCACCTGGGCTCAGAATCAAACTCTAGTCCAAGAGGGAACTGTTTTGCACTCTGGAAACCAGTGGCTGAGGAACCAGGAGGAGGAAAAAAGGCTTCAGCTCAGTGAACTGAAGTATACCCAGGGCAGAATGATCCCTTGTGGGCCCATTTGCTGTGGGCTCCGGGGCAGTGGGGTTCCTTCATAAGTAGGCACAGAAGGAACCCCACTGCCTTGCAGTCCAGCAGATGGGCCTATCCTGTGTTTGGTGGTTTTCAACACCTGCTACTGGGGGCCTCCAGGATCCAGGGTTTGTTTTGAGACTCAGGTTATCATCTTTTCCTCTGAGTGGGTATCCCATTCATCTCTCAAGACTTTTTCACAGCAGGCTGTGGTGCCACAGTGTTCAACCAATACTCAATATTTAGAGGAAAAGGTCCTCACCTCACAAGATTTTTTTTTTAAATTAAAGGCTGTATTAAATTGCAGCTGTCCCTTTATCCAGTCGTTGTGCTGGCCTTCACAAAGGAAACTATATTTATTGTATTTTTGTTTTAATTCATTTAGTTTTGTTTTTTGGCTGCAGGTGTAGTGCTTCTCTGGTGTTCTGTGTCCAGTGAAGTTGTTTGGCAGGCCATTGGTGGTGACGACCAAGTCTGTATCTTCCTTTGAGCTTAATGTGGTCTTTTTTATAGCTTCTGTAAGCTTCTTCTGATTGACCTACAGAATCACCTCTTCACATTCTTGTTACTTCCTTTCTATTACTTTTCCTTTTTTTTTTTTTGAGTTGAAGTCTCACTCCGTTGCCCAGGCTGGAATGCAGTGGCACACCATGGCCCTCACAGCCTTGACCTGTTGAGCTCAGGCGATCCCTCCACCTTAGCCTTCCAAGTGGCTGGAACTACAGGCTCGCACTACCACTCTCTGCTAATTTTTTGATTTAATGTAGAGACAAGGTCTTGCCAAGTTGCCCAGGCTGGTCTCGAACCCCTGGGCTCAGGCAATCCTCTCTCCTTGGCCTCTCAAAGTGCTGGGATTACAGGCCTGAGCCACCACACCTGGCCCTTTTCATTTTTTTGTTATAAGCAACAATTGTTTTAAAATTCTTGAATTGCCCTTAGGGTTTGCTCTTAGCACCCTTATTAGATCAACGCATTCTAGTTTCTCTATCAGTTTTTTTCTTTTTCTGGGATATAGAAATGCTGCCTCTGCATTTTGATTCTCTGTTCTCTGCTTAAAAACAAATTAAGCTTTCAAACAAATTCTAAGTTACCAAAGACTTTTTCTTTTTAACATCTAATTTCCTGGCAAAGAGAAAAACATGAGTATTCCCCTAGAAGGTACATCGAATATTCTTCAAAAGACAGCTTTTGTTGTTATTGATGCTGGCATTAGAGATGGGGGTAGAAAAGGCAAACGATCGGGAAGTTCATCTTTGAGAAATGAGAGTTTTATCGCCTTCATGGGTCTTTAGGGGAATTCTCCAACCTTGGCTCCCATTTGAAAAATGGTGGCGAAGACAAAGAAAGGAAAGGGAAATATACAGTTTCATAGGAATTTTTTCATTTGCCAATGATAAAGACAGACTTTTTAAACCAGCAACAGGACACTAGAGGAGGCTACCAATTGTGAATGTGGATTTCTTGGAAATCCTTGATAAAAAGGAGAGACAGTCACCTGCCTAACTAATTCTGGCAGTGTAAGTGAATGAGGTGTGCTAAACACAGAACAACAACAAAAACTAGGAGAAGGGAGGTCATGGGGTGTCCTTCCACAGGTCGGCATGGAGCAGTGGCTGGGCTGAGAATCTTCTGGGTCAGGACAAGCAGATACTCTCATCCTCCCTCATCTCTCTTGCTACTGTATCCATCATATAAAGACTTGGAAGTACAAGCAAGGATGAGGTAGAAGAACAGTGACTTTTCTCAGGACAGAGGTAGTAAGTCCTAAGGAGATGAGGCTCAGCTCTGCATCCTTAGGCAAGTTTTGGTAACTATTGTTTATCAGTGGAAGACAATATGCAGCACTGTATAAATAATTTTCTGCAATAATGGAAATGTTCTATATCTGCACTCTTTTTCAATAAGTCAACTTTTAGCCACAAGTGGTTTCTGTGTAATTAGAATGTGTCTAGTGTGCCTGAATAACTTTAAACTTCATTTCATTTTAACTAATTCCAACAGTCACACGTGGGTTGGGGCTACCATATTCGATAGGCCAAGATAATAAGATAGCACAGTGTCCAGGACAGGAAAGCAATCAACAAATGCTCATTGACTGAAAAAACAAATGAGAAGACAAATGAAACAATAAACACACAATAAATACACAAATACCTCCACACCTCACAGGGTCACTATGAGGATCAAGGAGTTGAACACATGTGTAAGAAACTGTACAAGCTTCCATTCTAGAGTAAAGTACTATATTTGCAAATGAGGTACTATTTGGAAATTCACACATAAGTGAATTTTATTTAAATTAGTTGTAAACGGAAGTCTATAAAAATGTAGCACTGACTTTACTACCTTCTTAAAACTTAAAACTTTCTTGGATTTCACTTATTTCCTCAATTGAGTAAGAGGATATCAGCAAGATGAACTTCTGGTATCATTATGAACATTAATCACTGAGAATAGTGGTATGCCTAATGCCAGCTCTTCTTCTCCCCTGGTTACTGATTTGAACTTCTCTTAATGTGCTTAACTAAAAGCTTCTTACCCTCCCTTACTTTCTAGTTTGTTGTTTATAATACAAAGTACTCTAAATCCAACCAAGCAAATACGTTGTTAAGAAGCACATGCCACTTGAGTGTTAGGGAGGCGTCCACTGACCAACCAGGGAGGAAGATGTGTGGTCTTGTATTCAGTGGGAATAGGGGAGGCCTGGGAGAAGGAAAGCAGTCTCCTGACAACGAATTCAGAATTCAGATACTATTTGTTTTCATGCTGGGCTAAGTTGTTAATCCTGGGGCGGGAGAGGGGGTAGGCTTTTCTGTGGTTGTGTTTTTTTTTCCTGTGGTTGTGTTTTATTGGGGTTTTGTTTTAGTCCTAAGCACAATATAAGTTCTTTCTAGCCATGGGAATCTTATGCTTGTTATAGGATGAAGCGATAATTAGTGAGAAAACCAGATTAGAATTAGGCAACTTGAGCTCTATTCCTGACTTAGACAGAAACTTCTATTTGACTTTGATGGCAGCAGTATACAAACTTCATCTATTCTGCCACTCCATTTTGCAGTTACATACTTAAATAATTAATTAAGTCTTGCTGGAATCTTGTTTTGTGAGCAAGAATGGCACCCTGTAGGTTTTTCAGGAAAGTGACTCATGAGAAGAAAGTACAGGCATGGTCAGTATTGGCCACTAGCTTGCAGGCTTTGTGTTGGTCAGGACAGCATGTACCCAGGACCTAGGACAGAGATGAGTGCAGATTAGAGCTTGATAAGTAATTGCTGAATGACTAGTGAATGAGTGATGGGTGAATGAACAGACATGTGTATGAAAGAATCAACAGTGGCATAGCTCGCCACTAGGTTTTCATGGGATTAGGTGCATACCAGTTCTCAGCTAGTCTGATGAATTTTTGCTGACCTTACTTGATTGCCTGGGGAGGGTTTCCCTGGCACACTCAAATATAGCTGTCTGTTCAAATATGATCCAACAGCAGTCTGGTTTTTCACTCAGCAGAAGCTGGTAGACTTGGTCTTTTTCACATCTTTAAGCAACATGAAATGAATAATAGAGTTGCTCTGAACCACCTGCTGGCAGTCACTATTTCCCTAGAGCCAGCTGAGTTAGAGACATCCACTAGATCCAATTCGGTTTTCTCTGATTTAATTGGCAATGTTACTGGATAGCTGGAGGGAGCTCACCTTCATCTCTGTGGCAGAATCTGGTGGAAGTCTTACATAACAAAGGATCTGGAAGGTAGCTGCTCGGGAGCACTGGGGCTTAGCTGGGCAGGGTGCTGGATTCTCATTTCCTCAGGGTCTCCTAGGAGGAGGAGCAACAAATGTACCAGCTAGAGCTGTAGTGCTGATGGCTGGCCCTAGACGTAGGACAACTAGAAGGGGGTAGTCACTATACTCTTCTTGTTCACATACCCGACTGATGGAGAGCAAACAGCCCTGATCTTTGATGTGATCACATCCAAACTGTTGTCTGATCCAACATCAGAGAAAACGAGTGATAAGTGCTTTATTTTTTATTTTTTGAAGATGTAGTCTTATGAAAATAACTACAAAATCAAAGACCTTAGAGGAATGGCCATTTTGTGTGGACTTTTTGAAGCATTTCTAATGGTGGAGAAGGGAGAACTCTTCTACCTCTTTTCTTCCATTTCCACCCCAATCTTGCACCTTGCAAATTTTGAAGTAGTCCAGACTGTATAAGGACCAACATCACTGCAGAATCTGGGGACTTCTGGGAGACAGCAGGTCAACAAGAATGGTGATCAACAAATGAGATTCATGGATCTCAGGGCAGCCAGAATGCAGGCCAGAAGATAGAGGAGAAGCATGATCAGCATGCTCAGTGGAGACCCTCGGTTCTTTGGGGAGAACACATGAGCTTCCCAGGGGCCCAGAGATGATCTTGGAGAAGCTGAGATTCCAAGAGATTTGCCAGGGGGCATGCAGTGTGCATCCCTTTTCCTCTCTTCCATTTTAATTGTCTGGACCTTTGAGGTTTGAGAAACTGAATTATACTTAATTACTCATTCATGTGACTGCATTGTCACCTGCATTGAAGTAAGCATCTTATCTTGGATTTTTCCTGATGCTTTTGGGAGAGACAGAGGGTGAGATGAAAGGAAAAAAAGACATGCCATCACTTACTGCCCTTGAGGAGTTCCCGTCATGTCACAGAATCTGTAGGCACAATGTTGACAGAAGTGCCAGAAATATCAATTCTAAGAGAAAAGATTGGATGGAAAACTTCACTGAAGGCTTGGATGAGACCTTGATTCATATCAACTGTTATTAGAGATTGGCTCCTTCACAAAGCTATGCTATGGTACCCCCGAGGAGCATATATTTCAGGAATGTAGACCTGAATATTCATTAGAGTGTACTTTCGTGTGTGTTACTCATCCATGTAAAAATCCACAAGTGTTCTCAAAGAACCCTTTCCATAAGATGTAGCCAAAGCAGGTAGAGATCTTATACAAACATTCTGAGAAAAAAATAACGGCATACAATGCCAAGAGCTGATTGAAGGAGTGTGTATGACCCACACTATTAAGAAGTCACGCTTGATTAGTTGCAAGCTAATGAATGAATTAAGTAAAACAAACAAACAAAACCCCAAACCAAGCATTTAAACACATGCACACATGAGAATGAACACACACACACAAAACGACTCAAAACTATTGATTTCCTTATTGGAAAATCTTAACTAATCATTTCTATTCAATCAGATGGCAAAACAGATCAAGGAAAGACTGATTTCATGCATCTGACATCAGAGATGGATTAAGCACCTGTAGTCACCTAATGTTGGTATTGCTGATAAATTTTTGGAATATAAAAAATATAGGTCCTCCAACAAAGTATGAATATTAAGTGTTTAGAACAAGAGTTCCTCACTTCTTAGAACCATCATTTGCTTCATCTTGTCCGAAGAGTTTCCATTACAGCCAGGAATGATACTTTTGAACAAAAGAGCAAAGCAGAGGTTCTTTTATCAAAATGTGCTCAAGAGCTGCCTTGGAGTTTGTTTAAATGGCAGATTTCTGAACTTCACCAAGAGAAATTGGATTAAGTAAGCCTCAGGTAGGGTTTGGAAATCTCATCTTTTACCAAGTCCTCGATGATTCTGTACCGTATTCTGAGGAACACAGATCTACAGACACTATCACCTAATGGAAAATATTCCTTTAGCCATTTTCTTATTTATTTTTGTCAAAACTGATTAATTGAGACCTTACTTGTGCCAAATGCTGTGTCAGGGATACACTGTTTCTGTTCTCAAGAAGTAGTTCAGAGATGAGTGGAGCTTCAATGTCTGGGAGGGCAATTTAGTTGTTGCTACTTTTTAGCCTATATCAAATAATATTCATACAATAGCAAACTAGACTGAGGGCAGACACATGTCTCATTTGTACCCACAGGATTTTAATTTATGGAGTTGACTGAGTGGTGACACAGAGAGACTCATACCTTAGAAGAATGATTCATATTTCTTAAATTCTGCAGAGAACGAGCCAGGATATGTATCACAGACGCATGTGAGGAGTACTAGTGTTGATCAGGAGGCAGAAAGGGAGAGGGGAGAGTTGAATCCAAAGCCTTTCTTTATGGGGTTTCCTTCACCAGGAAAGACAGGGCAGTAGTCACCTAGAATCAGCCAGTTTGAATAATTCTGGAGAACTTTAGGTTATAGAGGTGGTACCCTTATAGCCCAATGCCTGGTACTTGGCTATCTTAATTTGTCTAGTATTAATTGCTATAACAGAATGCCTGAGGCTGGGCAATTTATAAAGAAAAGAGGTCTATTTGGCTCATGATTCTGGTGTATTTGGTGAGAGCCTTATGCATCTTCAACTCATGATGGAAAGTGGAAGCAGGGGAGCCAGTATGTATAGAGATCACATGGCAAGAAAGGAAACCAGACTCTTGGTAACAACCTACTCACATAGAAACTAATACATTCCCTTGAGAATATCACTCACCTCCTCAGAAGGGCATTACTCTATTCATGAGAGATCCACCCCCATGACCCAAACACTTTCCATTTGGCCCACCTCCCAATACTGTCACACTGGGGATCAAATTTCAACATGAGTTATAGCAGGAACAAACCACATTCAAATCATAGCACTGGTATTGGGATGATTTAAGGGAAAAGAAATATTGGCCTGGTATGACAGAGTTAGGAAAAAGGGATGGTTGGCTAGCATATGAGAGACATGTGCCCAAATAGCTTGTTTACTATCTTCAGGGATTCGCTAGCCCTGAGAGAGGCTGTCTCTTCCTATAAGCCAAAATATTAAGAATATAGAAAATTTAAAAATATATAGTTAATTTAATTGGCTCTGTGATAAACAAATACAGAATCTAAGAAAATATGGAACAATGCATCATTCTCTGATCAAGTTTCTTATAAAAATAGCCTTGAAAAGAGTCAAAGCAATGTTATTTGGCATAAAACAATTAAATGTAAACACTATATTACATAACCTGCAATCTGCATCCACCATCGAGCATAGCAGTTTTCTAAAACAAATTTAGTAGCTCTGATTTGATTACTTATACCCGAATCCAATTTTGTGCTTTTCCAAGTGGAAAACTAAAATTATTGTCTGGTAAGGGAAACTGAGACCACTGGAAAAAAAATTAGTCTCTAGATCCTATGAAACAGGTTTTGGCTAATCTAGGTAAAAATCTAATAATCCAGGTAGTTTATGAAATGTATTAAGCTATTTTATGTGGGTAAGCTTAAGGCCTTACCTTGGTACCATAGAAAGTATTATTCTCCGTTTGTGTTTGTGGAATCCACAGCACAGATTGTTTTAAGTGATTTTTTTAAGGTCACACTGAGAATTAGTTGCAAAACCTGGAGGTGAATTTTGACTCCTGTGTATTCTCCATTAAGAATTTGCCATGTCATGTCCTTTATATTTTTTCTTGACCATGTTTCCTGGGGGAGGTGGGAATGACTAAGATATATGTCTATGAAAGAATGAATATTGATGATATGTTATATAAGGCTCAATGAAAGTTGTGAATTCACCAGATGCTTGGAAAGTCAGCAGCTTCTCTATTATGCGTTTCCTTGGCCTAAGCTTGGAGGTTTTCCAAAAAACAGTTGCAGAAGCAAGTGGGAGGACCCTGTATGAGTATGTGTGTGTGTGTGTGTGTGTGTGCGTGCGCGCGCATGTGTGTGTGTGTGTGTGTGTGTGTGTGTGTGTGTGTGTAAACTCTAACTTGTTTAAATGAGAAATGTGTTAGCAACTTTCAAATCTTCCTTAAACTGAGTGATAAGCTTAGATTTTATAAGAAATCAAATTAGAAGCTCAGAAAAAAAATCCCGGATTCTTACTTCCAAGCAAGCTGCCCTCTAGGCAGTCATTTATACGGGAACCAGGTCCTTACTGCTAAGTTTGCTTAGCAACACATTTTCTTGATGATGGTTCTCAAAGCAGAGGGAAGTGAATGGAGGTTTGATTAACCACAGGCCATAATGGCTATATCAGTTTCTTTTGTAAGTGAAAGATTGTCTTTGCATATTCATAAGGGGGGTGTCTAAGCAGCACCGCTGGAGCTGTCAAGGCCTCTAAGCTGTGTTGGATTAGTAAGTGTATGGGAGGCCTCCCAATGGGTGGCCCTGGGGACATTTTTTCACAATCAAGGAATTCAGATTGTACAGCATTTACTCACTGTAAAAGTTGTTAGGCATAGAAGGAGGTTATAGAATTTATTTTTCCCATAGATCTTTAAGGACAGGACAGAAACTCACTGAATAGGTTGCATTCAATACAATCCTGAAGCTTTTGAAATTAACTATTACTAGGATGGAAGAGCCAAAAGAAACGTAGAAACTGAGAAGCATGAAAGTCAATCCAATTATCTCAGCAGCTGGAAGGTGGGGGCTGGTATATAAATTGAACACTGTGTGGGATTAAGGATAAATTTTGTATTTTAGGATAATACAAATTTTCCTAATAATATACTACCATTATGAGTTTGGCCATTACAGACCTATCCTGTTAAAATATATTAACACTAGGTATCTGAATTAGGAAAACAAATATGAGGCTTGTATTACAGGCTGAGTATCCATTATTTGAAATGCTTGTTACCAAAAGTGTTTCAAATTTCTTTTTTTCCCAGATTTTGGAATATTTGCATATATAGCAGCATATCTTGGGATGGCATCAAAGTCTAAACTCGAAGTTCATTTATGTTTCACATACACTTTATAAACATAGCCTGAAGATAATTTTATACAATATTTTTAACAATCTTATGTATGAAACAAAAATTTTGACTGCATTTTGAATGTGACCCATCCATGAAATGAAGTCAGGTATGGAATTTTCCACTTGTGGCATCTTGTTGGCATTCAAAAAATTTTAGATTTTGAAACATTGCAGATTTCAGATTTTCAGATTAAAGATGCCCAACCTGTTTTCATACCAGAGTCGGTCAACTGTTAAATATAAAGTTTTCTTCATCTATCTATCTATCTATCTATCTATCTATCTATCTATCTATCTATATCTATCTATCTATATCTATATCTATATAGATATAGATATTTAAAGTTACTTTTAAATGCATTGTTTCATTTTATCCTCCAAACAGGTTTAACTAACTGTTAAGGATCTGGGATAAATTATTTATAACCTGTTTTAGGGAATTATTGACAAGGCTGAGATTAGAATTGAATACTCTTCCCACTAACTTCACATTGCTTCCTTCCAAATGTCTCTGGTTTTGGCATTGTCTAGTTCTACAGCTTTATGAAAGCATCATGATGTCAAAGACTGTTTCTTTCTTGAGACTTGGCTCGAGAAAGGCCATCACAGCTACCTGTCTAGTGTAAATCAGAAATGGATTTCAATACCACAAGTTCTACTCCAGCCTACATTTCACAAAATGTAGGAGCAAGGAATACATCACATTTTGCAAGTGACCAATGTGAAGGTAAGAATTAGACTCTTCATGGCAGCTTTAAAGCAATTCCTACTCAGGATACAGATTTAGCTTAGTGAATACACACACTTGAGTAGTAAAACCTTTTCAGAGACTTGGTTTTGTCTATGAGCTCCTAGAGACCATTTTTTGATCCCTAAATTCAGCTTACAGGAACCTTTAAACAAATGTATGCTGCATTATTCTCGTTATTCAATTATGACAGCTTTCCCCCAGCATTTTAATTAGCACTCATTTACTGAGAATTAAACTGTCATTTTAGTTGAACTCAAAGGAGTACCCCAGGGACATGCATTCCACAAGATAATAAAAGCACCATATAATTCTGATGCTTCAACAATTTAGACTGAAACCACAACAGGGCTTTTCTGTCAGCCATTTCAGATGGAACTTAATCATTTCTGTTTAAGGGGGAAACACAATCATTCTGTACCTGAAAATTTGTTGCCTGATCGTGTTGGATCAAGAAAATCTGTTCTTTGATTCCTACTTGATGCCATTAAACAGAAAAGTCAAAAGAAAAGATCAGCATGCCAGTGTTAGACATTTGACTTCCAGCCCTGGTTTTGCCACACAACTGCTATGTTTGATAGGTAGTGTAGGCCCTGTTTTCCCACAGGTGCAATGAGAACAGTAGTAACTTGTCATCACAGTGGACTACGATTGTGACTTCAATTGCTTTGTAGGCCTGCCCTTACCTCCTTGGGTCTATCACTTTTTCTTGTCATCTGTAATATAAAATACTTCTTGTCTGAGTATAGCAGGAAATTCCATCAAGACTATGAGATGAAGGACTGTAAAATTTCTCAATGCTACCTCTGAAAAATGCCATTTCCTTTCATTTCTGGGGCTTCAAGATAGTACCAGTGGCTTTTTAAAGCCTACTTGAGACACACAAAACCTTGACTGGTTTTTATAGACTTTCATGGTTTCTGTTCTGTCAGCCAAGTAATTTGCCAGTTTTGAAAAGTTGGATGCCCTTAGTTAATTTAAATAAGCATAAAATCACAAGACTACAGAATTGTAGAAGAGAAGTGACCTGAGTCGTCCAATAGTCTCCAGTGTCCCCATTCTAAATTGAGAAGACTGAGAGTCTGGGGAATTGTATGACTTTTCCAGGGGCAAATAGCTAAATTTGTGGTACGTGAGAACTAGAGCCCAAGTATTCTGGTTCCCACATCTTTTTTCTCTCTACCTATGAGGCAGCCTATTGTAGCAGAAAGAGCAGAAACTCTCGAATCCAAATACCTGGGCATGAACTCCAGTGCCACAGCTTCCTACTGAGCAACTCCAGGAAAATTCCTTAACTTTTTATTTATTTTTTTTGACACAGAGTCTCACTCTGTTGCCCAGGCTGGAGTGCTGTGGCATGCTTACGGCCACCCCAGCGTCAACCTGCTGGGCTCAGACAATCCCTCCACCTCAGCCTTCCAAGTTGCTGGAATTACAGGTACATGCTACCACGCCCGGCTAATTTTTTGATATATTGTAGAGATGAGGTCTCATCAAGTTGCCCAGGCTGGTCTCAAACCCCTGGGCTCAGACAATTCTCTCACCTTGGCCTCCCAAAGTGTAGGGATTACAGGCTTGAGCTACCACGCCCAGCCACCTTAACTTTTATGAGTGTACTTCTTTCAAACCGTGTTTAACAAATAGTAAGAGCTCAAAAATACTGTCTGTTCTTATGAGTGTATCTCCGTTTCCCATGAGTCTTCACAGCCATAGCAGTATAGCAAGTAGGTATTTGTGTGTCATCTGTTTCCCAACCTTTAACTTCTGTCGTGCTGAGTACCAACTCTTTCTACTTTGTATGTAAAACTCACAGCAAATATACAAGGTAAGTAAGTGATGTCAATCCATCTTTAAGATATAAAAAAAAGGATACAGAAAAATAATTTGACCAAGTTTCCATAGCCAACAAGACAGGATTCAAACCTAACTCTCTTTGATAGGAAAATATGGGCAGCTTCTGTCAATGCCATGTTATTATCACTTATAATTCTAATTCTAGGTCTTTCAGATGTTGGCTACTACGTCAACTTCCATTTTTGATGAGGAGAGAGTGGTGTGCATCCTCCCAAAATATGTTTTGGAAGTACATTCTACTGTTTTCTGATGAGATGGCTTAACCTCTAAACCTTTTCACTTTTTGCAATAAAGACTAATTTTTTTTCTGCTTCAGCTTCTCTGAAAGTCAGTTAGATAGAGAAGGAAGTTTAGAAGCCTTATGAGAAGGAAAGGTGAAATTCCAATATAAGTGAGAGGGTCTTTTATTTTTTCCTTGAGGCTGTATTTGAGTTTAACAGATAGAAGCAAAGAAAAACCTTCTTTAAAAATAGGCAAGAATGACTTGATAGAGAAAAAGGTAAGAAAATTCATTTTTTTTTCTTACAAAATTCTCCAGTAACATTTGCTGTGCTCTGATTGATGGTCTGCCTTATTGATGTTCCGTACACAGAAATATGCGGAAGTCCAGATCTTTAGTTAAATCCTTGTTTCCTTTTAATTCAAGTGAGCCTCTCACTCTTCTGTGTGATTTTGAATTTTCTTGGCAAAGCTAAGAGAGGGAAAACCCATCCTGAACAGATGAGCATCTATTCTGTTCATATCGATTTGCGCAAAGGAGATTCTGCTATGTACTTTGTTGGGATTAAAGAGTTCTGGTGTGGGCCTGCAAGTGTGGAAGGAACTACGTAGTCTACCAGAAGTCAACCCAAAGCAGGCATTGGCAAGTTATTCTCTTAAACACAGTACAAACAGTAATTGATTCATTGGTCAACACACACTTCCTTGTTCTAGGTCCTAAAGAAGCATCAGTGAACAAAATGGCATCTTTACCTTTAGGATTTTGCATCTTAGGAGAGGAAAGTGGTAAACACATATCAAAGATCAAATAATAAGATAATAATTCTACCATTTATTAAATAACGAGTTGTAGTTTACAAAATGCTTCCTTATGTATTATTTCTCTTAATTCTCACAGGGACCTGCTGTGGTTTCCTAGGTGCTGGAGTGGGAGACACATTCTGTCTCATTATCTCTGTCTGTTTAGTTCCACTCACCCTGGGTTGGTGCCCTTCCTTGAATCGCCTTCCTTTCCTATCATGAAGCTGAGTCTCCTCTTCTATTTGACCTCTGGGTCAAATCCTCTTACCTCTATCACCACTCTTTCCCTAGGTGAGCTCATCCAACACAAGGACACACATACTATTGCTGTGATGGTGCTCCCACATTTATATCTTCATCCCTGTCCTATTGTCCAAGTTCCAGATTTATATATTTAAATATGTTGCTAACTATAGACGATACCTTTAATTAGATGCATCATAAGAATCCCAGGATTTAGATTCCAACTTGGAAATCTTGATTTTTCTCCTGCTCCCAAACTCTTCCTCACGGCATCCAGATTTCATCCTTCCTTTTCTTACCCCGTGAGAGAAATGAGCATCACCACTCTCTCATGGGCTCAGGTGAGAAACTTAGGAATTACCCTTATGTTCTGCCTTTTCATAATTCCCAAAATTCAGTCTATGAGCAAGTCCCGTTGATTCTACATCTATAATGCACTGACTGCTTTTCCTCCTCATTTCCTGTTGCCACGATCCCAACCCAAGCCATCTTATCTACTGCCCACTTTGCTGCAATGGCCACCTCACTGAGCTCCCTGTTGCCCTTCCCTTTGACTCCCACCCCCTAGCAAACCATTCACCAGAGAGCAGTGAGAGTGATCTTTGCAACACAAGGGTAACTATTATACTTATATAAATGTTCCAATTGTTTAAATCTTTTCATGACTTCCAATTCTACTTGGAAAACAGTTAAACTCCTTACCCCGCCCTAAACACCATGTGGGATCTGATTCTCGCGCACCTACTCAACTCTCCAACCTCATTCTATGGTTCTGTTCCCCTTGTCACTATTACTCAGTCCTCCTTGGTTTGGTGATCATTTCTAGAACACTCCATGCTCTTTCCCACCCCAGGAACTTTGCACCTGTTGTTTTCTTTGACTCTCAGCCTGGCTGCTCTTAATTTTTCATGCTTCATTTAAAATTCAACCTTCTCAGAGAAGCCTTTCCTGGCAACTTCTGTGCCTTAGTTCTTTTCTAACACCACATCTGGCTGATTCTATTGTTAGAACTTACTTTTGCCTAAAATTACTTATACCTGGAAGTGGGATAGTGCATATATGGATCAGGCCAGTTTCCCAAAATTTATCTGCCTTGGGCTTAGACTCCAAGCCATCTGCTAGACTTCTTGTACCCACAGCTCTCATAATAGCATCTCGTAGAATTTAGTCTTACTTTAATTTCAAACTAATTGATGTATCTAAACCATTTAGAGACAAGTTTTCTCTGTGCCAATCAAAACTCTTTGTACTTTACTTCAGTTCCAGTGACAGTGGTGTTTAGGGGTGGGTAGGTTTCATATTAAGTGACAAATAGTATATCTGGTGACAGCCTATGATTGATGCTTTTCATCTAAGTACATTCCAAAGCTATCCATCAGTGATTTTGGTTTAGTTACTGTTTGTGTCTCTCTTCTCTCTCTAGTACAATGGAAAGAAAACTCTGTTCACCCTCATGTAGACACAATAGAAGGACTAATGGAGTTTTTGAACAAGAAAGGCACACTTGCTACTACTAAGAGCAATTCATTCTGTTTTATTCTACAGTGATTTTAAGCCCACCATAGACAACCTCTCAGGACACACATTTCATATTTCTACTTGCTTTCTTTTCTTGCTCGCAGTATTGTCACATTTGGTAGGTGCCTGCTTCAGGATAACCTTTACTGGAGAGAAAATGAATAAGACAACGGAAGAAAGACATGACACTGAAAGAGGCTGGTTGGGTCGGAGTGCAGGAGAGGCCAGTATGAACAATCTCTGCTCCCGCCTGTTTTAATTATCTCCCAGCTTAGTTCAAGGCTAGCTTCCTGTGGCTGTCATGAGCAGTGACTTCAGCTCATGGTATTTGAGTATATTGAAATTTAACACCACCGACATGGTAACGATGCTCAGTACCACACACTAATTAAAGTCAGCCAATGACAGTCACATGAACCCTATGTGAAGGAGATGATGGCTGAGAGGGAAAGCAGCAGCAGCAAGGAGGGAATAAGGGAGAGGGAGAAGTCTGAACTCTGTACAAGGAGCAGAATGTCTAAATATTGGCCATAGTCTGATCTCCCATCCTTGTAGCTTTTAAGAGATACTCTTACTCTGATTTTGCTTCTTTAGAGTGAGGGTGGATGATGTGGTTCAGTTAGTAAATGACTAAAAATCAACAGTCAAGAAAGCTTCATTGCAAAGGGAAGAAAATCAAGGCCTAGAATAGAATTCCAGTGAAAAACCCAAGCTTCACCCCGATCATTTGCCACACAACCATTTAAGGTGTAATGCTCAGCAATGATTAATGAACTGCTAACAAATCTGAACTATCGACAACTACTAGTGAGAGACAGATTTCTGCTGGCTATACCAAGAAAGTTGTTATATCAACTTGACTGATAGAGGCAAAGTCAGGGTTAATGTCACCTCTGTTAATTCTTTCCACCTCTCTCCACCCTAGATGAATACAATAGAGGGCACCATCCCACTCAGTTCCTTAAGTTGAGCCCCTGGAAGTCATTCTTGATCCTCTCATTCTTTTTCTGCTCACATCCAATCCATCAGAGAGCCTGTCTGTCTACCTGTTGCCATAGCAACCACATTTATCTACTGGTCACCTCTACATCATCTTGGTTCAAGCTGATGTTCTCTCTCCTGGGCTACTGGACAGGACTCCTGACCAGTTTCCTGCTTCCACTCATTCCTCTCTGTCACTTATCTTTGTAGCAGCAAAACATCATTTTTAATGTAATCAAACCATGCCACTCTCCCTGTCTCCAAACTTACAATGCTGTTCCACTGCATTTAGAAAAAAATCCAAGTTCCTAACTCTGGCCCATAAGTCTATGCAAGATTTGGCTCCGGCTAATTTTTTGGACCTCATCTTGTACTTCTCTCCACTTTGCTCATAGTACTACAGCCACACCAGCCTTTTCACTTGAATATTCTAAGCTCATTCTCTCCTTAGGACTTTTATACCAGCTGTTTTCTCTGGAATGCTTTTTCTACAGACACCTCCAGGCTGACATATTTTTCAGCATTCAGGACTCAGTCTCGAAAGTCTTTGAGAGACTTCCTCTACTGCCTTGCACAGACACTGTCATCCACAGTCATTATCACACTACTCACCTTTCTTTATGGCACTTACCACTCTGGGAAATATTATTTCTGTTGTTGCTATTTTTTGCCCCTGTGGCTAGAATGTGAGGCACACATGAACTAAGACACTGTCTTCTTACCCATTTCCCCCCCAATCTCAGGAACAATGCTGGATGCATAGAAACGGCTCCCTAAATACTTGTTGAATGAATAAATGAACAAAAAGATGAAGCGCCTCATCATTTGAATTATCATCATAATAGCTATCACTTTCCATGTGCCAGGTACATTACCTCAGACAATCTTCACAACAGCTAAATGATGAAAACATTGCCACAGCCAATTTACAGATAAGGAACCAAGGCCCAGAAGATAAGGAAACTACTATAGAGTCAAGGAAGCAAAGGATGAAAATGGTTTGTTTGACTCCGAAGCCCACTTTTCCAACCTCACACTGTGGTTGCATTGTATGGATAATATAGCCTATGGGACATAGGTCTAAATACATTTGTTGATTCTCTTTTCCTTTGTCAGCGATTTATTAAGTACCGATTATATGCTAGGCACTACATGAGGTGTTGTGAATATTGTAGTGAACAAGATAGAATTTTTGCTTTCATTTATCTTGTACTCCAAGAATTATTTGGCTGATGCTTATGAAATTTATTCTGATTATATTAGCCAGCTAGAGCTGCCATAACAAAGTTCCACAGATGGATGGCATAAGTAGCAGAAGTTGATTTTATCACAATTCTGGAGGCTAAAAGTCCAAGATCATGGTGCTGGCAGGATTGGATCCTATGAGACTTCTTTCCTTGGCTTGCAGAAGGCTACCTTCTTGCTGTATCTTCACATGGCCTCTTTCTCTGCACTCACATTCTTGTTGTCGCTTCTCTTTCTTAGAAGAATACCAGTCTTACTGGATTAAGACCCAACCATTATGACTTCTCTAAACCTTAATTACCTCTTTAGTGGTCCTCTCTTCAAATATAGTCACATTGGGAGTTATGGCTTCAACATATACATTTAGGTATAGGGGATACAATTCAGCCCATACCACTGATTATTTAAAATATAAATTCTTTATTTAAAGACAGGAATAAAAGCTGAATTCCCCAGTGGATTAATATTAGAATAATAAAAGTTACAGATTGGAAAGGGCTGCAACTTTTATGTATATATATATGTATGTAATGCCCATGTTATATCAAAGCCCAAGAACATAATGTAAAATCAGGTGTAAAATCGGTCATTTCTGAGAAATACCTGAAGAAATCTTATTGTAAATAAAGACCCTAGCACATATAGAATTCATGTAGCATGATGGTGAGAGAGGAACAAGTCTGTCTCGCCTATAGCCAAGGCTATTTCTGCTGACCAACTCTTTCTAGTGAATAAGAGACTTATGTACACATCAGATTTTTCATACCAAGTCTTTTCCTGTAACAAGTTTATAAAGGAGATTCTGAGGGATAGCAATTGAAGATATGAATAACGTTCTAGCTGGATTCAGACGGAAAGTGGAATAATCTTTCACAACTGATTTTGTAGAAGAGGATGATCTAACCATTGGTGAAGGCTGTTCTGTATTTGTGCTCCTCTGCCTGTTATACCAGCCTGGATTATGAGCACTGAAACCAAGGTACAATGGCCCAAATAATTTCAAATAGTATGTAAAAAACAACATCTACACATTTGGGTTTGAAAGAGTTATTTTTTGGACGTTTTTAAATATTAATTTTGTTTTTAATTTTTATTTTCTTTAGCACTTAAACCAATGAAAAACTATAAATGCTATAAAGGTCAGGGCAGATCACGTTGCTTCTTTTTGTCTATGTATAGCATTTAGCACAGAGGTCTGAACTGGGTAAAGCTCAAGAAATGTCAGATTTCTGAAAATATTTTTTGGAAAGCCTAGTTAAACAACACAATAGCAATTTTAAAAATTGGGAAGAAACATGAACAGAGGGGACAAAAAATTGAGTAGAAACCTGGTTGTATTCTGGTCCTAACGCTGTCTCTAACTAGCTGTGAAACTTAAGAGCAAGCAGTCCTCCCAAGCCCACCCCACCTCTGTCAAAACAAACCAAAACAAACAAACAAACAAAACCTCTTTCTCTGTCTCTGTTTCCTCACTTGTAAAATGAGGCTGTAGGGCTGGTTCCAAGTACTCTCTGTTTTATGGTGATGGGTGATGATTACCCATTGGATAATAGGTAGAGTTGCCAGATTTAGCGCATAAAAATACAGGTGTCCTGTATTTTATGTCAACCCTCATATTAGAGGTTGCACTGAGAGGCCTCTGGAGAATACAGAATCATCATGAATAATCTGTAGTGTGCATAATCTACTCATATTTAATAAAGTCCTGATTGTTATATTAACTTGTAGCTTTTCTGATCAGTTTTGAATTGGTAGAAAATGCTCCCTTCTTAACTGATCAAACTCAGGACACAGAATTTAGAGGAAATGAGGTGACTAAGCAGAACAGAAACAACTACAACCAGATGGTTCCCTGGCCCTGTGACAGTACCCTGCTAAGACAGGAACCTGGTGGTAACACTTCCTTCATACTGTTCTGCTGGAGTTGACAAGGAGGCAAATTTTGCTATGCTCCTCCCTTTCATACTCAACCTGATATTATTACCTTGGAGGAACTTACATTAAGAATAATGTACTTTCATGAAAGAAAATATATTCATCTGGTTCTCCTGAATCCTGAACCAATCTCAACCCTAACAGGCCACACTCATGCAGGATGGGGGAGAGAGAAGTCAGTGCCCAGCTGTTTCTGGGTCAGGGAAAACTGTCTCCTTGAAAAACTTTAGAAATAGTCTGTGCAACAACAACAACAACAACAACAACAACAACAACAACAACAAAACCTTTCTAGAAACCAGCAATTTATTTGTTCCCTGTATCAAGACATTGCTGCCTTTCCAGTATTTTCAGAACTGCCTTCTCATGGTTCAGGTCAGATATGCTAAGTAAATTAGCCAGCCAAATTGTCCAACACCATAGCAAAGAAAATGTGAGAAGAGCGTAGCAAAATGAGGCATATGGGTTCTGGGTTTTGGGGTCATAAATACAGGTTAGGAGCTTCATACCGATTGCTTCTATCCCTTGACACATTTCCATTTTAAGGTTAAGTAGGTTTAATTACACTGCTCCTTTTCCCTTCTTTGCTTCTTTTTGACATTACATAAGATATTTTAGGAACAGAGAAAGGTTAATGGGCCTATGATGGGGCCTAGAATTAACTTCCTTAATTAGGCCTCTAGAAGACATCTTTTCATTTCTTTTAATGACCTGCCATGGTTAAAAAGGACCCAAAGCTCATGCAGTTCTGTATGGGTCCTGCTTGTGTAAGACCTGCAGTTCCATCACATGACCAGAGTTTTGTCTTAAATGATGTCCCCGAAACAGGCAACCACTGTCATCAACAGTGGGGCAGAAGTTGACAGGCAGTGGAAAGAAAATCTGATCAATGTCGTGACTTCTGAAAATTCACCTTTGTGAGTTTGGACATTTATAGTCCAGAGATCAACTTATTTTTATAGAGTACATAGTCGAACATGTTCTGCTTTAAATTATGTTAACCAGATATTTGTAAATGACATTACCATTTGGGTATATCAGACAGTGATGGACTATGGGCAAAAACCCTGCCAGGAATCTTGTCTAGAACTTATATTCACACTCCTAATTTCTAGCTAATCTCTTATTAGGAACTTTTAGTACCTGTTTCTTTCAGGTAAGTGCCAACTAAACATTCAATTCTCCCCTCTTTTTTTTCAAATTAGGTACCTTTTAGGAATAGTCATTATTTATGTGGCTTTGCAGAGATCATTTCAAAACATGATCATAATTCTTTGGTACTGAAGGACACTCTCTTATTCCTAATTCTTTTGGTTTAATTTGCTAGTATCTCATTTTTATTTCTTGATATTATTGGAGAATATATATATTATTAGTGTTCTTACTCTTCCAAGTTGATAATTCTATCAGTATCTCTTAGTCAGTAAGATGAATTCTATCTTTTTATATGGACACCTACATACCTGGGAAATTCTGATTTAGAGGTATGGAGTTGAGAAATGAAATCTATTCTGTATTTTTCCAAGTTTCCCTGAGGACACTGCTATGCCCACCTATTTTAAAGAGACCATACGTGTGTCTAGAAATTCAGTCTGCTTTAAAACTCGAAGCCAAGCACAGTGGATAGTTTCAGTTTCCACTTTCCAAGTTATCTGTTCTACCTGATCCCAGAACTGACTGAAAAGGGGAATCATTGCTAAAACTGCTTTTTCTGACATTGACCTCAACACTGAGAATGAAACAGAGAGCTGTTATTATCTGAACTATGCAAATATGAGTGTAAGTGAGTGTGAAGGTCATCGTAAAGGCTTGTTAGGGACAAATAAAATCCTGAGTCTGGTATTTCCACTGACTCTCTCTCCTAGGTAGTGGAGCAATGATGGTTGTTCTGTGTAGATACTTCAGTTTGTTAATGAACACCCTGTGTTTTACTACGAAGAGAGTTTATGGAACTTGCATATCTACGAGATTCTACTAAATGACACTTTCTTTAAAACAGTGTATTGTCTTTCCTCTGACCCTAATTCGGTGATTATATAGTGTGACTGTCTGTCACCACCAGGCCTTTTACTCATATTACATACTCTGAGTTTAATTCTTTCTATCAGTCTTAACTAGGTACCTAAATTAATAGAGTGAAAAATAAATGAGCATTCAAGACCGGGCTGGAATGTGTGGGTAAATCTGTAATAGGATGGCTAGACTGGGAGGTGGTGGGGACCACAGGGCATGGGGACAGGTGGTGGGCATGTCTAGCTGAAAATGTCCAGGGCATAATATCTGAAGGGTAAAGCAGTTAGCATCATGGAGTCTACAGTAATTAGACACAACATAATGATGAGAATCCAAAAAAGTAGATAACATACAGAAACTTTTGTGTGCCTTTGTTTCCCTCATCTGTAAAATGTGGATAATTCGTACTTTATAAAGCAATTTGTTGTAAAGATTAAACTTGTAAATACATGCAAAGTACCCAGAATGGTACCTAGCACATAAAGGAGGCATTAATGTGAAATAACATTATTATTGTTGTTTTCATTAACAGGAACTGGAGTATAAGGTGGGCTCTGGGCCTCAAGAACAGGGAAAAAAATGTGAGGTGAAAGATAGAACAAGCGGAGCTTGATCTCTGTGAAAGAATTCTGGGCTGGGGCTCCTGAACTCTTTCCTGTTCAAAGTCCCAATAATTCATGAAGACCCTTTGAGTTGAGCTTGAAGCACAGGGTTCAGTAAACTGTAATGTGGGCTTATGGGGAGCAGAGGCCAAGATCTAGTTTTTAGAGCTGTTTTCTCAAACTGAGCTGACTTTTTGTCTTTTTCCCCCTTTGATAACACCATCAAGCCCTAAGGGAAGGAGTTCTAGGGTGCTCTGGAAGAGTGCCTAGTTTCCATGTTACCTGTCTCAGACTCTAAGTCCCTAGAAGTCAGGGTTTGATTGTGCCTTAGACTGTAATTCTACTGCTTATTAGATGTCACAGGTGATCAGGTGTTTAATAAATGATTTGAGGAAGATTGTTTTCCTTTAGGACAGTGGCAGAGCTCATATAGGTAATTTTTACTGTTCACATCAATTCAAGTCCTTAATATCCATCGTTGGAGAAACTCAAAGATTCATCCTTTGAAGATATTTCCACTAGAACTATGGTTTCTGTGTATTTTTATATAGCTTCCAGGGGTAATGTGATTTCTATTTTGCATAGTGATTATATTCATTTAGTTATTTAATTCATCAGTATTTATTGAGTACCTACTATATGTTAGCAATGGTACTTGATACTTAAGATACAAAAGAAGGATGTGACATGGTTCCTGGCCCTAGGGTCTCACAGACTAGCGAAAGGATCAAGACATGTTTACAGACATTAGAGTTCAGTGGAAGCACTACTAATAGAGCAAGCATGAAGTGCTACCAGTCTCTGAAGATAATGAATCCTGCATCCATGGTAGAGAGTCAAGGTCAAGAAGAACTTCACAGAGGTGATGGAAAGAATGACATGGTCTTAAAAGAAGAGGATTATCTGAGAGAGAAAGAAAAGAGTATTCCCAGCAGAAAGGCAGCCTGGGCAAAGGGGGAGGCATGGAATATGTGTGATGGCTGTTTGGAATCAAAGTAGAAAAGTGTAAGATATGGCATTGGGTGAGTAGCAAAAAGCACATGACCAAAAACTGCATGACATACTTGAACATATTGAATTTATCAGATATCTTTGAACAACTTTAAACAAGAAGGTAATATGATCAGTTTTTCCTTGGAGAATGTTCTTTCTGATGGCAGCTTGGAGGATGCATTGGATGAGAACAAATTATGACAAGGAGGCCAGTTAGGCAGTTGAAAGACTATTTTAATGTCTATGGTATAGATGATAAGGACCTGATCTAAAGCAGAGACGTGGGGATAAAAGGGAGAACTCAGATCAGAAAATCATTTAGGAGGTGAAATCAAAAGAACTAGGTGGTTAACTGAATGTCTAGACGTAAAGGAGAGCTTCTTTAATGTCAAACATATTTACCAGCAGTTATCATAGTCCACAATGTATATCTCCCTTTATGTCCCCACTGGTGATCCAAAGAAAATTATTCTCCAACAGGTTTTAGAGGAAACAAAGGAGGAAATGATCCTGCTGGGGCAAAAAGAGAACTCACTTTAAGGAAGCTTTGGATTTTATCAGGATGTTTTCTTTCTCTACTTAAATGTCCAAAACCAAGGTATTCTGCTAACTGAAATTTTACAGATAAAACTAATGGTGAAGCCAGAGAGTCATGGTCTTAATCTCTAGATTTAATGTGCATACAACTCATCTGGGGATCTTGTTATAATGTAGATTCTGATTAAGTGGGTCATATTCTGTGAAGTTTGGTGTGCTGTCTATTTAACCAACTCCCAGGTGATGCTGATGCCTTTGTCCACAATTGAGTAACAAGGCTCTAGACTGTTACAAAGAGGGAGATACAACCTGTTAGTCTAACAAAATGACCACAACCAGATTTCTGTAAGAAAGGAAAACAACACACATCTCAGATTGTGCTGCGACTTCTGCTGCAGAACTTTCACATCTTGCTTTCAGATCTTGTCAGGGTGTGGCCTCTTGGGAATTTTGTCTGTCCCAAGAAGATAGCTGGTAAAGTCATAACCACTCTCAGTCAATACGGTTGTCATGGTGTTCCACAAAAGGTTTTCTCACCATCCTGCCCCCAGCCCGTCCCACGGAGTTATCAAACCCTGACTCAAATCTAAAATAACTCCAACCCACTGGCCCTCAAATGGTCCCACCTCGCCCAAATGGGGTAGAATAAGTTTTGTTAAAATTGTTATGGGATTGAGGAATATTTGTAACTAAGAGTTACAAAAAGCTGTCTGTACACATGAAAAAGTGCTCAACCTCACTAATCATCAGAGAAATGCAAATCAAAACCACAATGAGATATCACCTAACTCCAGTAAGAATGGCCATCGATAAAACAAACAACAACGGATGCTGGTGAGAATATGGAGAAAAATGAATGCTTCTACACTGCTGGTGGAATTGCAAACTAGTGCAACCTCTTTGGAAGACAGTGTGGCGATTTCTGAAAGAACTAGAAATTGACCTTCTATATGACCCAGCAATCCCCCTATTGGAAATATACCTGGTGGATCTCAAATCATTCTGCAAAAAAGATACCTGCACATGCATGTTTACTGCAGCTCTATTCACAATAGCAAAAGCATGGAATGAACCATGCTGCCCATCGAAGCTGGATTTTAAAAATATGATATATATATATATATATATATATATATATATATATATATACACAAAAGAATATTATGCAGCCATAAAGACGGACAAACATATGGACTTCACAGCAACTTGGATGGATTTAGAGTAGCTCATACTCAGTGATGTATCACAGAAACAAAGAACAAAGTACCATATGTTCTCACTCATAAGTGGACCTTGAACAATTATCATACTATAAGAAAGGGATTGGAAGTAGTGGGAAACTGCTGGGGGAGGGGGAAAGGTGGGATTGGCAGTTGAGGGAAACTGCCAGGGGAGGGAGGGGCACACCTCATCATCAAGGATACCTGCATAATGAACATTTGTATACCTTACCCTGAATTGTACCCCACATCTTTAAAATAAAAAAATAAATAAATAAATAAATAAATAAATAAAGCTGCCTGTAGCAATTGCAATATTTATATACCTGTTGCCAGAGACCAACAAGACTAGACGTTTTTAAACTAGCTTCTTCTTGCCTTATGAGTCAGCATGCATGCACGCCTGGGCTCTACTCACTGACCAAGTTGTGCTTAAGTTATGGTGTGTTTATATACATCAGCTATTAAATTACAAGAGAGTAAGTGCTAGAGACCAGGACCAAACACTGGGATTAGCATTGCCTGGTGGGAGACTGGCATTGACAAATGGGCTTGGGTGGCTCTGACCCAGCGTGGCCTGCTGTGGTTGCCAGAAATAGAGAGGAAATGTTGCTAATGGAGACTGCAGTAGGCTCTGCAATTAAGAGGAGTCTGGGGTGAGGAAAAGTGCTCTATTGGATATCAGAAAACCAGTACCAGCTCGTCAGTAGCTGGTTATATGATTTTGGAGAAGCCATTTTGTCTTTCTTGGTCTCAATTTTTTTTCTCTGAGAAATAAGTACGTAGGCTTTGTCTATGGTCTTCAAACTGTTCTCTGCAGAGCCCTACAGGCTTCATGGGGGTCCAAGAGCAGCAGGCAGGACCTACCCAGGTCCTTTCCACTCTGCATCATGTGAGTCTGTGGGTCCCCAGTGTACATGCCCTTGGCTCTTGTAACCTTTTTTCAGTCTATAGAAGTGTTTTCATTTGTGAGACCATTGATTTCCATTTTGGACTTTGCACAAGATTTCTTTCTACATTCAACACTGATAAAATGCTGAAGAATAAGAACCCTTACCCTAAAAAAGGGGTAGGGGGTAACTCTAATGCTTTCCTCAGAAATTTTATGATCACAGATCACACACGTGGAAAATACTTAGAAGAATGTTTGTTAACTGTATGAATGTGGCAGCATCTGATGATTGTATCTCAAGGGTATTCCCATCTCAAGGAAACTGATTGATTTCTGAAGCTACACGATCAGTTTTAGCAAACCAACCCAGAGTTAATAAACTTTAAAAAAAATGTATACTTATTTAGATTCCTGGACTATGTTCTAAGGTTACTTAGCTTGTGCAACCACTGGGCTTGTCTATATCTCAAGATATATCTTCTAAGTAGTGTGTGATCAAAGAGGCTTACCTGTTTTCATTAGTCACTATTGTATGTTTATAGGTGTCGAAATTCTTTCTGTGGAATGTACTAAAAAGACACATTACTATAATTTCTCTAACCATGATTGTCCCAGGAGGGAATTTTCTTCAGCAGAATGTGCAGGTACACAAGTGCTGAAGTGTCTAAGAGCAAAGGTCAGTCAAAGCGGCTATGTACCTACAACTTGTACTTACATAGAGAGTATCACAAAGGATTTGCCTTTGTAACACTGACAACAGTGACTTGAAAACAACAGAAATACTTGTTGAGTGACTGACCATTCATTCATTTACTCAGTCCATGAAGCTGACCCCATTGCAGAGCTTTTTTTTGTAATATATATATTTTTAGAACTGAAATGAAGTTATATGTTTCCTAATAACTAGACATTTTTCTAATTCGCTTGGCCACCTGGGGCTTCTTATTTACCTTAGAATATCAGTCTTCTTTCAGCAGGGGCTACACATTGTCACTCTATTGTTTTATTTCTTCAGTAGGATTCTCCTCTTCAGCTCTCCCTTGGACCAAAGATGAATCATTCGGCACAGAGACTACTGACAAAGGGGGCATTTTTGATGCTAATTGGGGTAAGTCATGATTCTTTATTCTCAAAACACTCCCCCCCAAAATTTGTTCTCAATAATACCATGAAATCTAGGGAATTTCCTCCATATAGGATATTGTTCTTTATTAGATTATGTCAGCATATACATGTGCACACTTTTGAATTTGTTTAGATTTTTTTCATATTATAAATAAAGACTTGATCAAAATTTGACTTCAAAAGATTAGACCCAGCTTCCCATGGACTTGAGAGCATGTTCAGAAAGTAGTGTTATGTTTCAGGAGATGGGGAATTGGCAATGTAAAGCAGGGTATATGAGAAGGGTGATTTGCAAACTATAAAAACTATGAGATTATATAAATTTTAGGAAATCTGTTCTGGAACTCAGAGGGTGAACAGGTTTAAATCACCTATTTAGCTAAGAAAAATATGGCAAGGTAACATGAGATATTAACTGAAACATATTGGGAGAGGGGAGCAGACAACTGGGGTTTTCCTCCCCTTGCTTGACCTTGAGCCTCTTTGGAACCCACCATGCTCATCCATAAACCAAGGACAGAGAGCCAACTTCTCACTTTTCAGTGATCTTTAGAGTTTGTTAAGATAATAATGAGAATGGCACATGATGATATGAGTATGGTAAAAGCATGGGCATTGAAGCCACATAGACCACCGTTTAAATCTCAGGCTTTTACTTACTATGATACCTTGAGTAAAGCACTCAACTTTTCTGAGCCACAGAATTGCAGCTTCACCTTTAAAATGGAGATACTTATTGACATGAGGGATCCTGAGGGCAAAAAAGGAGATGTTTTGAGGGAAAGATCAAGGATACAGTTCTATACAACATAAATTTGAGATGTATACTAGATACTCAAGTGAAGGTGCAGAATGGCAATTACTTATGAGTCTAGATTTCAGAGGAAATGTCGGTGCAGAAAATAGAAATTTGGCAATCATTTGAGTATAGATGATATTCAATGGTAAGGGATTAGGAGAAACTTCCCAGAGAGTGAGTACAGAAAGCAGAGAAGGTGAGGTTCCAGAGACTGCACCCTAGACTACTTCAGTGTTAGACATCAGGAAGATGAGAAGGAATTGGCAAAGGAGAACAAAAGGCAGACTGATGTATTGAAGGAGGACGGAGAGACTGGAGTCTCAGAGACAAGAAAGAAAGTAAAAAAGTAGCAATGTTTTAAGAAAAAGGAAATGATTAACTGTGTTAAAGGTCACTAATAAACCAAATAAGATGAGGACTAAGAATTGATCTTTGGATTTGGAAAAACGGAGGTTCATTGATAACCTTGAGCAAAGCCGTGATCCTGGAAAATAGCTGTGATGTGATGATTGGAAACAGAACCTGACTATAATGGGTTCAAAAGAAGAGAGTAAGATTAATAGAGACAGTGAGAACAGGCAATTTTCAAGGGTTTTAGGCTAAAGGAGAGGAAAGTAGTGAGGTGAAAGGGAATTACTTCAAGAAAATGCAGGGTCTAAGCAGAGGGATGATATTAGAATTACCATGACATAAGCACTGATGAGACAGAACAGATGCCTGCTATAGGTCTGGAACAGGATCGTGGAGGGCCCTGCTAATCCAGGCATCACCTCTTTTTTTGCTGGATTATGAGATGCCCAGGAAGCCCCAGGGGAGAGGCTAGGTTAAAAAAAGATGGGAATCAGGGCACATGGGAGGCTCAGGGTAACAGTGCTCACCAATACACCCAGAAGTGAAGTGCTTCAATATTTTGACAATCACGTGATAGTACTTTTGTGTGCCAGCTGAGCTTTAACCTTGGATCTACAGACAGTTGTATTTTTTCTTTTTAAGATGAAGGGTATTGCGGCATTAAAAAAAAAAAAAGAATAATGAAAATGACCAGAAGAGAGGGGAAATTTGAAAATCTGATAATGTAAGAAGACAAGGCAAAAATTGTTGGAGAATTGAGTCAGTGAATGGGGATGGGGCTAGTGCACAAGTGAAAGTGTTGGTCTTGATAGAAACACGGCCTCATTGTTTCATTACAGCAAGAAGGGGCACAGAGGAAAGGGTGCAGGTGTAGGCTAGTTGCCAAGTGGTGGTAGGTATAAGGTATGTGGAATTTCTTTCCTGATTGCTTGTTTTCTCTGTGAAAAACAGGAATTATATTCACACCCAGTTATTTTTTTTTTCCCTCTCTCTTCCTCAGGATCGCTACCTATCCACATTTTAGCTGATATTTGTATAGAATTCTAGGGAAACCCTGGCCACTAGACCATTTTTCATTCAGAATCTGTATCTGCCATCAGGGGACATTCATCTGTGAAATCTGGGTTTATTTTGTCCCATGGGTAATAACCAAAGCCCTTTTATTTTATTTTATATATTTAGAGCCAGATGGTTTAAAATATGATGAACCCTGACCCTGTAGTGCCCTTCTTTGCTATGGAATGGCCCATTGCCTGGCACAGTGATGTGTTCAGGGCTACCATAGAACTTGACTCAGAGTAGGTGTTCAATAAATAATGATTGAATGAATATAGATAGGAAGGCAGACAGGCAGGAAGGCAGGCAGGCGAGATGGAAGGAGGAAGGGAGGGAAGAAGGAGAGAGGGAGGAAGGAATTCATTCATTCAAGGTTTTCATCTAGAAGGGCCACCACTAATCTAACCTAGTAAAATATATTTCTGATCAGGAGGTTTGCATCTTGTTTATAACGTCCTCTTTTGCACGTTTGGTATTCCAAGATTTTTGCCTAGACTCAGGAATACATCCAAAATGGCTGTAGGATGACAGTGTTTGATTGCTTGCCTCTCTCTCTATCCCCGAAGTTAATATGATGCTTATCTGAGTGCAAAGGCACAGACAGGGAGAAATTTAATGCAAATTTAGCTGGGAGTCTAGTGCCACTTCACAAAATATTGATTAGGTGTCTGATTTGCTCTCCCCTGACAATGGGCCACAGGAATAAGCCAATGAGGTGGGCTCCACTCCAGCTCGTCATGGTCATTCGATAAAGCTAGGCAACCAATGAGGAGCAGCTACCTTTTGATTGGGCGAGAGGCCAGTGAAGGGGGAAACCATCTTAGCAACAGCAGAAAATATTGCACACGCCCTTGCACAAACGCACAAACACAGACACCGCGCCACCACCCTGCTGCAGTGAACGGTTGCTGATTATGTCTCTTAAGGCTTTTGTTTTGCCACAGCCCCACTTCCAAAGGACAAGTTTCTGTTCGCAGATCACACTGCTTACCTGGTCAGACAGCCATAATCCCTTTTTAATGGAGCGCAGGGGCAACATTCCTCTCTCTGCCCTCTCCAACACACACATGTTATTAAGAGCAAACTTTGATCTGCAGGTAAATGGCGCAGGCTTTGTTCTCGAAATCCCTTTCAGGGAGCTGGCCACACCACTGCCCTTCCTGAACCGACACGCAGCGTGAGAGGGGGTGCAGCATGGGGGACGAGCCCACGGGGCTGGACTGCTATTTCTTTTGCTTCCTGTAAGAACTGCAGAAGGGATTTTACCCGGTTAGCACAGGCTTCCGAGAAGTTGTTATTTTCCTTACAGCCTTCCCCTTCCATTGTTCCGTGGCCTCCACATCCAGGGCCCAGGAAAGTTTTCCTGTTTTCAGTGTGACACTTGGCAACGTCTTTCTTAGCCACTGGGCTCCAAACATTTAACATTCTCCTTTGAAAGGCTCCCCTCCTCTGGTCTCCACTGTGTTTTTATGTTCCCTGAGCAACTGCCCTTGTTCCCCAGATGCCAGGGGTTGGGGGCTGCCTGCCAATCCTTAGTTTCCCCAAATTAGTAACTGCCATGGCCTACTTGCCTTATTTCTGCTATTCTCCCACCCTATATCCTGTCTCCAAGTGTATTTAAAGTCCAGTTGTGATGGCAGGTAACTGGGAGGCACGTTGGTTCCCAACATAATTTTTTCTTCTATAAACTTTGTTTCTCTGCTCTGACGGCTGGTTTCAGCATGAATCTTTGATCCAAGAGTTTCTGACCATGGATTATCACATCCTGCTGGTGGTTCTCACTAATGTTCCCTGCTGACAGCTGTAATCCTGTCTGGGTAGGTAAGCCTATCAGTTAGGACAACCTCTACTCTAAGAGGCCTGTGGCTATATTTTATACTCTGGAAAAAAGAGTTGAGATGATATCATAGGCATTTTTTAGTCTAAAAAGGAATATTGCCCAGGAAATGGTAGCCAGATACTGTCGATCTTCTTGACTACAAAACATAGAGAAATGGTATGAAATGGAAGCAGGAGTGAATTAAGACAGACATGAAGAACAACTTTCTAAATATTATAGTTAACAGAACAGAACCTAGAACATTTTACCAAGTGACCATCTGGAATTTCTTTCTGAGCTAGCTACGATCCCCATGCCCTGGGAGTTTATGGGGGTAAATGCACCCACAGAGTAATGACCTAGGGGGCAGTGTGGTGTGGGCTTTGGAGTCAGTCTGGTCTAGATTTAAGTTGTAGTGCTGCCATAGTCTAATAATGTGGTGTTAACAAATGTCTTAACCTCGCTGGGCCTTTTAAAAAAAGTCTGTCACAATATCAGCCATATCAGTTTAAATAAAATCATATATGTCAAATGTCTAACTTAGGACTAAGCATGTAGTAAGCCTTCAAAAATATTGAATCTTCCTTCCAGTTCTAGAATTCTGAGCTTCATTCCCTCAACAGACCTATGGTCACTGTATTGTTAATTAATTTAAAAATATTTAAGCACTTATCTAGAGCTTAGCATTATGAAGTTTATACACAATTTATGCCTATGACAACTTACATTTTAGAACAGAAAAGAAGCCAAACAAGTTACAAAACGGGAAACAACTGAGGCAAGGCAAAATTAATGCCGATTGTATAGAGCCAGTGCATCAATATGAGTGGTATATCTACTTGGGTTACAAGCATCTGAGAAAACTTTACAAGAAAGTTGGGACTTGATTAGGGCCTTAAAGAGCCGCTAGAATTGGATGGGTTTAAAGGATGTAGGTAGGGAGAGGGGGTACTTTTCCAGGTTGAAGTAGCAGAATCGGCAAGCTCTTAGGAGAAGACATGAGTGTGACTGTTGAAGTGAAAGGAGAGGAAAGTGGTCACCAGGGAAGAGAGACTTAAAGTGTATTGGTCAAGAGCTCAGGTCTTAAAATTAAGCCTATTTTGGTTTCAATTCAGGAACTTCCACTTATGTCCTAGTGACTCAGTTTTCTTAGCTGTCAAATGGGCATAGTAATAATGCGGATTAAATGATATTGGAAGCAGATAAAATGCTCCAGGTGTATCTGATTGCAAAATCCATGTTTTAATCAATACACATGCTGCCTTAATAAAAGGGCAGCCAGGCGAATATTCTTAATGTGAGAAATGAGTAGTCAAAAGATACAGCTATGAATGTTGGGTGGGGACAGAATTAATCCTGTGTTGCACAGGACTTTCATGACAATGACCTTTTGGAGTTCTGTCTTCCAGACAGCTGCTTATGCCCACTTCTCCCTCTGTGGATTGCGATTCAGCACAGAAAATTTTCCCTTTTATCTCCCAATTTGCATGCTCATATTAGACATGGATTTGGTTAGACCTGCATCTGTTAGACGGGTAGCCAATAATAGAAGCCCCACAGGGACTAATGCAGTCTGACTTCAGGAATGGGTCTAGCAAGTGAGGTCCAGGTCAGTAAGTTATTAGCTGCAGAGTCAGGGAATATATTCAGCTGTCATCACTTTTTAATTAAAAATAGCCTGGTGGCATGTACATTCCAACACTCTGATATAGATAGTTGAGCACCACCCTTTCCCCCATACTAGTTCCTTCCACAGAAAAGGGTAAGTATCTTCTTGGTCTAAGCTCTCTGGGACTTATACAGAGACCATGAGAAACTTGATCTTTAGGAGAGAACAGGCACGGAGGCATCCTGGAAGCTGCTCTCAGCAACTCATGCAAGCCAGTTGTATGCATGATCTTTTCCTAACCCTACCTTCAGTCATGGCAGGTTAGTAAGAATATTTACACCACGGAAATCTGCAAACACTACAAATCGAGGTGTTTTCTTCCCTGCAAATCAGCATCTTAAACACTGACCCTCCCACCACTAAAAGACAGGCAGGGTAAATTTCTAGTTGATAATTCCTGAAGACAACAGTTGGGAGGTAGGATTTTCTATACTCCAGATTTTGTCCCTTCCCTTCCCTCCTCTCCCCTCCCTTTCCTTCCTCTTCCTGTTGAGTTCTCACTCTGTTGCCCAGGGTAGAGTGTAGTGACATGATCAAGGGCTCACTGTATCCTCAATCTCCGGATTGCTCAGGCAACTCTTCCACCTCAACCTCTTGAGTAGCTGGGACAACAGAACCACGTCACATGCCCAGCTATTTTTTTTGTTTTTTGTAGAGATGCGGTCTCACTAAGTTTCCTAGGCTGGTCTTGAACTTCTGGGCTAAGCAAGTCTCTTGCCCTAGCCTCCCTAAGTGCTGGGATTGCAGATATGAGCCACCAAGCCCAGCTGGTTCTTCATTTTCCATTTCATTAAATTCACTTCTTTCATTGCTTATATTGAATGGAAATTTGAGAAATATGGGATGATTTTATGAACCCCCTTAGCTCAACCCAGAATTCCTACTCCTTAATTGCTTATCACATGGCCTTAGCCATATTTAGTTAACTGTTCTAAACCTCAGTTTTCTCATTTGTAAAATGGAGCTATTAATAGTGTCAAGTATTTAAGGTCAGTGTGAACATTCAATAAAACTTTAATGCAAAACACTTAATACCTGGCATGAAAAAATTAGGCAGTAAATGTAGGCAATTTTATTAGTCAATATTTATAATTCCTGTTTGGGGACACAACAAAAATTGATTATATATAGACAAACCATGTTCTATTAGGCTTGTAATTAATGTAGATGTTTAATAAGGACATTATTTGACACATGGTTATCTGAGCCATGTAACAGTGAAGTCTACTAATAGTATGCCACAGCACTTAATTAAAATGTTTAATTTATTACTCTGGTGTTTTCACATTTAAAAATGTTGTGCAAAACAAAACAGCACAGTCTCCTCTCTCTTAAATTGGCATAATACACAAATTATATATTCAGCATCTATGGCTATATGCAAATAAAGCATCAACATATTTGCAGATTCATCATCACAAAGCATTTATTTTGTACTTATTTTTTATAGGCACAGCAGAACAATATGATTTTTGACAAATACAGTTTCTACCCTTTTGGAGTTTATGGTATAAAAGAGACAGTACTGAAGTCTCTCTAATAGGTAGACAGACAGACAGATAGAAGGGGGAGATATACTGAAAACAGAATAGCATTTTTGTACTGAATTAATTCACAGAAATATTGTTATTTATCTGTGTGGTGAGGTATAAATTTGCTTTAGATGAGAATGAGATGGCCTCTTGGGAATATTACACATGGACAGAAACCTTGATTACATTTAGTTGCTTGTGTTGACTAATTATAGTTTGTTTTTCTTTGAATTGCAATTTTCTTTTCCAAAGTTAGCTGGGCAAGAGTGAATGATCAATTTAGTAAAGACTAGTGACAAGGTTGACCCCACATTTAAGAGTCTACAGATTCCTAGAACTCCCCTGATCTCCCTGGTTCCATTGGTAGCTCAAGAATCAGTGGTTCTGTACTGCAAGTCTTTAGACTCTCCTTATCCAAGAGGAGATCTGCACCCTCAATCAAGCTGCATTACAATCACTTGGAATGCTTGTTAAAATGAAGGCTCCTAGGCTAAAGTCCAGGCCTGTAAATCATGCTGATGGGACCTAAAAGTTTGCAACATGACCTCAGATTGTGTAATCTACCCCAAATTACTACTCTAGATACCCTCTAACATTGCTTATATCCTATGCCTGCTCATTACCTCTACTGCTGCTGCCTTAGTTCTAACTTCTAGCCTGGCTGCTGTAAATTGGACTCCAAGTTATCCTCTTTACTACATTCCAAATAAACTGAAGAAAATGCAAATCTTATAAAGTCAGGGCCTGCAGAAAATCCTACAACAGCGCCCAAGTCTCTATAGGATAACTTAGTCCCTTTGCTAAGACAAATAAGGCCCTGGCCAGTCCTCCTCTTCTTCCTCATCCACTCAGTTGTCCCCTGGATGCTCCAACCACACTGAACTGAAGGGGTTTGCAGTTCTTTGAACATTTTCTGCTGTTTCACAGCTCCAGGCCTTTGCTCCCACTAGAGCATCTAGCTAAGATGACCGCTTCCTCACCCCGGGTCTGGCTCTCTGGCAAACAACTACTTGTCTTTTACATAGCAACTTAAGAATTACCTCTTGTATGATGATTTTCCCTATCTATTCCATTTTTTGTGTGTCTGACTTCTCACTTCAATCTGTATTCATTTTGACAATAGCACTTGTAATACTTTATTGTAGTATTCATTCACATGCCTGTGGCTCCCTTGAAGACATGGCCCCTGTCTTAGTACTCTTGGTATCTTAAGGAACATATTAATGTTTTCCAGAATAAATGAATGAATTAGTGAACTGTGGAATAGAATGCCTAAATTTATTCCCAAACTAAATTTGCATCTTAGAAGTTGGCTTGGCTGCATCATCTTGGTGATATATATCTTATCAGAAGTTTTGTCTGAAGATCTTGAACAAAATGAAACAATTTGGAGCTTCCCATGTGTAAACAGGCTCAATCCAACTTTATAGTAAATATTAAAACTGGATGAAGCCTATAAAATGTTCCTTCCCTCCAAGATATGGAGATAAAGGAAGAAAAAATGAAATAAATAAAACCAGTGTCTCTGTTATATAAATCTCAAGGTGAATTTGAATAAATGAGCAATCTGTATGGCAAATCTAACTGATCTTTATGGAGAGTTATTTTATTTAATAGATTGATTTAATTTCTGAGCAAATGAAAGCTGAAAATATCATCCCTGAGAACATTTACTTGCTACAAATCCCTTCGCTTATTTAAACCTCATTTATTTCAATTAATTTCCCATAATTCCTTTTCTTTAACAGTATATAGTGTGATTTGGGTATTTCAGTATTCTTGCAAGGTTACAGTTCAAAGACTAAATGTAAAAGGTTGAAGACTTTCAATTCTACCATCTAAAGCAATTTCAAAAATCAATGATTGCTTTCATCGTCGCCGGTGAAAATGTAAAATGAAAGAACCACTTTGGAAAGCAGTTTGGCAGTATCTTAAAAATTAAATGGAAACTTAGCATAAGACTTACAATTCTACTCCTAGGAATCTACCCAACAGAAATGAAAATTCATTCCTGCATAAAGACTTGTACATGAATGTTCATAGTAGCATTATTCATAATAACCAAAAAGTGAAGATAACCCAAATGTCCATCAGCTGATGAGTGAATGAACAAAATGGAGTATGTCTATACAATGAAATACTATTCAACAATAAAAAGAGAATACTGATACTTGCTATGACATAAATGAACCTCAAAAACTTGTGGAAAGAACTAACTGAAAGAAACAAGATACAAAAGAATGCATATTGTATGATTCCACTTACATAAAATGTCCAGAAAAGACGAATTTATAGACAAAGAAAGCAGATCACCAATTGCCTGGGATTCCTTTGGGTAGGGAGGGGTAGGGCAGGAGAAGGAATTGACAGCAAACAGTCTAGAGGAAATTTTGAGGGGGGTCATAGAAATGTTCTAAAAACAGCTCTACAAATTTACAAATAATAATCTAATTGTATACTTCCAATGGCTGAATGCTAGGATACATAAATTATACCTCAAGGTTGTAAAAAAAAATAATAATTGAAATGGACACTTGATTACTTCCATGTTTTATTTCAGTAATGTTACAGTTTCAAAAACCTTTCCTAGGTAATGTAAAAAGAAGTCTTTAATCACAGAATCCATATTTAAAGTTAGTTTCTTTTCTCCTCCACAAACCCCTGAGGCCCTTCACCTTTATACCAGTGGAGACTTATTCAGACTGTTAAAAAAAACTTTTTTCCTCCTTCAGACTAATTAAGTAAGCTCTGATGACATCAACTGTGTTTGCAGCACACCTGATTAAGGCCATGATACTAATTAAGTTCTTGAATTATTAGAAATGTAAATTACTGGGCTTGGCTCAGCAACAGGCATTCCTGCCCAGCTCCATAGCAGTAGAGAAAATACCAACCTCGTCTCAGGTAATGGAAGGCTATTGAGTTTAACCTGAGTCTAATGAGAAAATAGTATTAACTATGAATGGCTAAAACTTATCTTCTCAGATGGGGCAAAATTTATTTTATAGGGGCAGCAAGCATCCTTCTAGGTATGAGTGCACTGAGAACTGCTGTAGAATATAAGCTCCAGGCCTTGGAGTTAGAACTGGGTTCACATTCTGCCTCTCTCATTTGCAAGTTGTATGATCTTTGGCTAATTTAATTTATTTTCTCCAAACCTGCATATCTTCATCTGTAATGTGAGATCCACTTCTCCAGCTCAGAGGATTTGCCTGCTGATTGGATGAGATCACCTATGTATCTCTGGGCCTGGCATGCAGGAAGCGTTTAACAACTGGAATCTATGCATAGGATGGCTTAGAAAAGGCAAGGAGTCTTGATTCTTCATTCAGTCAGCAAACACTGACTGAGTGGCTACCATTCATTTATTCTTTCAATTCAGCAAATATTTTGTGAATACCTGTTATATTCCTTGTGGTATTTGCAGTGTTCAGGATGCATCAATGGGTTTAAAAAACCAAAAATCTATCCCATAGCAAAGTCTCCTTAGACAATAATCACAAACATAAAAAATAGCTAAATGTTATGTGTTAGATATAGTAATATGGCCTATGGAAAAACAGCAAAGTAGAGGAAGCAGGGTGTTGGAGGTGGGGGAATGAATGAGTTGCAATTTAGGGTGGTAAAGGAAGGACTCATTGAGCAAAGTATGAGCAAAACCTTAGAGAAAGTGAGTGAGTTAGCCATCACCAAGCAGATATCTGGGGCCTGGCAGGCAACTTAAATATCCAGTATAAAGGTCTTCGAGTAGACTGTATAGTTAAGCTAGGGGGCACTCAAAGAAAACCCGAATTAGTTTTTGGAGGGCAGGCCCCTTGTAGTACAGGCTTCCTCTGCTAGGTAAGTGTTCTAGGAAACCGTAGGCAGTTTCCAGTGTACCAGCTAGAGTTGTTGTGAGAGGTTACATTCGGCTTCAGTGAAATGTTTCTTGAGGATTCTTTCAATACATTTGCCCATTTAATGGGGGGTGATTTACACAAACAATCTGCCTGAGTATTCAGCACTTCTGACTGCACACGGCATGACTCCTGTGCCCCACCCTCCCTATCACCTGATCTTGCCCCAAGTGACATTTAAAAAATTTCCCCAGATGAAAAAGTCCTCAAAAGGGAATGTTTTGCCTATGTGGAAGAAGTGAACCCTCAAAATGGACGAGGCATTAAAAGGTGTCAAAACCGTTCAAATACTGTTCAAATACTGTTTTGTGCAGTGGAAAAAGTGACTCAATAGGTGTGGAGCATCAAACGGAGAGTACTTGGAAGGTGACTGAAGTTTAAACATGGAAGAATAAATACACACTTTTTAATAAATAAATTCTGGGTTTTCTTGGGTCTCCCTCATACAACACACCTTCAAGCAGTATTAATACCAGAGAGCTCAGTTACCATGCCAGACACTAGATACACAACAGTAAACCGAGCAATCAGAACTGAATTCAAATTCTGCCTCTGTCACTTGCCTGTTGTGAGATCTTTGTTGTCACTTGCCTGTTGTGTGATCTTTGATGGGATACTGAATTTCTCTGAGCTTATGTTCTTTCGTTTATAAAATGAGATTTGAAGATCTATTTCAAAGGATTATCTGTCCTAAAGAATTAAAGCATTCACTTACTCCAATCACCTCTAAGCTAGAATGTACAGGTTGTGTTTCAGCAGAATAGGGACTGTTATTTTATTTCTGTGTGACTCTGATTCATTTGGCTGTGTATGGTATCCTCTTAAGCTGAGCCTGTACCAGTGCTGCAGCAAGGTTGGCGGGGGCAGCTAGGATATGGGACAGACTGAAACAGAAAAACGATCCTGAGATGTAAAAATAAAATGTAGCCATGAGAGAAATAAGCATTAATTTGTTTACTCAGCAAATAGCTATTGAACTTCTACTATGTTCCAGGCTCTTACTGCATTGAGAACAAGAACAATGCAGAACATGGGAAAGAGTTTCAAATACTGGGATGATAATTCAAGGGAGATCCCCCCCAAACTCATAAGTCTCTTTTGGAGGGCTAGCCCCTTATAGTGCAGATTTCCCCCACTAGATAGGTAGGAACCCATCAGCATCAGTGTACCAGCTCACATTGATGTGAGAGGCGGTGTTAGGCTTTAGTGAATTTTTTTTTTGGAGATTCTTTCAGTGCTTTTGCCCATATCATGATGGGTGATTTACACAAAAACCTGCCCACGCCACCCTGGGTGTTCAGCAGTTTTTAACCAAAAACAGCATAATTCCTCCCTGTTGATCTGATCTCTCCCCGAGGGACTTTTTTGTTTGTTTGTTTCCCTGGATGAAAAAAGTCCTCAAAGAAACGTTTTGCAGATGTGGAAAAGGTGAAGCAAAAAACCAGCAGAATCACTAAAAGGCATAAATATTGATGAGTTCAAAAATGGTTTTGAGCAGTGAAGAGAACTTTGGTGACTAAAGCTTAAACATGTAAGAATAAATGAGCAGTTTTAAATTTAATAAATAAATTCTGGTTTTGGGAGGTCCTCCCCTTGTACGTTTTATGATATATGAATGCGTTTGTGTGTTCACATACATGCGTGGCTTTTCCTAGAATCAAACTGTGCACCAAAGGCGACATTTATGATACTTTTGTCAGAGACTTCTGATGAATTGTGTTCATGGCTGAAAGCACAAAGAAAGAAGTTCCCCTTCAACGTTAGTCTTCTCAAATGTTTTCCCTGTTGCCTCTGTCTGGATATGGTGTAGTGGAAAGAATACTGGATTCAGAGTCAGAAGATCTTAGTCTACAACTGCCCCTTCAAGATTTAACTTGTGTGGCTTGAGCTTGTCGTTTAACTCCACAGAGCTCTATTTTTCTCATTTATATAATGAAAATAAAGCTTCTACATGATATGCCTCCCCAATGTCAAAGGTCAAGTGAGGAAATGCATTTGCAATCATTTGGTAAACAATAAAATAAACACAAAGCGAGGTGAGATATGGGTCATTGTTGAAGAAAGGATCTGATGGGAACTGGGGGATGGTCAGTTATCTGGTGTAGGAAAGAATGGTTTTGGCATTTTTCCACAGAGGAGACATTTGGTGCTAATTTATGCACATTAGTTAATTTTGTTTTGCTGGGGGCTCAGATGGGACTCCCTGATGTATGTGCCGTCCATGACAGAGTCAACAAAACCACATGGCTCAATACTGTGATCCTTCTAGGGCTGAAACTAAAAAAGACAGGCTCTTGAGAGGCACAGGTTTGGCTGACAATTTCAAAGTCATCTGTTCCAGGAAACCCTGCTGAGGCCTAGAAAATGGGATGTGTAGGGAAATCTCTTCCCTTAAACACTATTGAGTTTGTTTTCAACCCAGCTCTCCAGCCGTCTGGGTTTACATTCTAGGCATGTAGGAATATAGCCACAAAATGGAAACTGGTGGTGCTGTGCCCCTTCTTCCCAAGCACTGAAACCATCTGGGCTAGCTGAGAGTGAGAAGGAGAACAGTGGCATACTCCTCAGCGGGAGAAAAATATTTCTTAAGAGTCAAACTTAAAGCAACTTTTTGTGGAATAGAGAATTATTCAGGAGAAAGGCAGCAAGATGCTCTATAGAATCACATGCATCTGGTTAGAGCATCAATTGGGGGATGAGGGGAAGAATCCCTGACTCTTAATCATTGACTCTGATGGTGGACATGATGATGATAATAGATTCTCTTGCATCTCTGTGCATGTATTAGTCTCATTCTTCGAACCGTAAACTGCTCCCAAATAGGACCAGTGCTTACCCCAGTGCCCGGCATCCCCAAACCGCTGGCATGTGTGATTGAACAGAATGGTTAAGCTGACCTTTCCCTCATAGTCAGGCTGGCTAGGGAAGAAAGGCCATCCCTGCGTTTTCCATGGGTGACTTACCTCAATGTCCTATTATCCTTAATATTTCAGGAAGATTTTCATTTAGTTAAAACATATAAATATTTATCTTCTTTGGTACTCATTCATTTTAAATGTGCCAGGATGCAGCACCTTGTGATCTCTTTCTATAAGGCGGAGCTTCCCAGAGGTGCTGTGTGGTCTCAGGTACCTAGAATGGCTTATGATGTGTCCCGAGATAGTGATGATTGTATGCTCTTTACAGTGGTAAAGTATGTAAAATTAGTTTGATAAATATTTAGAAGTCTTCAGTTCTGTTTAAACATTCATTGTATGGCTTTGTCTGTAAACTTCCTAACGTCTGTAATGACTGTTTAGGTACATGAAACTCTGTGAATAGCACCTGCCACCAGAGAATATTCTGGGGCATTTAAACTACATTTTATTCCCTGGGTCTTCCTGTTAAAATGTCCTGATATTAGTGTGATTATTTTTTAGTCATGATTTATTAACAGTGAAGTTGTTTGCCTTGTCTGCAGTATAAAATATCAGACATCTTCTGATTTAATTTGCTCTTCTATTTTGTATTTTTCTAATAACATAGTAGGTATGTGTGATTTTTATCTTTACCTTCTAAAATCAGGTATTAGGTGTTCCTAAATGGAACTAAATATACCAGGAGATTTTGCATACACCTTGTATTTAATATATTTTGTATATTTACATTTTATATTTTAAAAATAATTTTTATTAATTTTAATTAACATTAATTACTTTTATCAGTAAGCCTCATATAGAATCTCTGAAATTCTTTCCAACTTACCCCAGTCATGCAATTATTATAACTTTCTGTGGTGTCATGAAGTGGAACGGACAGGACAACACTCATATAAATTATCCTTGTTGTGACTTTTCACCCTGGGAGATGGGATATAAGTGGGATGAAAGTTAGTCTTGGTGGAAGAGATTTGTTAGAGAAATCCAAGATGCTTCTGTTTTCATTTTTAAAGCTCCCTTTACTAAGGTAGTGAAATAAAGTGGGCAACTTGAACTTAAAGGTGTTTCGTGATGACAGGCACGCTGATGGAATTGGATGTGTTTCTGCAGATGTCTGCCTTCCTGGCTAGCGCACCCTTGCTTCCTCCAGGAGAGAAGGGGTAGAAAGAGCCCAAGGAACTGAAAAGGTAAATGTCACAACATCCAGGTTGCTATACTTTGAAATTAAACACAGGTATAACATATTGCAAAGTGTCATGGTCATACAATTCATTCAACTACATTTAAATGAAAAGTAAGCGATAACCCTCCTATTCAACAATTAATTGAACAAGCAATAGTATAATGAATTGAAACAAACTTCATTTCTATTGAATAAATGCAACTAATACAGGAGATAAAAAACACGAATTAGATCAGAAACTGACCTTCGATTACTACTAGAAGTGCATACAAGGAGGGCTCCCTTTCTTTGCTTTCGTCCAGGGAGGGAGGCAGACACTGACAAAGTACACCTGCAGCTTTAATGGAGAGGGGTAGGGAGGGGCCCCAAGGCATGAACTCAGTGATTTCAGGACAAGATTGCCTGGGTTGACAAATGAAAATATAATATACGGAATATTTGAAACACACTACACTAAAAAATTATTTGTTTCTCTAAAATTCAGATTTATCTGGGCAGTTCTGTTTTTATCTGGCAGCTCTATTTAGAGGGGAGTCAGAGGAAATAATCTGGAAACCCAAGAAGCAGAAAAAAAGGAATCTCCCAGCTGCTGAGTGAATATTATAATAAGAGTGATGGAAACATGAACATCATTCCCGTATCATATATTTGGAGTGAGATTTGCATAGGATTTCCAAGGAGCAAGATGCTAGTCAGGGAGAGCGGGAAGGACTTCTTGAAGGAGACCAGAACTCACCCACAAGAGGACGAAGGGATTTGAGGAAAGGCATTTAAGGCAGAACAAGCAGCATGTCCAAAGGCAAGGAGGGGTAAAAAACTCCAATGTCTTTCACCAAGAAGCCTTTCTGGTCTCACCCGGAGGGAATTCAAATTCTTCCTTTCCATGTACTGTCATTGCCCTTTGTTGGGGTCTGCCATAGGGACAACTGTGATGTGGGGGTCTCATCAAATTGGCAGGCGGTAGGTAGCTTCAGGAACAGACTCCGTATCCGTCTGCTGTCCTAGTTGAGCAGTGAACCCGGATGCTTTTTGCAGAGTATTGATTGAGAACAAACACATCAAATGTTTCAACAATTTTTCAAGCAAAGTAACATTTTGCTATGGCATATATATATGTACTTAAGGAAACACTGCAAATTGATTTCTATACATCAGCGCGTAGGCATCTACTTCCCATGAGAGAAGTAACAACATGAAAATAAACCAAATGGAAAAATAAGTAAAACTCTTTGCATTCCCTAAGATATATCCCCGAGCCAAGCCATCCTGCGTAAGTGTTTGAGTGAAAATCTTCTACTGCACATCTCAGCAGTCTACTGCTTTTGCATGTAACCTTTTAGAGGAGACAGGTTGTCTCATATTTTGTGAATGGTGCTTTTATTCTAGTGCTTAGAATTCTCAATTGCTTAAATTTCTTCTAGTATGGTGTTGTGTAAATTGGTAAGTAGGATCACACTTTCCACCCCTTTGGGCACAGAAACTAGGGAACCTTGGGTGTGTGAGGGGAACTTTATTATAGCCCTCTTCCTCTAGTGGGATGATTTGCAGGCAAGCTTATGCAGATATAGGAACATGGAGAAGACCTCTTTGGGTAGCTTTAAGACGTAAACGCATTTCCATGTTTGTTTTTTTTTTGTTTAAAAACGTTGATTTCCAAAGATTTACCAAGGTGAGGTCTTTGTTGTTGTTGTTGTGATTGTTATGTTTTTGTTTTGTTTCTGGAGGGAGGGGGCTACTATTTGGGAATTATGCCTTGCTCGTCAGCTATCTAGAGGCTCAAAGTGGTTTGAGCCTTTCAGCTCTGGGAGCTTTTATCTTGCTTTTGAAGTGAATCTTATGTGTTATTTTTCTCTTTCATTTTCTTTGTGCATTTCCTAAAATCCTAATATCCTTGGCCATCCAAGGATATTTACCCAAACTTCCAATGACCTACCTTTTCTTTATCTAAGAAATAAATGTGCATCTCTGGCTCCGTGCTCCGTGTACGCAATTCACCTTTTCAAGACTGTGAGGAGAGCAGGGTACCCTTTGACTTTGTTGACCATAGTGCCTCTGTTTGGGGCAACATTCATGCCGTACTTTTTTTTCAGGGTCCACTGAGGTTGGTTTCTGCTCTCTTGCGCCACCTGCTGCCACCAGTTCCAAATGCAGGCTCCCATTCTCCAGCCCTGGACTTCCAGCTGGAGCCAGAGCTCAAACCTCAGACCAGCCAGATGTTATTTAGGCTGCCAGATTTCTGTCTGACCCTTATCTGTACCACCTCCTCTGGCGCGCTAGATCAGAATCCCAAATGTCCCCGGATGACTTGCTCCAAGTCACGCAGACCCTGAGCTCCTGGGCCAGAAAGGGGGAGGCTGCCAGTTTGGGGGTTGCTGACCAGTGTCTCCTGCCAGCTTTCTGCATGTGTGGTCAGTGGAAGGCTCCTTAGCAGTGAAAATGCAAATAGATTTCTTTCAAAACATCAACAGACACATGGCACTCTTCCTTGAACGGACTGGTCCCCAACGTGTCCCCTGATTGGGCCACTCAGTTTCTCCCAAGTTGCTCAGAAATTGGAAACTTTTAAAATTTTTATTTTTTAGCACTCTAGACTTTTCTGCATACTCACAAAAGTTGGTGTTTCTAACCAAGTGATCACAAAAAGTGGAGCGCTGCTTTTTAAGGTCAAATTAAGTACTTCCGTTACTCCTTGTTTGGGGTTAAAGATCTCTTGATGACAGGGATTTATTGCACATCTTCTCTCTCCAGCATAAACAGCCTGGCACAGAGTAGGTGCTTTACACAAACTTGTTGAAATGAGCAGGCTCTATCTGATCGAAATTCTTCTTGGAAGTTCTTTTCTATTTGTCTATAAAAAGGAAAAACTGTCGGAGCTGAGATTCTGAAAGTTCATTCCTGAGTTAAGCCTAAAAAAATAAAGCTGACTTGGGAGAAAGAAAAAATGTTGAGTGATAGTAACAATTTCTAGTCTTACTCCAATAAGAATGAAGATGGTGCCTAGCTGTGGTCTTCTGAGGTTAGACAAAATAGAAGTGTATGTATACAGAAGAGAATTGGGTTAGATATGGGATATATGGGATAGAACTTCCTGAAAGTAAAGGCTAGGGGATACTCTTGTAAAATACGAATGGGGGGTTATGCTATTAACTACTCTGGAGAGAGATGTACATCCATTTAGTTCAATAAGCACTTATTAAACTCCTGTATTATGCTAGCACTGTATTAGATGCTAGAATTATAAAGATTAATAAAGCATAGAGTCTAACCACCATGAAGGCAGAGACAAACAATTTCAATATAATTTCTTGATTGCTGAGAGAGAGTGTGTCCAGGGTGTTGTGAGACCACAATGAAGAAGAGCTAATTCAAGCCGTGAAGTCAGGGAAGGCTTCCAGGAGGGGGCGATTCTTGTGTTGAATCTTACCATTGGGTGAGAGATAGCCAGAGAAATAAATGTGGTCTGTGCATTCCAGGAAAGGCGGACAGCTAGATTTGTTGACATACAAACATCTTCAGATCACAGAAAAATCCTTTCAGTCCTTCTGAGTTGCATCATCTGGGAAATGCTGTTATTCCAAAGAAAATGTCTTACAATTCTGTGGTTAAAATGGGCTCAGCTTTCTGTCCCATGTTCAGTTTGTCACCTTGTTGAGACAGCCTCGTGTGGCTTTAGGAGGGAAAGGGCAAAGGAAGGAATCCTACATACATCAAAATCCAAGAATCATGGTTCTTGAGACAGCATCTTTGCTCCAACATTCAGGGAGAGACAGAACCAGCATATCCTTGATGCCTCAGATCTGATGCTGCCCTCAGAGCCATGCTGCCTGGAGCCCTAGACTCCAGGTGATCCAAGAGGCCACACAGAAGAAGGCTAGGTCTAGGGCCTACCTGTTGTCTCAAAAAAAAAAAAATTAACCAGTTGTTACCTAAAAATTCTTGCACTGAAGCTACTCTTTGAACTCCAACAGATTGCTTTGCCCAGGCCCATTGTACAGATGGGAAAACTGAAACTGAGGGCATGGAGCCACTTTCTAGGTCCTGGGGAATAAACAGTTGGCTACCAGATACTCGTTTAGCTTATTTCTCACTTCAGTGATGCAGCCAGTACCCTCCTAGGGTAGGAACCTCTGACAGTCGTTTTTCCCAGCAAGAAGCGTTTTGAAACGGCGGGCCCATTCGTAATGACCTGTCTCCACTGGATATCCTGCCTGTTGGGCTGGCACTATGGGGTGAGGGTTCCCAGCCTCCTCCAGGGAGGTCATCCCACCCCAGCCACGGCAGCTGGTGTCCTTGGTGCCCTGGACCACCATCAGAGAAAGGCATCCCAGGGAAAACAAAGAATGCAGGCGCTGTTGTGGACCTGAGCCCTCCACGTCCCCTTGCTGGGGTGGGTCCCAGCGGGGCCGGTGCCAGGCGCTATGCTGCTCCCCCTGTCCCCTCCCCCTGGCCCCTTGGCTCATCTGTTGGCTTTCAGCACTCCAGCCATCCTGAATGGGTCTTTGTGTGCACCCCAGGAGCTGGCTTGGCAGGGCCTGATGGGAATGCTGCTCAGAGATATCGCCTCTGGATCCAGGCAGTTCGGTCATGGTGCCATCTTGTGGGGGGTGGCCTTTATTGTGCCATGGCATTGCTCTGTCTGGGAAAGAGCCGGGATCACCTAGTGGTAAGAGAAATGTTCCGCACCCCTCCCCAGTGGAGTCATGGCCAGGGCCATGGGGACCGCAGCTCCTCCATCACTTCCCCAGAGCTCTCTTTCAGAACTCTCTTTCTCTCTCTTTGCTACTTCACCCCAGAGATGACGGTGGTGATATGAATAACGAGAGGCACATTAAATGGTCACTCGCTAGGTGCCAGACACTCGTACTGAGGGTTTCATCTCATATATTTACACTGCCTCAAAAATCCTGTGCGATATGTTGTCTTATTCCCATTTTATGGGTGGGAAAACCAGGGCTTATAGATATTGAGCACCCTGCATGAACACAGATGGATGGGTCTCTGTCCTTACCTCCTCCTTCCAGCCTTGAAGGTGTCTCTTGCCAAACACTGAGGTCTTAAGGCCACGTTTATGCTCGGCTCCCTAAGAAACCCTCAGGCTCCAGAGCACTTGCGAAGGCCAAAGCCTGGTTCTGACAAGATGTAGAAAGCCTCGTGGCCTCTGAAGTCCTAGTTGTTTTTGCTGCTATACCCTTGTGCTCTTTCTTTTTAAATCAAAGGTAACATTTTATTTTATAAGAGAGAACAAATTACAGACGTGTAAGGAAATAAGGTGCAGCCATCGATGGAAGATTTTGCTAAAGAACTCATCTGCGCCCCCACGAAACAAAATGTTTTTATGGGTCAAGCAAGCACCACATGGGGGCTAGAGCACAGGCTGCTGTGTTTCAGGTGATGGGGATCCCATCTCTGGCACCAGTTGCATTGCTCAAGCCGAGTGTCCTCCTCTGTGAATGAGGGGATAAGGGTTAATTCCAGTTGTCTGACTGTGAGGATCTCTGTGGCTTGGTTGAAGTGTAGGCAGGAATCTTGTTTTATTTTTTTCATAGTCGATAGAGGAGGTGATGATGATGGTATCAACACTCACCTGCCTGGCTTCTCTTTGTGAGCAGCCAGACCGTTGCTCAGGAGGTGTGCTTGATATAGCTCTCTTGGGGAACAGAAATTTTAATGATATCCTTTAGAACAGCTCTGTTAGCCAACTGGTAAGGGCTGTGAGTTTGCAAAAAAAAAGAATATAAATAATCTATGGTAAACAAACAAAGAAAAACAGCAGAAGAAAGGCAGGTTGATCTTCAGAAGAACTTCCTAGCTGTGCAATGTGTTAAGATATTAGGCAAAATTGTAAATTGTCCTCTAGAATGTGCTTAGTTTCTTCTTTTTTCTCTTTTCTTTATTTTTCCTTTATTTTCATCTCTTTTTAAGAAAAGTTAGCTTCTCACCTCTTGGCTATCATCCCTGTAGTCGATACTTGTCCAGCGATAGAGGAAATTATGGTCGACTCTCCTTGTCCTTATATGGAGGGAGATCTCTTGTATTTATCTTTAACTCATAACAAGAAGACACTCTCTAGAGTTGGAATCCTCAGAATCGTGCATAATAGTGTTTTCTGCCCTTTCTGAAGAGTTAATACCTACTCCCAGCTATGATTGCATTCAACCCCAGAAATGACAGTATCTCAGTGAAGGGTAAAATGACTGAGTGATTTTTCTGTGCATTATTCTCCAAGTTGCTTTCTACAATCTTCATGCATCTCTCTGATATCCAGGAATCTTTACCCGAGCGCATTTCTCTATTAGACTATTGCTATCATCACAGGTTATTATTACAGTCGAATTGTGGTGATATATAATACATACTTATGCTTTGAGTAACTGAAATAGAAGTGCAACAGAGAAATACCCATCACAATCAAGGTAATAGTCTATAGATGTCTAAGGTCCTAAGATGTTGGGTGCTGAACAAACTAGAGTCCTAAACAGCCATTAGCTTACTTCTAATTTCAGCCCTTCTCAACTCAATATGCTGTAATTCTCTGGTGTTTTTCTGGGATGTCACTTGTTTCTTTTCTCTCTCTTTTTAAAATATTCTATCCGTTCATTTCTACTCTATATTGTTCCAGAAGTAATGTCTAACCCTTATACCAATATCCCCATTTAACTTCGCTAGTCTCATTTCTGAGGGTGAAGCTTGCTATTAAAACAAATGATTAAAGATAGCAGAATTCAAGAGCTTAAGGGATAATTCAGGGAAGACATTGGAAAGACCTTTGTGATTATGACGAGAAGGAAAAATAGGAGAGAAACCCATTTGGTTGGGACAAGTGCAATTTACCTCTGGGGCACGGGCTACTTGAAGCTGGAGCAACTTTCTGGATTTTGGTCCTTATTCATAGGGTAAACATGAATCATTGAACACTTCAGTCTTTGGGAATAAAGCTGTCTATTTGTTTGTTGGACTTGGGTCAGTAGGCAATGCAGAATCACTTGTGGCCAGTAGGCAACAGAGTATCACTAAGTGTATTTTTGAACAGAAGGGTGACATAATCAGAGGCCTGCATTAGGAAGACTGAACTAAAAGTCACATGTAAAGTGGATTGCAGTGAGCAGATATTAATATGAGCATACCAAGTGGAAATATAGCAATAGCCCAGTGGAGAAAAAAGGAGAGCTTCACAAGCTCGGCAGGAATAAAAGAAAGGGACTAATTCAAGAAATACAATGGAGAGAGAATGAACAGACAACTGAGCTTGACAACTAAGCAGCTATAAAGGAGAGGCATGGATGAGGGAGAAACTAACTATGGCACAGTCATGATCAGATTTCCCCAGGGAGCAATTGAGCACTTGTCCAATGGCCAATGGGAGCAGCTGAACTTTCTGAACTTTTCTTGCCAAGAAACAAGCAGAAAGCAACAGTGACTTATTAGCGGTGCAAAATTTCCCCCACAAGCTATTCTTAATGGGGGAGGTATGGCCCTGACGAAAGGTGAGTCAAGACAAGAAATGGGTAGTAGATACAGGTTTGTACTTCCCTGAGGATAATGCCATGTTATAGGTCCCATTGCCACTGTCCCAACCCTCAATGTTGATAATATCTAATACTCTGGTTGCTTTAGTTAGTGGAACTCTCTGCATACAGAAGTGAAGAGAATTCTGCAAAGAATCGGGATGGAAAAATTTAACTGAAAGTACCATGGCAATGTACTGCACCACCAGCAGTACTGAGTGACTTGTAGTGTTTTAAATAGTTTCCACCCTCACTCTTTTTGTCACTATTTTCCTACTCATAAATTTAAGGCTCTGGTACCAGATTTCCTCAGTTTTAACAATGACATGGGAAGTTGCTTTTAATTAAGTTCTGTGTTCATTGTTGTCATGCCACCCAAAGGCAGTAGGCATTTGAAAATGTAGTGAAGATGGCACCTTAGTGGCCTTCAAGATGACAGATTTTGGTAGGGGACCACTGGACTCATCTCCTTGGCGTCCCCCTGTGGGCCGCTCAGATTACTCAGCAGCACATTTGCTGGCTCCAGGACAAGAAAAAATATTCTTTTGATAAACAAAACACAGCCAAGGAAAGCTCTTTCTTTAGAAATCTACCTGGGCCCAGGGGATTTCCTCTTTTATGACCGAGATAGGCAGGCCCCTGGCCAAGGACCTATGAAATTCCCTGAAGATGAGCAGCTCTCGAGTCCAGCTACATTCTTAATTAAAGAGGAGAAATTTGACTCTTCTCACAATGCCATTTGGTTTCCCACACTGAAGGCTGCTTTTAGCCTGCAATGTTCTTTCCCTTCTTGATATGGAAATGCGAATATCTACTATTCATTAGTCGATACGGAAAAACTTAGCATCTTTGTGGTTAAGCCAGGCAACCTTCAGCTTGTGCATTTTTCTCAAAAGCATGGACAGAGGTGACTTCTGATTGCCAAGTACCTGTGGGGCTGGAAGCGTCTAGTTGAGGGGTGCTGGGGGTTTGTGGTGCAGCCCACTCCCAAAGAGAGTTTTCACCAGAGATCCCGTATCTGTAGTGCTAGGCTTTATGATAAGAATGTTTAAACTAGCTTAGGTTCCCAGAATTTATTTACCCGTGCGCAAATAAGATTTGACCTAATTTCTTGTCTTTTAAGTTAAAAATGGCAATTTTTACCTTGTCACTCTTTAGTTTCTGTCTGAGTAAGAAAGTTCTGTTCTGAATGACTGCTCTCATATCTCTGGGCTCATGTAGGTCATCTCGCCTACGGGAATGAGTTCAGACTTTCCTTTTCAAGAGACCCTGCTTCCCAGTATGAAGAATGTCTCAGATTCAGAGCACAGGCCTGCATTGCCATGAGTTGAGGACACACTTCTAAGATAATCTTTTGTTGCTGGGAGGACACTGTTTGGCTTTCTTGCAGGTACCTCTCAGAAGCAGTCAGTTCTCCATGACCTGCACATGGATTACATGCTTTATTTATTATTCATGGATAATTTTTAATTCCAAGCTGGCTATGCTACTGCTTGACCTGCTCTCATTAAGATATTCCTCAATGTCTTTCCCTAAGCTAGGGATAGCCAGGGAATGTTATGCATTCTAATGTGAGCATAATAGAAAATAAACGGAGAGGTAAATTTATTGAAAAGTCATGGTGTAACCATTTCAGATTCAGAAAAAAAAAAAAAAAAAAGCAAACTTTGGACGAATCTCTTCTGGATTGAATTATTTCTGCCCAAACATCATGATTATAAAAAAAATCCAAAGTCATCTACATACTGACACCATCTTCCTCCCAAAGCCAGAACTTATAAGAATGTAATTGCAATATTGAACCCTGAACCCAGTTGAATTCAGGAATGAGAGAGGGTACTGACACATATAAATTCTTCTGCCAACTTGAGGTCCCATGGGGCTTGTGCTAAAAGCCTCTCCAGTCCTTTCTCTTTAAGACAGCCGAGCCTCGGCCATCTTGTCCATCCTCTGAAACAGAATGAAACCCAATCACACAATGTAAAATCAAAGTGAAAATTGGTTTTGCCTCGAGTCCTCTTTATGGAAAGTGTCCTATGCCTACTCCACTTTAAAAGTGACACGTGTACTTTTTGTGTGCGGAGACTACACAGAGTGGGCCCCCTGCTCTTTTCAGGGAGGGAATGTAAGCAGATCTCTGAAGAAACCACTTGGCTCAGCAATTTTAGGGCTTGTTGTAATTGGCCTGGCCTAAAAGAATTCAGCAAGCTGTACCTGTGCCAAGGAAAATGCAACTGCTTCCCCGAAACAGAGGCGTTTAGAGTGGAAGAGAGGAGCTGGGCTCATCTGTGAGGCCAAGTAGAACAGCAAGGGAGACAGGAGAGCCAGAATGTTAGAGAAACTCCTAAGAGGCCATTTTGTTGCTTGGCCACAGATGGAGGCCACATCAACGGAACTGGCTACACCTAGCAGGGTGGGTGGGGTCTACAGGTGAAGGATCTTGAGTAAGAGACTTCCTCCTTCCATTCCAAGTCTTCTCATTTTCCTAAAGATAAAGTCAGTCATCTTGCCCAGTGTGGCTCCCCACCAGTGGCCCTGTGGTCCTCTTCTGGGCTCAGCCTTCACTACCTTTATCTTGGATACCAACTTTATCTTTCTGACATTCTTAAGCCAGGAAGAAACCTACCATGGGCTGACTGCTCCTGATTCTCTGTGTTGTCTCACATGTCTTTTCTGTTAAAAACATAAAAACTAGCAACACTACAGTGGATGGCTCTGTCATTTTTCTCCACAGCATCCTCTAATCCTTTGCAGGAGTTTTACACTTGGCTGTCTTTCTTCCCTTCCCCTTCTCGGTGACTGCCATGCGAGTAGGGCTAGCCATCCCAGTTGGATTCCTGATGCTTACCATGGTCTGGTCAAGAGTAGTTACTGACCAAATGATTGTTAACTGGCTGGTAGTAATTCAGATTACTATGGGACATTTTATAGCATGGATTGTTTTTTTAAGCCAACATTTTGATTTCTATCACATATCTGGGCATAGAGGAGGTGTTTCAGTCAACACTTGACAAAGTTAGATTTTTCTGATGAATTAGCAACAATCTTTTGTGATTGGGAAGGTGCTCTTTGCTGCTCTTTCCTGAGAAGTAAGCTAGTCAGAGAAACAGAGAAACCAAGTCTTGTGGTGGGTCTCGCTTTCTTTCTGTTTGATTGTTTAGTACCCTGCCTCCTTCTTTCTCCTCAACATTCACCCTTATTCCTGCCTATCACCACCTCTTAAAACTTCAAGATGGTCTTGGAAACATCTCAATATCTTAGACTTCCCTGTGGGTACTCTCTTCACTTCTCCCAACCTCTAAAGTTTTCTTTCTGTTTTCATATTTCTCCCCTTTTCTTCATCCCTAACTTCTCATTTTCCTCCTGTGTTCCCTCTGCTCAATCAGTGGTCAATTCTCTAATCTCCATTTCTCTTGTGTGACACCCTCACCAGCTTTGCCCCTTTGTTTGCAACTCTGTCTAAGCTCACATCACGCAAGCAACTCCAAACATATACACCAGCCCCACCCACAGAACCAGAGTATTTCTTCCTTCTTTGTTGGCAGTCTGCACCCCTATCCTTGTACCTTCCCAGCCTACACTGTAAGGCTCACACGTAGATGAAAAGATAGCAGAACGGGCAACAACTCCATCCACGCTTTTCACCAGTATTATAGGTCACAAGTATGGCCCCTCAAATTGGAGGTGGTAGTTTCTAGATTTATTATAATTCCCACTTTTAAAAAAAATCTGTTTAATTTTAAGTTCTGTCCTATACTTTAGTACTATGCTAAAGGTACCATTTTCTTCTCCTTTGCTTCCATGTCTTGCTGATGCATTTGTGTGTGTGTGTGTGTGTGTGTGTGTGTGTGTGTGTGCTTTGCTTATTCTTGAGCTTATCAGAATGGCCTTACAATCAAATTGACCTCAGAGGCCAAGTTCAAGTGGAGATCAAGGAACCACTCAGTCAGGAACACTATGGAAGGAATTCAGACATGAAGTAGAGGATTGATGAAACCTGAGATTCTCCTTAAATTGATCATTCAGATTGTGAAAGTTTTGCCTTTTCCTTTGTGTTTCCCAGATACCAGAGGGCATTTTCCCTACCTAGGAGGTGCATAAATCTTGGAATTACCTGAATAGTAAAAGAAACAATTCTGTTCAAGAGAAAAAGGAAAAAAGCAGCAAATGCACTTTGGATTTATCTGATTGTCTAATGTGGTTAGACCATGAGATCCCTCAACAGGAGTTAAAATGTTCTATGTGAAGATTTCACATGTGTATTTTGTCTAGCTTTTCTTTTTTGGCCCCCAGGCTGGTTATAGACTCAAATAATCTATGATCAAGCAGGATTCCCAAGATTATTTTGGTCCTGTCAGCTTCCATGCTTGGGTCCTCTCCTTGACCAAAGAACTCCCAATGACAGAGTCTTCATAGTCTTCTCCAACCATGAAGCGACCTTTCCAATTTTGGACTAAACTAGCAGAATATTTTTCTTACAGTGAATAAAAAATATTTCTCTTTGAAGTTTCTTTCCATTAGTTCCATTCTATTTCCTGAAGCTGGGCAGAGCAAATTTCATCCCTTTTCTACCTGAGAGCCCTTTAAACATTTGAAGATAGCAATAACAAAGTTGTGTCTTCATCTGTCTAAATATTTCCAGTTTTCCAAATTCCTCATGACATCTTTTCAAGTCTCTTCTGTATTTTGGTTGCTCTGTTTTCATTGTACTGCATTTTGCCTGGTGTGAGGTTCAGGGCAGAATGAGATGCTCTGACCCGTCCAAAGGGGAACGAGACTCTCCTTCCCCTCTCATTCATTTTCCTGTGCTCAACTTATGACCCAGTGTCCCTCCTATGCTCCAGACCCACAATGCTCCCTCCTTGAGAAGGATTTTTGGATTTTGATCCCATCTTTCACAGCAGGCCTATCACTAAAAGTCCTCAGCTTTATATCTATTTGTATGAAAGGCAGTCTTTCTGTTTTTGCAGCTTTCCTTGAATTCTCGAAATCCTTGTTGCCGTTTTTACTTGATTTAAGTTCATAACAAAGTTTAAGTATCTCCAGGGCTGTTTAACTATTTTATTTTGTATTCAGTGCAAAGCCCAATATAAGTCTGAGAAATATTTATTGAGTCCATGGTTAGTAACAACTTATCATCATCATTTAAGTGGCACACCGCTTTTTTTGCTTTTTTTTTTTGTCTTTATAGTGTCAATATTGCCTAAGGAGAAAGTGTCCATGAAGTAGCTGCAACAGAATTAGAGGCTCATGCAGCCAAGTAACGTTCCCAATGCTCTAGCAAAATCATCCATGGAGCTAAAATCAGAACCTGGTTTCCTGACCTCCTCCTGCTCTGTGTGTCTAGACTATGCTGTGTCTCTGGAGAAAAGGGGGAATGATGCTCACTGACTGTCCTCTGTTCAGGGCGATGAGCCACACCATTAAGGAGTATTGATTGGCTCCCTGCCTGAAGACAGTGTGCTGGGTGTGACACAGACAGAGAGATCCAGACGGAGCCTCCAGGAGAGAATTCATCATTATGTCAGATATGGAGGAAGCAACCCATAGGCCTGGTGGGATGCTCTTTATTTACCTGTAGAGTTAGTGGAACCCAAATAAGGAAGCTACAGCATGACCATAGTGCTCCAGCATTAAACTCTGGGTTACCACGTGGTTTGTGACACAGCCTTGCATTTTGCCCTTATACCGGCACCGACATCTGCATTGTGAAGTTAGGTTAACTCCATTTTATGGATGAAGAAACTGAGGTGAGAGTGGTTAATTAACCACAATAGTAGTGGCAGTGATAAGGACCAAACCTAAATCTGTGTAATCCTAGTGCTTGTTTGGCCATGTAACATTGTCTCATTGACTCTTATATCAGTTCTGGCAAGGGAGCTCTGACCAGGGAGTGGAGGGTCAATATGTAACACTTTATACTAATTTCAGCAAACCAAATCTCAAGCCAATTCCCACTGATCTCTGTTGGATTCCACTACCTTCCTGATGTTGGTGGCAGCTCTGTAATGAGTCATCTGCGAAAATTGAACTTGGAATAAAATCATAAAGCTCCATTGATTTAAAAAAAAAACCACAGATACTTCATGGGCTCTTTCTACATAGGCAATATAGATACTACAGGAATAAAGACAACAACAAATAATCTTAGGCAAAATAAGCTTTGCGCCACGAAAATGATAATGGTGGTGGTGATGATGATAATGACACCTGCCATGGTGGGCTAGAATGAATGAGATTGTATCCTTTTGGAGAGCTATATTATTTGAACGTGCAGCTTGTTTTCATCAAGGTCGAGAGCAGTAAGTTTCCAGGGCTCCAGTGGCACCAAATCGCCGTGTCCACACTGGCAAGAGAGCCCAGGAGACTGGACCATCACCCTTTACAGACAGTGGAGACCACATTTGTCTCTGAGAGCAACCCTGTGTGGGTGTCTGACTTTATGATACGTGATGATGCACCACTTCCTACACAGACCATAAGCTGTGCACTCACCTGCACTTAGAGCCCTCCAGGCACTGAGAACGCTGTTTCCCTACCCTGAATAATTACAGAGGACCCCCACAATGCAACACCCACAGAGACTGTTCTTCGTGGCCCCACGCCCTCTGGGGTACACTCCCAATGTGTGCCCTCTTCCTTCGACCTCCTCCCACTGAGGCACCGTCCCAACTGGGTACTGCCTTGCGATGTCCCACATCTCCCACAAGGGGGAGCCCCTGGAGGGCAGCTGGGGCTGTGGAATTTTGGAAGCGCAGAAGTTTTCTCCTCCAGTCCTGTAACTGGTTTTCACTCACCCAACTGTGAGATTTCTTTGTTGCAATGTTAGGGTCTGAGATAACACTTCTGGAGGCTGCAGGCGAGAACCACCGCCGATATCACCTCTATTTTATGTTGTTATTTGCCTAGCATTATAAATCAAAGAGGAAAAGTAACAAAGAGCTTGAAGCCATGCACAGCTCACAGCCCCTGGAAGGAGGCTGGCGTCATCAGACAGACAGAACCAAAACATCTGAGGGGCAACCAGGAGGTGCCTGTGTCTGCAGAGCACAGGTAGGTGCCAGAAGAGGCCGACCTCGGGGCTCTTAGGGAGGGAGGCACAGAGCCTCTGACAATGGGTGGAGTGGAAGAAGCAGACACAGGGTGGTCAGCAGATATCAAAGAAGAAAGGCAGTGCAGAGAGGAGTTGGGAGATCAAGGGAGAGAGCAGGGAGGAGTGCAAAGGAAAAAAAAAAAAGGTTGCAGGGTGTGATGCAAAAGGCTGACCACGGAGTGGGAGAAGGAGAGTTTGGGAACTGAATCAGAGACTTAAGTTGGTTGCAACTCGGCCGGCCCAGAAACTTCGCAAGACGTGAGAGGATGGGAGATTGACAGTGAATACTCAGTGGCACAAGAAAATATAAAGTGAGTAGGTGTGCCTGAAAGTCGATCTAATCATTCTGGTTGTGTGTCATATAGCCACACTTACTCCAGACTTTGACCTTAGCTAGAAGGAATTCTGGTCTGATGGAGTTTTCAGGTTCTCTCTACTCTGAACTCGTGTTTCACACTGTCCCTTTCCTCCTTCAAATCTTCCACAGTTGCTCTAAGTAACGGAGTAGGAGTTAGAAATTCTGTGTTCTAGTTCGGGATGTGCCACTTATTGGCGACATTAGCTTAAGCGAGGAAATATCTGAATTTCCTTTTTCTTTGTCTATAAAAGGGAGATAATAATAAATTACTGATGAGCCTTACAGGGTTTTTCTGAGGATTGAATAAGTAAGATAATGTGAATAAATGCTCTTAATAGATTATAATTGCTAGCTAAATAAAAGATGGAATTAATAATTAATCAGTTAATATACTCTTACTACTTTCAGCAAGAGATTTGTCTACTGAGCTCTGGAGAAATCTGTATTTTACATAAATACATATATTATAATAATAAGAAAATATATGATATATGTCTTATGTATATAAATCTTATTCTACTATTTGTGAAAAGATTTAAACACATGACTCTCTATTTCCACACCACGTTTAAGAGTAAACTCTTTGGCAGTTAAATGGGAAACTTTGTGTTATTTCCCTTTTTGCCACCATCAAATGTTCTTTTTCCCAGCTTCGGCTACATTATTCTATTCCTCAAACATGCAGATAATGATTTATGGTGTCAGCTTGGCTACCTGGATGAGTGATTTGTCTGTGTCCTGGACTCTGCTGCTGGAGTAAATGACACACCATGTCTCAGGCACATGATCAGACTGAATATGCTTGAAAGAATCACATAAGTGACTGTGTTAATCATCCCACCACTATATTCCCTGCCTGGGATGTTTTTTCCAAGTTGTCTGTTACTTATTCATTGAAATGTCTTCAATGGAAAATTGGGTTCTGCACACTGGGTCAGGCTAGTTGAATCTACCTATGAAAACTGAACTTGGCTTTGATACCTGTAGACATAGCACCCTTCTCTTAGGTTCTAGAAGCAGTGTAGTATATGGGCAAGGCAAGGCAGACCATGGGCAAGTCATGTGACTTCTCTTCTTCGGTCCAGTGAAATTGTTACTACTACTATAGTCGAGTCTACCTATGAAGACTGAACTTGGCTTTAATACCTGTAGACATACTGCCCTTCCCTTGGGCTCCAGAAGCAGTGTAGTGTATGGACAAGGCAATGTAGACCATGGGCAAGTCACGTGATTTCTCTTCTTCTGTCAGTGAAATTGTGACTACTACTTCCATCTTGCCTCCAAATGAGGAGCACATGAGATTATACCTGCACACATCAACAGTGTGTGATGCTCTCCAAGTGCTATATAATTGTAAGGTATCACCGTCATTATTCTACCACATGCTTCTTACTAGTGATTTATCCATATTTCACAGTTTAAATTGTTTTAAAATTGTCATTTCCCAGCTGTTAATATATTCCCCTACTTTTAAAAAAGTTCCAAAAATCATCTGATAAATCAAATATTTATAGAGATGCTAAGTTTAGGTCATACACCTATTCATCTTCAAAAAGTTAGTATCCTATCTAAATCACATGTATAGATGCACAATATGTACATAGACTTTTTGTATTTTTCTAAAACCACCAAATACATATACATATTCCTTCTTTCAAGAATGAACATATTTCTCCTTTAACAAAAATATGCAAATATATATTTGAGCAAAAAAAAATCATCAACATTCACATAACATACTCAGAGAGCAGATTAAATGGAAAAGAGAAGCAAACACATTGCTCTGCCTGCATTTTAGCTGTTTTAGAGACCAGAAGTGACCACAATACACAATTCATGTGGTTAAAAAAATCATGGATCAATTTCTGCCCTGTTCCTAGTAATGAATATCAATATCTTGCCTCTTCTAGACAGACTGTCAGCAGCTTCAGATATTTTTAAATGAGTTTTTAAAAATACATTTGCAAAGTCAATTATTTTGAATCTCATCTGAAGCAATTAAAAAAGATCCTGACATTTAAGGTGATATTTTTTCCCAAGTAAAATAATTATAAATAATACTAATTATGAACAAATCATTCAGTTACTCTCAGTCTGGTTCAACCTTTAGGTTAATAAACCAATCCATTAAAATTCATCTTGCTCAAAGGACCAATTTGTTAAAAAAAAATGTAGCGACCTTTCACCACAAGTATGATTGATATTTTCTTTAACAATAATCAGAGCTGTCTTTCCCAGAAGAGTGTGGTCAAGTGGTAGGTATAGAAAACTAGCGTCCTTTTATGACTTTCTCAAGAATACTTCTCAGATATCTACAAAATGATATTGATGATGATAAAGATAGTGGTGATAATGTACAGAATTAGAACTCTAATTTTAAAGAGTATTAGATATTCCCCTCTGCCTCTGGTGTTTCATTCTCACCAAAGGTGTAGGGCAGAGATTTGCAAATATGGCCCATGGGCCAAATCTGGTCTGCTGTCTGTTATTATAAATAAAGTTTTATTGGAACAAAGCCCATTCATTCATTTACATATTGCCTATGACTGCTTTTCTACTACAAAGGTAAAGTTAAGTAGTTACAACAGAGACCACATGGCCCACAAATCCTAAAATACTTATTATCAGACTCAGGAAAAAATGTTCACCAACCCCTGGTGTTGAGTAATGAAAAAAAAGTCATCTTTTAATTTATAACAATAGCTACTATGTGAGTAGCCCTTTAGAGTTCATAAAGTCTGAGCATATTATGTTGTAACAGGTATCATTATCCTCATTTAACTGACGAAGAAATTGAAAACTTCTCCATGGTCATTCAGCTTTGCAGTGGTGCAGGAAGGACTTATCCTTTAAAGAGGGACGAATGCTGCCCCAAAAGCAGGTGTGGAAGCAGGAGAGGAGATGGTTCTCAAACTGCCATAATGGTGACCTCTCTTTCCTTCACTCAGATGTGGTCATTGCCCAAGAGAGGAAGCAAAACTCTCAACATTCTGCCTCCTCTTTATCTGACCTTGGCCTGGGTGATTTGAACCTTGTCTGCTTCTACATCCCTCTTCTCATAACCAAAGCTGCACTAATAAACAGAAAGGAAAGCAAAGTGCTTTGAGATCAAACAAAGCTAAACTTTATTGCAACAAATCTTGCTTATCCATACTGCAGAAATGTATTCACCTTGAAATTGGCACTGTGGCACAAATATTCTGAAACAGCAGATAAGAAAAGTCTTTGTTTTTGGAATATGCTATCCTTTAAAAAGTTTGCTTTTTGAAGAAGCAAATCCTCTCATTTTTTAAAAATTCAAGTGAATATCATAATTATGTTTCCTCCCCAGGGGGCTTGTGGCAAAGTGGTCCTCAAAGTGCTGAATATCAGGAGGAAGAAAGCCTGGAATGAAGATCTTGGAAAGGGGGTGAGGGATAAAATGAGAGACGACAATAAGAAATTTCTATGCCAAGCCTTTCTGAACGGTTCCAAGCCAAAGATAAAGACTTAGACAATTGAACTAATCCAATTTTCTTTTCAACCCACTCTTACTTTGAGTGTCCACTATAGCAGGCACTGCTAGGCATTGAAGAAGTATCACAGTGACTAAGATTCAGATTTTTTCTAAGACATGAGTAGAAAAACAAATGTGCATATATATTTATGACACACGGTGGAGGCAAGCGATGGAATGGGAGCACAGATACAATCTTAAGCCTGTTCCAAGGAGAAGTCATCCTTTCTTATTGGACAATCACGGAAGACATTATGGAGAAAGTGACATTTTGTGAGACTTGAAGAATGCATAGGTTTTGGACATTTGGAAATGGAAGGGGGTGGGCCTTCTAGGAAGAAACAAGTAGCAAAGTCGTATAGCAAAGTGTAGGGTTTGTTTGCAGAAAATCGTTCATTCTACATGGAGCATACAGTTAAATGGGAATGGAGAAAGACAAGGTAGGTGAAGCAGGTCAGAACCAGACTCTGGAAGACCTTGACTAGATTAAGAAGGTAGGTTAAGAAGCTTGGTCTTTACTCTGTAGATGGTGAGAGACATTGAGTATTAGTGTGCAGGAGAATTACATGATCACGCCTAGAATTGGGAAGAAGGTGTTTGAACAGATGTTTGAAAAGAACCTGGAGACAGGCCACCAGTTAGAGGCGAGATAAGAAAGGCAACTCCTTGGTCATGTGCTCTAGCTGCAAGACTGCTCCTCTATCTTGACCTCAACTAGTGTGGGTTATAGCACTGGCTGAGGGCTTTCTGAGGGCATTTATTTAATGGCATGCCAGTGGCATTTACTCATAAAACCAAAAAGCCATTGGGGCCAGAAATAGGGGTTTTGGTTACTTCCCCAGACAGGATGCAGTTCGGGTGATTATACATGTGATTCATCGAGGTCAGGAAACAAATCCTCCACAAACAAACACCCCTCCCCTCCAAGCCAAGTGACTCATGGTTTCTCAGTTTGATCCATGGAAAGCTCTGAATTCCAGGCAAAATTTGAGGTATAACGTTAAATCCTAAATCTTTAGTGTTCATTATTACAAGAGAAACATTTTTATTCATTCTTTCAGTTATTCAAGCAATAAGTATTTATTGAACTTCTATTGTTGTAGGTACAAAGAAGATGGCATTATAAAACATGGTTCCTGCCGTTAAATATTGTCCAGATTAATCTGGAAAACAGAAGTAACATAAGCAATTGGGAGAGTATCCTGTAAGTAGTATGATAGAGAAATGCAAAAAGTACTAAAGGATCAGAGGACAGACCCATAACTGCTTTGGGAAAGGAGGGGTGGCACTGGAATTAGGTCTTAAAGAATAACTTTATCATTATTCTTTTATTAATTCAACAAATAATACTGAGCCCTTACTATGTGCACTGTTCTAGGCATGAGATTTCATGCTTTTGTGTAAATTCTAAGGAGAGACCCCAGATAGTAAACAGCTGAAAACCAACCAAGCAAATACCTACCCTCAGGGAGTTTACATTCTTGTAAAGAAACTTTCAGAGAGCAGCAACTAGCACCTCATTCCTTGCAAGAACAATGTAGGCAAAAAAGAATATGGAATTATCTCCCTGGGAAAGAATGGAGAGAGAAACCCCAGAAACATCAGGTTTGGGATGTCCAATAAGGCAAGGGGGCTTATTAATAGGCCCGATGGAGATTCGTAGTATTGAGCTACCATACATTTCAGTATCTATTAGGTCCACAGAGCCATTGATTCGGGATTCTTGAGTACAGTGGTTTGGATTCACTGATGCATTTTATGTACCTTCAGTCTGATGATCTGTCAATGACCCTGTGTCATGAAGTCAAACTCTTAAGACACTGGCCACCTCCTTGCTTAAATAATTTTCAGGTCAAATTCTTTAACAGCCAACTCTGGCTTGTAGGTCATACTTGGTTCTCATTTTATCAGGTTGTCTAAAATAACCAGACCATGAGGCAGTTATTGTTATGGTACTCGTTAGAGTGAGATTTGACCTGTGTAAGGAAAATAACTAGAACAGAAATAGCTCTTCAGCCCATCACAGGCTTGGAGAAATCCAGTATACGCAATCATAGAATCACAGAGCTGGAAGAGATTCAAGGTGACTTAAGGTGATCCTGGGACCTGCCTCTAGGCCTGTCTGGAAACTTAATATAAATTCTAGAACTTGTCTAGAATGTGTAAACACATACTCATCTTGAATAGTATATAGTTCCTTTCAGAGTGGTGATACTGCTTGGCTTTGGGTAAAACACATTTTATCGTAGACCTCAGAACCTATAGCATATTCTTATAATATACTTAGTGGGAAAAAATTATTTGGAGGCTAATTTGTATTTAAAAAAAAAAATGACCCAAGTACCATAGTCAACTGGTCCAACTGGATGATACCATTTTTTATTTTAAAACGAAATTACAAAAGTGTGAACTGATGTTTTTGTTTGTCTCATAACTAGCTCAAAAGGGACTTACCAGCAATAGCAAATGTAGTAAATATGTATTCTTCCAGATTGCAAATTTGATAGTATATGAGCCCTGGTGAGTTGCACTGTTTCTTGCTCTACTTGGTAAACTGCTTGAGGTCAAGGAGTATGTCTTGTTTGTTTTAAAATACCCACCTACCACAAAGGCAGGTGCATGTCAGGGATTATTTAATGAATTAATTAAAAAACAATAATGCCATTACTTTACAATCATATGTGAACTCTTTGTCCATTTTGATTATTTAACCAAATATGAATCCCATTATCGTCTTGTACCTTGAAACTAATTAACCAGCAAATAACAAAGAAAGCGGTCTGTGGTGGATAAACCACTATTCTGGGAAGAAAGTTCATGCTCTCGTGTAAAATCTGTTGTGTAGAATGGGCGACTTTAGAAAAGGTATTCAAGCCTGTGTCTCCACCTTTAAATAAAGGTATTGAACTAGATGATGTTCGGAAAGGTCCATTTGAAGAATAAAATCTTTAGTAGTTACTTTGTACCAATCTCTATAGGAATGTTGTAGGAGATATTTTTCAGGCCTTAGTGTTGGTCAGCATTCTTGTGTGTGCAAGTCATAGGAATCCAGCTTAATTTAGTTTAGGTAAAAACCAAACTCTAGGAGGGGGTGTGGTACACCAGACTCCAGAAATTTCTAGAATTGGGGACTCAAACACTTCTTCCCACTTTATCCTCAGTTTCTCTCTCTGGGTCAGCTTTATTCTCTCAGATCTGTTTTCTCCATGAGGCCGAAGAAATCTGTGAAGCCTCTGGGAAGCCCTCTGAGCCAGGAAAACAAGGTAACATGACTGGCAGCTGCTGTTAGAACCACAGAATTGGGTGGAGAGAGGGTCAGCTCCCCCAGAGGAAAGGTTGCCGTACAGCCAAGATAAAATAGAGCCTGGCTAGAGCCCGCCTTCCCCTTTTGCCGCCCACTCCCACCCTACTTCTCTCGGCTCCACCAACACTGTTTGGTGACGTTCCACTCCCTTTCAAGACCCTGTTCAACTTTGCTTTTTCTGAGGCCTGACTGCCACAGGGCAGCACAGTCACTTCCTGTCTATCCTCCCAAAGCACCTTGAACCCATCTGTACCAGGGAAGACTACTTTTCATGTTGCTTTCTCTGGTCTCTTAACAGGCTTTTCTTCCCCGTGAAACTGGGAACTCCTCAGAGGAAGTAACTGGCTTGATTGGTTTGTGTTACTTTATTCAATTATTTATGTATCAATTATTGACAGCCTACTGTGCGCTAGGTTCTAGGGATTCAAAGGGAAGTGGCATATGACTCCTGTTCTCAAGATGATCACGGTGAAGTGGGAAATGTGTAATAAACAGACACTTACAGTGCAAGACAGTGGGATGAGCCTGTCACAGACCCTCAGGGTGCTAGGTGCTGTGGGAGCCCAAAGGAGAGTCTCCTTCCCAAAGCAAAGATAGCAGTTGAGAAGGCCAGAGAGAGTTTCTGAGAAGTGGAAAGGGGCCACCCTTGGCCTGAGTCCTGTTGAGTAGGATTGAGCCTGGTTGTGTGGGGTCTGGAGGGGGAGAGAGTTCTTTGCAGTGAGAACAGCATGTGAGAAGTTCAGGTGATGCCTGAAAGCGCAGTGTAAACAAAGATTTAGGTTTGAGTGGGATAGATAAAATAATTGTAAAATAAAACAGTTTCTAATAAACACTAATTTTACAGTACAGTGCACTAGGAGTAGTATAGAAAAGATTAGGATCAGCATGGGCTTATTCTAGAAATCTCTCAGAAAATAAGGGCTTGTCTCACTTCATGAGGAATTGACAGGGCTGCATCTGAAATTTAAAAATCTGGGTTTCAATTTCACTCTGTCTAGTATTAGCTTGGTGATATTTTCTCCATTTTTAATTTCTGCATCATGAAATGAAGACATTAAGATGCATCCCTGGTCAGGCTCAGTGTCTCAGCCTATAATCCCAGCACCTTGGGAGGCCAAGGCAAGTGAATTGCCTGAGCCCACAGGTTCGAGACCAGCCCGGGTAACTTGGCAAGACTTCATCTTTACAATAAATCAAAAATTAGCCGGGCATGGTAGCACATGCTTATAGTTCCAGCTACTTGGAAGGCTGAGGCAGAAGGATCGCTGGAGCCCAGCAGGTCGACACTGCGGTGGCTGTGAGGGTGTCACTGCACTCCAACCTGGGTGACAGAGTGAGACTCCAACTCAAAAAAAAATTTAAAAAAGATTCATCCCTCAGGGTTACATGAGGATAAAATAACGTTGGTAAATAAAAATAGTAACTATAAAGCACTATACAAATATAAGTTATTGTTTAATCTGTTTATCTGAACTATTTATTTATTTATTAAAATTTGGAGTTTCACTCTGTCATCCAGGCTGGATGGCTGGAGTTCAGTAGCACGATCATAACGTACTGCAGCCTCAAACTCTTGGGTCCCGGAGATCCTTCCACCTCAGCCTCCCGAGTAGCCAGGACTACAGGAGTGTGCCACCGCATCTGGCTAAATTTTTTTAGTTTTTGTAAGGAAGAAGTCTCACTTTGTCGCCCCGGCTGCTTTCAACCTCCTGGGCTCAAGCTATCTTCCCACTTTGGCGTCCCAAATTGCTGGGATTGCAGGCATGTGCCACAGTGCCGAGCCATGAGAATTCTTAATTGATGCAGATATTTGGAAGATATAAAAAGATGTATAAATATACTTACCTTGAAAGATGTGCTATTTATGTTAAGAAGTATGCTAATTTTATCTACTGGCTAAAAAATTTTGGTTAATGCATAACGCGTTAATGAGTTGACTACAGCTTTTTATACATTTCTGACTCTGAGAACAGGGTAGAAAAACACATTTTAGTTAGACAGTACGATGTGCTAGAAATTAAGTAGTTTGGGTGTTACAATTTTGAGGTGTTCTCTCTAAGTAAACTGTGTTTTTTTTTTTTGTAGAGAAGTATTATTTCATTATATTGTACATGAGCCAGTGTAATATTCTGGACAGATGTTGGGAAGGATAGGAAAGTACATCCAACAGTTACAGAATGAACCATTAAAAATTTTAACTCTTTTGAGTGTGTTCCAAAGACTATGGGTAAAATACTAAAATTTAATTGATGAAGTGTGTTCAGATACACAGTGTAAATAATCTTTTACTCCATGTGCTCTGTCAGTTCTAGAGAGTCCTTGGCTTTCATGTGGGAAGAAACCCCTGTTTTGTCTCCTCCTTCCCCACTGACACCAACACTAACTTGATCATTGTAGGGCACAGTGACTCCAATGCTTTTGTGTGTTGCTGTGAACTCTAAAAACAGTGAATGAGGCATAGAGGTTTGTCACTCATTCTTGTTCAATGATGAATTCATAGAACCTGGGGATGGAAGCCCATCACTCTCAGCTATACAAATTCATGGTTGTTCTCTCTCTCCACTCATTATTTTATCTACCTGGATCTAACTGTTCTAAGAGCTGTCTTTAGAAAACATGTAAGGAAAAAGAGTATGACTCCTTTCTTGGAATATAAGGTCTATGAGATAGCAATAAAAGTTCCACAAAATAAGGAGGTATGCTAAGGTTAAATGAGTTTAAGGAATGCAGAATATGTGCCCACTGGACTTACAAAATGTACATGAGCATATCTAAGGATGCGCCATAAAATAAAATATTTGAACCCAGCTTTCCTAATGTTATTTGACTTTAGAACTGTTCATTCTTCATTAAATTGGAGGTCTGTGGGAAAGGGAAGCTGAAATAAGCAATCAGCATTTGTGTCAATATATCCAGTAAACCTCTATTTCCAAGATTAATTTAAAAATTTTTTTCTTCTTTTTTATTAGATTGGATAGATCTCATGGAAAATCCCTTGAAAGTGTTGAAATTGACTCTCTCTCTCTCCCCCCTCTGCCCTTTTGCTTTTCTTTTTAAAGAATGAGTATAGGTTTGATTTATAACTATTATAGCTTGTATTTGATGGGACCCTATGGAAACCTACTAGCCAGGAGAAAGAGTAATCACTAGTAGTGTAACTGTAGTTACAGAAAAAACTTTTTCTCTCATTCAACCTTTCCATGACTCTGTGATCATTAGCCATATCTTCAGTAAGTGGTAGGATTGTATTTTCTTTCCACGGTCTCTCAGAAGTATTTTTTTCTTTCCATCCACAAAATAGCCAGGAGAATCAACTCTACTCATCATATGTATCATTTTGTATCTCTTCTAAGAATCTTTTCTCAATCAAGTTTCTTATTTAATCACCACTTCTCCAGCATGTCTTCAGAATTTATTTAATTCATAGGGTATTATTTTACCTGTGATGACACAATCCTTTGCAACTGACCTCAGTCCATTCATCTGTGTGTTTTCTCAGCTAAGCAGAATTTAAGGTTCACTGGATGCAGGTACAATATATTTAATTTTTTCATGCTAACCACAAAATCTTACATGTAGTGTTTTATACAGAGTAGGCATCTGTTTATTTGGAGTGAATAGGAGGATATCTACTCATCTCTTGGATTTTCTATCAATATGACTAGAACATGAATACTGGAGTTTGCCTGACTTGAGTTCAAATTCCAGGCCAAAAACATCAGTGATCTTTGTGCTCTTGATCAAATTGCTTATCTTCTCTGCCTTTCCTCATACACATAATGGAAATATATTGTATCAACCTTTTCTTAAAACACTAAATAAGGAATACTTCCAGCTAGACGGTGGCTCAGCCTGTAATCCCAGCACTTTGTGGGGCCGAGGTAAGTGGATTGCCTGAGCCCACGGGTTCGAGACCCACCTGGGCAACTTGGCGAGACTTCGTATACAATAAAATAAAAAATTAGCCGGGCATGGTGGTGCGTGCCTGTAGTTCTGGCTACTTGGAAGGCTGAGGCTTAGGGATTGCCGGAGCCCAGCAGGTTGGGGCTGCGGTGGCTGGGAGCGTGTCACTGCACCCCAGTCTGAGCAACAGACTGAGATTCCAACTCAAAAAATAATGATAAAAAAATAAGGAATAGTTCCAAGTTAAAGTTCTTGTCAGGCTGTTCTAGGTTTGCAATGAAAGTTATGTGTTGCCAACGCATCTCTGCTTCCTACTAGCCACATCCTCTTGAACAAATTGATTAACCACTTTGAGTCTCGTTTCCCTCATCTACGATTTAGGGTCCACAATGGTATTTATTTACTTATTTATCTTTATTTTTTGAGTTGGAGTCTCACTCTGTTGCCCAGACTGGAGTGCAGTGGCCGCTCCCCGCCACTGCAGCCTCGACCTGCTGGGCTCCAGTGATCCCTCCGCCTCAGCCTTCCCAGTAGCTGGAACTACAGGCACGCGCTATCATGCCCGGCTAATTTTTGATTTATTGTAGAGATGAGGTCTTGCCAAGTTGCCCTGGAGGGTCTCAAACCTGCGGGCTCAGGCAGTCCATTCACCTTAGCCTCCCAAAGCGTGGATTACAGGCTGAGCCACCGAGCCCGGCTAATAGTATTTATTTTATGGACTTGTTTGGACTAAAGAAAATAATGCATGGAAAACTTAGAATGGTACCTGATACCTAGTATGCATTCAGTTGTTGTTAACTATTACTACAGAAGAGCATTCAGCATACCTGACTCCAGGAGAACTTTAGTTCTTTCGCCCTCTAATTCCCATCTTTAAAACTGTTCCCATGGCACATACACTTTGCTAATCTAATCTGTTGGCTGAAGGAACTCAACACATAGTGTTTATTGCGTGAATGACATTCTACCTATTTTACCTATCTTAAATGGCATCAAATTTTTCTGAAAGAAAAGGCTTTCTTGGGAAGATCGTGAATATCTGGATTTTAAAGAGCTCACATTCTTAAAGTGTGGGTTGGAGACATTTTTCATTGAACACAGCCATTTTGTGTCATGTTGATTTCCTCAGGATATGAATCAGAGAGAAAGAACTGAAGTCTTGTCCCAGGAAGAAAAGGGAGGACAGGCAGAGGATTTTTCACTGGTAAGGCAATTTGCACTTGTCCTTTTCATAGTGAGTCATGGTCTATGATACATTTCATAGCAATGTCTATGAGTTTCCAATTCTGGAATTAGACATGCCAGCCAAATAAGGGAGAGAGAAGAAAACAGACTTTTAATCTATCTAGTTACCATTCACAGAGTTCTAGAAGTGGAACTTCAAGAAAATGACTATTCTAGCACCACTTTTAGTCATAGCTTTAAACTCATTGACAAAGAGAATTAGTTAATCACTTTGCAAATGTGTTCAGCAGAACAATTAAACAGATTTTTTCAATAACCAGCTCTAGTGTTCCAGAAAAAAAAGTCTTCCTAATCTCTTCTCAAATATATATATTGCTAGTCTTGAGGCTAACTTTTCTCTTTTTATTTGCTTTTATATTGGCAGGCCTAAGCTTTTCTTAAAATGACACTCTAAACTTTAAAAATGTTATTAAAGCCTACTACTCTTAGTTTTGTTTTTGTTTTTTCTAATCAGGCAATCCCAACTCATTTAAAAAGCTCTCATATTCAATTTTGTCCTACTTCAGATCATTTTGGACTACTTTTCTGAGGATGTTTCCCAGCTATTTTAGTAATAAAATAAAAGGCACCAACACTTTGTTACCATCACCCCTTCATCTCCGTAGGTTCCACATCCATGGAGTCAATCAACTGCGGATCAAAAATATCTGAAAAAAGAAAAGAATGGTGGCATCTGTACTGATTGAACATGTACACATTTTCTCCTGTCATTATTCCCTAACAATATAGTATAACAACTATTTCATAGTGTTTACATTGTATTAGCTATATTATAAGTAATCCTAGATGATTTAAAGTACATGGGAGGATGTATGAATGTTATATTCAAATACTACAGCATTGTGTATTTTTGAGCATTCACAGATTTTGGATTTTGAGCATTCACAGATTTTGGTATTTGCAGGGGGTCCTGGAACCAATCCCTCACAAATATCAAGGGATGATTGTTTACTTAGACATCCTCAAAACTTAATGCCTCTCAAAGTACAAGTGCTTAAAATGTTGACTAATGATAAATATGGCCTCATATCTATGTAGCTTTTAATGCTTTATGGAAAACTTTTAACTACCTTTTAAAAATCATGTCTGCAGTTGTCTTATTTTTACCTCTTCTTCCCACTCGCCAAGAATCTTACCTTTGGCTATAAAGTCAGTAAGTGTCAGAACTTGGTCTCCAATTCCCAGCCACATAAGTTTATTGCCTTAACCTGGACATTTTCTAAAGCAGAACTGCTAGTGTTTTGAAAAATGTAGAATTCTCAAACTCAACCTCATCCTCATATAATAAAGAGAATAAATAGGAGTGCATGCCAGGTCTAAAATGTATTTGTTTTGGTGTATATCCGAACATTATGTTACTTTTAAATTGTAAAATGTATTTTGTTCTTAGTTTTTATTCTTCTCTGACCCCGAACTCCAATTCTCATTGTCTTTTCTACAAACCTATCTTTTTTTTTTTTTTTTAATGTAGTGTCTCAGCATTTTGTTCTGGGTGTGAAATATTAACAGCGCATGTGTGAGGAACTTGGTTCACTTCATGATGAAATTCTTACTGCCTCAAGACTTCTTCAATGCAAACATAAACAGTCTTGGCTATTCCTTTCCTTACTTCATTGGAGTTCAAAGTCAGCCAAAGGAGAGTATTAAATAATCAGGGAGACAGGATCGTACACTGAGCTTCTTAAAGGCAAGGGCTGTGTTGGACATTTGTATATTCCTATTTCCTTATCCAGGATGTGGCACAGAGCATGTACTTAATGTATATTTATTACATTGAATTAACCTCTATAACAAAGTTTTTTAAAATCTGAGACTTAATTGTGACTGTCCTTAACAATATGGCCTTAAACAAGTCACTGAGCTTTTGTTATGTCACCTGTAAAATGGGATCCCTGTCTACCTTAAAAAACTAATGGGAGCTGGGCTCGGTGGCTCAGCCTGTATTCCCGCGCCTTTGGGAGGCTGAGGTGAGTGGACTGCCTGAGCCCGCGGGTTCGAGACCCGCCTGGGCAGGCAAGACCTCATCTCTACAATAAATCAAAAAATCAGCCGGGCGTGGTAGCGCATGCCTGTAATTCCGGCTACTCGGAAGGCTGAGGCGGAAGGATCGCCGGAGCCCAGCAGATCGAGGTTGCAGTGGCCAAGAGCGGCCACTGCACTCCAGTCTGGGCGACTGAGTGAGACTCCAACTCAAAAAAACAAAACAAAACAAAAAAACTAATGGGAATGTGAGGATCCAAGGAAATTGGGCCTTAAAAAATATTTCCGACATCATAGACTAGATGGAATTCTAGTCTTTAAATGAGCACTTTAAGAACTAATGGTTTTTGTGTGAATAATCAAAAGTGGGGCTCTTGATGACCCACTTGTGGACTAATATTTTTAATTAGTACGTTTTTTGTTTTTGTTTTTTTTACAAATTCCTACAACCCTCAATATTCTTTTTCCATTTAATTCACAGTCCCTTATGATCACTATTACTGTTGAAATGAGATTGTCAACTTGAATATATGTAGAAAAATGCTGTGTTACAATCTGGATTCATAAATCTTAACAGGAAGAGCCTGAAGCCAAGTGGTTCAGAGAATTATGAAATCAGTTAAATCAGGCTTTGGGAATATGTGAGCAGTCTACCACATTCTCATTAATCTGAGGCAGAATGCCCAGAAAGTGTATGTCACAAAGGTTAGTGCAAGATAGAAGTCCATTGAGTCATTGTTGGGTGCTCGATAACCCAGCAAATTTATTGCATTTATCAATGAAAGCAGTCTGTATTCTAATGTTGCCTTGCTAAGACAGTCATTATAAACTTGTACATGAATAATTTTGTTTTCTAAATGGTTTTCAAATATATATAGGAATCAGAATCACCTGGAAGACTTGTAAGTCATGGAGGGCTGGGTACTACTTTCAAAGTTTCTGATTATGTAAACCTGGGCAGGGTAAATCCCAAGAATTTGCAATGACACCCAGTTTCCAAGTGGTACTAATACAACAGGACATTGAGAACATGGTGCTACATAATTTTTTCTTCTTTTTTTAAGATTGCCTAGCCTGGTAAAAATAGATATTCTATGTACTGGCTACTCTTTTCCGAGACTTGTTTGATGAAATATTTAGATAAGCCATCAATAGCCCACACCACATGCAGACATCTGTATGTCAGAGTGTCTACATGTCTATGTAGAACTATGTGGAACTCTAGATAAAGAAAGTCATTTTTTTTTTTTTTTAAGTTAAGCTTTCAGACCAGGTACAGTGGTTCATGCCTATAATTCAGGTGCTTTGGGAGGTCAAGGTGGGAGGATTGCTTGAGGCCAGGAGTTTGAGACCAACCTGGGCAACATAGTGGGACCAGTCTTTACAAAATAAAATAAAAATTAGCCAGGCATTGTGTTGGTCACCTGTAGTCTTAACTACTTGGGAGGCTAATGTGGGAGGATTGCTTGAGCCCAGGAGTTTGAGGCTGCAGTAAGCTATGATTACACCATTGTACTCTAGCATACAGCACAACTCCTTCATGACTTTGTAGAACACATTATTGTGGTCTGTTCTAACTTCTTTCTTGAGTCATCTGAAAATATTTTGCTTGAATCTTAAAAACAAGAAGGAAGATATCTCTCCATTTTCTTTTGGATTGTTATTTCAGGTTGTCATCTCTCTTCTAACTGGGCCATGTATTCAGGTATCCTACCCTCTGGCTTTATGATCTAATTAGATACCAGATAATAATTTTTTACAGAGCTATTTTAAGCCAAGTTTTTATTTCATATAGGTACAATGTTGTCAGTTCAGGCTGTTTTCCTGGAAGCCCATTTCATTCTATCCAATTCAACCTTCTTTTAGTGACTTTGTATACCAAGCACTATTCTAGTTGCTTAGAAAAAGACATGCCCTAGACAGATACCAATTCCTGCCCTTGCAGAACCTACATTCTAGCAGAGAGTGACAGACAGTACACATAATACATAAATCAATATGTTATGTCCCTGGTAGCAGAGGCTGAGAAAAAGAGGAAATTAAAACGGAGTAATGAGGTTCAAGACTGCAGGAGCTGGCAGAAAAGAATTGTGTACACAGTTGCAATGCCAAATGGGGATGTCATCTAAGCAAATAACTGAGAAGCAGGTGAGACTATAAGTATATTTCTGAGGAAGAGTGTCACAAGCAGAGAGAACAGCCTATACAAAGGCCCAAAGGCAGGAGTCTACCTATCCCATTTAAGGAACAGCAAAGAGGCCAACGTGACTGAAGCAAAGAGTGGAAGGAAAATATAGTAAATCAGAGAGATGACAGAGAAACAAGGGTGATATCCTATAAGACTTTTCAGGTAAGTGAAAAAAGACTTTAGCTTTAATCTGAGTGAAATGAGAGTCACTTCGAGGTGCTGAGGAAAAGCCGACTTTTTAAGAAGGATCTGTCAGGATATTATGTTGAGAAAAGACTGAGTAAGACTTGAATAGAAGCAAAGAGACTAATTAGAAGACTATGCTAGTAACCCAAGCGAAAGATGGTGTGACTTAAACCATGGGTTGGTCAGTAGAGGTGGTGAGAAGTAGTCCGATTATGGATATAATTTGAAAGTAAAATTCCATAGGATTTCATGATATATTGGATGTGGTGTGTGAGAAGAAAAGGAAGCAAAGCTTCAGTTTGAGAGCTGGGAAGATGAAATTGCTGTCAATTGAGATGCTATTGATGAATGGTCATAAGGAAGAGCAGGTTTGTGGGAAGTATTGAAATTTGGGGTTTGGACAATACTGACTTTTTTTTGAGTCGGAGTCTCACTCTGTTGCCCAGGCTGGAGTGTAGTGACACACTCACCGCCACCCCAGCATCGACCTGCGGGGCTCCAGCAATCCTTTCTCCTCAGCCTTCCAAATAACTGGAACTACAGGCGTGTGTTACCATGCCCGGCTAATTTATTTTATTGTAGAGGCAAGGTCTGGTCAAATTACCCGGGCTGGTCTCAAACCCGCAGTCTCAGGCAATTCACTCGCCTTGGCCTCCCAAAGTGCTGGGATTATAGGCTGAGCCACCGAGCCAGGCCAGTGCTGACTTTAAAATGACTTTTAGCTACCTAGTTGTAGATGTCGAGTTGATTGTTGATTATGCACATGTGGAGCTTGTGAGAGTATGTTAGGTCTGCCTGGGCTAAAGATGGCAATTTGGGAGTCACCAACATGTTGAGATTACAAACCATGAGGCAGAGTGAGATTACCAGGTGTAGATAAAATAGAGAAGAAGACAGAGCCTCGGCTCTGGAGATTCTTCAGAATTAAGAGGTCAAGAAAGAAAAGAAGAAACCATGAAGAAGAGTTGGAGGAGTGACTCTCAAGGTAGGAGGAAACCTAGGAGGATGTGGTATTCTAAGGAGTAATAAAAGAAAGTATATCAAGTGGAGGGAAGTGAAAAATAGTGCCAAATGCTGATAAATCCTAGGTGAGAATGACTGAAAATTGCCCGTTGAATTACCCAACTGGACAGTATTTTTTGACCTGAACAAGAACATAATTTGGTGGAGTGGTGATGGTTAAAGCCTGTTTAAGTAGCTTGAGAGAGAATGGTAAAGGAGGAGTTGGAAACAGTGAGGAAACCCAACTCTCGAGGTTCTTGCAAAAAGGAACAAAAAAGGATGAAAACAGGTGGGGTAAATAGGGTTGAGTTAAGGGGTTTGTTGTCATTTGTTTTTTAGCTAAGAGAAAATATAGTATGGTGTGTGCTGACGGAAATGATCCAGTAGAGAGGGGATGATTAATGTTCTAAGAAGAATTCCCTTAAGCAGTTTTGTTGAACTACCAAATAGTGGTAGTATCCAGTGTCCAAGTAGAAGCTTAGACTATAGAATATTTGGACATAGATATTTTCATCCATAGTAACAGGAGTGTTTTGGTTACTAATGCTGCTAGAGAAGGGGTAGAGATAGCAGTGAGACCCTGCATAAAATCCCTTTTGATCACTTTATACTCTCCATGAAAAAGGAAACATTATCTCACAAAAATCTCAACAATCACTCATATGAAAATAAAGCCCAAACATATGCCTCTGAAAATATTTATTCAACAGATAAAATGAAGCCAAACACAATACAAAAAGTATGGTATCCATGTTCTATTTTAAAAGTTTTTCTAAATAAATGGATTATGATTTTTAAATAGGGATCTAATGTCTTTTCACCTAGAGACTCTTCTTTTCGTGGTAAATATCTCTGTATCAGGCATAGGCATTCTTTATTTCTCCACAAAGCTTCAAACTTATTCAAAAGCATAGGTATTTATATACACATTTTTTATCTTTCCAGTTAAATGTGCATAAAAGTCTGTAACGTTTTTTAGATGATAAATGTGGGTGGAGTGATTTCCATGAGAAATCTTCAATGATTCCTTGCTCTTCATTTTAACAAGATAGTGGGCCAATACACTCCTGTCATTGTTGTCTGTTTGGTACTTTGCAGATATTGGTTGCAATTCTTGAATAGAAATAAATAGGAGTTTCCACTATTCTTATTTATGATAAGTTCATAAACTTAACTCAGAGATAGGAAGCACCTGTATGATTTTTTAAGTGTCACTTTCTGGAGTTTAGAAAATGTATCTTAGGGCTTTGCTTAGATAAATTTTACAAAACATTACTCATTAAGGCATCGTTTTGCTATGGTGATTGCCTTAGTTTGGGCTGCTATAACAAAGTACCACCAACAATTCCTGCTTATAAACAACAGGAATTGAGTTCTCATTGCTCTGGAGTCTCAGGTCCAAGATCGGCAGGGTGCCGGCATGGTCCTGTAGGGCTATCTTCTGAGTTAAATCTGCCAACTTTTAGAAAGAGAGCAAGAGAGCTCTTTGGGGGGGGGGGTCCCTTTGATAAGGGCACTAATTTCATTTATAAGGACTCCACCCTTATGACCTATTTTTTTTCCCTTAAGGGCCTCACCTCTTAATACCTTCACACTGGAAGTTAAGATTTTAACATATGCATGTTGGAGGGACACATTCAGTCCATTGCGATAATAATATATTCTTATATAAGATAGATGTTTTAAAAATACTTATTGAAATTATTTCACATTGGTGATCAAGTGAGTTTGAAGCAAAAGAGGAATACCATAGTGTTGAACTTGTAGGGTCATGGGGGAAATTAACCAATATTGTCTATGTAAAGTACTTATAGCAGTGCATGACCCATGCTAAGTGTCCAACAAATTATTATACTAGGTATCAGGTGATGGGGCTTCTTAAAAAAGAGTTAATACAATTGAAAAAATTAGGGGACTGCTCTTAGTTTGCTGCTGTGTTTTGTTTTCTTTTGTCTTGTTTTTGATGGGGTGGAGGCAGGAAGTCATATAGCCAATGTTACTTTATTGAGAACCAACATTTAGCAACAGAACCATATAAATGCCAGGTGAACAAGTAACAAGTCACTCAGTTTTTTGTGCCAGTCACTATAGTAAGTGTCTTATATATACCTTTTATTTAGTCATTATCATAGCCCTGCACAGTGAGTAAGATTAACCCACTTGTATGGACAAGGAAATTGATTTGAGGAGAAACGATTAAGTGCTACAATGGGAAAGTGCTCTGCAAATTGTTAAGTAAATTAAAAGACTGACCCTATCTACTAAGCTGTCCATAAAGGAGCAATGTCCTCACCAAGGTCACTATGGGATTTGATTCCTAAGTCCCCAGTCTTCTTTTCACTCTAGTAAGTTACTGAATTTCTCATCTAAACCCACCCCAAATTCAAATATTCAAAAGCGTGTTGCTGGCTTGGTCAGAATCAAAAACTCAGCTTATTTTGCTATTGGTCATGGGATTCAGTTCATGTCACTGAACATGTATGTGGAGACAGTTCGCTCTTTTGTATTGGTAAAGGATGAAAAAAAAAAAAAGAAAATCTCACCTTTTGTCCCATGAGAGAAAAAGCTTTTCCCATTCCAGAAGACTAAAATATATCTTCTTTAAAACCTGGCTGTGTTTCAAACTCAAACCAGTATTGTTCTCGCTGATGAAAAACAGAACATTCCCTCTCTCTTTCTGTAGGAATGCAAAAAAGAGAGGGGGGAGAATGGTGGGGGGAGAGAAGGAGGAAAAAAGGAACAACTTTTTTTTTTCTATTCAGAACAAAAGAAAATCATTTAGAACAATAACATTTTTTCTCCGGGGGAAAATCAAATTGTAGTAGAAAGTTTTTGACAGCTTTTTGGAAAATTGGAAGAATGTCATACTCCACTCATTCATGGCAGTCGGTTGTTGAACACAGAGAATCTTCATTTATGAATGAAGAAGAAAGTTTGGCTGGCAGAACAACTAAAAAAAAATCTATTTTACACCTAAGTTTATTCTAGAAAAAAAATCAATACAAGCATTTTGAAAACTTAATGTATAAATGCCAAACCTTCAGTTTTTAATCCTCTTAGATTTTTTTCTTAAGATATAAAAATGTAAACTCTTCACTCAGTCTATATTTGGCACCCAGAAGTAGAAAAAGTAATGCTCGAGCATCAAAATGTGTTTTTTCTTTCTATAGCCTGGATTGGGAATGGGTAATTCTCTTTCAGGAAGGGAAAGGAGAACTGGCTGACTTTCCTTTATGCGTTTAGTATAAGAATAACTCTGTGCAAATATATAAATGATTTACATTTTTCAATAGTGAAAATAATGTTCTTCCATGTCTTCCGAGGTCAGTTTAGAACAGGAGTAATTTAGGATAGCTGTAAACATAAAGTAGAGAGTAGCTAAAAACATAGAGTAGCTAAAAACATAAATTAGAGCCGGGCTCGGTGGCTCAGCCTGTAATCCCGCGCTTTGGGAGGCTGAGGTGAGTGGATTGCCTGAGCCCGCGGGTTCGAGACCCGCCTGGGCAACTTGGCGAGACCTCATCTCTACAATAAATCAAAAAATTAGCACACGCCTGTAGTTCCAGCTACTTGGAAGGCTGAGGCGGAAGGATCACCGGAGCCCAGCAGGTCGAGGCTGCAATGGCCGGGAGCGGCCACTGCACTCCAGTCTGAGCGACAGAGTGAGACTCCAACTCAAAAAAAAAAAAAAAAAATTAGTTACTAAAAAATCTGCTTATTATCCTTCTTGGATAAGCTTGGCGCTCCCCAATCCAGCCACAGGCAACTTCACTGTCGATTCTCATGGGCCCGAGGATGTGTCAAAAGTTCTTCCTCCTTATCTCAGGACTTGTTTATACAGCATATACATTTTATACTTTATGTTACAAGTAAAACTGGGTTTCACTTGTTCCACAACTTCTCATTGCCCAGTGACGAGCTCACTTGCTCCTTTTGGCTTCTCCTAGTGGGCTGAAATCCCCGAAGAGAGGGAAAGAAACAGGGAAGAGGGCAAGAGACTCAACCTGGCTTCCTCCCGAGAACCTGTGACTCATCGCTGAGTTCCCCCACTTCCTCAGCAACTTCCAGCAAACCACAGCCCCCCACCCCCAAATGTGTTATTTAACATTTACTTTAGTGGTGCAATCTTGTTCTGAGATTACAGGGAATGCTGAGTTTTATTAGAGTTCTTTCAGCAAACTCATTTAATTGTCATTGCCCGTTGATGAGTGCTGAGTCACTCTCAAAGTTTCATAGCATTCCACTACACCTCATCTTTCTTTCCTTTCCTTTTTTTCTTTTTAAAAAATTCTCCCTTTTCCCAACAGACTCATCTTTGGAAAAGTTTGAGAAGAACCTGTAAACTTGGCTTTGTTACTTCTGCTCCTCAGGTGAGTTTAATTCCTATTTCTATTATGTGAGTGTCATTAAAGAATATTTTTCCAGGTTTCTGTTGAAGAACTGCCTTTTTTGATCTTTGCAATGCTGGCACTCCTTTGGAATTAACCATGGAAAAACTTGATGACACTTCATCCTTCTTGCAAAATTCATCTTTGGGTAATTTTACGGTGTGTGTTTTCCCCTTGGACGTTTTAAAGAGCTGGATTTCCGTCTCTTGCAGAGCATTATCGCAGCTGTGTCTCATTTGCTTTGCAAGGGCATTTGAAGAAATTGCTATTCTGGAAACTACTTAACATCTGGGATAATTGTTTTAAAGCACTTTACAGTTTGCATAGTGCTTTCCCATTGTTTTACCCAGTCATTTCTCATAGAAGCCCGGGATATATTATTTACAGTTTTCAGAAAAGAAAATGGAGGTGCTGAAGACATAACATAATAGCAGCTTGGCAGAGCATTTAATTTCCTAAATTAATCAACAGATCAAAATATCTCCCTTCAGATCCCTTAATACCCATGACGAGAAAGCCTCATGCCTTTTGACCAAAACAGGTAGGCAGAGAGACATACCTGCTGTGCTTCATAATAATGTGTAGTCTAGGTAGTTTTAGGTCTCCCCTAACAAGATCTACCTCAGTGACTGGACATCAGGACACTGTTTGGACAGATAGGCGGACCCTGTTTAGCTGTTTTTATGAAAAGTGGTATAGTGGCTGGCTAAAAGCAGTTCTTTTGAAGTCAGGCTGCTTGGGTGTAAATCCAAGCTCCAATCCTTATCAGCTGTGTGACACTGGTGAATTACTTCTCTTGGCCTCATTCTTCTTATCTGTGCAATGGGAATAATAGCTGCTACTTCATGGAATTATGAAGGTTTAATTGTGAGGTTTAATTGAACTAATCCATGTGCTCTAAGCATAGCACCCAGCATAAAATAAGTCCTCTGTAAATGTTAGCTATTGTCATATAGTAGTTCAAAAAGTGGATACCTGGTCATTTTTCCTGAGGTTCATTTAAGTTGATTTTTTTTTTCATGAAATTGTTTACATGGCCCAGTCAAGACCCAGGATGAAGAGTGGTCTTTAGAGGTCATTGGTGTGGGAGACAGAACTTCTATTAATGTTTCATCTGCTTTTGAGAGCTGTGCTAATTATAACTTCTCATTCTCCTCCTTAAAACACAAGCCACCGATGTTGTTCCTCCTGAATAATGTGTGATATAGACAAAGGACCCCATTCAGTATTGCTCATGGTATTCAACCTAGCACTTTTGGAATGGGGGCACACAAAAAGGCAAAAAATGACATGGGTTTTTTAAAAGTTCAAGGTGAAAGTGAGGTCCAGAAGAAATAGCAAGGATCTGTGTAGTTTTAAGTGGGCTACCACTGGAACACAAGGGGCTCAGTTCCACGTCTGCTTCTTGCTTGCTGGGTAAACGGGACAAAGCATTTTGCTTCTCTGTACCTTTGTTTCTCCAATTACAAATGGAATTTATAACACACATAGTATGGCCAATTCGCCCCTATTTGCCTGGGTCGGTCCCATGACAAATGCTATGTCCCAGCAGCTTCCTAGTCCTGCAGAAAACTAGGATGGTTGGTCTCCCTAAGTACCTGCCTTTCTTACCTTACTGTGTTCACCATATGAGCAACAGACATAAAGATACTTTGACGTTTTGTGAACTGAAGCATATAATAATCAGCTCAACTCTGAACACTTAAGGGCCACAAAATAGTTACTGGGTTACCGGAAGAAAAACATAGCAATACAGTATATTATTCTGTAAGTAAAAATACTGCACCTTAATTCTTGGTGTGTCATTTAATAAATTGTTTAGAAATATATAACTGGAAAATCCTATTGAAGGTTACATCATGTTTCATGTCATCCTTATATATTTACATTCACATAATTAAAAGTACACGCAAGCATATTTGTACAGAACATTTGGGACATGTACTTTTAAAGTCATCATAAAGATAATTTGCAGTGGAAAGACCTCATTTAGAACATCTTTATTTTCTGAAAAACTCTGTTTTGCACCTAAAGAATATTTTGAAAATGGTTAGTATTTACAATAAATTGATTAGTGGTGTGTGATTAGTGATGTGTCTTAGAAAACTTCAAAGGAAAATAAAATGGTCTGGGGAAGATGACATAACTGACCACCTTCTTGGTATCAGAAAAATAAGTACCCACCAAAAAATAATAATACATTGCTGAGAATTGACTAGAGGCAGCATTATTATTCGAGATATGCAAAAATATTAATGAATATGCATATTCATGAATTAGAGCAGTTTACAAAAAAAATGATTCATTTAGTTTGCTTTCATGTCATATAGAGATTGCACGTGAGTGGAACTTCAAAATGTACAAACATATATTTGCTTGAAAAGTCAAAAGTTTTTTGATTGACTTTTATTTGTGTTTTATCTAGAGGCATATAACTAGAATCAAGCCAAGGTACACCCTGTAAATGCCAAGGTGAGCCTTCTCGTAGATGTGCATAGCAAAGATAAATAATATATATGTAGATGTATTAATCAAAGCATAAAACAAGCAAACTTCATCAAACTCATCTGCTTACATTAATGAGAGAAGTAACATTTATTTAAACAATTAGGTTCATTTTTGCTCATTTCGTGCTTGGCTTTTAAAATGGAATGTGTAAGCCTCTGTTAAGGGACAGTAAGGGACTTAAAGACCCTGAATATATCACTCACTCCTTCTTCATCTACCTCAGAGGACCTACTACAGCCCTGGGTACATGGTACTCAGTAAAATCTTATTAACTTATATTGAACGTTCTTTGTATTAATAATCATTCAAAATGGCATAATGAAACCAGAGTGAAAAGGGCATGGCCTAGCATTCCACATTCAACTTTCCCCCAAGAAATGAACTACTTTACCTCTCAGACACAAGTAAAGAACTCACTCAAAAGCAGAGCTAAAGGCTGTTGGAGTTACTGCTGTTTATATTTCCCCAGACAGAGGAGTAATTATGTTGCCTTCAAAGACCTTTTCTTCTACCTTCCATCTTGGCATACTTGTGCAGCAAGAAGCCTCCATTCCATTCCTACATTTTACAAATGGAAACTCAGAGAAGGAAACTATTTTCCCAAGGCCACAGATGCAGCCCTTCTCAGGTATTTGTTAACCCTAATTTAATTTTCCCACACTTCACCAAATAGAGTGTAGTTTTCTTGACCATGGCTCTTTTTTAGCTTAGGAAATACCCTCCTCCCTAGGCCCTTCCCACCATCCATTGTTATCCCAATCCCACCACTTCATAGACAATTTCCCTTTTGCTTTCAAATGGCATTTTCTTTGTTCTTTGTACCTCTACTCCCTTCATACTAAGGGAATCGTCTCAATGACCCAAAGTGCTTCACTGATATAAGGGCCATTCCTGCATTTCTCCTTATGCCTACTGTTTTGATATAGTGATACATCTCTCCAGCCTTGTACTGATTTCTCTCAGGCTTCAATGATGTGGTCCCTGTAGCTGGTGATGAGAGCAAGCTGAAGCTTGCAAGGAGAAACATAAGCTACAACACACTGAAGTCAGAGCTTGAAGAGAACCTCCAAAAAGATAGACTGCCTGTGGCTCTGAGAGCATCGTTCCCCTGACAGTAGTAGTGCAGACAGAAAGTTAAAAAAAAAAAATACAGTCTCCTTTGAGGGGCAAATGACGGCACAAAGATTTTTCAAAACTCAGCCCCACAGAGAGGAAATCTGCTTGATATTTATTCAGGCCCCTTCCTTTTAAATCTTGCTTACCCTTGGCTCTGCTAGGTGCTGAAATTTATGCACCAGCGACAGGTGATTCTTATGTAAGAATGGGATCGCGGGTGTGATAAATTTGGTCTTGAGAAATCTCAGCTCAGTGGCTGCAGATGGCAGTGTCATGATGGCAGAGTTAGAGAGCAGCAACCTGCTGGGCTGTGGGCTGTCTGTGAAATGGCTACTCAGTTCAGAACTGTCTGCGCCAATTCCTTGAGCCTCAAGGTCATGACCAAAGAACACAGCCCAACTGTAAAGTTGAGATTCATTCTAGCAACTTTCTTTCCTACTCTCTTAGACACTGCATCTGGCTCACTCAAAGGTTCCTCAAGAATCAGGTTATTACATGTGTTCTTTGTGAATATTTTCATAATTTGGGGTCTCTATCATAACTAGTCCTACTAAGGGTCAATTCTGTGCTTGTAAATAATTGCTTACACTAGAGAATTTGTATCAACTGGGTTGGTTTAGCAAAGGGGACATTTCTGTGTACTCTATCCCAGCCAGGTCCTGTCTGTGATCTAGGGTCTTTCTTTTTTTTTTAAATTTTTAATTTTAAAGATGTGAGTTACAATTCAGTGTTAGGTATACATATTTTCATTATGCAGGTACTGTTGTTGATGAGGTGTGCCCCCCACCCACCCAGCATTACTACCAATTCCAACCCCCTTCCCCCCCCGCAGCAGTTTCCCACTACTGCCAATCCCTTTTTTATAGTATTAGGGTCTTTCTTTAGTGGCAACTTTCAGGTCACAGATTTTTTTTATCTGTGTCTCATCCTGTCACCCAGGTTAGAGCACAGTGACACAATCATGGCTCACTGAAGCCTCGATCTCTTAGGCTTAGGTGATCCTTATGCTTCAGCCTCTCAAGTAGCTGGGACTACAAGTGCGTGCCATCATGCCTGACTAATTTTTTTGTAGAGACAAGTTCTCACTACGTGGCCTAACTTGTTCTCAAACTCCTGGGCTCAAGCAATCCTCTTGCCTTAGTCTCCCAGAGTGCTGGGATTAAAAGTGTGAGCAACTGCACCCAGCTTCAGGTAACAGATTTTTAGCCTTAGTTTTGAAGAATTTGAAAATCCCAAAAAAGTACACATACACACGAAATAGTGAAGTATATATGCTTCTCTGTAGCGGGAGGGCATATGGATTTCATAAAATTATTATAAGATTCTGGGACCCAACAAACAGTAAGAATCACTATTGTAATGAAAAAATATTCTGAAGCAACCCTTGTTTTGTTTTGTTCTTCCAACTAGATTTCTCACTTTGAATTTTAGATTGAACTTCATTGGAGGTTAGCGACACACGGTAAGCTTTGGAGCCTGCCAAACCTTGATCCTGGCTTAGAACTAAGCTCTACTTTTCCTGACTGTGGGCTTAGATATGTCACATCTCTATGTCTCACATCCTCATTTAGAAAACTGATAAAATGGGGGAAAATATCATCTACCTCATTATGCTATTGTGAGAATTAAAGGAGACTACGTATAAACCTTGTGATGTACCTGGCACTTTCGAAGCAGTCAATAAACAGTAGTTAGTAGTGGTAGGAGTTATACGGGACTCTTGTCTCTGGAGCATGTGAGTCGATGCCCAGTGCCACGTGTCTTCTTTCTTTCTGCATTTTTGAATTTTCTCTTGCCTTTGTCTATTCACTGAGTCATTAGCTGCCATTTTATATTCCTTATATGCATCAACATATTTCTACTGACACTACTTTTATTATTTTTATAGATTTAAGGGTACAAATGTAGATAAGTCTGGGCTTTTAGTGTATCCATCACTCAGATAGTGAACATTGCATCCAATATGTAATTTTTCAACCCTTACCACCCTCTCCCCTTTGGGAGTCTTCAGTGTCTGTTATTCCACTCTGTGTGTCCATGTGTCCACATTGCCTAGCTCCCGCTTATAAGTGAGAACATAGTATTTGACTTTCTGTTTCTGAATTATTTCACTTAGGATAATGACCTCAAGTTTCATCCGTGTTGCTACAAATGACATAATTTCATTCTTTTTTATTGCTGAGTAGTATCCATGACTTCACTACCGCTCTTAAGAGATGCCACATTCTCATCCCTAAGCCCTCTTTTTATGGGCAAAACAATAACAATAATGGACAGTAGACTCCCGACACCCCATTTTACAAGTGTTACTTTCTTTTAGAATAAAAAATAATGTTTTACTAATTTTAAAAATTAATCAGAATCATATGTAAGGCAACTTTAGCTAGACATTATTTTTTTCTTACCTTACTTTATTTGTAATAGCCCGTCTCATTTCCTAGCATAGTTAAGAACTACCTGTAGTAGATATTTAATGAATGAATGAAAAAAAAAACCCTAACTTAAATTAAAAAGGGATCTAGCAATGAGAACATTAGTTATTTTATTTATTATTCTCTTCTCCATTCTAATTCTTCATTCTTCTCTCTAAAGACCACTGAAAACATGACCTACCGTGGGAACTATAAAAAAAATGGCTTTATTGAGGATGTTCACCATTCTAGTATTAATGTGCTTCTTTCTTCTTTGGGGTTTGAGGCCAACAGTATCCAATCTCATCCTCTCTTTCTAGAATCACTATTTCCATAGCAAGTAAAACATTATCTTAAAAGGGGAATCCCATTTTTAGTTTTAGGCTGGAGATGATGGTTTGGCAAGGTTGGCCAAAAGCATTTTGAAGAGAGAATGCACTAAGAGTGAAAATGTTGTTTATGAAAATATCATGAAAGCTAAATGTGATGAACTTGAAAAACATGGTAGGAGATTTCACTGTTTATCCATGAAGCCTATATCTCAACTATATCATTAAATACTATTCAAGAGAATATACAGATTTCTTCAATGTTTTCATTTCTGCTGGTCTAGCTCATTGCCTCCACAGAAGGTATAAATAAATATGTGCTAGAGGGATAATTATATTTTATTGTAATATTTTATGTATATATTTATATTTTTACTTTTAAAGATGTGGGGTACAATTCAGGGTTAGGTATACAAATTATCATTTATATATTTTATTTTATTTTTATTATAAATATATGGAGTACAAGTCAGGATTAGGTACATAAGTCATTTACATGCAGGTGAGGTGTGGACCTCCAACTAGTCCTCACTTCACCTTGTTTAGGACCAGGTGCCCTTTGTATTGTTATGTACCTCCCCACCCCCGCTGGCAGTGTCCCGTGACCACTGATCCCCACTTTGTGCTATTGTGATTAATGTTCAGGGCCCACTTACGAGTGAGAGCATGTAGTATTCAGTTCAGGTCACTAAGTATGATTGTCTCCAACTCCATCCATTTTGCTGTGAAGTCCATGATTTTGTCCTCCTTTATGACTGCATAATATTCCATCATGCGTATGTACTATATTTTCTTTATCCAGTCTACTTTTGATGGGTAGCAGTGTTGGTTCCATGTTTTTGCTATTGCGAATAGTGCAGCAATAAACATGTGTGTTCAGGTGTCTTTTTTGTAGGACAATTTGTGTTCCTCCAGGTATATTCCCAGAAGGGGGATTGCTGAATTGTATGGAAGGTCAATTTCTAGTTCCTTTAGAAATTGCCACACTATTTTTCATAGAGGTTGAACTAGTTTGCACTCCCAGCAACAGTGTAGAAACATCCCCTTTTCTCTGCACCTGTGCCAGCATCTGTTGGTTTTTGATTTATTAATGATAGCCATCCTTACTGGAGTTAGGTGGTATCTCAATGTGGTTTTAATTTGCATTTCCCTGATGATTAGTGAGGCTGAGCATTTTTTTCATGTGTTTTATTATTTTAATATCATATTATTTATATTTTGTTTATATTATGCTGATAAGGAAAATGCAATAGACCTCTATGTAATATGTTTATGAACGTAATACTTCTGAAGCTCAGCTGACTGATAAAACATTAACAGAGAGTGCCTTCTACATCTGTTTCCTATGACAAATAGAAATTGTAGAAACTATTAGTGCAAGGCTTTTGAGTGAGCCTTTGTGAGCATGTGAATTGCCATTTAGTTTGTTAGCAGTTCAGTTTTGCAATTACATGCATTCAGATAGAACAATACCTTTTGGAGTCTGCAACAGTCTGTAGATGTGCACACCCTTCCCTCTTTCTCTCAGTCCTGCCTTTCCATAAAAGAAGTAACAAGCAAAATCAGAATGGCATTGGCCCGCCTGACTCAGGGCTGTGAGACCAAATAAAGAAAGCAGCAGGTGCTGCAAGAAGTCTCCAGAGCCTATTGTCCCTGTGGGAGAACTCACCTGAGAAGTTAGGGAGGAAGAAAATCAGTGTGGCTAGGATATAGCTGTGTACAGCAGCCAGCTTCTTTATGAGGGATCATTGGACCTGGGACATTGGCATCTAGCAAGTGGTCATGTGGGAGAACCATAGAAACAGGAAGATCACAAAAACAAAAGAGAATGAAACCAAGAAATTACCCCCAAAGGAATGATGCCATTCTTCTTTCCTTTATTGTTGCTCAAAGCCTTGTGCTTACCTTTGGCTATTCAATGCTGTATTTCAGGCGTGTTTCCCACATCCCTGCTTATGCTCCTCCTTATTTCTCCTGGTGTACAAATCATGTAAGCAAACATGACCTTGCTTCTTACCTGATATTTTTTTTTTTTGTTTATTTAATTTTTAATTTTGAATACGTAGGGTACAATTCAGGGTTAGGTATACAAATGTTCATTATGCAGATACCCTTGTTGATGAGGTGTGCCCTCCCTCCCCTGGCAGTTTTCCACTATTGCCAATCCCTTTCTTATAGTATTATGATAGCTGTTCAAGGTCCACTCATGAGTAAGAATATGTGATACATGGCTCTTTTTTTCTGTGATACATCACTCAGTATTATAGCCTTTAAGTCCGTCCAAGTTGCCACAAAGTTCATAATTTTGTCCTTTATGGCTGCGAAAAATTCCATCATGTATATGTACCACATTTTAAAAAATCCAGTCCTCTTTCAATGGGCAGCATGGTTGGTTCTGTGTTTTTGCTGTTGTGAATAATGCCACAATAAACATGCATGTGCAGATTTTTTTTTCACAGAGTGATTTGAGTTCCTCTGGGTATATTCACAATAGGGGAATTGTGGGGTCATATGAGAGGTCGATTTTTAGATCTTTTAGAAATTGCCACACTGTTTTCCACAGAGTCTGTACTAGTTTACACTCCCACCAACAGTGTAGAAGTGTTTTCTTTTTGCCATATCCTCTCCAGCATCTGTTGTTTTTTGACTTATTGCTGATGGCCATCCTGAGAGGAGTTAGGTGGCATCTCAGTGTGGTTTTAATTTGCATTCCTTTGATGACTAGTGAGGCTGAGCATTTTTTCATGTATCTGTTCTTACCTGATATTTCTATTAGAAAATGAGAAAAGTTTATCAGACATCTATAGGTGCTTTACTTATTCTCCAACTTAATATGACTGATGGAAGAAACTGAGTCTGAGTAAGTTAAATGGCTACTACCTACATGGCAGGACTGTGTTTGAAATCCTAGGCTGTTGGCTTCTGCATTTCTACATGGCAATTCCTCAGGACAGACAGAAAATTCTAAGAAACTGGATAAAAATACATGCTTGGTAATAAAGATTATTCTCTGCTTCCATATACTCCACTTGAACATAGGCCAACACAGGGAGATACTCGTTTTTCTCTCCACATATGTGACCTTAAGACCTCTCCTGTCTTTTCTACTAACAACCAGAAAAATTCCATTTTGCAGATCAGAGTGCAGGACTGCACTTCTGGCATTGGGCAAGCCAGGGTGGTTATGAGAGGTCGAAACGTAGAACAGGGGTGAATTTATGAGTGCCAGAGCAAAGGGTTGTATGTGGCCAAGTATGGAGCACCTTGGTTTTCCTCTTACCTGCCTTGATGTTCAAAGTAGTCGTGGTTGAACTTGAATTTATTGAGACAATATTGTACCTCATTTCTTGGTCCCTTTTTCAAGTAGTTTTATTTAGTGTTTAAGTTTATGTGTTTCCATCATGAGAATTTTTCAAATATTTTTCCTCCTCTTCCTCTGTCTCTGCACCTTTTCCTACTGAGCTTGAATCCCTTGTGCAAAATTTGACCTTGAAGTGCAAGGCACAGGTATCTCTGTAAAAACTAAGCAAAACAAAAGCTGATCCCTTCTTATTATTTGTTAAAACACACTGAAATGTCTCATATGTTGGTACTAAGGTCAGGAAGGTTGGCCCATACTTGAGCATAGGCGGTTGAGTCAGTCAAATGAGAATGCTGGGGGATTTTTGGCTGATCTGTGTCAATATCACTATACACAAAAGATGTTTGTTAGCTGTATCAGAATTTGCCATCACACTAAACCATTAATTTAAAGAGTGACTAATGTCCTGAGTACATTTGTCTTTACAAGAAGTTCCTCGTTGCAGGAATAGATGAATTTTGTTGAAGATTCTTATCTCCTCTTTCCTTGCCTTGCCTCTCCCTGTTCATATACTGCCATCTTTATGCCTCCTGAGCATCTCTACAAGAAGCAGCACTCTCTCTTTGCCCATGGACAGTGCTAGCACACCTGCAATCCATTTTGCACCAGCCTCCTCCCCAGCTAGAGTTGAAATTCCATGCAGACCTGTTTTCTTAGTCATATATAATTCATCTGCAAGTCACTGGTGCCAAGTGTAGTGGTTGGCACAAACTAGGCATTCAATAAATACTTGCTGAATGAATGTAGGATACAATGATAGAAGAAGCACATCAGTTTGTTTTGCTACACATTTGGCTTCACTGAAACATTTGAGCTTGTTTTGAATATTATTCATTCATCCTGCTTCTCTCTCTTCCTTAGTCAATATTTATTGAGTCTTTAATGTGTCAGGCACGGACTATATGCCAGGATGAGTGAGACATGGTTCCTTCTCCCCTAGAAGGTCCAGAATGGGCTGCTCAAATCATGTTTCTGAGTCAGCCACCCATACTTGATGAACCATCAGCCACTATGAGTGGAGCCTTGAAGTGGCCCTTTGTGGGAGGATGCAGAGGAGGAAGACATTTTCGTCATTCTTAAGGCTGTCACAGCTCATAGAGTAGTAAACAAATAAATACATGAAGTGCATAATGGTATAACATATGCCTAGCAAAAGGAAATAGTTGGGTGTGGTAGAAATGGCTAAGGATCCTTACAATGGTAAAACAGTGAGTTTTTCTAGTTGACGTGATATCTCTCTGATTTGTTTGGTTAGTATATCATTTATTTAACAACTACTTTTTCTATACTTCTGTATGACTGATGGAGTGCCAGAGCTGGGCACATGGCAGTGAATAAGACATGTGTGAGACCTGCTTCTAAGGAAGGTGCAGGCCCAGATACAGGTATCTGACTCAGAGGTGAAAATGAGAAGTGAGTATGAGTGACAGATGTGAGAGTGAGAGGGCAGATGACAAGGGAAGGGACAGTAAGAGAGATACCTCATCTAAGGGTTCTTGGTCAGTCCCCTGCTTCTAGGTCCAAAGAATTCCCAAAATGGTAGCTATTACTTAAGGCACTTTAACTTTCTTTCTTGGAAACTTTTTCAGGAAAGAGCTTAATATTGTTGAGGTGACCGAACATGAGTGTCTTAGTCTGTGCTGCTATGACTGAATACCACAGACAGGGTAACTTATAAAAAAATAGAAAATATTTTTTTGAGTTGAAGTCTCATTCTTGTCGCACAGGCTGGAATGAAGTGGCACACTCATGTCTACTGCAGCCTCGACCTGCTCGGCTCAGGCTATCCTTCCACCTCAGCCTTCCAAGTGGCTGGAACTACAGAGGCACACCACCATGCCTGGCTAGTTTTTGTGATTTATCGTAGAGATGAGGTCTCCCCAAGTTGCCCAGGCTGGTCTCGAAACCCCTGGCTCAAGCAATCCTCTCACCTCAGCCTCCCAAAGTGCTGGGAGTACAGGCTGAGACACTGCACCCAGCCAAAAAATAGAAATTTATTTCTCACAGTTCTGGAGGCTGGGAAGTCCAAGATCAAGGTGCTATTAGGTTTCATTGTCTGGTGAGTGCTGCATCTTCTTGGGAGTTGGGGGAGCACTGTGTCCTTACACAGCAAAATTATGTGTGACACCTCTTTTACAAGGGCTTTCATCCCACTCATGAGGGAAGAGCCCACATGGCCTAATCATCTTTTAATGGTTCCACCTCTTAATTCTATCACATTGGCAACATCTGAATTTTGGAAGGGACACATTCAGATCATACTTTGGTTTAGTAGAATAATGATAAATGTCTAAATAACTCTAGCATTCCAGGTCACTGGGGGTTAGTTTATTTCCAGATGACTTATTTAACTCTGACCTAAAATTTCCAATGAATTTGGGGGTCTAGCCCTTCCATCTTTATTACCCATACTTTATCAACTTTCTTGAAGTCTGTTCCCATGTTTACTATAAATGAAAGCATCAGATCTTGTGTTCATTTAGTGCATATTTGGTATTTACCATATACCAAGCAGTGTTTTAGACCTAGGAATTCATCAGCACAAAATCATTGACATCATGTAAGCATCAATAATCTTGGCTTTCCTTTATAAAATGTATTTCAAGATGACTCTGAAAGTTTTTAGATTCCAGCTTTTGACAAAAGGACCCATAGTGAAGTTTGTGATTTAGTTTTAATTCTAAAGGGACTATAGAGCACAGCTGAATAACATAGAAATTTCAGAATTAAAACAATTTGAGATTTTCCCAAACATGGCCCTCCTGAATAGTCCTAAATCACTACTTTGCCTTGTGAACTCACCGAGGAAAGCAAGACAGGTCTTAAAAGGACAGTTGCCTCTTATATCATGGCAGAAAGAAGAATGTTTTCCTTTAAATATTGATAGATTAATATGATCAATATGTTTTGGGCATAACACTTTTGTGAAATAGATCTTATTTTTGTTCCAATTTTATGAATAAGAAAATCAGTGCTCTGAGTGACTAAGGTACCCACACTAAGCAATAAATAGGGTGAAGAACATTTAATACAGATTTACTGACTCCAGAGTTCTTTCCCTAGGTAGAAATCTTTTTCAGAACATTCTTATTAAGACTTAGAGCCTTTTCTTGGTGACTCTAAGAAACACTTCTGCATCTGAAGGCTAAAAGAGAAGTTAATTTGGTTTTGGATTTTTGCCTTCTAAAAACCTTAGAAATGTATTAGGTGGTATTATCACTTGCCAATTTTTGTCCTGCTACACTTAAAATATGTTGGAGAGCCCCTATTCAACTCAGCCATCTGAGCTCTTGGCTTTTAGTTTTCATGAAAATAGCTGGACACATTCTTGTTTCATCTATACTCACAGCCAGATAGAAACATTTTATTGGCATTCTTCAGTAATCTTTCCCAACATTGTTTTTGTACTCTTTCCAAAGTTTTTATACTACCTTTCCTTCCGTGTGTGTGTGTGTTAATAAATAATTTTAGTCATTTATATGAATGTATTTATTATAATTATAACATAAATGTGTTAAAAATAAAAATTATATGTTTTAATCATTTAAGACCAATTCCCAGAAAATTTTCTTACTAGGTGGTTGTAATAATTAAATAATGGCAAATAATAAGCAGTTTCTGAATTTGAAAGGTGTCCAAATGATAGCTCAGGGACCCAAAGACAGCTCAAGCCAGGTTTGAATAATCCACTTTATATGGCTTATGTACCTGTCTGCCTAAAGTCAAGGAATTGGAATAGCCATGGGTATAGAATTTTACAACTTAAAGGTGAAGTTAAGATACCACTACTACATTGTAGAAAAAGAACCAAATTCTGGGAAGGTTAGTGATTTGCCCAAAGTCAAACAGGAAGTCAGAATAAGATCAAAACCAGTGATTCTTAAACTTTTATCGAAAAAGATTAACCCCTTATCAGAAATGATTTGCAAATATTTTCTCACATTCAATAGATTGCCTTTTTATTCTGTTGATTGTTTTCTTTGCTGCACAGAAGGTTTTAGTTTGCTGCAATCCCACTTATCTATTTTTGCTGTTATTGCTTGTGGCTTTAATGTCATATCTAAAATATTGTTGCTAAAGACCAATGTCAAAAAGTTTTTTTCCTAGTTTTTTTTTCTAATAGCTTTACAGTTTCAGATCTTACTTTTAAGTCTTTAATCTGTTTTGAGTTAATTTTTTTGTATATGTTGTGAAATAAGTTTCCAATTTTATTCTTCTGCATATGGATATGCAGTTTTCCTAGTATCATTTGTTGAAGAAACGTATTTCTCCATGGTGTATTCTTTGTACTCTTGTCAAAGATCAATTGACCGTAAATATGTGGGTTTATTTCTAGACTCTCTGTACTGTTTCGTTGATCTATATGTTTTTATGATAATATCATACTTTTTTACAATACCATGCTATAGTTTTGTAATGTATTTTGAAATCAGGAAGCATGATTCCTCCAGCTTTGCTCTTTTTTTTTCAAGTTGTTTTGGCTATATGGGATCTTTTGTGGCTCATCATGAATTTTAGGAATTTTTTTCTATGTCTGTGAAGAATTCCAGTGGGATTTTGATAGTGATGGCATTGAATCTGTAGGTCACTTTGAGTAGTATGGACATTTTAACAATGTTAATTCTTCCAATCCATGAACATGGTATGTCTTTGCGTTTATCTAGGTCATTCATTTGCTAAGAGCATTGGTCTTAGGTGTTTGCACCAGAGAGAGAGAGAGAGAGAGAGAGAGAGAATGGTAACTATAGGAGGTAATGGATATATTGATTAGTTTGATTGTGGTGATTATTTCACAATTTACACATGTCAAAACATCAAATTGAATGCTTTAAATATGTACAATTCCTATTTGTCATTTATACCACAATAAACCTGAACAAAAAACTGTACAGCACAGATTCCTGGATCACAATTCCAAAGAATCTGATTCAGATAGGGGTGAGTCCCAGTAATCTTTAATGATTAATAAGCCTCCAGGGTAATTCAGCTGCAGGTGGTCCTGAGACCACACTTTAAGAAACACTAATCTGGAATTGAGGTTTCATGACTCTTAGTTATATTTTTTCCCAAAGGCCTATTTTGCCTCCCTACATTCAAAACATTCCAAACAATACACAAGTCTTTTTGTGGTTCACATTAGTGCTATTCTTTTCTGACTCAACAATTAAGTATTGATTGGGTCATTCATTGAGTAATTTTATGTCACTACTAAATCAGTCTCTATGATGTGCCAAGAGCTAGAAATACAAAGATTAGAACACAGCCCCACCCCCAAGGAACCCGTGTAATAGCACCCGTAGTAACTATGATGTCTTGAGCACTTTATACATACTTTATATAATTCATCTCATTTACTTATTTCATTCCCTGCCTTTTAATAAGCCTGTATATAATAACAACATAGTTTGGGACTTTTTAAAATATGTGTAGAATCACATATAGTCTCTGAAACTTGTTCTTCAGACTTAATATGTCTTAGAAGTAGACCAATATTGGTTGTTTCTTTATATATGTCTGGGCTTTCTTTATACTTAGGGCTACATGTTCCATTATGTATTTGGCAATTCCTGTATTAATGAGTAGTAAATTGTTTATATTTTATCCTATTATAAGTAGTGTCCTGATGAATTCCAAAGTAGATATTATTAAATCCATTTAATAAATGAGGAGATAGAGAAAAGTTAATTACCTTATATAAGGTGTTACAATGGTGAAATTAGAATTCAAATGCAGTCCTGTCTGTTTCAAAAAACTACAAAGTTTCTTTCTTTTTACTATGATACCTTTTAATAATAGGAACAGGGTAAACACTGGCTGATGTAGGCACCACAGAATCACCAAAAATCTGGTTGCTGATAGAACTTTAGAGTTACTTGAGGAAGTGATATTGGACCATAATCTAGGAATTTTCTAAGAAAAGATAGAGAGAACTACTCTAAAAAGAGGTATAGGTTTATTGAAAACCAATTAATTGTATTTATTGATCACCTACTAGAGGAAACCTTTAATACACACTTGTGGGGAGATTTATGGAAAGAAGATATAACATTTGCACATCAGGATTTTATAGCATCATGTATGTGTGTGTGTGTCTGAAAAATATTAGCTGGTAAGTACAGTATAAATAAACACCTACCTCATTTGGCAGCTTAGGCAGAGCCCTAGAAACAAATGGGCAATGGGGTCCTGTCTTTGTTATACGGCAAAAAAATTTTGCCCTTTTAATGGTTCAGTTTCTTCCTCTGAAACGAAGAAAGTAATATCTAGTCCTGCCTACTTGACAGGATGTTGCAAGGCTTGGTTAATTTCTGTAAATGTTTTGAGCCTCTCCGAGGTGTGTGTTCTGTAAATAGGAGGTATTAATAGCAGCCGTCAGAACTGAAACAAAACTGAGTTGAGCTGCAGTCATTTTCCGGGAAAGAAACACAAACACCCTTAAAGCATGAAGCCCATACTGGATCTGTCACATTGGCCCTTCTTTAAAAGGCAGCCTGAATCTCATATAGGACATGGTGACAGCTCAGGCCCTAATCTCAAGTGGGAAAATTCAGGAGACTAGCTGGATTTTCTAACATTTAATTTCCCAGCTGATTACTGTGATTAAGAGCCCATCTGGCACAGCCTATTTGTGAGGTATGTGTGTACAGGGAAGTGGGAATCTAGTGAAGGCAGAGACCTCAGAGGAAAAAAAAAGAAAACATGCAGTGGAGACAGTGCCATTTTAGAACTCTCTGCTAAGATGTTGAAATAGGAATTTCACTGTATTAGCATTAGTGAGACCAGTTGGCCATATGTTGTAAAAAAGGCAGTTAGAGAGAGAGAGAGGGTTTCTCTTTCTCAGGGCTTTTATGTGAGCTTAGTGAGGATTTGGTGATGCCTTTGTCTGCCATGGGTCTAGAATAGCTGTGAACTGCTAAGGAGATCCAGCTCTGGGTTTCAGCAGCAAAATGCCAACATCTCTACCTGTGAATTCCCATCGACTAAGCAGTTATTGGAGAGACAGACAATTATATTTTTTGCAGATGGATGGTAGGGATAATTTAGGCTGGAGCTTGCGATTCACTTACTCATATCCCACACCAAGGAAGCTCTGAACAGGGGTGGAGGCAGCCATATGTTAGCTCTAATATCTTCCTGGCCCCTCCAATGTAACTGCAGTTCTCAAACCATCCACAGGCAAGTCAATCTTACAAGACTAATAGGACTTACAGATGTGCAGAAACCAAGGTTATGATGCTCAGCTGAACTCTTGGATGGAATTTCTCATAATTTTCTGTTACCCAGGGGATTTTATGTAAACCTGTTCCAGACAGAGTTTTTATTGTATTTTATTTCTAATCTCCAGGCAGGCTTCCTCTTTAGAGGTCAAGCCTCTAAGTCTCCTTGAAAATTCCTACCTCAGCGGTAGAGGCCTGTCTCCTATAGTCATTACTTCTGCTGGGGGCTCCAGGTTCACAAGGAAAACTCATCAATGACTTGATCTTCATCTCTGGCTGTGCACATACAGTTCACTGAAAAACATCTGGTGGCCCTGACCCTTCACATCCATTTACCAAATGTATTGAAAGTGGGGAGTAGCTGGAGAACCCATCTGTAGTCCTCCCTGGTGGTAGAGGGATGAGCGAGATGATTGTCTAACTTTAGGAGGATCTGTGAGCTCTATCTATTTTGCTCAGTTGAAAAAGGATTTATGACCTCTGTTCAGTGGCTGGGAGGTGGAAGGTCTCCATCTTTACAGGCTGTTATGGCAGTTCTTTAGGGATCTGCCTCATCTTGGAACTGTGAAAATGGAATGAGTTTAGCCACAGGTTGAAGTCAATACCTAATTGCCCTTCAGAGGATTCCCACCCTGTCTCTGGGGAAGGTGGATTTCACAGCCTGTGATATGAGTTCAGTAGAGAAATCTAGATCAATGGGAGTGAAAGCGTCTCTGATAGGGCCCCTTTTGGCCTCTATGTCTCAAAAGGGACTTTTCCTTGAATTACTTGGATCACAGACTGAAGCTTCATCTCCTTGTAGGGACAGCAGCGACTATGAATTTACGAGACCTCATTTACAGTCAGAAAGCTTCCTTAGGGCCCAAGGTTTTCTGGTGCCTCTGTCTGTAGCTGAGTGTCCTAAATAAAGGGCAAGTGTGCTGCTTTTCTGTCCTGTTCAGCCATAGCTGTCTAACCTCCTACCAGGAGGGAGCCTGGCAAAGTCAATGACATAAGATGGAAAGCATCCATTGCTCATTGGGTGTCTTCTCCTTACCCCTGCTTTCCCTCACCCATCACCAGGAACCTTCCAAACTTCCAAGAAGTGGTTATGCCAGTCTTGTCTCGTTGCATTGCGAGAGGTCTTTGTTGAAAATATATTGTCTTCCTTAGATGCTAAAAAGAAATAGATTTAGGATTAATGGATTTGGAGGTCTCAGCTGCACAGAAATTTCTCTTTTTCCTGATTTCTTGCTTTTAACAGCGACTTTGCTGTCAGCAGGTTTGCATCTCCCAGTGACAGGGAGAAGGGAATAGGATTGTTTTGCTGTATTTTCTACCTTGCTCCACTAACTGACAGTGTGCTGTAAAGATCATGTGAATAGCATTTCTAAGACCAAATTCACGCAAGATATTATTCAATCTGAATTTCTTCTTTATTAGCTATAATGTCTAAATATAATATAATAAAATAATTCTCAGGAATTAAAAAATTTATCACAGAGAGACTGATGAATAGCCTTTTCCCACTGTCATGAGAAGGACAACAGAGAAAAGGTTTGGGGTCAGTCAGCAGTGGCAAATACTTGGTATATGTTTTATCATCAAACTCCTTCCCCTGTGGCAGTGATAACTTACAAAGTGCTCATAAAACTGTTTCCTTCTGAGATCAGACATGATTTCAGAAACCTTCGCAGTTTATGCTTCAGACAGCCCTTACCAGTCAGAGTCGGAGTAAGTGGCTTAATTTTTTTTTTAAGATGGCATCTCAAATTCTTCTTGGTATAATTAAAATGTCTCAATAAGGAGTTTTGGACCATATCTGTAGCTTTTTGCCAGGCTTTTCTGTTTACAAATCATTTAGATGGGAACTGGGATTCAACTTTCTACTTACCCCACCCTTTCTTGTATACCACCCCAAAAATACCACACCAAAAGAAACGGGAAATATAATCCTGCTTTTATGAGCCATCCCTGAGATGATGTCTGGTCCATATTAAATGTCAGAAATAAATTATTTCATTTACATGAGATGGAAATACAGATGTGATTATATTGTGGATTAATTCTACCCAAGAATAGCATCTTAATCATTTGAATGCCCCCAAGGGATGCCAGTAATTTTTAAAGTATATGTTAATAACCACTTGTGGCTATATAGAAAACATGTAGATGTTTTACACAAGTGACTTCGAACTTGATATCCTTTATTCAAATCTTGAATTTGCCCTCTCCTTAGCCCTGTCAAATGTGTGAAAACAAATAAAAATGTAGGCAGTCCTGACAATTACCTCAGGTACTGGATGGATGGGCTTTGGTTCGAGTCTAGATAGAATAAACTATTTTGCAGAATTGTATGCCTGAGGCCTGTTCTCTGTCACTCATGGTCAGAATTATAGGAATGCATCATTGAATTGGCTTGACTAGAATCTATTGCTGGTGACTGTTCTCAGTTGATCCCTGAGACTTCAGTTGGTCTCTGATGCCACTTCCTAAGATGAGCAGTTCATTGTTTATTCTTTGGGGTTATCTAAGATAGCAGTTATTAGAGGTTTTGAGGATGGTGTTTTCTGTATCTTGGGAACACAGGTAATATAAAATGGCTGGTTGACAATGCAGAATGAGAGAAGGAGCACCTCTAAATGTCTTCATCCAGTGCTAGAACTCTCTTACCAGTTTGAGGAGGCAATAGGAATCTGAATTCTGATGCTACCATTACAATAATGTACAAGCTTTGGAAAAACACTTAACTTTCCTCTATGTCAACTGTGTAATGGGAATAATAATACCTCCTAGACTTGGGAGAAAATTGCTGAATGATGTGTAAAGTATTTTACAATCTGAAGCATTAGCTCATAAATGATGGAGGTGAAAAATATTCTTAACCTATAGGTAGGTCATAATTTCAGGGTGGAATAAAAGAAACTTACAAAATATGAAAAAGATATGGTATTTGACATCAAGGCTAAAGGTAAGTGGTTTGGATGACAAGTACTTAAGCCTCTTTACAAATATATATGTGTGCATGTATATATATACACCACACAAATACAAATATGTACTATACTCATGTCAAAAATAGAAGTTATGACTGAGTACTTTTTCATGTGTCTGGTAGCTGCTCACATGTCTTCTTTTGAGAAGTGTCTATTCATACCTTTTGCCCACTTTTTAATGGGGCTATTTGTTTTTTTCCTTTTGGCACATTTGAGTTATTTATAGATTCTGGACGTTAGGCCTATACAGTTAGCAAATATTTTTTCCCAGTCTGTGGGCTGTCTTCCCACTCTCTTGATGGTTTCTTTTGCTTTGCAGAAGCTTTTCTATTTAATGAGGTCCCACTTGTCTATCTTATCTCTTATGGCATAGACATCTGGAGTTTTGATCAGGAATTGGTTGCTTACTCCAATTTCTGTAAGGGTGTCTCCCACGTTTTCTAAGGTTCTTACAGTTTGAGGTTTTACGTTTAGGTCTTTGATCCATTTAGAATTGATTTTTGTGTATGGTGATAGGTAGGGGGTCCTGCTTCCATCTTCTGCATGTGGTCCGCCAGTTTTCCCAGCACCATTTACTGAATAGGTTCTCCTCTCCCCAGTGGTTGTTGATGGAGTCTTGTCAAAGATGAGTTGGTTGGGAAATGTGAATCAAAACCACACTGAGATACCACCTAACCCCAGTAAGAATAGCCATCATTAATAAAACAAAAAACAACCGATGCTGGTGAGGATGTGGAGAAAAGGGAACACTTCTACACTATTGGTAGGAATGCAAACTAGTTTAACCTCTATGAAAAAAAAGTGTGGTGATTTCTAAAAGAACTCGAAATTGATCTCTCATACGACCCAGCAATCCCCCTAACTGGAAATATACCCAGGGGAGCTCAAGTCATTCTACCAAAAAAGATACCTAACATGCATGACTATTGCAGCACTATTTATAATAGCAAAAATATGAAACAAACCATGCTGCCCATCAAAACCGGACTTAATAAAAAAAAGTGGTACGTATACATAATGGAATGTTATGCAGCCATAAAGAAGGACAAAATTATGGACTTCACAGCAACTTGGATGGGATTAAGAGTCTATAATACTGAGTGATCTATCACAGAAACAAAGAACTGACCACCATATGTTCTCACTCATAAGCGGACACTGAACATTTACCATAATACTATAAGAAAGGGATTAGCAGTTAGCAGGACACTGCTGGGTGTGGGGGCACATAACATTAATAAAGGTACCTGATCTCAAACCAGGATGAATGGGGATCAAAGGGAGGCCCAAACTTTACCTGTACAATAACCACTTGTGTACCTAATCCTGAATTGTATCCCACATATTTAAAATTAAAAAAGTAAATAGAAGTTATGTTACTTTATTCTTTGAGATGTGTCTGGGCAGTATTTTAGTTTTCCAGTCACTGTTAATATGGTTATCTTTCATTTTGCATCTCAAAGAACAGGTTTCTTAAAGATTTTCCAATAAGATTTTTTTTTAAATGTATTTTTTTTTAATCTAAAAGTTATCTGAATTTACTTTTTATGCATCTGGTGCAGTCTTCTTTTTAGGCTAGCCTAGCCGTGCTGCTTATTTGTTTACTAATATCTTTTCTTTTTCCACAGAGGATTGGCAGGGTTGGAGGGAGGGCAGGTGGTGGTATAATGAAAGGTATGTCATATACTTTCTGTTCTTTGGGGAATTTGAGAGAATTTTAGAGAACAGTAAGCCAACTTATAATGGAAAGCATTTTTTGGCAATCTAGATGGGAAAGAATTCTCTATTTCAGGACCAGTTGTGTTGAACTTGTAAATAAGTTCTTCTTCTCTTTGATGATACAGAATTTGCAGTGTCCTGACAAATAGGCCTTTCCATTAGGGTGAGACAATCCTCCCAGCTCCAGCAGGCAGGACAAATAGGCCAACAGGCAACCAGGCAGGATTTCCTGGGGATCAGACTATTGCAGATTCCTGGACAAATGAAAAAATGCAGGTGTCACTGCCCTGCCCCCAAGCCAACCAGGTCACAGGGTAATTGCCCGGTTGCCTGCTGGGATAAGCCCAACCTGTGCTTCTCACTTCAGGTTCATTTTTCATTTTGATAGAGTCATAATGTCTGAATGCCACAAAACATCTGAGGGTATGCTTAGTAGGGAGGAGGTCATAAGGAACTCCACTGGCCTTCTCTTCCCTAAAACAAGGGCTCAGTTTCATGGAGTCCCATGTGTAAAGGGTAGGCAAGCAGGGCTAGTTGCAGGACAGTGCCTTTCTCTGCAAATGGCAGGAGCAAAATCTCCATCTTGCTAGCTTAAGAGTTACTTGGCGGCCTTATTTCAACGGAGGCAGCACAGCTTGGTTTAGCCTTGAAGTGTGAAAACCAAATAGAGGTTGGCAGAGGGAGAAGATGGAAGCTGCATAGCTGTCTTGGAGCATGAAGAGACACACCCAACCCTTTGCACTCAATGCAAAGACTTCTCCCATCCCTCTACCACTATCTGGTCCCATGGCCACTTCTGCCTCTCCAAGGACCGCGACTGAATCAGCAGACCTGACTGGTTGCCCCCCACTGGAGCTTTTCTGTTGTGGCTGGTGGGCAGACACTGTGAACTTCCCTAATTTGGAAAAGGACTGAGCAGATGCTCACCCTCCAACCATCTTGATGTGTGTCTTGCTAATCTCATCATCACAGTGAGGCAGGGATATTCACATATACGTGAGCACACAAATACGCATACATGCAAATACTTATGCATATAAACACATGCACACGTAGACACAAGTATGCACACAAACACATGCTTACATACACACGCTAGCACATGCATGAAACACACACAAAGGCACAAACACATATGCACACACAAACACATGTATACACACAAACACATATGAATACATATAAACACACACGCAAACACAGACATGCAAACCTACACACAGACCAGACTTTGGGGCACATGGTTTGCTCCAGCACTCTGAGAAATTATTTAGGCTGTTATCTACCCTCTTTCTCTGTCCTGGGGAACATTTTAGAAATTCTAATACAGGAGGCTGAGAAAGGAAAATATTGGCTTCTACAGTACAAACATCTCTGTCCTGAAAGAAAATGTTAATTTTTCCCTAAATCAAATGTTGACACATATCAGCTGCTACTGAAGATGTGTCACTATGGGATAAGTTCTCAGCACCAGAGAATGGATATCGGACTGGAATCTCTCCTCCATAATGCTAGCTGGTTTAGATTCCAAACAGGTTTGGTTTAGAGGTTTCATGAATTGACCCGGTTTGTTTTCAAAAGGCCAATCTCTCTGGGACACCCTCCTGGGCAGGGGAGCAGGGTTCCACTTTGTGGAATGAGCTGTTTTCTGTAGAAGCCTAGGCCCCTCCACCATCATCTGCAGTGATTCAGGCTCTGCTTTCATCTGCCAGGGGACACAGGATTTTAATTGGAGATGTGGGAGGGGGCATGTCTAGGGGCATGGAGCAAGGGCGGAATCTACAGGCAAAGGGAAATTTTCAGTGCTTGACGCTTTGTCTACCCCTATCCCCACTACTCCCAAAATACACAGTGTAAGTATTCTTCTTTGTTCAACACCTATGTTTTTAAAATTTCAAATTAAGATTCCTCTACTCTTCCCCCCCACAACCAGTCTCTCTCTCTCTCACACACACACACACACACACACACACACACACACACACACACACACACACACTCTTTTAACTTGTTAAGTTTGAAAGATGATGATATCTACAACCAGTGTGCTTTGCCAGTCTGCACGGTTAAGGCCAAGATTAATGCAGAAGGTTGGTGCAACGTTGCCGCAGAGCAGCGTGATCAGAATACAAGATGGAGCATAGGGGGAAAGGCCAAGAAATATGTCTGTGCTTGGAGTTTACACAAGTCTCCTTAGCAACTTGTCTGAATTTATTTTTCCCTTAATGCGTGTGGGTTTCTTCCAAACCCTGAGTGAAATGAGAGTTGAGTTTCTAACAGTCCCCTATTTCCCTTCTGTGGGGGCAAAATCGTTTCATTTGGGGAGTGAGGCTCTCTCTTTTTCACCAGCTTCTTCTCTTGGTCCCCTGACTCCCCCACCGAGGGAGCTCTGATCCTTCACGTTGTGACTTTGTGGGCTGTTGGTAGCTTTCCAGAAATCCACATCTCCGTGGGGGAATGATAGAGCCTGTTTCTGATGGTCACAGCTGTGCAGATTTCTGCCGCAGCCTTGCTGCTTCGAGTGCACGCTCCTGGGTGGCACAAGTGTAGATATGCCTGTTCGTATGCCTGCGGCTTAAAAAATGGGGAGGCACAATGGTGCTCCCTTCGTCTCTGCTATTTTTCTTTTTCTGTCTTACTCTTCTCCCTTTCTCTCATCAGCCCTCCCCCAACACAAAAGTCCCTGTAATTCTAATTAGAAGATGAACATGAAGCTATAGGGAAAAAGCAAAACAAAACTGACTTTTAGGTATTTGATATGTTGGATTATATGTGACTGGGCTTGCTGCAGGGGAGACAACCATAAATACTGCTGTGATTTTACCTAAAATTGCTTTACCTTGAAATAGCTCTAGGGGAATATAGATGCTGCCTCATTGGAGCTGATGTTGAATATAAATCTTAATATTTCTCTTTTTGCTCCCTCTCATTTTAGAGTCGGGGCAGGGGGCGGGGGGCGAAAGAAAAAGGAAACCTAGCCAAAAAATGTTAAGGTTGGATTTTGGCTCTTTTACAAACAGATGTTGCTTGTCATTCTGTTGTTGTTAAGCCAACATCAGATTGGACCAAGCAGCAGTTGTGTGTGTGTGTGTGTGTGTGTGTGTGTGTGTGTGTGTGTGTGTGTGTATGTGTAAGAGAAAGGGAGAGAGAAAGTTGAGGGGTGGTGGTGGAGGGCTGGAAAGCAATATAACCAGATGGATTTTAGGAAAGTTTGCAAGTAAGAAGGAGTTAATGTAGGTTAATACATTTTTTTCTGTTCAAACTTCAGTTTGACAAAGACTCTATAAAATTGCATTCTATTTTGATGTTTGTTGTTGTTCCAAAAAGAGAGGGAAATGTGGAAATCAGTAGACCTGGAGAACTCTAGGTGAGAAGAACTGACCTAGGGTGAAATGCAGAGGGAGTGGGGTTTGTGTCTGCTCCTCTGAGTGAATCTGCATCCCTGAGTAAAGCAAAGGGCTTCCTCTTTCAGCTGAACCTAGGTTTCTGGGTTTGTTGGTTGCTTCTTTTTCCAAATATCATTGTGGAGGTTCCAGACTTTTCTATACCTTCGCAGGACAAGAACTCCATTGTTCCAAAGTCAAAATTCTAAAGAAGTACTGATACTACCTATTACATCTCTTTTTTCTTGCAGGAGCCAAGTGATTTAATTCTTGATTTGTTCCCAAGCCACCCCACTTTTTAATCTAATTGAGGTATGCTTTCTCAAGAGCAAAACATAGCTTTGAATAGAAAGTGTTAAGGTTGGCTGGGATCTAGGAAGTGTTTGTGCAGCATATAGTTCACTTATATTAAAGAAATGACAGACATCTGATTTTTAAAAATATGTCTCATGTTTTCATGTCAGAATCAGGGCTGGTTTTGGTTTTTTTCAATTTTAACTCTCCTTTATTAACAAAATAGCTCCAAAGAATGTTGTAGGTCGGCAACATTATTTGCATTTTAAAAAGGAAGAAAAATTGTCACCCTGAGCAAACTTACTCCTTTCAAAAGTGAAAGTAGTTTCCCTTAGCCAGCACTACACGAAACAACTTTTTACTGGCAAGGTCTCTCTTTTGTTTCATCGAGTATGTCAAAAATAACTTTGTTTTCAATTTCTCTTAAATAGCTGATCTCTGTTATACATATGTTGTAAGTAAATGTCAAATGGGTTTAAGATTTTTGTAATAACAAAAAAATCCACGATTTAAATAATCTGAAGGCATCTTTATTTTCATCCGATCTACTATGTATTATACCATTGTTCATGTCTTTGCTCTTTAGTTGATCTGCACATATTTTCATTTATCATTTTTCATAAAAAATTTATTTTCCAATGCAGGAAGGGTGTGGTGGGAAGGAGATTATAAATATCAATCTTCAATATTCCCTTTGCTTGAAAAGAACGTGAAAACCATGACAGTGCTTTGCCAGTCTCCTCTGTTCCTACTCCCTTTTGGTCAATTTTCCTTGTTAAAAAAGGGGGCTGGGGGAGAATTGGTTCTGCCTAAGCTAGCTGGCTTTGGTGCTGAAATTCTCTGTGTTGCATTCTTGAGAGCTGCTCCCACACCGTGGGCTTGTATCCTTGTGGCAATGTCACAGGTGGATAAAACAGCACAACGCTTGGTACCAGTGAATTACTCTTAGAGTATCAATTGCTGGATGTGCCACTTTTGTTGAGTGATTGTACCTTTTGGCAAAAAAACAAAAACTGTAAAGGTTGAGAGAAAAGATATCAGGAAAGCTGAAAAGCCACAGGGAGACCAAACACTAGCTGTCTTCCCTGCTTCAGGATGTCCTGTGTCAGAATGAATGCCAAAGAGTAGATTTGCGTGAGCTTGCCTGCCTTTCTTTTCTTTTCTTTTCTTTTTTTTTTTTGAGTTGGAGTCTCGCTCTGTCGCCCAGACTGGAGTGCAGTGGCCTCTCCCGGCCACCGCAGCCTCGACCTGCTGGGCTCCGGCGATCCTTCCGCCTCAGCCTTCCAAGTAGCTGGAATTACAGGCGCGCGCTACCACGTCCCGCTGATTTTTGATTTATTGTAGAGATGAGGTCTGGCCAAGTTGCCACCCGCGGGCTCAGGCAGTTCGTTCACCTCAGCCTCCCAAAGCGCGGGATTACAGGCTGAGCCACCGAGCCCGGCTTCTTTTTTTTTTGAGTTGGAGTCTCACTCTGTCACCCAGGCTGGAGTGCAGTGGCCGCTCCCGGCCACCGCAGCCTCGACCTGCTGGACTCCAGCAGTCCTTCCGCCTCAGCCCTCCAAGTAGCTGGAACTACAGGTGCGCGCTACCGCGCCCAGCTAATTTTTGATTTATTGCAGAGACGAGGTCTGCCAATTCGCCCAGGCAGGTCTTGAACCCACGGGCTCAGGCAATTCACTCACCTCGGCCTCCCAAAGCACGGGATTACAGGCTGAGCCACCAAGCCGGCCTTCTTTTCTTTTCTTTCTTCCTTTCTTCTCTCTCTTTCCCTCCATCTCTTATCCCTCCCTCCCTCCCTCCCTCTCTCCCTTCCTTCCTTCCTTCTCTTTTGGTCTCTTTCTCTCTTTCCTTTGGCTTTCTTTTTAAATTTCTTTCTTCTTTCCTTTTTCATTCTTTTTTCTTTATCTTGATTTGTCACTCTTTCCTTTTTTTCTTTTTCTTCTCTCTCTTTTTTCCATTTCTCTCCTCTCTCTCTCTCTCTCTCTCTCTCTCTCTCTCTCTCTCTCCTTTGCTTTCTTCCTTCCTTCCTTTATCAAAAATTGTCCATTCAAATTGTCCCATCTCTTTGGGACAAAAGAAGTCCACTGAGATTTTGTGTAGGACGTACATCTTTAAAAAAGAAGGGGGGTAGAGGGCAGAAAATCTTTCAGTTGGTGTTGTTCTGCTGACATCACCATGGATTCAGTGTTCAAGTCCACAGCCAGGCAAAACTCAAATAAATTTTCCCCTCTGCAAGCAGCTGCAGTGAGTCCGCCTTCCTTTAGTAAAGGAACAATGAAGTAAAGGCAAACCCTGCGTCTAAAACATGGCCAATGAAAGAACGTTGGAATGAAAACCAGGAATCCCATTGTGGTGTAGAGTCATAGACTCGTGAATCCACCACAACCAGAGATTTGCTTCTTCTTAACAGCCCTATCAGCAGAGAAAAATAATAACTTCCGAATCATTTGAGTCAAAAAGTTAAAACGGTCTCTCAGTGCTGCTGCACCATGCCAGGTAATCACTGCCCAATTCATTGATTCTACCTTAACCATTCTTAACTATTGATAGCCTGTCTCTTAATCATGTTTAGCAAGTGAGCAGTTTAGTATAAAACATTGGGTTTTAGGAGTTTTCTGAGACTTCACATTCCTATTTGATCATATTTTTGGTAAAATCTTTCTCAAGGTCTGTGGGTAGCCAGGGAAATTCCAGGAAAAATGTGAAGTTACTTATTTGCAGAAACTTTTCATTATGTGTAGTTCTGAAAATGAAGTAAATGTAGTTTCCCAATGTTTTTCTAGAAATATTTTTATATCAGTTTTTTAATGTTCTTTTTACTCTTGTTCTTATGTTACTTCCACATTTGCAAAAGAATTGGTTGACAAAAAGAAACCAATAAAAAAAGCAAATAATTTTAATCCACTCAAAAATATTTTAAATGTCTTATTTTCCAGACGCAGGTGAATGATTTGAAGATACTGACCTAGCAAGATGGAAGCAGGTTTAAAAATAGGATTCTTGTAAGGAATTACCTTTTTCAGGTAATAGTATTGTGCCTTAATTTCCCAAAACCTTTCAATTCCTCAAGTATTGTAAATTTTTAGGGCATGCTTGAATGATTTAATTATGAAGAATAACTACATTTTAAACTTAATTTTTAAAAATAGCAACGAGTTTTATAATTTTCACAGCCAATGAGTAGAACACTCATAGCATTCAACTGTATGGAGTTTGAAAAATTTTTAAGAGTTCATTATTTAATAGTGCTTGCTTTTTTTGACAATGACTTAGAACAAATTTGAAACCAGCAGGCATTGTCTTCAAACTCTGTCACTATCTTGGGTATTTGAGTTAAAATATAAGTATTACAGGATTGGCTCTAAATAGCCTATGATGTGTTCCAAATTCCTGAAAGATAGAGCTTATGTATGTTGCATAAAGACGATATTGATGTTTTAACCTTAGTCTTAGATTGTTAATACTATATGGCTCTCTCTGAAACTATTCTCATACACATTCAGTGAGTAGGATGTGATCTCAACTCTCATGATATAAGCAGTTTCCTTTTAGTGTTATTGAAGGACTTTGTACCACTTAAAATGTTTAACTGCCTTACCCTACTTTTGTCATTGTTAATAGGCATTAACACATATTTTCCAACTTATTGGTTAGTATTACTATTTAAGAGAGCCCCCACAGAATCGGACTTAATGAAGCAAGCCAAAATGTCCTCTGAAAAGATCCCTTTTTTCCCACCTCAATACAAAGAAGGTTCTTAAGGAAGTATTCAATTAATATTTTAGGAAAAATATCTACTCCCAAACAAACCATTCCTTTACTAGGTCTATGTTTGATTTTCTTTTCTTTTTTCTGCAGCCTGGGTATCTTCTGATTGTTCTTTAATTTTTTAAGGTTAAAACTTTGGATTGTTTGGAGGCTAACACTATAAACCATTTGGGATAACATACATCTCTCTGTCCTACATATTTGCCAAAGAAATAAAGAGATACCCCCAACTGAAATACAGTATTGAGCTCTGTACTATGAACTGAGAGAGTACTGTGCAAATTTATGAAGGTAGTGCTATCTGAATAACTAAATGTACCACTTTGCCAGATCTTAGTCTATTGCTAACAAATATTGTACTATATTGGTTTAATAAACATGATAATAGCAATTAGTCCTCACCACCTTGGGAGCTCAGGCCTATTTCCTTCCATTTTAATAGGAGCTTCTATGTCCCACATATTCTAGCAATCCTTAACAGTGTTCAAAGTACCTATTCTTAAAGACCTGTGGCCCCATGCTTTTGTCAGAGAGATCAAAGGGAAATAAAAGGCTCAGGGTTCATTTAATAATCTTTTACTTTAGAAAGAAAATTAACATTTTTAAAATAAAATAAGTTAAGATCATTTTGAGGTGACTGGTATGGTTGGATGCTACTTACTTCCACTTGCCACTGCTGTTTCTTTGGCTCTGAAAGTCAAGCCACAGAGCTACAACTAAATTCTGTTTGCCAGGCTTGGCAGCACCAGCAGGCTCTGATCAATTGTACCCACAGTTCGCTTGCAATGAAATAGGGAGACAATGAAGAGTCTATGAATGGTACCGTCTCAGTCCCTGTTCATCCTACTGTTGGTCATCTCTTGATTCCACTTTTTAGGTTGTGTATGTAAGGGTCTGCCCTTTTCTCTGAATAATTCCCCAATTCAGCTCTATCTTTTTTTTGTTATTAGTAAAGCCTCCGTTCATCGTTCAGATTCTTGAGAAAGGCGTGAATGTTCATTTGTCAAGGCAAAGGAGATAATTACTTTGAGAGCCAGGATCCATAAACATAGCTAACACAAGGTGAAAAGGTTCCTTTTTAGGTCCTTTAAAGGGGTGAAGGCATATGTGTTTCCCAACATGTAGGGAGGGAAATTATTTAGATTTCCAATTTGTGTCCCTGAAGTGCTTATGAGTAAGATTGTGTTTTCAATAAAATTCACAAAAGGAGCCATTAATGAAAGTTCATTGTCTTGTATGTTTCATTCTTATATGTAGAATCTTGTCTTTACAGAAAAGATGTTATGTTGACAAATGAAACTATTTTATAAGAAAGTATCTGAAACAGAGTCAGTCCTATGCTCCTGAGTAGTTTGGATGAGAACAATTATGTAATTTCTTTTATGATTCAAATTTTGTAAAATACATCCAAACTTGTTTGTTTTTGGCACTTGGACCAATAATAGGGATGGGGATAGAGATGAGGCTGGGAACAGAAAAGACAAACTTCCTGAAGATAAACCTTAATGTAGCTAGAATCTCATCTAGAATGATTTTCAGAAAATACGCTTACATATCGATTGGTAGTGCTTGCTAGTTTATTCTACTTGTTTTCCAGAATCCAAATAGAAAAGGAAAATTTAACATCCTTTTTCATGGAATGACAAATATTTAAAATAATGAACTTGAATTTGGAGTCTCATATGTTCTTTCTATCCTTCTCTCTGCCTAGAATTTAAAGAATTTGCTTTCTTCTGGTGACTTGCCATGCTGATATGACTTTGTCCAGACTATGTGTCAGGACTGAGAGCTTTCCATATACTAAACAATAAAACAGTGAGGTTTACCTAAATCTCACTGAATCTGCGGAGTAAGTGAAAACTGAGGGAGGTATGTGGGTGAGAATATAGACGATATGGCTTGGCTATTGCTCTTTAAGAGCAGGGTGAAGCCCTTTCCATTTCTGGCATAAAACAGGTGAATGGACTCTTTTGTTGGACTAATGGTTTTAACGTTTTATTTTCAGACGTGTTAAACCCCCAAACGAGAGAAGATACTGAGGCCTGTTGCCACAAACCCGTAGATCCGAACTTGTGGTGATAGTCCACACAAGCTTGTGTCTATAGGTATGTGTCTGTTAGGCAATCTCACAAACTGCGGGCTTTGCCTGTGTGCCACTCAATATCCCTTCAAATTATTTCCTTCTCTTTCTCTTCCCTTTATTTCCCTTTAAGAGAGGTAAACATGGAAAAGGGGTCTGATGTGGAGGAAGCAGACTTTTTGTTCTGAAATGATTCTTCAATGATTAATTAATAGGCTTGCCCTCGATTCTCCTATCTCTCATAACTGGTCTCAGCTGCCAAATTAGAGGCTGGGCTTGTAAGAGAGACAGCAAGAATGTGAGTGATTCAGACAACTTACTGTCGAGTGATGAGTAAATAGATACATAAACAAGGATTTGTTTTGTTTTCTGTAAGCCTGACTAATTGTTTTCAAGGTTACTATGATCTTTTCTGGAAAGTGACAGAGACTTGTTTACAGGACCAATTTCACTCTGGTTTGGATTTTACCTTGTTGCAATTATTCCTCCTCTATTGTTCCTCTATTGTTCTCCAAATGCATTCAAATCAGTACTTATCTTTAGAAGTAAAATTATTGAGGAGAATGGGTTTGTTAATTGCTTAACTTCTGTAAATACCCAGCAGTGTAAGGACTTGTTATAAAAAAGACCTTGGCTGTTTAGGTCCAAATTCATTTTTGGCCAGAGCTGTTTTATAAGTCTTTATCGTGTTTAAAAAGCTGGAATGAAAATAATTTTATCCCTTTGCCTCTTAAATGTCACCATTGTGCCAGGATTGAAAACCCAAACTGACCACAGATCAAAGCAAAACTGGCTATATTTGCCTCATTCCAACAATGTGAACTGAGGAGTCTGTGAACAGAACCCAGGGTGAAAAGTTGATCAGTTTAGGATGACTTTTAAACTTTTTATTCTCTTTTGGTCAAACATGGTGCCAAAAATTCCCTTGATTTTTTTTTTTTCTTTTCTTTTTTTTTTTTTAGTTCAGCCTCTTCTAATAAAATAAAGTCAATGTGTGGTAGTTGGTGAGTTAACGTCAGAGAAAAGTTTGAAGTTTGAGTGGATACATTTTTAAGAGCCACGCTCTTAAGAAATAACTAAAACTCTTCTCTCATGAATATAAAAATGATATTTTTGTATTTCTGAAATAGGAAAGCCTAGATATAGACCACACTAGATATAGATCACATAAGGTAGAAGACAGAGAGCTCTGTAATTGTCAGACCAAGAGGATATTGCGTATATGCATTTCCTTTGTGTTACTTTGCATAGCATTGAGGAGGGCTGTCTATAGTGCTCAACTTCCAGCTTGCCAAGAAATCATTGCTTTATTATGAAATGATGGAACATTACATACAGAAGTAAAAGACTGCCTTCATTAGTGTGTATAACATGCATGTACAATTATTTGCCCAAGGCCTTTATCCACCCAATAAGCAAGCAATCTATTTGGTTGATTTTACATGCCTCTTTGAAGTGGTTGACTTGGAATGAATAAGCTGCCAGCAAATTAAACATGTACCTCTACTGGATAAACACTTGTTTGATAAGGCAAAACCACAGCTCTACTCATCATCCTTTTGGCCTGCTGTTTAGTGTGCTACCATGGGATTAATGGTGGAGTTCATGGATCCGTGGGGACCCTGAGCCCCCAAAACTCCCTGTACAGGGACTGCAGAGTGGGTAGTAGGCAATTTCCACATTGTTTCTTTAAAGGAGGTTTTTTTAAAACCCATTCTCCCAAGAAAAATGATTATGTAGAACAGATGACCCTTTCAAATTTTCTAAAAAGTTTCAATATTTATTTGATTCATCTGGTTAGAAAATATTCTAGTAGAAAGCCCAAAGCTCCTGGACATTAGCCATAAGAAACAGGATATTAAATATTTTACATGATGATGAAATTCAGTATTTTTCCCTTCTTCCATGTTCATGAATGAATGGTTCTGTAGATATTAATTATTCCTTTGGGACCCCCCTCAGAGAGTACTAAATATTCTTCAGGAAGCATGCAGAAAGTAAAACAATTTTAGGATTTTCCCAGAAAGACTGTGAAAATATATTTCAATAGCCATTATTGCATGGAAGTATGGAGAGAATGGGTATAAATTAAAATAAAATTAAAATTAAATTAGTTTTATTAAAATTCTCAAGTTATCGCTATCAAAATATATTTAAGATGTAATACCAAGACATAGTTTGGGTTTGCTTTTTTAAAACAGAAAAAAAATTTTATTTAAAGAACTGCATTTGATAAACCAACTCACTCTTCATCACTAGAGTTTAGGGAGGGAGAAACTGTGATTAGCTTTGAAAAGTTTTAATTTCTGTATTTCAAAATTAGTAAACGTATTTTTTACATGGGAAGGAAATTGTATGTGTATGACAGAATTAATTTTGAATTTTAAATTCATGTGATTTCCTATTTTTTCAATGTGTTTACCAATCATTCCTCAGTATTTGTTAGGACCTATGGATTCTTGTCTTATGACTACGGTATTTAATCTTTGCAAATGTCACCTAGCTTCTTCAATTAAGATTTTTAAATCTTCTTTTGCCTATAATAGGGCTGAAATTTTGCAGAGAAGTAAAGGTGAATGAATGATTTTTCCAAAATTTGTTAGCGCCTTACATTGTGGTTAATAAAGTATGAGTTGAAAAACAGCCACTCTTTTGCATCTGGCATAACCACAAAGCTAGAAAAATTATAATTCATTCACTCATTCATTCGACAAACCCTTATAAATGTTTACTTTGTGTTCAGCACTTTGCTAAAGGACAATGATGACTGACTTCAAAAAGCTAATTATCTGATCAGGGACCCCCTTTAAGAATTGCATGTTAGCCATAGAGACACATGTCTTAATTAATCGTGTTTTAATCATAACAATTGTCCAACTTCCAAATGCCTACTCAAATACTGAATATGTTTACTAGTGGGGTGTCACTGTTTTTTCCTAATCCCAGACACTCAGCATTGTTTGAGGTTCATCCTTACTTCATTTGCAGCATTGCTATTGGTAGTACTTAAAACCTGTGTTTGATAGTTTGAGAGTCTGTTTACACATGTTCAGAGTACCCATGGAAGACATTTTCTAAAGTTCAAGGGTACAATAGATTCTTTATTCTTAAAGATATACCACTGCTGTTCTCCTGTATATGCTACTTCTCATTTTATTTTTTACTTCCACTTTTCAATAACAACTTTTATGACATCATTCCATATCATAATTGCATGTTGTTATTACATGCCTACAAATATTTACACTAATTATGTAATGAGCCATAATTGCACTAATACATGATAATGGGCTAAAATCAGTGTAAATAAACAAGGAAATTCACACAATCAAAAGAGTAGGGTATTGAAAACCATTAGTATTCTGAAACCAGCATCTTATATCTTTGACCCTCAGAATAAGAATGTACATGGAGAAAGATGAACATTTCCATTTCCAAATATTTATATACTCTCTAAACTATACGTTTAGATGAATATACTAGCATTCTGGCACATCAGAGCTTATCTGCTCTTTGTTGTGTCTTCCTTTGCTAATGCTTACCTACCCTTCCCCTTCTTATTCATAAAGATTATATCCTGATTGTGTTTCCAGAATCAAACAAACTGTCAGTGCAAGGTAAATAAAAGAAATCCATATTAAGAGAAAAAAAGAATTTTCATGTCCCAGTGAATGTTAAATCTTCTGCATAAGTGACTAGTTAGTGGCAGAAGACTCAGAAATCCATCTTGAGTTTCCATACGAGATCCAGGATTTAAGGTAAATTTGAGATCCAGGATTTAAGGTAAATTGGCCAGGTTGCCCATTTTATCATTCCTCCCCCCCACCTGTCCCGGAGTTTTGTTAGCAAATTCACCTTCAATGAGTGACATTTTAATATAAGTGTAAGAACAAGGGATTGGACATAAAAATAAAAACCACCTGACCCTTAACTTTAGGTTCATTTATACTTCTATTTATCCATTCCTGCTTACGTTCTTTTATTTGGCAAACATTTTGAAGTCTCTATTTGTGCCTGGTAATAGCTGCACAAGTAATACTAGATATGCACAAGTGAATTATGTAGCTCATCTTCAATAATGCAGAGTCTAGTGAATGAGATAGGCAGATAAAGTATAATTCAATGGTGTTAAATTTAAATTAGAAATGTATCTATGAAATTATGAAATAATCAGGGGAAAAATTTTTTAAATTGAGGCGTGAAAAAATAATGGGAATTTGCTTAACAAAACTAACTTCCCAGTCTTTCTCCTTAAAACTAGGTAGCCTTGATCCAACAGTGGCAGCCCCCTCATAAAAGACAATCCCACCCCATTAAAGCTGTATGAGGAAATAGGGTTGGCAACTTTGGAAAAGTCATCCTTCTCTAGGCAAGTGGAATACCATGAAGAAACATCAACTCTACAGCATTTGCATCCATCTTTTGAACACAAACAATGTGACAGAATTATTGCTCAGATTCTCCATGTGCTCAGACACTCCTCCACTGGCACAGCCTTTACCAGGTAAAACAAGAGTCCAGCTAAGCCATGAGAGGACATGGATACAGAGAGATCACAGAGCAGTCCTTATGGGAAAATACAGATCAGACCAAACTTGAGTTTACATAGAGTTAGGAAGTCACCAAGCTTGTAAGAATCTGTCTCCTGCTCCAGCACCTAACTGAATATATAGACTCAATTTAAAAATTAAGATTACAAACAAGGAAATTTAGCACATTCCATATAAAGAAAAAATCATAGGTACTTTTTTTTAAGTTATAAAAGTAATAAAACAGTCAACTCTAGAAGAAGGGGTGCTTTATCAATATGAAAATTATATAAAGTACTTGGTAAATACTGTTGGCTGAATGTCCAACATAGCTTCTATAGTATTTGTTTATCTCTATTTTGCTCAGAATTATATTTTCCATATCTTTTCACTGGATTAAGCCATTTTCCCTTGTTTATTAATCCTTTAGAGATTTCAGTTCTTCAGTTTTACAAGAGAAACATTTGTTTTTCTAATCTTTTTTTCAATCATCCAAGTTGAAATATTTTTCTACTTTTCTATTCCTTCAGTGGATATCAGAGGGCATTAGATTGTTCAGAACTGCCGTTATATAGCATTACTATAATTTTCAGGCACAGATAATTTCAAGAAGACCCATCCCCTCCTGTTTGCATAATAATCTCAAGCTAAGATTTTTCTGGTTTTTTCTATTGTCAGAATCTTTGATGTGTTGTCTCTTATGAATGACCCAAATAGGTGACAGCACGAAGAACCATTATTATACTAACTTGTAATTTCATTGCTTAAGAAATAGTAGCTTTCCAGGCATTGTGACTGCATGTTCCCAGGTTGAGGTAGTAGGTTGTATAGTTTAGAATTACATCAAGGGAGATAACTGTACAGCCTCCTAGCTTTCCTTGGGTCTTGCACAAAGCAACATGGTGAGAACGATCATGATTCCTCCGGGCCTTTTTTTCCCTAGGAAAGCCTATGAAAGGTAAGATTGGGTAGGGTTTTCTTACTGGTGTTTTAGAACGCAGGTTTTGTTTAATTCTTGTACCCATGCTGTATTTCCATGTTCTGTTTCTTTGGGCTAGATTTTGTTTTACCAAAAATGTGAAACTTCCAGGGAATTCGGTCTTATCAGTTATTGTCACAGTATGCTTTCATAATAAACAATACTCATAAGTCTGTGGATCAGTGATTTAGACCGGGAAGTTTGTCTGTTCTTGACTGGGTTCATTTCTTCTAGCTGTCAGCTGTAGAATGGGGTCATGTGTCACTTCCTCCAAGAGACTAGTCCTAGCACATTCTTGTAAAGAATGTAAAAGCAGAGCAGCAAGAACAAAGACACGCCAAATGGCTTAATAATTTTTCAAGCTTCTGACTGCTTTATGTTTGTTAATATCTCATTGGTCAAAGGAAGCCACATGGTCAGTCCTGGAGCCAGAGTGGTAGGTACTACAAAGTTTCATGGCAAAGGACATAAACTCAGGAAGGCATTACAAGTTGGAACCATTTTTGCAATCACATTGCACTTTCTTAGATATCATCAAATGGAAAATAATTTTGTATCCTCTATTTGAGGAAGCACCCAAGATTAACAGCCATGTTTTAGAATTCACATTTTAGATTTCAGGATAAATTTGGATGCAATTTTATATCCCTGTTAATGAGATATGCTCCAACCCAACCTCTGTGGAAAAATACCAACAGACTGGAATGATAATACTGTGAAGATTGATTATCTCAAAACATAAGCTTAATCATTTCATGGTGATAGCCAATGTCATGAATGATAGACATTTTGCTTATCTTAGACAGAACTCTTACAATCTACAGAGAACAGCAAAGCTGGCACTGGGACCTAACTCTGTCAGTTAGAATGAAGTTGTTCTGTACCCAGACATTTTTCAGTAGAAAATGCAGACAGGTAGTCAGGAGGTACTTAATGAGGTTATTTCATCCATTTTATTATTTTCTGGTAGTTTAATATATAACATATGTAAAAGAAAATGTTTTTGCAGCCTATAGGTATAGTTTTTTCCTCTTTTTCTCTAAGCTATCTTGACTAAAAGATGAAATCCCTGTGTCAACATTTTTATTACATATTCACATATTTTCATGATGAATCATAGTGATTGTCACATTACTAAGAGGTCAAGAATAACTAGCTCCAGTTTGATGAGAAAGCACAGCCAAATATTTGTGTATTACTTTTAGGCCACCCTGAAACTCTGCAGCAGAACTGGGAGCAAGACTCAAAGACTCTGTGCCATCTTTATTTCTTAGTTCATTCTTCCATTCATTAGAAAGGCCTATGACTTTGCTTTAGAAGACAGTGTCATTACTTTGTCATATTTATTACACGTTTGACATAAAACACACTTATTACCTTTATCTGGGTTGGATGAGTTTGTGTATTAAACATCTGTAGCCACTTGACATATAAGGACCTACTTAGTACTGTGCATTTATAAAGCTTTTTTAAAAAAATCAAGTTATCTTCCTCTACAAAACAATAAGGTTCTCTCCTTTTCAGTGGCATAAACTTGAGTAGGTTCACACATTCATGATTCCCAAGAGCAAACTAATGTTTAGGATGCCTTGCTTCTGAAGACAAAGAAACTTTACTATGATTGAGTTTCTACCAACTTTGGTGTTAAGGTTGTTTTTACCAGAGTTTAAATAATGCCTTATTTGCTTTAAGAATGACTGTAGTGTCTTGGAGCTCATGCTGTTCTGCTTTTTAGCCAATAGCTCATGGTAAAACAAAGAATTTGGTAACTACAGGGAAAATAAATTATGTTGGAGGCTACTTTAGACACCATCTTCGTGTCAATTTTAGCAGTAATGAGTGGGTAAGGTATTTTCCAAAATAATTTTTTTCTTATCTGTATTTGATACGTATGTATTTTGTTTCCTCAGGAAAACTCTTCACTGAATTTTATATAATGGACAGTCATTCTTAGCCCTAGAAATCCCCCAAAACACCATTAATTCAAATGACCATAGTATCTTCTAGGAATTAATCTTAGAATTTAAAAAAGAAAAACAAACTTGCAGCACACTACACTTTTAAATATCAAGAAATTATAAAATATCTCTATGGGTGATATAACTGTTTTTGATTTTTCAGAATCTGTACATTTAAGCCAGCCTTTTTCTAGTGCACTGATGAGCTTCAAAACATAAAAGCGTTACTGGCATCTTGACCTTCTTCATCAAGCAAAGAATGTTTTGCTGACACAATTAAAGGAAACTGGTCAGTCAGAAGAGTGAATTTATAAGCTTTCTTGAAGATAGGTCATCTGTGCTTCTTAATTTGCAGCATCAGTTTCCTTTTTATTTTGTTTATTAACAGAGACATTAAAGCTTGTATATAAAAATACCATCAATCCCCCTCTTATACTGTTCATGTATGTACTTCCAGTGACATTCTTATAAGTTGGCTTTGGTGCATTATCTTCTCAACTTCATAAAGACCCAGGGGGAAATGAGTATCAGACTTTTCTTAATTCAACCAATACACATTTTCTAAATATTTAGTGTGGGTTCTGACTTCAAATAGAATAACACTCTACCCACTACTACTCATTCTAACCAACTCTTACGTGAGGCTGATCCTGCTAACGCATAGAACATACTTTTGGGTAGTAATGTCTTACATAATCAAATTCTTCTTAATTCCAGATGTCCAGGTACTTAGGCTGAGGGTAAGAAATTTGGGGAGAGCTTCCCATCTTTGAATAAGCACAGCAAGTTCCTTTTTAACCTATCTTTTAAATATATTTTAGTTCCTTTCACTAGTGCAGAGCCCCAAGATATAGTACTATAAAAACATTGAGCATGATCCTAAAGATCTCCATGATACGATGGTCATTCATTCATCAGAAGTATCCTTGAATAGTGCATGTAGAGAATTCACTTGGGGATATGAATGCTGGTACCCAGCCTGGTTCTTCCATAGTCCAAACCTACCCTGGTTCTTCCATAGTCAAATCATTTAAACTTTCTGAATGTCATTGTACAAATATGTAAACCCATGGAATGGAATTGGGATAATTTCTGAGGTACCATAATATTGAACGTTCATGATTCTGAAATTTTCACTCAAGAATCTTAGACTGTGGTGAGTAAAATATTACTTCTTAGACTCCATATCCTCCTGACTCATATCATGGAGTGGTATTTCCTTAATTCTTTGCACTGTCAAAGGGAATGGTAAGGAACAGTAATGGTTACCACATGACACTACTAACACTGAAGGCCACATTAAGGCAATGCAAAAAGTAGCCCAAGAAGACAAATATTAATCCCCTTGTTCTTTCCATGGTTTGCAGATCACTAAAGTAATAAAGAAAAGCAAATTAGTTTATGCCAAGTTAATGTCTATGATCAGGCACTGAATATCATTTTGCAGTATAGATTATCCCAGTGGTGAGCAGGAGGGGATATGTAAAATTCCACCACCTCCTTCCTTGGTTTCCATTTGTGCTCTTTCTGAACAAAAATTATGTGCTTCATGCTCTACCGCCAACTGCAGTATGGAGCACATGAGAGCTTCTGTGGCCCTTCTCAGCCCTTTTACATCAGTCACAGAACTCCCACTGTTCTGTGCTAATGCAAAATGCAATAATGTTTAGCATCAGGACATCTCTGAGTCAAGAGGTTAACAGAAAACACATCTCCCATTGTGTTCCTGCAGCTCTGATACCGTTAATGGTGATAACACCATGGAGACAAATAGATCTCTCTTTATTCAGGAAGCTTTGAGTGAAGAGAAAGTATATATGACATCTTTACAGCATGAGAGCCCTCCCTATATGTTGGATTAAGGAGGCTGGAGGAGGGGAGATGATCATGTAACATCATGCTTGATAGGGCTGAGCCTTGTCCATGGGAAGGAGTCTGTCTTCTCCTTTTTCCTTCTATTACTTCAATAAATAGTTCCAGTTCTGGGTGAAGGAAGTGAGATTTCACCTTTCAAGGTGCACATTCAGGAAAAGAGGACTCTTTGAATAAGCATAGTAGAAGACCATACGAGGTTTTTTTCTAAAATATGGCCCCAAGAAATATTGGTGACATAGCCACCTCTTTCTTACTTATCCTCCTTTAGTGCATCTTACCTTTCTCTGCTGTGTGCTTCAGGTATAAGGAATATGGGTCACTATATTTGTGAAAGGGAACCAAACTAAGTTATAACCGCACTGATATTTTTACTTGAAAATACCTGAAAGTAGACTATGTGCTCTGTATGATCTTTATAGGATCATACAGAGCACATAGATTTTTGTGATCTTGTTATCCATTCACTCATTGTCAATCCATGTGAGTGGATAATAGGAAGGTCCCCCAGAGAAGTCTCAGACAAGATCACTTTTTGTTCTTACAGCATTTAAAAAAATTTGGTTTATAGTTTATAAATTGTGATCAGAAACTAAAATTAAGATGTCACTTTGTTTTTTCTTGTGCTGAAGACTTTTCTCTCTGTGGTAAAAAAGAATTCTTGATCAAGAATCTTTTTTTGTGGTTATCTGCACAGTTTAGATCCACCAAATAATTATCATTTTTTAAAACTGTTATATATAGCCTTTTAAACATTTGAAGGATATATATTACTAATTATTGCTTAATCCTGCTGTCAGATGATGGCACTGGCTTTGATGAGGGGGTTGGCAGAAGAGGAGTAGGATTTGCATTCAGCTTTTACATAGAACAGGAAGCTTTTAGGCATATTTCCAAACCAGGCTGATGTACTGCAATACCAGTGCTCTAATTGTTGACTCAGTTGTATCAAGGGCAGCCACATTTCATGTATAAAAGTTCATCAAGTCTAGGAAAGAGGGACAGGAATCCCAGAATTACTCATTGTTTGATGAATAAGGCCCCAAGTGTTCTGTGGCTGTCGTCCTAAAATTTGAATAAAATGTATAGGATTCAAATCATAACTTGAATTCCAATTTGGGGCAGACCATGCCCCATGGTGAGGCTGCAGTGTTACAGCAATACACTACTTCTGGTTAACTGCTAATAAGCAACTTCAGAACATAAGTGGGACATTTGTGATGTGTGTTCTAAATCCTTAAAGGGTTTAAGAGTCTTTTAATCCATTTGTAACTTTTTTATTATTGAATAATGAAGTGTTTCTGATATACTGGAACAAATATGCAAAACACATATTAAATCAAGCATAATTAAAGGATAATATATCCCCAAAGACCAAATAGAAAGGTGCAAAATGAATTTATGGGAAGTAGACTTTTTATTACCTGCCATGACTAAAAACTAGAGTTTTCTGGTTAATCAATATAGTTTTTAACAGAATTGACATATATGAGATACATAAATACCAGTTTTAAAATAAAGAACATAGTCTGCTTAAAACTAAAACTGTTTGAAATACAGTGTAACATTCCTTAAGATTTATGAGTTATTCAGAATCCTGTAAGCTTCAAGGTCAGCATTATAAAGCTAAATTTATCTTGTATAGTTAGTTGACATATAAAAGTGCCAATTATAGAAATCACTTGGCAGAATATTGGTTAAAGTAGAGTTTACCATTTATGTTCTATGGCTTAAGTTGGAAACTTATGTTAAGGTTGACTGATCTTATCTAATGGGAAAGTGCCAAAAAGTTCTGTTGGAAATTAAACATTGCTCTTAACCAATCTACCCAAGTGTTTACTTCTGGATATAGCATTTATATTATCCTGTGAACTTAGTAGCTCTAAATTTAGCCAGCTCTGTTGCTATTCCTTGCCTTGCCAGATCGCTCCGCCACCTTTTTCTGTCCTGTTCTGTGTTCTTAGAATCCTCAACAATCCCTTTGCCCTCTGGCTTCTGAATGTGTTTGGCCAGAGGAAGTCACCAGGTAGAGTAAGAAGGGAAAATAAAGAGAGAGGTTAGGGTACTTAATCCTCCTGACTCCCTCCCTTCAGGGAGGGCTTCATTTCTTACTGAGGGTGGTTATCACTTGCAGTTCCAGCTTTCTGTCCCTCTTCTGATAAACCTTCTCCTTGTTCTCTCGAGCCTGGGAGTGTGAGAACTTCTCACTGTTGTTAGGTTTGGAACACTTCACCATTTCTTCTTGGTCTGTCTTAACTCTGCCCAATCTTTGTAAATAATCCTTCCATTACATCTTCCTCAGTTCCCCCAACTGAAGGTACTGTTTTCTCATCCAGATTCTGATTCACCATCTGAAGTCAATGTAAGCTAGATAACAGAAGTTAATCAGTCACTTTCCATCAAATGTGGGAGATAAGGGATGGGGTAGTAGATATTTATCTTACCTATAATACTGTAAGCTCTGGAAGGGCAGGGACCATATCTAATACCTTCCTTATAATTCCTCACAAAACCTGGCAAAGGGCTTAGCTCACAGTGCATGCTCAGTGCACATGAAGTGTCTCACTGAGTTCCTCCGAAATCCTCAAATTCGTTATAGGCTTAAATAGAACATAAGCTCTTGACTTCGGATGTAGGCTTTAAGAAGTCAAGGGCCACATTATTTTTTTTCAACAGCATTTCTAATGTAATATAATCTTTCATGATACAGATGGCATACTGACTCTGGAAATTCTAACTAAATAAAAGTAGAAGATTTTTTTCCATAGGTTAGGTTGGTTTAGGTTTAGTAGATGAGAATTAATTTAATTTAAAACATCTAATTTTATTAGCTTTGTTTACATTGTCAGCTTCTTGTGTGTGTGTGTGTGTGTGTGTGTGTGTGTGTGTGTGTGTGTGTGTGTGTGTTTATGTGTGGCTTTCACTTCTTCAGTAGTATCGACAATTTTCTGAATATAATCTGGGTAGAAGGTACATGTAGGGTGTGACTGAAATAGAATTTAAGAATGGTGGAATAAAAGGAATAGTTACCAGAATAGGTATCTTCACTATTTCTTTAGGGCTTATATTGACGATTCATTCCAACTTTTACCGTAATGTCAAACCTGGCTATACTTTAAGATTCAAAAATACTTTACATTCCATGGAATATGGAAAATATATTGGTTTGTAAAAGCATGTTGCTATTGTATTTTTCTGAATTCATTTCCTACTCTGTACAAATCAGTGTTTAATATCTAATTTCTCTGAAACAAGTGAAAATAGATTAGGAAAAATAGTGAGGAACAACTTGTCTCTTGACTATCTTTACTGAAAGGAAACTGCCTGCCTAGTTCAAAGAGCGGATTCTTCACTGTTCATATTTTGCAAACAAGAGCATTTCTTCAACAAATGGAGGCGGGTGGAACATTGTCAACTCAGATAAGTTAAACTTTGTGTCTCTTTGATAAGTGAAACCATTTATGATAATTTTACTAGTCCACTTGGGAAGTGACTGAAGCACTATTAGATAAGTTAGAATAAAAAAAAAACATGGAAAATATTTTTGCCAACTGTTTCTTCTTGGCCTCTTGGCAGAGACCAACAGTTACGTTCACTATCTAGGGACTATATCTTGTGGGCCAGACCGGATGATCTAATAGGTCTTTATAATCTCTAAATACTGTGACTTTTATCCCCAAGTGAACTACATAGTTTATTTACATAGAAACACACTCACAGGCTTAAGGAAATGCAGTATGACGAATGTGAAGGAAAGTGAGCCAGGATGACTCAAGTGACTTTTTTTCTAAATAGGATAAGTAAATTAAAATCTTAGACATTCTCTCTAGTTCCCCTCCAGCATGTCAATATGTAGATTTTAGATGTCAGAATTCCCCAATAGTGAATTAGTTTTCTGCCACCAGCAAATTATAAATGTGTTGTCCTAAACGTTTGCCATACTTATCAAGAAAGCTCTTAGAGAGAGATTTGTTTTAATTGTTATTTTAATTTCACATTCTATTCCAGGCACATGGGAAATTAAAAAAATGTTGGGATTGATAGAAAAATAAATATTGCTAGAAAAATACAAGTCCAATAAATAAAGCATAATAACTGCATTTCAACTTTATTAAGAATGTGTTTTTGTGCCATAGGCTGCATTTATCTAAACAAATGAAGCATTGGGAGGAATCTAAATTTTTTTAATAAAAAATTGCTTCCCTAGGACTGTTTTGGCAAAGACAACATTCTTAAGTACTCTTTTTTCCCTTCTGTATTATACAAACATTTCATGCTTTCATCATCAGAAAATACTTTGAATGGTCTATCTGGGACCAAAAATCAAAACTGTTTTTATTGTTGTTGATGATCTTTATTTCTTAACCAAATCTCCTCCATTCCTGGCACTGGGCCTTTTTCAAATAAATATACGGACAGTCAAGAGATCTTGTTTTCCAGGGACTTAAGGCTTCTCTACTGATTGCTTGCCCAACTCACTCTGGCATACAGTAGTTAGGAGAATGTGGTTAAGATACACCCATTACAAAGGCAGGCAACTGAGAAAACCTTAGTATTACCCATGGGTTGTGTTCCTAAGACAATCAGATAAACTTCAGGCCATTCTCTATTTTCAGGGGAGGAATCTGGTTGCTGATCTTTACTAATGAAAATGGTGGTTGTTAGGAATTCTGGCTGGGGGCCTGATGGTTGTTCCCCACCCCCCGCCCCCACTGTACTCTCTGTTTTTAGAGTTCTGATTTATAACTTGGAAATCCTTTCTATTTGAGCACTGAGGAGCCATATAAATATAATGTATTGCTTTCTGACATCCTATAGTTAATTGCACAATTATGTTGCCTATCCTTAATCTAAAGCATTTCTTGAAAAATGATAATTTTTCTACCGTTTCTATGTAGTACATTTGACCCCTAAACAATTCAGGGGGTCAGGAGTGCTGACCCCCATACAGTCGAAAATTCAAGTATGACTTTTGACTCTCTCAAAACTTAACTACTAGTAGCCTTCTATTAACTGGAAACCTTACTGATGATCTAAACAGTCAATTAACATATATTTTGTATAGTATATGTATAATATACTGTCTTCCTACAATAAAGTAAAGCTAAATAAAATACATTGTTATTTTAAGAATCATAAGAGAAAATATGTTTACTATTCATTAAGCGAATACTATTCATTAAGCAGATATTCATAAAGGTCTTTATCTTCATCCTCTTCACAGTAAGCAGGCTGAAGAGAAGGAAGAGGAAGGGTTGTCCTTGCTATTTCAGAGTGGCATAGGTGGAAGAAAATCTGTGTGTAAGTGGACCCATGCAGTTCAAACCCATGTTGCTCAAGGGTCAACTGTACATGCTAAAAACTCCAGTAGGTCACCCCTAATCTCCTCTTTATCAGATGAAGACATCTTCCAGGGTCACTTCTAGCAACAAATTCAGTTTGGAATGTGGGATATATTCCTTATTCTACAGAGTCTTAAGGCTTATTAAGTGAGAATACCACTCTCAGGAACATAACTCATTTTACTTAGTTCAGTGTCTCACCACACATTCTATGATTTATGTTTTTTAAGTTTTATTTTATTTTTAATTGAAGATTAATTATATATATTTATAGAGTACAAGGTAAAGTTTTGACATATATATACATTGTGAAATTATCAAATTAGGTGTATTAGCACATTCATCAACTCAAACATTTATGATAATATCTTTAATCTCAATCATTTTCATAGGTCATGCTTTAAAATCTGTCAAGGGCTATGCTCATGGTTGAGGTGGACATGTTTGTTTTGACTGTGTCCTCCAATCTGTAACTCAAAGGTCATTTCTGTTTCCTTTTCCCTTCCTTTAGACAGCTCTTCCTAATACTCACGTAATACTTGTTTAAACAGCTATCACATCATATTTATGATGCCCAGTGTTATATATGTCTATTTTACTGATAGTTTTTGTGAATTCTTTCATGGAATGGACATCATGTTAATCATCCTCTTATTACCAGACTGAGTCTTAGAAGGCATTCAATAAGTGTACGTTCACTTGAACCAAATTTTATTTTAGTAAAGAATTATTAACAGGTCTGTGATTTAGGAAATGTTAAATTCAGGTAACATTTGTATCCCTGTGTAAGTTCTGTATAGTTTGTTTGTTTTGCATCCCCAGAATTTTTCCCTTTTATTCTGCTGTGGTTTTCAAGATCAAATCTGAAATACATTCAACAGCCAAGTGACCGTAAGGTGCAATCAAAGCTTAGCTTTTAAAAAGTTACCTTAGGATGTTGGTAGCCACTAGAAATAAAAGGATTCATTAAACTATGAATGTGTCTAAAACGCCTCAAGAAGAAATATATTAATGCCTATCAGTAAAAAATTGACTCATTTTCATTACTTGATATTTTTATTTTATTTTAGAGTAATCACATGCAACAAGATAAAAGCGTTCCTGCAACAAGATAAAAATTGCTGGGAAGAAATATCCCTTGTTAAATGGCTGGGCCTTGCTGTACCTTTTTCTGCATTGTTCATTGAGTGTAAATAAAACCATCATGGTCGTGAAGATGATGAATAGCTTCGCTTTGATGTTACTAAGCCTCCACAGTTGTCGTAGTTTCCTACTGAGCTACATTTCTCAGTAAAGTTTTTGAAGTTTCTTTGTTTTTTGTCTTTTTAACTTAGGAATACATTTTAAGGTGATAATGATGGTAATGATGATTTATTTCATCAGTATTCATTGTGAAAATGGAATAGAGAATAAATATTGAGTTACTTTTTTCACCTCATCAAAATCGAATGGTCCTTGGAGTTAGGTGGTGTGCCATTGTAGTATTAACTGTATCTAGCAATGTCTATTCAACTTGAGATTCATTGAATAAATTTGTTACGTTTTCTTTTATTTTGGAGTCCTAAGAATGAAGTACATAAATCTCTATATCTGGGAAGATTTCTGTACAACCCTGCCTTAAAGAGCTAATGTTACAATAGTTAACCACTCATAGGTTTTCCCAGTCAATTTTATTCTAATTTATCAAATAGTTATCAATTTACTACTCTTTTTTTCTCTTTTTCTCTCATGTCTACTTCCAGTTTTCTTCTACCAATAATATGATCCTTTGACAATGTGTTTACCTTGTTCAACTTTTATTGTTATACAGAGATTATATGTATGTGTGCATTCATATATTGTATAAGTTATACATGTCCATATTAAGCAGACAAGATACATTTATTTATTCAAGTATTAAGTAGTATTTTACTGAGCATTTATGTTAGGTGCTGTGGTGAATGAAAGGTAGATATATTTTCTGCCCTCGGAGACTTTAAAATGTAATGAGGAGACCAAAATAATTACAAAATAATTATTTCAACAGAACAAATGCGATAACTACAATTCCAAAGTGCTATGATGAGTCCAAGAAAAAAAAATATTTCCAGTTGTAGAATCAGAATCTCTTCATGGGAGAGGGGTACTTTGAGCTGGGGCTTAAAGAATAGGTAAGATTTTGATGAACAGAGATTGAGGGGCAAAATATTCCCGACAAAGGGAAAAGTATAAACGAGGGACTTGATTAGAGAGAAATAGGACATATCTGAGAATGCAGATAGTCCATTTGGGCTTAGACAGAGTCTGAAAATGGTTTTAGTGTAAGAAAAAGCTTTACAAATAATCTGAAGTCAATTCATAAAGGGGCTTGAATGCCATGTAAAGGTGTTTGGAACTTTGCCAGGTGACTATGGGGCGCATGTAGGTTGATTAACTGTCTACTTTAGATGATTAATTAACTTATAAAATGGACAGGACAGGATGTAAGGAGACTAAGAACGTATTACCATAGACTCGGGTGATCTCTGTGTCAGTCTAAAATAGAGTGTTGGTTTCGCAGATCCTGTCTGTGGAACTGGATTTTAACAGTAGGTTAATAAGAATAAGAACAATGAAGACTTACTGAAGTTTGATTAGGTAAATAAATTTATTTTGGATTTAAAAAATATGGCTTTGTGAATATCTGCAGAAATAGCTGGCAGACCAGCAATGGAAGCAGAAGAAACAAACAATTTCTGCTGATGACCATAGTTTGGAAAATCAAAAGGTATAAAAGGTGGAAGAATAATAGATCATGGAGTGCTAGTGAAAACATCATCAAAATGACTTCACAAGTGTTACCAACTAAACAAAGTTAAGTACAGCTAGAAGTGTGATTGGCTGGGGGGGAGTAGATTGGAATTTTGGAGTTTCTAGATCACAAATGGAAATAGAATAGATTCATAGAAGTGAAGAGTGGGATGCGTGGTGATTAAGAAGGGATTTTCTGAGAGTGAAGCAGTTCCAGATACTGATGCTGAAGTTCAGATTGTGGCCGATGACTAAAATGGACAGGAGGTAAATATTAGAATTGATGAAGCCAGGTACTAGAAAAGTCCTCAGTGTATCCAGGATTGGGGGAAAGACTATAAACTGAGATGGAAATAAGTCGTATAATTAAAACATTCCCAGACCGAATGGAAGTACAGAGACAAATTTCCATGATGTGTCTCCATCTGTAAGAAAATTATGAAACTAAAATTAGTTAAGTCTTAGTGAAAAAGTCTGATTCTTTCTGCTGTGTTCTGATAATTGGAGAATTCTGTTACTTCCTAATTTTTTCAAGAATTCAAGAATTTTCAAGAATTTTATTATTTCAAAGGCAAATTTTATTGTGCTTATCTTTCCCACCCAAGGCAAGGGCCTATAAATTCACAATTATGGGACATGTTTACATGTTCAATCTGCACGATCCATGGATTCCATATTTGTGAGTTTTCCCACTCATTAAAATGTATTTGTGATGCCAAAATAAAATGCTTGCAGAGCTTTTGTGGCCATTTGTGGACAGGCACAGAGCAGCAAAAATATATGTCACCTGATACCACATTTTTTGCCATTTTGTGATTCTTTGTTGAGGACGTTGCTGTTTAGATGGCCCCCACATGTGATGCTGAAGCGCTGGCTGTTGTTTCTGTAGACATGATAGCTGTGGTGTGCCTGATGAAGAAAATACGTGGTTAATAAACTTCACTCAGACTTGAGTTATAGGGTTGTTGACTGTGAGTTTAAGGTCAAATGAATCAAAAATGTATGTTACATAAGATGTCTTTAAACAGAAACACACATAAAACAAGGTTGTCTGTGATCAGTTGACAAAAATGTAACCAGAGGCTTTCGGGAAACAAACCCAGTATTTCCCCTAAGAGCAACGCTGCTTTAGTATTCACAATTCACTGTTTGCAGCAATTGTGTAGAATGTAACTGCCATGAATAATGAGAATTGAGGGCACCCTGTTTGGTTAGAGGTAGCTGTTTTGGTCTTCTGGATTCCCACTCAAGTTGAAAACCAAAATCAGATTTATATAAATTTTCATTTTGAAATAATTTGAGAATTACAGACAAGGTGCAAAAATAGTGTAGTGTTCCCATATACCCCCTTCATCTAGCTTCCCCTAACGTTAACATCTTTATAACCACAGTACAATTATCAAAATCAGGAAATTAACATTGTTATAATATTACTAACCAATCTACTGACCTAAGTAGAAGTTCTCAACTTTTCTCATTAATGTCCTTTTTCTGGTCCAGGATCTAGTCCAAGATCCCACATTGCATTTAGTGTCATGTTTGCCCAGTCTCAATCTGTGACCGTGTCTCAGGTTTTCTTCTCTCTCTCTCTCTCTCTCTCTCTCTCTTCCTCCTCCTCCTCCTCCTCTTTCTTCTTCCTCCTCCTCCTCCATCTCCTCCTCTACCTCCTTCTCCTCTTCCTTCTTCTTTTGATTTACTACTAGTCAGATAATGTGTAGACTGTCCTTCGGTTTGGGTCTGTCTGATGTTTCCTCATGATCCGTTCGAGGTTACTTATTTTTGGCAAGAATACCACACAAGTGAAGATGGGCTCTTTTCAATGCATCATATCAGGGTCAATGACAGCAGTATGTTGTCTTATGGGTGATGAAAATTTTGATCACTTGGTTAAAGTACTGTCTGCCATGTTTCTTCAATAGCAAACATTGCTATTGAACACAATTGCTTACTGTTTTTTTATTTGTAAGAAGTAGATGATATTTTAATGCTAAAATTTTCTAGAAGATTACTTTCCAGTCAATTAGTGAGCAGATTATCACTAACCAATTCTAGTTGACATAATTTAAAAATAGTATTTATTTTATTTTTAATTTGTATGAATGCATAATAGTTGTACATATTCATGTGATATTTTGATACAAGCATACAATGTGTATCATTGATTAAATCTGGGTAACTTGGATATCTATAACCTCAAAAATTTTATCATTTCTTTATGTTGGGAAAATTTCAAATCTACTCTTCTAGTTATTTTGAAATATACAATATACTATTGTTAACCAAAGTCACCTTACTCTGCTACTAAACACTAAATCTTCTTCCTTCTAACTGTGTTTTTGAACCTATTAACCAACCCTTTTTATCCTCCCTCCTTACTAGCCTTTCCAGCCTTTGGTAACCATCATTCTACTGTCTATCTCCATGATACTAGAGGTATTCTTTTGTTCGCTGAGAACTGACAGGTTAACTGGGGAGATAGTTATGGTACACATTAGACAACATTATAAATGCAAAATTATAGGAAATTATATTGTGGCAAATTGTGTGGTACTGGGTATAAGTCATAGAAGTGATCAGGGAAGGCATTCTGTGGAAAGTGAAAATTTGTGTAGGACTTGAAGGCAGGCAGGATTTTTCTCGGTAGAACTTCATAATTCAATTAACTCAGTGAAAAATATTGAGTACCTGAGCTCCATACGAAATTGTGCTAGAAGCACGGAATATAAATGTAAAAAGTAACCAGAATCTCTACTTTCAAAGAGCTACCAGTCTAGTGAGAAAGACAGAGATGTCTATCAGTGAAGAGCAAATATGATAAATGTATTGAGATGGGATAGGAGAAATTATTACAGGTGTGGGGAGCATTCCCACCTTAGAGATGAAAGGAAGATAACCTTCAGATTATCTAGTCTAACTTTCTGTTCTCCAAGATTGCCCATATAAAATTCAATGTCTACTTGAACACTTCTAGACACAAGAAGTTAAGTTTTCAAGACATCTTATTCTACTGCTTTATGTCTCATACCAGTAGAAAGTAATTTTTTCCCATAGAGCTAAAGTTGACCTCTTCCAAACATTCACCAATGGTTTAGTTCTTCCCTCTTTAGCTACAGAGAATAAATCTACTCTTTCTTTTTCAGAATAGTCCTTAAAAACACAAATATTGCATCCTTTCTTAATACCCCACGCCCCCAAGTTCAACGTGAATAAATCTATATACTATATTGTGTATTTCTAGACTATATGTGATTGCTAGATCTTTTATAATTCTTCATGTACTTGTTAACTGATATGGCAACCAGACTTAAAATATCCTTGTGCTGTCCAATCAGTGAAAAACACCATGTAACTAGCCCCTCTTTTGTTCTAGACATCATAATTCTATTAATTGAGCCCAAGTGTGTGCTGGCTATTTTGGAAACAAAACTTTTGGTTTCATTTTTTCTTATAAAAATCTGTCCTTATCCTTGTCCTGACCTCCTCCCCTGAAATTTTTTTTAGAATAATAATTATACAGGGTTCCCCCCATTCCAGTCAGTTGGAGTTTGAACCTAGGGTTCAAAATATATTTATTTCTGTCACATTTTGTGCTCTCCATTTTGACCTCTTGTTGAAGTTCTCTTTGAACTTTGATCTTGTCATTTGGCATAATTTTTATTTTCCTCCACTTTCAATATCTACAAATTCAATAAGAATGTAATGTGTTTTCATCCAAGGCTTTTATAAAATAAACAAGACAGGAGGTCAAGAACAGAGCTCTTGGGTAAACCACCTAGGTCTGGTCATTCCACGATATAAAAAAGCACCTGCCCGCAGTTTCATTCAACCTCTGGAGGAAACATGTTGGAAGAGTGGGATGTGCTCACTTACAGTGATGAGTCCGACCTAACCAGAGTCCAGGATGGCACTCTGGTGGCAGCTTCACATCTTCAGGGAAGATAGGTCACATTATGTCACAAAAGGTCGTTACTGTAATGACAATAGTTCTGCAATGTTTCCCTGCTTGTGGAGTTTTCTTACACTCTTGGTCTCATAGATATAAAATAAAATGGTATAAAATAAGTAGTCAGTGAAAAGTTTGGGTTATAGCATGATATGTTTAAAGCAGAATTTATTTATTTATTATTTGTTTATTTATATTTTAAAGATGTAGGGTACAATTCAGCGTTAGATGTGCTAATTGTCATTGTACAGGCAATGTTTGGGCCTCACTTTGGTCCCCACTTTACGTTGTTTGAGATCAGGTACCCTTATTGATGCAGTGTGCCTCTCCACCCAGCGGCAGTTTCCCACTACTGTCAATCCCTTTCTTGTAGTATCATGATAATTGTTCAGGGTTTGCTCGTGAATGAGAACATGTGGTATGCAGTTCTTTTTGTCTGTGATAGATCACTAATTATTACAAACTCTAAATCCATCCAGGTTGCTGGGAAGTTCATAATTTTGTCCTTCTTTATGGCTGTATAGTATTCCATCAAGTATATGTACCACATTATTTTTTATCCAGTCTACTTTCAATGGGCACCACTGCTGGTTCCATGTTTTTGCTATTGTGAATAGTGCTGCAGTAAACATGCGTGCACAGGTATCTTTTTTATAGAATGATTTGAGTTCCTCCAGGTATATTCCCAGAAGGGGGATTGCTAGGTCGTATGAGAGGTCAATTTTTAGATCTTTTAGGAACTGCCAAGCTGTTTTCCACAGAGGTTGAAAATGGTGTTTACTGTTTTCACTAGTTACTGGTTCACACGCCCAGTGTAGAAGTGTTCCCTTTTGCTCTCATCCTCTCCAGCATCTGTTGTTTTTTGAGTTATTGATGGTGGCCATCCTGACTGGAGTTAGGTGGTATCTCAGTGTGGTTTTAATTTGCATTTCTTTGATGATTAGTGAGGCTGAGCATGTTTTCATGTATCTGTTGGCTGCTCGTATGTCTTCTTTTGAGAAATGTCTATTCATATCTTTTGCCCAGTTCGTAATGGGGTTTTTTTGTTTTTTTCTTTTCAGCACATTTGAATTCCTTGTAGATCCTAGATGTTAGGCCTTTGTCAGACATAGAGTTGGCAAATATTTTTTCCCAGTTTGTGAGCTGTCTCCTTGCTCTCTTGATGGCTTCTTTGGCTTTGCAGAAGCTTGTCAGTTTCATGAGGTCCCACTTGTCTATCTTATCTCTTATGACATGGGCACTTGGCCCTTCCCAAGAATGCATAAAAGAGATTGAAAATACACATGAATCAGCCAAATAATTTAAATTATTTTAAAAGCATTGAGATTTGTCTTGTAACCTGGTATAAGGTTTATCTTATCTTATTTCACGTGTCTTGTGGGCACATGAAAAGAGTATAGACTTTCCAGTTATTGGGAGGAGTGTTTTATAAATATAATTAGATTGTGTTTGTTGATAGGGTAATTAAAATATTCAATATGCTTATTGATTTTATGTCAAATTATTCTATCAGCTGAGATAAGAGTGTTGAAATCTCCAACTGTAATTCTGATTTTGTCTATTTCTACAGTTGGCAGATATTTTTTTCCAGTCTGTGGACTATCTTTCCACTCTCTTGATGGTTTCTTTGGCTTTGCAGAAGCTTTTCAGTTTGATGAGGTTCCACTTGTTTATCTTATCTGTTATGGCATGGGTATTTGGGGTTTTGATCAGGAATTGGTTGTCAGTTCCAATTTCCATGGTGTCTCCTGCATTTTTTAAGGTTCTTATAGTTTGAGGTTTTATATTTAGAGTTGATTTTTGTGTATGGTGATAGGTAGGGGTCTTGTTTTAATCTTCTGCATGTGGTCAGCCAGTTTTCCTAGCACCATTTACTGAATAAGTTCTCCTCTCCCCAGTGGTTGTTAGTAGAGGCTTTGTTGAAGATGAGTTTAAAAGCAGAATTTAAAGCAGATTATTTTGTTAATGTAATTCCATATGAACTGGAGAGAAAGTGATTAGAGAGGGGTGGAAGCTGCTGGAGTTACCCAAGAGATGAGGAGGCAATGGACTTAGACAAAGACAATATAATGAGAATGGAGAGGGAAAGACAGAAGACACACACTGTAAAGAAGAAATCTAGGGCTTTGTCACTAAAAATGGATTTGGGAGGGAGAAGGTGAGACAAATCAAAGATATCTCCTACATGGTAAATCCAGAAGACTGGTGGTGGTAGATAGCAACAAAATTGGTGAGTGGGTTTTATTTAGGGTGAGGTTAGTTTAATTGTTTTTGTGCTTGACTTAATGGTTATGAGAGACAAGAGTAACTAGTAGATGAGCGCCTGAGACCGGAGAGTCACCATCCATTAACCTAGAGGTAAGGGATTCTGTGGAATGTTCTATTCAAGCAGAAACTTAAATGACCTCGTGTGTGGCATGGTGGAACTGTGGGATCGCAGTGACTGTCAGCACCTCTTGGTTTTCTAGCACATTAGATGGATTGTTGCAAAAGTAATAAATATTCTTTTGATTGAACCAAGGATCGCTTCACTTTGCACATCCACTTCAGATGTTGCAAATGGTAAATGTGGTTACAAAAATCTTGGGAATGGTGGTTGGCTAAGATAAAATATGTCTAAATCATAGAATGAGTCATAGGAATAAAATCTTGGATATCCTATTTAACCATCAGTAGATATTTTGTCAAACCCATCTACTTACTTCTAAATAGAACAATCTTTCTACATTTTTTTCTTTCAATGGATACTCAATTTACAGTCCTTCTACCTCCACACACCAAAAAAGAAAAAAAAAAGAGCACAAAGAGAAAATGAAAAGATATTAACTTGAAGCCTCATTAATCAGCCTTTGGAGAAACCCTGTTATTAAGCTCTTGATCATCATCATCACCAGACATTCATTAAGCACCTGATTGTGCCTATGCAAAGTATACACATGCTGGGCAAAAGTCATATGGGCTTGTCTTCTCTGAGCATATAGACTCTCCTTGCAAGAACACTAGAGAAAAGAATGTAAAATGATCCAAAAAAAGTGCTTAAATGAGGCCCTCCTCAATGACATTAGCAATGCCTCAGCTATCCCATTTTATCAAGGAACAAAATTTCTCATATAAGTAAATTTTCATAAGAACAAAAGCTTACCTATCCAGGCATCACAACAACCTCTGCTTTTGTAGTCTTTAAACAAATCTTCAGCACCTAGCCACTTGATGGCTAAGGGTCACCGTTATGAACTGCTGTTGTTCAGTTCTATGCTCTCAGAGGTCTTTGTCTGCTTTTGGACTTTCACTCTATATTCAGCTATTGGCAGTTGATTTTTCTGCTCTTGTGCCTGTTCCTCAGCTGCTATCCCAATGCACTTGTGTTTGTTGCTCCAAAACATCTTTAGGCCTGGGGAAAAAGTTAACCAAGATTACCATAAATTGTAAATGAGATTAGTCAATCTACAGTTCTGAGTGGAGCTATAAAGAGAAAGGCACTGTATTATGGAGACACTCAGGTGGCTACTTTGAGTATTCAGACATGTTAGATTTGCTCACTTGTGCATTCTGGCCTGAGCTCTAGGAAGCTGAGGGTGAAGAAATACTGACTTCTGGGTAAGAGAGGGCATGTTGCTCTATTTACATGGTAGATTATTAGGTCACAGTTAATACATAACAGGTATAGAAAGCAAAGTCTTATGTCTGGAAAGTGGAGAAACAATAGGCTCTCCTGTGATCAAGCTGAGAAAAAAATTTAGCTTAATATGACATTATGAAAATAAAGATATCCTTCTCCTGTCTTGAGTGACATCTTCAAAATATGCACATATACATACACCATTTTGTTAACTTCACTGGGGGCCATTTTCTTAAACCAGAGCAAAGTGGTTTTCATTCCACTAACAGAGAATACTGTCATTTTCAGTGCTTCTGAAAAGTGCTGTCCACGCTGAATCCCAGAATGGTGCTCAAGAGAGTCAGGTCCTCAAGAGTAAGCTGGGCACACAACCTTTGGGTAGAGACAGAAAAGGGAAAGAGTTGTGTTGAAAATCACAGCTGCCTTTTATTTCTGAAAGATTAGGACGTGCTATGATTAGCTCACAGCTTCAGGTTTTGTGTTAAGCTTCCTGGTGATTATTTGTGAGTCCCATCAGTATTCAGGTAGGCTTTTCATGTGTCAGGTGATATACAACTTTCTTTTCATTTGCTATTTTTAAGTTCTTCTAGGTATGCACATGCAGCAATACTCTCCCTTCTCCATGTCACATGCTATTTTAAGGAAAACATATTTTAAGGATTAAAACTCTTGATAACTTCTAGATTGGTGATTTTAAAATGTTATAGAAATGATTTTCTTAAAATCACCATTTAGATTACCTTTAGCAATGTCAGCAATAAGAAAATCTGTTCTGCTTGCGAATTAGAATAATGTTTGTTCTCATTTTTTTTTTCTTTTGAGTCGGAGTCAGAGTCTCACTCTGTGACCCAGGCTGGAGTGCAGTGACATGATCATGACTCACTGCAGCCCAAACTCCTGTCTCCTCAGGAGATGCTTCTACCTAAGCCTTCCAAGTAGTTGGGACTGTAGGCATGTGCCACTGTGTCTGGCTTATTTTTTGACTTTTTTGTAAAGGCCACGTCTCACCGTGTTCCCCAGGCTGGTTTTGAGCTCCTGGGCTCAAGCAGTCCTCCTGCCTTGGCCTCCCAAAGTGCTGGGATTGTAGACATGAGTCACTGTGCCCAGTCAATACCTTCTTTTATTGGTCTTTAGTACATCTCTGCAGAGTGCTTGAGAGCTCAATGTTCCTATTTTATATACGGTTAAACTGGAACCTACGAATGACCAAGGGCTCATTGCCATGCTGGGATATGGATAACAACAGGCCAGGGCTATCTGGAAGGAATAAAACTGGAAGTTTAATTAAGCAGGAAGAATGTAGCGGCAGCAGACTAAGGCTTAAGTACAGAGGAGTAATTTACAAGAGGAAAACAAGTCTAAGCAAATAGATAAGGTCCTAAATTCTAAAGACAGGCGATAAATGGAGATATATTAACAGGCAAAGCTGAAAATCAGTCCTAGGAATGGCAGGTTTCCACTTTGCTTAGGTCATTCTATTGCACAGGGGTCTCTCGGGTTTCAGAATTGTCATAGCTGCACAGAAGTCCAAAGATAAATTCTGCCCCCCCAATGAGACAAGAGCAGAGATACAAGGGTTGTCTCATAGTTGATCCTATTTAAGTGGCATGCTGAAACTAACTAAAGTTAATATTTCTAATTTAATTGCACAATTTCTTCCATAAAATTATGAAATGAGTTGCAGCATTTAAAAAGCCTTTCTCTTAGTGAAATCGTTTCAAAAAAGATGAGAGTATTTAATTCTAAAAAGGATCCTGATAACACCACAAGAAGAAAAAACTTTCAAGAAAGCTTTTTCACCCTCAAGTAAATGGTTTTTAAATTACTTTTGCAAATTCTTGCATAATCAGTATAAGGAATATAGTTATTAGGAAAACATAGCAAGCATTTCATAACACATAGAAGCACAAACATTCTTCTCTAGGAAGAGACAAAGATCACAGGTCTAGACCAAAGATCTAGGTAAAAATTAAGGCCCTATCTAGAAATTAATTAATTAATATCTTCCCCCAAATTAACACCTTAAACATTTTCTAGAGTGGTGGCAGTCAGTATCATCTTGGGATGTTGCAATAAAATTCATCTTAACTAATAAAATCATTGCTGCAATGGTGATGGGAAAAGGGAGACATAACTTTTATTGAATGACTACTTTGTTTTGGGATTTTGTTTATGTTTCACATTTAAACTTCCCAATAACCTCACAATTGAGGAAATGTTGTTTCCGTTTTACAGATGAAGAAGGCATGGGTTTGAGAAGTTAAGCATCTTGCCCAATATCACATGCTCATAATGGTAGAGACAAGATCCAGTGCCAAACCTGTCATTTTTTCTAAAGCTAGAGTTCACATTACCCTACCCTTAACTGAGAGAATTTCATTACACTTGAAGAAAATCTGGGGTTGAGTGTAGTTTGCTAATTAACTATTCACCAAAACTGAGATACAGATTTTGCCTTGTGAATAGAAAGGACAGTTGATTCTATTTATTTTATGCCCAATAAGGGGAAGTTTGACAAGACATTTTTGGTTGAGCTGATAAGGTACTTCCTTGCTCTCTTAACAAGTTTCATTTTAGTCTGCCTTTCTAAAGCTTTTGACTCTAAAGAATTGATTAATGCAAGGTAATTTGAGGATTCAAAAGCTAAATATGTTTGACTGTTTTCATTTTTGTTGTTGCTGATGATTCATATTGATGGGCATGGACTTTTTTTTAAGTCCTATGTACCATTCTTACTCATTTTGGTAAGTAGACGCCCTTTTTCTGACATAACGTTCCTACAAATATTCTCACGTCCACATCTAACTCTGTATTATCTACAATAAAGACCACCACACTTTATTTGTAATGGACCCAAGAGTAACTATTTAAGGCTTTGCAGGTCATATAATATTTGTTGCAACTTCTCAACTCTGCTTCTGTAGCAAACAAAGCAACTATAGGCTAGAATAAACCAACGGGCATGGCTGCATGCTGATAAAACAGAGGGCAAACTAGATTTGGCACAAGAGTATAGTCTGCTAATACCTAATCTAGAACAAAGAAGTTTGTTTACTAAAAAAAAAAGAAGTTAAAAGCAACCCAGATCCCCATATGTCACAGAGCTCTTTGCCTATATACAGTGGAACATAGAGAAATTACAAAGCTCACATGAGATCTGAGATGTAATTTGCATGCAAAAAACTTCATCTCTATTTAAAGTGTATAATTGATGGGTCTTGACAGGACTTACAACCATGAAACAACTACCCAAATTAAAATAAAGAGCATCTTCATCACCTCCAAATTTTCCTTGAGTTCCTTTGCAGTCCTCCTTTCCCTCTAGCTCTGGCTCTAGGTAAGTGCTTGACTGTTTTTTTTCCCTATAGATTACTGTGCATTTTTTACAGTTTTATATAAGTGGAATCAAACAGCATGGACTCCTTAGTGTCTGGTTTCTTTCATTCGGTATAACAATTTTGAGACCTATCCATGTTGTTGCACGTATAAGTAGTTCCTTTTTTATTGCTGAGTAGTATTCCATTGTAGACTGGATATATCACAATTTGTTTATCCATTCACCACTTGGTATACATTTGGTTTGCTTCCAGATATATTTTTAAATATGAAAGCTGCCATTAATGCTTGTGTACATGTCTTTGTCTCTGTACAGACATATGTTTTCATTTCTCTTTGGTAAACTCTAGCAGTAGATTTGCTGGGTCATGTGTTAAATGTATGAGCTTTTGTAAAAAGCTGCCAGTTTTCCATAATTGTTTATTATTTTACATTCCCACTGAGAGCATATTAGAGTTCCAGTTTCTTCATATTCTTGTCAAAACTTGTTGTTGTCAGTCTTTTAAGTTTCAGTCTTTCTAATGAGTATGTTGTTATATCTCATTGTGATTTTAATTTTCATTCCTCTGATGACTAATGATTTGGAGCATCTTTTTATGTATTTATTGACCATTTGTATATCTTGTAAAATGTTTGTTTAAATCTTTTTTATTATGCTATTTGTATTTTTTTTTTAATCAGAGTCTCACTCTGTCGCCCAGGCTGGAGTGCAGTGGCATGCTCATGGCCACTGCAGCCTCAACCTGCTGGGCTCAGGCCATCCTTCTGCCTCAGCCTTCCAAGTAGCTGGAACTACAGGTGTGTGCCACCATGCACAGCTGATTTTTCTTGATTTATTGTAAAGATGAGGTCTCGCCAAGTTGCCCAGGCTGGTCTTGAACTTCTGAGCACAGGCAATCCTCTCATCTTGGCCTCCCAAAGTGCTGAGATTATAGGTGTGAGCCACTGCACCTGACCTTATTTATCTTATTATTATTGAGTTATGTGGAAGCTTTATATATAGCAAATATATGAACCAAATGTGTATATAGTATATGTATAAAAATATATATACATACCAAATATAAGTCTGTCATATGGTACATATTGCATGTATTTTCTGTCAATTACTGGTGTGCATTTTATTTTATTTGTTTATTTGTTTATTTTAGAGATGTGGGGCACAAATGGGGATTTACTATATAAGTAGGTTGCATGCGGGTGAAGTTTGGACTTCTAGCTGGCCCTTTCTTCTCTTGATAGTGGACCAGATACCCAGTGCGTTGCCTTGCTACCCCCCTCCCTCATCCTTTCCCCCCTTCCTTAGCAGTATCTCGCATCTGCTAACCCCACCCTTATGCTAGTGCGACCAATGTTCAGGGCTTATGCGTGAGAACATGTGATATTCAGTTCTTTGTTTCTGTGATAGTTCACTTGGTATGATGGTCTTCAGCTGCATCTAAGTTACTGCAAAGGCCATGATTTTGTTCTTCTTTATGACTGCATAATAATAGTCCATCATATATATGTATCACTTTTTCTTTATGCAGTCTACTTTCAATGGGCATGTGGGTTGGTTCTATATTTTTGCTACTGTGAATAGTGTTACCATAAACATGTGTGTGCAGAGATTTATGTTCCTCTTAGTTTATTCCCAGGAGTATAGATCGTATGGGATCTTAATTTTTAGTTCTTTGAGAAATTGCTACACTTCTTCCCATAGAGGTTGAACTAGCTTACATTTCCCTCAACAGTGTAGAAGCACCCCTGGTGACTTTCAAAGAGCAAAAGATTTTTTTTTGTTGTTGTTGTTTGTTTTTTGTTTTTTGAGTTGGAGTCTCACTCTGTCGCCCAGGCTGGAGTGCAGTGGCAAACTCCCAGCCACCGCAGCCTCGACCTGCTGGGCTCTGGCGATCCTTCCGCCTCAGCCTTCCAAGTAGCCAAAACTACAGGCGTGTGCTACCACGCCTGGCTATTTTTTTTTTTTTTTTTTATTGTAAAGACAATGTCTTGCCAACTTGCCCGGGTGGGTCTCGAACCTACTGGCTCAGGCAATCCACTCGCCATGGCCTCCCCAAATTCTGGGATTACAGGCTGAGCCACCAAGCCCAACCACAAAAAGTTCTAAATGTGGAGCAAGTCCAGTTTATCACATTTTTCTCTCATGGTTCTTTTTTTTTTTTTTTTTAGTCAGAGTCTCACTCTGTCGCCCAGACTGGAATGCAGTGACGTGCTCACGGCTACTGCAGCCTCGACCTGCAGGGCTCAGGTGATCTTTATGCCTCAGCCCTCCAAGTAGCTGAAACTACAGGTGAGCACTAACACACCTGGCTAATTTTTTGATTTGTTGTAGAAACGAGGTGTTGCCAAGTTGCCCATGCTGGTCTTGAACCCCTGGGCTCAGGCAATTCTCTTGCCTCCACCTCCCAAAGTGCTGGTATTACAGGTTTGAATCACTGCACCCAGCTTTTCATGGTTCTTAATTTTGTGTCCTTATCGTATTTGCCTACTCCCAAAGTTCTAAAGATGTTCTTCTATGTTTTCTTCTAGATCTAGAATTTTAACTTTGACATTAATGTTTAATATTTGAGTCAATTTTTGTTTTTGGTGTGAGATAAGGACCAGTGTTCATTCTTTTCTATACAGTCATCTAATTGTTCTAGCACCATGTGTTTTTTGGGTTTTTTTTTTGAGTTGGAATCTCACTCTGTCGCCCAGACCGGAGTGCAGTGGCCGCTCCCAGTCACCGCAGCCTCGACCTGCTGGACTCCAGCGATCCTTCCGCCTCAGTCTTCCGAGTAGCAGGCATGTGCTACCACGCCCAGCTGATTTTTTGATTTATTGTAGAAATGAGGTTTTGTTTTAAAAAAATTATTTTAGATCCAGGGGGCACATGTGCATATTTTCTTCATGAGTATATTGAGTAATGGTGAGGTTTGGGCTTCTATTGAACTGTCACCCAAATATTAGACATTGTATCTATAGGTAATTTTTCAACTCTCACCTCCTTCCTCTCCTTTTTTGGAATCCCCGGTGTCTATTATTTCCATCTTCCACTGTTTGCTGTCTGGCATAAATGAGAATATGTAATACTTGATTTTCGACTTCTAAGTTAGTTAACTTAAGATGACTGCAAGCTCCATCCATGTTGCTGCAAACGGCAAGATTTCATTCTTTTGATGGCTGCATGGTATTCCATGGTGTATTTATACCATTTTCTTTATCCAGTCTACCACTGATGGACATTTAGGTTGGTTCCATGACTTTGCAATTGTGAATAGTCCTGTGGTAAACATGCTAAAGTAGGTGTCTTTTTTTTTTTTTTTTTTTTTGTGAGTTGGAGTCTCGCTCTGTCGCCCAGACTGGAGTGCAGTGGCTGCTCCTGGCCACTGCAGCCTTGACCTGCTGGGCTCCGGCGATCCTTCCGCCTCAGCCTTCCGAGTAGCTGGAATTACAGGTGCATGCTACCACGGCCGGCTAATTTTTGATTTATTGCAGAGATGAGGTCTCACCAAGTTGCCCAGGCGGGTCTCAAACCTGTGGGCTCAGGCAATCCACTCACCTCAGCCTCCCAAGGCGCGGGATTACAGGCTGAGCCACCAAGCCCGGCGTTGTGTCTTTTTAATATAATGACTTATTTTCCTTTGAGTAGAAGCACCATATGTGGAAATGACTTTTCCTCCATTGCATTGTCTTGGTACTTTTGTCAAAAATCAACTGACCATATAAGCATAAGTCTATTTTTGGAACTCTATTCTCTTTCATTGATCTGTTTGTCCTCTCTTTTAATACCACACGGTCTTTATTATTGCACCTGGACAGTAAATCTTGAAATAAAGTCATATAAGACCTCAATTCTTTTTAAATTATTTTGAAAATTCTGTAACTTTGTATTCTATATAAATTTTAGTATTAACTTGTCAACTTCTGCCACAACAACAAAATACCTGCTGAAAATTATGATCACTTTGAATCTGTAGCTCAGTTTGAGAAGAATTGACATCTTAATAATATTGAAGTCTTTCAATCTATGAACCTAGTATATCTCTGCATTTTTAAAGTTTATTTCCCCCACTTCTTCCAGCAATAGTTTTCAGTTTTCACTGTAAAGATCTTATGCATTATATTAGTTTCATAGGTCTGTTGTAATAAATTACTACAACCTGGGTGGTTTAAAACAACATTAATGTATTCTCATGGTTCAAGAAGCCAAAAGTTCAAAATCCAGGCATTGGCGGGGTCAGTTCTTTCCAGAGGTTCTGAAGTCATTCTGTGCCTTTCTCCTAACTTCTGATATCTGCCAACAATCCTTGGCATTCTTTGGCTTATACATACATCACTACAGGCTCTGCCGCACTCTTTAGCTGTCCACCTGGCCTTCTCCTTCTGTGTTTTCATGTCTTCTCTTTTTCTGTCTCTTAAAAAGACACTGTCATGGGATTTAGGACCCATCCTTATCTGAGATGATCTCATCTCAAGATCCTTACCTTAATTACATCTGCAAAATTCTTTTATTCCAAGAAATGTCACATTCCGAAGTTCTAGGTAGACATAATTTGGTGAGGGGGAGGGGCACAATTCAAACCACTATGTTCATCTTTTTGAAAATTTATTTCTAGATTTTTTGTGATTTATAATTATAAGTGGATTTTTCTATTTCATTTCCTAGTATTTGCTGCAATTTTATACAAAAATAATTCAGTTGTGTGTATTAATCTTGTATCTTGCGATTTTACTAAATGCAATTATTAGGTCTAGTTATTGTTAGGTGATTTCCTGCCTACATAAACAATCATGCTGCTTACAAACAGGGGCGTTTTGCTTCCTTTTGTATTTATGCTTTTTATTTTTCTTGCTTTATTACAATGACTAACATGTCCAGAGCAATGTTGAATAGTAGTTAAGAGCAGGCATCTTTGCCTTTTTCCCAAATTAAGGGGGAAAACATTGTACATAGTTCACCATTAAGTATGATGTTAATGAATATTTTGCAGCTTGTCCTTTATCAGACTGAAAAAAATTTTCCTTTTATTCCTAATATGTTTAGAGGTTTTAAAAAAACCTGAATGAGTGTTAAATTTTTATCAAAGGGTTTTTCTGCATGTATTGAAATAATTATGTTCTTTTTCTCATTTATTTTATTGGCAAGGTGAATTACATTGATTGATTTTTGAATATAAAGCCAATCTTACATTCTTGATACACACCCTAATTTGTCATGATGTAGTTTTTTGATGTTATTAGATTTGATAACATTTTTAAGGAATTTCACATCTATGCTTATGCAGAATATTGATTTGTAATTTCCATGTAATTTATTTGTCTCATTTGCTGAAAAAATGAGTTGAGAAGTATTCCCTTTTCCTCTGTTTTCTGAAAAAAAAATTGTAAGATTAGTACCATTTTTACTTGCATATTTAATAGAAATCACCAGTGATACCATTTGGACCTAAAATTTTCTCTGTGGGAAGGTTTAGATAATTAAATAGTCTAATAAATATAGTGCTATTTAGGTTTTCTGTTTTATCTGTGTCAGTTTTAGGAAGTTGTATTTTTCTTTTCCTTTCTTTTTTTTAGTCAGAGTCTCACTCTGTTGCCCAGGCTGGAGTGCAGTGGCACTCTCATGGCCACCCCAGCGTCAGCCTGGTGGGCTCTGGCAATCCTTCCACCTCAGTCTTCCAAGCAGCTGGAACTACAGATGCACACTATCGCGCCTGGCTAATTTTCTATTTATTGTAGAAACAAGGTCTTGCCAAGTTGCCTGGGCTGGTCTCAAACCCACAGGCTCAGACAATCCATTCTCCTCGGCCTCCCAAAGTGCTGGGATTATAGACTGAGCCACCAAACCTGGCAGGAAGTCATATTTTTCAAGAAATTTGTCCATTTTATATAAGTTACTAACCTATTTATTTTTATATATCTAACCTAGATATTGTCTCCACTGTGAAACTTTCCCTGACACATAACAGAAGTGATTTCCCAGCCTTTTTGCTGTTCCTTTACCTGGTTTCATTTGTTCTCATTACCTTCTATTGAGGTTTGTTCACATGTCTCTTCCTGTACTAAGTTAAGGACCCTGAAGTTCAATGATTGCATCCTATATTTATTTGAGACTTTGCTAATTTGTATGGTGCCTAGCATATAAGAGATTGCCTCCCTTTCCCAAATGTTTAAATTACCAAATTACTCCAGTTAACATTGTCTAACTTATAGTCACACAGGCATCAAGGTATGTAACTTTCTCAGTAGATTGCGTGCATCTTTTGCAAAAATGGCATGTATTATTTAATGTTCATATTCTTTCTATGTCCTGCATTTAGAATACATTTTTAAAACTGTTAAGTTGAATAGACTTGCCACACTGCACAGAAAATCAGTAATTTATGAACTCAGAGAAGAGAGGTTAAATGGAAATCTGGAAAACGTGCATCAATAAAGGTGGGAAATAACATGAGTGTTTACTATGTGCCAGACTTTGTGATAAATAATTTATATTCCTTATCTCATTTAACCCCCAAAATAATTAGGCATAGAAGATATTCAACCTATTTCGCAGATCAAGAATTTCAGGTTCTGTAAGGTTAAGTACTTTGCCCAAGTTCACAGAGTTATTAAGTGACAGATCTGGATTTCAAATCCATATTGAATGAATTCATTATCCACATTCTTGGTTTCAATGATACTTTTGTCCATTCTTTTTTTTTTTTTTGCAATATGCTTGATGGATTTTTGTGAGTTACCTGTAAACTTTGCTACAATGTAACATTCTATGGTCCCCCAATGAAGTGTTACAGATTCCTCTGTAAGTTTAGAAAAGTTCCAAAGCGTTCCCTAGTTACTTGTTCTTGTCTCTAGCATGAAATATACAAGAGTAGCATAGAAGATCCAAAACAGACTTTTTTCTCAACATAAACTGCATAACTCCCTGTTGTCATCACACTATTCTACATCAGCCTTTTGTCTGTAACCCTGGTACTCTTTTGATGATATCAGATGCCACCATTCTGGTTTTGTGGGTAACTGGGGCATCATTGGTTCCTGTGTTTCTACTCAAATAGTGCAAGACCAAGGACATGATAACTCAAGCAAACTCTATGGCCTGGTACGAAAGAAGAGAATCTTTCTTTACTGCTGATCTTACCTCTGTGTATAATACACTTTATTCCTGTATAGAAAGGTCTTTGGGCTAATTTGTGCATGACATATTCCTTCTCCTCATACCTTAATACAGGCTATGTGAAATACCAGATCTAATCCTCTCTGCTGCCGCTAACTAAGAAGCTTCTGCCTTTAGTCTCTTTTACCTCACTACACAATACTCTGTAAGTCACCTAGATCTGGGTTACCTATGATTACTAAGCTTTTCCCAATTAGAAATATGACTCAGCCGGGCTCGGTGGCTCAGCCTGTAATCCCGCGCCTTTGGGAGGCTGAGGTGAGTGGATTGCCTGAGCCTGCGGGTTCGAGACCCGCCTGGGCAGCGAGACCTCATCTCTACAATAAATCAAAAAATCAGCCGGGCGTGGTAGCGCATGCCTGTAATTCCAGCTACTCGGAAGGCTGAGGCGGAAGGATCGCCGGAGCCCAGCAGGTCGAGGCTGCGGTGGCCGGGAGCGGCCACTGCACTCCAGTCTGAGCGACAGAGTGAGACTCCAACTAAAAAAAAAAAAAAAAAAAAAAAGAAATATGACTCACATTTTGTTTTACCAGTGTATCTTAGTCAAAGAACTAGGAAGGAAAGGCATGATTAAGGTTTTTCTGTAATTCCAGCCTATCAACTGAAGCAAGATGTTTCTGAAGTCTTCCCAATGTAAAGCAGAATAGCATTTTGATTATTTATTCGTGTACAGTACTGTGGTGAGAAACTTGCTGCATCTCCAGGGAAATTGTTTGCAACACATCATTGAGGAGAGGACTTAACAATTCACACTGATCATTCCCTGTGGTCTGCCATGGTGAGGGTGATACTTTCATGTATTATAAGCACCAGACAAGAGAGTTGGATCAATTCTCTCTCTCGATATCCTAGTCTTGGTTGGAATAACTCCCCTAGGCATTCACTAAGAAATAAAGCAAGTACTCTTTTAGGCCTGTTCACAATAGGGACAAAAAAAAAATCCAAAAAGCATCCCTGCCTTTCATGCTTCAGACATCAACATGGAGGCTGAGCGCAGTGGTTTAGCCTGTAATCCCAACACTTTGGGAGGCCCAGGAGAGAGGATTGCCTGAGCTTGGGGGTTCAAGACCAGCCTGGGTAACTTGGTGAGACCTCATCTCCACAATAAATTTAAAAAAAAAAACCCCCAAACAGAAAACAACAACAACTAGCTGGCTGTGCTGGCGTGCATCGGTAGTTCCAGCTGCTTGGAAGGCTGAGGTGGAAGAATCACCTGAACCCAGCAGGTTGAGGCGGCAGTGGCCGTGAGCGTACCACTGCACTCCAGTCTGAGCAACAAGAGTGAGACTACAACTCAAAAAAAAAGGAAATCAACATGGAGATCTGTCCCACTTTTTAGGCAATAGATACAGCTTCGTTGTGGTCTGTGTATCAATCTTGTTGAGAGGAGGACATTGTTGAGACTTACCGTTAATTAACTGTGTTTATTCAGACAAGCCTGGGTCAGATTATATTCTGTATGGACATAGGAGAGAAGTGGATGGAATAAACACATGACTCCTTGGAAGCTGTTTCCAGCTGAGGACTTTTCTGAGCAGCCACTTGAAGTTAAGGGAAATTCCAAGAATAGTAGGAGCTGGGAAGAAAGGAAGGGCAGGATACAACTGCTTTTTTCTTCCCACTAACACTGTACTTAGGCAAAGTATAGTCCTTATGAGAGCTGCCTTATAAAAAAATTGCTGCAAGAATAGAATGGATGTCAAATTCTGGCTTTTCTTAAATGGTAGCTTCAAACTGTAGTAAATTTGTTATACCCCACCTAGTGCTGTAGAGGGCCAGAAAATAGCTTTTAGATGCTAGAAACTGGGTATGTGCTCTATGTGGCCCGGATAGCTTGAGCCTCTGGCGGTTCCATTTACCCAGAGGCAAAAGGCTACCTGCAACTGGAGGCTCTTCTGGGCCCCAACAAAGGCCCTGTATTGCCTAAGGAAACAGTGTCTCCTCTTAACAAGGTGCAATCTTCACTCGTTTGCTGTGAAGGATAATGTTCCTGGAAAGGTGCTCCAGAGACCTTCCTATTTAACCAGAATACAAATTAAATTGTTAATGCAATTCCCCTGCCAGCACCCTATGAAAGGAGTGAGTTGGGACAGATAACAGCAAGATATCAGGACAGATTTCCCCCATTATTTGGGCTGCACAACACAGAAGGGAACTTGATTTCAACAAGATGACCCAATTCTTAGCATGCTTTTCTACCTACTTTTACCCATAACTCTTCCAAACTTGGTTCAAATTGTACAGAAAGGCAATCAAATAAAAAAAAAGGAAGATAAACTGACTAGTTAAAAGTAAAATGATATTTAATTAAAACTAAGCTTGTGACCGGGCGCAGTGGCTCAAGCCTGTATCCCAGCACTTTGGGAGGCTGGGATGAGGAGATTGCCTCAGCCCACAGGTTCGAGAACAGCCTGGGCAATTTGGTGAGACCTCATCTCTACAATAAATCACAAAATTAGCCGAGTGTGATAGAGTGCACCAAGTAGTTCCAGCTACTTGGAAGGCTGAGGTGGAAGGACCAACGCTGGGGTGACTGTGAGCGTGACACTGCACTCCAGCCTGGGCAACAGAGTGAGACTCCAAGTCAAAAAAAAACCAACAAAAAACCCAAAAAACTAAATAACTCTGTGATTAAACTTCAGGGCAGCATAAAGTGTCACTGTCCTTTGCAGTTTTGAGTATATTTCATTGGTACATGGAAGTAGATATTTGTCATACTGTTATAATTACTAAATTGTACACTCAGCATTGAGCATCAGAATAACCTTGTTTAGGCCAGGTGCGGTGGCTCAAGCCTGTAATCCCAGCACGTTGGGAGGCCGAGGTGAGAGAATTACCTGAGCCCACAGGTTCGAGAACAGCCTGGGCAACTTGGTGAGACCTCATCTCTGTAATAAAAAAATTAGCCAGGCATGGTAGTACGTGCCTGTAGTTCTGGCTACTTGGAAGGCTGAGATGGAAGGATCACCTGAGCCCAGCAGGTGGATGCTGGGGTGGCCGTGAGTGTGCCACTGTACTCCAGCCTAGGTGACGGAGTGAGACTCCAACTCAAAAAAAAAAAAAAAAAAAAAGAATAACTTTGTTTAGTCACAAGGTTTTCATTTTCCTTCTGTACATTTTTAAAGCTTGTTTCTGAGTGGTGGGTCACATAAGCTTTCAATTTTAAATAACACAATCCGTTTATTTCACTAGGCCTCTTTATTCACTTAAAGTGAATAATCAGATTGTGATTGTATTGTAAATAAGTCATTCCTTTTTTTCCCCTTACAAAATAAAGTAAAAAACTTGTGCTAAAAAAGGGAACCGAAAGAAATAGAAATTCCACTTGTTGTTTATGAACTCAGTTATTAGAGTAAATAGAACTAGATCTGTGGGGGGAAAGAGAAGGAAATAGAAAAGGTATTTTACAGCTTTTACTTAAAGCTACTTAGTGTCCCCTTCTCTGCTTTTTTCCACCACCCTGACCCAATCCTGCCCATGGTTAGAGCCAAGCCCCCAGGGCAGCTCAGATGGTGGAAGGAGAGTACAAGTGAGGCTCTGAGCTATTCTTCCCTAGTGATCTTAAAAACTCTAGGCAAAAAGACACTGTCTAGAGAACCTCCTTGCATTTCTAAAATTGCATCAGAGAAACTCTTTTTTTTTTTTTTTGAGTTGGAGTCTCACTCTGTCGCCCAGACTGGAGTGCAGTGGCCGCTCCCGGCCACCGCAGCCTCGACCTGCTGGGCTCCGGCGATCCTTCCGCCTCAGCCTTCCGAGTAGCTGGAATTACAGGCATGCGCTACCACGCCCGGCTGATTTTTTGATTTATTGTAGAGATGAGGTCTTGCTGCCCAGGCGGGTCGCGAACCCGCGGGCTCAGGCAATCCACTCACCTCAGCCTCCCAAAGGCGCGGGATTACAGGCTGAGCCACCGAGCCCGGCTAGAGAAACTCTTAAACTGCATTGGTGATCACCAAAGTCTCTGTAAGCAAAGATTTTCTACTTGTGAAAACAAAAACAAAACAAACAACAACAACAAAAAAAAACCCACTTAATCTTGCCTGGGATCTTTTCAGGTAGGAAAAATGACAAGAAACAAACTTTCCCTATATTTCTATGTGTTGGGTGTGCTCCTGGAAACAGTGGAGGACTGTTTGCCAAAAAGTCTTGGCGGCTTTCAAAGATGGCTGGCCAAATCGTAAGAGAAAGAAAAGAATAGGTTGTTGCAGTACTGCATCCAGCATTGTGTATAAAGCACAGGTTGCAGTGTAGAGAAATCTGTCATCTGAAAACCTTGGGACACATGTCATCCTCTCTTTGCTATATAGATGTCTCACATAGGTACCCTCTTCCTCAAAAATATTTTTTTAGAAAACAAGAAAAATACAATCATCATGATCCTAAAGAAACAAAGCTCTTCATTTTTATTTTCTTTTCCTTTTGCTTTTACATTTAAGAGTTAAGACAGCATTTCAGGAGAGAAATGTGGAGAAGGGTAAAGGGAAATCAATAAAGTTATTCTGTGACTTTTCCCAGGAGGGAGCAGTGTTCATCGAGAATGGCTTGCTTGGCTATATATCAAGTCCAAGGAGAGAGCAGCAGTTGATTGTGAAACAGATTTCCCAGCTAGGCTGAAAGAAGTATAAAAACATACATATCATAGCATATATACACATACCCACTATATATATGTACCTATACTTGAATATATACACACATGAACATATACATATATAATTTTTATAAGGACATTGTATATGTGTGTATATATATATATATATGCTTTTATACACATTTATATATTAAATAGATTTTAAATACATATATAGGCATATGTGTCTATATGCATACATATTTTAAAAGTTAGATAAGAATAATTTCTTCAGATAATTAGTAATCCCAGCCAAAAGCTCTTCTAACAATATTTTCAACATTTTGATCTGAGATCATTTTACATTTTAAGTTTCTCCTAAAAGTTTTTGATTCCTAGAGAAAGAAATTGATGCACAAAAGCCTAAAGTGGCAGATAATGGAATGAAAACCAGATTTCCTGACCCAAGGCCAGTGGATATCTTGACCACAGGAACCTTCTAAAAAGGCTCTGTGGGTCATTCATGCAGTTACGTTCTTCTGTGATAAACATTATGGAAATTCTGAGCAGGTCTGATTTCATCAGAGATCATGAAAGTGAAGTTGGCCATGGAGTTGCCCGATTTCACTGGGCCTTGGCACTGTGCTCATTGGAAGCAGTGGGAATTTCTTCATTGACAAATGGAAACATGATTGGTTGCAAGTCAGGATACCTGTGTACTGGGCCAGCTTCATCATCACAGTCCTATCTTGAGTGAGTTATGTATTTTTTTCATGACTTCAATTTCCTTTCCTATGAAATGGGATAAATAATTCTTGTTCCTTCCCAACAATATGCTTTCTTATTGTCCAAGAATCTTGTCAAAATTCAAGGATCAGAAGATAGCTAAATGGGAATCCCCCTTTCATGATCCAATCCGCTATGATTAATTTGCCATGCTAAGACTCTTAGCATTTCTTTTTTTCTCTTCTCTTCTTTCATCTTCAAACTCAAAATTATTTTTAACATCAGCTAAGATGCTCCATTTTTTTCTAAATCCAAATTCTGCCTGTATCATAATTGTTAAGAAAATATTCTTGTAAGAGATTGGAATCTGGACAGAAAGAGGGACTCCACAATTCTAGACTTTCCCTGGAGGGAACTTGAGAGTTCATCTAGTCTGATCCTGTCATTTTGTAGTTGAGGGAGCTAAGGATCTGAGATGTGAAATGTTTTGTCCAAGGTCACTATGTCAAAGCTAAGAGGAGAACCTATGTCTCTTAACTTTCAGTTCTATTTTCCTTTCGTTGGGGCATGTGTTTTAGGACCACTATAACCAGAAATAGAAGGTGAAGTTCAAGTATGCAGACCAGACAAGCATATGTCAGCCTTTGGTTTTCCCCAGGGCCAGATTCCAACTCTGTGTGCATAACTCAGTCAGCAGGACATTAGCATCTTCATGAAGGATGGAGAGTCACATCAAAGTCTCTTCTTTGCCCTTTTCTGTCCCATAAGACTCAGTCCAGAATTTGGATCTAACTGAATTCTCATTTTTTCTTGCTTATTTTGGATGTGGTTGTGCTTGCATTTATGTTGTAGCTCTTACATTTTATCTTTAAGTTGACTTAACTCCCTTTATGTTCAACATTTACTGAGAGTTTACTGTGTACCAGTCATTATAACAGACTGGAGATACAGGGAGATGGATCTCACAGTCTTAATTACTATCACAGTGCAACATATTCTGTGTGAGATATGCTTGCAGTGCTGATGGGGCACTGAAGAAAGAGAGGCTGAGATCACCCAAAAGAGTCAAAAAAGACTGAGTGAATCAGGTGGTAATTGTTCTACTTTTACTACCCTGTCCTTTCTCTTATCAAGGTAGAGAAGTTCATTTTATGCATTGATATTTTCCTGGGCTATCTCTCCTTGTTTTCTACAGAAGATAAATAATATGTAGGATTCTTCCCTCACTTCCATGCCCAACCTTAGGTTTAGATATCTTACCAGTTCTTCGTGAATTTTCTGAATAAAGTTAATTTCCCAGGATTTTGATTAATTCTTACTGCACCGTGGAAAGCAAGTCATCAGGGCTTAAAGATAAATGCACATGTAGGTTAGTTGGGGTAGAGATATTGTTCACCAATTATTTCTTACCTTAGTTTGGTTTTCTCATCTATTTTTTTCTGTTTACTTTGTTTTTTAAAAAAAATTAGCTGGGCGTGGTAGTGCACACCTGTAGTTCCAGCTACTTGGAAGGCTGAGGCGGAAGAATCGCCGGAGCCCAGCAGGTCGAGGCTGCGGTGGCCGGGAGCGGCCACTGCACTCAGTCTGGGCAACAGAGTGAGACTCCAACTCAAAAAAAAAAAAAAAAAAAAAATTGACAAGCAAATGTCTAAATGTTTACGAGAAGCCCAAAAGTACTGTTAACATTTTAAACAAAATCTGAATATCAGACCAATTTTTGTTTTACTTTCAAAATACTTTTCCTCTTTCCTTATCTTAGACCTTTTTTTTCATGTTTCCATAAACTTTAAGGTGGATGTGGATTTTGGGTAATTAAACTCATCGCAAAAAAAGGAAAATTATCAATTAAAGATTGCTTGTCTGTGTTTAATTAGTTGATTGGTCTGTGCTTCATGACAGTATGGTCTTAGATTATATTAAATTCCCAGAAAAGTACAGAATAAACAATAATTTGTAAAGCACCTACTATGTGGCAGGCACAGTGCTAAGCATCAGTAGAATAGCAATGAACACATGTCCTCATTTAGTACATGTGAGCAGACAGAGCCACTGGTCCATGAACTAAACAACCTAGAACTGGAGTAGGTATTCATAGCATATCACAATGAATCTTTGAAGACTGAAGAATGCCAAAAATATTTACGTAACTCCCATGGATTCTGGATGGCAGGTTGATTGCAAACCATAGCAGGTTTGATCTGTGCTGTCCTGGATTGGAGCATGCAGTTGAACATTCATGAAGGGCAAAGCATCAGACCCCTGAAGGCAAGCCTGGCTCCTTTGACACAGTTCTCTGTGTTATCCGTGTCACTGCTATTTGTAGCATGGAGAGACTCCTTGAGAAGTGTAGAATGTGCCAAATTTAAAATCTCCGAGGTAGCAGTTTCCACCTTTAAGATATTTCTTGGCTTCTCCCCAGAGTGCCCCTATTCATTGTTCTCTGTTTCAATCTCAGCAGGAATTCTGAATCTGCCACTGCACCTTGGACTTAAAAATGTGTCTTAAAATGTTTCTGTATTCTTTTAATTTTATTTCTGCACACTCAGCACTTTTGACACGCTTGTATATTTTATAAACGCACAAGTAAATTTAATCGCATCTTGTTGAAGCTCTTTCTTACTGTGCTGTCATTAGTTAATAATGGGGGAAACCAAGATGCACAGGGTATGATTATTATTAACGACACCTCAGGTTTACACAAACCCACTCGTTGAATGAATTTGAGGCAGTTCATATATATATTAGCTCATCTTCCCTCACAATGACTGGATTAAGAGACCTAGATTCTATTCTTGGTGCTATGTTAACCTTCTTGGGAAAAGTACTTAGTCATTAATTGCCTCATTTTCCAACTATGACACAGGAATAATGATGTGAAGATATTTGCTTTTCCTTCTACTTATCTTCAAACTTTAGAATCTAAATAACGAAAATAATTTTAAAATCTGAAAAGTCCCAAAGTGAAAAAGTATGTCTTGACTTTTGAACATTAATGAAAAGTTGAGAGACAATATTCAGAGTCTGATTAGAATTTCTGAGGTCTGAACTGTAATCCAGTTTTTCCTTGGTGGTTGTCATTGCCCCATCTACTTCTCTGCCTATATATTGGAAAGTGCTTAGAGATCTAGAGATGATGACTACTATAAAAGGAGCCCAATCTTCTAATTTATTAATTTGATCAGCAAAGGTATCCCTAGGAACCATGGCATCAATAAAACTGGATTTGAAATGAAAACATTCTTGGCTTCCAAAGCTCTACCTTCCTTCACCTCTTTCCTTTCCCTCACAACCTCCAGGCTGTGTGTAGCAGTTTGAAAAAAATATACAAACAACTTCAGACCAAATTCCTGGCCTGTATCCTAGGTTGAATATCATCTCTAGACTCTTGGCCTAGCAATCTCAAGCTTCAAAAGTCCCAGGGGGCAGAAATATGCCTGTTTGCTTGCCAGCCTAAACCTAATGACTGAATGGCAGGGAATCTAGACTGAAATAGCACTTGGCTCTTGGATGACACCCTTCAGCCAAGAATAATGATTTTTATAATGTCAGGCTCAATCCTCTTAGGGCACAGGTAACAGACATCACCTTTGGAAGCTCATTGTCTCTCTTTCCTCCCCTCTCTCCTTTTCTCTTTCTGTCTTTCAGTTTACCCATTATTGCATAGACGTGGAAGCTTTTCTCTTTCACCTTCCTAGACCCTGAAGGCTACTGAAATGTACTTCCTACAAACTAGTAGAGTCAGACCCCGGGGCAATCAATGCACCATAGATTACCTTCCAGAGGGCGTCACAAGTCATATGCGCCCATCAGATAAGCACCAGCCCATCTATGGAGTTAGACTGGAAGCCAGGGAAAGTCCTCTAAAACTCATTCAGTGAGGTATAAGAAAGAAACAGAATTATTTTACATATTCATATCAAGAAATATTATTAAATATATATAGAAGGAGAATTACCTCAACCTTGATTTCCCTTCATATCCTAAAAGGCAAATGAAAGCAAAGTTTATTTATTTTTTATTTTACTAAGCAAAAACTCAAGGATTAACCTGACACTACTTAGCTTGACACTTGGAAATGGTGTAGATTTGGGGTGTAAGATCTGACAGGTGATTCCTTTTGAGACCACTTGAGCTACAGATTGTACCAAACACTGCTCCCTACTGGTTCGACATTTCATTGCTTAGGAAAAGGGCTTTGCTGACCAAATAATACCAAAGTTTCCTTTTCGTCATTTTCCTATGATGAGTCGTGAGGAATACTTTGGCCAGTTAGTGAGAGACTCTTGCTGAGGGAATTTAGAAAGTCTACATCTTGAGTACGTTTAGAGCAGAATGACCACGGTCACCCATCTGGCTCACCTTGAGAGTGGCACCAACCTCCAAAGGATACAATAATAGAAACTGTATTCCACATTGACATAATGAAAATTATACCAGCCTAGCGAAGATAGTAATGTATTTGTGACCAATTTCAGTGGTGTCAAAACTCTGAATGTGCATTAATGCTGGTCCTTGCCTGCTTCTATTCAGAGACAAGGACTGCTCAGATGAAGAACAGGATAGAAGCTAGCCTGCCAAAGATAGCAGTTATACATACTCAAATATTCTTTCCTTAGGCAAAATAAGGAATTGTCTCATCTTTCTCCAGAAAACTTTATGAAACCCTGGAGTCATTTAGGTCATATGGTCATGAGCCATTTCTATCTTCTCAGCTTCTTTTTCTGAAATGAGGGCACCTGAGCTGGGTTGCTTATCTCAGATTTGGATTTACCCACATACTCTAAAGTGTAAGAATGCTCCCTCCCTGCATGTAGTCCAGAATAGTCCCTTCACAGCCACATCATCCTGGACACTTTATCACTTGACATGACCTCCTAATCCACAGATTGGTGAGATTTCAGACAGAGATCGACTGGCTTTAAGCAGAAACAGCATGACTTCAGAACTTATAGGATGAATTAAACAGACCAATTTTCTATTTTTCAGAAACATAAACAAGCATGGCTATACGTGGGAATTCAGTCACAGTACAGTCTTAGGAAATAAGGTAGTTAGGGGCCAGGCACAGCGGCTTACGCCTAAAATCCCAGTACTTTGGGAGTCCAAGGTGAGAGGATTGTTTGAGCCCACAGGTTCGAGACCAGCCTGGACAAGTTAGCGAGTCTCATCTCTACAATAAATCAAAAAATTAGCTAGGCATGGTGGCACATGCCTGTAGTTACTTGAAAGACTGAGGTGGAAGTATCACCTGAGTCCAGCAGGTCAAGGCTGCAGTGGCTGTGAGCATGCCACTGCACTCCAGCCTGGGCAACAGAGTGAGACTCCAACTCAGAAAAGAATAGAAAAGAAAATTAAAGAAGGTAGCAATTCACCACTTATTAGATTCTAATTTTATGTGACTTTTTTTTAGACAGGATCTTTCACTTTGTTGTCCAGGTTGGAGTGCAGTGGCATGATCCTGGCTCACTGCAGCTTTGATCTCCTGGACTCAAATGATCTTTCTGCCTCAGCCTCCCAAGGAGCTGCGACTGCAGGCACATGCCACTACACTTGGTAGAGAAAAGCTCTCACTATGTGACCCAGGCTGGTCTTGAACTCCTGGACTCAAGCGATTCTCCAACTTCAGCTTCCCAAACTGCTGGAATTGCAGGCATGAGATACCATGCCTGGCCTATGTAGCATTTTACTAAGCATTTTTTAAAGAGTTATTTAGACATGAGCCCTACTCTCTCAAAAGGTTATAAACAAGACAATATTAGCATAAAACTTTGTTTAAAGCTCTTTGGTGAGCTCCTGCTGTGTGCCTGGTGTTGTGCTGTGTACTGGGGATATAGAGATGACCCTGTTACAACCTTTCTCTGATCTTATAGTTCAGAGATGGAGTAACACAGTTTGTAGGTGATGCCACTATTTCAGTGTCACTTCCTGTAAGGAAATTACACTGTCCAGCACAGTGCCTGATAAATAGTTAAGTACTCAGTGACTATGTTAACTATGTACTGGATAAACTCAGCAAAATGAAAAGAATGAATAAATGCTAAGATGGAGTACAGGGTGCTATGGAAAATGCATAAGAGGAGAAAAACTAGTTTGAGGGGACTAACTGCAGAAAGTGCCATTCAGACTGAGGCAGGAGTCAAATAGAGTAACGATGCAAGGGAAAGACCATGCTTATGGAATTAGACCTGTGTTCAAATCTTAGCGGTGCCACTCATGAGCTGAGCAATTTGAGCTATTCCAAGCCTTATTTTCTGCATCTGTTAAAACACCAATCAATGATGCCTTTAAGGCTGTTTTGAGGACTAAATGAGATACTAGTTATTTGTGTCTGACACATGGAAGATCCTCAGTGCTGGTTGTTAGAGGTCAGTGAACAGAATTGCAACATGAAAGCAATAAATACCTAAGTAGTAAGGTTAGGAGACAGATATTTTAGAGATGGATAGCAATAATAAGCTTAAAATCATGGTGGAAATAAAGGAGACAGACTGTGGCAGTTCTTTGCCCCTAAGCCCAGACAAGGGTGGAGGGGCACAGATGATGTATGGGAGTTTGTCTTCCTCTTCCAATCCATCCCAGAAGACTTTTGTATTCAGTTTTCAACTGCAAAACCATGTGGTCCTGCCTATCCCATTCACAGTATGGTAAATGCTTTTTCAGATAATCAGATAATCTGAGGGTCTGTGATTTAACGGCTCAGCATGTGTGTGTGTATGTGTATATATATATATATATATACGCATATATATATTATATATATATATACATATATATAATATTTTTCCTGTAAGTTCTTGCTATAATTAGCTTTCATTGCTTTTACCTTAAATATCCACAAGTATATAAGATTCTTTTCTTCTGCCTTTCACCCGTATATATCAGGCCCTTTCCTGCTGCATTCACACAGTTTAATTCACACACACACACACACACACACACACACACACACACACACACACAAGTTCTCTGTTGCTTTAGGTGAGCTTTGGGGAAATGCCCTGAGATGAATTGGATTGTCAGATATGTTAATGTAATGGGGGAAGGAGAAGGGGAAAGATATTAGGAAATCACTTTTGGTTTGGGTTTTCGGTCCAACAATATGAATCAAGACATGGCAAAAAGAAAAAAAAAAAAGAAGTCAAACAAGAGAATGAGAGAGACCAAAGAAAGGAGGTGGTAGTGGTCAGACATGTAAGAAACTGCAAGACATTAAAACATTGTAGTTTGAAAGGGTTACAATTTGGGGATGGGAGAACTTAGAGGTGTTTAAGATTGTGATGGGGGAGGGAAAGCAATTCACTGGGGCTTTGAAATCATGCCAGGAACCAAGAGCTAGGGGTAGTGGCAGAGGGGACAGCCAGGTAGGACAATTAAAACGGAAATCTGGCTCCTTACAGCACAGCATGGAGCGGGGCTACAGAATGTGCTGCAGTGGGAGGTGGGGCCAGTCTGGCACAGTCTGTGGGTTTGAAAGGAGCTGGGCGGATGGGAGAATGCCAGTCAGCCTTTGTAGTTCTGAGCTCAGAGATGGGGTGACAAATACCGGGCTTCAGGTCAGAAGCCTGGCGTGGGTAGCTTTTGGCGAAATTTTCTCTCTGCTCCCAAACTCTGAAAATGTGCTCATCACACCACTGGCCTCCAATCACAGCATAAACACGTGTCCTGAAGGCCGTCCTCCAGCAGAGATTTCGTCTGTGGTACCTGTTGGCAGACTAATGAGGTCCTTTCCCTTTTCTATTCCCTAGAAGCGGTAAACTGGGTTGAATACAATATCTTTGCATATTTTTCTTCACCCTTCCCACACGCTTGCATCTCCCAGACCCCTAGGGTTAATCCCCAGGACAACCTTGCTTTGAAAGAAAAAATGTGGTGAGCCTACTTGAAGATTTGGATCCCAGAGGCCTCTGTCTGTCCTGCCTCAGCCAGAGCCAGACAGCCGGCTGGAGGAGATGGGCATTTACAGAGAAAGCAGCAGTAAGTTTTTGTTGTTGTTGTTTGTTTTCAAGGCTTGGTTGTTCTCCAGAAGCAGGGTCCCTGAAAGCATGGGGTTTTCTTTTCTTTCCTTTCTTTTTTTTTCTTCTCTCTTTCTCTTTTTTTTTCTCAGCAAAGAGAAATAATACCTCCTTCTCCTTCTGAGAGTGTTTCATAAAAGCAATTAAATTAGAAAGTTGCTTCACTCTCGTCCTGGGTTAAAGATATCTGAGACTGGTCCATGTGTGCCTATTCTCAACACTGTAGTATTTTAAAATGTATCTGCATTTGCTAAACTGATTTGTACTGCTGGTTTTTCTCTAGAATAAATGCTGTGTAACTGGCTGATGGATTGTCATTATGCTGAATCTGTCCCAGGACTTGCATAGGTGTCTTCTTTGGGGATTTTTGTGCATTTTTGCTGCTCCTGAAAGAGAAGGATAGAACGACTTTGGAAAGAGGGTGTGGTCCAGCTGATTCAGCTTCCTTCCCGGCTCATCACTGACTCCTTCTTCCTGCTCCTCCCTCTCCCCACCTACTACCCAGCTCCTTGGATTCAACCTGAGCCAGATGTCAATGAAATATCGTCTACCATTCTTCTATATTACAGTCAGGTTAGACTCTGTCAGGTAGGGGACTACTCCCCCCTCATCAAACGCATTTGATTGTTTGTGATCTCAGCATATTTTCAAACTTAGAGACCCAACAATAACATCTACTCCCTCAGTTTCTCCCAACCTAGAATTTTTAGTCAAGGTAATAATAACAATAAGATGACTATATTTAGGAGGTCTCTAGCACATTCCATCTTCAGAGAGTCTTACAAATGTTAACTAATTAAATTTGCAACACTCCATACAAGAGAGGTAAATATGATTAACCATGATAGAATATATATATATATATATATATATACACATATATGTGTGTGTGTATATATATATATGTGTGTGTGTGTGTGTGTATATATATATATATATATATATATATATATGCTAAGGACAGCAAAATAGTTCACTTATTTATCATGGTTCACTTGATATAGTAACTGGTATTTTTAAAACACCCATCATAGATACAATAATTAGAGATGTGCTTTTGTTAACAAAGCCACTACCCACTTCTAGCATACCCTTGGGTACTAAATAATTACCCACTTTGTGTGGTTATCTAGCTCACTAATTACCCACAGAAATTGGGGTCAGGTGTTAACTGCTTGAAATAAGTATCCTCCAAAGACATCGCTGAGTTGTATAGAGAAAATGATGTGTTCATAGCAAAACTTTCATAAGCTATATATTTGTATATCTTTGTAAGCAGAGTGAATACAGACAAGGGCGAATTAGCTTAGTATGTGAAAATCATGCTGAACTATTGTTGCAAACATAGAGAGGTTTAGGAGAGTCTCAGGAAATCTCATTCTCTAGTTACCTTTGCTTTTTGAAGATGGGTGCAATGACATGATTCCCGTCATCTGGCCTTCATATACACGTACACTAAGACAATTGATGATTCTGGTTAGGAATGATTCATTTTGGTGTTACTGGGAGGCACCCAGTGAGTCAAAGACTTTTTCTTTCTTTCTTTTTTTTTTTCAGCTCCACCCTTTATAATTATTCTAGCATGTTTCTTTTTTCCTCCGTCAGTCTAGTGAAAACACCCTGTTAGCCAAATCTGAAAAAGATCCTAACCCAGTCACTAACTCCTCTGGCAACCATCTCTTTCTTTTTCCCAATAATGACAAAGAGAAATAAAAAGTATCAAAAAAAATTCAATACTCTGAGTGTAGGTCATTCTCTTTTTGCCCCTATCTGTCCTGCTCTCCTCTCCTCTCCATGCCTTTCCTCTCCCTTTTTCCTTTCTGTGTTTCTTCTCATTTGTGCATTTTCTTCTCCTCTTCCTTGGCATGCAGCCGTGTTTCTGCAGGTCTCACAGTCAGAGACAAAGCACGATGTATGTCTGAGTTGAGTACAAAAAGCTACCTTTTAAAAACATTGACTTGGAGGAAACCTGCATCCTCAGATACCTTTCTCCCCTTCCTTGCAATTTACAGAACCTGGCATTACATTTTACACAGCACTGCCTGTTGTCTGCATGATTCTAGCCAGGGAAATTGGGTTAAGATGGTCATATACCCACTGCGTGTGTAGATAGGTAGAGACCCTACTTTGGGGAGATACCTGCTTTAAAGGATCATTGCATAGCAGAGTTTTAAAGACAGGTGGCAACAGAAATGATACGAGATGCTCTCTTAGTCATCTCAGGATGTCTTTCTTTTTTCTCATGCCTCTTTTTTTTTTGGTCATATAAAATATTATCATTATCGAGGGACTTTAGGCTGATCAATGAAGTGTATATGTATCTGCCGGACATTTCAGGAGAAAAATGCTTCAGGAATAAGGAAAATATCTTCAGCGAAAGCAAAGGGTTAGGATGAGCATCAGTGACTGATGAGTTCATTTCAAAATCCAAGGGTGCATAGGTGGTAAATTAGTACATATTGCAGATAGTCAACGAGCAAAACCCAGCCCTTGGAAAAAAAGAGATTTTTAGCATTGCAGTCATCATACGCCTGAACAGTGTCTACATATCTTAAATATAGATTCAAATCGTTGCTCTTTTATCCTTCTAAATGCTGATTTCAAAGAAATGTTTGGGCACTGTTGACTTTCTGTCCATAAAGAAAACCTACCAGGATTCACAAAATCCATCACCTGCACTCATACATGCATGTGTGTTTTCAATTCCCCTAGGATGCGAAACAATTAGGCAGAGAACTGCCCTGTGGTCGCTCTTCTTCACTTCTTTCCCCCCTTGTTTTTCCTTTTAGAAAATGTGATACCTGATCTCTGGGTCTAGCAGGCTGAGGATTTTTTTGTATTTGTATAATACAATGTCTGGCCTTCCCCCTGACCTGCGGGTGTATTTTTGGTCTCATTAGTAGTCAGGGAGATGCCTTAGTGCATCCAGAGCTGCGAGTCAGGGATGAGACACACTACAACAGAGAGAGGGAGCAAGCGCGAGAGGATATTAGAAGAGAGGCTTGTCTCCAAGATATGGAAGGAAGTGAGAAATGACAGGGCTGCAAGCTTTGTATGTGGGAGCTTGGCAGGGCGGGGGAGTGGCGAGGAGAGCCAAGTGGATTCTCAGAAAAGGGGGGAAGCCATCGAAGAGCTAAAGGTGATTAGAGGGGGATATTGATTCCTTATTCTGCCAGAGATTTAAGCAGGCATGCAAGGAATCTGCACCATGGTTGGCAAAAGGAGACCCGTTGCCTCCTGTAACCAGACACTCGGGCTTTCCAGGAGCCTAGGGAGAGAGCCGAGAAGAAAGGGGGCAGTGTGGTCTAGGAAAATCCAACTTGTCGCTGATTTGTGCCTGATGCTTGCTGTCCGTCAGCAGCCTCCCTTACAATCTTTTTTTTCCTCTCTCTCTCTCTTTTTTTCCCCTTGCCTTCTCCTTCTTCACTGAAGCCTAGGGGAGCCAGTAAAGATTAAATGTGCTTTCTCAAAGGCAGCCACTTCATGCTGCTATGTCGAAAGGGCCATGATGATGATGATTATTTAATAGTAAGAGAAAAAGGGAGAGAGGTTGAGAGAGGGAGAGGGAAGCTAGGTGTGATGATGACGGACTAGCTTTTCCGAGAGGAAAAGGAAAAGGGAAGGGAGAGGAAAAGGAGAGACCCTGAGCTGAACGCTGGATTGTGCCTGAGAAGAACCTACAGAGGTGAGGAAAAAAAAGTTGTCTTGAAGGTGGGGGTGGGAGGGGTGTGCTAAACAGACCCTGTATAGAGGGAACAGAGACATAATTTAGCTGTCTTGCTAGCATGATTCTATTTTTAAAAGGGGAGGAGGGGGAAAGTCTGGAGTGCTGTTTTTAGTTGCATATGGAAATATATTAAAAATATTGAGCGTTTTTACTAAGTGATTGAGGCCCTCTCCAGTGTCTTCTTTGCTGTGGCTGTTTTTTTCATTCTCTTTGACTAGCCAGCCATCTACCTTGCTCAGGCCTGGAATAAAAGAAGAAAGAAAAAAAAAAGGGGGGGTGGGGGAGAAAATTTTGAAAAAAAGGCCATCTTCCCGTCCACTTCCCCTCTCTTTCGTTTCATTTTTGGAGGCGGTGCAGGAAAGCTCAGCTTCCAGTCTTGATGGGGGAAAGCGACTCTCTCTCAGGTACAGAACCAGAAGCTGTCTGCGAAGATGGAGGGGAATTATGCTTCGGATTCCTCTGAAATATTGGCCCAAGGCTTCAAAGGATCCGCAGCGGGAGGTGCGGGGGGAATGTATCCCCCCTACCCCCAAGCCCGCACCCACCCCTTCCCACTTCGCGTCTACCGAATGACAGCCTGGAGCTCGCTCTTGGTGATTTGGCCTTGACTTCAGCCAAGCAGCTGATGCAGAGGAGGGCCCGGTTTGCAGGACTGGCAAAGTGCACGCTAAAGAAAGAAGGAAGAAAATTTTTTTTAAACAGCAGCTCTGGGGAAGTTTCTCATTCTCTCTCTCTCTCTCTTTCTCTCTCTGTCTTTTTTAATTTTTAAGTGAATATTTTCCAAATTTGATCAGCCCCAGCCCCTCCCTCCACTCCTACCCGACTGCCTTTTCTTCTCTCGTCAAAGCATAAACTACAGAGTTACAGTCTCTAGATTTGGTGTATCGCTTCCTGCCCCCGCCTCCCCTCCCCGCCCCCGTTCTCCGTCCTCTATTGAAACACCTCGCCCAGCCTAGCGCACTGCGAGCTCACATTCCCCCCCTCGCTAGGGATGGTGCCACGGGAGGCTGTGCGGCAGCCCCGCTCCGCTTCGAATGGGTGAGTTCAGAACGCTGTTCCTATTTATACTTCCACAGCCTCCAAACCCTACTTCTGGGTCTTCTCCTTCCCCAAACCTGATTTCTATGATTTTGCATGCGGCATGCTTGCCCTGGGGGAGAGAGATGCCTCCTTTTCTTTCGGTCATTTGTACTAGTTGTAAATTAGAGCCTCGAAGAGACACTAAATCCTTACTGCAGACTATGGTTAAAAAAAAAAAAGAGAGAGAGAGAGCGAGCATTTCTGGATCTATCCATATTATTTTCCATTTTAGTAAACTATGTTGCCCAAAGCTTGAAAGAGTTTTCTCTGATATACTGGTGATTGTATGTTCAGGTATGTATGTGCGCCCCCAGATACTGCTGTGTGCGTGTATGTATATATTATATTTCAATGGAATCTAAATTTTGTGAAGGAAGGAAGCTCGGTGAGGAAATAGCATACCACCTGTTTGTTGCATTGTGGTCATGAACCTCGAACAGAAATTGCCTGTCATTCTTGTTTTGCTCTGCTTTGTCTCAAGAAAGAAAATGTTTGTTGCGCTCCTCTCAGTCCCTGAGACCCTAACTTGTGATGTTTACCGTTTAAATCCACGGGTTAGGCTCTTGGGAGCTGCGAGTCGTGCCTTTGCATCCTGGAAATTTGGCGGAACTTTATTCTTGAAAGCAAAAACAAAAGAAAAGAAAGTTTGTCTGAAGTGATTGAGTATACCTCTGAGGTTTTCATTGTTAGATGGGATCAGGTGACCAGAGAGTGGCAGCTCCTGGATTTCTGGTAAAGTAGGTATATATTCTGTTATAATAGCGTGTTGGCTGCTATGTCTATGTATGTATGTTATTGATGCCTGAGGCTTATGGAACTCATCTGCATGGTTTATTCCTTGAGAGCAACACGCAGTAGTATCCGAGCGTAACAAGAACAGCTCAGTACCTGGTGCTTGACCTCAGAACATCTCAGCTGAAGTCCCAGCATGCCCCATGCCTCCAACTTTTAAACTCAACAGTTAATCTTAAAATTGTGCCCAATTAAAATGGGCATGTGAATATATTATCTATTCAGCGTCCATGCATGTGTATCATATGTGGCTAGTCAGTGAATACGCAGGCATAGATAAGGGGAAACCAATCATTTGGGCTAAAATATTAATAGGTTAAAATTTTTACTCTTACTACTCCACACAAAGGATGGAATTTGGGGTATTAATGAAGATTAAATTTGTATTACTTTGCATGGTTTTTAAAAATAAAATAAAAGGAAGGATATCGCCCCCTTGCTTTGTATCTTTTTAAAAATGTTATTCTCGGTGGATTTAAAGTAGTAAGGGTTGGAAATTTATTTTCTAAATATGTAAAATGAAAGAAATAGCAACACACATACAGTTCTTATATTCTTTAGGCGTAATCAGTGCCTACTATTCTTTATTTAAAAACTGAGAAAATTTTATCACAATTTAAATTTAATCCAAAAAAGTTTTTATAACAACAAACTGTACATTTAAAATTATTCTTTCTTAAGATAATCATTATCATTACCTAGTTTGTAGTTTTCTGCAGCTGTAACTTTTTGTAACAGAATAATTTCAATGATTTAGGTCTGTCTCATAGTTGGGGAAGAGAAGCAGTAACTTACCTTTCCTTTGTTGTGAAAAATTCCAGCATATAATTTTATTTAAGCAATTTTAGTATTCTTGGGCCAATGTTTCTCTTCTGTTTGGGGGAAATACCTAAATCAACCCCAATTCACATGCTTTCTTCTTCTAAACACTTTATATTGGTTGTAGCCTCATTTTTACCATGTAGTTGAAGGTTAAGGAAATTGTTCTTTGCCTGTTTTTTTTTAAGTGTTTATTGAAATTTTAGTCATTGATTCCAAATTGCAGTCAGAAACCATTTTGAATCAGAAAACTGAATTGAGAACATGAACTGTGCAACAATTGCACCAGGTCTTTTGTTGAAGCCTCTTGAGTAGTTGTAATATTTAAAGGTTACTTTCCAGCCTCTGATAGTCTGAATGTGCTTCAGAGAAAAGAGTTATTTGATTTTCGAGTCATCTTTAGTCAATATACAATGGATTAATGATTTTCCCCCATCTTAGCAGATGTGTGTGCATAGGTATTTGGGAATTATGGCAAGCCATCTATTTAACTTATGGATCTATATTACCATATGATTCATATCAAATATTTGCAAAATATTTGGTGCTTTTTGAAATATAAATATATCTGTAGTTTATTCTATGAAAATGGATCAATAAAAACACGCTAGATATAATTCTGTGATTTTAAAATGGTAACAGTAGTAATGTAATACAAGTGTTTTAGTTTGTATTACGAGGCACACTCGGTTTTTTACATGTTTTCAAGTGAATTGTTCATGTTTTGAGGTTGCTATCATACAATTGATCACCCAGGCATTTAGGAGTACATAACGACACACAAGATTTTATATTTCAGCAGGCAACTGCTTCAGTGCAATAGCAGGTTTCTCAACACCCCTTCTTCCTCACGGAGCCCATCAGTGAAGTTCAGTGAAATGAATAACATAATTGGTGGTTGGTTCAATCACTACCAGTCTAGACTAGCCCAGACGCATCAATTAGAGGGGGCTGTCTTTTAAAGGGAGAGTGCAACCGAAACAAGCAGGGCATTATTGATACTGATCTTTAAAAGTGCAAATCCAGCTTGGCAGATAAAAAAAAAAAAATAAGGCGGGGAATTGGGGTGGGGGTGCATTGCAGGAAGAAAAGAGAAAGAAGTGAACTGGAGCTTTCGGACACAGAAGGACAGGAAGCTTGAGAGAAAAGGAGGCGATAATGAGTGAAATGCAATGCAGCACCTCCTTGGAACACACAGTTACAATTCAGCTCACAGGGCATACTGGTTCACGGTATTTTTAACTAGATTCTCCCCCACCTCCTTTTTTTTTAAATACTTTTTTTTTGCCTCTGTTTCCAAAGAAATGCCAGCTCAAAACCAATGCAGCTGGAAATTTAACAGCTCTAGGAAGCTCCAGTAAGAATAAAGCCAAGTAATACAAACCAGCCAAGACTCCTTTTGCAGCATTTTTCACATAAAGAAAAATACAGAAGATGTTTATTTTCAAGTCCCTAATTTTACCTTTTTAAAAAAATTAGGTGTACTAGTGAACGATATTTATTTTAAATCTAGCACCTGGGGACAAATTTTATGGGAAAGACACCTTTAGGTAAGCAGCTCACGGTTTTCTGTTGAATACAGGAAAATTTTGAAGAATGTAACAAAAGGTTTTGGTAATTTGGTAGGGGGTTTTTTGGTGGAAAAAAAGACAGATGATTTAGAAAGTGTTAGGAACACATCAAGCCCCAGGGAAGGAAAATGTTTGATTGCTATTAATTAAAACACTGCTAATATATTATAATAAAATCAAATTTAACATTCTAAACTAATCCGCCTGGTATGTCAAAGGAAAAGTATGCTCTTATTTGCATCTCTGCAATCCAAATGCATTTGCTCATTCAGCAGAATTAATTTTTATCACCAGCCTGTTTAATCTTCTCACAGATTTAGTCAAACTTATTCTTTCAAACTAAAAAAAAAAAAAAAAAAAACCAGCGCGGGGAATCCGTGGAAGGTATTAGGAAGACTAGCATCTGTATTTAGTACTGGTTTTATATTTTAAGGTGTTCTCTTCTCTTCATTCGCTGTAATGGGGTATGGAGAGAAACAGTGAGACCGCAGTGAGAATGATTCATGGTTAATTTTTTTCTTTTTCTCTCCTTCTACCTGCCGGGCTGTTCAAGAATTTCAGTTGCCAAATTATACGTGTGGCGCTTATTTACATAACTGGTTTTGGTCTGTTGATTAATGTCGCATTTTTTTTTCTAATTTCAGAATCTATTTTATTGAAAATTCCTAATGAAAAATTTCTTAAACCAGAAACCAATGCTTTTTCTCAGTTATTGTCAATGTAGACCTTCTAAGAGAAAATGGGAAAGTGAATGCAAAATTTTATTCATTAAGAACTGAGTTCTTTGTTCCATTTTAAGTCAAAATTTCTCTAGAAAAATTTCATACTTCTATGAAACAACAAATTTTATGTTCTTTCTTAAACTCTCACAACTGATGAAATTATCCCGAAATGACATTGTAACTAAAATGTTTCTTTTTTTATTAGTCTACCATGTCTATGATATCTTATGTAAATATGTGACTAACACAAAAAATGAGTGGGCCATAAATACTGGGGACCATATTTGTGTGTTTCTAAAGTGAGGGATTCTGTATGCGATCAAGGAGTTATAAACTACTGACTAAACTACTGATGATGCTGCCTTTTTGCTCCATTGCCTTTTCAAGTCTTCAACGTAAAAGAGCAATCGCAGTTCGGTTTCACATGTATTGTTCTATAATCCAGGCAATAAATGCTAATTAGTAATGCTCAAGGATCCGACCATTCAGAGTAATTATCATAATTTACTTCTTCCTTGTTAAAGACATTCCTTGCTGATTAGAAAAAAAAATTAAATCGTCGTTTTACCATTGCACTGCAGTGGAAATGCACTAGAGAGATCTTCAAGGTATATTGTTGCGGCTGCATTCGATGTCATCGACTTGTGCCTCTTAGCTTATTCCAAATGGAATTGCAACTTAATTTCTAAGACGAAATTCATGTAAATGCATAAAGTTTTGCGTCTGCACCAGGAATGTATGATTTTATTTTACAAACCCCAAGGCTCCTCCTTCCTGGCCCACCCCCTTTCTAAAACCACTTACTGAGCAGAACAAAGGAAACTGCTAACTATAGAGGCATCATTAAATGTGAGCTGCAACAGCATGATAAAGCATGCGATATGACAACATATTTCATTGCACAAAAGTGCAGATAATTAAATAATTCAGTAGTCACCCTGAAAAATTAGCAGAAAGATCTTTAAGGAGGAATCAAGAAAATGGATCCAATCACCTTGAATAATATGCTTCCTTCTCCAAGATCACAAATAGATTTTGGTTATTTGATGATTGATTGATTCATAAAGAAGGATAAGGACAAAAGTCTATTCCTCAAAGCCTATCTTTGATCTGGCGTTCTCTTTAGGACAAATTAATCATATATTTTAGAAGAGCTGAATTTAACGTAGGGTTTTCTATTTCCAATCAAAGATATAACCTGCCATCCTATTGCACATTTCTCTTTTATCAGTTTATCTAGAAAAATCACCAACCCCTAACTTCTTCATATCGCTGCATCCAAATATAAATGTAGTCTCCTCCACATTGTCTAATAAGTGTCATGTTTAGGTTTATTTCTTATTGCTTGAAGCAGATAAGTATCACGTGCACTGAAGGAACAGAATAAATAACCATGCTGAATATTATATATGGTGGAACCCTCCTTCCTTCCTTTATCAAGGTAATATTCCCAGTGTCCATTGTTCACTGGTGCTTTAAGAGAGAGCTTCAGCTTTTACTTGAGGGTTGTAAGCACTTTAGAGGAATAATTCCCTTTGGATACTATACAGAAGGAGCCACCTGCAAAATGTTGATGCTGTTATTGAAGTCTCAAGTGGAATCAGCTTTCAAAAAATTAGATATTAGATGCATCCGATATAATTTGCAATGTGTAATTATACTAATGTGCATATAGTTGTGTGTTGCTTTACATGTTGCCTACTTGAGGTTTTTTTTTTTCCTTGGGCATTTTTAATAGTTTGAAATAGCTCCTGAATAGAATGTTTTTAAAGTCAGTTTATTTTTAAAAATTCTTTGTTAATTAACCTAGGAATACAAAGACTCTACAGTCTGTGTTCTTATGCAAGAAGGAATGTATATGACTTAGATGTTGGAAATTGATTATATCTAAAAGGGTTATCATTGTGGACACTTGCATTATTTATAAAATATTTGCTGCTTTTTATTGATTTATTCTTTATCCTGACTTTGGACAACTTAAAGCAATGGAAAATATTAGAATAGTAAATCTTATTCATAAGAAATTAATTTCCTTTGTTGGAATAATAAGATAGCATGCCAGGGAAATGGCCTTAGGCAGAGAGAATAATTTTAATTTAATCAAAGTAATCAAAACAATAACTGTAATAAACAACTTTTTTATTTTATTTTTCTTCATTTTGCATGGCACATGATGATACTGAAACTCTGCTTTAGGTCATTTATATACTAACATCAACTTCCCTTTTGGTGTCTTGACTTATAGCCCCAATGGAAAGTCCCCCCTCAAAGAAGCTAGCCCCTAAAGATCTAGCTATTAAGGAATAACCCAGGCAGAGCAACAGTGACTTGGTTGGTCAGCCTGGTACTTGGCACTTACCATGTCCTCAGTAGATGAAGAGGCTTTTGATGCAAATTTGGAGAATCATTACCATCAGATCACAGGGGGATCCTGAGCAAGGCAATACGAGGGTCCCATTTTATGCTTATGTACCTGGAAGACAGAAAAAGGCTTCTAAGGGAGGCTTATGTTGAGATGATATAAGATATTACTTTCTTTGGGCATCGAGCCCAAAGAAAGCTGATTTGTAAAACATTTGACATGTAATAGATGCATAGAATATGGTCACTCATATATTTATAATATTTCTCAAAATTTATTTTAATAATGGAGATCCTACTATAAAAGAGACACTTTGCATGAGCTATATCTATATGACACACCAAATCAGTACATTGATTTACTTTTCACCTGCTTATGTATTCAAGGACTTTCTGTTATTAAGTATCCAATGAATCACTGACAAATTGTGTGAAACATTCTTCCTTAATACAATAACATTTTAATTTATTTAAAATGAGTCTTACAAATGTGTACCAAAAGCTGAGCATCCATCCTCCCTGTCAATGTTCAGAAAATAAATTCTAAAATCTTTAAGATGTGTATTTAATTACTCATCTCGTATCAGTTATTGCATATTTGATTAGAACAGAAAAATGTCTATTGACATTTAATTATTTTAGCATGCTTTAGAAAAAAAAATTATACCTGCCATCTAGAGAACCATGATCATCTTGTGTATCCAAAGTAGGGCAGAAAGCTATGAGATACCATGGTATACCCCCTTTGGTGTGTCTAACTCCTTATGCATCATCATTGTGTGAACATAATGAAGAAGCTGACAGTAAAACCTTTCATTAAATTAAAATCCACCTGCAGAGTCCATCTCATTCATAACAATTTTTGTAAGATAAAAAACAGAACCATTAATATAACTCTTCTCAAATATCCTTATTGTTAAAAGAAGTAGGTTGGATTAGTTGGGCTCTAAATTTTTTCACAGCTTTAAGAATTTTCGAAGCTATTCTAAAGTATGGAAGCATAGGAACAACTCCAGGATCCATGAATCCGAAGCTCATTTGTTCCAACATTTGCCCTTCAAAGTTATATTTGATTCCACTTTCATGTTCTGTATTTACCAACATATTTTGTATTGATGTTAAAACTGTAAAGACTGAGGAGTTCATTTTCAGGAAGGGGTCAGTGACAGAAAAGAGGAACAGCTGAAGAGTGAAAAAAGCCACACAGTGGGAGAAGCAAATTCTTGATCTGAGTTCTAAGCCCATTTCTTTCAATTAACATTAACATAGAAGAAACCCAGACAAGCACCTGCCTTTTTATTTTAAGACTATATTCTTTAGCCTTGCCTTTCTTTAATTTCTTGCAGTGTGGTTTGTTTTTTTTTCCATTGGATTGACTTCTTTGAGTTTCACGTTTTTCTTTCCACTTGATTCATTTGAATCATGTTAATATTCCCCTCAGAAGCCTGCAATAGTTACATGAACACATCACACTTCCCAAATAAAATCTTACAGTGTTCAAAGCCACCTGGAAATTGCCCCACCCCATTTTCTAAAACCACTCATAATGTATAATCTTTTCCTGAATTAAGTAATTCTGCTTTCCCTGCCTTCCAAGTTTTGAATATGCTCATATTCTATTTTCCTTTCTGATCACTCTGTCTCTCCACCTCTTGTACACTTCAGAAGCCATTTTCTTTCTCTCCTCCCTCCCTCTTCTTTGTCTTTTCCCATTTTGCCCCTCCTTTCCCTCCTTCCTTCCCTCCTGCCCATCCCCCCTTTCTTTCTTCCTTTCTTTTCTTCTTTCTGTGAGTACCATGTTCTGTGCCAGGCACTGGAAAAACAACAAATGCAAGGAATTGACAATTAACACCTAATAATTCTAGTGACTTCATTCACTCCTGCAGTGCTAAACAATTGTGGACCCATAACAATTTTACTTTGCCTTTAGTCCTTGAATTTATTTGAATGTGTCCTCAATGTCCTGTGTTCTTTTGTTCTTTCCTTATGTGTCCTATTTCAGTAAATTCCCTGTTGGATAAACCTGAAGCTTTTCTTACATTGCATGTTCTCCCAGAGCAATTAGAGTGGTGTCTCTCATGCACTCAGGCAATGCCATTGCTTGACTGACCCTTGAACAAGGTGAGCAATGAAAAAAAGCTACATTTTTCTAGTGATGCAGCATTTCACTTGTAGTTAGAAATAGTATGGCCCCAAACGTATTATTACATTTATTTACTTTTATTGAACAGTCGATGTGATAACTTTCTGTGACATGTTCTATTATTTTTTTAGTTGTGTTGATGTTCCTTTCAGCTGGTCCTATAGTCCTTTTCCTCAGGAATGTCTCCCCAGTGAAAGGACAAAGACTGCAGAGACTGCTAGATTGATGGACTCTCAAGCCAACTATGAAGTTGAAACAAAGAAAATGATCACCTGAAGACACCTGTCCTGCTAACAACACACCCAAATGTTGCAGTTTCAGCCACTAAAACTCTCAGCACAAAAGGCAATCTTTTCAAGAAACAGAAAAACTCATCTAGATTTCTAATGAGTCAAGATTTTCCCTTCCTCATGTGTATTCCTCTGTTTGTATTTAAATTCATGTGACAATCATGTTTTTTTCTTAATATGGATATACTTATTAATACACTAGTTTTAAAATCCAAAATTGCGCAAATATGTTATTAAAAAATTAATGCTATAAGAAGAATGATTTTTAGCCATACATAGGATTTGATCTTAAGAGTGACCTAGAAAGTAAAAAGTATTCTTGAAATAACAAAGTAGTCAGAGGCAATTCAAAAGATAAAATAATGGTAGAAACTTATTCTGCAGCATAGAAATGCCACATTGTTCCACTTGACACTCACCAATCCACATTATTATTACAAAGCAAGCTAGTTTATGTGAGATTAGGTCACTGCTTCTAAAGAGCTTCGGTCTAGATAGACAAAGTTACAGAAACTTTTGAAAAGATAAGTAACAGCGTCAGCGCAGGATAGAAACAAAAACCAAAACAAAGCAGAAGATGAATGCAGAGTGTTTGCCATAAGGTGGGTATAACTGGCTTGTTTGGGGATGAAAGTTTCTAAAAGAGGAAAGTATTAGATGAATCTTGAAGGGCGTCAAAGATTAGATAAAAGGAAAGAGAGGAGAAAACGGAGTTCTTTAGGTGGATATAACATTTTGAGCAAAGCCATGGAGGAGGAAATGAATCTGCATGTCAGTTGACCTCACCCCAGACATTCAGCAGGTCTCTCTCTGTATCTGGGAAAGATTTTGCACATACACATACATCTCCTCTTCCCCGCTCAGTGTTGACAAAAATTATTATCATATTTTCTTGCAATTAAACAAATGAGGGTGGCTGGTAATAACACGGAGAACTGTGTTTTTTTCTGTTAAACTAATAATAATTGATATACCGAGTTCTCAATGTTTGTTGAACACTTTACATATTAACTCACATACAACTCACAGTAACCATGCAGAATAGATATTATTATCCCCATTTAACAGGCAAGAAAACTGAGGTTTAAGGAACTTGTCCAAGTACCATAAAAAGGGTTCATTTTCAGAATTGAGACCATAAAGCTCATGCAAAGTCATGACATCATAATCAATGTCACAATTATTATCACTTTTTAAAATACTTTTTTGTTATGTTTCTATGATAAACAAATAGCTATTTCATTTAATAATCACCTAAACTTTTTCACTTTTCTTGTTGCATTATGTAAGTAGGAAATAGAACTTATCAGCATTTTAGGCAATTTTTTTGTTTGCAAAACTGATTAGATTGTTTGTTTTGGTCTGCACAAAGCCTCAAATTCTTGAGAATAAAAAAAGGTGGCGGCTTCTATCACCTGTTGCAATGTCCTTTGTTACAGATGAAATAAATCTATAGCCCATAATCTTAGAGTAACTTACAGGCGATTACATTTTGGGGTGTGTCAGAGCAAGAACCAGAAACCAGGTGCTCTAGTCATCTCTCAGTAGATTCTTGAACTACATTACCCTTCCTAAATGAAGCATGAACTTGAATTTGATCAATGGAGACAGGTTTTCCAGTTAGTAATCAGGGAGCATTATGCCTACTGAATTGCCTTAGTTCTGTACTTTTTTGTTTCCTATCTCAATGTAAAAAAAAAAAAAAAAGCTAGATATGAACTACTAACTTTTAAGTCCAAAAATTGCCAATGGTCCATCCCCAAAGAACACATAATGTCCAAAAGTTTATGAGTACAGTATCTTCTATGGTATTCTTAAGTTATTTGGATTCTTAGTTCACCTGCACAAATCAGATCTAACAAGCGTTCTTCTTAATCAACTTTATGCATGGTATATATTTGTAATTGCTTTTGCATGAATGTTTACATGACTGTCTCCATAGTACTTATGTTTTTAAAACTATTAAGTCATGTGCTATTATAATCCTCACTTATCCATGTAACTAGCTCCAAAATATTTTGGCCATATAAAGCTAGAACTGAGAAAATCTCATTATTTTTAACATCCCTTTGCATTCAACTGACATTTAATAATGATTAATACGTGGTCAGATGGGTAATGGAGGTTCAAGATGCAATTCTGTCTCAAAGGAGTCAGTTAAGCTGGGTCTACTTATGGACAAACATCTAAATGTTTGAAAGTATCTGAATATTTGATTGTAAATTTCCACATAGATATCTGACATTGTCAGACTTAGATCTCCTCATGGCTCTGATCACTATATTTTCAAAATGATTATTGTTGCCCATATCTCACACAGTTCTCATTAAGTAAGTTCGTAAATAAACAGGGTTTTTAAAATAGCAGCCAAACACAAGGTGTGACTTTGTTGACATTTTATGAGACTTTGTCATATGTCCCCAACTCCCAATAAAAGTAATGTTGCATTAACTGTGAACTTGTGTTGATTTCTTGGAAAAGCATGCTCTTATAGTTTGTTTGTTTTCACTAGTATGTATCAAAGCTAGTTTCTGGATCCATGAGGAACAAAAAATCCAATGTGATAGGAAAATGTAAATTTAGAGACAGTTTCTAAAGGATCCCATGTTACCTTTAAACAGATGATACTGTCATCTGCTCAAGCTGGAAGCCAAGGTGTGGTCCATGTCTCTTCCCTTTCCCCCTGCCATGGCCAATGACTCTGGTAGTCTTTTGATTTTTCCTTCATTCTGTTATTCAAATATGTCTACTTCTTTCCATCTTCTGTGCTACTGTAGTAAAAGCAAACCTCATTTTTCACTGGACAACTACATCATGCTTTCACTTTTCTCCTCCACACTGCCTAGGGACAGCCAGGGAAATCTCTCTAAACCACAGATATAATCATGTCATTCCATGGTTTCAAACTCTTCTCTGGCTTCTCATTGTCCGTGGGATATCAGGACACCTACAGCTCATGTCCTGTTCCTGGGTCCAACAGTCCTCTCTGGATTCATCAAGCTCCTCCCCACTTCCCCTATTAATCTAGGCTCCAGTCTTCCATCTGTCTTTTCTAAATGTTCTCTTTATCTTCTGGGCTTTCTCATATACCTAACCTTCTGCCTGGTACTCTTTTCCTACTCTTCCCAAACTCTACAATGTATCCTTTACATCCTGTCCTAGAACCCATTTCCTCTTGAAAGTTTTCACCCCAACCATTCACCATCCTCAAGACTAAATTTCCCCACCTACATACTTTCATGGCATTTGTGCTTTCCTCTTATTAGCATGTAATCACCAGTATTGTGATGATCTGTGTGCCCGTCTCCTCTATTTGAATATGGTATTCTAGCTTAACTGTTTGACAGGTAGCCATTCACCATATGTGGCTATTTTAATTTAAATTAATTATATTAAATAAAATTAAAAATTTAGTCCCTCAGTTGGATTGCTCACATCTCAAGTGCTCAGTGGTCATGTGCAACTAGTGGCCACTCTATTGAATGGCACAGATATGGAACACTTCCATCATCAATAAAGTTATATTGGACAGTGCTGTTCTTGAAGATAAGTACTGTTTTGTTTGTCATTTTATCCTCTAGACTTGCAGCTTTTTAAAACGGGGCTTTGTTGTCTGAACCACAGAGTACAAAAATATGATTTGAGCGACTATTTTCTCAATTCTCCCAAATATTATATATAACAAATACTATTCTGTATGCAAAGGAAGAAAGTTAATTAATTGCATGTAAAGATGCCCAGAGAATTAGAGTTCAAATCTAGCATAGAACCCTGGTTGAGAAATTCTAATAGCCTATATAGTACATACATACTTTATAAATATCTGCTGAGTGGATAACACATCTAGATACTCAGAGATGTTTCTTTCTATTTATTTTCACCTAGATGTGTAGAGTCATTTAGGAAACACACCTTTAGATTACCGAGGGCCCCTTCTCTAGAGAATGTGACAGATGTTTTATTTAATTTCATACCAAGAATAGGTGAATTGCACCACTTCTATAGGATTACCTATTATTTCATTTTCCTTTGATGTTTACACAGGCAAAGAAGAGAATTGAGCTCTTATTCAGTGAATGAGATCGAAATGAAAATGTTCAGAATAGATACCAGATTTGATAAGCACAATTTCTTTTAGGGATTGGCCAAATGTGCTAAAAATAATAACTATTTACTGAGTGCCTACTATGTGCCGGACACTTTGTTAGGGCCTAGAGAGAGAGGAGGGAAGACTATCGATGCAATTCTTGCACTCATAGTGAACAATATTAATATAATTATTTTCATTCCTCCCTGCCTTATAGCCAAAGTAGTAGTTTTCAAATTTGGCTGTACACTGTAGCCACCTACGGAGTTTTAAAATGCTAATATCTGGATACCTCCTCAAAAGATTCTGATTCAATTGGTGTGGATTGTGGCCTGGAAATTGGAATTTTTCTAGAGCTCCCTTGAAGATTAGAATGTGTAGTCAAGTTGAGAACTATTGATCTACGGGACATAATCTTAGACTGAGCTCAGAAAGTCAAGAGGTTTTGGTATTAATTAGTTGATAGTGCATTAGAACCAAAAGGAGAACTTTAAAATCATTTGTCAAACATATTTTCATTTACCTTTTATTCCTCAGAATATAAACCAATACTTAACAATCACTGAGTTTTCCAGATCAGATAAACAGTTCATGACTGAGGTAAGACCTAACCCCAGGTTTCTGATTTTAACACAACACTCTTCCGGCTACATTAAACTGACTCAGGGAAATGAAAAATGTAATTATCTTCAAATCAAAAGACAACCAACATCCATTGTGGTCATAATTTTTATTTTTTATTTATTTTTTAATTTAATTTTATTTTTTTTGAGTTGGAGTCTCACTCTGTCACCCAGACTGGAGTGCAGTGGCTGCTCCCATCCACCGCAGCCTCGACCTGCTGGGCTCCAGCGATCCTTCCGCCTCAGCCTTCCAAGTAGCTGGAACTACAGGCGTGCGCTACCACACCCAGCTGATTTTTTGATTTATTGTAGAGATGAGGTCTCGCTGCCCAGGCGGGTCTCGAACCCACGGGCTCAGTCAATCCACTCACCTCAGCCTCCCAAAGGCGTGGGATTACAGACTGAGCCACTGAGCCCGGCTGGTCATAATTTTTAAAAGCAAAAATTGAATTTGGGCCAGTTTGACTACCATATACTCAAATACTTCCACTAATCAAATGTGAGCATGATAGATTCATTTTGTTAAAATGCAGCTTCTTTTTTGAAAAACATACATTACATCAATCTATTTGTTTACCTATCTAGAAGTTGCTCAGTTTCCCAGAAATCCTAACACTATTCTTACAAATTCAAAGGTTAACATACATGTGTTACACTCCACACATAACTAGAAAGGACATTTTATCTTTAAACTTGAATTTTTCAAGAGGAAATGATGGTGGGAAGAAGAAAATTAAGAAGTGCATTGTGCTCCCACATTCTCTGACCTCCCCCACCTTATATGACATTCCAATCCATTTAGCATTACACAGTACAGATAAAAATTGACAGTCTGTCCCCATGAGAAAAGTTGACTTTAAAAAATAACTACTATAAAAGAAATTAGTTAGCTCTCTTAGCTACAACAATGCCCGTTTTTAGATTCTACTTATAGATGAAGAGAATCTGGGACCTCTAAGTCATCTAATCCACTCTTCTTCATCCATATAAGATTGCATAGTGAAAATGTGCCTTCCCATTTTTTAAAAGCATCACAATAAAACAAATGTCCACATACTTCCTTCAAAATGCATTTCAGTGTTTGAGAGTCTACACAGTTGGGAAATTCTCTTATTTATATTCCAAATCCCTCATGCTGTAGTTTAATCCCATTTTCTCTTGTTCCCTGTGGAGAGAAAGAACAGCCGGACTCCATTCTTTCTAAACTCAATTCCTTCATGTCCTTAAAGACACCTACCTCCCAGCTTTCTCTTCTCCGGAATAAACAATAACAGTTCCCATCAGGAAGATGTCTCTCTTGGATTGTGCATATTCACTGCCATATCACATATATTCATGCTCATCACATAAGGTTCATAACTAAAACAAGCCAAGGCTGAGAGCAAAAACAAGCAAATGCATCATTGTTTTCATGAATGAAGTTACAGATCCAGTAATAGACACTGAATAAATAGTTGAAAATGATAATCTTCCAATAATTATGTGTCAAAATTATCATAATTTTTTTAAAAAAAGTATTGGCAATCTGTTGCTCTTGGAGAGATGAATTAAAAATTAAATGATTAGGTTTCAGTTTTCTTTATGCAAGTTCTCCCCATGCCTGCGATGGAATATTCCATTCAGCATTCCACAGCAGGAGCCACCATTGCTTTGACAAAAATAGATACAGTATCGGAACATTCAGTCAATGGAGTAATCCAATTGTCTGAACATTCTTTTCTGCTTTGTCATTTACATTTTAATAAATCCCAGAATATGTCAAGCTGTATCGAGTTGTACCAAGTGTAGCCAACCACATGCAGTTACCAGATGCAATGAGGGAATCATAACATGCAACTCCTACAATGCGTCAACATTTGGTTTGTGTATATTTTTAGGTTCCTACATTTTAAAGAGGGGTACTCTTAAAAATGAAAAACGAATATTTTGCAAAATCTTTGCTATTTTATCAACACTCTGTTAGTATATTCAACTTTCAATAAGGAAGTTATGGGCAAGTGGTGCTCTACTTAATTGCTCTAGGAATGCTGGCATTTGTTAATCCCAAAGACAGCACTATATATAGCTAGCACAATGTGGAATGTTAAAGAATCATCTTATTCTTATTTCTGTGCCAGTTTACTGTCTCCCTATTCAGAAGACAGATAATCACATTTAAAGTCATTTTCTATTCCATGATGTTAAGGTTTCAGGAGGAGAAGTCCTAAAAGATTGTGTGTGTGTGTGTGTGTGTGTGTGTGTGTGTGTGTGTGTGTGTGTAATGATTATTATTAACCTATATACATAACATAGTCCATGTATATGTTGGCCACTGACTGTTTCAAAACTTGGAGAGCTTTGTTATCTTGGCTTGAAAGAGTCCACTGAATTCTTCCATTGTTGCAGAGCTGTAAAGATAATGGAGTGAACCTCAGTATGTTGGGGATCCAAAGGTGACAGATGTGTACTTAGAGAGAAATGCGGGTTATCCAAAGAGGAAACTATTCAGAGTAGTTTCTCCCAGTAAAAATCACAGGGACATAAGGCTTACACTTAGCTCTAATTATAACCTTTGTACTTAATTGTCTAATTCACATAAGTTAATCATCAGAAAACCCCCACTTTAGGCTTTTCCTCTCAACCTTCTGAATATTACCCTTTGGGACTACGACTGCCAAAAGACCAAGGTTAATTCCTGACATTAGGTAAATCTGATCAGAGTTAAGTTTGTGATGCACTCAAGGACTAAAAAGAACCGTGAAAAAAAATCCATTGCTGATTCAGAGAGCAGTTTAAATGCTTGCCACAGAAATTATGAGCAGCATTCCACTATGACTACAGGGCATGGGGTTAGGTATTGTATTGAGGAGAGTGATCTCATAGTTTTCCAGTAGTGAATGAGATGGAGGAAACAAAAAATGCAGTAGCATTTTAATGCACAAGTGAGGTTAGCATCATTTCTTGATTCCCAGAGTTTACCTGACTCTATCTGCAGTGTGATAACTGATAGATTCAGTTGAAAAGTTAGTAGGACCTCGCCAATAGTAGGACTTAGCCAGTAGTAGAATGACCACAATATCTTGAAGACATCTAGAAAAGGATGTCTACAACTTCTCATCCACTAAGAGTACCACAAACACTTTAAGTATGATGATTATAAACTATTATTATGATAAAGAATAGTAGGTTACAACTTCAGATGATACTCATGAACTTGAATTAACTGATCAATCAGCATTAGAGAGAATTTGGAGAAGAATGTCAGACAGGGAAGGTCAAGAGACACATGTTGAAAGTTTCATTTTTGTGAATCAGAGGTTCTATATTCTATATCTAACTCTATCAATAATTATTTCTTTAAAATGTCTGGAATTGAATGAGCTCTTCTGTAAAATGAGAAACCCGGTAGTTGACTTGCCCTTACTTTTATAAAGATATTGAAAGTAAATATGGTGAAGTGTTTTGAGAAAGTCCTTAGATTACATATCATTGCTTTTAAATACCCATGTTAATAGAAAAAAAACAGGGAAGCAGATGTTATAAAAAATGAACATGGTTTTTCAGAATGTGCTTTAGATGTTTGCTTTAGCCAAATTTCCTTTTTAATTCTAGGTTCATAAACTTTCAATGATGAAGAAGTCACAAAGACCATCCAGTCCAATTCTCATCTTCTGCTTGAATTTTCTGTGCTAGCTTATAATGGTCCTCCTTCCTGATCAGTAATTCCATCTTTGAACAACTCAGATGATTAAAATAGTTTTTCCTTATACTGACTCACAAGGACCGCTCCCATTGTTCCTTAATTTACCCTTAGAAGATATAGTGTAAGTCTGATCTCTTTCCATTTGACAGTCCTACAAATATTTAAAGGAATAAATCATGGTCCTTCCAAAGTCATCTTTTCTCTGAGCTATACACACTTAGCTCCTACAATCATTCCTTCCATGGTATTATTTCAAATACCTTTTTCATCCTTCTCAGTCTCCTCACTCTCATGTCTTTAGCTGCCTTGCTAAATTTGCTACTCTGAAGTGAATGTGTTTTTCTAGATGTGGACTGACAAATGGGGAGCAATGTTTGATGATCATGTTTTAAAAGGTTTTCCCTAAGTACTGAATTTCTATGAATAAAACTCATATGAATCTTTTTTTATTTTAAAGATGTGGAGTACAATTCAGGGCTTGGTACATAAGTGATCACCGTGCAGGTGAAGTTTGGGCCTCCCATTGGTCCTCATTTCTCCTGGTTTGGGATCAGGGACCTTTATTAGTGTTATGTTTCCTCCTCCCCCTCCCCTGACCTGCTACCGCCAATTCCTTTCATGTAGTATTATGATAAATGTTCAGGGTCCACTTATGAGTGAGAACATGTGGTACTCAGTTCTTTGTTTCTGTGATAGACCACTGAGTACGATGGACTCCAGACCCATCCAAGTTGCTGCAAAGTCCACTTGATCTATATCATCTTACTATCAGTTGAAACACTTAACTCTGTTCTGTACATGCCACTGTCCCACAACATTTCTCTCATCCTTAGATTCAGTCCTTGATTTCATCTCTCAGTATCTTTTTTAATTTTAATTAAGAAATATGATAAATTAAGTATTCTTCTCAAAGTCATCTTATTCACATGTTTAACACAAACTTTCCCAAGGGAGATCATAAAAAACTTAGCCAAGTGATTTGTTCAAGTTAAGAGTCTAAATGTCATTCCTCAAAGCCATCAGTCTTATAGCTTTCAAAGAAAGAAATAAGGCTAGTCTGGCATGGCTGGTTTTGTCTGTTTGTTTTACTTGGTCTTATATTTACATTTCTTAAAAGCAACTATTGATGCTAAGAAGAAACCATCTAGATAAATGACGAATGGCAAGAGAAAGTTGGTCTGGGATCAACATTTTGCTTCAGGAATCAAAAAGGAGAACATTCCATATGTGAATAATTGAGATTACTATACTGCATACATTGATGTTTTAAATAACTGGATTTATCTCTTTCTTGTCATCTCTTTGGGTTGTGAATATTCTTTCTTGAAAGAGGAGATTTAAGGTAAGCAGAATAGGAAATCTTTTGTCTGCAGAATATATGATTAATATGTTCACACATCCCTGCCACTTATCTACTCCACAAATAATGTAAAAGTGATTAAACGTATATTTTGGTTTCACACTGTAGCAACAGTTCCATATGAGAAGAGGTGGAATCACATAAGGTGGGTATAGTCTGGCACATATTCAAGGGGTTTAGTTACCAAAGTGGCTAAAAAAACTCATGTAAGGTGTTTCAACTCAATTCAAATTCTCAAAATGAATTGAAGTTCATGAAAACACAGTTCCACAATCTGGCTCCAGAGAACAGAATTCTAAGCAAGACTCCCGCATACTATGCTATTGGATAGTAATGTTATCTAGACACTGAAAGCTCCCTTTTCATTACTGCCCTCACTCCTTCAATGCTGAGACTTGACAATTCTTTTCTGTACTCTGCTTTTGCTTCCTTTCTCTACCTTTCATTTTCTTGATGGTATTAAATCTTTCATTTTTCACTGATTTTCTGAAAAATCATGGCCCTTTACACTAATTAAGAGCTATTTAAGAGTCATTACTGCTTGAGTTTGCTGTACATATTTTGCTACAATCCTTTCCCTAAGATTTCATTTTTGAGTAAGTCCATGTTAAAATTTCATCTGAGGATACAACTACACATAGAAAGTAATGTGGATTGTGTACTCTTCTTGAAAAAAGGAAAAAAGCAAGAAAGGTGCCCTGCCTGAATGGATTTTGTGTTTTTTCCACAAGTTACGTGTGCACTTGCCTCTCTGCTTTGGGGGTATCTTTGACAGGGGAAAAGATTAAACACACAAAGCCCTACTCAATCCTCCTTTTCTGCTCTAATGGGTAACACCACTCACTTTCATTATTCTCCTTGTGACCACCACTCCTATTCACTAAGTGGTTCTTATGTATGGTTCTACGTATTGAAATTACCTTGGAGAGCTGGTAAACCACAGATTGCTGGGTTTCCACCCCAGAGTTTCTGATCTATCAGGTATGTGCTAGAAATCTAGCATTTGCATTTCTTTCTCTTTTTTTTTTTTGAGTTGGAGTCTCACTCTGTCGCCCAGACTGGAGTGCAGTGGCCGCTCCCGGCCACCGCAGCCTCGACCTACTGGGCTCCAGCGATCCTTCCGCCTCAGCCTTCCAAATAGCTGGAACTACAGGCGCGCGCTACCACGCCCGGCTAATTTTTGATTTATTGGAGAGATGAGGTCTCGCCAAGTTGCCCAGGCGGGTCTCGAACCCGCGGGCTAGGAAATCCACTCATCTCAGCCTCCAAAGCGTGGGATTACAGGCTGAGCCACCGTGGCCGGCTGCATTTGCATTTCTAACAAGTTGCCAGTGGTTACTGCTATTGCAGATACTGGGACCACACTTTGAGAACCATTACTCTAATTCTAAACCATGATTTCATCCTCCCACGACCATTCCTTCAATAAGATAAATAATCCCAGTTCTTTTAACTTTATTTAATCACATCTATTTCCAGAACTTTTAATCATCAGAGCAGCTCTTGTCTGAACTGCTTCCAAATCCATCTTTAGCTGGATGGCTAGAACCAGATACAGGACTGTACCATGAAGACATATGGAAAAACACTTGAATTCAGCTTTCCTGACTCCTAGTTTACAGCTGTATTGGAATTTATGGAAGGTGTGTTTACTTTTTAAAATTCAGTGTCTAGTTCAGCTCATTGAATCAAGGTGAACTGCTTTGATCTACTAATATATAGTTAAAAAAATAGTAGCAAATTGCTTGAGTTTTTTTTTTTTTAGTCCGAGTTGTTATTGGCTCTGCAGATACAAACTAAACCTGATTTAAAAAATTCCATCTAAGCAATATGCAAATTTAAAATTCTTTTCCCTGGACTTTTATTTCTGTGATCACAGGTATGTAATCCCATCTTTGGCTTTCAGTTGACTTAATAGTAATTTGGGTGCAGTGTACCTTGAATTTTACCTCCTGTAGTAAATTAGCCTTCTACCTCATTCTACAAATTGATTATGATGCTGTTTCATTGTTTCCAATCTTGCTGTTTACAAGATAATTAGGACTTTCTACATTTATTATTTGCCTGATGTTATATAGGTTTCCAAAAACAAAAGTGAAAAAGAGTGATTAGAGGAAAAGCAGTTTTTCAAACTCCCAACTTTATTATTTTCATTATCTCAAAGTCCTTTAGCTTCTTAAGCCCCATGGTCCCCTCTCTGCTTTTCTTACATCCTGTCTTGTCTTCCCATCATGACAAAGAAAATGTAGAGTCTGACAGCTTATGAAACCATAAAGCTGGATTAGATAGGTTTTTAAGGGTTCTATTGTTTGCCCCCAAACCATTATTGCAAAAGTGAAAGGCTCCAACTGTTCAACTGACACACAAATTGCCATCAGCAAGGTATTAGAAGGAATCTCATTTATTACCACCAAGGAAATAAATAACACCAATGGACAGAGTGTCTTTCATCCAAATTAGACTAACCAAATCAATTCAAATCATTAGAATACATTATATCCAATTAAATATAAATCTGCCTTGTAAATAGCCACTTACCTGCTTGCCTAGAGCGATGTAATTCTTTATGCTAAACCAACAGTTTAAAAAATTATAGAATCAACTGGCAAAATATTTTAATGAGTTGTTACATGTTTTTTACTTAATTCATTTAATAAAAAATTAACTGAGGATCTACTATGTCCTGGGAATACAAAGATGAATAATACGCGATCCTGGTTGTCAAAGTGCTTACCTCCTTGAGGGAAACAGATATGTAAAGAAATGCTGGCCTTACATAGCATTTAATCCCAGGAAAGTAAATGGTGTAAGTTTCTTTCTGATTTAGGTGTAGGGTCAAAAGATGAAGAGACTGTAGAAAATATCTAGAAAAAAGTGAAAAATAAAAATCTGAGAGAAACTGCATAAAGGATTATGTCCAATGCCTTCCAGTGTACATGTAAATGCAGGTTTTAGGTTAAGCAAAACATAATGAAGAAGGTTGGCCTGTGTAGGAGTGGTGAACATTGTCTTCCAACTCAAGGAGAAATGGCGTTCTGATTATCTAGAAGGTTGAGTACTTGCGATCCCATTCCATTTGTTCTTACAAATAGTTATGTCAAATTCATTAAAAGCATATTTGCAGGAGAATCACTAGCAATGGGGAAACGTTTCTCTTTTTGAAATTATGTTTCTATCCCTGGGACAGTTCATTTACTTAAGTAATAACATGTTCTTTCCTTTATATATCAAGATTGGACTCATCCACATTTAGATGAAGACATGTCAAAAATACACATGGATCCACCCACACTTTCCTTAAATAATGGCCCTGTCCCCTTTAAACAAAGGTATTTTCTAGCTGGCTAGCTGGACTTAGGCCAAACTATCTGAAATCATGGCACATCATGAGGCTACACAAGTGTTTGTGCAGTAGAAACTAACTGGTTTATGTAAGGATTGAATTGAATTTACAACCTAATAAACACTAAGTCCAAACCAGCTGATTGAAGAGTCATAATGAGCAAGAAGATTACCTTCCTGGTTTTCGTTTTTCAATATCTTCTTTTAAAAGGCAGAGTCCCATCCCAACATGTTAATTGGGATTAAATGCTTCTTTTGAGACCCCCTTCTCAAGGTAGTTTGCATGGACCTTCTTCAGACCCTTCAGAAGAGATTCTATGGTCTGTGTGGTATCAAGCTTATTACATGTACAACCAGGCTTATCCCAGAAATAAAATCACCTTAAAGTCAGTGCTAAGAAAAATTGTAGAAGTCGATTTAAATCTAAAAGAAAGCCAAGTGAAAAACAAATTACCTTTTTTTCTAAGTGATTCATTGTTACCTTTTAAAGCATAGCTTGTTTCCATTTTCAGCCCTACTCACCATCCTGCATTCTTCAAGATGTTTTGCAACAATTTGTAGTCTTATTATTAGCTAATGACCATGAGCAAGTAATTCATCTTTTTAACCTGATTTTTTGTTTGTTTGTTTATAACACTCCTCTATGAAGAACTTTAAAAATTTTGTTTTCAGATTCTGCTTACTGGCATTTCTCATGAGTGGCCAGTCTGGAATCAGAGCATTGCTGAGTTCTGATTGGCCGATTTGTTTATGGTCTAAATGCCAGTCAGTAATGCCCATTCACAAAGGCGTGGGATGAGGCAATCATGCTTACAGCGAGGAAGTCTGTCTCATGCTTTTTATTTTGCATGTAGCTTATAATCACTTTTTTCTTGCATCTGGCTAAATAACTGACCATGTGAAGTTCCATGAATACTAAATAGCAAATGCTTAAAATATGTGCACATTTTTATTATGGAATTGATGCAAGTGACTCCTAGGTGAATAAAGTACTTGCACATACAGTAACTTTAAGTTAGGACAGGAACTATTTATTGGAAGGCAACAGAGGCTCTTGTACAATTAAGGTCCGGGTTGAGCTTCACATGTGAAGTTGGATGGAATTTTCTCCAGTGTTCTCTCACTTGGTAGTGCCTCTGCCCAACCATTTACTCTGTCACATGTTTTCTCCCTTTAGGGCCTTGAGCTCAGTTCTCTGTACTTGCTAGAGAAGAGCTGATTGAATAATCCTTCTTTAAGTTATTATCTAATAAGATGAGTTCCTCCCATGGTATTAGGGCCTTAATAAAGAAACAAAAACCTGGAAGACTGAAAAGACTTAAGTGCTCAGAAAAGCATTCTCCCATCATAGTTGTTTTTTTCTTTTGTTTTGTTTTTACACCATGGCACATTAGGGATGAAGAGAGAACCCAGGCTAAATCACTTTTATTCATGTTTCTCAACTTACCTAGGAAAAATTGCCAAGCACTAAGCAAATGAAGCTTACCTTTTGTACCCACAGCTTCTACCTTCTACTTTGTTCTCAGTAATCTGGACACTCTGAACTCTTCTGTTTCTTCCACCTGCCTTCAAGTACACACCCATTGAAGTTTAATTGCAGATATGCCCATGAAAATGTTCTCCCTCCTGTAAGTGTCTCCTTCATTGTTATGCCAGCAGAGCTAGATAGATTCATCCATACACATGGAAAGGACCAGAAAATATGCTACTTTGGGTAAACATACATGAAATTTCTTAGAGTCCAAGGATACTCCTCTGTATCCTAAAATGCTCGCTCTGGATATGGAATTATCAATGCAGTGACTCAGAGTTCCTAATGCACCTTCTTTCTCTGCTTTTTCAATGTTTAAGATTTTAACCACTAGAATGAAGCTTAGAGTTTATCTCTACAAAGTCACCTGCCTTCTTCTTCTTCTCCAAGTGTAACCCTCAGCCATCTCATCTATTTACATCAGTTTAACTACAGCTATGTTTACAAATAGATCTCTAGCCACAGTGAAAGCTTCAGAGGGACTGAACCCAGCCCATTGTATTTAATTCCATCTAATCCTGGACATTGGTTCAGGACCTAGATACAGACATGCATATTCTCATGAAAGACCAGGTTAGGATTTTCCTTTAGCCAAAAATCTTTCCTTAAATTCTAAATGCAGAAAGTTTAACCGCAAACAAAAAGGTACTTCTAGGTTAAAAGTTTATAGGATTTATTTGAGCAATCCAGGATGGAGGTTGATGGTATATTCAACATTTCTTCCTTTTTTGCCTTGTGTTTATTTCTCTACCTATTTAGGTTTATTATATATTTATTGGACTTTTTTCCTCCCCTCAACCTTACTTCTCTCCTCCTTTATCATGTTCTTCTCTAGACCATCCTTATTGTCTGCCTACTTTGTTTTGAACATACACTCAAAATTATTTGCACAGATGCTAGACCACTTCTCACCTTCACACAGTCCTAGAAACATCCGATTGCGGGGTAAAATGCCTTTAATAGCCATTCTATTCAGTCCCCTGCAGTCAAGTCTCTACTCTGCCCATGAGCAACTGTTATCATCATTTCAAATTTGAATAGAAATATTGATTCCTCAAGGAAGCCTTCCCTGACCTCCCCTCAATTAGATCCTCTCCCTTTGTTTGTGTTCTCATAACTTGCTGTAATGTTTTTCTTTATGTTATTCATGGTTTGTAATTATATATTTGGGCAATGATTTGATAAATGCATGCTCCTCTCATAGGACTCTTCTCCAGAGAGGAGATTGGTGTATGCTTCACTCACCACTGCATCTCTACCTTTTAGTTCATGCTTGGCTCATAACAGGTAGAAGTGCTCATTCATTCTTGATTATTACTTTTTTTTAAGATGTGGGGTACAATTCAGGGCTAGGTATACATGTGGTCATTATGCAGGTAAAGTTTGGGCCTCCTTTGGTCCCCACTTCACCTGGTTTGAGATCAGGAAGCCTTAAGTGCCCTCCCCAACCCTGGCAGTTTCCTGCTACTGCCCATCCCTTTCTTATAGTATCATGGTAAATGTTCAGGGTCCATTTAGGAATAAGAACATTTGGTACTCAGTTCTTTGTTTCTGTGATAGATCACTGAGTATTCTAGACTTTAAATCCATCCAAGTTGGTGCAAAGTTCATAATTTTGTCCTTCTTTATGACTGCGTAACATTCCATCATGTATATGTACCACTTTTTAAAAAATCCAATCCAGTTTTTATGGGCAGCGCTGTTGGTTCCATGTTTCTGCTATTGTAAATAGTGCTGCAATAAACATGTGTGTGCACATACCTATTTTGTAGAGTGACTTAATTTTCTCCAGCTATATTCCCAGAAGGGGGATTGCTGGGTCATATGGAAGGTCAATTCTAGTTGTTTTGGGAATTGCCACAACTGTTTTCCATAGAGGTTGAAGTCATTTGCATTCCCACCAACTGTGTAGAAATGTTCCCTTTTCTCCGCATCCTCTCCAGCATCTATTGTTTTTTGTTTTTATTAATGACAGTCATTCTTGTTGGAGTTAGGTGGTTTTGATTTGCATTTCTCTGATGATTAGTGAGGTTGAGTATTTTTTCATGGGTCTGTTGGCTGCTTGTATATCTTATTTTGAGAAGTGTTAAGCCTTGTTTTTACTATAAAACCAAATCTGGCTACAGATAAGGGATATATAGATTTATCTTTTTATTCATTCATTCCATATATTTATGCTATCGAGCAAGTAGCAAATATATATTTTATGATTATTATATTTAAGCCCCTTTTTAACAAACAAGAGTGAAACAGCTAAAAAATCCCTGCCCACTGAAGAAACTTATAATTGTTTAAAGATAACAGGCAGATATGTACATGTATGATTCCAATACAAAATAGAAACTGTTAAGTATTCAAGAGAGTTAGAGAGCACTTATAGTTGAAGGACCAGGGAAAGCTTCACAGAGGAAGCAGCTATTAGCTGAGACTTGAAGACTATGGAGAACTTGGACAGCTGAAGATAGGAAGGAATAGTGATGCAGATGAAAGAGGAAGACCAAAGTTTTTTAATCTCTTTCCCTAGAGTGCCATGTGCCTGTACAGGAAACAGGCACTATCTTGGTGATCTTGAGCACATGTGGGAAGTAAAGGCTGAAAGCCTGTCCTGGAAGAATTTGCATGCTGGTTGCCAGACCAGCATTTTTATTCTCAAACAAGCGTGGAGTCATTGGAGATCAGAGAATGACAACTTCATCTGAATCAGGAATTTACAAGATTAATTTAGCATCACTGTGTCTCAGAATTAAGTTGGCCATTGGGTTGATCTTGGTGACTCCCATCTACAATGTTTGGGTTCCTATCTCTTAGTGTCCAAGGGCAGGGACTCTAACCTCTGCTGCTCTGGCCTGGGACCAGCTGCTAAGTGTCCCTGATACTCGGCCTGAAATCTAAAACTCTGTTGATCATTTGCATGATCTCAATGAACACAATCTTGATCTCTAAATAAATGGACACTTCATAACACATTTTTCAAGCCAGATTTTCTTCCTTCTATTTTCAGATAAGAAAACCGAAGCTTTTAAGTCATAGAACTGAGTTTCAAAACCAAGTTCTCTGACTCCAGGTTCAGATCTCTTTTATGTCACAAGTGGATGATCTCTCTTAATTTTAATAAAAATAACAAGAATGAGTACAAATCCAATGACAACCACTAAAATTTATTGAATCCCTTCTATGTGCAGACTTTGCTCTAGGTTCTGCTATATGTATTGAATCTCTTAATGACCACCCAAAAAATTTCCTCACCTCACTTTTACAGATGTGGAAATCATGGTAAGAGAATTTAAGTAATGTGATCAGTCACACAACTGTTAAGCAGAAGAAGTTGGATAGAAACCCTGGTATCTGACTTTTGAATATGCTCTACTGCTGTGCTACTGCCTCCTAAATTAAGGGATAAACATATGTGACTGCACTTTTTCATTATCCCATATACAGTAGGTGCTTGATAAATGTTGTCTAAATGTCAGTTCCATCTTTGATCTCAACTAATGTGGGTTACACCCCACTCATCCTGTTTCTTAGGCCAGTTTTACTGTCTGTGATTTGTTCTCCAGATGCTCCAACACAGGTGGTCATCCCTAGATTGGTGGCTCTACTGCTGTGCATTTATGTTTGGTCCCTCAGCCTCTGCAACCCAGAGGTCTACATTCACTTTCTGTCCTGGTCTTTCCAATCAAATTCAACCTTTCTTGTTCTAGTTAATTACAGATGGCATTTGCTCTTCTGTGCTCGCAAAAGACATGGTCTTTGAAATAGGCCCATATAACCACTTTCTGGGTAATGAGCATTTTATCAACCTAAAACTTCTCTACCAACCTTGTGTAGGCTTTCAAAGACTATCAGGGAAGATCCTTTGGAATGACAAGCAATTCACTAAAAACTCATCAAGAGCAATTACATTTTAAAAGTGAAAATTAATAACCATTGTAAATCTACAATGCTATGCAAAGACTATGCATTTTCACACATGTGTCTTATTTAGAAGCCATAACAATTGGGTGAAGAATTATCATTCTATTTTACAGAAAAGAAATCAGGCACAGAGAAATAAAGGTGCCCATAGTTACAACTAGCTAGTGGCGGAACTATAGTACAAATGGAGGTGTGTCTGACTTCAAAGCTCATTCATTTGATTAACAAATATTTACTAAGTGCCAAGTACCCTGCTAGGCCCTGGGAATGTATCAACTAAGCAAGATAACCATGGCCCCTGTCTGTGAAGAGCTCCAGTTCACTAAGAAGAGATAACTATGTAAATGATAACATCAAGTATGATAAATATGATAAATGCTGAGATGGAAGACATGCAACCAATGTGTCTTCTTTGTACTTCAAAGGTGTATAAAAAGTGCAAACTTTAAACATTTTTAGAAATGTACATCACATTTAACAAAATAATTATTCCCTACCTTCCAATCTCCAGTCCCCATATTCTTACTCTAAATTCCTAAGGAGTTTATTTGAACAACTGAGGCTCCCAAGGTTATGCAGAACACCAGGATATCTTGCTACTGGCAAATTTTAAAAATATATACTGGTGTGGTCTTAAGCCAACAGAAGATTAAATAGGACTGGCAGTGGTAATTTTGCCATGCATGTGCCGAAAATGCTTGTAAGAGGGTCAATTTCAGCACACTAAGATCCCTTTACATGAGTGGTCAGGAAAACCTGGCTAACATGCTTTGGCCATGGCAGCGGCAGCCTGTGGGCCGTGAGAGGAGCTTGTGCCCCGGTCTTGTTTACAATTTGTCTGGGCTCCTTGAGCTCAGTTCAGCCAGATGGACTCTTCCTCTCAAATATCAGACCTGATCTCTTCAAATAAAACAGTACAAAGCACATTAAAAGCTTTGATCCAACTGTTCACTTTGCATTTGTGTGTGTTGGGGGAAATGGGGACAAAGGAAGGATTTATGAGGCCTTGCCGTGGGTGGCCAGCACAGCCACTGGGCATGTTAGAGGGAAGTTGGGAGTGTTGTGGGCCGACACTCGCTGGACCCGCGTCAGCCCTCGCTGCCTCTGACATCCCTGTGCTCTTGCAACCTTCTCTGAACTTGTTCTGTGGGCCTCTTTTTCCATTTCAATCTTCTGGTCATAAAGGAGAAGTTCCTGAGATAGGAATCCTTACTTAACTGGTCAGTCTTTATTCTCTGCCTCAGGGCGGGTCAGAATCAGATTTCTTTCTTTAGGCTTCACCTGGAAAAGAAGTTTCTCAACATCTCTGGGTAACACCTTTCACAAGCACATCGTACTGCACTTTTAACACATTTCACATGAAATAACTTATTTGATTTATATCTTTTTTAAACAGGTGGTTATGTATACATGCTCTCTCTTTTCTCTTTCTCTCTCTCTCTCTCACACACACACACACACACACACACACACACACACCACATACACACACTTACATACACACTATTACAGGCATTTCTACTACACAGATTAGAAAACTGAGCATTTTGATTACAGGAAGGAAGACTCTTTAACTGACCCTTACTATACACCAGACACTTCCAACAGATGATCTCATGAATCCTCTCATTCCCATGAAGTAGGTAAGATTTGTCTATTTTATTTTACAGGTGAAGAACACTGAAGGTTAGGCTAAAAACTCTTTGATTCATTTATAATAGGTGTTGATACCTATTGTCATATTACCAAAGGGGTAGAGCCAAGATTCAAAGTCAAGTCTGTTGATTCCAAGACTGGTTTGGTTTGCTCTTCTGTGCTCGACAGACTGCGGTTGTAAAGTTGAGCTCCTCACTGGACTTTTGTCCCCTAACTTCAGGCTTGGTGTTCCTTGCCTCTACCAACTTCAAGAGCAAAGAGACTATTGCTCTCAGAAATACTCCTTTATGTCTGTTTTATTTGTGTTTGGCAGAGACAGATAGCATCTCAAAGGAAAGCTACAGTAAAGATTCTGAGATCGGTATATGAAAGAAAATGATCTGGGCAAAATGTACAATACACTGAATGAAAATTCAGGAGCCTTCTTATGCTCAGGAATGGGAATATAGCAGAAAACTGTAGACTTTTTTTTTTTAGCTGAATAGAAAGACAACTCTGATTGCTTAGTAAATACAGTGGATGGTGTCTACAGAATCCGTGAGTGTTGATATAATATTGTCCTTTTATTTCTCAGCTCCAGGTCATCCTCCCTTCCCCACTCCACCTACACTACTCCCAGATAAAACTGTTGCACATTAAGCCCTTGGTTTCTGGATAGTTCAGGGATGGGCACTAGAGAGGAAAGGAATTTAGAAATTCCAATACAAACACAATATATAAAGCTTAATAAATTTCAGTGATTAATGAAATTAAATGCCTCTTTGAAAAAATCAATTCTTCCTAAATTTCAAAAACAAATGAGGCATTTTGAAAATAAAGATAAAACATGATTGTTTCATGTTTTTCAAATAGTATAGAAAAATATCTAGTCGGTGTATGTGTGTGTGCATGAGAGAGAGAAAAAAAGAGAGAGAGAAAGACTAGGTACTGTAATTTTAATTGCTTGTAATCTAACTTGCCTTTTTGTTCCCTTTTTCTTCCTTTCTTTCTTTTCTTTTTTTGTATCAGTTAATCTGTTGGTTACATTTTCAGCTTTTCTTTGCTTCTGGTTTCATTTTCAGATGAAAAAATGCTAGGCACACAGTGCTGCTGTCTGGTTGCCATGGCGACCACAGCCTATTATCCTGCCTTGTCATTCATCAAGAAAGAATTACACTTGACAGAGGCAGAGGAAAATGCCTGCAGTCTGCAGCATAGGAGGAAAAAAAGCTTTTCTTGTCTTCTATGTATGTAAAAGGTCTTTAATGCCTGTTTAGTTACAAGTTTTATTTAGCATTATTTATTACTTGTAGCAATAATTGATACCTGTAAAAAATACATCCTCTCCTCTCAAAGAATTTAACTTGCAATTTGTCCATTTGCCTTGCTTCCTTCCCTATTTCAGACCTATACCTAGTGTCACGCCTCTTTCCTCCACCAACACAAACACTGCTTCCACTCCAGTGATAGAAACAACCAAATGATTACATTCTCCACAGAGAATGACCACTGTAAAGGTACCTACACCAGCCAGTTTTTCTTCTTAAAATGGTGTTTTATAATTAATAGTTCTGTTGTTCTGCTATTCTTAAAACTCATGAGTGTGATATATAATCAATGAATAATTGAATATAACTTTTGATTAAATTATTTCCCCAAGTGTGCAATGCCTATAAAATACCGCATTGGCAAACCAATGCAAAACTACAGCGATCTCTTTTTCATTAGATAATTGAATATAAAATCATGATTGCTTTTTACAAATTTGGATTCATCCCAAATCCATTGTTCTTCAAAGGTAGGCAAAGGTAATTACTTGTTATTTGTCTATTCTTCATCATGGCCATTTGAATTAACCCAAATTTAGTTCCAGAAATAAATGGTGTAATAACTTTCATATGTTTAAACACCTAAGCTTTTGCAACAAACAAAACAATTTTTTTACATCTGATATTTTTCCACCTCATTATTCAGCTCTTAAAATATCTGTATCTGGTAGACCATTTTAAACAACTTTGCACTGCTGATTGCTTTATTTTGCTCTCCTTGAATTTTTTGACTTGTTAAGATGGAGATCATAGTTGTAAAATAGGCAGTATTTTAAGTTGAGATGCTTTTAGTGATTTTTTAATATCTGTTTGATCTTTTGTCTCTGACTAGAGAAAAAGATGGACAATAACAACAGTTCACCATGAGTTGTTAAAATACAAGCATTTAGCATAACTGATGTTTATTGCAATTAAACCATGCTGCCTTGTGTGTATATGGACAACTAGGATGAGGAGCAATGAACTTCTGAAGTTCAAGTTCTATTCTGTCTGAAGATGATTTCCCTACTAGAGGTCAAACTTCAGCACATCCATGGAGACATAGAAGTCATATATTCTTACGCTGCAGTGAAACACAGAGTTGGACAACTATCTGGTCAGTTTTGGTTTTGCGAGGGTTCAGATTCTAACCTTCCCACCACTTCCTTAATTATCTCGATAATTCTGGCAACAGGAGGTTTGGGGGTGGAGAAGGATGATTCTAAAAGAATTAAATAATTACAACTGTCAGGAAATCTCTCCTGGATTTTATATATTCCTGCATAATAATTCAAAATCTCTTGATTTTTATTGCCTTTAAGGTAAGTTCCATTAATGCATACCTCACAGCATCCTTTATAAACCCTTGCCATGTAAATATGTGGAAACCATGGAATTTTTTTTTTTTAATCTTGACATTTGGGAGAGCAAAAGGAAACAACAAAAAGGAGAAAAGATGTATTGAGTTTAGAATTGTGGCTATTTCTTATTGGTTCTAAACTTTTACTTTAATATCGCAGCAACACCACTGTTCATTTCCTGTTAAACTTCAAGCCTACCTTTTGATTTTCAAATGTCCCTTAGGCTAATGTTTTCACTGAAGAATGAAATGAACAGGCAGAAACAATTAAGCGAGCAGATACAGTGAAAACGAACACCACACTGCACTTTCACAGAAATGGAAGTGTATGAAGGAATTCTGCTTGGAATTTGATCCGACAGCAGCAAAGCTTTTTCTTCTTGTCATTTTTCTTCTGCCCACCCCCAATGCACACCACTTCCCCTTTATAGGGGAAAAAATATCTAGTCGCACAAAGGAACTCCTAAATACTCACAGGCATGGGAAATATTTTCTCTGCTTATTACTAGTACAGGATAATCTCCAAGAAAGAAAATCCATCTAGATATTCCAAACTGCAAATGTCCCCCAAAGCCTGTTAAATGTTCACATATGTCTTATGAAATTTGTAAGATAGATTGTTTATACAGTCCTGATTAAGAGTAGGAACATTATTAAAAAGGATCAAGTCAGTTTAAAGATGGAAAATTATAAAATCAGATAGAACTGTTGCCTTCAAGAAAAAGTGTGGATTTAAAAAAAAACTTATAGCCTGTGATTTTTGATATAAAAAGATACATAAACAGCCAAAAGTGAGCCTTCTAAGTTCTATCAAGAATTAGCAAGGAAGTAATTAACTCTATCCCAAACAAATCTGCCATCACATGTTTATAGCATTTTCATCCTTCTATGAAAGCTATGTCGTCTTTTTTAGCACCACATTGAGAGATTTTACATGGCAAGAACTTGGCATTCCTATTTTTGGATTAACTTTGTTTAAATAGTATGCTGTAATACACAAGAGACTGGCTACAACTTTAGCGAGGTAAACTGCTGAGAAAGAGGCATTATTGCATTCATTCTGGAAAACTCAATATTATTATCAGATAGAAGGCCAGTATGACAGATTCAAGATTAGCTCTGTCTGAACTCAAACTTTATTTCTAAAGACAGTATACAACGGGAAATTGCCTTGTGAGACTATCTGAATGCTGAAAACACAAAGTTTAAACCTTGTAGATGCCCTCTATAAGGTAAAACAACACCTCCATAGTAAGTCAGGAAGATGGAAGGCATCCATAAGATTACACTGAGCGGAAGGCATAGTTTTTTGTGTTTTTTTTTTTTTTTTTTATTGAATACATCCCTTAGTATTTTCCCAGTAAAAAACCTCTCGTAAACCAGGGTCTTTGTATTTTTGTTGTTGCTGTTATGGGAATTTTTTTAATACCAGTATAATAGTTTTACTTTGCAATAGTGAAGACTTGAAGACAGCTGCTAGTAAACATAAAACCAGCCATATAATGGCATTACAATGGATTTTTTATTTGAGATTCCAGGATGGGGTAAATTTGTTACCCTAGCAAATGGCTGGTTACATGGAAATTGACTTCACATAATAGGGAACATTTCCCTGAAAAAGAAGGCAATTTATATTGGTTAAAACACCAAATACCAACACGCTTCCTCTTTTTGTTATTTATTAAAAAGAAAACAAAACAAACAAGCAAAAACACACCTATGTGATATCTAGACATGAAAACTCTCTAGTAAACCATTGTTCCAGGTGTGTTATAATAACTGTCTAGATGCAATTTGAAAAACACAAATTAATTTTCAGTGGTCCATGAAAGATGTAAGTGGAATCGAATTTTTTTTATTATTATTATCTGCAGTTATCTATCGCTGACATCACTGGGCTAAGCAAATTGAAATCATTGGATCATCTTGCTTGTTTTTGTAACATGAAAAAGATAAATCTAAAATATTCATGGATGAATTTATATATCTGCCAACACAGTATCATTTTTCAGATTATGGTACTATATTTGTTAAATGTCTAAATGACCTTGCAGAAAGAAAAAAATAGGCGGTGGTGGCAGGAGGGAAAGTGTAAATAAATATATTTAAAAAAGCATTGAGATGGATGTCATTAACCCTTAAAACTAGTCATCATTACAATTTGGGATTCTCTTCTGCTAAAGGTCTATAGTGGACCCCCAAAAGAGCCTCCAGAATCTGTGAATATTTGGGGGGAAAAATGGTCTTTGCTGATGTAATGAAGCTAATGATTCCAAGATGATATTGCCCTGAATAACTGTTGGCCTTAAGTCTAATGATAAGAATCCCTGAAAGAATAAAGAAGGGGAGAGGACATATGGGGGTGGGGCATATGAAGACGGAGGCAGAGATTGGAGTGATGAACCTATAAGCCAAGGGATGCCGAAGGACTGCCAGCAGCCACAAGAAGCTAAGAGAGACATAGAATGAATTCTCAGTCAGAGCCTCCAGAAGGAACCACCCTGTCAACATCTTAGTTTTAGACTTCTGGCTTCTAGAACTGTGAGAGAATACTTTTCTGTTGTCTTAAGTCTTTTAGTTTGTAGTCATTTGTTACAATAGCCCTAGAAAACTAATGTAGGGTCATTCAACAATGAAAGTCAAAAAGGGGACGCCTTAGGCATGACGTACAAGGGAGAACAGAGTGGCTGTGCTGTTAAAAGGTCAGCATGCAGCTGGATCTCATGAGCACGCAGAACTCAGGTCTGCTAGAACTCTCCCTCTTTCCTCTCTGCTTTACTGTCTCTCAGTAAAAACTTTCTTCACTTGGCAGGAAACACAGCCACTAACGTCTCCTATGTTTTCTATTTTATGGCTTCAATTATCTCAGACAGACTAACTCTCTTGCATATTTTCAAATCCTGTGGAAGGATCTTACTTTCCTAATTTGGGTCATGCCTGAACTAACCAACAGAGGTTAAGCTGCCAAGATCTTATAAAAATACAGCATCTCCCATGGAAACCGTGGAACAGTGGTAGTGCTGGGCACCCAGGTGTTCATCACTGGGATTTTTTTCTGTCTGTAATGTAATAGTCATTTTTTTTAAAGGATAATAGTGTAACATTTGCAAAGACATTTATTTTGTGGACAAGATCTGCAAGTGAGTCTGATCGCTGCCACTTGCAACAGGTATGACGTTAGCAAGTCACTTGACCTTTCAGAGCTTTCTTCTCTTCTTGTGAAAAAGTAAGATAGATTCATTGTTTGATAAGCACCCTACATCTAGAAGGATCTCAATAATGTTTGTTCATGATCATCATAGAAGTATAGGACTTGAATAGATCTTAAAGACAGACAAGGTCAATCACTTCATTTTCACAGATGAGATTTCAGAATTTAAGTTGGTGAGAAAACCAGGGCAAGAATTTGGGTTACTTAACTACCAGATTAGTGCTTCTTTGTTATTTTATAGGATCTGTCCCCATCCCTGTGGATATAAAGCAAGGTCTCAGCTGAAAGGTGTTATTCAACTAAGGAAAAAGCACCTCTCTTAGAACAGATACTGGTATTAGGCTTTAGATTAGATAGTGACACAGGGGTGAAGATGTCAAAAGAGAAGGCCCAAAGAATTGGGTTGGGAGTTAAAATGTAAGGGATCCAGCCGAGTGCCTCCTTTTGAGCCTACAAAATGTAACTATTTTGAGACAGCATTCAGAAGACAAATAAGCCACAGTAGATTCAGACCCCTCCTAATTGTTGTGAATGTCCTTCTACCTATGTTTATTTCCCCTTTTGCAATCCCTTATTATAAAATGAAAACATTTTGAAAGTGCCGGCTTGCCTCAGTTTTGCAAAGAGAAAACCAAGAGAAAGGTTTTTGTCAAGCCTAGGCCAAATCAAAACAGCTACCATATCTCTAGGGACTGAGTTCAGCTCATTTTTTAAGTGTGTAACAACTTGATGCTGATGCCTACGTTCTAAAGTTTTTATAAGATCTACTTTGCTTTCAGATAACTCTTCTTTCTCCACCTCACAAAAACTCACAAACTGCAACCCTTCTAATGTCCACCTCCATACAAGAAAACGTCAGGTCTTTTTCAAGGCGATGTGCTGTATTTATGGTAGCATTTATGAACTTCTTAATCTCCTAACGTGTAAAACTGCACTACTGTTTTTATTAGGCTCCTACCTATTTTTATGTGTCACTGACAAAGTGCTTGAGCGTTTTGCCCAGTCCTATTTTTTGTGTAAACCTTATGATGTGATTTTTATTGTGTGACTTTTGCATGGCAATGGTGGTTTTTAGGAATGCATATTTTATATTACAGCAAAATTGACTAGATCTTGTTAGGGCATGTGTAATACAAGTGAATTTAATGGTCAAAACTGATCAAATTGTACCCCTAAAATCTATGTATTTTGTGATAGGTAAATGACAGCTCAATAATAACATTAAATAAGTATTATCACGTTAATTTTTTTTTGCTTAATGTTTACATCTTATATGTATATTGACCCATAATTTCTTATGCATTTCATTTTATTTATTCTTTGGATGGGTTAAGTTCTTTCATGCTCTCAGAACTTGATATTACTTGTGTTTATAATAGTCTCATTTCTTATCTTTGCTAGATTAATTTCTGCTAATCATTTGGACTTTAACAGTTACAATACCGCTTCTTCCAGGAAGTCTTCCTAGCTATTATTTCTCTCACTATTTGATTAATCGTCCCTTGTATGTACTCTCACGGCATTTTGTGCTTAGCTTACCCATACCTTGTGTCATATTTTGAAGGAATTAATTATGTGTCATTGCTTTCAGATCATAGCTTTCACATTAAGAACTATGTGTTTTAACCGTGATCTCCATTCCTAGCTCTGTGGTTGACATGGTATGTATGCACAACATAATATCATCTGAAAATCATCTGAATAAATGAATGAATATAAAATTTCTTGAATTAGCCTACTAGTTTCCTCTTGCTAATTAACAAACTAACACAAATTTAATGGCTTAAATAACACAAATTTTTGTCTTGTAGCTCTAGAGGTTAGACATTGGCATTGGGTCTCGACGAGCTAAAATTAAGCTGTTAGCATGGCTCTGTTCTTTCTGGAAACTATAGTGAAAAATTCATTTCCTGGCCTTTTTCAGCTTCTAGAGGCTACACCTTGTTCAAAATTAATAGATCATATAAGTATGGGTCTATTTTTTTACTTTCAGTTCTTGTGAGGTGGAGGAAAGAAGGTTATCTGAAATGAGACAAGAAGATGTAAAACTTGACGAGAGTGAGTTTAACTCATGTTTCGCGGGGTGACCTGGGCAGCTAATAAATGTTTGTGTGTTCCATTAAGCTATTTGTTAACCTTTACATCATTACTACATCCTCTTAATTTCTATAGTATTTTGTATTTTTATGATATTGTAAATGGTATGTTTATAGTTTCATTTTTTCATTTTTGATTGCTAATATGTAGAAAGACAATTTACTTTTGTACATAGACATTGTATGCTGTGATAATACTAAATTCAGTTATTAACATAAATATAATTTTTTGGTAGATTCCTTAGAACTTTCTATATATCTGGTCATCTGTAATTCAAGACAGTTTTCCTTTTTTTCCTTTTCGGTCTTTATGCATTTTATTTCTTTATATTGTCTCATTGCACTGGCTTGGATCTTTAGTACAATGATGCGGAGGAGTGATAAGAGTGAACATCTTTGCTTTGTTTCCTATTTAAGAAGAAAGCATTCAGTATTTTACAATTAAACATAATGCTATTTGTATTTTTAAAATAAATGTCCTTTTATCAGGCTGAGGAAGTTTGTTTTCATTTCTAATTTTCTGATAATTATTCTTATTCTTATTACTGCAATTATTATATCTGGGTGTTGAATTTAGTCAAATGCTTTTTCTTTAACTAATGAGACAATCAAATGATTTTTCTTTCTTTTATCCTGTCAATGTGTTGAATTACATTGATTTTATTTTGAAGGTTAAACAACTTTACATTTCTAGTAAAAACCCCTCTAGGTCATGATTATTAGCCTTTTTATGTATTGCTGGACTTGGGCTGATAATATTTTCTTAAGGACTTCTGTATCTATATTGATAAAAGTTATTAAACTGTAGTTTTCTTTTCTTTACAATGTACTGGAATGATTAGTTATCAAGGTAACACTGACCTCATAAAATGAGAAGTATTCCCTTCTTTGATATTTTTGTAAGAGTCTATATACAATTAGTATTATTTATTTCTTCATTGTTTGATAGACTGTATCAGTGAACCCATTTGAGTTTGAAGTTTTCTTTGTGGAAAGGTTTTAAAACTATGAATTAATAGTTATAAGGCTATCTTGATTTTTAAAAATTTCTTCTTGTGTTAACTTTAATAATTTGTATTTTTAAGGGATTTGTTTTTATGTAAGTTGTCAAATTTTTACTCATAAAGTTGGTAATATTCACTTATCATGTTTCAAGTTTGAATGGTCTATATTAATATCACCTGTTTCATTTTCAACATTGTAATTTATGTTTTCTCCATCTCCTTGATTTATATAGCCAGGAGATTATCAATTTTATTAATCGATTTAAATAACTAATATGTTTTTTTTATTATTTTTCCTCTATTATTTGCCAATTTTCTTTTCAATGGATTTCTGCTCTTACTTTTATGATTTCCTATCTTATTCTTGCTTCCAGTTGATTTGTTCTGATTTTTCATATTTCTTAAGGTGAAATCTTAGATCACTGTTTTTGTCATTCTTATTTTCTAATGTAAATATTTACTATTTTAAGTCTCAAAAACTGCTTTAGCTTAATTTTGCAAATTTTGATATGCTATATTTTTATTTAGTTCAAAATATTTTCTGTATTCTTTTAATTTTGTCATGGATCTATGACTTAATATGCATTTAAATTAATTTCCAAATATTAAATAATCTTTAAATGACTTTTCGTAATTTATTTATAATTTTTTTTTCTTTTTTTTTCTTTTGAGTTGGAGTCTCACTCTGTCGCCCACACTGGAGTGCAGTGGCTGCTCCCAGCCACCGCAGCCTTGACCTGCTGGGCTCCGGCGATCCTTCCGCCTCAGCCTTCCGAGTAGCCGGAATTATAGGCACGCGCTACCACGCCCGGCTGATTTTTTGATTTATTGTAGAGATGAGGTCTTGCTGCCCAGGTGGGTCTCGAACCCGCGGGCTCAGGCAATCCACTCACCTCAGCCTCCCAAAGGCGCGGGATTACAGGCTGAGCCACCGAGCCCGGCTTATTTATAATTTAATTCTGTTTTGATCAGAGAACATATTCTAAGTAATTTAAATTCTTTTATTTATTTGTTTGTTTTAAGGATGTGGGGTACAATTCAGGGTTAGGTATACAAATGTTTATTATGCATGTACACTTGATGAGGTGTACCCCCTCTCCCCTGGCAGATTCCCACTACTGCCAATTCCACCCCTGCCCTCCCCTGGCAGTTTCCCACTACTGCCAATACTTTTCTTATCGTATTATGATAATTGTTCAAGTTCTACTTATAAGTGAGAACATGTGATACTCAGTTCTTTGTTTCTGTGATAGGTCACCCGGTATTATAGATTCTAAGTCCATCCAGGTTGCTGTGGAGTTCATAATTTTGTCCTTGTTTATGACTGCATAATATTCCATCGTGTATATGTACCACATTTTAAAATTCCAGTCCTCTTTTGATGGGCAGCACGGTTGACTCCATGTTTTTGTTATTGTAAACAATACTGCAATTAATATACGTTGAATTATCTTTATCATAGAGTGATTTGAGTTCCTCCAGGTATATTCCTAGTAGGAGGATTGCAGAGTCATATGGAAGGTTGATGTTTAGATATTTCCAGTCAGGATGGCCATCATCAATAATTCAAAAAACAACAGATGCTGAAGAGGATGCAGGGGAAAAGGGAACACTGTTGCTGGGAGTGTAAACTAGTAACTAGTGAAAACAGTAAACGCCGTTTTCAACCTCTGTGGAAAACAGCATGGCAATACCTAAAAGATCTAAAAATTGACCTCTCATACAACCTAGCTATCTCTCTTCTGGGAATTTACCCGGAGGAACTCAAATCATTCTATAAAAAAGATACTTGTGCACGCATGTTTACTGCAGCACTATTCACAATAGCAAAGACATGGAACCAGCTGTGCGGCCCATTGAAAGTAGACTGGATAAAAAATAATACGGTACATATACATGATGGAATACTATGCAGCCATAAAGAAGAACAAAATTATGAACTTCGCAGCAACTTGGATGGCCATCCTGACTGGAGTTAAGTGGTATCTCACTGTGGTTTTAATTTGCATTTCTTTGATGACTAGTGAGGCTGAGCATTTTTTCATGTATCTGTTGGCTGCTTGTATGTCTTCTTTTTTTATTTTTTATTTTTAATATATATTTTTTATTTTAAAGTTGTGGGTACAGTTAAGGGTTAGGTATACAAATATTCATTGTGCAAGTACCCTTGTTGATGGGTGTACCCCCCTTTCCTCAGACAGATATTGACTACTGTTAATCCCACCTCCCTTCCCCTCCCTGTCCGCCCCCCCATAGTTTCCTGCCACTGTCAATTCTTGTCTTACAGTGTTATGGTAGTTGTTTAAGGTCCACTTATGTGTGAGAACATGTGATGCTCGGATCTTTGTTTCTGTGAGAGATCACTCAGTATTATAAACTCTAATTCCATCCAGGTTGCTGCGAAATTCATGATTTTGTTCTTTTTTATGACTGCGTATGTTTTCTTTTGTAATGGGGTTGGTTTTTTTTTTTCTTTTTTGGCATGCTTGAATTCCTTGTAGATCCTAAATGTTGGGCCTTTGTCAGACATACATTTGGCAAATATTTTTTCCCAGTTTGTGGGCTGTCTCCTTGCTATCTTGATGGTTTCTTTGGCTTTGCAGAAACTTGTCAGTTTGATGAGGTCCAACTTTTCTATATTATCTCTTATGGTATGGGCACTTGGCTCTTCCCAAAAATGCAAGAAAGAAATTGAGAACACACATGAATTAACCCAATAATTTAAATTTTTAAAAATGCATTGAGATTTGTCATGTAACCTGGTATAAAGTTTATCTTATTTCACATGTCTTGTGGGCACATGAAAAGAGTATAGATTTTCCAGTTATTGGGAGGAGTGTTTTATAGATGTAATTAGATTGTGTTTGTTGATAGGATGATTACAATATTCAATATGCTTATTGATTTTATGTTTAATTATTCTATCAGCTGAGATAAGAGTATTGAAATCTCCAGCTATAATTTTGATTTTGTCCATTTATTTATTTTCTTTCATTTATTTATGCTTTATGCATTTTGATGCTTTGTTAACAGATGCATACACTTATATAATTTTTTTTTTTTTTTTTTTTTGAGTTGGAGTCTCACTCTGTTGCCCAGACTGGAGTGCAGTGGCCGCTCCCGGCCACCGCAGCCTTGACCTGCTGGGCTCCGGCGATCCTTCTGCCTCAGCCTTCCAAGTAACCAGAATTACAGGCATGCGCTACCACACCCGGCTGATTTTTTGATTTATTGTAGAGATGAGGTCTCGCTGCCCAGGCGGGTCTCGAACCCGCGGACTCAGGCAAATACAACCAACATCCATTGTGGTCATAATTTTTATTTTTTATTTATTTTTTATTTTATTTTTTTTTGAGTTGGAGTCTCACTCTGTCACCCAGACTGGAGTGCAGTGGCTGCTCCCGGCCACCGCAGCCTCGACCTGCTGGGCTCCGGCGATCTTTCTGCCTCAGCCTTCCGAGTAGCCGGAATTACAGGCGCATGCTACCATGCCCGGTTGATTTTTTGATTTATTGTAGAGATGAGTCTTGCTGCCTAGGTGGGTCTCGAACCCGTGGGCTCAGACAATCCACTCACCTCAGCCTCCCAAAGATGCAGGATTACAAGCTGAGCCACTGAGCCCGGCTAGTTTCACCTTTTAATGGAGTATTTAGTCATTTACATTTAATGGAATATTTAGTCCATTTACATTTATTAAAATGGTTGGATTTAAGATTTCCATGTTGTTATTTGTTTTCTAATCTTCCCATATGTGTTTCATTCCTCTTTTCTGACTAATTTTAAATTGAGTATTTTTCACTATTCCATTTCACATCTCCTATGGGTTTATTATATATATATCCCACTTATTGTAATTGTTATTATAAGACTTATCATAGGGATCTTTAACTTATCATAGTCTGCTTTGAATTAATATTAGCCCATCACATGTAAATCTCAAGGAACTTAAAGGTTTCCCCTTGCGGGTTTGTGTGTGTGTGTGTATTCTATTGTCATACATTTAACTTCTACATGTTACAAAAATCACAATTCAGTGGTACTTTTTTAGTCTTTAAACAATGAATTATCTTTTTAAAAAAATTAAAAACAAAAATATATTTTATTTTTACCCATAAAAATAAAATATTTGCTATTTCAGTGACTTTTATTCCCTTTATATACATTTGAATTTCCATCTGAAATCATTTCTCTTCAACCTGAACAGCTTCCTTTAACATTTCTTGTAGTTTAGGTCAGCTGGTGACAAATTCCTAGTCTTTGTTTTTTGTCCCCCACTGCCCAGAAGAACGTATAATGAAAGACACAAGCACTGAAATATGTCAGAATTTTCTATCTTATATTCAAGAGAGCTGTCTAACTTACAGTCAGATGTAATTTTATGGAGAAAATAAAAACAAATACAAAAAGGAGGAAAAAGGTAGTATTATTTTATCTTTATTTTTGAGTGGTATTTCTGCTGGATGTCAACTCTATGTTGGCAGTTTGCTTTTCTGTCTAGCACTTAAAATTGTTATTCTATTGTCTTCTGGCTTACATTGTTTGGATAAGAAGTCAGTAGGAAAAAAATGTGGTACATATACACAATGGAATATTACACAGCCATAAAGAAGGACAAGCATAAGGACTTTGCAGCAACTTGAATGGATTTAGAGTCAATAATACCAGTGATCTATCATAGAAACAAAGAACAGAGTACCGCATGTTCTCACTCATAAGCAGACACCAAACATTTACCATAATACTATAAAAAGGGAATTGGTAGTAGCAGGACACTGCAGGGCAGGGGCGGGGGTGGGAAACACAGCATCAATATGGGTACCTGATGTCAAACGAGGCAAAGTGGGGACCAAAGGGAGGCCCAAACTTTACCTGTATGATACTCACTTGTATGCCTAATCCTGAATTGTACCCTACTTCTTTAAAATAAAATATACTTTAAAAATAAATAAGTAAATAAAAGAGAAAAAAATCAGTAGATTTATTAAAATGTTTAACGATTGTTTCCCATTATGTAATGTGTCCTTTTTCTATGTTTTTATTTTGTTCTTGTTTTTTGTTGCTGTTTTACAAATTTTCTTATAATTTACTGATTTTTACCTTTTGAGTGATAATGTGCCTTGGAGTGTTCTTCTATAGATTTACTCTCCTTGGAATTTATTGAGCTGTTTGGACTTCTGAGTTTATAATTTTTACCAAATGCAGAAAATATTTAACCGTTATTACGTCAAATATATTCTATTCTTTTCTTTCCCCTCTCTCTCTGAAACTATAATTCCATGCATGTAATTGGATGTTGTCACAGGTCACTGAGGCTCACTTAATTTTTTTTTTTTTTTTTTTTTGAGTTAGAGTCTTACTTTTGTCACTCAAACTGGAGTGCAGTGCACTCTCATGGCCACACAGCCTCGGCTTGCTGGGCTTAGGCGATCTTTCTGCCTCAGCCTCTCAGTTAATTTTTCAATCCACATTTCCTTCTGTGTTTCAGTCTGAATAATTTCTATTATTCTGTATTCAAATGCACTGATCTCTTTTGTTGTTGTTAAGTTCATCCAGGGCAATTTTCACTTCATATATGTATTTTTTTATTTTAGGGGAAGTTCTAGGATTTCTTTTTGAGTCTTTTGTGTTCTTGTATAAAATTTCCATTGTGTTTCTCTACTTGTTACCTCACTTTATTCATATTTTAATTTAAATTTTCAACATATTTATGGCAGTTGTTTTTAAAGTTATTTTCTGTTAATTCAATCATCCCTTCATTTCTGGGTCTTTTTTTATTGACTTATTTTTCTTCTGATTATGGTCTTTATATGTGAAGTAATTTCTGATTTAATGCTGACTATTATAGTTCCTATGTTGAGTATCTGGCTTTTGTTGTCTCCTTAATAGAGTGTTAAGCCTTTTTCCAGAAGGCAGTTAAATCAAGTCATCTTTATTCTTTTGAACTTTATTTTTTAAATTGTATTTTAAAGATGTGGGGTATAATTTAGGATTAGGTATACATAAATTTTGGGTCTCCCTTCGGTCCTCACTTCACCTGGTTTGAGATCAAGTACCCTTCTTAATGTTATGTGCCCCCCACTTGGCAGGTTCTGGCTACTGCCAATCCCTTTCTTATAGTATTATGGCAAATGTTCAGGGTCCACTTATGAGTGACAACATGTGTTACTCGGTTCTTTGTTTCATGATAAATCTCTGAGTATTATAGACTCTAAGTACTTCCAAGTTGCTGTGAAGTCCATAATTTTGTTCTTATTTATGACTGAGTAATATTCCATCATGTCTATGTGCCACATTTTTTTAATCCAGTCCAGCTTCGATGGGCAGCATGGTTGGTTCCACATTTTTGCTACTGCGAACAGTGCTGCAATAAGCATGCCTGTGCAGTTATCTTTTTGTAGCATGATTTAAGTTCCTCCAATATTCCCGGTAGGGGGATTGCTGGGTTGAATGGAAGGTCAATTTCTATTTCTTTTAAGAATTGTCACACTATTTTCCATAGAACTTTGTTTTTAAAATTGGTTGGGAAGGTCTAGAGTAGCCTTTACTCTGTAGATAAATTTGCTCTTTTCTTAAGTCATGGTCTTTCCGAGTTTTCTACTAAGCACTGTGGGTTTTTAAAGAAGTCACTACACTCTAATTGGTTGGAACTTGAATATCTCTCAGCTTTGTACAAGTTCTAATACTTTGTTCTACTCACAGTTCCTCAGTAATTTTTCTTCCCTAAGTTGTTTTCTTTTCTCAGTAGTTGTTCTGCGCTGGGCCTCAAGTTTTCTTGACTTGCATATGTAAAGCTGTGTGTTCAAACACTCAAGGGCGCTCAATATAGATTTTGAAGCTTCTGTTCTGTACAACTCCCTTTAATCTGGTACCCTGAATGATCAATTCTAGCAAATATGGGAGCTTCAATTTTTGTTCTCTTTCTTTTAGTCAAAGAAAAGTTTCTTTCCCCTGTGTAATTTTTCTTTCCCCCTGTGCTACAGTTCAGGTTGTGCCTCCAAACAGAAAGCTGGGAAGATTATAGAGCTGACCTCATTTAGTTTACTTTTCACAGTAATTAATATTCTGTGTTGTTGATTGTTCAGCATGTTAAAATGGTTATTTCAGATATTTTGCCCAGTTTTATAGTTATTTGTGACAGGAAATTTAGTTCTGTACCAGTTAGTCAGTCATCATTGACAAGCAAGTACTTTAATGCTAAACTATTTTGGTTTTCAAATTCTTTGAAGAAGAGATCTTCATAATAAGAGATACTACCTTAGTAATTGTACTCAATTAAGTTTGTTGTATATATATTAAGTTAGTTTGAATGTAAGCATATAAGTGTGTGTGTGTGTGTAGAGTATAATGAAATTCTGGTAATTACATGAGGTAACAATTGTTTAGTTTTATGCATGAAACTTCCTTATCAATTTTATTTTTTATATTAATTTTGTTAGTTTGTATCTTACTTAGCCCTGTGAGAACTGTAGATATAAGAACCGAAGGAAAGCATATCTTTATGTTTTTAAATATTAAACTATATTTCTTTTCAAAGTATTACTCACCTAATGTAGTGAATAATTTTATTGATGAGAGGGCTGACTAGAGCCAATTATACTCTAATAGACTTGACAGAGTTTACATGATCTATAATGTAAAAGTGGATTTGTTCTTTGTATTCATATAGTTGATTCAAAAAGAACATTGTTCATAGTATTTCTGAGACATCAGATGAAGTGTTCAGGTCAAGGGAATAAAAATGAATCTATTTGATTCGCATATGGTTCAATTGTTCAGATAGTAAAATATTATGTGCATTAATTTATAAACAACTGGAACCAAAAATGTGTTTATAATTTTAAACTGTGTATTATCTGGTAATATTTTGAACCTGATTATTTTGATAATACAGACATGTTTAGCAGTTTGTCTTAAGGGTTCTAGTGTAACTTGTACTTAGGTCTTGTTAATATGGAATCTTTAGTAACACCCTAGTAGATATGGTCAAAATGGAGGTTGCAAATACATAGATTTATTTGATAACATAATTACAAATATTTATTGGCTGTCATTAATTTATCTAGTCATTAGACAAATGTATTTTGAGTATCAAAATACTATATTAAGTGCCGGAAAAACCATGGTGAACTAATCTAGGTACATGATAAAATGTCTTTTAGAGAAAATCTATGTCTTTTCAAGATATGGATATAACTATTTTTACTATCTAGTCACTGTACAAACCAAGAATTTGAGGACCCATCTTTCTAAACACCCATTTCAGGAGTATGAAAGTTATCATTTATCCCCACACACAAAAAATTCACCTGGCCAATATGAACTTTCTTTTTGGCCGAGCACGGTGGCTCAGTCTGTAATCTCAGAACTTTAGGAGGCCAAGGCCAGAGGTTTGCCTGAGCCCAGGGGTTCGAGACCAGCCTGGGCAACTTGGTGAGAACTAGTCTCTAGCATAAATTACAAAAACTAACCAGGCGTTGTGACGTGCATCTGTAGTTCCAGTTACTTGGAAGGCTGAAGCAGAAGGATCACCTGAGACCAGCAAGTCGAGTCTGCGGTGGCCATGAGCATGCCACTACACTCCAGCCTGGGTAAAAAGAGTGAGATTCCAACTCAAAAAAAAAAAAAGAATTTTCTTTTTCCAAAAATTGAAGTTGCATTGGTAGCCGGCATTTTGTACCTGCTAACCTTAAAATCAATCTCAGTTGCAAGTAAACATTGATTTTTCTTTTCTTTTTTAAGAAAACATGTTTTTGTTCTTGTTTTTTAGGTTATGATGTCCTTGGCATTACTTAGATAATGAATGAAGGAGTTGGCTACTCAGAAATCTTTTCTTAATGTTATATTGAATAAAACTCAATTTCTACATAGCTTTTAAGAATTCTTTTTAAGAGCTAAGTTAATTTTCTGTTGTAGTTGGTAGTGTACCACATCACACACAATAGACAATTCCTTTGAGTGATAGACTACACTGTAGTGTAGATTTCTCATCAGATGCATCTGTTAATTAGTTATTTTTTCTAAGGCATTTTCAAAATTAAAGAAAAAAGATAATTCATTTTTATCAGCACCGGAGTCTCTTTCTTCATGGAGACTGGAAGTATAACACATTGAATCATAGTCATAGATCTCATTGCAGCTGGCACTTGAAACTTGCATGAGAAGCAAATGTTGATCAATTTATGTGATTATCATCTAAAAATACATAAAGCACAAGTTGTACTCTGGAGATTAGCTGGCTTTATCAATAGCAAATATCTTCCTTCACCTGAGATTAGCAAGAATTCAGACCTGGTCAGGCTGCTTCTGTATCTGTCCTGCATGGCACTTTCAACAGATAGCATATTACCAAAAATACGTGTGTCTTTGATATTTGATATTTACTGTTTTTTTTTATGAGAAATTGCATCCAGACCTCTCAAATATAACAACTGTAAGTATGTAAAATATAACTATAGATGTAGTATTACACAGTCTTTTCTTTCTACCAAAATAAGTTAATATCTGAAGATGTATGTAACATGTAAATAACAATAGGTGCATACACACACGCAAATATACATCTATTCATTTTAAAATTATATTAAATGCTTGTTCACCCCAGAAGCTTCAAATATCCAGGTTATGACATATCAAAATGAAATAAATGCAATTTATCAAAAAGTAAAAGGTTTTAATAGTCAGTTTCATTTTATGTGATTTTATTTGGCTACTTTTTAATGATTTGACTAACTGTTTTGACATGATATAGACATTTTGAAGAAATGTGTTCGCCTGTAATTGTTAAATGCTTAACTTTGGATGTAACATATGATAATTATATATATTTTTTAAATCCTACATTTTTAAAAGACAAGTCGTTATTTATCCAACTCTAGCATAAGGAGTTTATTTGAAATCAGCTAAGAGAGAATGACACTACCACAGGTCTTTAGTCTTGAATGGACAGCTAACAGCAGAATTATTTCAATTTAGTGTGAGGAAGAGAGTTTCTCAGAGAACCAGAGCATTCCATAGAGAATCTTAGTAGGTAAGGTCTACTTAGAAATTTAAAAATAAAAATAATAGAACGGATAATTTTATCTGAGGGATAGTTTCTTTAGAAAAGTGGAGAAAAATAGAGCTAGTTTCTATAAAACCAGGAAAAGACAGGCCAAAAAGTACACTAACATAGAATTATTAATCAGATTTTGTTTAAAAACCACTTGAACATAGCTTCATGAGAGATTCACACTAACATCCAAAAACACATAAGACACACTTTATGTGCTTAATTCATGTTTTCTTCCTTTTGTTCTATAGCTTGGTGTTTTTAAAAAATGAATATATTTTGATAACAGACTTTAATTTTAAAATAAATATTGTGTATTATAAATAATATACTAACCATTTAGCATCTTCAGTTCACTTGGAGGTTATGACCAAGAAAAGGTGGTGTTTTTAGGGTTCTTTCACTGTAATTCCCAACCTGTGATGAATACAGTCCAAGCATTCTAATAATTTTTTACTTAATCACTATCATACTGACAGTATCTTTAAACAATAGTTTTAAATTAATTTTTATCTTTTTAGGAGCTTTCCAATAGTGTTTAAAAATGTTACACCATTATTTGTATTTCTGGATCGTCATGGAAAATGTAGAATGACTAGTTGTCCTGATTTGCCTGGAAATGAGAGGTTTCCTGAAATGTGAGAATTGCTAAAACTGGGAGTGTCCCCAGCAAATCAGGACAGGTGGTTCCCCCAAATGAGGGATACCAACTTAAGCGGCTAATACAAGTACAGCTAATATTTATTGAGGATATAAGTGTCAGACATTGTGCTAAGCACTTAATTTTTGCTCTTTTACTCTTTTATTTACTCCTCATTATAGTTCTTCGGGGTAAGTGTTCAATTTCATCTCATTTTGTAGATGAGGAAACTGATGCTTAGTAGGGTGTAAAACAGATTTGACTAGCCCATGCACATTGACTATGCTAGAATATACGAGGAGGGACTCACAACTGAAGTTATCTTTTGGGGAGTGGGCCCCATGTAGTATACTCAGAACTTGTTCCTCCAGATCAAATGGTCAACCAAAGTTTTTATCTGGAAGTTTTAAGAAGGTTGTATCATGGTTTGCAGAAGAAATGCCCCAAGTTGTGTCCAACAATTGACTGGTTCTTCCACCATGACAACACATTTGCCCACACTGCACTGAGTGCTCAACCGTTTTTGACCAAAAAAAGGCATGACCCCTATGCCACACACTCCCTCTTCACCAGATCGCACCCTGAGAGACCTTTTGTTTGTTTGTTTCCCTGCATGAAAAAAGTCATCAAATGGAAGCATTTTGCTGATGTGGAAGAGGTGAAACAAAAAATGGCAGAAGCACTAAAAGGCATCAAAATTGACGAGTTCAAAAAACTGTTTTGAGCAGTGGAAAAAGCATCTCGATAGGTGTATTGCATCAAACAGAGAGTAGTTTGAAGGTGACTGACATTTAAACATGCAATGCAACAAGAATAAATATGCAATTTTTTATTTTAAAAATTCCAGGATTTTGGGGGGAGGTCTTCTCTTGTACACTTCTAAACCTTTTTTTTCCTTGTGATGTCTCAGTTTCTTATCATATTCTAACTTATACAATACTGTTCTGAAGTAGGTTTGATGGGTGAGTGAATAAGAAGGTAGACTTTATTTCAGCTTAAAGGAAGATCTAGTGGAACAATGTACCTTAACTCCAGTGGAACTGCCTCTCTTCTTATAGTAATAAGATCAATAGCAGTGGCCAGGTACAGTGGCTCAGGCCTGTAATTTCAGCACTTTGGGAGGCTGAAGTGAGCGAATTGCCTGAGCCCAAGGGTTGGGGAACAGCCTGGGCAACTTGGTGAGACCTCATCTCTACAATAAATAAAAAATTAACTGGGCATGGTAACATGTGCCTAAAGTTCCGGCTACTTGGAAGTCTGAGGTGGAAGGATCGCCTGAGCCCAACAGGTCGACTCTGGGGTAGTAGTCAGTGTGCCACTGCACTTCAGCCTGGCCAATGGAGTGAGATTCCAACTCAAAAATGAAAAAAAAAAAAAATCAATAGCAATGAGGTCAACTAGCTGTTTTTAATAACTTGAGGGCAATTCACCTTGATTTAGAAGAGTCTAAACTGATGCTAATATTCACTTGAATGCAAGAGAAAGGCAAAACCTAAACCATGCAATTTACTGTATTTATTGTGCTTTACTTTTTGGAGGGCTGTGAGAAAGGACTTAATTTAGGTGAAGCATGGAGGAAAGGGGGGGATTTGGAGTGCTATGTGGGAGAAGAGTGAAAATCTGTACAGGAAAATGGCGGGAGGAAGCTGAAACAGCTGCATGGTGTGGAGTGAGGGTAATGACAGCAGCAAATACTCCTCCACTGCCTTCCAGTCTGAACACTGTGGTTTGTAGTTCTTCTCGTCCTCCCAACCCGTAAGCCCTAGCAGAGTCTGATGCTTAAGCATAATGTTAAAAAGTATTACAGCTAGTATCATGTTAATCCAAGTTAAATATATGGTACAAGAAACATTTTCAGACTCATTATAGGGGACAGGTCTCCTCACTTTCAGGATGATAGGTAGCCTGATCCAAATTCTTATAGATGGGGTTCTGCTCTCTGCCATGATTGTCAGATAAGTACAAGAGCAAATAAATGAACCTGGGAGAACACAAGGTTGGATTATACATCTCCTCTATTCCTTAAAGCCAAGCTGAAGCCCAAACACTCCAATTAAGATTGCCAGTATTTTCCAGATGAACTACAAAAAAGAAGAAAGAAATGAATGGATAAACAAAATGTGCTCTATACATGCAAAGGAATATTATTCATCCTTGACAAGGACGAAAATCCTGATACATGCAACAACATGGATGAGTATAGAAGACATTATGCTAAGTGAAATAAGTCTGTCACAAAAAGACATGTTGTATGATTCCATTTATATTAAGTACTTATAGTGGTCAAGTTCATTAAGATAGAAAGTAGAATGGCGGTTTCCAGGAACTGGGAAAGGGAGTAATGGAGAGGTATTGTTTAATGGGGACTGAGTTTCAGTTTTGCAAGATGAAAGATGTTCTGAAGATGAATGGTGATGATAGTTGCACAACAATGGGAATGTACTTTTTTCATTTTTTAAAATTTCAGTAGTTTTGGAGGATACAAATAGTTTTGGTCTGGGCTTTGCAAGTATCCACCAACCCCAAATGTACACATTGTACCCAATAGGCGATTTTTTTGGGTCCCTCCACCCTTTCCAACCCTTCCACTTCTGAGTCTCCAGTGTCCATTATACCATTCTCTATGCCTTTGCATATCCTTAGTTTAGCTCCTGCTTATAAGTGAGAACATGTGGTGCTTGGTTTTCTGTCCCTGAGTTCGTTCACTTAGGATGATGTTCTCCAATTCCATACAAGTTGCTGAAAAAATATGATTTCATTCTTTTTGATAGCTGAATCATATTCCATAATGTATATATACCACATTTTCAGTGTCCTCTGATTGGTTGACAGGCATTTAGGTTGATTCCAAATCTTTGCAATTATGAATTGTGCTGCGATGAACATGGAGATGCAGGTGTCTTTTTCATATAATGACCTATATTTCTTAGGGTAGATACTTAGTAGCGAAATTGCTGGATCAAAATGGTAGATCTACTTTTAGTTCTTTGAGTCATCTCCGTACCACTTTTTCACAGTGGTTGTACTAATCTGCACTCACACCAGCAGTGTATAAAAGTACCCTTTTCTCAGCATCCACGCCAGCATCTATTGTTCTTTGATTTTTTTAATAATGGTCTTTCTGATTGTGTAAGGTGGTATCTCACAGTGGTTTTAATTTGTATTTCCCTAATGTTGAGTGATGTTGAACATTTTTCATGCTTATTGGTCATTTGTGCATCTTCTTTGGAGAGATGTCTGTTCATATTGTTGGCCCATTCTTTTTTTAAAAGCAGGATTTATTAAGAGGATAGAAACTCTCTTATAGTGGGAAGGGACCTGAGAGGATTGCCCCCTTTGCCCACTTTTTAATGGGGTTATTTGCTTTATTCTTGCTGATTTGTTTGAGTTCTTTGTAGATTCTGGATATTAGTCCTTTGTCAGATGTATAGTTTGTGAATATCTTCTCCCATTCTGTATATTGCCTACTTGCTCTGTTTATTATTTCCTTTGCCATGCAGAAGATTTTTAGTTTAATTAAGTCCTACTTGTTTATTTTTGTTTTTGTTGCATTTACCTAGGTCAATGTCCACAAGATATTTTCCTAGGTTTTCTTTTAGGATTTTTATGTTTTCATGTCAGCCATTTAAGTCTTTAATCCATCTTGAATTAATTTTTGGATATGGAAGAGATAGGAATCAAGTTTCATTTTTCTGCATGTAGTTATCCAATTTTCCCAGCACCACCTGTTGAATAGAATGTTCTTTTCCTAGTGTATGCTTTTGTCTGCTTTGTCAAAGATCAGTTGTTGTAGGTATTTGGGTTTATTTCTGGATTCTCTATTCTGCTCCATTGGTCTGTGTATCTGCTCTTATACGAATACCATGCTATTTTGGTTACTGCAGTCTTGTAGTATAATTGTAGTATAATTTGAAGTCAGGCAATGTGATGATGTCTCCAGTTTTTGTTTAGGATTGTTTTGGCTATTCTGGCTCTTTTTAAGTTCCATATGAATTTTAGGATTGTTTTTCCTAATTCTGTGAAAAATGATGTTGATACTTTAGTAGGGATTGTATTGAATCTGTAGATTGCTTTAGGGAACATGGTCATTTTAATAATGTTGATTCTTTCAATCCATGAGCATGGAATTTTTGTGTGTGTGTGTCCCCTACAGTTTCTTTCATCAGAATTTTGTAGTAATTCTTGTAGAGATCTTTCACCTCCTTGGTTAAATAAATTCCTAGGTATTTCAGCTTTTTAGCTGTTATTGTCAATGGAATTGAGTTTTTGATTTTATTCTCAGCTTGGTTGCTATTGGTGTATAGCAGTGCCACCAATTTGTGTGTGTTGATTTTGGACTCTCAAACTTTACTGAATGCATTTGTCAAGTCCAGGAGTCTTTTGGAGGAATCTTTAGGATTCTCTAGGCATAAGAGCATATCATCAGGATGCAGAGACAGTTTGATTTTTCATTTTCAAATTTGGATACTCTTTATTTCTTTTTCTTGCCTGATTGTTCTGGCTAGGACTTCTAGTACTATATTAAATAGTAGTGGTGAAAGTGGCAGCCTTGTCTTGTTCCAGTTCTAAGAGGAAATGCATTCAACTTTTCTATATTCAGGATGACATCGGTTGTTGGTTTGTCATGTATGGCTTTTATTATTTTGGAGAATGTTTCTTCTATGCCTATTTTGCTGAGGGTTTTTAATCATGAAGGGATGATGGATTTTATCAAATTCTCTTTCTGCATCTATTAAAATGATCATATGATTTTGGGGTTTAATTCTATTTATGTAGTGGATCATGTTTATTGATTTGCGTATGTTGAATCAGCCTTACATCCCTATGATAAAACCCACTTGGTCATGTTATTTTTTTTTTAATTTTTAAAAATGTGCTGTTGAATTTGGGTTGCCAATAGTTTGTTGAGAATTTTGTGTCTATGTTCATAAGGTATATTGATCTGTAGTTTTCTTTTTTTGTTGTATCTTTTCCTAGCTGTGAAATCAGAGTGATACTGGCCTCATAGAATGAGTTGGGGATAATTCCCTCTTCTTCACTCTTGTGGAATAGCTTCAGTAAAATTGTACAAGTTCTTCTTTGATGGTTTGGTAGAATTCAGCTGTGAGTACATCAGGTCCTGGACTTTTTTTGGTTGGGAGACTTCTAATTCCTATTTTAATCTTGCTACTCATTATTGGTCTGTTCAGTTTCTATTTCTTTCTGATTCAAGGTTGGGGAGTTGTATGTTTCCAATAATTTTTTTATTTCCTCTAGATTGTCTAGTTTATTTTTATAGTGATAGTCATAATAGACTGAGATGAGCCTTTGAATTCCTGTCATATTAGTTATAATGTTCTGCTTTCATTTCTGATTGAGCTAATTTGAGTCTTCTCTCTTTATTTCTTAATTAATCTGGCTAGTGATCTATCAATTTTGTTTATCTTTTCAAAGAACCAATTTTTTGTTTCCCTGACTGTTTGTATTTTTTAAAATTTAGATTTTATTTAGTTCTGTTCTCATTTTTGTTATTTTCTTCTGCTAGCTTTGTGTTTGGTTTGTTCATGTTTTTCTAGCTCCTTGAGGTATGATGCTGGGTAGTCTTTCAGTTTTATTAATGTAAGCCTTAAGTGTTATACTGTTTTTTTCTGAGCATAGCTTTAGCTGTGTCCCAGAGGTTTTAATAGCTTGTTTCATTGTTATCATTCATTTCAAGGAATTTTTAAATTTCTGTCTTGATTTCATTGTTGACCTAAGGATCATTCTGGAGCAAATTGTTTAACTTTCTTTTTTTTTTTTTTTTTTTGGTTTCATGCGTTCTTCTTGGAGTTAATTTCTAGTTTTATTCCTCTATGGTCTAGGATGGTGCTTGATATGATTTTGATTATTTTTAACTTATTGGGACTTTGTGTTCTATTTGTGTTCTATTGTATGGCCTATCTTGGAGCATGAAACATGTGCTGATGAGAAAAACTCATGTTCTGTAGTCTGGGTCAGAATGTTCTATAGGTGCCTGCTGGTTCTATTTGCTCTAGTATCTGGTTTAACTCCAATGTTTCTTTGGTGACTTTTTGCCTTGATGATCTATCTACTGCTGTCAGTGGAGTGTTGAAGTCTCCCACTATTATTGTACTGCAGTTTATCTTTTTTTTAAAGATCTAGTAGAATTTGTTTTATAAAGCTGGGGGCTCTGGCATTAGGTGTGTGTGTATATATATATGTTTATTTATTTTTAAAACTGTTATATCTTCTCATTGGATCAATCCCTTTATCATTAAATAATAACCATATTTGTATTTTTTTACTGTTGTTACTTTAAAGTCTGTTTTATCCGATATGAGAATGGCTGCTCTTGCTCATTTTTCATTTCCATTTGTGTAGAATATTTTTCTCCATTCCTTTACCCTGAGTCTATAGGAATCTTTGTTAGTTAAGTGGGTATTCTGAAGGTTGCAAATATTTGGGTTGTGTTTCTTTTTTTAAATCCATTTTGCCTGTCTATATCTTTTTCGTGGGGGTATTGAGACTATCTATGTTCAGAGTTAATAGTGATATGTAAGGTACTATTCCATTCATCACACTGGTTGCTATCTGATTACTTTACATATTTATCTTCTTTAATGTGTTGGTGTTCCATGCAGCCTGTGAACTTTATGATTGGCAGCATTTTTCTACTGGTCTATTTCTTATAGAGTCAGTCTAGTGGTGACACATTTCCTTAATGTTTGCTTATCTGCAAAGGACTTCATTTTTCCTTTATTTATGAAGCTTAGTTTTGCATATACAAAATCCTTGGCTGTCAGTTATTCTATTTGAGGAGGTTAAAAATGGGGCCCCGATCCCTTCTGGCTTGCAGGGTGTCTTCTGAGAATTCTGTTGTATGTCTGATAGATTTACCTCTGTAAGTTATTTGATGCGTTTGTCTCATTGCTTTTAAAAATTATTTCCTTTACATTAAGTTTTCATAACTAGATGATTATATGCCTTGGGATGATTATTTTTCAGTAAATCTTTTGAAGGTTCTCTGGACTTCTTGTATCTGGATGTTTAGATCTCTGGCAAGGCCAGGGAAATTTTCCTCCATAATTCCCTCAAATAGGTTTTCCAAACTTGTTTCTTTCTCTTCTTCCTTAGGAATATCTATGATTCTTAGGTTTGATCATTTTACATAATGCCAAAATTTTTGGAGACTTTGTTTTGTTCTCTTAGTTCTATTTTCTTTACTGTCTGATTGGGTTAATTCAAAAGCCGTGTCTACAAGTTCCGAGATCCTTTCTTCTGCCTACTCTAGTCTACTGTTAACTTTCCACAGCATTTTGTACTTCCCTAACTGATTCTTTCATTTCCGGAATTTAAGCTTTTTTTTAAAAAAAGTATCTATTTATTTGGAGAATGTTTTATTCGTGTTCTGAATACTAGCTTTTATTTTTATTTTTAAATTTTCTTTATGCAGGTTTTCAAATTTCTCCTGAAGTTCATTTATCAATTTTATTGTCAACTTTTTAATTGTATGTCTGAAATTTCAAAAACTTCATTTGGTTAGTTTGTTGCTGAAGAGTTGGTGTGGTCTTTGGGAGTATTGGAGAACTCTGTTTTTTCACATTGTCAGAATTATTTTTCTGGTCCTTCTCATTTGGATAGACTGTTTCTTCTTATTTGAAAAGCAAGGGCCTGACACAAGCATTGTAGGATTCCCTTGGTTATATATAGCCTTGATGTTCTGAATTTCTCAATTGCCAGCTGTGGCAGTCCAGTCCTGGGTACCTCAGTGGCTTGCAATGTCCTAAGTGGCTGGAATGGCTTGCAAAGTGATCTTAGCTGGGGTTTGGCATTAGGCACTCCTCAAAGCTAAGGTATTATATCCAATGTGGTGGGCTCTTTTGTTGACCTCCCTCTGTTAGGTGGTGTTTATGGGAGAAAGCCAGTTGCGATGGTGGCTGTAGGGCTTCTCCTTGGCAAGTGTTGCTCCAAGAAAGTGCTCAGCCAGCCTTGGTCGAGGGCAAGACTCAGGACTTCCCATGTTCTCTGTTTTGAGCCTTGCAGGGTAGTGCAAGGGAAAGGAGCTTATAAGGACCCTGTAAGTGTGCACTCTTGGCTTCCCCAGTGGGGATTAGAAGGAAGTCCCAGGTTGCTGGGTCTTTGTTGTTATGCAGGGTGGGCACAGAAGTATTTATTTATTTATTGGGGGGGGGTCTCGCCAAGTTGCCCAAGCGGGTCTCGAACCCGCGGGCTCAGGCAATCCCTCACCTTGGCCTCCCAAAGTGCTGGGATTACAGGATGAGCCACGGAGCCCCCTGCCAGAAGTATTTATAAGGGCAGTGAGAGGTCCCACCCAGCTTCCACCTTGGCCTCAGACAATCTGCGTTCTGACTGTCAAAGTGCAGCCAGCCTCGGGGCCTTGGGTGTTCTCAGGCAACCCACCCAACCAGGAACTGTCTGCAGCCTCAGAGTTTGCCCTTAGGGTCTTTCCCTCCCAAAAGCAACTGCATGACTCACAAGTATTGAGTTTCTGGGAAATGGGGCTGGTGCTAAGACTGTTTTTTTTCCTGTATCATTCCACAGCAGAGCATGGTTGTGGTCAAGGTAGTTTCCTGTAAGGGACTGGAATCTAGTAAGGTTAAGGGGGCACTGCAAGTTTGCAGAAGGAGCACAGAACTCTTGAGTTCACCTCACTCATCTTTCCCACTGTGTCTGGAGGCTGTGGTAGACTGTGAAGATGCAGGCAAGAGTCTGACCAGTTCCAGCCCAGGTCAATGGATTTTTTTTTCTTGGTGCCAAGTGGTTATTATCACTCCTTTAGAGAGTCATGAGGCATACTGCTGGTCCCCTTCCTCTCTGGGTGCTGAGGAGATTCTCTATCTTGTTTTACTCTATAAGAGAAACTCACCCTAACTACCTCATCTTGGCCATCTCAATCCTATCTACAATGAAAATGCACTTAATGCCACTAAACTGTGCACTTGAAAGTGTTTAAGATGGTAAATTTTATGTGATGTGTATTTTATCATAATTTTTTTAAAAAGAGAAGAAAATAAACTTTAGGCCTTTTAGTATGCACAATTTTCAGCACCATCTTAAAAGCCCACGTATTTTTGTTGTTGTTCTGATAATAGCTCTTACTAAGCCGTTAGACAAGTCCCTGACTTGACTGTTCTTTGGGTTTCTCATCTATAAAATGGGAAAAATCCTTTGTATTATGTGAGTGTTTCTTTTGAGGTATAATTGTATTTTCTCTTAAAGGTTAACTGAATAAGATCCACCATTTCTCTCTTTATCTGCTGCTCTACTCTCAAAAAACAAAGAAGGGAAATTTAATCACAAATTCAGAACATGATACAAGTAATTCTACTATAATTTAGACTTCCCTTTCTGTACTTAGGGACCTCAGAAATTGACTGCAGGACTGACTGGATATTAGCAGAAAACTATGCCACATCTACCAATGATCAGAACATCTTACTAAGTGGCTTTTACTCCCTGTGGAAAAGCCTAGGAAAGCTGTGATATTTCCAGAACTACTGACTTAACTTCTCAGATCTTTTTACTAAATTTCATGTATGGCAAAGTCCTTGTACCCTCATCCCAAACTGTCTCCTTATTTGAGAATCAATCACTAAATCAACTCATAAAGTCACCAAACAGAGTGATTAGGAGATTTGAAACCAGGAAGACTTTGTTTTGAATCCCTACTCTGCCATTCACTAGCTATGAGTCCTTGACTACATTACTAAATCTCTTAAACCTTAATGTTGTCATCTATAATGGCAATCACAGTAATCTGCCTCTGGAGATGTTATGAGGATGGTGTCACTAATGCATAGTCACTTAGTTTATAGAAAGTGTTCAGTACATATTAACATTTATTAATTAAGATTATCTCTAGAATAGGAAAATGTAGGCAGGGAAGATTTATAGCAATGGTACAGATTCCACATAAAACTCTTCTTTTTGTTGGTAGAAATGTCAATTAGCTATAGCCATTATGGAAAGCAGTATAGAAGTTCCTCAAAAATTAAAAATAGAACTACCATATGATCCAGCACTCCTACTACTGGATATATATTCAAAGGAAATGAAATCAGTTTGTCAAGGAGATATCTGCACTCTCCTGCTTATTGCAGCACTGTTCCTAAATAGCTAAGATATAGAATCAACTTAATGTCCATCAATGGATGAATGAATAAAGAAAATAAGGTATCTATAGACAGTGGGATACTATTCCACCTTAATAAGAAGGAAATTCTGTCATTTGTGACAATGTTGATGAACTCATTATGCTAAGTGAAATAAGCCTGGCACAGAAAGACAAATACATGGAATCAAAGAAAGTTGAACTCAAAGAAGCAGACAGTAGAAACACTGGTTATGGGGGAGGGTTAAGAAAATCTTCCTCTGTATTCAGACTCTTTTTTATTAATGATACTTATATCATCCACTGTATTTATTACTATTAATGATACTTAAATCACCCACTGTATTTTTGGTCTGCCTTTCTAATTCCCTAATACTGTTTTATTCCTTAATTCTTTCCTCATCCTTAAAAAAGAACTCTTTGTGTTTCCTTTTCTTTACCTTTTAAAAAAAAGTCATCAAAGGTTCTTATGAATCATAGCAGTCTGGCTTGAGAATTGGTCAACATAAAAATTCCAAATATAATCTAGTCCTGGATGATGTTGTTTGTGAATTATTCATACAATCTGATGAGAAACTCAAGAGCATTTGTAGTCAAATAACAACTTTTCTCTAAATGACGCACAGCACATCTGAAAGAGATCACAGTGATCTCACTTGCCAGATGGGAAACCAAGGCCCAGGAATGCAGAAAGACTGAACAGGCATTGGACAAAAACTGGAGAATCAAACATCAAAATGCTTCTACCGGGGCTCACATCTAAGCAGTAAATCCCCATCCACTCTCTTTCCTACCTTGATTTCCTGTAGGTCAAATTGCTTTATTTTTAAGAGAAACACACAGGTGAAAAGAAAACACATTATGAGGACATGTGGTTAACCCAGACGCTAATAGCACTCAAACTCAGTTACAGCAATAACAATAGAAACCAAAATGTGAACTAAATCCAACACCTAATCTGCACTTCGTAACCTGGCATACAAGGCCCTTCATGATCCAGTCCCTACCTATTTTGCCAGCCTCAGCTTGCCCGCCAAAACCCCAACTGGAAACTGAACCCAGAAATAACATTCATACTAAACTCTCTCCAGACTCCCAGTATCCTCACCACTGACTCCACGACTCTCCCTCCTTTACTTCTTATTCTTCAGTCTTTGTCCTGAGCATCAACACCTATGGGAATAATTCCCAGCTTTCCTCCATTCTTCCTTGGGGTTAGATTGCCTTCCCTGTGTTCCCAGTGTATCCTGTGCCTATTCCTGTCATGGTGTCTTATCCTGTATTGACATGACCTGCTCCCTTGTCTCCCTTTCCCACCAGACTGTAAGTTTCTATAGAGGGAAGACTACAGCTTGAATGCTTGGCACATATTAGGTCTTCAGTAAATGCTTGTTAAATGAATCAGTATTGTTTCTAACTCTCCAAAGAAAAGAATTCTTTGCTTTATTTCTATTTCTTCCACTAACAGATAACTGTTTTCCTCCTATAGTAAGGATATGGTCCAACAGACTTGTTTTATGGAATCGGTATGGCTTACTTAAAAAAAAAAAAAAAAAAAAGATAGGTTGGTGGACTTGAAAGGGTGCTCAAAGGTTTTTGTTTGTTTGTTTGTTTGTTTAATACCCATCAGCACCAATGTGAATTTCCTGGAAATTTGAAAAAAAAAAATCAGTAATTAAAAGCCACAAAAGGTAGTAGTCAGCATTAGAAATAAGGACATGTTAACCTTAAAAGGGCTAAAGTGGCATGTTCAGATGAGTTTGGTTTTCAAGAATCAAGAATGAAGCTTCCAACTTGTTACTCCTTCATGTTGAAACTTGTGAGTGCATAGAAAGTGATGTAATTCATATGCCTATGATTCATTTACTCTTTCTCATTCATCAAACTCTCAGTTTCATGAATGTGCTTGACTCTGCTTAAGCTTCCTTTTCTTGACAAGGAAGTTTGGTTTTGGGGAGATAACTCACGTCTTAAAATTAAGGGACTTATAGGGAAATTCCAAGCTAATCAGGCCAAAGAATCTTGTAAGTTGGCCCCAGGATAATAATCTGGGGAGTTTGTGAGGGAGTAATAGTACTATAGATGAAATGGGTCACTGGCCAATTGACTGAATTTCCTGAGGGATCAGTAATCAACACCAGAACTTTGAAGCTTTTCTCAATTTGCTTTATAGTCTAGATTGAGTTCAGATTTATAACATGAAGCTAAAATGTATAAAAATGCCAAAGGCCTTTGCAAAGAAAACAGTGGTCATCTTAAAAAGTAGAATGGATCATTCAAATAATGCATTGCATTACTACCTATGTAAAAACCCTATGCTAAAATTTTTATTTCCTTTTTCAATGTTTTTTTATTGTGGTAAAATACTCATAACATAACATTTACCATCTTAACAATCTTTAAATGTACAGTTCAGTGATGTTAAAAACACTCATAATGTTGTGTAACCATCACCTCCATTCATCTCCATAAGTCTTTTGATGCTAATCTTTTAATGCTCTGAAATGATCCTATACAAGGAAGGGCTAAGGTTTTTCATTTTGCTTCTCTGTATGAGACAGTTCATGATCAAGAATGCTAAAATCAAACCGTCAAATAAAAACATCAGTCAGAAACTGATGTCGGATTACAAGCTATAACTGCAAAAAAAAAAAAACAAAACCAAAAAACAAAACCAAAACTAATCAGATATAAGAATTTAGGATAAGGTTGTTACTTTAAAATGAATGTGATGTTCAGAGCTGAGGTTTGAACATGGGTTTAACTAAGTCAGGAGTTGCAGATTTTGTCAGATTCATGCTGAGGAGCTATCTTAGTATCTTTGGGCTGCTATAACAAAATACCTGAGACTAGGCAATTTATAAAGAACAGAATTTTTTTCTCACAGTTCTGGAGGCTGGGAAGGCTAAGATCAAGTGCCACAGGTTTGCTATCTGGTAAGGTTACGGTCACTGTTTCTAAGATGGCACCTTAAATACTGTATCCTCTAGAGAGGATGAACACTTTTTTTGCATTCAGGGTAGGATAGAAAGGCAAAAAGGGCCAAGCTAGTTCCCTCCACCTCTTTTGTAAAGTCACTATTTCCATTCATGAAGGCAAAGTCCTCATGACCTAATCACCTCCCAAAAGATCCATTCACTTCTTAATACTATAACCTTAGGCCTTAAGTTCTAACATCTGAATTTTGGAAGGGGACACAAACATTCAATCATAGCAGGAGAGAAAGACCTATAGCTCATAATAGTGGGCTGAACCATAGAAGAATCAATAGATTGAGATGGTTTGAATTATAATGTGGGATCTCTAAATATCTTCTAGTATCTTCTAAATAATACTTCTAAATAAATAATACTTCTAGTTATTGAATCACTCCATTTCTCCCTCAAGGTGCTTCAGCAACTGGACATACAAAACCTTTTACTTTCTCCACTGGCTCATTGTTCAGATGACGGACTATTAGAAAATATATCCTTATATTGAATCAATATCTCTGTATATCTTCTACCCATATTCTTTTTGGAGGAATGTACGATAAGTTGAATATTTTTATCCTACATAGTTCTTTGAGTTTTAGGATCTATCAGTTGAGATTTCCATAATTTTTTTCTTTAGATAAAAGTTTCTTAGATCCTACTACTTTTCCTTATATAATATGACTTCAAGTCCTTCCACTATCTTGGTAGTTTTCTTCTGAAAACACTTCTGTTTGTTACTCCATTCCTTAACTGTATTAATTGTACGGAACTCTTCATGCTAAGAACTTGAAAAATCCATAATCAAGTCATATTATCTTTGAACAGTAGACAAATTTTCTTTTATTTTGTGAGCTTTCTCCCTTGTAATCAGCACATGTGATGTGTGTGTGTGTGTGTGTGTGTGTGTGTGTGTGTGTGTGTGTGTTGTGTGTATCACATCTAAGTGGCATACTTGTAGGCATTTGTTTACTGGAAAATTCTTCTCTCATTATTTTCAAATTCTTATGGACTGTTGAGTGAAAGATCCTGCCTAAGACCACATTTAAGCCATGACATCAAGTTCAGTCATACAATTCAAGGACAAATAAACTCTAAATGAAAATAAGGAAGAAAGGAACTCTCCATGCATCATTCAAAAGCAAAATGAAACATCATTGTTTTATGTGAATGTAAGTGGAAGTTGACAGGAAATTCAGGGTAGGATTAGTGAAGGAGGAAAAAAAAAACCTTATTGGTTTATTTTTCCATAGAGAAAGCCAGATTGGGTATGTCTGAACTTGGGTATATACACACACAGAATTAATCAAGGAGAGAATGTACAACTGCATCAATATGTTGTTATTTTTATGGTTATTTATTGAGCTGTGTTCATCTATGCAATAGAGAACAGTCCATAGGCTCCATCGGAAAGGTTTGCATGACATAAACCATAGCAGAAAACAGATGGTCATCTGATCTTAATAACTGTGTTTAAACAGAGCTGAACTGCTATTAGTGATACCATCAATGATGATTTATTTGGGAAGCATGGTAAAAGAACTTTCACCCCCATGGAATATTTTTTTCTTTCAGTGTTTGTGACTATGTACATAACACTGAAAAACATCTGGCTATAAACCTAACTTTTCAGACCATCATATGCATGGCTGTCACATACAAGGTCAAACAATTGAATACGGAGATACAAAATGTAGTTGGCTAAATTATTTCGAGCTATACAGATTTCTAGATCTGAGTAACTGTTCAAAGGATTGGTTAATGTAGACACCTCACTGGGACAAAATATAAATTTAATTCTAATCACTTCAATCTGTTAAGACCTTACATGATTCCTTGTTGCTTACAAGGGTACGATTTAGACATCCTAATGACATTGCCTGTAATTTGAACCTCATCTGCAGCATCTCTTTACCCTATAAACTCTACAATTCAACCATAGATGCTATGTACCAATATAAGAACGCTTGATGCTTTTCATGTTTTCAAGCATGTCTTAGCTCATTTGCATTCTACTTGATATTTTTTTATTTCAATTTTTCTGTTTGATAAACTTCCAATCCTCCCATCCATTTTTAAAGACTATGCTCAAATATAAACTTTGGGGAAGTCTCTACTGGCTTTCCTCCTTTGGGTAAGTCTTTACTGAGTTAGTTGTTTCCTCCATTACACTCTGATAAGGCATCTCATGAAAGTTGCCATCACACTTTGCATTGTCATTTTTTGTCTACACATCTCTCTTTCTTATTGGACTATGAGTAGAGTAGGAGGCATGTCTTTTTTTTTTTTTTGAGTTGGAGTCTCACTCTGTTGCCCAGACTTGAGTGCAGTGGCTGCTTCTGGCCACCGCAGCCTCGACCTGCTGGACTCCGGCGATCCTTCCGCCTCAGCCTTCCGAGTAGCCGGAATTATAGGCATGCACTACCATGCCCGGCTGATTTTTTGATTTATTGTAGAGATGAGGTCTCGCTGCCCAGGCGGGTCTCGAACCCGCGGGCTCAGGCAATCCACTCACCTCAGCCTCCCAAAGGCGCGGGATTACAGGCTGAGCCACCGAGCCCGGCAGAGGCATGTCTTTTTAACCTTCGACTCCTTTGTACTTAGAAGAGTGACTAATTCATAATTGGTGTTTCATAGATTATATTTGCGCTAATTCCAGTTTGAATGCCTTCAATGAGAGAATATCTATTTGAACAACCCTGGGTCCTTGTTCGGCAATTCACTTCAGCTATATAGATGATAGCTAAAGCAACACATCTCAATTCAATATTGATTGGATTACATGAAAGTGAATGAGAATGTGTTCAATCAACTTTAATTCATTGACTGTGTATTTTGTACTTTATGTTTTTACTCAGCTGCATAAAATATATATTTTTACAGTACTTGAATTTATTCACAAAATACACTTCAGTATGCGTGTAGCTGTGATACATGGCTTATGAGAATGCCTGAACTCTCTTTATGAATTTTCCAAATCTCTCTAGACTGAATGATACTAAAGAAACACAGTGAAAGTTAAATACCTAGTAACCTTCACAGAAGCTGTGTTTGTACCATGAAAAGCTATAGAAGGATTATATAATGTCCTATTCACCTATTCAATTCTAAGCATTTAAGAATATTTATTATGTCTTTTTTGCTTTATATTTAAATATTTAGTTAAAAAAAAGAAATTTCCTGTGTGTGTAGTAATAACCTGAGAAATGTATATGGTTTATATGGTAATATATATACTATATATATATTTATATGTACACTTTATTTTCAGGGTATATACATAGATAGATATAGGTATAGATACACATTATATGCATATTATAAACATATACATTGGCATTTATATTTACTGAAACAGGAACACACAAAACCTAAAGAGAAAACTTCATTTCCCCAATTTCACCCTTAGCCTCTCGAAACATGCCAATAATTTTCACTTCCTCACCAAAATTGTCAGTATAAAATGGACACTGTCAATGGAGGGGCAATACAGGAATACTTTCACCAGGCTTAAGGATATGAGATAATGAAACTAGCTCCTGGGATAAGCATATTTATTGGGTTTGTTATGTATCAAATGTAACAAAAGTAGAAGATCTGAAGAACACCCTGTGTGGTTCTTTTCACACCCTTTGATCACACAATTCCTCTTTAATTCAGATGCAGTAGAGCTTAAGTGGCTTCATTGATGTGTTAAGTGTGGAATGATTTTTGTATAAAATAAAAAAGAGTCCATTATGTGTCCAGAAAAGCCTGTGTGTGCTTGTTTATTGAGACAGGAAGTCGGTTTCCCACACAAAACAACAGTTCTGCGATGTTGAAGCATTGTGTCTGAAAGAAGAGTAAAGGAAACTTAATTTTCTACCTGGCAGAAATCGGCTTCTGGAGGAAGGGGCAGACAATGTGATTGGACTTCAGCTGAATGAGAGGGCTTGATTGATTTTTAGAAAAAGTGCTGTGTTTGGGGAGGTTGCCCGGAATACTTTTGTTAGGAAAACGTACTTTTCATCATAGGAGCCTGTTTTTTTGTACCTTGCTTAAAATGATGCTTCTCGGTGAGCATTTATACTCCTGCTAAAGTCAGGTGGGTGGGAGAAAAGGAGATATTCTCTTGGAATGCTCCCTCCTAGATAATGTCTTCAGGTTATTGTATTTGTCTTTGTTGTTTTGTTTTGTTGTTCCCATTTGTTTTTCTTTTTCTTTTTTAAACTAGCATGGAGAATACTTTTGAGACTTTTAAAGGCGAAATTTATAAATCCATCCATAGTTTAAATATTTCGGCATGGATATAGTTTCTGTCTGCTAGGAGTGGATCCTAATCTTGTAAATCATGGAGTAAAATCATGGAGTTGTTCAGAGAGAATATCATTGTTCCACTCAACAATTTCATAACCTGAAACAGACAGTAGTGAAATGGACCTAAATGAAAGGAATGTGTGGAGACTAGAATAAGCTCAGGGAATTTTTCCTTTGGTAACTTTTATCTTATCAATATGTCAGAGTTAAGTGAATTTTTAGAGTGAAGAGTTTGGTAAAGGATAGTCATAGTAGCGGACACTATGTGGGAGAGACAGGATTAGAATTGCTATTTGATTGAGACCTAAGGAAGGGTGGATGATCCAAGCACACTCATATCCCCTCAGTCAATTATATGTCTTCCCATATTGTTGAATCCTTTTCTGTCCATCTGTTCTTACTTTTTCCAACCTATTACTAGTACAGCTTCTATTTATTTTTCTCATCAGACATAGGTAAAATTTTTCCTTAAAAATAATGTAACAATATCCTTTTAATCATGATGAATCTGTTTATAAAAGAACTTCAGAGTCAGGGAGTTCTAGGGGATAGTTTTGGGGGCAGGATGAGAAATATTCTTTGAGAAGGTTCCAGACTAATAGTAGCAGACATCAGGTTAGTTTCGTTCCCTTGGAATACAGAATGAATTCCTCATCCCTGACCCCTCTATTGGCTTATTCTATTTTACTACAACTTGCAGTAGCTTTGCCATAGCTGTTATCCTAGTTATTTAATGCTTCTTCTCACATTCCTATCATGCATTTCTTATTGAGCCATCTTTCAACCCTTCATCTATTTGTGAAATGCTTGGTATGTGACTGTTGCCCCACAAATAATAGGCCCTGACTAAGTCATGTGACTTCTATTTATTATGTCGAACACCATTTTTTTCTTTTTTCTTTTTTTGTAGAGATGAGGTCTCACTGTGTTGCCCAGGGCTGGTCTCGAACTCCTGGACTCAAGCAATCTGTTCACCTCCACCTTTCAAAGTGCTGGGATTATAGGCGTGAGCCACTGCACCTGGCCTCACCATTTTTTCTAGAGAGAATTAGGTGCTGCTCTAAAACTCCTCTTGTACCTCAATATGATGTGGTTTCTCATAACCAAAGATAGAAAACAAAACTTTAAAACCCTCTCTTCATCTTGTTTTTATAACTAAAGAATACTGGATCTTTATCATCAAAGCCACTAACCCAGTGAAAATATGATAAAGTCAGGAATCCATAGGCTGGATTCTGATCCTGGCACTGTAATTGACTTGTCACAGCTCAAGACTAATTGCTGAATCTCTCTGATCTTCAATTTCTTCATTAGAAAATTTTTCTTCTTTTCTTTCTCCCTTACATCCTTTCTTCTTTCCCTCCTTTTCTTCCTTCCTTCCTTTCATTCATTCTTTCTTGTTTTTTCCTCCCTCTCTCCCTCCTTCTCTCCTCCTCCTCCTCCTGGTGTACAAGCAACACTACCCCAAAATATAACACCTTGCCATGCTGAGTTTTTTTTATAGATATGTGGGATACAAGTCAGGATTAGTTACATACATAAGCAGGCTTCAAGCAGGTGAAGTTTGAACCTCCAACTGGCCCTCACTTCCCCTGACTTAGGCCAAGGTACCCTTTGTGATGCTACATGCCCCCTTCCTCGCTCTCTCCCTGGCAGTGTCCATCAACTGTTGTTCCAGCCCTTGTGCTAATGTGATTAATGTTTAGGCCCCACTTATGAGTGAGAACATTCAGTGTTCAGTTCTTTGTTTCCGTGAAATATCAATGAATATTGATGGTCTCCAACTCCATCCAATTTGAATTCCATGATTTTGTTCTTCTTTATGGCTGCATAATACTCCATCATGTATATGTATCACATTTTCTTTAATCAGTCCACTTTTGATGAGCAGTGAGGTTGGTTCCATGTTTTTGCTATTATGAATAGTGCAGCTATAAATATGCATGAACAGGTGTCTTTTTTGTGGAATAATTTATGCTCCTCTGAGTATATTCCCAGGAGAGGCATTACTAGATTGTATGGAAAGTCAATTTTTAGCTCTTTTAAGAATCGCCACACTGCTTTCCATAGAGGCTGAACTAGTCTACACTTCCACCAACTGTGTACAAGCATTCCCTTTTCTCTGTACCAGCACCAGCATCTATTTTTAAAAATTTATTTATGAGGACCATCCTTATTGGTATCTCATTGTGGTTTGATTATGCTGAGTGTTTTAAGCTGAAGGAAATAGAGAAAACCACAGAAGCAGAAAGGTCTCCCTGATGTTCTTTCTTGAAGATTCCCATATGACAGATACCCTGCCCAACACCCAGAGAAAAGGAATGTTGCATAGAGAAACCAAGAAGAAAATGAACAAATAGGTTTTGCTAAGTTCCCCCAGCTTATTATCTTAAAGTCATACCCTCTTTTTGCCCAATCTTATTGCTCATTCTTCATCAAACCTACACATAAAAATATAATTTTCAAGTTTATAGTTTACACCTGTAACTAAAAATGACCCTAATCCAGTAGACCCTAATCCAGGACTTTGGGAGGCCAAGACAGGAGAATCACTTGAAGCCAGGAGTTTGAGACCAACCTGGGCCACAAAGTGAGACTCTCCATCTCTATAAAATATATATATATATTTTTAAAAAAAACAACTGGGTGTTGTGGTACGAGCATATAGTTCTAGCTACTTTATAGGCTGAGGTGCAGAGATGGTTTGAGCCCAGGAGTTCAAGGTCACAGTGAGCTATCATCAAGCAACTGCATTTCAGCCTGGATGACAGAGCAAAGTCCTGTCTCTAAGCAATAAAATAAAATAAAGTTTCCCTGGGCCTTTGGGTCTTTATTTCTGAAAACTCCTGTGTCATATAAAACTTACATTAAATACATTTGTTAGGCTTTTCTCTTGTCAATCTGTCTCTTTGGTTATAGAGATGTCAGCCATGAACCTTGGAATGGATAAGTAAAGATATTATTTTTTCTTCCTTACACTTTCTTTCTTTTTTCTTCCTTCCTTTTTTCTCCTTTTCTACCTTCTTTCCTGCCTATCTTTCTTTCTTTTCCTTTCTTCCCTTTAATTTATATTTACTGAATATCTCCATTCTCAAGGAAAGAAGAAAAACCCAAAAATAGACAAATTTGATTTGTCAATTACATATAATTAAATAACATTTAAAAGCATTCAAATAACACAAGGTCATTGTATTTAAGCGAACAAATAAAAAATGATACACTTTGTATATGCATCTATAGAGCACTACGTAAAATTATGATTTTATTGCTGTGGGAGAATGATATTCCTGGAAGACCAGATAATGTTGAGCTTAAGAACATGGGCTTTGGGATTAGAAAACTTGAGTTTCAATTCTAATAGTTAAGTGACTATGTGCACATTACTTAAAGTTTTCAAGTCTAAGTTTTGCCAGTTTTAAAATGCAATGTGTTAATAAAAGTTTATAAATCAAAGAGCTGATGTAAAGATGAATTGAGTAAGATTATATATGTAAAATGCTAAGCACAAATTCTTGGCATATAATAAAGACTAAACAATGATAGCTGTTATTATTGCTGTTTGGTAAGGCAGAGTACCTGCACTATTATCATTTTTGTTGTATAAAATAATGACACTGATCTCAGAGGAAGCGAAGTTTGGTCGAGGCTGGAAGAGTCAGGATTACTGCTGGGGAGGGGTGTCAATTTCCTCTGAAGAAAGGGATTCATGAAAGAGGCAGAACTGTATCAGGGTAGAGCCACAGTAGGGTGATGGTTAAGGCTTACTTCTGTAAGTCATCTCAATTGTTGATTGCCAGCCTCTCCCTATTACCTTTTGAGCTTCCTTTTCTCAGTTCTTCACTGAGCTTGTCCATATTGTTTCCTCTTAGTGTTCCTGGGTCAGAGTGTGATGGTTTAAAAGTCTCACTCTTCTTCCTATATCTGTCCAAATTCTATTTATTCTTCATGGCCTGGTTCAAATATCACCTCTTTCATGCAACCTTCCTGGGCTGTCCTGATACACCATTCAGAATGCCTGCTCTCTGTTCCCACTGCACTATTAACAACCAATAAATTGTGGTTGTGTTAGAGAGAGTGAGTGAACCTCTCTCTGTACAATTATAGCATTACTCTGTCCCTTGTATTAGACTGTGAGCTGTTTGAAGGCAGGAATTATATTGTATTCATCTTTGTATCCCATATCTAATTACTTGTGTCTACTACATCATAAACTAGACAGATGGAATTGAATTGTCTGCATTGAATTGAATTGACTTCTGTGCAGGAAAAAGCAATGGGTGTGATTTCCTAAGTCTTCTTAAGATCTAGCTGGAGTTGATCTGGGAGCACATAACCAGGGAAAAGGCACAGGGTTCTATCTTCCAGCTCAAATTCTTACCTCTACCATAAGCTGCCTCTGGATCTCAGAAGCTCTCCATTGTTGAGTAGGTGACCCTAGGTTCCTTGACATCTGATATAAAGATAACCCATGTGCAATATTTGGACCAGTGCCTTGATGACATGGACTTGGGGGATCGTGAGGCAATGAGAATGTTCCACTTAGCTTATTTGTGCTGTGTGCTTATCAGGACATTCAGATGACTGGAGTTAGAAAAGGGTGGGGTGCCTCCATTTGGCTAAATGCAGTTAAGAAATTCCTTGGCTAAAAAGAAAACAATCTTTCTTTTTTAAAAATTATACAAGTTTATCTTTTAAAAAATCTTTGCAGTGCAAGATAGAGTTTCTTTTTCCTTTTCTCTGTCTCAGGGGCCTTATCTGATTTTAATCATCATTGGCCAGATATGATTCAAAACAGCTGAGGCTAAAATTTCTTTGATAGAAAAAAATTTATATTAAGTTGAAACTATTGGCGCTATCTACCTATTCTGCTCCCCTCCTCCAATGTAATATGTGCTATCAAGTGTAAATATTGAGGATTACGAATTTTACCTTTAAAATGCTTCAGTGTCCCGCAGAGTTTTCTAGCAATTTAAAAGTCCTGTTAACCATAATACAGCCAGTTCTTGATTATCAAAAAAAAAAAAAAGGAAATGAATAGTGGCACAGATAATCCAAAACAGAAAAAACAATCAAAATGTTTCTTATATTTTACTTTGGAATGCTTTGTATGGCTTTTGGGGGTTCAGATTTTCCTTCCCAGTGATGTTCTTCTCAGGAAAAAGTTAAAATGAGTTTGCATTCCCTAAGCCCACACGAAATAGCTAAAAGGGATGTGGCCCAGCCACATGCTGGGTGGCAGGGAGAAGGCAGCCTGAATTCTAAGGGGAAAGAATTCCACCGATAACCTAGAAGTGGGAAATGCCCATATGAATGATAGAGTGCTGACTGGAATATGATTTGACCTTATAAATTAGTGTGGACAACTTTTTAGCCCACATTTAAAAAATATTTGGTTATTTGCTTCAGAGTAGTTACACTAGTAGTAAAAACAAATGACCTCAATGTTCCTTACTTCTCATGGCCCAGTGGCACTGGCACTCTGTGAAAGAGTCAGGCTCTACTGCTAGGGCCATGGGAAGTCGATTCTCAGCTCATGTACCCTAGTTCCTTTCTATGGCTTCTTCAATTGGACACATGTAGTTTTATAAAATGCCAGACTATACATTATTTTCTCATCTACCATAGTAGTTACTATTATTGCTCCTGTGTTACAGATGAGAAAACTAAGGCCTACTATCATTACTAATTTAAGTTCACAAAGTTAGTTAATGAGAGAGGCTAACTTCGAGCAAAGGACTATTTCACTCAGATTGGATAACTAAGTTAAGAATCAGAAGTTAAGGAGCACCAAGTCTTTCATTATTTTGATATTCATCTGGTTTTCTCCTCAATGTCCTTAGAAAGTAAATTCAATTAAATGAATATTTACGAGCTTTGACTAGTAGGATGCTCACACATTTGTATATATGTACTGTATATACATGCATACATACATACACACATATAGTGATACTGTGTTACAGAAAAAAGAAAACCCACTAATAATATTCAGATATTAGAATTGATTTGAAAAGAGAATCTGCTCAAGGAGAAATATAAGCAAAAGTAAAAAATAATAACAATAAGAAGGTGTCTAAATAGCATAATAGTCTTGCCATAAAAACTCGGAATAGGGAACAGAAATGAGAGAGACAAGAGAATAAAAGGGAAAGCCGTTTGAAAAAACTCTCATTTTTTTTCATAATTTAGAAAATGTAAAGACTCAGTTTATCTACTATAGGATAATAAGCACATGTTCCAATAATTTTAGTGCTGGGAAGAGATGAGAAGAAGAGATACATAGGAAGAATTGATTAGATCAGGTCATCCTCTGGCCAAGTTTATCTCTAGACTCAGGTCTCCTGACTCTTACCCTAGTGATCTGCCATTAGGTGAGTTGACCTTGGAGTGCGATGTTAGCATCAAGGCTAAACTTCCAGGAAGCCTTGGGGTAGCTTTTGGGAAGAAAGTAGCGATTCTGGGATGTTTACAAAGCATAACTAACTCAAGGCTTATATGAATACCTCTTCAATTAGTTCTGGACATCTCCATAGTCATCCTAGCTAAAGCACATTTCTTTTCCCTGGTAGACCTTTTTGTCCCCCCTTGATTTCTTCTTTGACATCTCCTTCCACTTCCCCCCTGCCCTGCCACGATCTTTTACTCTATCAAACCTGATTTTACCCCCTGTATAAAAATACAGGAGCCATCGAGTGATTTACTGCTACAAATTTTACCATTCCTGGGTCTTTGTCTTTTTAGTCTATGGAACCTCATATATCTCTAGGCATGGTTATTTGGTCCTGTGAACAATTTCCATCACTATGGACATAACTTCTGAAACTGGCTACCGTACTCTGTGTTCTCAAAACACAATTCTTCTCCTCCTCCCATAGTGGATGCTGTGGGGCATCACCTCCTTGAAAACCAAGAAACTTCAGCTACTAGGAGTATTGTCTGCTAACCTCTCACAGCTGAGCCTGCCTTGGAAATTGCTGCCTGCCAAAGGGAACTTTCTTGCCCAAAACCACGTCTGGTCTCCAAAGGTAGCTCTTGACTGGCCAGACCCTTTGCCACAATGCCAGGAAATTGTGAAGGACTCTCAGGGCTCCAGAGCTCCCTGAGGGCAGACTTCTCTTGTAAAGGTATCACTATTCAACTTCTCCCTTTGCCCAGTCCTGCTTCCCTTACTCTCTCAAGAGTGTCATTCCTGAGAGCACATCTAATGAACTCCCTCATGCAAATATCTACCTCAGAGTCAATTTCCCAGGGAACATTCCCATCACCCTATCTTTATTGTGTTTCTATGTTGTTGCTGTAGTAACCTGTCCTGTAATAAAAGAAAAAGATTGCAATTTTTGAAGGAGTCAGAGATCAAGGTTTCTGTTGCCTCTGTATAACAGAATTCATTAAGTTAGGCCTATAGCCTAGTCCAGCCATTTTCTTACTTCTTGACCTTGAGTAAGTAATTTATCATTCCAATTTACTGTCTTCCTTTGGTTCAAATGGATAATAACCTATATGATGGTATGATGGGGAAGAAAAATGAACAGATGACTAAACACCCCTAAAAGACCATTAAGTGCTGTGGGACTACTTGAATTCTATGGCAAAAACTTCAAAATCTAGATTCCCCATAGATCTGAGATTCTACAGAAATCACTTCCTTTGAGGTAGTTTTGGAAATACCCTTTGCTTCAATATCTGTGGATTATGCAACCACAGAATTACTTTGTGGACTCAGCCACACCCCAATCTTAACCTAAATCACTGAGTTTGACACAGATTCACAGAAATTTGGCAAGCAGCTATCCAATTTTTCTATCAGATTGGATCCAAATGTTACCTAGTTTGGCTGAGAGTTCAGTTGAAGAGAAGAAGGCCCAGGCCAATTGACTGCTAAATGGTGATATTTGAAACTCATATGAATTGGCTTGGCTTTAAGACTAGGAGGAAAGTTTTGAACTGTAGTGTATAATATAACCCCTGGTGCAACTTAAAACAGTTTCTACTTTTTTGGTTGTTGCTTCAGATCTGCATCTGACCCTGCTCATATAGAGGACACTGTGCTCATTCCAAATGCCAAAGTCAGTTCTAGGACACTTCAGGCTTCCGTAGGGTCCAAACACAGTGGGAAGCTGGTTCTCATCATCTGTTACTTTAATTTCCTCTAGGACCAAGAAAACCTTGAAGAGGTGGAGTGGGGTAGTGGTGTTTGATAAGGACTGAAGGAACCACTGGTTTAGGCTCTTGTGAAGAATCCAGTAAATAGTGGGTTTTGGATGTTGCTGCCCTGATTGAATTATCTCTTCTTGTAGAGAAAATGTTGACCTCCTACTTCCTGGAATAGTGGCTATGGCTCACACAAGCAGCAGTAATTTGGACAAAATTGTGAAACCAAGAGAGTTAGATTTTGCCGCTCACTTCAAATTTTCTATCACAACTTCTCCCTAATTAATTCTCTTTTCCCCTCTTCTTCTCCTCCTTCTTCCTCTTCTTTATTCCCTGGAACCTCCACCATAATCTCTTCTGTCTTCAGGCCTCATCTGTCCCTCATCCAAAGTCCCCCACTATACCTGCAACCTACCACTGGGTGGCCTTTCCCAAGCAGTGTCACATGCTTTGACCCTCTCCCTACCTCCACCCCACACGGTCATCTTTGCCCCAACCCCTTCCACATTCCTCCACTTCTCACCACCACTAAGACTCATCTCTCATTAGGTCCTGTCTCCTAAGACTCTAACTGTAAGCATATATTATTATTAAAAATATGTTTTCAGCCAGGCTCGGTGGCTCAGCCTGTAATCCCACCCTTTGGCAGGCTGAGGTGAGTGGATTGCCTGAGCCTGCGGGCTTGACACCCGCCTGGGCAACTTGGCGAGACCTCATCTCTACAATAAATCAAAAAATTAACCAGGCATGGTAGCGCACACCTGTAGTTCCAGCTACTTGGAAGACTGAGGTGGAAGGATCACCGGAGCCCAGCAGGTTGAGGCTACGGTGGCTGGGAGCGTGCCACTGCACTTTAGTCTGGGGGACAGAGTGAGACTCCAATTCAAAAAAAAATAAAATAAAATTCTCATCTTGGCTGTGTCATTCACAGGCTATGTAACATTGGGCAAGATATTTAGACTTTTAAAACTTTAGTTTCTTTTCCTCTAAAGTAAAAATAAGAAATACCCAAATTCACACAGTCTCAGTTTACATTTAACTTCCATCAAAAAAAAAATCTTGATCTTCCTAAATAAGATGAAATGCCCCTCCCCTACACTCCTATGTCACTCTGTCATTCATTTGTCATAAAATTTGTCATATTGCCTCCTAATTGCCTGTATATTTTCTGGTTCTTAATAGAAATTTCTGGGGGCAAGACATGTGGCTGGTCACCCCTGAAGCCCAGTGGCTAATACAATGTCTAGCATGTAGGCACTCAAAATATGTGCATTGAATGACTGGGCCACCTCTGGAACATTTATAAATAGTAGAGTTTGTTTCTCCCAGATGGCATATTTATATTGGAACAGTGTCCTTTTTAGACCACATCCTCACTGGAGGAGAGACCATAATGGAAATGTCAGGTGCAGAAAGATGTTTTGGTGTCCTTCAAATAGCTCTACGTAGGTGGCCGCTTGCTTTCTACAGACGTCCAGCTGGCTCTAGGCCCATGCACCTGAAGGGGGATATCTGAGACCCTTAACACTTCCTGCTTCATTTCAGTGACACCATTTTGGCTCAGTTTTCTTCTCCAACCTGGGATCAAATGTCCCCCAAGTGTGGAGAGAAGAAGAGAGGTATCTCATCCTTCCCTTGATCTCCTCTTTTCACCTTACTTCCCTTCTTACAGTTTTCATGGAGGCTTAACTAGATTATCAAAGAAAAGCTTTCCTGTGGTACGGCCTGCAACCTCCACAACTGTGGGCTCTGACACTTCTCTATACAGCTCAAAATGAGGATAGAAAGTTCCCGATGAGGTGCTTGAGCACTGATGTTATGGAAAGAAGAGAAAAGGAGGGGGAACTTGGGATGGAGAATGTGTGAGACTCCATGTTCACAGAGAAAAGTGATGTTGTGCAGAAAGCCTACCACTGCTAATGAGCCTGGTAAAGGAACAGGAAGGAAGAAGGTTATTTCTGTTATGCCTTTTGGGAGACAGTTTTCCATGTGTCTTACATTTTTATGTCTGGCAAGCAGAAGCACTGATAGCCATTATTCTGGGCTATCTTTTCAAGGATATTTCTGTAGTGAATAGCCTTGGAAAAATAGAGCCAGGCTGGAACATAGGGTAGTTGTATTTATGGCCCATTATACAAGACTGGGGCTCCCTAAGCTCAGGGCTCCTTTCTCATAAGGCACTTCCACAATGCGTCCAGGTATCACCTGGCTGTCTTCACATTGTCCTGTGGGAATTGGGGCATGGTGAACCAATGCAAATATACTGATATTCATATTGCTTGCTAGGCTATTATTGAGTCCATTGTCTCTTACAGGGAATCGTGTCTTCTGTCAGTGTCTGTGAAGCTGTCAGTTTTATCTTGTTAGCTTAAAAGTAGCATAAAGTCTCACGCCCTTCACAGTTCCTGACAAAGTTCAGTTTTCTCTGCCTAAAGGCAGCCTGTGAAAGTGTTCTGCTTTTGTAAGCTTATGTGATCCCTATGTCCTATGGGAAACAGGAAAAGGGTAGAGAGGAAGAACTCTTATTTATTGAATGTCTTCTATTCATCAAACTGTGCTAGGCTAGGCTGAACTTTTCATGCATTATTTCATTTAATCCTCACAAAAGGATAATGTCTAGAAGTAGATATTACCCTACCCATTTTACAGATGAGGAGTCCTAGGTCCAGAGAGGTGAAGTGACTTTCCAAAGTCACAGGTAGAGTGTGGAATTTAAATTTATGCCTGGCTGCTGAGCAAGCTTCTGATCTTTCTGTTACATCAATCTAGAAAACCTGTTTTTTCTGTGTACTGAATAGTTGACCGACCCAGGATAACAAGATAGATGCTAGCAAGTCTAAACCATTTCTCTTGTCATTCTATTATCTGTTTCATGATTTTTCCTAGCTCTATCCTGGATATGGTTCTATACTCCCAGCTTAATTAGCCCTTTTTATTTTGTTTTAATTGAATGTAGTCTTTTGCTTTCTCTTTTCTAATCCCCAGCCTCTAGCCTGTGTCATTTCTGTTGCTTAGCCTTGGTCTTCTCGACCCTGGCTATTGCTCTGTTTTTTTTTTCCCTACTAGAAGGAAGAATGTGAAGTGCTTTCTCTAATATCACCACAAAATGAATAACACTCTCCAGACTTCACAGTTCCAAAGAATCTTGTTTGGTTTTCAGATGTGACTGGAGTGATTTGTACCCGGATGCTTAGACTCACCATCTGCTCAACGACTGCTCACAAAGACCCTCCCATGCGTTCTCCTGCTGCATACCAGCCTGCTCTGCCTGCAGCTGCTATCTGCAGGACATCATATACCTACGCCACATTGTCTAAAGCTGTGCTTCAAGAAATCATAAAAACATTTGCCTGGACCTATTACACAGTCTAAATGCAGCATAAGTTGACCTTGCCTTCTAGGAAATGGGACATGAAATGCTTCTTTTTTGTGTAGTGCCTGTTGTTTGTTTTTTAATTAAGAGAAGAAAGCGTAAGGCAGATGGAGAGTACATGTAAGGAACAGGGAGAAAATGAGTGACCTTTTCCATTAAGATAGAGGGTTGCTGGGGTCCCTGGCTCTTGAATGTCACTCCTCATTCCTCTTTTTGAAGCACCACACCACCAGATTACCCAGATTCTGTGGGAGTTTTTATGGGACTTATATTTCACTCATGAAAATAAATTTTGAGAATAATCCGAATGTCTGACCAATGATGTTCACGTTTTTATAGAATAGACTTAGCTTAATAATAAGCAAATAATCCTGACATAACTAATTTTCTGGGGAAGAAAACTCCCACTCAACCTTTTACTCCTGCAACATTATCCAAAAACTCACAAGAATGAACCAATTAGCATCACTTACTAGCACTGCCTAGACTCAGTGTGGCAAATTCTGAAATAAAAGGAAAGGAGGACGGGACAGTGTTGTGGCTTGAACATTTGTTCCCTCCAAATGTTCAATGCTGAAGTTTAATCCCTAGTGTGGTACTATTGAGAGGTGGGTCCTTTAAGAGGTGGTTGGAGTATGAAGGCTCTGCCCTTATGAGTGAGTTAATATATTCATGGATTAGTGGGTTAATGGATTAATAAGTTGTCATGAGTGTGGTATGGGTGACTTTATAAGAGCTAGCACTGTTAGCATTCTCGCTATGTGAAGCCCTGCACCACCGCGGTACTCGGCTGAAGGTCTTCACCAGCAAGAAGGCTCTCACCAGATGCAATCCCCTGACCTTAGACTTCTCAACCTCCATAACCGTAAGAAATAAATTCCTTTTCTTTATAAATTACCCAGTTTTAGGTATTCTGAAAATAGACTAAGACAGACATAGACCATGCTTTATGGAGCTCATAACCAAATTGGAGAGAAGGACGGTAATACATGAAAAAGAAATAACCTACACCAGATCGTAGGTGAAAAGACACATGAGCAGCACAGACAATGTGCTGCAGAAGTTGTGAAATAAATATCATTTGTGTCCTAGTTACCAAGTCTCTAAACAGTGAAGTTATCTTCAAATGCGAAACCTACTTTACTCCCACACAGACTCCTTCAAAATGCCTCTTGCAGCCTCCTTTTCATGCCTAATAGCATCATCTTACTTTAAGTCTTTATCAGTTTATATTTAAATTTTTAAAACTCTTTACTTGTCTCCTTGCCACTGGCCTCTTCCCACTGTAACTCATGTGGGGCACAAATTAAACTACCAAAAGCACCACTTTGATCTTTTTCCTTCCCTATTCAAACACTTTGAATGTTAATTTCCAATTGAAATACAGTCAATAATTGAGGATTGTCAAGAAAGAAGAATGCAGGTTTGAGATGATCTAGGTTTAGTTCCAGGATAGTAACAGTGGGGAAAAGAAAGAAATAAAGGGAAAAACTCAAGCAGGACTTGATGTTTGGATGAGAGGGGATGAGAGAAGGGAATATCACCAAGTACTACAGGGTTGAACCTAGAAGACTGAAAGATGAGCAAAAGTCAGAAATGGAGAAGTACACATTTGGAGGAAGATAGGATGAGGTGAAGAGATTTGAGGGTTTAGTAGTATCATCTACCACTTAGCATGAACTTAGTGGGATATAGGAGGTATTCAATAGGTGTTTGTTGAACAAATGAATAAAGGGACGAATGAATAAGCCTTTTGTTTGCATTATGTCCATCATTTTATTTTGTCTTTACAATAAACCTGGTTGGTAGCTCTTATTATAGCTATATTTTCCTGATGTGTAAAACAAGATTCAGAGAAGTTGCATAATTCTCCCGAAATCCCACAGTGAATGAGAAGCAGGGCTGGCATGTGAAGCCAAATCAGCGTTGTAGTCCATCTGTCATGTTGCCCTCTGGAAGCATCCAGTAGTGCAGCACAGGTAGTAGTGGAGCTAGGAAGACGGATCATGACTAGAAAAATAGCTGTGGAACCCACTTACCAAAGGTAATTGTTTATCATTGAAGCCACAGTCATACGCGGGACACTAGAATAATGTTGCAGACAACAAAATAGTAGGCATCCTTGACCTCAGCAATGGGAAACACCAGTATTTTGGAGATAGGAAGAGAGAAATGAAAAAGAAGAGAATTTGCGAAGAAAAATCATGGAACAAAGATTTGCTAGTAAATATGTGATTAACAACATGAAAAGCTGCAGAAATATTCTTTTTTTTTTGAGTTGGAGTCTCACTCTGTTGCCCAGACTGGAGTGCAGTGGCCGCTTCCGGCCACCGCAGCCTCGATCTGCCGGGCTCCGGCGATCCTTCCACCTCAGCCTTTCAAGTAGCTGGAACTACAGGCTGGTGCTACCATGCCCGGCTAATTTTTTATTTATTGTAGAGATGAGGTCTCACCAAGTTGCCCAGGCGGGTCTCGAACCCGCGGGCTCGGGCAATCCACTCACCTCAGCCTCCCAAAGCACAGGATTACAGGCTGAGCCACCGAGCCCAGCTAGAAATATTCTTAAAAGGAAGACTGATGCAGCATGGTTTGAGTGGCGGGAAAAAGCCTGGATCACAGCAGATAGCCTGGGTTAAGACTATCCTTCTGTTTTAAGATTGAGGATGGAGGGAAGAAAAAGTAATACATTTTCCACGCCCATCTCAAGGGTCACTCTTATAACAAAAGGCAGATCAGCATAAGAAAAGCATAACAACACAAAATTTTTTTTGAGTTGGAGTCTCACTCCATTGCCCAGGCTGGAGTGCAGTGGCATGCTCACAGCTACCCCAGCATCAACCTGCTGGGTTCAGGCGATCCTTCCGCCTCAGCCTTCCAAGTAGCCAGAGCTACAGGCACAAACTACCATGCCTGGCTAATTTTTTGATTTGCTGTAGAGATGAGGTCTCACCAAGTTGCTCAGGCTGGTCTTGAACCCCTGGGCTCAGGCAATCCTCTCACCTTGGCTTCCCAAAGTGCTGGGATTACAGGCTTGAGCCACTGCACCCAGCCAAGAAAAGCATAACAAATTTACTTAACAAAATTTTACATGATGAAAGACCCTTCAGAAATTCAGACCCTAGGACTCAGGGAAAACCATGTATTTTTATGCTAAGTCTGATGAAAGAAGTGGATAGTTATGAGGAAACATGATTGGACAAAAAGGAGTATGACCTAATGGTAATACGCTGTGGGGAGGGAGACTCAACAAGACTTGTTTGTTCAGATACTTCTTGGCTTCCCTATGCAGCATTCCTTTCCTCCAGGTATAGAGCAGGGCATCTCTCGCATGAGGGTCTTAGATACTACTTTCAGGAAAAATAAGTCGAATTCCTCTATGTTCAGGGTGTCACACACAAGGGCGAGAAGGTCAGCGTGAACTTCTTGCTTTTGAGGTCCCCCCAAGTCTCCAGTTCAAAGTATTTGGGGATAGTTTTGTGTGAGCCCTGACAAGCAAGTAGCCTAAACTACTTGGAACTTATTTTTTTATTCATCACATGGCCATAATACCTATTTGGCTCAATTACACATGATAATGGAGTGAAGGGACCTGATAACGAAGTGAAGGGCCTGTCATACAACAAATAACATCTAATATTTATGAGGCACCAGGCAACAGTCTAAGCACTCAACACATACCAACACATACCAGTTCATCTAATCTATACAACAACACTGTTAGGTAGGTTCTGTTGTAGTCAGCTGGTTTGCAGATGAGGAGACATAGGCTTAGAGAGTTGAAGTAACTTGCTCAAGGTCAGGCAGCTTGTGAGTGACAAAACTGTGATTTAAGCCCAACCATTCTGCTTCCGGAGCTATGCTCTTCACCAGCATGCTATGCTAAATTTTGCTGAACAGATTATCTATAAATATGACTGCCTTTCCTCTCAAGAACAAGTGAGTTACATTCTTTTTTTCTTAACTAAGTAAATTGTAAGTATTTAAACCAGGAGTCAGCAAACAGCCCATAGTCCAAGCCTGGCCGACCACCTGTTTTTGTCTGGCCTGCAAGCTAAGAATGGTTTTTCCATTTCCAATGGTTGAGAAAAATTTTAAAATAATATTTTCAGACACATAAAAATTGTATGAGATTTAAATTTTAGTGTTCACAAATAAAGTTTCATTGGACCACAAATATATCCATTTTTATGACATATTGTTTATGGCATTTTTGCCCTACAAGAGCAAAATTGAATACTTGTGAGAGGAACCACAAAGCCTAAAATATTTACTATCTGGCCCTTTACAGAAAAAACTTTGCCAACGCCCTGATATAGCTAAAAACCTTCTTTGGCAAATGGAAGAAAAGGGTTTTAAGGGCTTGAATTTCTCAGGAAATTCTTCACCCCTCCTGGCGCCCATCCTCTCAGTATTCTCGATGGCTGCACACACACCTGCACTTCATTAGAGGACGGTTGTGGGGAGGAAAGAAATCCCTGACAGGGTCGTTTGTTGTATTTTTTGGGTGGAGAAGGAAGGCGGAAGGAGACTTGCTGGGTAGGGTGAAGGTGAGGCTTTCTTCTCAGTCCTGAATTATAGCCAGATGAGTTTATCCCTTTTTTATCTCCAGAATTATAACTTTTAATGAGCATGAAAGTGCAGGAGCTCAGCCGTCACAATGGAAACACAGTGGCTAAGTCACATCACAGGTGTCTTCTCCCTGGGGCTAGTCCGTGATCAGCAAAGCAACCTGCTCAGACTCCTCCCAAGTATCTAATCTACTTGCTCTCCCAGGCTTACATGAGGAATTCATTGGGAAATAGCAAAGCCTCAGGGGCTTTTGCTCAGAGCCAGGAGCCAGTCTCTGGGGTTCTATGCTGGGCTTTGTCGAGGAACCTCCAGCATGTTGGTGGCAAGTTGATTCCTTTCTGCTTTAGCATAATTAAATCGAAGTGAGATAATTTATCAAATTCTTCAGCATGTTTGGACATATAGCCTACAAGATAAGAAGTAAACAATAGGGTGACAACAGCAGGAACGTGTCTGCATGGTTTTTTTCTAAAATGTGGCAAAATACACATAAGCATAAAAATTGCCATTTTACTCATCATTAAGTATACAGTTGCATAGCACTAAATACAATCTTGTTAAATGTGCAACCATTACCACCATCTATCTCCAAAACTGTCTTATCTTTCATAACTGAAACTCTATACTCATTAAACAGCAACTGCCCATACTCTCCTTCTTCTAGTCACTGGCAACCATCTTTCTATACCTCTATGATTTGACTCCCCTACGTGATTCATGTAACTGCAATCATAGAATATTTGTCTTTTTGTGACTGTCTGATTTTATTTAGTGAAAGGTCTTCAACATTCATCCATGTTGTAGTGTGTTTCAGAATTTCCTTCTCTTTTAATGTTGAATAATAATATTCCATTGTGTGTATACATATGTATACATGCTACATTGTATTTATCCATTCATCTGTTGATGGACACTTGGATTGCTTCCACCCAAGTGGCTGTTATGAGTAATGCTGCTATTGACGTGGGTATGTAGGTGTCTATTCCAGCTTCTGCTCTCTCTTTTTTTTTTTTTTGAGTTGGAGTCTCACTCTGTCGCCCAGACTGGAGTGCAGTGGCCACTCCCGGCCACCTCAGCCTCACCCGGCTGGGCTCCGGCAACTCTTCCGTCTCAGCCTTCCAAGTAGCTGGAACTACAGGCACGCGCTACCATGCCCGGCTAGTTTTTGATGTATTGTAGAGATGAGGTCTCGTCAAGTTGCCCAGGCGGTTCTCGAACCCGCAGGCTCAGGCAATCCACTCACCTTGGCCTCCCAAAGCGCTGGGATTACAGGCTGAGCCACCAAGCCCGGCCCAGCCTCTGCTTTCAATTCCTTTGGGTATATACTCAGAAGTAGAATTGTTGTGTCATATGGTAATTCTATTTTTAATTTTTTGAGGAGCCGTCATACTGTTTTCCAGAGACCACACCATTTTACATGGAACATATATTGCAAGGCCATGAGGAATAGGAATCTAGAGAGATAAACAGGAGCCAGATCCTAGAATCTGAACTTTATTTTGAACATAATCAGAATATTTGGCATGTCTATGTCTTAGACCAGTCCTTAGCACCTATAATTGTTGAATTGATTTTAATCTAATAAAACAATGATGTGTCTATTTTCCTTCTCAAACTTTGTCTCCTCCTGTTCTTTCTTTTTCTTATTTTACCACTTCATTCTAATCTATTTTTTTTCCCTACAGATGCATCTCAGATACAGAAGAACATAAACAACATTGGGGCATAAATTTAGACAAAAACAACAACAAAAAAGTGAACTCATCCAAGAAAATATTGAAGCTACCTAGATAGGTTAGGCTCAGTTGTGCTTCCAAATGTGTTTTAAATTAGGTCATCTCAACCATGACTACAAGTTCAAAACATTCAAAGCAACCTTACTGGAATTGGAACAAGGCATATTTGGTTTCCTCTGAAGGATTTTTAAAAGTGTAGTTAATAGCAGAGCTCTGAAATGTAAAATTACAGGAAAAGAAAGCCCATAAGCAAATCATTATCCTAGTAAATGGCATTAAACTTGCAAACTATCAAGAGTTGTGATCCCTCTGTAATATTTTACTTACATGAACAGTGCCTGTTTAGCAGCCTCATTTATATGGGCCAAGGCCAGTCAGAGGGGAGTGAGTAGAGGAAGAATTTGGATCAATCTAAACAGATACTTAGAGTCCATAAACTCAGATAGGACTTGCTCTTGTTTTACACACAGTATGTGCAAGCAAATGTGGTTGCCTAGTTCCCTAAGAGGACAGAATAGAAGCAATCATTTACAAGGGTGCAAAAAGGCCGTTGGCTAAAACAGGCACAAGGATATATCTGAGAAAAAAAGTACTATTGGTTGTATAAGGAGGAGAAAAAAGTAGAAAAAGATCCACAGATCCCCAAAAGAAAACTCGCACACAACATACAGAATATCTTTGAATTATTTGATAAGGAAATAGAGGGCTGCCCACCTCAACATCCTCTGGCGCATCTCTAAAAGATGAATAGAATCAAAATCAATACTCATAATGATCCCTGCCCTCGGTATAGTTACACTCCAAACATTTAGGCCACAAAGTAGTAAAAATGAGCTACTCTGGAAAATTCACTCCTGCAAAAATAACTGTATCTTATTCTGCTTTGATGCCAGTAAATGAGGCATTAGACCACATCACCTAATCTTGACATCATTTTATGTTTAATTATAGTAATAACAAAACTTTACAGTTTGAGAGTTTATGTAATTTCCTCAGGTACTAAATGTAATTTTAGACAAGACTCAGTCTTTTACCTCTAAAATGATGATGATAATACAAAGTATTATCATACATCTGTTGTAAGGACAAAATGAGATCATGCGTCTCAGGCGTTCAGCATCTTATGGAGTCTATGTTTCATAAGTGTTAAATACGATGCTGTATCACTATTACTGTCACCACCATCATCACCACCACTACTGCTTTCTACTATTGTTGACGTTTATAGCAACACTGTACCTGGGCTCGTATCCCGATGTTACCATTTATGATCTACATGACATCGGAAAGTCACAACTTCTTTCTGCCTCAGCTTTCTCATCTGGAAAATAAAGACGGTGCTTCAAGGATTAAATGAGGTAATAATGAAAAACTTTTTAAGATAAGGACAAGCACAGAGTAAGCATTTAAGTATTGTTAGCTATAATTATTGTTGTTGTCCTGCATTTTACTTCTAAGGAAAGTCATTCTCAAAGTGTGGAATGGGGACCCCTGGTGGCCCCTTTCTCAGGCAGTCCATGAGGTGAAAACACTTTTCCCAATGATACAAAAATATCGTATACCTTTTTTACTTCCAATTCTGTCAAGAGTATAGTGGAGTTTACCAGAGGCTACATGAAGTGAGATATCACTACAGATTAAATGTAGTCTTACTCTAACTATCTTCTGCTAAGCAGTAAAAAAAATTTTCAAAATATGTAAAACAATAATCTTCTCTAATTTTTCAAAAATATAATTAATAAATATGATGTATATTAGTCTATTATAGGTTTATTGCTATTTTTAAATGAATGGATATTTTTATTATTCAGTTTCAATTTCTAATATGGCAAATATCAACAGATATAATACATATAAACAAAAGTTTTGGGGGGGTCCTCAATAACTTTAAAAGTATAAAGGGGTCCTGAGGCAGAAAAGTTTGAAAACTGCTGTCTTAGTGCGCTAAACCTCAGTGTTGTTGACAACCTCAAGTTCACTTGCTTGAGATTCGAATATAGGCACAATCAAATTTAAACCAGTTTTTGAGACTGAAACCTAGTGGTCACTACAATATGCCGTACTTCAAAGTCATGGAATGGGGAGAGGGACCAATGGTCATCACAACACTTTAAGATCAATAGATCTACTTAGCAAGACTTTACCCTTAACATGATATTCAAGGTTAATAGATGTTTTCCAATATCTTAGTTTTATTCCAAGTGGCCAATCATTGCAGTACTAAATTCATATACAGTTTTTGTCTAGTGATTAAGAAGAGAGACCTAGTGTTAATGCTCTTAAGTTCTGGTTTCAAAGCCAAAACTGATTCCCATCATAGGTTTTAAAATGTCAAGCAAGAATTCTCATCCATGTGTAAGCCACTTTAAATACACTTTTCAGGAGTTCAAGAACTAATCCCTGAAGGAACTAGGTCAGGTTCTTCCCAATCCCGTCCCTGCACCACAGATGGCTAAACTTCAGTCTTAAGGAAATACTTTGGGAAACAAGGGCATACTTAATGGAAGAAAAATAAACAGAAACAGTCTTGCACAAAAATGACGTATGTGGTCTCTCCTTGAATAAACATTTGATTCTTGAGTGTATGTCACTGAAACAAATTGGTTTTAAGTATGTAACATTCTGACTTAGGGTTCCCATTGTTATCTTGGTGAAAAATTGGCATCTGCTATAATATATTGTTTAGGACCTCTTGTCTCAAAGACTTCAGATTTTTGCACATATACACACACATATAAGTAATGCATTTGGTTGGGTTGAATTGAAATCTTCGGCAGTAATTCTAAGAGTTTGGCTTATGAGGCAATGGCACAGGTTTGCATGCATTATGCAGAATTCTGCTAAGTGTAATGGGCTTCCGGAAATTAACTTGGTTTATTTCAATCCATAAATGTTTGACATAAATGTCACATTTATGCTGAGTAACGATATCATTCTTCTATTTCTGCTCCAATAATGTTAGTCCTTAAAGTGTTACTCCAGATAGGCTATGACTATGCAATGCTAAATATCCATCTTGAAATAATGAAACTTTGATATTTCCAAATTTGATATTTGACAAGATCGAGCTAAATTACCTGACTATTGTAGAAAAATAGAAATGAGCAATATGAAATGAAAATCATTTTGATTAAATTACATAGCATTATAGAACTAAACAACCTTTCTCCAATATTTTACTAAATTTGAAAATTTCAACCAAATGTTATTAGATCAATGTGTGCGTAGAATGCAATGTACCAAATATAAGTAAATAAATAGATAAACTGACTATTTTACTGTTGAAATAATATGGAAGGAAAATAGGGAAAACAACCATGAGATATATGGAGCAAGGCAAAGATGAAAGGATTCCCTTTTTCCCCTGCATGGAGGATCTGAACAGAGTTGGCTGTCCCAGGCAATGAGCAGGGACACTGGTCCTCTTTTCTATGACTGTGGAGGAGGTTGCTCTTGTGATGCCTTTATTCTGGCAAGCACTGTTGTTTTGGAAGACAGCCATCCAACACAGAAGATCTAACTCCTAAAGACTTACTAATGAAGATTCTCTATTTCTTAGTTTTCCAGGCTAACGACTCAGCTTATACTGGACACCCTCCGGCACTGAGAATGATCCATTCATTCATTCAAGATCACCACTTTAGTCTAAGACTTGGAAATTCAGACAGGAGACCACTACAACAGCAATAGTCCACTACTAATGGGCACTGGATCATCTTGCCATAGAAAAGTACCTAATTTAGACATTTCTTGGGACATAGATCCACATAGAACAGGCTGACTATATGAGAGAAATCTTGTAAAAAACCAAGCCAGACATTGTTGAGGTGTTTAGATATTCTAAGTTTCCATTTAATTCTATTTTTATCTTGCTTAGAGTTTTGTTTCACTGTTCCCTTTCTCTAATCAGACCTACAATATTTAAATAGAAGGCAAAATTTAGCCATTTTGATAAATTTGGAAAAAAGTGAAGCCACATCACATTCCCAAATTCTACTCTCCCCGCCCCCCGCTAGCTAGGACAACTGGACCACACCAAAGATTTGACTTAATGACCCAACTAAATAATTTATATCCATGTAGTCTTGGTCATTGTCTCGAATGGGTGAAAATAAGAATCTAAATGAAGCTTTCAATGTAAACATGCTGGTAAATTGCCAAGAATGACCATACTTATCCAAATCTCCCTAATGAAATGGAAAGATTAATACTTTATGCACTTATGCAGTTTGGTTTAGCAAATAAATCATTCGACCCCTATTTATTTAGTGCCCACCATGTGCTAGTTTTGAAGATGAGTTAAAAAAACAACACAGATTTATCTTAAAGAGCTCACAGCATAAGTAGGAAAAAACAAAAAAGCAAACAATTTCTTTTCAGTGTGGTATATGCTGAGATACAGATATGCAAGAATACTTTGTGAACACAGAGGAAATTATATTTTTTTTTCTGACTACCATTAACAAGAACTTACCGTGGTGTGTGTGTGTGTGTGTGTGTGTGTGTGTGTATTTATATCATGTATATGACTTCCTCTAATATCATATATATTTATATATATATAATATATGTATATATGTGTATACATATATGTATTGCCCTGTGCTCAGTACAAATAGCCTAAGAACTCTGGAAGCTACCTTGTTACTTCCTAATTCTCTGTTGCCAAGGCTGCAATGATTAATCTTCAGAAAAGCTACAGTTTAGCACCTGTTGAATGATATTAGAGGAAATCATCTGTGTTGCAAATAGAGAATATGTTAGGGAGGCTGGACTCAAATGAATCCAGGTTTTGATATCTTTCTCCTTCTGTTTTAGCAGACAAATAATCTGTTGCAACTTTGCTGCTTCTCTTCCATAGCTTGGCTCTGTTCCCGTGCACCATTTTGTTCTAGGGGATGCCTAAACTGATTCTTCAGTGTTAGCCAAAACAAATGAGGAGCTTGGCTCTCGGTCTGGTCACAGCAGCTGCTGTGATTGAAGTTCTCTGCACCTAAGACAGTGGGGCAGCTTTCCGTTTGACAGATGAACACATTTTCATTACCAGAGAAACAGGAAGCATTGCATACTGGGCAAAAAAAAAAAAAAAAAAAAGAAAGAAAGAAATATTTGGGAAGTGGCTTTGTTCTTTCTCATATCAACCGTGGTTATTGTTCTGCTGAAATGTTGGTAAGGAGGTTGGTGGAATGGGAGCCTGGTACCCATTCCTTGGAATTTCTTCCCTTTAGACTGCAACTGAGAGCTGACAGCTGTATGGTTTCTTGACCTCGGGTTGCCTCAGCCAGAAAAATACTTTGCAGATCTGCTCTGGAAAGCAGTTTCTGTTCATGCATGCAGCAAAGGGCACAAAGAGGCCAGGAGGTCTAGAGAAACCCACATATAAAGGAAAGGGAAGGAAACATTTGGCTATTTCCATTTATTTTCATCATACAATGGAGCTAAACTGTGAAGTGGGCATTTGGAGGCCTTCAAAGTGACTACTTGAGACTTCCATGGCAATTTGGGAGTTGCAACCCACTCAACTGCAGTGAGATGGAGCTACAAGTTCTTCAGAGAACAGAATGCATCTCCAATCTTTCCTTTATAACTTTGTACTCAGAAGACTTTTTAATTAAAATGGTGGCTTGGGGGGCATTCTTGATTCTCAGATTTTATGTGTTGAGTCCCTAGATAAATGTTGGTGCTATTCGCAGATGCAAAGACTCAAAGAAACAGAAAAAAAATTGTGAGGAGGAGAAGCAGAGAAAGATGATAAGGAAATACATAAACCTAACGTGTGAAAGTTGCAAATGAAATATTAAAAATTTAGTGTAAGTATTGAGAGAGGTCTTCAGGGCTGAGAGGAGTCTACATTCCTGACAGATAGATGATTTTGCTACCCTCAGTTACAATGATCACTATAGCAAAAACCTCCTGTCTACCATATAATCTATTGAAGTTAGATTGCCAGTCAAGCATGTTAACATGTATTGAATAACTACTATTTGTCAGACACTGCGCTAGGTGCTTTAGATAAGGGTATACCTATAACAGCACAAAATATGGGTACTAGATACTTTGTTATATATCTAAAGAAGCTGAGACTTGAGCTGTCCACAGTCACTTGGTTAAGTGACAAAGCATGACTTCCAGCCTAGTTCTTGTTAACTACAAAAAAGCTTCTTTGAAGAGTTGTTATTCCACACAAGTGCCCCTGAGTTTTTTTTTTCTACATCTATGTCAGACATGTTAAATAATTCACTGTATTTTTCCCTGCTTGGTTTGGCCAAAGTCACAGATCTCTCCACATAGAACTCAAGGCTGCTAATAGTTGGTGGGAGTTGGCATGCAAGATGAACACTATTTGTAATTCTTGCGCCTTTACTGATGGGCCAGGGTGGGATGAGGGGAAGTAATTCTGCTCTTATATGGATAACTAAAGACTTGCAATATAGCTTGCCATGTATTGTGCTATCATTGCTTATGTCTCCATTATGTTAATTAGGGGGGTCCTGGAGGATTCACTAGGACTGTCTCTCACTTTTGCATCCTTGTCATATAACATATGTGATGTTTATTCTCTGATCTTCAGGTTAAGACACAGACTTGCTCCTCCAAAGTGGCTTCAAGTTCAACTATTTAGCATTGTATGTTCATGAAAGCATTTGATGAGGTCTTTGTAAATGGTGGTAACCACAGTGATGTCAGACAGTTTATGGGACTGGGTCAATGTTCTGTAATAAATAAGTTACAAAACCAAGCAGATTTTTCAGTCTCCCGATGAACTGTTTCCTCTTACAGACCAAGATTATAAAGATCTCACAGAGGTCTAAGTTTCAATTAAAGCTTTTTGGTATTCCAGAAGTTTTTTTGCAAAGCAAATCGAGTTTTAATTGCTTACAAGTACTACCCATAGTACCTGGTCCACAACCAGGGAGAGCGAGGACCAGCTGCAAGACCTAACTTCACCTGCTTGCAGCCTACAAATGTAGCTAACCATCACTTGTACCCCACATCTTTATAGCAAAATAAAAATAAATAAAAAATTAGAGTATCACCGCTAGAATAAGTTTCTGATAGCCACCCTCCCTTATTTTAGTTTCTTTATCTCTTCTTATCTCTAAATTATGCTTTTATCTTTTCTTATGCATGTACATTTGTTTCCAAATACTAACCAAGGATACTTTGTAAGGATAATATTTCGTGCAAATATTGCTTCCTATAAGCAGGAAAAGTATATGTGTGAATTACTTAACTTTTCAGACTCTCAACTGGTATTATAAAATATTGCCGGGCTCGGTGGCTCAGCCTGTAATCCCGCACCTTTGGGAGGCTGAGGTGAGTGGATTGCCTGAGCCCGCGGGTTCGAGACCCACCTGGGCAACTTGGCGAGACCTCATCTCCACAATAAATCAAAAATTAGCAGGGCATAGTAGCACGTGCCTATAATTCCGGCTACTTAGAAGGCTGAGGAGGAAGGATCGCCGGAGCCCAGCAGGTCGAGGCTGCGGTGGCCGGGAGCAGCTACTGCACTCCAGTTTGGGTGACAGAGTGAGACTCCAACTCAAAAAAAAAAAAAAATAAAAGAAATATTGGTACCCACCTCACAGGGTTGTTGGAATTAAATCAATTACTTAATTAATTTAAATAAATAAATATATTTATATAAAGTGCCTTGCAAAAGGCTCAATATATAGTAGGCATTTAGCAAGTGTTGTGTCTTATTATTGTTAATATTGACATGACTTGTTTAAGGAATGACAGGAAAAAGAAAAAACACTGCCATCATTGTCTCTACCCCTTACTGTATTATTATGTTTAAACTTACGAGTCTCTCATACCATAGATGACTGATTACAGAATAGTTTTGCTTTGATATTTATCTATGAATCGATCAATCTAAAACTAGACAAGTCAGGGTCGACTATCATGCTTGTCATGCCTACGCCCTTTTTTTTCAGAGAAACTGCTTTATAATAGCCCTTGACAAAGGATGAAAGGAATATCACTGGATACATATTCTTAACCAAGTGGCCCTGCTTCTAGCCTCACCAAATCAGGCCATGGGTGAACAGCTGACTTGAGGGTAGCCAATCCGTAGGCTAGCCAGTGGCCTGTGAAATCTGTAAATCTCTACTCAGGAACAAGCTAAGCTGATAAGATCCTCTCAACTCTGCAGTTAGCCTTGGGAATTGTGGAGAAGATTAGGCTATTTGCAGTGAGAGCTGAATTCTCAAAGGAGTCACAGAAAGACACCATGAAGTAGAATGAGGACACATGCTGGAGTTATGAGAAAACAAGAAAATTATTTAGCAGAAGAAATACTTAGTGGTGAAAAAAAATTAGCAGAAGCTTCAAGGCTGCATTTGCTGCTTATAGTGACAAGCTCTTGATGAACTCCTGTTAAAATTCCATGCACCTGTGTCTTCTGCAACCCAAGTATGAGGCTCCTTTTGGAGGGCTTTAAATAACCAGCTGCTTTTCTCACATCACATTGTGGTTTGAGGGATGCAAAACTGCCCTAAGACACCTTTGTTGATTTCCCCAGCAGTCACTGCTCTACCATTCAAATGCCACATTGGGCATGGAGTTCCTCTATGAGGCTTGCAGTCTCCCAGACTGCATACAGCAAAGGAAAAAATGGTACATTCTTTTTTGAAATCCACCCAGATTGTCTGGTGTTTCTTCAGGAGTTCTATTATTCCTGTTATCCTCCAACCACGCCTGGGATCTGGGACACTTCTCAGAGACTAGAGAGCATCCCCATTAATTCACCTTTCTCCCTTCTGTGATCAAACTCTTCTCAGTTAGTGAATTCTAGTGTCATCACATAATCTTCCTTATGCTCTGGCTTATGGTATATATGGTGGGGTGTTTTGTTTGTTTTTGTTTTGTGGCTGTCCCAGAATTTGCAATATACATTTAATTATTAACCAAGTCCATTTTACTATTGTTGTGGTTATTATCATTTTAAAGATGTGTGTACAATTCAGATTAGATATGTAAATGGTCATCATGCAGGTAAAGTTTGGGAACCCTTATTGATGTTATATACCCCCTAACACTATACCCACAAATACCTTACACCAGAGTATTCCCAGTACCCTCTCCCAGCTCTTATAATATTGCTGTCATTTTTTCCACTTATCCATAAACTACTCTCTACAAACACATTGTTAGTATTATTACTTTGAATAAACTATTATTTTTTAAAGCAATTAAGAATAAGAAAAATAAAAGGTTTTACGTTACCTTAATTCATTCCATCTCTAATATTCTCCCTTCTTTGTGTAGATCTGAATTTGTGGTCTCTATTATTTTCCTTCTCTCTGAATAACTCCTTTTAAACATTTCTTAGTAGACATATCTACTGACAACAAATTCCCTCAATTTTTGTTTGAAAAAATCTGTCATTCTTTTTCAGAAAGATAATTTTCACTGGTTACAGAATTGTAGTTTGTTGGGTATTTTATTTTCTTTTAACATTTCAAATATTTTTTTCCACTCTCTTCTTGCTTGCATGGCTTATGAAAAGAAGTCAAATGTAATTCGTATCCTGTTCCTCCATAGGTAACATGGGTTCCCCAACCCCTAGCTTCTTTCAAGTTGTGTGTGTGTGCATGTGTATATGTGTGTGTGTGTGCGTGTGTGTGTGTGTGTGTGTGTGTGTGTGTGTGTGTGTGTATGTGTGTGGTTTAAGTATGATATGTTTAGGCGTTGATTTTTTTTTTTAATCGTGGTTGATGTTCTCTGAATTTCTTATTTCTGTGGTTTGGTGGTGGTCATTAATTTTGGGAAAATTTCCAGTTAGTATTACTTCAAATAATTCTCCTGCTTGCTTCTCTCTTTCTTCTCCTTCTGATAATCTCCTTTACACATGTGTTACACGTTTTGTAATTGTCCCATAGTTTCTAGAGATTCAGTTCCATCTTTTTCACTCTTTTTTCCCTTTGCATTTTTAGTTTTGGAAGTTTCTATAACATATCTTCAAGCTCACTGATTTTTTCCTTGGTCATTGATGAGCCTATCAAAGGTATTCTGTATTTCTGTTACAACATTTTTTATTCTTTTGCATTTACTTTTGTTTTTTTTTCTTAGAGCTTCTATCTTTGCTAACAATACCTATCTGTTCTTGCTATACTATGTTTTGAGTCTTCTGGGCCTTGGCTTTTTCACATTTAAAGTCAAGGAAGTAAAAAAAAAATTGGCTTTTATTTCAAGTAGTTGGTACTTGCAATAAGAGACATGGTTTTTAAGACTAATTTCCCTGCTTTAAGTCTACCCAGTTCTACAGAAAAGCTCCAAAGTGAGGCATTTACTATCAGCTCTACCTTGAGGGCAGCATTATAGCAAGTCATTAGAGAATGGAGAAGATGAGAAAGAAGAATTTAATATTAAAATATCCTTCTACTATGTTTTGTTCCTTAAGTGGTTTGTAAAACCTGGAACACAGAATTTATACTGCCCTGACCCACTCAAGGGGAAAGATAGCCATGGCCAACACTGTGAAGATGAGCTGGAGGAGGCACCTCCACCCCCACCCTGAACAGTATTTTTAAAGGCTCATTTATGCATTTATTTGGCCAATTGACTCACACTCTGGTAGTCATAATAAATAGAAGAAAACTTAGACATGCTTACCTCACCTCTCTTCAAAAAAAAAAAAAAGAAACAGAGAAATTTGATATTGTACTTGGGGTTGGGAAAAACTAATTGATTTGACAGGTAATCAAAAACCTCAAAGAGAAAAAAAATCAATATAGAGCAAAATAATCTAGTCTGTAATTCTGTATGCTATTCCCTTAGTATGTTGATTGTGTAGCATCAATGTCATCTATTTTAGATGGGAATGTTACCAACTATAATGCTTCTGTTGATATTTCAAAAAGATTCTAATCTCATTTCAGTAATAGCTTCTGTCATTCCTAGCGACACATATGCCATAACATTCTTGGTTAAATTGACAGAAATATTAATGTGCTCAGATTTTATATTATTTGGCCCACTATACATCTTTTTCTTAGTATTCAATTACCTTTGTTTTCTACACAGTGTCAGAGCCTGGCTGCCCAGTCTCAGTGCATTTGTTATTACTCACTGGGGACATTAGTTTTATCATCTCTGTGTACTTTTGTTCTTCTCTAGAAGTTCTTTCTGCAACTTCATGGATTTTCTTCTTTAAACCTTATGTTTTTTCCATTTTTTGTGACCCAAATGAATTTGTTATTTTCCTTGCTCCTTATCTTTATTGTATTCCATTAGAATCATTGCCTCTCAGAATTTAGATAGATTTATGGCCTCTGCCTAAATCTGATGTTTGGAAATGTCCTACATCTTCCCCACCAAATTTCGACTCTATCCTTGAACTTGTTCATTGCCTTCCAAGTCGCCAAGAAACGTTTGCTTCTCTGGGATAAATATCCTCAGTTCTTTCTATTATTTATCATAGAATATGATTTGAATCCCTTCACCATCTAGCTGGGGACTCACTATGTGTTTGAGTTACACATTGAGCAACATTTTGGAAGTGATGTTATTTATGAAATTCCCTCACTTTGACACCAGAATTTCTACTAGAAGAACTAAAGAATATGTGGCTATCTCTAACAATTTTTGAATGTAAATAGGGCCTTAGAAGGGTAAAAAAAAAAATAAGATAGAAATTTTAAATGGGACTAACTGAACTCATACGAAAGAATAAAACCTTATTGTTTAGAAATCTGATAATAAACATTTTTAGATACCATAAAACAGTGATAATCAGAACCATGCTCAATGTCTGGCACCTAATCAGTACTCAGTAAATATTTGTTGATAAATAATAGACATTTTAATATGAATCTCAAATTGCCACGAGTAAATATTGGTACAAAGTCATGGGAACAATATGGAAAGCTAATAGCATTATCTAGAAGACTTAATGGTTGTTTCAGGTGTCCATGACTGGGGAAGAATTGGGGGAAGTAATCATATTGGAAAGAGGAGCTAGAGAATTTGTCTTGAAAGTTTTTGCAAAGTAATTATTTTTGCCTATATTGTATATGCCAAATTAGCTAACCTAGTGAACTTTTCTAATGATGCTTTTACTCACACATCACCAAGATTAATAAATTACCTATTGTTCATATTAGAGACAGTTATTTTTATTTAGGGTAGCTTTGGAGGGTGAAGCAGATTCTGGAAAGTTTAACGCCCTTCTCTCACCAAGATATCTATTGGAGCAACTAGTACTCAGATTTCTCATGTTATTGTTTTTGTTCCAGATAATTCTGCATTTGGTGTACAATGTTCACAGATTACAAAAAAAAAAATGCAAAAAAGTTCCCAGTCTCTGCGATGCAACTGTTTAACATTTACTTGAATAGAAGACTTTGTTAGTTGTGGTTGTAGAGAAATATTTCTTCGGATATATACTCTGAAGTGTCTGCTACCAATTACCTATTATTCTGGTAGTGGTTTGTTCTCCCTAAGTGCTTCTGCATTTTACTGCCTCTGTGTCTGATTCTCTCTCAGATGCTTCTCTGTTCTATCTGTATTGTGTTTCCAGAAGGGAAGAATATTCTCTTTATTTTAGGCCAGAGTTAGTCATTTTCAGGTTAAAATACACGCTCCCTTTTAAACATTGTTTCCCACTCCAGCTGCTCAAGATTTTACTCTCTAATCATTTCAGCCCCATTAACCCTTAGACTACGCATGTGACACTTTTCAAGTATGGAATTCAGAACAGAACACAACACCACAGGTGAGATCTGATCTTAGCTTTCCCTTAGTTTGAAAGGCATGTAAATGCCATTTGGAGGGACATTTTGGACTTGAAGTACTGATGACAGATTGTCTTTATTAAACGTCCTCTCTAAAGAAAACAGTATGTTCAGCCTTGAAGGATCAACAGACTTACAGAAAGTCTTGTAGAAGGTAGAGAATCTACTCTCATGAACTTCAATGTAAAGCAGAGCTGAAAACCAAGCCACTGCTTACTTCTAATCATAAAGTCATGGTCAGATGAAGTCCCTCCATTAGTATTTTTACAATCATCAAAACGTGAGATTTAGTTTTATAATGATAAGATTTATTCCACAAAACATATTTGATACATTTCTTATAGCCATTTCTTTGGGAGTAGGTTGAGAAGAAGGAATAAATACTCAGATCCTTTAATGGGCCAGCACCATCTCGTTGAATTTTCAGAACGATCTTCTAATGTCAGGTTGTTATTTCTATTTCACAAATAAGGAAACTGAGTCTCGAATAAAGAGTAAGCAGCACATATTTTAATAACTGGCAAAGCCAGGATTAAATCTCAAACATTTTATTCTAAATCCCATGTTTTTTCCACCACAACATACTTCCCAGAAGGCAGCCTGTGAGTAAAGTGAAAATTATGTTCTTGATATAACATTTGCAAATGTCTTTTTAAAAAAGAGATGAGTAATCCACAATTGAAACAGTTTATAATTTTTAATTGTTGCAATGATTCTAAATTAAAATGTATCAGCACTTACCATATTATTTCTAAACAGACATTAACAAATTACTGTAGAAATATGTCACCTCATTGCCCTTGGTTTGCTCTCTGCCCTGCATATCTTTCACAAAGTGTTGGTGACTGAATAGGCAGTCTTGTTTCATTAACACATGAACATTCACTGAGCATTTTTCTTTCTACTATCCTTTTTGCCCTAGAAATTCTTACTTCTTCCCTGAAGTGGTGGATTCCTTTTTCCCCTTTCGGTGTTGACAATTTGATGTGGCAGAGTCCTTGCCCTAAAAGATTTTGAAGCAGATAGAAAGCTCTGGGACAAAGAAATCTATGAAAGTGCAAGAAATCCTGGATATTTGAGCTTGAAGGAATTTTAAATGAAATTTACCCAAGAACCCCATTTTTTCTTCCTAAGTACAGAAAGACCCCCAAAAGGTCTATAAACAGAATGCTATAGTAACACCTACCCTATGTAGGATGACTATGTCATTCATTTAAAAAAACTATGACACTTTTGAAAGTGAGAAAAGGATGGCATGGTGGGAAATGGGCACTGGGACTGTCCCAGACAAACCAGAATGTATACTTATTCTAACCTCTATGTACTTTTATAACAATGAAATGAAATGGCATATGTGAAAGTGCCTAGATCAATGCCTGACACATAGACAGAACATGCAAAGTAAATTCTAATTAACTCTGAATCTGAAAGTCCAGTTGTCCAGAAAGTCAGTGGAAGAGTTGTGAGTAAGGCACATTTTTGTCTAACTTTTAAAGCTAAGGGTTAGTAGTACCAAGAAAAATAAATGAAAACACAAAATGATAACTAATCAGGTTTTAGTTTTGTTTAATTTAATTTGGGGTTTCATTTTGTCTCAACATAACAAAACCTCCTACCATTTTCCTTCTTCAACTTTTTTTAGATTGAACAAATTATCCAGTGACTTAAGACAAACACGTGAATAGACCATTGTGAAGCCTTAGAAATCCTGCAGGATGGAAAGAAGTGACAAAGGGAGGGAAGAAAGGAAAAGAAGGAAAGGAGAAGGTGGTGGGAACGACTGTTTTCTAAGATACGTGAGATTACGTGAAATCTGTATCAAACAAGATGTTACACATTTTATAGGGAACTGCTCTAAAAGAAAACTAGATTGAGTACAGACTTGTAACTCTAAAATACTGAGAGATTTACAGGTACCCCATTCTACTACCATTTCACCAAGTAAAAGGTGTTCCTACATCTCTGTTTCCGTTGGATATTTCTTTATTGAATCAGTCTGCTTTTAGAGTCCTTGAACTCACCTTTTCTTTCACTTTTATAAACCATAAGAATAGCTGTAGTTCATTACTTAATTTATGGCAAACCACAAAGTAAGTGACCATATGAGTACCCAAGAATAGTTAAAAGGTAATATCTGTATAAAATGCTTTTGTAGGTTGTGTTATGTAGAAGCTCCAAGTTCTATATGTTTTGAATCTGTCTCCATCAAAAGAGACACAGAAGTATTCCCTACTCTACTTCCAAATCCAAATTGTGGCTTCCTCCAAGGTATTTCTGGTTGAAATCTTATCCCTGGAAAGGCAACACATGGAGCATTTCTGCTCTTTACCCTTTGTCTGATGGCAGCAACATTACAAACGTTATCCAGGCTGTGAAATCTGGCCCTTGCCCAGTTCTGTTTCGACTTTTTCACTATGCCTGGTTCTGCTGACTGGCCATTGCCAGCCCCTTCTGAAGGTTGGTTGTATTCTAAGGACTGGGAAAATTGAATTACTTGCTAACCAGCATACCAACTATCAAAAAGACCAACACAAGCTGATCTTCTCTTGAGCTATGTACTGAACCATCCCAGTGTATGCAAGCCACTTACTTATACAGAAAGTGACACCACTTCAGAAACATTCTGCTCTAGTTTTATTGCATTAAAAAAATAAAAACTGAATAATACTGATAGTTACACTAAAGCAAACTAATGTGGGAAAAACTGCCTTACCCTATATAATTAGATTTTTAGTTAATAGAGAGATATGACTATGTCTCACTCAAGAAACTTAAACTCAAGAAAAAGGCCGGCTCGGTGGCTCAGCCTGTAATCCCAGCGCTTTGGGAGGCTGAGGTGAGTGGATTGCCTGAGCCCGCGAGTTCAAGACCCGCCTGGGCAACTCAGCGAGACCTCATCTCTACAATAAATCAAAAAAAATTAGCCGGGCGTGGTACCGCACGCCTGTAGTTCCAGCTCCTTGGAAGGCTGAGGCGGAAGGATCCCTGGAGTCCAGCAGGTCAAGGCTGCGGTGGCCGGGAGCGGCCACTGCATTCCAGTCTGGGTGACAGAGTGAGACTCCAACTCAGAAAAAAAAAAGAAAAAGAAAAAGAAAAAGAAAAACACTAGGATTTTTTTTAAAAATAATTTTTAAAGAAGATTCCCCTCAAAATGACTGGGGTTTTTTTTCTATCTTAATTTTGAAGCCTGATGCCATGGCTCACACTTAGAATCCCAGCACTTTGAGAGATTAAGCAGGGAAGGTCACTTGAGCCCAGGAGTCTGAGACCAGGCTAGTCAACATAGTGAGACCTTGTCTCTAAAAAAAAATTTTAAAGAGTTATCTGGATGTGGTTGTACACCCCTGTAGCCCCAGCTACTAGGGAGCATTGAGGCAGGAAGATAGCCTGAGTCCAGGAGGTCAAGGCTGGGGTGAGCTGGGATTATGCCACTGGACTGCAGCCTGTGCGACAGAGTGAGACCCTGAAAAAAAAAAGGTTTGAGGATTTTGTCTCTAAATCAAGTTCTGTTTTTCTTCTGTCTTTGAATTATATCTTCATCTTTACTCTATGATGATACATTTCCTTCCAAGTACAATAAAAAAGATTGCCAGAAGATTGGACAGTTAAAATGAAAATGTCGTATATTTTCATGGTGTTATATATTTTGCAAAACGTATTGTTTTGGTTGGGATAGGATAGGTTAGGCTGTAGTAACAAATTAATCCTGAAATTCCGGTGCATAATACACTAAAGCTTTATTTCTTGTCATGTGACATTTTCAGCGTGATCTAGCTGGGGGCTGGGTTCCACATTCGCTCACAAATCACAGGCTGATAAGGACTCCATCATCCTACACACATGCCTTTGGGGTTTGCTGTGCCAGACTTATAAGACATTTATTCTTCTGTGTTTGGTACTAAATTGAAAATGTATCACTTCTGCTCATAACATATTGGCTAGAATTTGGGCTGCAAGTATGAATAATCACTTGGATATTACAAAAGCAAATGATGTCTGTGCCACAGACATTCATATCAATGTCTTCTGTAAGCATAATAACCTTGAGATATTGATAATCTTGCTACTACTAATAATATAGCAACAACCTATCCTTTCCCAATTCTATATTAGGAATGGACTATGTTGTTTCTTTACAAAGTTGGAGGAAAATTATATTAAAATAAATCATACTACAATCTGGAAGAAAATTACAGTGAAATAAAATTGTAGCAAAATGGTTAGTTTTTTATTTTACTTTGTTTTGTTTTTTCTTTTAGAATCATAGAGTACATGTGAGGATTTGCTACATAAGTATATTTCATGAAGGCGAGGTTTGGGTTTCTGACAAGCCCTCTCCCCCAGTGATGGGCATGGTACCCAATGGATGATTTTGTATCCCTTCTTTCTCCCATCTTCCCTCTTTTAGCAGTGTCTAGCATCTGTTTTTCCTGTCTTTGTGCCTGTGTGTCCAGTGTGTCATGACCACTTATGAGTGAGAACATGCAGCATTCAGGTTTTTGTTTCTATGATAATTCACTTAGAATGGTGGTCTCCAGCTGCATCTATGTTGCTACAAAGGACATGATTTGTTCTTGTTTATGGCTGTGTAGTATTCTATCATGTATATGTATTACTTTTTTTTTATTCAGTCCACCTTCTATGGGAATTTGTGTTGGTTCCATGTTTTTGCTATTGTGAATAGTGCTATAGTAACCACAGAAGTGCAGATGTCTTTTTGATAGAGTGATTTGTGTTTCTTTGGGCATATTCCCAGAAGTGCTATTGCTGGGTTGAATGGCAGCTCTATTTTTAGTTCCTTGAGAAATCTCCAAACTCCTTTCCAGAAAAGTTGAACTAGCTTACTTTTCCACTAACAGTGTACAAATATGTTCTTTTTTCCCCACAGCCTCACCAACACCTATTTTGTTTGTTTTTGTCTTTACTTTGTAATGATAGCCATTCTGATTGGTATAAAATTTTATCTCATGATAGTTATGATTTCTCTGATGATGAGTAATGATGAGAATTTTTTCATGTTTTTTGGATGCTGTATGTCTTCCTTTGAGAAGTGTCTGTTCATGTCTTTTGTCCACTCTTTAATGTTTTTATCCCCCCCGTCATTCATGTGAGCTCTTTATAGATCCTGGGTGTTAGGCCTTTGTCAAATGCATAGCTTGCAAATATTTAATTCTCATTTTTGGGGTTGTCTTTTTAACCTTTTGATGGTTTCTTTTGATGTGCAAAAACTTTTTTAGCTTGATAAGGTCCCATCTGTCAACTTTAGTTTTTTGTTGTATTTGCTTTTGAGGCCTTAGTCATAGATTCATTGCCTAGGTCAATGTCCAGGAGGTGTTTTCCAGGTTTTCTTCAAAGATTCTTAAAGTTTGAGATTTCACACTTAAATCCTTGATCCATTTTGTGTTAATTTTTGTATATGGTGATAGGTAGGGGTTCAGTTCCATTCTTCTGCATGTGGTTAGCCAGCTTTCCCAGCACCATTTACTAAATATGATTTCCTTTCTCCAGTGTTTGCTTTTGTCAACTTTGTCAAAGATGAGTTGGCTGAAGTTTGTGGTTTTATTTCCAAGTTATGTATCCTGTTCCATTGGTCTATGTGCCTATTTTTATACCAGTTCCATGCTACTGTAAGCTTATAGTAAGGTTTGAAACCTGGGAGTGTGATACCACCAGCTTTGTTCTTTTTGCTGAGGATTTAGAATCTTTTTTGCTTCCACACCTTAAGTATTGTTATTTCTAGGTCGTGAAGAATATTGCTGTGAAGAATTTGATATATATAGTGTTGAATCTGTAGATTGCTTTGGGTAGAATGGATATCTTGACGATATTGATTCTTCCAATCTATGAACAAGTGTATGCTCATGGGCAAGAGTATGCTCATTCTTCCATTTGTTTGTCACATCTTTGATTTCTTTGAGCACTGTTTTGTATTTTTCATTGTAAAGATCTAAGAATGGACTCCTGAGACCTCATTTTACTCACCTAGAAACTGAGGCTCAAGGATAGTGTGTCTTTCAAGTCATCCAAAAAGCGCATGCCATAGTGCAGTTAGAAGTAGAAGAAACTTATAAGAATAATTTTTTTCCAAAGATACAGGAAAGAGAGCAAAGGTAGGTACAGAAAGCCTTCAGAGCATGGTGTGGGTCTGACAACGTGAAAAGACAGGAAAGAAAGAACCATCCTCAAAATATTGAGCAGCTGTGAGAGCTGCAGCCAGCCCAATAGGAGCTCCCAAGGGAAGATGGACAGTTGGAGGAATCTCACCTTGGATAGAAATTGCCAGGCCCTGGCACCCCTGCCATGCTCACTGGCTGAGAGCCTATGTTTTTGGCTCTCACCTTGAAGCTGATCTCAAAGATGCTGCAGCTGATTGCACTTATTACAGCTGGCTTTCTCCTGAAAGAGTGCCACAGATAGCATAGTAATTGGGTGAGCCAGATTATGGGTAGTAACTGGGCGAGCCAGCATATACATTCTGTTGTTCTGGTGCTAAAGCTTTCTGCTAATCTAGTATGCACTGCTGGCTATAATAAAGCATTTATGCATGTATGTATGTTAGTCAAGGTCTCACTCTATTGCTCAGGCTTGAGTGCAGTGGCGCAATCACAGTTCACCATAGTCTCGACCTCCTGGGCTCAGGTGATTATCCTGGCTCAGCCTCCTGAGTAGCCGGGACTACAGGCATGTACCACAATGCTTGGCTAATTTTTTAAAATTTTTTTTGTAGAAATGGGATCTTGCTATGTTGCCCAGGCTGGCCTTAAACTCTTAGAACTCAAGCAATCTTCCTGCCTCAGCCTCCCAAAGTGCTGGGATTACAGGCATGAGCCACTGTGTCCAGCACAAAACTTTTAATATAATTATATTGCTATAAATGGAATAAGGAAACATATTCAAAAGGATATAAGAAAAATCAATAAGGAGAAGTATAAAGGTCACTTAGTCATGAGAATACAGTTCTAGCCTCTTTTCTGCCATTATGTAACCTTGGCAGAGTCATGTAACTTCTGTGCCTTAGTTCTTTCAACTGTTAAGTTAGATGATGATTGAACTAGATCATTGGGTTTCAAACTTTATTAAAATCACCAGAGGGCTTGTAGAAATACATATTTCTGGATCTCATTTCCAAAGTTTCTGATTCAGTAAATTTCAAGTAGAGCTGGGACTTACACCTAGTTCCTAGGTGATACTGCTGGTTAGGGGTCCACACTTTGAAAACTGCTGGACTAGATTCTCTCTAAGACTATTTCAAACTCCTACAAAATATGTGTTTGTGATTGAGCTATACTACATTGAAATGATACAGTTATGTATATCCATCTCACCATTATGCATTACAGAGTAATATAAGTATCACCCTTATAACTATCTATAAACTACCTCTAGAAATAACCTACCTATACATTAAATAAAAATATGTACTGATTTCTTACTGCATGGCATATATTGTGCTAAGTACAAAAATATATTTTACTTTTGAGTGAATGGACTGATAGAGGAGACATAATTGTCTTCACCATCATCATCAGCAACATTGTCATCATCATAGGTAACACACACAATGCCTGGACTCTGTGCTAGCTCTTTAGATACGTTATCTTATTAACATAAGTACATGGTTAAACATTGTACTATAAGGGTCTTAAGGAAAGAGCAACAAACTTTAAAGCACACAGACAGAAGTGAAAGAGGCTTCAGGACAGATAGATGAGGTATGGGAGGAGCAATCTGGAGAAAAGAACATGAGCAAATTCGTAGCCATACATACCATGGTCTATTTGGGAAGTGTAGGTAGGTGAAGTCTTAACGTATATACTAAAGGATTTTTTTTATAGTAAGAAAGAAATGCTGTTTGTATGGGTGAGGGGGAAAGTAGAATAGATTCAGGCATACAATTTAATTCTGTGGATCCAACATCTTTGACAACCATGGCTTAGAGCAATATTTGCTGCACCATCCGATAGGTAAGTGAACACTGGTTGATAATTTTACTAGGGAGAAAGTACTGGAAAGAGTGTAAGACTTTATCTCAGCTCTGTTATAGAATCAGCCGCGTGGCCTTAAGTGAATCACTAAGCTTTGTCAGTACCATGCTTTCCTCTGTAACATGAAGAGAGCACTCATGATGCCTATCTTAAGGATCATCAGGAATATCATGTGTGAGCAGTTTATTAACTACAAAGCTCCGTGTGTCATTATAATATTATTAATAATAAAGCTCTTTTCTATTTGCATCACATTTTAGATTATCAAAACATTTCCAGTTTTCTTATGTAGCAGCAGATTTCAGTATCTCCCAAGAAGTCCAGGACTTCCACAGGAAATGGTTTAGCATCTATCCAGTTGATGGGGGGATGTCCTGCTTTCCTGGCAGATTAATGAATGTGGAAAGGGAACCCTGTGCCTCATGACTTGACACCACAGGAATTCTTTCACTCACTCAGGGTTGGTTGTCCTCTCCTACTAAATGCAAAGAAGAAACTCCCAGAGATTCAGTCCATGTGACGTTTTGTGGTATAGAACAATGAAAAGATGACATGAATGTGATGGAAAACCAAGACACAGTCAACCAAAACATGTTGCAATTAATATATCCCAGGAGTTCAACTGGCTTCCTTCTTTGGTTGGAGCCTAAAGGAACAAAGAAAGGAAGGAAAATTCAATCCAATTTTTAAAAAAATGTGGCTCAGGCTAAGGTCAAAGCTGTTCTCTGGGGATCTTTCATTAACCACTTGAAAGCAGGTTCAGAAAGGGTTAATAAAAGCCTGACTTCTAGCATTAGGAATATATGTCAAGGAAAAAATCAGATTATTAGTACAGATAAAGAAAGGAAGTTTTGTCTACAATTCAATCAACAGATACATATAGAAATGGTATTTAGAAAATTGAGTCTATCTATGAGGAGAGTGCTATGAAAACTGGCTAAATTAGGACACTTAGGTTTTATAGGTTATCATTCCCTGTAAGTGAATGGGTAAATTGAATTTTAAGGCTTTCAAAAACTAGATTATAGGAAATAATACAAAATTCAGGGGGAACTATTCTCCAAAAGTAGATAATATCAAATAATTTGTACTTGTCTTAGAGTATTATCCTAACTCATTTTCAGGAAAGAATTTGTCTGTGCATTGGTGTTTTGTTGAGATAATTATTAAAACAGACCAACATTCCCTGAGTCCTCAACAACTAGAGTGGGAGTGAAGGTGGTTAAAGTTCTATTTGGGAATATAAGGTGTGTAATTACTAATAGGCACCTAAGTGTAAGTGTAGAGTACATGAATAACTTCAAAAGCCATCCCCTGAACGTTCAATTGTCTCCTGAGCTAGAGTTCTACAATCTCAACCACAAAATGTTTAGGCACTTTCATCTCTCCCCTGGGATGTTCCACCATCATAGCACACCCAATACATTTGAAATAAAACTGATCTTCTTCCTCAACAAGTTGGTTTCCTTTTTGCCGTTCCTTTTTTTTTTTTGTAGATTTCATCATTTTTTCAAGTGTTCCAGGTTGTAAGCCTCATGGGCAGTCAAGACTCCTCCCTCTCACTTTCTACCGATAACAGTTCTCCAAGTCCTATCAATCATACTTTTGTAACAGCCATCCTATGATCTCTTCTCTTTTCACTTAATCTGTTACTACTCTTGTCTAGTTCAACATCCCCAGAAGCTAGTCATCTTGACTACAGTTTCCCAACACTCAATTTCAATCTTCATATTACCTCCATATACATGTCTTTCAAAAACAGTCCTCTTTCAATTCAAAAATAATTCACTCACCATTTAAGATAGAGAGTGCTACATGACTCCCAGTATCCCTTAATCTACTCATTATTCCTTAAAAATAGAATTCTGGACAATGTGCATACCTGAGAAAGCAATCTTTCCCAGATTCCCTTGCAGTTATTTTCAGTTATGTGATCAAGTTCCAGTCAATGAGATGTAAGCGGCAGTTGTCTTTTGGTTTGTTTACTTCAAAAGAAGGAAGCGATGTCTTCATCCTCCCTCCCTCCTTCTAAATACTGTAATGGGATCAGATTGCTGGATCTCCAGCAGCTGTGTTGAATCTTAAAATAATCTTGAGGGTGAGAGTTAACTTTGAAGATGACTGAATAGATAGAAGGAGACAGAGTCCCTCATGACTTCATGGAGCTGTCATACCAACCCTGAGCAGTCTAATTCTGTACTTATTTTATTTACCTATAAAAATAAACGCTTGTGTGTTTAAGCCACTATCCCAAGGTTATATTACTTATAGGAAAATGCAAATCTCAACTGATACAACTTTATCTCCCAGCATGTTAACCAGAGATCTTAACTGATGTTCACAATGGATATTCTCCTCTAAGCCTGTTTCGACACCACTTCTTCTGCCTGAAACACTTCTTTCAATCAAGTTGACATTCTTCAAATGTGTTATGCATTCTCCTCTTTCTGAAATATGTCACATTATCTCAGAGACCTTGACTTTTATTTATCTCCATACCATTCAGCTAACTGAGTTTCTTGCATTGAAATGCAAATAAATGATAGAATATAGTAGGCTTTTCAAGATGGGAGTGAATTTAAAAATTTTCTAGTCCAAAATTTTAAACATAGTAAAGGAAAATTTTCTATATTGGTACTCAAAGTGTGTTTGATGACCAAGAAGCATTTTACAAGACCCCAGGTTATTCAAATGCACCTTAAATTTCAAAAGGCATTGCATCTCCAACATCTCTAATTAAATCCTATTCAACTGCTGTGTAGGTTGCTAACAAATAGAAAAAAAAACACCCTATCCTGTTCTTGGACAGCTATAATTGTTAGGTAATCATTCCACATAATAAACTAAAAATTGCTTCTTTGGAACTTTCACCTATGATTCCCTATTTCTTATAACTGAAATAACAATAATACTGATTCACTACAATTATTTGAAGATAGCTATCATTGACTCTTAACCTTCTCTTTTCCTTTTTTGGGGGATGGAAGCAGTGATAATTTAATGCATTTATATAATTTGTGAAGATCCAGTTGTGTCATTGAGATATTCATCACATTAAATATTTGTCTTTGAATATAGTGTTTCTTTACGCTAGAAACATTCAAACTATTTCCTTCTAGCTATTCTGAAATATGCAATAGATTATTGTAAGCCATTGTCACCTCTTTTTAAAAGCGAATAACCCATTTGAATTGACATCCTTTAAAAATTTTTAGTACCTTGAATGGTACTTCTTTCTTTTATCATTATTTTTAGTTGATACATACTAATTATACATATTTATGAATACAGTGTGGTATTTCAGTACATATATACAATGTGTAGCGAGCAAATCAGGGTAATTAGCATATCCATTACCTTAAACATTTACCATTTCTTTGTGTTGGGAATATTCCAAATCTGTTTTCTAGCTATTAAAAAATTGCTATTAGTTATAGTCACCCTGAAGTGCTATAGAATGTTAGAACTTATTTCTTCTATTTAGTTGTACTTTCCATAACCTGATTTTTAGACAATTTGCCTTCTTTTAGTGGTTAGTAGGTTATTAGTGCCCTAATTAGAATATGAAACCAGCATTTGATATTATTCTCTAAATGTCTGAGATTAGATACCACGTGGATCCGGTCTGTAACTTCCTTCATCTGCAACCTATTACATGCAAATGTTGTTTAATCATTATAGTGTTGATGTTGTTCTCATAATTAACACATATTTTACTTACATAAATACTTTAAAATAATTTTAAGTTAAAATGTGCTGAAAAACATCAAAATTCACATCTTGCTTGTTCATGTATTTTTTTTTAACCAGAAAAAGTTAAGTATGAATCAGAACTTCTCTTTTCTAGAAAGAGAGCTTCATCTGCTACTACCAAAAACTAAAAAAGTTATTGTCTATTGCCCTGAGCTCTCTCCAGTGTAAGTCTCAGATTCTACCTGCCTATATAGGACACTTTTCTTAGATAATGTACCTGTACCTCAAACTCAACAACTTTAAACTTAGCTTATCTTTCTGCTCCTTTTGTAGTTATGTATGTACGTGTCTTAAAACTTTTTTAGAGAGCAGTGTCCTTGACAAAAAGAATTCATAATTCCTACATCTAGCATAATCAAGAACTTACACTAGACACTAAATAAACATTTTTAAATGAATGAGTTGCTGTTTATTCACTGGGACATAAGACGTTACTAGATTTGACTTCAGAATGAGTTGGAATAGACAAACCAGTAAAATACCAGCACTCTTCTTGCTATCTTTAGGTGAAATGTATAGCTCCCTCTGGGATTGTCCCAACAAAGAAGCTGACCTAGTTTAATAGAGTATAAATATAGTGTGTTCCCAAAAGGTCCCCAAACACGAGATACACTAAAGTGTATCTTCAGTGTTTCAAGTGGTGCAACTAATACAGATTGACCCACTTAAAATGAACCTTTTTACACAAAGTGGTTTCTATTTAAACTAGGACCCTTCTGCAGAATTCTTGCTATCTACTGTCTAGCAAGATTCCACTTTCTTTTTTCTCTGAATGGCTTTTGAAGTATTTATTTCCAAAAAAATAAATCAAAGCAAGCAAACAACAAATCAACAGCAACACATTTTACTAAATCTTATGGTTCTTTAAAAGAAATGGAGGTAAATGCAGAAGAGCATCTAACTTGAGCATTGTCCATCACTTTATATTCTCAATTTTCACGTCTTCACTCAGGATGCTATTTGTATGTCATAGATATTTTGTCTAAGTAACCTCTGTCAGTGGGTGAATAGTATTGCTCTATTGATGGTCTCATGGAGTAACCACAAACATTAGCATCTGGGGGAGAATACCATCCCAGTTTGCATAATTTTAGAAAACGGAGCCACTATATTGAAATAGGTAATGGTAAAACTTATGCAGCGTTAGTCATATCTTGCCCTAATTAAAAGATGAGCAAGATTAAAACAACTGTTAGTGGTGTATCCTGTAGCTACGGAAAGCTCACACTATCCTCTTCTCTCTCCTTGATGTTACTGCAGCAGAGAAGTTCTAGTAGTAACTAGTAGGTGATAGGGTTCTTTTGCATTGTGTCCTCTTATCCATCCCAATCATAAGTTGATGCTCTAAAGCTGACAGCAGACCTGCTACCACTTGGGAGAACTCCTTTGCCATGAAAAGTCTGAAGAGATACTCCAGGGGAGGAAGAAATAGTGTAGGAGGCTTTGGGTAGCTCTGGTCTAAGCTTAGGAGCAGGGTCTTATTTTTTTTCTCCACTGAGAAGCTATAAAAGCAAACAAATAAAATGAAAAATCTGCCTCCTATTGATGGAAAATTTGGGTTGCTTCCAATCTTTTGCTATTCCTAACAATGCTGCAATAGATATTCACGTATATCATTTTGCATGTGTCCTGATATAACTCTGAGATACATTCCCAGAAGTGAAATCGCTGGGCCAAAGGGTATTTGCATTTGTGATTTTAATAGATATGACCAAATTGCCCTCCCTAGGGATTTTTACAATTTACATTCCCACTAGAAATGTATGAGAGTAATTCTTTTCCTATAGCTTCACTAACAGATTGTATCATACTTTTAGATATTTGGCAATCTGATAGGTGAAAAATAGTATCTTAGTGTAGCTTTTAAATTGCATTTCACTTATGAGTAATTTTATGTATTTAAAAATACTTTGAATTGCCTTTTGTATTTTTGCTCATTTTTACATTGCATTTTATCAAAATTTAAGAGCTCTTTATACATTAGGGAGCTAAGCTCTTTTTCTTACTACTCTTTGCAAGTTTGTAAATTCAGTTTAACTTTGTATTTTTTTGTTTAATAATGTGTTTTTATGCTACAATTTTATTTTAATTTTAAGCAGTCAAGTATAACATTTTTTAAATTCTGAATTTTGAGTTATATTTAGATAAGCTTTCTCTTATCCAAGCCTAAAATGGAATCCTTCCATGTTTTCTTTCAGTATTTTTATGGCTTCGTGTTTTATATTTAAATGTTTGACCCATTTGGAATTTGTCCTGGTTTGAGGTATGGTATGTAGATCCAATAGTTTCAACTTTAGTTGAATATTCTGTCTTTCCCACTCTGACTTGAGATACCACTTTTGTTGTATGTATTTGATTCTACTCCTGAACTTTCTCCTTTTTTCCGCATGAGTAAGTACGTTGGTCTCTTCCTGCATAAGTGTCACACTCTTTTCATTATTAAGGATTATGTTTGAAATCAAGTAGATTCTTCCGGGGTGGGGGCACACTTCATCAACAAAGGTAACTGCATAGTGAACATTTGTATGCCTAACCCTGAATTGTACCCAACATCTTTAAAAATTTAAAAGTTTTTAAAAAGTAGATTCTTCCTTGCTCTTCTTTTTCAAAATTTTTCTAAATAATGTTGTTGATTTTTATATGAATTTTAAAAGTCATATTGTCTTGATTTTTTGAAAATGATGATTTTACTGGGATTACATTAAGCTTATAAATTACGTTTGAGAAATTGACATCTTTGTGATGTTAGGTCTCCCAATCTAAAATATGCATGTCTTTCTATTTGTTAAATTTTCCTACTGCTAATTAATTTTATAAAGTTTTCTTAATATATCTTGTACTTTTCATGTTAATTTTTTTCCTAAGCATTTTAGCTTTTTGTTTTGCTGTTGTAGAAGGGATCCCTTCTTCTATCTTATTCTACAACTGACTACTGTTTGCACTTATAAAAACCATTGACTTATCTATATTGATCATATAGTCCCACAACTTTTTTAAAAATTTGCACTTTCATTCAGTTGATTCTCTTGGATTTTCCAGGTTATAGCCAAACACCTTCAAATACTGACTGTGTTTTCCTCTTTGTTTCTAACTTTGTACTGCTAATTATTTTTTCCCTACTCCAGTTGTGTTGGCTTATACGTCTAATACAATGCGAAATAACAGTGATGATTGGGGGCAACATCTTTATGTTTTTAGTGGGAATCTCTCTGTGGTTTCCCAACAAAGAATAGCATTCTACTTAGTCCTAAAATAGACATATTTTTATTATATTAAGAAATTATCTATACAACACTATCTTATTGAGTTTTTTAAAGTTAATCATGACATGAACTTCTTTAAAATCAGATTTACTGAAGTATAATTTTCACAAAGTAAAATTCAGATTTTTAGGTAAAGTGTTCAAAGAATTTTGACAAATATACCCAAGACATTCAACATATTCAAGATAGAGAAATTTTTTAATCAACACAAAAATGTCCCTGTGCTATTCTATAGTCAATTCTCCCAACACCTCTATCCTTGGCAACCACTGATTTGCTGGTTTTTAATCTACAAGTTTTTTTTCCCAAAAATAAGTAGAATCAAACAGCATGTAGCCTTCTTTGTATCTTGCTTATTTCCTTTAGCATAATTCTTCTGAGATGCATCTATATCATTGTATTTATCAGTAGTTCCTTTTTATTGTTGAGGTGTCCATTGTAGGTTATACCACAGTTTGTTTATCCATTCTCCAAAAGACAGATATTTGGGATGTTTCTAGGTTTCAGTTCACTATAACAACCTACAGATCTTTGTGTGGACTTTTGTTTCCATGTTGTTGGGGTAAATATCTAGAAGTGAAAAGTCTGAGTTGTATGGTTAAGTTCATGTATAATTTTAAAACAAAATGCCAGACTTTTTCTAAGTGGCTGTATTGTTCTGCATTCATATCAACAATGTATTAAAACTAGAGTTGCTCTATATTTTTGCCAGTATATTACTCTGACTTTTTTTTTTTTTTGTAGGTTTTAAGTAGTATCTCATTGTGACTTTAATTTGCATTTTCTTAATGACTAATGATGCTGTACATCTCTTTTTATATGCTTATTTGGCATCTGTATCTCTTTGTTGAAATACCTGTTCAAATCTTTACCTATCTTTTTATTAGGACATTTAACTACTAATTATTGTTAATAGCTTAATTAAATGTCATTAAAATATTAATCAACACCTATTAAAAGTATACAATTTGATAAGTTTTGAGAGAGAACTATATCCAGGAAATCATCAAAGTCAAGATAACACATATATCTATGCTGTTGTAATTCTTCTCTCCCTCACCTCCCTACTCTAGTCCTCATTCCCAGGCAATCAGTGACATAATCTCTGTCACTAGAGACTTGGTTGTGTTTTCTAGAACTTTACATACATGGAGCCATGTAGAATGTACTTTTTAAAAATGTGACTTCTTTCACTGATATAAGTATCTTGGAATAAGTCCGTGTTGTTTCATGTATCAAATGAAATCGGGAACATTCTAGGTGGACAGACCATAGGCCATAGACTATGTTGCTCCATGTGTCAGTAGTTCATTCATTTAAGCCTCTTAATAATATCCCATGTAGATATGCACGTTATTTTATGTATCTTTTCATCTGCTGATGGACAGTTAACTTTTTCTGTTCTCCGGCTATTACAAATAAAGCTACTATGAACATTTTTGTACAAGTCTTTTTGTGGCCATGCAATTTCATTTCTCTTAGGAAAATATCTGGGAGTAGAGTGACTGTGTCATGGGACAGGTATGTGTTCAATATTTTTAGAAATAGTCAAACTTTAAAACGTTGACATTAGTTCACATACAGTATCATGAAATTTTCCATTTTAAAAGAGTACAGCTGGGCGTAGTGGTTTAAGCCTGTAATCCCAGCACTTTGGGAGGCTGAGGCGAGTGGATTGCCTGAGCCCAGGGATTCGAGACCAGCCTGGGCAACTTGGCAAGACCTCATCTCTACAGTAAATAAAAAAACTAGCTAGGCATAGTAGCATATGCCTGTAGTTCCAGCTACTTGGAAGGCTGAGGCGGAAGGATCGTCCGAGCCCAGTAGGTGGTGGCTGTCCAGCCTGGGCAAGAGAGTGAGACTCCAACTCAGAAAAAAGAAAGAAACAAAGAGAGAGAGAGAGAGAGACAGAGAGAGAGAGAGAGAGAGAGAGAGAAAGAAAGAAAGAGTACAATTTAGTGATTTTTAGTACATTCACAAGATTGTATATCTATAATTACTATTTATGTGTAGAACATTTTTACCTCCAAAAAGAAATCCTGTGCCCATTAGCCATATCCCCAGTTCCTTCTTTCTCTCCAGTCTATTTTCTCTCCCTTTGAACTTGTCTATTCTGGATTTTTCATGTAAATACAATTGTCTTTTGTGTCTGACTTCTTTCACCTAGCATAGTATTTTCAAGGTTCATTTGTATTATAGCATGTCCACTTATTTTGTATGACTGAATTATATTGCATTTTGTAGCCACACTACATTTTATTTGTTCATTAAGTTGATGAACACTGAGTTGTCTCCACGTATTGGAATTCATATGTAAGTTTTTGCGTGAACACGTTTTCGGTTGTCATGGATTTATACTTAGGAGTGAAATTGCTGGGTCTTATGGTAACTCTAGGTCTAACTTTTTGAGAACTTGTCAAGCTGTATTTGAAAGCAGACGCATTATTTTATGTTCCCACCAACAATATATGAGGAGGGTTCCAATTTCTCCACATCTTCACCAATACTTGTTACTTTTCTTTTTTCATAGCAGTACGGTTGGGCATGAAGTGGTATCTCATTGTGGCTTTAATTTGCATGTACCTAATAACTAATGATGTTAAGCATCTTTTCATATTTTTACTGACCATTTACCTACCATTTTTTGGTGAAATATCTATTCAAAACATTGGTCTGTTTCTCAGTTGAGATATCTGTTCTTTTATTGTTGAGTTGTAAGAGTTCTTACTATATTCTGGATATATTGTCATTTTACTTTATAGTGTCCTTTCATGAGCCCAAGTTTTTTTTTTTTATTCTTATGAGGTCTGATCTATCAATTTTTCTTTGGTTGTTTATGCTTTAGGTGACATATTTAAAAATCCATGAACTAATCTACAGTTGTGAATATTTGTGCCTTTTAAAAAATATGTGTATATGTTTATATTTACAACTCTTAAATTTAGATCTGATGTATAGGAATTATTTTTTCTATATGCTGAGAGAGAGAAGTCCAATTTCAATCTTTGGCATATGTATATCCACCGGTCCTAGTATCATTTGTTTAAAGTCTATTCTGTTTCCCAATTAATTGTTTGGCACCCTGGTCAAAAAATCAATTGATCATAGATGTATATATTTGTTGCTCAGTTGTATTCCATTGATGTTTATTCTTATGCCAGTACCACAATATCTTGATTAAGGCAGCTGTATAGTAAGCTTTAAAATCAGAAAGTGTGAGTCCTTTATATGGTTTTTGATAGTCAAATCGTTTTGAATATTCTGGTTCTCTTGCATTTCCATGTGAATTTTTGGATCAGCTTGTCAATTTTTTCAAAGAAAAAAAAAGACCTAAGTTTGGTAGATATTGCATTGAATATGAAGATTACTTTGGGGAGTATTACCATGTTGACAATATTAAGTCTTCCAATCCATGAACATACAATGGGTTATCATTTCTTTAGCAACTTTTAAATTTCTTTAAATGATGTTTTGTAGATTTTAGTGTAAAATTATCGAAACTTTAAAAATTATTTTTATACTATTTTAAATAGAATTTTTTCTTAATTTCATTTTTAGAGTACTCATTAAAAATGTAGAGAAATACAACTAATTTTGGAATTTTGATCTTTTATCCTGTGACATCACTGAATGTGCTTACTAGGACTAATAGATATTTTGCAGATTCCTCAGGGTATTCTGTCTACAAGATCATGTCATCTACAAATAAAAAATATTTTTACTTCTTTTATAATCCAAATGCCTTTTATTTCATTTTCTTGTCCTGTGTAAAACTTTCAAGAAATATCAAATAGTAGTGGCAAGTACACTGGGCATGGTGGTGTGTGCCTGTTGTCTCAGCTACTTGAGAGACTGAGGTGAGAGGATTATTTAAACCCAGGAGTTCAAGCCTATCTTGGTAACATAGTGAGAATCTCATCTCTAAAAAAAAGGTAAAATAAAATCACTGGTAAGAGCAGACTTTGTTGTTTTATTTCTGATTTTAGAGTGAAAGCTTTCAGTCTTTACTATTAAATATGTTAGCTGTAAGTTTTTCATAGATGCTCTATATCATTTTGAGTAAATTTTCTTCTATTTATAATTTATTTAATGTTTTTATAGAAAATAGTATTTTATTTTTTTCAGATACTTTTTCTGCATCTATCGTTATGATCATGTGATATGCTCTCCCTCTTTATTTTATTGATATGGATGTACCACATGAATTGACTTTCATAGGTTGAACCAACCTTGCATGTCTAGGAAAAATTTCACTTAGTCGTGGAATATAATGCTTTTCATAGGCTCCTGAATTAAGTTACCCAGCATGTTTTGAGGAATTTTTTTTCTCTTTTAATTTTTATTTTGAAATTGTGAGGTACAATTCAGGATTAGGTATACAAATGTTCCTTGTGTAGGTACCCTTATTGATGAGGTAGTTTTGAGAAATTTTTATGGCTATATTTTAAAAAGGAATATTTGTAGTCCTTTTTTTTCCTTGATATGTCTTTGGCTTTGGCATCAACATACTAGTTGCCTGATAGAATGAGTTGGAAAATGTTTCTTTTTTTTTCTATTTTTGTTCTTTGGAAGAGTTTAAGAAAGAGTGATGTTAATTATCCTTTAATTTTTTGGTGCACTCACTAGTGAAACTATCTAATTTTACACTTTTTTTAAGAAGAAGATTTTTTTAAATTACTAATTTAATCTCTTGTAATAGGTATATTTGAATTGTTATTTCTCCTTAAGTTAGTTTTGGTAGTTTGTATTTTTATAGGAATTTATTTTGTTTCATTTAGGCTATATAGGTATCATCTAAGTTAATATACAATTGTTTACATTATTATCTTATAATATTTTTATTTCTGTGTTATTAGTAGTGAGGTCTACTCTGACTTTAATAATTTAAGTCTTTTCTCCTTTTTCTTTAGTCTATCTAATTTTGATGATCAAGTAAAAAATTTACTTTTGGTTTTGTCTATTTTTAAAATTATGTTTCTATTCTTCATTTCATAATTTTTACTAAGATTCTATTATTTGTATCCTTCTGTTTTCTTCAGATTTTTAGTTTTTCTTCTTATCTAGCTGTTTTTTCTTTTTAAGGTAGAAGATTAGGTTATTGACTTGAGATCTTATATTACATTGTAGGTTTTTCAAGCTACAAATTTCACTCTAAGAATTGCTTTAGCTGTGTCCCATAAGTGTTAGTATGTTGTATTTTCATTTTTATTTATCTCAAAGTGTTTTTTAATTTCTCTTGTGATGCCTTCCTTGACACATTGGTTATTTAGGTATATGTTGTTTAATTTTTACATATTTGTGAATTTCCCAAGTTTTCTTCTGTTGTTAATTTCAAATTTATTTCTAATTGTGGTTAGAGAACATATCATATATGATGCTACTCTTTTTACGTTTTTTGAGTTAGTTTTATGGTCTAACATATGGCTATCCTAGAGAATGTTCTATGTGTGTTAAGAAGGATATGCATTCTAGTGTTGCTGAGTGGAGTGTTCTGTAGATATTTGTCAAATCTAGTTGGTTGTTATAATTATTTTTTGTAGAGAAAGGGTCTTGGTATGTTTCCCAGGCTGGTCTCAAGCTCCTGACCTCAGGCCGTCCTCCCATCTCAGCCTCCCCGAGTTCTGGGAATACAGGTGTGAGTCACCACATCAGGCCAGACCTAGTTGGTTTACAGTGTTGCTCAAGTCCTCTATTTCCTTGCTAATGTTATATCTTGTTTTTCTATTTATTTCTGGAAATGGGTACTGAAGTTGCCAACTATCATCATTGGATTGTCCATTTCTCCCTCATTTATGTCAGTTTTTACTTCTTATATTATGGTGCTCTGTTGTTTTATACACACACACACACACACACACACACACACACACACACACACACACACATATCTTCTTGATAGAATGACACTTCTATAAAATGTCCTTTCTTGTCTCTCATAATAATTTTGCTCTTAAAGTCTATTTTTTCCTGATATTAGTATAGCTATTCAGGTTATCTTTTCAGTTATTGGCTGCATGGTATATTTTCCCCATCTTTTTTACATTAATTCTACTTGTGTTTCTGCATCTAAAGTATTTCTCTTATGGACAGTGTATAGTTTGATCATTTAAAAAATCTATTCAGCTATTCTATGTCTTTTAATTGGAGTGTTTAATCAAGTTATATTTAGGATAATTACTAATAAAATAAGATCTATAGCTGCCATTCTGTTATTTTTCTATGTGTTTGATGACTTTTTTGTTTCTCTATTGTTTCATACTGCCTTATTTTGTGTTAGAATATATTTTCTAGTGTACCACTTTAATTATCTTGTCATTTATTTGACTATATATTTTGAGTAATTTTCTTGTGATTGCCTTGGGATTTAAATTAACATCTTACTTTGTAACAATCTCTTTTATATTTACAGCAACTTATTTTCAGTAGCACATATTATGGACTGATTTATGTTTCCTCAAAATTTACATGTTGAAGCTTAACCCCTAATGTGACTCTATATGAAAATAAGGCCTTTAGGGAAGTAATTAAAGATAAATGAGGGCATAAGAATAAGGCTCTAATTTGAGAAAAACTGGTGTCCTCATAAGAAGAAGAAGAGACCCCAGGGAGGTCTCTCTCATCGTGTGTGTCAGAAGAAAGATCACGTGAGGAAACAGGGAGAAGGCAACCATCTACAAACCAGAAAGCGAGGGCTCACCAGAAACCAATCTGATGACATCTTGCTCTTGGGTTTCTATCCTCCTTTGATATTGTGTTATGGCAGCCCAAGCAGACTAATACAGAATACAAAAATTTTGCTCCCCTGTAAATTAATTTCCCACCCTTTTAATGCAGTTTTTGTCACAATTTGCATGTTTATACACTGTATTCCCATAAACTCAGAAGTATAATTTTTTGCTCTGTGTAGTTTTTTAAGTAAGAGAAAAAATGAGTTACAGACAAAAATGCATTTATACTGCCTTTTATATTTACTTATGTAGTTCATTGACTAGGGTTCTTCATTTTTTTCATGTTAATTTAAATTATTGTCTAGTGTTCTTTCATTTTAGCCTGAAAGACTCCCATTAATGTTTCTTATATCATAGGTATGCTGATGACAAATTCTGTTGTTTTTTAAAAAAATTATCTGGAAATTTCTAATTTCGCCTTTATTTCTGAAAAATAATTTTTTCGAAATATAGAATTTATAATTGACAAAGTTTGGGGCTTTTGTTTTGCTTTGTTTTTGTTTGCTTTTAACTTTTAACCTTTTGAATATATTATTCCATTACCATCTAGTCTCCATGACCGCTGACAAGAAATTATTGAGGGTCTCTTGTAAGCAATGCCACTTCTACTTTGCTGCTTTCAATACTCTCACTTTGTTTTTAGCTTTCAACAATAAAATAATAATGTATCTAGATGTGGATTTTTTTTTAGTTTATCCTACTTGGAGTTTATTGAATTTATTAGATGTTTAAATTAATGTTTTTTTAATTGAATTTAGAAAGTTTTTGGTCTTTATTTCATTTTTTGAATATTCTTTTGTTATATATTTTCTGTCCTTTTCTCTTCTTCTGTCCTTCTGAGACTCCCATTATTTGTATGTTGGTGTACTTGATAATACTCCACAGTTTCCTGGGGCTCTGTGTATTTTTCTTTATTTTTTATTTCATTTCTTCAATCTAGATAATCTCAATGACTCATTTATAAGTTCATAAATTCTTTTTCAAATCTTCTCTTGACTAACGTTATTAAATTTTTCATATCAGCTATTGTATTGTTCAACACCAGAATTTTAAAAAATTATTTCTATCTCTGTTGATATTTTCTACTGATAAGACATAATCTTTATATTTTCCTTTATTTATATAGACTTTTTAAAGTTATTTGAACATTTAAAACATAGATAACTTAAAGTCTATATCTGCTAAGTCCAAGTCTTTCCCAGAAAAAGTCTCTATTGACTGCATTTCCCCCTGAGTATAGGTCATACTTACTTTGTTCTTTCCATGTCTCATAATTTTTCATTAAAAATTTGACATTTTAAATAATATAATATAACAATGCTGGAAATCATATTATTCCACATCCCTAGGGTTTGTTGTTTTTGCTTGTTGTAGTTGTTAATTTGTTGTTTACTTACTTTATAAATGAATTGTGTAAAGTATGTATTGTTTGTCATGTGTGCCTACTAAAGTCTGTAGCCAGTTACCTTATTGGTTAGTTAATGATTGGATAAAGATTTTTGTAAATGCTTATGTATTCATTTCCTATGGCTCTGTAAAAATTTACCACCAACTTGGCAGCTTAAAGCAGCACACTTTTATTTTTCCTTCTTTTTTTTTCTGAGTTGGAGTCTCACTCCATCACTCAAGCTGAAGTGCAGTGGCACACTCCATCACTCAAGCTGAAGTGCAGCGGCACACTCTTGATCACCCCAATGTCAACCAACTGGGCTCCAGCCCTTCTTTTGCCTCAGCCTTCCAAGTAGCCGGAACTACAGGCACACACTACCATGCCTGGCTATTATTTTTCTATAATTCTGAATGTCAGATCCAAACTCATTTCTATTGTGCAGACATCAAAGTATCAGCAGAATTTTATCTTCAGAGGACCAAGGGAAAAATCTACTTCCTTGACATGTCCAGCTTTTAGAGTTTTATTCCTTGCATTCCCTGGTTCATTGGTCCTTCTTCTACCTTCAAAGCTAGCAGCATAGCATCTTGTTTCAATCCTCATGTTGCCTTCTTTTGTGTCAAATTTCAATATCCTTAGCTTAATGACACCAGTAAGTGTCTTTGTCATATAAGACAACATTTATAGGACTCGGGCTTCTTTGATAGCCATTATTCGGCACACCACAGCCTAAAACCAATAAAACTAGAGAGACTCTGTGTGTGTGTGTGTGTGTGTGTGTGTGTGTGTGTACATCCTCACCAATACCTTTTGCTTGAGCAGATCCTCACATGTCAGCTTTTTCTTTTAAGATTTTTTAATTACTCTATTGTTCACCTCCAACCAACATTCCCCCCTCAGGCTATCACAAAGGTAAAACACTTGCCAGTAACTGTTTTTAACAAGTGCTCCCTGGGAAAAAGGCTTTTTTTGGCAAATACTGGCAGCCTTATTAGTGGGATCTTCTAGGGGATCACCAGAGAAGTCAAATAATGACAATTTTTTTGTGTAATGTTTTGAAAGAGCTTTGACTTCATTCTTCTTCCAGTGGCTGCAAAACTGCACAGACAATGCTGGCTCTTATTTTTTAAAGTCATTTTGGAGTTGGCGAATAGGAGAGAAAAATAAGTTAAATACCACAAAGTTTACTGTTGTTAACAATTTTTTTATCAGCCATTTAAAAAAATAAACAAATAAATGCTCCCTGGGTTGCTACAAGCATTGTGGGTAATTTCTAGAGTCTGAAAGTGTTGAGTCTGGCAATTTCGGCCATTTTTAAAAATTGCCTTTGTGGAAGAAAAAAAATTTGGGGGAGACTTACTCCACCATTGGCTGACCCACAAAACTTTTTAAAAGTGGTTGTGCCATTTTATATTCCCACGACTAGTGTATGAATGCAGCAATTCTTGTACATCCTCACCAATACTTTGTATGGTCAGTCTTTTTGTTTGTTTGTTTTAGGCATTCTAAGTGTGTAATGGTGTCTCCCTGAGATTTGAATTTGTGCTTTCCTAACAATTTTGAACATCTCATGTATTTATCTGCCATCTGCATGTCTTCTTTGGTGATATGTCTTTCAAAATATCTTGTCTTCTTTTTATTTATTGTTTGTTGTCTCACTACTAAGCTTTCCAGGTTCTTTATATATTCCAAAAAACAAGTCCTTAATCAGAAATATAATTTACAATTATACTTCCTAATTTGTGTCTTGTTTTTTGAGTCTCTTAATATACTATTTGAAGAGCAGAAGTTCTTAATTTTGATGATTTCCTCTTCATCAATTTTTAATTGTATGGATGAGGCTTTTGGTGTCATATATAAACATCTTTGCCTAATCCAGTGTTCTAAATTTATTTCTTTTAGAATTTTTTATAACTTTAGGCTTCCATTTAGGTCTATGGCTTATTTTAGTTCATTTCTGTATATGCGAGGTATGGATTAAATGTCGGATTGTTCCAGAAACATTGGAAAAATTTGTTGAAAAAGCTATCGTTTCTCTGCTGAATTGCCTTTGCATCATTGTTGAAAATCAGTTGACCATAAATGTTTATAACAGTAAATACAGGAGTAAATGGTTGCATCTCTCCTTCTGCCATGTTATTTGTGTATGTCTATGGAGAGATTTTATTTCAATCTTGTCAATAACTGGCTTGGGCTTAAATTTTAAAGTTACTGTTATAATCCTCAGTGTGTGACAGGCTTCAAATTCTTCTACTTGTGGTCTTCTCTTACCTTGTGGGGCCTGCGGGTAGGTGTTTCTCAGTGTAATTCCACCCTTAGGTTTCAGCCATCCCTATGTCTGTGACAGAGGGGCAGCTTCTTTCCATGCTTTCTCTCCATTTTTAGTAGTAAACCACTAGTTGGTGCTACTTGGCGCTAATTTATTGGTGGGGGAGGAGGCAGTTCTCAGTTCTTCTGGTTGTGACTGGCATATTTTATCAAAGGCCTTTTCAGCACCTACAAACATATTTATATGATTTTATTCTCCTTAAATATATTAATATGATAAAAATATTTTAAAGGTTTTTTAATACTGGACATATTTTACATTACTTTAATAAACTCAGCTTGCTCATTATATACTATTTCAATTTTTTATACAAACGTCTGTCAACAAATATCTTGTTTAAGATTTTTAAAATAATATTTTAAAATCAGGTTGTTTCATAATTTTTCAGTGCAGTATTCATCCAGATTTTGCTTGAAAAATAGTTTAGTTTGGAAGTTAATATTTAACTTACTCCATAAGTTACTTTGCAAGAATTCCTTTTTTTTTTTTTTTTTTTTACTATTTTTTGCAACACTTTAAATAAGCATTAGAATTACATGCTCTTTAAAGTTTTTATACAATTTTCTTGTAGAACATTCTGGACCTAGCCCTTGCTTCCCCCTCCCCAGAAGAAATCAATCTATTTAAATTTTTTATATCTTCTGGGGTCAGTTGGTAAATCTTAATTTCCTAAAATATCTTCCCTTTGCCCAAGCTTTCAAATTTGCATAAAATTGAGCAAAGCCTTTTCTTAAGAGTGTCTTGATTTTTTCTGTTTATGTGATTAACTCATTTTGTTTTTGTATTTTTACTTTCTCCCCCTTTTAACTGATTAGGTTAAGCGGTAGTTAATTTGTTATATTGACTTCTTTCAGAATGCTAACATTTTTGTGTGGTAATTTGTTTTCCTGTTTCTAACTCATTAATATCTGCTTTTATCCTTTGAAATTCCATTCTTCTGCTTACTTTAAGTTTATTTTGTGGTGTTTAATTAGTTTGCTTTCATTCATGTTTTATTTTAATGTTTAAAAATCTATCCTGTGTTTCTGTAGTGCATATTTGTCACTGGACTTTTAAAATTTTCATTTCATTTGTGTGGTGAAAATTTCCCCTTTACTGTGTTCTTCAGTTCTTCAAGCTCATGTTCCTTCTCATCCTATCGTCCTAACATCTGTCCTCTAGGTCCTTGTATGTCTGCTCTGCAGTATCCCTTTTACAGACAATAGTTCTTTCAAATTATTTTATCTCTTTTAATTCATGTTCACATTCTTCATCTGCTCTGTAACAGTATTTTTCTGGTGTTCTTTGTCTAGTGGTAGGGTTTGTTTTGTTTTGTTTTGTTTTTTACTATTATTGCTAATATAATCCATCTCAAATTAATTTTTGTATACAGTGAAAGGTAAGGTTTCTTTTTTTTCCTTTTTCTTATGTTTATCTCATTGTAATAACATAATTTGTTAAAAATACTTTTTCCCCATTTAATTGCCTTAGCGCCACAATAAAAAATAATTGTATATATATGTGGGTCTCTTTCTGGACTCTTATCTATTCTGTTGCATTGATTTCTATATTATTATGTCAATACCATAGCGTCTTGATTACTACAACTCGATAGTAAGTCTTAAATGGTATCATCCTCCAGCCTTTTTTCTCATTTTTGAAATTAGTGTGACTATTCTTGATCCTTACCATGTCCATATTAATTTTAGAATCACCTTGCTGATTTTTACAAATAACACCGCTGGGATTTTTATTGGTATTGTGTTCAATCTAGAGATCAATATGACGAGATCAACAAATTTGAATCTTTCACTCCATATGCCTTTATTCATATAATTTTGTGTTTCTTATAAATACATTTAAATTTTTTGTTGGAAACTTTCTATGCTTTCCTCCCAGATTATTATAACATCATTCTATGAATACTTTTTCAGTTACTCTATTATTTTTTATTGTATGAGTTGAGCTCTCCTGGACCTGCTCTTTGCAGGAGGTTCCTATAGAGGGAAAGGGGTTAAGGTCATTTGTTAACTGGTATGAAGACAGACTGCTTCCTACATATATGGTTGCTTATTTTATTCTTTATGTAACCAAGACTTTCTTGGTTTTTGTCTGCTTATTCATTTGTTTGTTCTTAATCATATTGGCTTCAGTTACCAATACTGCCCACTCATTTATGATCCCATTTTGGCAAAGAATGGAGTGGGTCCTTTTCCTTCAAGAAGTTTTGTTTTGGTTTTCCTACTATTTTCTGACATCTGCTAGTCTTGGGCACTCTTTCTGTACTTCCTTCCACAGCATCATTGCAATCTCAGTAGATATTGGGGGCTCTTATATGTTTTTTCCATCTGTATATTATATCTTTATTCTAGCTTCATTTAAAATGGAGTTTTCAGGGTTTTTTCTTTGTTGTTTTGTGTCATTTCTAAGAAAGGAAAAATGCTGAGTTATGCAGACATATTGATATGAAAGGTCCTGATTATAATTTCTAAATATCACATTTAAAACTGAGTATATTAAACTTTCTAAACTTATAAAGTAGGTTCTTCACATAATACAATGAGAAATTACCTTACATCTTTAAGGTCTACTTTGAGATGTGGCAGTTCTAGGGTTCCATCATCTAACCAAGAAATCTCCGTTTCCAAAATACATTGTCTTAAATAGAAAGACCTATATTATGATAAAGGATTAAAACTGAATTAACCTGAGCAAGTTGCTAAAGCAAAATTCCTTCTATATTTTAATTTTCAATAGTCTTTTATCTCTCTTCACTTGGAGTCATATGACTTTAGAATTTGAGAACTAGAAGAGATATTAGATTTGATTTTGCAGAAAATTGAAGTTAAATGTTTTGATGTAGATGCCACTGCTGAGTGACAGAACCATAGAGCCTAACAGCGAGTTCCCAGGCCTTAATTCTTTCACTGGTGCCCATAGCTCTCTTTACTAGATCGCTAACAAATTATCAAAGATAATTCTCTTTGATTTAGATGTGAGAAAACAGATTTGAGTTGGATAAGGCTGTGTCCTTTTGTTAATAACAGAACTAGCACTAGAACCCGTGGCCATTCAAGAAAGAAAGTCTCAACTGTTGAAAGACCCAAATATTAGGATAATCAGTGGAAATCACGACTTCCACTGTACATACCTTTTTTTCTTCTTTGAAAGCGCTGTTTTAGAGCTGTAGCTGCTTTGGTTTTGAAGGCCTTCAAAACAAAGATCTGGGTATAAGGTGCACTAAAAATGAACCAACAAACTATCTTATCAGTACCTACTGAAAACATGTTTTCTAATGGTGAAGGCACTGTTGAGAAAGTAGTTTATGCTTAGGTGTTTCACTTCTCTTCTTCCTTTTCTTCTTTCCTGATCCCCTTACCATCTTCCTCAGGTATCCAGATCACACCAAGACCATGAGCAATGAATGCTCACACACAAAAAAGTTGCAAGCCAAGACTGAGGAAACAGACAAAGCAAAAGACATCAAGAAAGGGCAGAGAAGGAGCAGGGAAGACCCAGGGGATCCTCGGAGCTGGGAGTTAAGAGAAATCTATGGATTCAGAAACAAGAGATCCACAAAGTATGTATGCAGTCCTAGGCTAGTAAAATCAGAAATTAAGCAAGGAGTTACAACAGCAAACCCAAAGAATTAGTAGCTGAGAGTGCTTGAAACTTAGGTAGATACAAATCTCAGGGAAAAACTAGCTTGAGACAGATGGATGCAGGGCCACCGTTTTGCACTACTCCAGGGAGCACCATTTATATTTTCTCCTGTGAAGAGCAGGTCAGCAAACCTTAGGAAGTTGGCTAGTATCTTTAAAAGGTCACAGTTTAAAGATGGTGATGTAAATCTCTCCTAGTGATTTCTACTAACAGATATGCTCTGGGGAAAAGTACTGAAGCTGACACTAAGGTTATGTCTCCTCAGAAGTTTGCATGTTAGTGGAAATCAAAAGTTTGCATGTTAGTGGAAATCAAAAGTTCAAATTCTTCAGCAAACTGAAGAACTTAAACTTCAAATGGGGGAGATACTGTGGGGAAGAGTGATTCGGGGCATTTCTGATCCCTCTCAGTGGTTGATATGCTGCCTGGGAGCCTAGATACCAACCCTGGTAATTGAAGAGTTTTGGGGAGAGGACCAGCACTCAGCTCCTCAGTTCAATACACACGCCTTTAATTTGACGTTTTTTAATTCAACTCCAAGACTGTCGTCAGCCATTTTTTCCCCTCTTTCCTTTAACACTGACTACCTTGTTCCCTTTTATACCACGAACAGAGCCAAGCAGTGTGCATTGAAATCCAACATCCTTTGTGTTGCTTGAGAAATCTGAGGCTGACATCTCCGGGGCTATTTTGTTTCTTTTGCCTCTCTCCTCCCATGACCTGCCAACTCCTTTTGGCTCTCCTGGGCTTTCGTCATGTCCTATATCGATTGCTACCTTTTTTCTTTATTTGCAGGATGCTAAGGGTGGACCCTGCAGCACAATGACACTGGCTTTGGATGATGGTTCGGTCAGCCTCCAACCTTGGGCACATAGGTCCTGTGATATTTCACCAGGCCAGGGTTATTGTTGTATCAGCCATTCATAAAGGAGCCAATTGATTTTTTTTCTCCACACTGCTAAACTTGCAAGGTCATTTCTGGGATTTTAGTCTTCTTTGAGTGCTCTTTTTCTGTTTCTTTTCCATCTTAGCCCTTGTGATCTTCAGGTATCCAGTTTACTAATTACCCCCAATGCTGGCACCTGACAGCAGGTGGCCACAGTTCTGTTAATTATGTCCCTAGGCTTAAGAATTCTCTTCTAATGACATCCAATCATCTACCTCTGACTAGGGCTAAAAGCAGGTTGCAGGCACACTTCCCTTCCCCTGAGCTCTTAAAATCTATTCTTCTGGCCTAGCACCTTAAGATTCATGTGCTATGCCTTGAAGGTATGTGATAGAATAGCCAAATAATGCCTCTTACGGCAACTGGTGGAGTCACAGCAACTGGTGGAGTCACAGCTATCAGAGGCTCAAATGAAGGCAGATCTGAGACTGGCCAGCACAGCATCGATTTACCAAGCAAACAGTCCAACCAGGAAAGTGTTAACCTGAGGTACTCTGGGTAGACCTGTAGTGGATCTGGACCCTGTTCTTATCTTCTTCAATCCCCCTGGTCCCAACATAAACTGTCCTTTAGGCCAAACAGAGGTTGGGGCTTTCCAGAATCAAATGAAGAGTAGGAAAAGCATATGGACTAAGTGAGAAAGATCATGTTAGAGGATGTAAGAGGCCTGGGTTTCAAGAAGAATCAGTTCTAATCAGTTATAATATTCATTCCATGTGTGACTGGGCCTGTTTTTCATCTATAAAATGGAAGAAATGTCCATTTTTTTTCTTCTTTAAAGTACAGCCAAGATAGTTAATTGTATGATATTTCTGGAAAGCTCAGTATTCCATAAAGGCAGGTGTTGTCTGCATATATGTAAACACACAAAGATATGTAGATACACAAATAATCCCTCATTGACTGTTTCAAGATACTGAAATAAATGACTTATGGATAAGGAGAACTGTCAGACAGGGAGTTTTGGTCAATTTGTAGGTACTTTAAAGCAATTGTGATGGATGTGGGGAAAGAAATCAATGGAAAATATCAATAGGGATTTCACTGTAAATACAATATCCTAACAGTCTAACTAGTTATCAGAAATACTGCCATCTATAATGTGGGAAAATTAAAAGGAGGAAATAAGGTCTTTCTATAAAAGTAATAAAAATAAAACAAAACATGCACTTAGTCCCCCAACTGATGAGGTGAGCATGGGGAGAGGTGAAGGAAACAGAAAAATCACTTCTTGTCAAGGTCAAAGATGTCTTATCTGGTTTGTAATTATATACTTTCACAATTTTTATATGTATGTCATTGCAAATGATTCTTATAACACACCCTGCAAGATTGTTAGGGCAGGTTTCCTCTTTATATGTGAGGAAATTGGTTCAGGGGTTTTACCCTGGATCACAGAGGTATACCCAGAGATGTTTGGACTTAATCTCTGTCACTCCAAAAGTGAGTTATGGCATTTCTCACTTTTCCACATTTTCTTTGGGAACTAAGCATTTTCTTTGAGACCTCAGTCTATCCTAATACTCTGTCCTTTCTCTTCAGATAATCTTTTTTTCATTGGTCCCTCTTCAATAACTTGGTAAACTTGTCTCACTGAATGCCTGTTCTTTGTAAATAAGACCTTTCTCTTGAGTCGGCAAACTTCCCAGGGCTGCCCTAAATGATGATGTATCATTGGGCCCCAATGGGTCTCCAGAACCTCTCTTCAGCTGATTCTACCTGAGCAGTCTCTCAGCCTGGAATTTCTGTCATTGCCCCATCAAAAAGAAGTCCCCAGAAGGGGGAAGATAAGGAGGTAATTTGGGAGCTGCCTAAACAAATGTACCCTAAGATTTCTGGCAGCTGCATAGTTTCCCCTTCCAAATGCGTGCTGGCCCTGTTTGAAATAATTCCGATTTTCTTGCTGAGTTCACTGATTATTTGTCTACTATTCACTCTGGTACTGATAAAATAACTCTCAGGAGGGATTTTTAATTTGTACTTGATTTTGCTGGGTATTCTCTTTCATGCTTTCCCTCTCTAGTTATTGAACTCTGCACTTTCTCTCGCTCTCTCTCAGCTTGTCTGAAATGTTCTTAATCAATTAACTCCCCTCCTCCTACTTGCAAATATATTTGGGAGCTATGGCTCTCATACAGGTCAGGGTGCTACATTAAAGATGCTGTCAGATGCACAGGCTAGTAAATATGCCTACGTTATGACTATTGTGTCCACTTCTTTGCAGTAGGGAAAAATTATCACCATCTTAGGTCCCTTCCATCTCGTCTCCAACCCCATCGTAATTTTTCCTGACCACTCGAAGACTGAGACAGGGTAGTAGTGGTATGGATTTATTACTTTTCCTTGAAATGAATGTTATGATCATCATTCCAATGAGATCCGAATCCATACAACAGACTCCCGGCTTGGCTGTGTTCTCTGTTCTGCAGACAAAAAAGATGACAGGCTGTAAGTTCCAGCATCAGAAGAGAGCAACTGGCTTCCATTGGCAACCTTACTTGTCAACTGGCAACTCCAAGAAACAAGGTCATCTAAGGACAGGCAGGGGCTGATGCGTTTGAAAGTAGAAAGTAGAAGAAGCAAAGAAAGGGTTGGCTTCAATTCTGTGGCACTACAATACCACAGCCTCCCTTTCTCTACATACTTTTTTCTTCTTTTCAAAGCATAATCCCAGCTCTCATCCCACCCAACTACTAGGGTCAAATTGTGAGAAACAGAGTAAGAAGCACTCCAGTTCCTGAATACACCCCATGGGAAGGACTTCAGAATAGCCTTTGTGGCTATGAAAGTTATCTACTCGGTAAATGTCTCTCTGTTGACTACTCCAAACCTAGCCAGTTTAGCATCATCTAATCCCAGTAAAGAATAAAGTATCATCTATTTTATTTCTTTTCAATGGAAGGCTCCAAAATACTGACTTTAAATTCAGTATTCCAAATCCATCAAGAGTTAGGTCACAAATATGGGATTGATTATGTTTTTAATAAATATTTTAAACAAAAATTTTATCTTGGAATAATTTTAGATTTACAAAAAAGTTGCAAAGCCATAAAGAAGGACAAAATCATGAATTCCACAGCAACCTGGATGGACTTAGAGTCTATAATACTGAGTGATGTGTCACAGAAACAAAGAACTGAATATCACATGTTTTCGCTCATAAATGGACCTTGAGCAATGATCGTTAATACTATAAGAAAAGGATTGGCAGTAGCGGGAAACTGCTGGGGTGCAGAAGGAGGCAGGACTGGCAGTAGTGGGAAACTGCCGGGGGAGGGGGGACATACCTCATCAACAAGGGTACCTGCATAATGAGCATTTGTATACCTAACCCTGAATTGTACCCCACACCTGTAAAATAAAAAAAGAGAAAAAACAATAAATTTCTAAAAAAAGAAAGATAGTTGCAAAGATTGTACAGAGAGTCCCCATAAATACCTCACCCAGTTTCTAGAAGATCGGCTTTGATATTTGGCTGATTTTAGACTAATGCTTTAAATAAGACCAAACCAGATTTTTAACATTTATTAGACCTATCTCGTGTGCAGCACAGTCTCTTCTCCTTGTGGCTAGTGTCCTTAATGCCCACCAAGTATCTCAGTCCCTTCTTGAACTCCAATATAAGACTGACCAGTGTAGGAGAAACTGCAGTGGATTCAGTGCATATGCTGGCTCTCAACCACAAGTTTCCCTATGAGCAGCCCAGCCAGGCCTTGGGCACCAGATGTGAGCAACTGCACATGGGCCATCCACATTGGGACGAATGCCCCCCTGAAGCCTCCATCAGGACACTTGTGCCAAGAACTCTGCTCTTACCTCTGGGCCTAGAAAAAACTTGGTCTCTTGACCTTAGTTTTTGCCAGTCCTTTCTATGGGTTCCCAGGGGCCCTGCCCAGGTCCTGCTGCCTCCTAGTATGCATTTCTGATGCTGTGTGCAGGTCTGGACCTTAAGTGTTTTCTCCCAAGACTCCATCTACTGCACTGCCACATCAGACCTCATCCCAGCACCCACTCCTTGCTTGAAACAAGGCCTGTTGGCACCACACCCTCCATATTTTGTGTTCTAGATGCTGGACTAAACTTCTTCTTGATCTTTATTCTTCCAAAATTAATTGGTCTAGGCCCATGTCCAGCCTTCCCCAAACTTCTCCACTCTGCTGACACTGACTAGGTCACGCTTAATTATATCATGAGTTACGATAATACTCACTCTATTCAGTCATTTAAAAAAATATTCAATCTCTTTAGAGGGTACAAATAGTTCTTGATTTCATGGATGCATTACACAGTGGCGAAGAAGTCTGGGCTTTAAGTATACATACCACCCCATCAGCGCACATTGTACCCTAGAGGTGATTTTTCATTCCTCAGCAACTCTCCATCCTCTCCCTTCTACCCCAATGTCCATTATAACATCCCATATGCCTTTGCAGCTTCTTAGCTTAGCTTTTACTTATAAGTGAGGTCATGTAGTGTTTAGTTTTCTGTTCCTGCGTTACTTCACTCACGGTGATGTTCTTCAATTTCATCCAAGTTGCTGCAAAAGACATGTGATTTCATTCTTTTTTATGGCTGAATAGTAGTCCATGGTATATGTATCTCTCTCTCTCTCTCTCACATTTTCGTTATCCACTAATCAGTAGATGGGCATTTAGGTTGATTCTACATCTTTACAATTGTGAATTGTGCTACTCAGTCATTTTTTTTCCCAAACATGTACTATTTGTTACTTTCCAGGCTCCATTATTGAGGGCATTGGACATGAATAATAAAACCCTGTTTTCAAAGAGCTCACTCATAGTCAGCTGAAAAGACGAGAAAAGTAAAGGTGTTTGGACAACAGGATCTTCGCTAAGAGGGCACTAGTCGAGGATGAGGGAAGAGGTAGTACTAATTTCTCCAGAAAAGGGTGCAGAGGAAAAAAAGCAGTTTTGAGGAAACTAAGCATTGATATTTTGGACATGTTACATTTGAAGTAATTACAGGACAACCAGACAAAGATGTCCATTATGCATCAGATATAGAAGCCTAGAAATAGGAGAGAAATATGCGCTGAACTTTTGTAGCTATCAAAATACAGAGGCAAATGGAATCCTAAGGTCACCCAGAGGTCACAAGCGGAAAAGTCTAAAGGGATGCCTAAAAAAAAATCACTTAAGGGATTAAGGGGACAATACTGAGTAGTTTCTGATAGTATCCCTCCAACTTGGAGCACTAAAAACATGGAGGAGGTATTTATTCATGCCTTCTCTTCCCCATATCTTAGCTGTGTACCTATAATTTGCCCAGGTAGGCAGCAGTTTAATATTGCTCTTTGCTGTGGCTGGGAAAAGAGCAAGAAAGCTGAATGCCATGTCCTCTGCTTTTACGGCATAACTCATCCTCCTCCAGGTTGTTCAGGATGCTGGTGAAGTCAGGACAGAAACTGCAAGATATAGATGCATCCATGGTCCCTGAATAGATTTCACTATTCTCATTCATAATGTAGGGATAAGATATTGCTCATTAAGTAACATCTTAAGAAAAGCATTTTGTGCTCCTAAGACAGAAGTTCCCCCGGGATCACCAAGGCAGAAGGAGTCGGTTAGAATTGATAAATGTCTCCCTGTACCCAAAGAGCCTCCGATACAATGAAGACTCCAAAATAAGCTAGTTGGTCAAGGATAAGCTCCAGTGTCTGAACTTGGGAACTAGAGAAACAAGTATATGTGATCTGTGTCCAGCAAGAAAAAAAATAACGACAAAAATGTGTAATTACAATAATATACCCCAAAATATAGCAGTCACATTGATGTTTCCAAGTTATTAATGTTGAATGTACTGAGTAATGACTAAAATGACTAATTAGTGATGAACATTATTTTAAATCTCCAGAATATGGAAAAATAGCAAAATTACTGTACTTTGGCTCCTTGTCAACTCCATTTTCAAGGCTAATCTATAGTATATGTGTTTCCCTGTGACATTTGAGAAAACAAAATGGGTTGCCCTTAGATCTCCTATCTGAAAACATTTATTAAAAAAACACGAGTTCCCAGCAGTCAGTCATATGTTCTAACAGGGCTTCCAAGCCACTTTACCTGGAGGAGGATCCCAGAGAGTTATTTTTAAGTAACACAGGTGAGTTATTGTCTGGGACCTGGATGTCTAAAGATTACAGGAAAAGACTACCCCTATCCTGTTGATAGAGAAACCGAGAACCCTGATAAGTCACCCTGTATCTATGTGACTAGATATCCTGGAACAAGTTCACCTATAGAGAAAACACGGGACTAGAACAATCTCGGCTGACAATGGAACTCACTGGTGCCGCGAATGGCAGGGAGAAGGCTGGAAACTGAAAGAAAGTCTGAGAACTGCATATGAGAATGTCCTTTCTGGAGTGCAAAACTTTTTCATCGGTTTATAAAGTGTTCATATTATTAATCCTAAAAGTTTTCTGCAACCTTGTGCCCTAAGCATAAGAAAATAAAAAAATACTCTCTCCTTTGATCTTCTTAGCATTCCTATAAAGAAGAGATATCGACATGCCCATTCTTCAGGAGAAGCAGAATTTATTGACCCAGCAAATATCTATTGAGTAAATCCTAAGCAGCAATGCCTACAATGTGATAAACATAGGGTGTGGTCCTTACTTTTATGCAGCTTGCAAAATTGAGGGAAGCAGATAATAAACAAGTAGACCCAATTTCAAAATTTACTAATGCTGAAAGATAACAGACCTAGTAGATTATATCACTTATTCAGAAGATCAATTTCTAGTTCTTTCAGAAATTGCCACACTGTCTTCCAAAGAAGTTGCACTAGTTTGCATTCCCACCTGCAGTGTAGAAGTGTTCCTTTTTCTCTGCATCCCTGCCAACATCTGTTGTTGTTTGTTTTATCATTGATGTCTGTTCTTACTGGGGTTAGGTAGTATCTCATTGTGGTTTTGAAATGCGTTTCTGTGATGATTAGTGAGGCTGAGCACTTTTTCATGTGTCTGTTGGCTGCCCGTGTATCTTCTTTTGAGAAGTGTCTATTCATGTCTTTTGCCCACTTTTTAAAGGGGCTGTTTGTTTTTTTTCCTTTCGGCATGTTTGAGTTCCTTGTAGATCCTAGATGTTAGGCCTTTGTCAGCTATACAGTTGGCAAATTTTTTTTCCCATTCTGTGGGCTGTCTCACTGCTCTCTTGATGGTTTCTTTTGCTTTGCAGAAGCTCATTAGTTTGATGAGGTCCCACCTATCTTATTTCTTAAGGTATTGGCCTTTAGATTTCTGAATAGGAATTGGTTTCCAGTTCCAATTTCCATAAGGGTGTCTCCTGCATTTTCTAAGATTCTTATAGTTGGAGATTTTACATTTAGGTCTTTGATCCATTTAGAGTTAATTTTTGTGTATGGTGATACCTGGAGGAACTCAAATCATTCTACAAAAAAGAAACCTGCACACATATGTTTGTTGCAGTTCTATTCACAATAGCAAAAACATGAAACCAACCATGTTGTCCATTGAAACTGGATTGCATAAAAAAATGTGACACATATACACAATGGAATATTATGCAGCCATAAAGAAGGACAAACATATGGACTATGCAGCAACTTGGATGGATTTGGAGTTGATCACACTCGGTGATCTATCACAGAAGCAAAGAACAGAGTACCATATGTTGTCACTCATAAGCGGACATTGAACAATTATCATAATACTATAAGAAAGGGATTGGCAGTAGTGGGAAACTGTCAGGGGAGGGGGGTTGGGATTGGCAATTGAGGGAAACTGCTAGGGGAGGGAGGGGCATACTTCATCAGCAAGGGTACCTACATAATGAACATTTGTATACCTAACCCTGAATTGTACCCCATATCTTTAGAATAAAAAGTAAGAAAGAAAAAGATTATATCACTTATTCAATTCAAGTGCTCTCCCTCTCTCTTGTGTCTTTCCTGATAGCATAGCTTCCTGCTGCCCCTTTCCGTAGGAAGTGTCTTCTTATCTTAATGAAGTCAAGCTTGGACATATGACTTACTCTGACTAATGAACCACAAGTGGAAGTTATCTATGCCTCATCTAGATCAAAGTTTGAGGAACCACAAGATGTTCTGCCTCTGAATGGAGTGTTCCAGATGGGAGTTTGCTTTTCCTATCTGCACGGGGAAGAGAGATTTCAGCCTCCCCACAACCAATATCAATGGGACAAGACTGAGAAATAAATCCTCTGTTGCTATAAGCCACTAAGATTTAGGGACTGCTGTGATTGCGGTATAACTAGTGAAATCTGTGAGTGCAATGGGCATGTTTGTATGTTGAGGTGGGGAGTGGAATGGAACTTTTTAGATGATCTGTGGGAGCTTGTCTCAGGAGCCGACATTTTTATTGACCTGCATGAGGGCACTGTGTACCCAACATAGAAACTAAATTTTCCCAAGCCTGTTTGGATCATTTCTCCACAGATGGCTCTATGTTCACAAAAATGCTGGGTTCTGAGTAAAATTCACAGGGCACATAATGGAAAGATGCATAACCGAATTTCATGTAGATTCATGAAAATTCCAAATGATTTCTCGAACATCTATATTTGGATTAAGTCCAAAGCATGATTTGCCCCATTTCTTGTTCCTTAATTTTAAATTACTCCATACGTTTCTCATTCATTTATGCCTATGTCATCAAAATGTGATTTGAAAGAATCACTTGATGCTTGAAACATTTGAAGCCATATTTTCCTTCCCAAATAGGAAAGCTGTCTTTCCTGTACTCTGCAACTCAAAGGGAGAAAATATGTTCATCTTTTTTGGGATGCGGTGAGGTCCACATCTCAGACTTCTCTCTCTAGCCTCAATAAATTCTTCCAGGCCAGGAATGGTGGTTTACACTTATAAATCCCAGCATTTTGGGAGGCTGAGGTAGGAGGATTGCTTGAGGATTGATGGAGGCCAGGAGCTGGAGATTCACTTCAGCAAGTCCTGTCTCTATAAAAAAAAAAATTTTTTTTTTAAATAACTAATTAGAAAAAACTCTTCCAAATGCAGTCGCCATTATCATCTCTACATTGCCATCTGCCAAATTAAATCACAATATCTAGCCATCAGGACAAGATGTATTTCTTTCAAGAGAATGAAAGATTCAAAGCCGAAGAGTTCAACATTTCCTCCAGGCACCTATACTTTTCAGTGACACTTAATCCTTTTCTTTGCAACCAAATCAATGTCAACATTTTATTCCTTACTTCTTAGCTGACAAGAAAGGTAACTTTGGAATCCTCCTTCTTTGGTATTAGGAAAATAGTAAACATTTTTTAGCATGTTATAACTAGCTTTTTCTCCCTTACCCTCATTTATCCTTTTAATCTCTTTCCCTCAACACCAAACCATGTGTCATCCCCCAAACATGACCTGCTTCTGCTACCAGCCCACCGGGTGCCTTCCAGATTCTGCTGGAAGGTTTCCTCCCCTGCGATCCTCATGCAATTATGAGCTTCATTGCCAGCGTTCCCGCGTGGCCATACACAAACTTCCATTTACACGTATCTCATGGTATTATAATTAGTTGCATGCAGAGTTATCGCCTCCAATAGATTCTGTTTTATTTGAGGGTAGGGAACAGACCTTATTTATCCTTGTTTCTGTCTCATCACTAGATAAGAGACCTCCAATCACTGTTCACTGGTTGAATAAATGGTTAAATCCATGCATGGTTGAATGACATTAATAGTCATCACTATATTTTTACTATATGCTGAGAAAATATACATTCTGAGTTGGGGAAGTAGGGATCAAAGTTTCATTTATAATAAAAATATCAGGATAAGTATTTTTTCAAATTAGTAATACAAAAAACTGTTGAAATGAAAGTGGAAAGAAAAGAGGAGAACCTGCCAGTTATCCAGAGAATTCAGACAATGTAGATACAGTCTGGACAGGGTGGGCAGTACATCTCCAACAGCTTCCTAGGTCTGCTGTGTTCTGTGTTCATTATGCTTTTATAAATTTTCTTAGGTTGATTTTTCCTCCTACCCTCTGGACCTTGTTGCTGTCTCTGAAAGTGCTGGATTTTAGAAAATTGAACTGAAGACATTGTTTCTGGGGGGAGACAAAGAGTAGAACAGGACACTTTTTCATGACTTTTTACATATACATTATATATACATGTTATATATATATATATATATATATATACATAATATATACACACCCCTATATATATATATATATATATACACACACACACTGATATATAAAATATTATATGCACCTCTGTGTGTGTCCATGTTCATTTAACCTTGGATGTGACTATATTATCAAGAAAATTCAAATCCAACCTTCCAATTACCATGTTGCCCTAAAGGAAAACTCTAGATTCACATTGTGTGAAAGAAAAAAAAAATTAATGAATTAGCCACTCATTATTGCAATAATAAGAAGCACCATAAAAGCTGAGTGGATTATAGTCTTTGTCTTTCAAGAAGCAAAAGGAAGAAATTGATGATTTTAAAAAGAAATTAGAAACTAAGCAAATAATTCAAACAAAATGTATGTGTCTCCTTTTGAAATAATGAAACACTCAATTAAAATTTCTCTTCCCTTCTCTCCTTGCCTCAAATCTTTGAGAAGTTCTTGCAAATTTGTTTGTTTTGGTAAACCATAGGTTGAGGAGCAATCAAGGGAGATCTGAGGGCTGGAGGGGAAATAAACTTCATTGGGTATTTCAGAGTCAGAAAATCTCAACTCACATTAAAACTGTGAGTCCTGAGAATTATGAAATAGTGACTCTTATCTCCTAAAGAGTTTTATAGTCATCAATGCCCAGAGTAAGTCGATGGACTGGGAGTAGGTGACCTTAATAGATATAACCATATATGGGTTCATTGTACCATGAAATTAAATTTTAAATCTGAATTGATGAACAAAAATGTGATTTGATATGTTTAAACAATAGTTTTAATAGTTTTGTAACTCCTTCCTTTCCATGATAATTGATCAGAATTTGGAACTGTGCAAAGAAGCTTTTTCCAAAAGACGGTCGCTAAGCTCTACCGTTAATAGTAAATTCGAAATGCTTCTGGGATGATGGAGATGATTATCCATGAGTTGTGAAGGTCTTCATATCTTTGTCTCTTTTCTCCTACTTCTTGATCCTTCACAGAGACTGTGTCCTCTCCTCCCTCTTGCTATGCTGTTGATCCCTTCCACAGTCTCTAGGACCCTTTTGCATTAATACCTCAACTCTTTCATATGCTCAGTAATGCCCTCTCTACTCTTCCTCAGCAAAGATTTCTTTCTTTCTGGTTCATGCAAATGTCCTATTTCTCCTCCTTTCATTCATAAGAAAGATAACTTTAAATAAGGTCTATATTTGCTTTCTCACTTTTCCATCACATGCACTCATGTATTGACACCAAGTAACTTAGTTTCCTCCACAATCACTTGACTAAATTGCCGAATTCGATGGCCACGTTCCAGTCCTCATCTTACTGCTCTCTCTGCATGGACTTTGTTAACATGTCCCTTCTTCTTGACTATCTCTGACTTCGACAAACGCCCCTACTCTGTTATTGACTGCTTTTCCTAGTCACTGTGTTTTCTGCCATGTTCCCCAAGGTTCTACCTTGGCCTTGACCTTAACGTGCCCCCCTGTCTTCCATTTCTCCTCAGCAGTCCTCTATTTTCTTGTGGCTTCTGCTTCAGATGACTCCCAAGTCTATACTCTCTATTCTGGCCTCTCATCTGAGCACTGGCACCATATTCTTATTTGCCTACTTGACACTTCCATATGGATATCTTCCTAGCCTCTCAGTTTCAGTGTGACTAAAACCCAAATCATAACTTATTTCCTCGTACCAGCAGCTCATGCCACCTTCTCAGAAAAGAAAGAACAAGATACATAGAAATAAAATCCAGAAACTTCCAAGTTCTGAGCAGTGAAGCACTGAAATTGTAGACACTAACTGTGTCAGTCTCTCTTCAAGAAAATTTGGAGAGTCTTTTCATTTGTATCTTCATTCACTCGCTATTCATTCAGTGATCCATTTATTCATTCATTTATTCAACCATCTACTTCTCCCTGCCATTTCTCATTCATTCAAAAGGCATTAATTATGCAAACTATTTGTGTCAGGAATACAAATATAAGTAAGACATAGTTCCTAACTTCCCATTTCATTGGAAGAGACAAAATTGGCATTAAACTTTTCAGATGTGATGATAGAAATTTTCCAAATTCAGAGCACCAACTAGGAGTAGTAAGTTTAGAAAGCATTCAAAAATAGGAGGCATGAGGCAAATCTTAAAGGATGAATTGATATTCATCATGAATAGAGGCTCAAGATGCTGTATAACAAAGGCAGTGAGGTCTGAAACAGTCTGATGTCCCAACTAAGCAGGTGGCGGGAGACACGAGAGTTGAAACTAGATAGAGAGGCAGGACCAGATGGTGACGATGCTTGTTTTTACCATGCTTTGGAGTGGGAGTTTTATCCTGCAGTCTGTAGGGAGTTCCTAAGAGCTTGCGTGGGAGAATCCCCACTGGGGAGTGTCTTCGTTTCCTAGGGCTGCCATAACAAAGTACCACAATGGATAGCTTAAGAGAAACTTATTCTCACACAGCTTTGGAGGTTAGAAATTCAAAGTTAAACTGTTGGCAGGGTCATGCTCTCTTTTGAAACTTCTAGGAGAGGAACCTTCCTTGCCCCTTTCAGCTTCTGGTAGCCCCAGGCAGATCTGGGCTTGTGGAATCATCACAACAGGAACCTCAGTCTCCTTCATCCCACAGCATTTTTTTTTTCACTCTGTCTCTGGGTGTCTCCTCTTCTCACCAGTCATAATGGATCAGGGCCCACCTTAATAACCTTAGCTTGACTTGGCTATGTTTGCAAAGATCCTATTTCCAAAAAAAGGTCACATTATCAGATACTAAGAGTTAGAATTTCAATCTATCTTTTTGGCAGACACAACTCAATTGATAACAGGGAGATGTGATTTCGTCTTCTCTTTGGGCTCCTCTGCCACTGCCCTGCCCTAGTCTAACATTAACTGTTCTGACTTTAGGCCCAGGCGAACACACAGCTTTTCCTTTTTGACTTCTCTTGGAGCAGCTGGAATAGTTTCTGACTTTCAAATAGAACTTTCTTAAATATTAAAGAGAAATAAAAATATTTATTGAAGAAATGTCATCTGTAGAACAATTTCTTTCTTTCTTTCTTTCTTTCTTTCTTTCTCTTTCTTTCTTTCTTTTTTTTTATAGATTCATTCCTGAAAATTTTTTAAACTTTTTTATTTTAAAGATGTGGGATACAATTCAGGGTTAGGTATACAAATGTTCATTATGCAGGTACCCTTGTTGATGAGGTGTGTCCCCCATTCCCCTGGTAGTTTCCCTCAACTGTCAGTCCCACCCTTCTTCCCCTGGCAGTTTCCCACTACTGCCAGTCCCTTGCTTATAGTATTATGATAATTGTTCAAAGTCTGCTTATGAGTGAGAACATATGGTATTTTCTTTGTTTCTGGGATAGATCACTGAGTATGATAGACTTTAAATCCATCCAAGTTGCTGGACTGGATAAAAATGTGGTACATATACACATTAGAGTGTTGTGCAGCCATAAAGAAGGACAAACACATGGACTTCGCAGTCTAGCTTTCTAACTACAAATGTATTTTAGCATCCTATTTGTAAAGGCAAAGAGATTTATTCAGTTTCCAAATCTCTGTCTACTAATCATATTACTGTTACCACCATTACTGTGACTTCTATCGTAACCATCATTATCGCTGGTCTTATCCCCACCAGCAGATTGATAGCAGCCATCATATATTAAACATATACCTTGTGCCCGTTGCCGCGAGCTAGTTGCTTTATTTATAATGTTTCATCTTCATCTAAATAAATAAATAAAATCAATGAGGTGTTTATTAATATCCTATTTTATAGATAAGGAAACTAAGACTTGGATGGAAATAAAGTAGCTTCCCCAAGATCATACAGCAAGTATGTACCAGAGCAGATAGACCATGTCAGAGAATCAAGGAGGGGAGGCAGGTTTTTGCTGCCATGAAAACAACCAGGCTTGTGCATACAAAGATACCTCAGTGATTCACTCATTGTAGTGCACACTAAATGCTGGACCCTAAGGGTTTTCCCTACTTTTTAGCTCTCTGGTCTGATAAAGCACTTTGTTGGGATGAAAGAGTAATCTCTTTCTTCACAAAGCACTTCCCCAGATCCAAAACTCTTAAAATCCTCTGACACAGAACATTTTGTGGGAAGGAGTGGGGTAGGATAAGTGTTGATCTAACATGTGACCACCCAAATGTGGGCCAAAGAAAAATTAATAAATTATATACAAATATGATTTGGCCCTTGCCATTCTCTTGGATTAAGAGCTTGGGGGCGAAGGGATAGTGAAAAAGCAACTGTATCCTTCTCTCATATGGGCGTGAGAGGATTCTCCATGCATTCTCTAGGTTTATATGGTGCTCATTTCCAATAAATATTGAACCCACTAACCCATCTTCAGTTGTATAATAAAATAATCAATCGATTCTGGATTTAGTAGAACTCTACCAATGCAAAGGATTTCCAGAGGCCATGGGCATATGAACTCTGCTTATCTCTGGGACCCATCCTATCCCATCAACCTTACTCTGCTACACAATAAGGGGAGTGATAACTAGGGTTGAAGTCTAGTCCCTCTCACAAATTTTAAAGATTAAGATAACAGGTTATTCTCATCATCAACATTTATGAAGCATGTATTGTGATTTAGGCATATCTTCAAATATATGTCTTCTAGTAACCCTATAATATAGGAAATAGTATCCCCATTTTTATGAGAAATACATTGAAATTTTGTTAATTGGATAACTTATGCAATGTTGCATGACTAGGTTATGTGGTAGAGTTAAATTTCAAAACTAAATCTAGCCAACTCTCATGCCTTGCTTAACATCTCATGTGGGGTTGCATGGCCTTGCTTTCTATTCAAGACCCAGGGATGTTGTTTCCCATAAAGAAATCTATACTATGCCTTTCTCTTCTTTTGGTGCTAAGTTTCTACCCTGCACACAATTCACTGTTTATGGATTTTTAGACTGCTTGTACCTTTCAGTGTGATCTAGAATCTCCCAACACTGACCTCAGTTTACTAACAGCCCTATCTCAATTAACCTCTGCTTTTTTTGGTCTATCTTTCCAGTTAAACCTGAAGTCAAAGATGTTGAGTTCCAGCCTCATGCAGCCTCTCTTTCTACACAAAGACCCACACTTTCCTGTAAGACCTCTATCTTGTATTCTGTGCCACCCACCGTACCCACTGTGAAACTATTTCTTGTCCTCCTGTCTTATTCATCAGATACCCCTTACTGGACCAGACAGAGAGACTAATGAGAGGGGCTATGTGGCAGAGTTAATGAGAAATCAGAAACCAGACATTTTGAAAAAAAAAAAAAGCCACAATAACCAAGAATTGTGAACACTTTTCTTCCAGAGGTAGTGACTTCACTTCAAATAAACATAATCTCTCAAGTTTGACAACCTCAAAATCTATCTTTCCTGATGTGTGTGTGTGTGTGTGTGTGTGTGTGTGTGTGTGTGTGTGTGTGGAGAGAGAGAGAGAGAGAGAGAGAGAGAGAGAGAGAGAGGGAGGGAGAGAAAATGAGAGAGAGAGGGACAGGAAAAGGAAGAAGGGGAGGAAGAGGGAGAAGGAAAGGGAGAGAGAGAGAGAGAGAGAGAGAGTAATTATTTATTTGAACATGGAAATGGAATCTTTAGAGAAGCAATTACCATGCAGAACTGACAGCTCCTGCTTCCTAAGTTCAAATGGTGTATTGTAACTTCTGCAAATTGGCTCATTTTCCTCTATCATCTAAATGTCCCAGAACTTTCTTGGTGCTCAAGTACAAAGCCGCTCAAGAAAGATGAAGTATCCACCCAGCTCTTTGCCTGGGGAACAATTACTTATAGCCCTAAGAGTTTTCTGAAGCACAAGCAGTAATAATGGCTTATATCATCATCAGCACCACTATCATCTTATCATCTTACTTGACACTTTACAGTGTTTCCACATCTAATTTACACTTTGATCTTTATTAAAACTACTCCGTGAGTTAGAGATTGCTACCACCACTTTATATATGAGGGTACAGAAGTGCAATGAGGTCAAATTACAAGAGAATGAAATCTGTGCTAACCCCCAGGCCTCCTAGTTTCTAGGCCAGGCTTGCTCCATTAGGTCACGTTGTGCATGGGTAGAGCTAGATGACCCCTTACACAAGCAAGCTTTGTGGTATAGTGATGAAGAATGAAACTTTTAGAGGCAGGCAAAATTATTCAAATTTTCTTTGGGTTCAGATCTTTGGTTTTATACATGTTGATTGTGTGACCTTAGGTTTTTAACTAACATTAAGCTTTCTCACCTGTAAAGTGGAGTTAAAATGTTTACCTCTGATACTGAGGAGGATGTCAGATAAAATGATGTCTGTCAAGTACTCAGGCTCAGTGCAATGCTGGATGCAAAGCAGGTGCTCAGTCAATGGAATACCAGAGGGCCACGATCACCTTTCTTCAATTCAAATACACGAAAATCTCTAAAAATAAAAAAATTAACAAATTTATTTTGTTATAAAATCCAGCTTAACTGGACCCAAGGCTAATTTTTTATTTCTTCTCTTTTAAAGAGTTGTTTTTAACTCTGTTTATGCAATTTAGCATGACTATTCACACATGGTACTGCAGAACTATTACTGCTTTTTCTGCCACAAACCCCAGCGGGTGTGTTACATAATATTTAATATATGGAACATATTACTTTTTCTAAAATTCAAAACTTTCTGAAGCACAACTTTCCATCAAGGTCTGGGCAAATGACTGTGGGTTCACACTTCCACACGGGTGGTGCTGGTGTTAGTAAAGGGTACTAGCCTTTCTAGTATATCAAATGCCTTAGGTATTTATTTCTTTTACCTGATGAGGCTGAACTATCTTCCTCATCAGTGTGGAGTTCTGAAGGCATGGAGCCAGAACAGAGAAGATAACCTGACTAGGGGTTAGCTATAGGGATGATTGAGAGGGAAGGCTTGTCAAATGCCTGGGAAAGCAAGGAAGAACACTGAGGGCAGGGGCCAGAGGAAGAGTTTATGCCAGTATGGGCCCTCCAAGATGCAGACACTAACCCAGAGTTAACCAGTTAACCCTGCAAGAGATTGAATGGAGGAAACACCCAGAAAGGATAAAGGGATGCAGGAGCAAGAGTAGGTAAGGAAAGTCTTCATTCAGATTCCAATACTGGTTTGACACCCATATAAGGAAAAAGACAGAAGGAACTGGGTAGGAAGAACCTTAGTGAGAAAGTTTGAACAAAGCTGATGAGAACCCCTGGAGAACAGATTTGCTAAGGGAGGCCTGCTCTGGGTAGAATAGCTTAGCCCTAGAACTGTTCATGATCAGTCATTGGCTGAGAGCACACTGGAAAGGCTGTGGCCTCGGCATGGGCAGACCCAAAGGGGCAGAACCTAGAGATCGTCAGTCAACTGCATCCCCCTCAGCGGTCCTCTTGAAGGAAGGTCTGAATGGCATAACTCTATGGCTACCACAAAAATCAAATTTTGTCAGAGAAGACATTCTGAATCTGGCAGAAATGCATTAAAATGAGAGCAAATTGAAACCAAATAAAGTGAATAAAAGCGCATGGTAGGGCAATTTTTAAAGACCTCAAAGAATATTCCAATTTGCCTCTCTGACTAGTGGATGTATGCATGGACCCAGCTAGATTAGGTATGGGACGGGATTCCTAATGTGTGAGAAATTTATTTTTGGTTTATCCCACCAGCCCCAGAAAAAAGAAGAAATGATTGGTTTCCCCCCACCAATCTCTGTGGTCATCTAAGGCAATCAATCACATTATAGCTTCTTCTTTTAGTCCTTTCAGAATGCTGTTCATGAAATTCTAACACAACAACCCACATATGGCAGATCCCCTGTAGGTGCAGTTTATAGTCTAGGGTTGACGCCGGGAGTTGTTTCTCAAACACAAGGAGACAACGTGTTCACTTCTGTGCATTGAAATTATCGCTATGGCTCTGTCCTCTAAAAATTGCTTCCCAGGTCTGATAGTTCCTCTTCACTGAAGACCTCTCTCTCTATCCCTCCTTTGGGTCTTTCCACCCTTCTCTGACTTCAACAGAATGCTCATTTAAGAGCAAGTACTTTTGGATCTTATTCTGAGTTGAAGATTTTTATATGGTCTTTATCAAGGACATGAAAACTTGCTGGAGTTGGCAGACAGTACAATTCAAGGGACAAAACAATTCAATTCAAGGGACTGGAAATCTGAATCAATAGGTGTTTTCCTCAAAGATCAATATAGTACTAATATATTTAGTGTTATTTGGACTTTATTAAATCTGTATCGGTTCTTTTTATTCTCAGCATAAAATCATTCTCAGAGTATACTGCATGAAAATATACAAAGCTGATGAGCAAGTTTACAGACAAATTGCATGAATGCTCTGTCTCCAAGAATGAGGCATCTGTCCGAGCTCATACTTCATTCACAAAATGAGGATTCAGTGAGCTGAGTTGCTGGGCTTTTGGCACACATCTTGATGGAATACTCTCCTGCTGATTGGGTCATTGCATGCCCTCCTAGTGCCAGTGGAAATTGGGAACGTGCATGAAGCAAGAACTTTGGTAAGCTATACCAAAGAGTGGTATTTGGACACTATAATTTTGAGGCAAGCAGGACTCTAAGGAATGAAATACAGCATATACTTACGTAGAGAGCCCCAGATGGCTCTCCTTACGTCCCGTATCTGCCCCTTAGTTTGCCTTTCAGGAGAAAGAGAACAACCCAGTTCTAGATTGAGGAAGAGGTGACATTTTAAATTATAAATTTAGGCCAAATAATAAATATACCTATAAACTAATAAACCAAGGGGGTAATATATTAAACTTTGAAATCCTTTGCAAGGCAAAAACTCTAAGTGACTTATAAATAACATTTAAAAGAAGATTGTGCAGAAAAAGTAAAAAAAAAAAAAGACAGATAACCAAAAACAAAGTTCAAGTTGTTCAGTCCCATCAATGAGTTTACAGAAGTTTGTGCTCTGACATACAGATATGACCATTTGTGTTCTGACTGGATTCTTTCTCTTCTGACTCCTAGGTGAAAAGGGAGCTTATGCTCATTAACTTCCAGATTTCATAATGGAACATGAGGTTTGGAGTGATCACCTGGGATCCAAGTCTGCCCACTCCATTTCATAGCTTTCCTATCTGTAAAATAGGCACAATAAATATGGGCCTCACAAGGCTGATATATGGTCAAATGTAATAACTGACATACGTTGCCTGCAAATATGTGATAGAAAACTGCCCTACACAAAGACCAGAATCAGAGTGGATTTTTGAATCTCCATGTAATTCTTCTTGATTTAGAAGGGTGAGTGAATTGAGCTTCATAGGGTCATGGGAGGCACAGGTATAACCAAATAGAAGTGAATGATGCTCTGTAAGTGCACAACGAGATCCCAGAGAACATATATGCTCAAAGGGGAAAATCAATGCCACTCTTCTTCAGGGGGGCACTCCTCTCAGAAAAAGAAAGTTGGTACATGGAAAGGAAAGAAATATTCTCCACCAGTTGAGGGAGGGGGGCAAAAACTTGGAATTATCTTTTGGAGGGCAGGCCCCTTGTAGTACAGGCTTCCCATGCTAGATAAGTGTTCTAAGAACCCATTGGCATTTGTGTGCCAGCTAGTGTTGTTGTGAGAAGCTGTGTTTGGTTTCAGTGATTTTTTTTTTTTGAGATTCTTTCAGCACGTTTGCCCATTTCATGATGAGTGATTTATGAGGACACCTACCCACACCATGCTTAGTATTCAACAGTTCTGTTTTCTTCTTTAACCAAAAAACAGCATGACCCCTGGGTCCCATCCTCCCTATTCTCCTGCTCTCACCCCAAGTGACTTTTTTGTTTCCCAGGACGAAAAAATTCAGATGGAAACATTTTACCAGTGTGGAAGAGGTGAAACAAAAAATTGCAGAAGCACTGAAAGTCATCAAAATTGATGACTTCAAAAACTGTTTTGAGCGGTGGAAAAAGCATCAAATGGAGAGTACTCTAAAGGTGACAAATTTAAACACAACAATAAATACACAATTTTTCTAAATAAATTCCTGTTTTTGGGGGTCCCCTCTCATATCTCTGACAGCTGCACTCACACGCGATTCGAGGGGCAAATCAAACTATTCTGGAGCTAATAGTCAATAGTGAACATCAAGTCTGAGAGCTCTGCCAAAAGATATCATAAGAAAGTTTGAGTCATTAGGTTGTTTTTATAAGAATGTACAAAGACCTGCATAACAGCATAGGCGTTAAAATAACAAACTTAAAAAATGTACTTTATTGGTAATCTATCACTGTGTAACAAATTGTTCTAAACTCAGAGGTTTAAATCAACAAATATTTAACATCTCGTTGTTTTTGTTGTTCAGAAACCTAACAGCAGTTTAGCTTGATAGATCTGGCTCAGAGTCTCTTGTGAGGCTGAAGTCAAGCTGTAGTCAAACTATAACTGGGGTTATGGTTACCTCAAAGCTCGACTGAGAAAGGATCTTCCAAGCTCAGTGCTTTCTGGTTGGTCTTGCAGTTCTTGATAGGCTTCCTGAGTGTCCTCACACCATGGTAACTGGCCCCTTTCCCAGGACTGCTCATGACATGGCAGCTGGCTCTTTCCAGATTGAGTGATTCAAAAGAGAGAGAGTACACCCAACACAGAATCCACAATATTTTTATAACCTAATGTTGGAAGTGACATCCTATCATTTCCACTCTATTCTACTCACCAGAAATGAATCACTAAGTGCAGTTTACCTTCAAGAGGAGGAGAATTAAACTCCACTTCTTGAGGGAAAGAGAATCAAAGAAAGCACAGACATCTTTAAAACTACCACATCCATTAAAATAAAAATAAAAAAACAATGAACAAACACTGAATCTATTGAGAATCATGCTATGAAAGATCTGAGTGAAAAAGTAATAGTAATATCTGAACAGACTCGATTATCCACTCTGAATAAGAAATTACCGAACTCTCAAATTGTCTGGGTGAGACTGCTGTGTTCATGGAACATATTTCTTTTTACTTCTGGACATTGGCTGTACTTCTCAACTTCTTTTATAAGTATCTGGGCTTGTAAGACAGAGATCTAGTCAATGAAATATGGGGAGAAGAGATATTGACCCTTACTAGGTCTGCCCCATAAAAACTTCTTCAATGCTCTCTTTTTTCTCTGCTGAATGGAGATATTAATTGGAGAAGGAGACTCAGGAACCTAGAAAAGGGTAGAGGCATTTAAAACAGGAGCCCAAGTCTCCAAATAAGCAACTGATATTTAATAGATGATTTGGAAAGCTGACTTGAATCAACATGCGTAAAAACGTTTTATTGTTTATGGGACTTGGGGGTTGTTTGTTATAGCAACAACCATAACTTTAACTCATTCACTATCTTTTGAGGGAAGTGGTTCAAAAGTGAGAAATTAAATGTTAATTCTATAAAATGCCCTAAACAAGAGTTAATAAAATTGCACTTATCTAAAGACTTTAAAAGAAATTCAAGAGTAAACTTGCAAAATTGTTATTTTATCACTCTGCACTAAGACTCATAAGTTGCTTGTTAGTGGGACCCCGATTCTTGGAATGTACTCTGGGAAATAGATCAGTAATTTTGCTTTCATAATAATTATGACATGGAATTCATTATACAGCATAAACTTATTAGTCAATAAAATATACATAATCTGCTTGGCCTTGGAGAAAATTGGCTAGTAAACTACACAGCATAATGAATAAAGGTGTAGTCTTGGAGTTAGATAGACCTGGGATCCTATCTGTTCTACTACTTGTAACTTATATAATCTTGAATTTCTTACTCAATTTATTTGTGTCTCAATTTCCTAACCTATAAATTGAGATTATGATAATTATATATTATTTACCTAAGGTTAACTGAGATTATATATATATATGTGTATACACATATGTGTATACACATATATATATTACATAAAAATTATATACTATAAGTACTAAAAAAAGTATTAGCCATTATTATTATTATCCCTGCTGCAATTTATGTTATTTTAGGGAAGAAAATGTATATTTTGTTAGTCTCCAATTGATTGTTTTTTGAGGAAAGAGAAATATTATTATGGATAAGATAGGACTAAAAAACTGTAATTAACTGAAGAGTCAAAAGGGTCTTTTCCTAAGGTTCATGGCAATCATATTTTACATGTCCTATAGGAAGATTTACTATGATGAGTGAACTTTGTGGGAAACTATAAGAAACAATAGCCCAAAGCACATTTGCCAGATGTGAGAATTCATGAGTTTTCAGTCATAAGCTAGATAAGGGGTAATCACTTAGACATCCTGGCCACTTAGATTGTCCCCTGGAGGTAGCTGCTATCATCAAGCATGAAGCTCCTGAAAGTGAATACGAAAGTTGAAGGTAAAAACCAGAAACTGGTGAAGTTGACATGGCTACCACAACTTGTCCTAAAGAGAAAATTTGGGTAGGTCTAAGGTATTTGGAGAGAATGAACAGCTCAGGCATGTGTCATGCAGGTGAGAAAGTGTGGTCCATCTTAACAGGCAACACTGGCTCAAGAAGAAATCAAGATAATTCTCAAAGTTTGTTTGGAGAGATTATCATTGCAGGTCAGTTTAATAGGCCAGGTCAATGTAGCAAGTATGATTTAAGGCAGGGTTTGAGCTGAGGCTGGAAGGAAAATTGAGGTAGAAGAATAGTTGTATAGTCTGGACCAATGAAGGTGATTAGAGTGGGGAAGTGGGAGGTGAATATTAAGAAGTACTGTCTGTCCTGTGACACAAAGAACCAGATCAAGCTGACAAACATCTGTCAGAGCTAAGGATTTTCATTAACTGTTTACAGAAGCCAGAATTGCCCAAGGCCTATAGATAGGCCTCCTCAATAATAGATGTAGCCAAAAAGAGCTGAAAAAGGCCAGAATAGGGAAAATGGTCACAGATGGACAGTTCCCCCCAAAACTCTAAACAAGTCAAAAAAGGAACATCAAAATGATAAAAGCTACAGTCCATAATGAACTCTCATGACTCTCTGTGCACTAAATATCATGCCTTCAAAATTCAGGAAGCAAAGCCTTCAAAAATTATAAGAAATTAATCAGTAGAAAGGAGCATATTAGGTCTCTCTCAGCTAATGATAGATCAAGAGAAGATATTGCAGGCAATATTCTCCAATCAAAATGCAATAAAGCTAAAACTAACCTACAATCTAGGAATTTAGAGAATCAGCTAATTCTTGGGTCAAGGAGGAAATCAAAGAGAGAATTGATGCCTATGTAGAAAATAATAATATCATATCATATGTGATGCAATGGAAGCAAAGCTCAGTAGAAACTTCATGGTTTTAAATACTGTTCACTTTAATCAACAGAAATACTAAAAATAAGAGAATTAAGCATGGAACTCAAGATGTCAGGGAATAAAGTAGTTCTAAAGAAAACAGAATACATGTAAAAACAGAAAATAATTTAAAAATTCAACACAATGGATAAAATAAATACACTCAAGAAGTAGGTCTTTAAGAAGTGAAATAAACTAGTTAACCCTATAGCTAATTACAGCACAAATAAAAATAAGAATGGAGAAATAACCACAGATAGATGAGAAAAGAATCTTTAAAAACTACTACACTTCAGACAAAAGACTGATATTCAGAATCTACAAGGAACCAAAATAACTAAACATGGAAAGGTAAAATAAACACCCCCATCAGAAAGCGAGCAAAGGACATGAATAGACATTTCTCAAAAGAAGACATACAGGTAGCCAACAAATATATGAAAAAATGCTCAACGTCACTTATCAACAGATAAATGCTAATTAAAACTACAATGAGATATCATCTTATACCAGTCAGAATGGGTATTAATAAAAAGTCAAAGAACAGCAGATGTTGTGGAGAAAAGGGAACACTAATACACTGATGGTGAGATTATAAACTAGTTCAATCTTTATGGGATACAGTATGGAGATTTCTCAAAGAACTAAAAATAGAATTACCATTTAACCCAGCAATCCCACTAGGTATCTGCTCAAAGGAAAAGAAATCATTATATTAAAAAAAGATACCCATACTTCAGTGTTCATTGTTGCACTATCCACAATAGCAAAATCATAGAACCAACCTAAGTGTCCAAGAAAGAAAGAAAATGTGATATATACACACACAAACACACACACACACACACTCACTCACACACACACACACCCAGTGGAATATTATGCAGCCATAATAAAGAATGCGATCATGTCCCAGCAACATGGATGGAGCTTAAAAACATTATCCTAAGTGAATTAACTCAGAAACAGAAAAACAGACACTGCGTGTTCTCATTTATACAAGTGAAACCCCCCCAGAAATCCAGGTATGGGTCCATTGGAGGTGTGGGTTCATTGTAAAGCAGGCTTCTCCCACAGGTAATTGTGCTAGGAACCCATCGGCATCAGTGTACCTGCTAGCATTGTTTTAAGAGGCTGTGTTCTGCTTTAGTTAATTTTTTTTGAGATTCATTCAAGCATTTGCCCATTTTATGATGGGTGATTTAGGAGCACACCTGCCCACACGACACTGAGTATTCAGCAATTTTTTAAAAATCAAAAACAGCATGACTCCATGCCCCACCTTCTCTATTCACCGGCTCTTTCCCTAAAACACTTTTTTTTGGTTTGTTTGTTTCCCTGGATGAAAAACATTCGCAAAGGGAAAAGTTTTGCCAATGTGGAAGAGGTGAAACAAAAATCAGCAGAAGCACTAAATGGCATCAAAACTGATGGGTTCAAAAACTGTTTTGAGCAGTGGAAAAGCATCTCGATGGGTGTACTGCATCAACAGAGAGTACTTTGAAAGTGACTGAAACTAAAACGTGAGAATATACAATTTTTTATAAATAAATTCCAAATTTTAGGAAGGTGCCACCTCATATGTGGGAATTAAATGGCCACAAAGATGGAAATGATACACACTGGAGGCACTAAAATGGGGTAAGGAAGAAGAGGTTTGGGTTTAGAAATTATTTGTTGGCGGATTTGAGCCTGGACAACATGATGAGATTTTGTCTCTACAATAACTAAAAAATTAACTGGGTGCGATAGTGCATGCCTGTAGTTTCAGCTATTTGGAAGGTTGAGGCAGAAGGATCGCCGGAGCCCAGCAGGTAGACTCTGGGGTGGCCGTGAGCATGCCACTGCACTCTAGCCTGGGTGACAGAGTGAGACTCCAACTAAAAAAAAAAAGAAATTATCTACTGGATATAATATTCACCATCTGCCGATTGGTTCACCTGAAGTCCAAACCCCATCACTGCGCAATACGTCCATGTAACAAACATGCACTTGTTCCCCCGAATCTAAAATAAAATAAAATTTAAAAAGACACTCCTTATGTTTCCCAAGAGGTTATTTACTAACATTGTTCTGCCCAGAGCCTAATTCCAAGTGTATTAAATAATTCTACCTAAGAGCATAGTTTGTGATGGGGAAGAAGTTGTAGCCTCTCAGAAATTAAAAAATGAAAAATCATTTTAATACACCTGAGTAGTCTCAGGATCAGTATTTTCTTCCCCATCACAAACTCCTCTCCTGGTTAGGTAGAATTACTTAATGCACTTAGAATTAGTCTCTGGGCAGAATGATGTTAGTAAATAACCTCTTGGCAAACATAAGGGATATCTTTTTAAATTTAATTAGCAATTAATTTTCAATTTTTTCTCTCTTTATGTATTTTCTAAGTTAAATACCTTTTATTATCATGAGGGATTTTACATGTGTTTAAACAAAAATCTAGTGAAAGTATTGATCGTGTGCCTATTGAAAAGACCCATGTCCAGGTTCTTCCTTGACATGAATGTTCATTTTTATATGCACCCATCTTCTCATGTCAAGCAGTCAGCACTTTTGCAGCCAATTAGAGCTTAAGTAAAAGTCCCATGTTGCTTATTATGAAATTAGTAATTAAACCTCATATTTAATAGAAATAAACAAAATATAGCTGTTTTGTGGATTTAGGAACATATTGATGAACCTAACTAACAGGACATTATGGAATTAAAAACTATGGCATAAATTCAAAAAGAGCCTACTTTGCTTAACTCTTTGTATATAAATTTGAGAACCTAGTTGAAACGGATGCTTTTCTAGAAAATTATAAATTGCTAAAACTAACCTCAGAAGACATTAAAAGTTTCAAACAGCCAATATTCATTTTTTTTTAATTTAGAGAAATTCAAAAGAAATTGGTCTAGATACTTTCACAAATGAATTCCACCAAATTAAAAAGAAACAGACATTTCCACTCTCATTTAAAACCTTACCATTCACAGAGTGATTGAGGACCAGCATGTAGTTATCACCTGGGAGATAGTCAGAAATGCAGAATCTCAGACTATACCCCATACCCTATATTACTGAAGGAAAATACAGTTTAAAAAAGATTCCTACGAGATTGTATGCATTACAGTTTAGGAAAGCTGATTTATACCAGAGGTCAGCAAACTATGATCCATGGGCCAAACCCAGCCTATCTCTTCTTTTCATAAAGCTTTATTGAAATACAGTCATACTCATTTGTTTACATATTGGTTATGGCGGTTTTCCCATTGCACCAGTAGAGTTGGATAGCTGGAACAGTGACCATATAACCCACAAAGCCTAAAACATTTACTATCAGGCCCTTTAAAGAAAAGGTTTGCTGACCCTGATTTATACTGTTCCAGGATATAAGGAAAAAGAGAAAAGCTTTCATTTATTTCCGTGAGACCAACTGAACAATTATTATGAAAATTATCAAATAGATCACAAAGACTTCAGATGTAGCAGAGGTTTCACAAGCAACAGCCAAATAAAATTACTTTTACTTATGAATATCAATGAAAACATGGAACTCATTACTATAACTCAAAAAGTTACAAAATAATATTCTCAAGTACTGAAAAGACATTTGACGAAGCTCAACATCATTCTTGATTTTTAAAAAACTGTTAATAAAATGCAAATAAATGCATAAACTTCCACAACATTATAATACAATTTATGAATTTCAACTAAAATCTGGCACCAGGCTTGATGACAAAACAATAAGATGATTTTTTAATAAAATTAGAACCACTGTTATTATATGTAGACAATATTGCAACTCTAAGAAATGCAAGAGAATTAATTTAGAAAACTATGACAGACAATAAGAAATTTCAGTAAGGCACATATATTAAGCATCGATATTACAAAATATCGACATTTTGGGTAGCTGCTGAAAACTGAAATCTACGGCAGTTGCTAGCCCAAAATCTAGTAGCTGCTATAGACTGAATATTTATGTTTCCCCAAGAGTCATATGTTGAAACTTAATCCCCGATGTGGTAGTGTTTGGAGGTGGGGTCTTTGAAAGGTCATTAGGTCATAAGGGCAGAGCCCTCATGAATGGAATTCGCGCCTTTATAAAAGAGGCCATAGAGCTGCCTTGGCCATCCACCATGTGAGGACACAACGAGAATGTGCCATCTATGAACTAGAAAGTGGGTCTTCACACCAGACACTGAATCTGCCAGTGCTTTGATCTTGCATTTTCCAGCCTCTAGACTTTGAGAAACAAATTTCTGTTGTTTATAATCCATCCAATCTATGGTATTCTGTTATAGCAGCCTGAACAGACTAGACAGCAGCTTAAAACAACAAACATTAATCATCTCACACAGTTTCTGAGCATTGGGAGCCCAGGAGCAGCTTAGCTGGGTGGTTCTGGCTCAGGGTGCCTCATGAGGTTGCAGCCAAGATGTTGGCCAGGGCTACAGGATCTGAAGACTTGACAGGGGTAAGAGGATTCACATCCAAGATGGCACATTGGCATGGCTATTGGCAGGAGGCCTCAGTTTCTCCTTGGCTATTGTTCTAAGTTCCTTGCCACAGGGCTTCTCCACAGGGCTGCCTGAGTGTCCTCACAACATAGCAGCCAGCTTACCCCCAAACAAGTGGTTCAGGAGGAAGTACAAGCAAGCAGGAAATCACAGGACCTTTTATGACCTAGTGCATGAAGTGGCATCCGTCACTTTTGCGTGAGAAGTGAGACATGAAGTCTAGCCCACATTCAAGGAAAAGGGAATGGAACTCCACCTTTTAAAAGAAAAAGTATTAAAGAATGCAATACCATTATCGTACCATATTGTGTACTACTATGGTATATCATATATAATTCTTATACAAAATTAACACAATAGCATTTCTATACAATGTACTTTTAAAATATAATGGAATTTTAAAAGAAATTTTAAAATGCATAAGAGATATCAACAACTCATTTTTTAAAAAAAGAAAACATAGATGGTTAATGATCTGTGAAAGATACTTCTACGAATAATTAGGGAAATTCAAATTAAAAGAGATACTCTTTCAAACCCCTTAAGACTAGAAAAATGTCAGTTTTGCAATATGAGTAAAAGACAGTATGAGAAACATAGGAAACTCTGACGTGACTGGTGGGACTATACCACCTTCAAATCAATTTGGCACTATCTGATAAGTCGGATTTTGAATTTCCTCACAACCTTTCAACTTTCTTCCCAAAGGAACTCTCTCCTGAACATGGAGATCTGAAGAACATCTCTGGCATCATTGTTTCTAATAAGTTAAAGTGAAAAGGGATACTCTAAATGTCTATTTCCAAGAGGATGGGTAAATAAACTGTGAAGTACTCATTCAACATAATGAATAAACTAGAAATGTACATGTCAGGATGGATGAATTCTCACAAGTATAGTGAACAACAAAAGCAAGTTACAGAAGAACACATTTGTGTAAAGTAGAAAAACATACATACCAGTTCCAAATGCTGCTGAGGAACATGTACCTATGTCATAAAAGTACTTTCATCAAGGCATAGGAATGATGCACACTGAATGCCAATAATGATTCTTTCTCAGAGGGAATGAGAATGTGATAAGAAGAGATAGATTGGGAATTTCAACTTTGATGTTCTTAAGCAAGCCAAGTGGTGGGCACGTGGACGTTTGTTTTATTATTCTCTATGCCTTTTTAGATGTCATTTCAGAACATATTTCATAATAAAGTTTTCAAAAGAAAATGTAGTGGAAGAAAATATTCCATTCAAAATCGCAACAAGGGAAGAAACTAAAATATCTAAGCTATGAATTTAAAATAATCTCAGAATGGAGAAGTGATACATTTAACTACATTTTCTTGGCACCGTAAATGAAATAGAAATAAAATTTAAAGATTAATGAAAACTGAGGAAGATATTCCCATATTCGAAAGGACAGAGTTCTTTGTTATAGGTCATATGAACTCAGAATAATAACAGACTAGAGTCATGAACTGACAATTCACAGAAATATAAATAGCACTTAAATATATAAGAGAAATGCAAGTGGAAGCCATGAAAGAATATGTTTGCCAATTAGATTGTCAAAGACGTACGTGTTAGTGAGGATGTGAGGAAGCAGTCACTCTCGTTTGTTGTCAGATTGTATGGGAGTGTATGTTATCTGATTGTCCTCAGAGGGGAATCTGTAATGATCTATCAACATGTAAAGAGTCCATATCCTTTGACCTAGAAATTCCATCTCTAAGAAACCTTCCTGGTGATATATTTGCACACGTGTGAAATGACTTATTATACTGTTTATAATTGCAAAAAATTGAAACAAATTAAATATCCCTTGGCAGGGGCTTGGTAAAATAAAATATGATACATCTACTGAATTAAATACTACATAGTGCTTTTAAAATGGGCCACCTCTCTATGTACACTGAAGAATGATTGCCAAGATAAATTGAAGAGCACAAAGTGATGTGAGGAATAGTGTGTAAGCTACCATTCGCAGATATAAAAGGAATAGTGTACAAATATGTTTGTTTATACATCAAAAATTCCTGGAAGGAGACAACTAAAACTACTAATAGTGACTGCTTCCCAAAGTGTAATGGTAATATGGAAAAACCTTGAATTATGTAAAAAAAAAATTCTAAAATTAAGAAGCTAAGAAGCCAAATCAAATTTAGCACCAGGTTACGAATTTAAAAATCTACAGTGCTAGCCATTTGAAAACGGCTAGAGGAATGTTGCTGATGCACAATTCTGGTCCTAATTACTTTCTTGCTAACCTCTAAACATTTCTCCTGAAAGATCCTGCTATACAGCCAATAAGGGTGGGGGGTTGTTATCAACACAGCCCCATAAATTCAATCAGCATCCTGGAACTGCTTACCTGGTGCTTCTGAGTCATTTCTAATGAGAGATAATGATGGTAAGGTGGGGAGGTCTCAGGTGCATGTTGAGGAGGGACACCAGTGTAGGCCAGCTCAATTTTGATTCATTGCACATTGAACTTTTTGCTTTTCCTTCTTTGGCACATTTATAGCCATTAATGAGGAATTTAGAAGCACAGTAAACACAAGCCAGTAGGCAAAACTGACTTTAGATTCCCTGTGGATGTCTCTGATAACTGGAGGCTTAGATGAAGAAAAATAATGTCTATCCTCAAAAAGATGCTATGGAACAAATGCCCCTGTTCTCAGGGAGACAGGAGACATGCTTGTAGAGAGGAAGGGCAGAGCCATCTTTACCAAGACACATACAAGTAGTACTTGTTCATGTGCCGGCTATAGATTAAGAGGAATTTAGACTGAATAAAGTTGGGTGAAGTTCATTAGCAAATGTTTCGTGGTTCGAGAAACACAGGAAAACTACGTGATGTATTATATATATATAGTCAATTGAAATGTTACAAAGGGACTCATTCCATCAGAAATGAACATTTGGTGAGCACCTAAATGAGATCAGGAACTGTTCTAGGTCTTCGAGATGTATCAGGGAACAAAGCAAAGCCTTGATCTTCATGTTGCTTACATTCTCCTGGCCAGGGCAGGACATGTAGGGGGGCAGTGGATATGGAGAAGATTAATGATACTCAAATAAATAGTAAGCCTATAATATAATATTAGGTAATGATGACAGAGTTGATTTTATTTTATTTTTAAAAATTTTTTATTTTAAAGATGCGGGGTACAGTTCAGGGTTAGGTATACAAATGTTCATTAAGCAGGTATCCTTGTTGATGAGATGCGTCCCCCACTCTCCTCCCCTCAGCAGATTCTCACTACTGCCAATTCTGCCACCCCCACCCCTGGCAATTTCCCACTATTGTTAATCTTTTGCTTATAGTATTACGATAATTGTTCAAGGTACACTTGTGAATGAGAACAAGTGATACTCAGTTTTTTGTTTCTGTGATAGGTCACTCAGTATTATAGACTCCAAGTCCATCCAAGTTGCTATGAAGTTCATAATTTTGTCCTTTATGGCTGCGTAATATTCCATCATGTCTATGTACACATTTTTTAAATCCAGTTCTCTCTTGATGGGCAGCACCATTGGTTCCATGTTTTTGCTATTGTGAACAATGCTGCAATAAACATGCATGTGCAGATATCTTTTTCATAGAGTGATTTGAGTTCCTCTAAGTATATTCCCAGGAGGGGGTTCCAAGGTCGTATGGAAGGTCATTTTTTAGATCTTTTAGGAATCACCCAAACTGTTTTCCACAGAGGCTGTACTAGTTGACACTCCCACCAACAGTGTAGAAGTGCTTCCTTTTCCCCGCATCCTCTCCAGCATCTCTTGTTTCTTGAATTATTGATGATGACCACCATGACTGGAATTAGGCGATATCTTAGTGTGGTTTTAATTTGCATTTTTTTGATGACTAGTGAGGCTGAGCATTTTTTCATGCATCTGTTGGCTGCTCATATGTCTTCTTTTGAGAAGTGTCTATTCATATCTTTTGCGCACTTTGTAATGAGGCTGTTTGTTTTTTACTTTTTGGCACGTTTGAGTTCTTTGTAGATCCCAGATGTTAGGCTTTTGTCAGATATACAGTTGTCAAGTATTTTTTCCCAGTGCATGGTCTGTCTCCTTGCTCTCTTGGTGGTTTCCTCAGTTTTGCAGAAGTTTATCAGTTTGATGAGGTCCCACTTGTCTATCTTATTCCTTATGGTATGGGCATTTGGGGTTTTGATCAGGAATTGGTTGACAGTTCCAATTTCCATAACGGTGTCTCCTGCATTGTCTAAGGTTCTTATAGTTTGAGGTTTTATGTTTAGGTCTTTGATCCATTTAGAGTTGATTTTTGGGTACGGTGATAGGTAGGGGTCTTGTTTTAACCTTCTCCATGTGGTCAGCCAGTTTTCCCAGCACTGTTTATTGAATAGGTTCTCCTATCAAAGATGAATTGAAGCCAGGCTCAGTGGTTCAGCCTGTAATCCCGCGCCTTTGGGAGGCTGAGGTGAATGGATTGCCTGAGCCCGTGGGTTCGAGACCCGCCTGGGCAACTTGGCGAGACCTCATCTCTACAATAAATCAAAATGAGCCAGGTGTGGTAGCGCGCGCCTGTAGTTCCAGCTTCTCGGAAGGCTGAGGTGGAAGGATCGCTGGAGCCCAGCAGGTCGAGGTGGCCGGGAGCGGCCACTGCACTCCAGCCTGGGTGACAGAGTGAGATTCCAGCTCAAAAAAAGATGAGTTGACTGAGAAATTGAGATTTTGCTTCTGAAATCGCTATCCTGTTCCACTGGTCTGTATGCGTTCTTGTACCAATACCGGGCTGTTTTGATTATTGTAGCTTTATACTAAAGCTTAAAGTCTGGGAGTGTGACATCTCCCACTTTGTTTTTTTGTTTTTGTTTTTGTTTTGACTTTTTGTGGTCATTTATGTTTCCATATGAATTCCTGTATTGTCATTTCCAGGTCTGAGAAGAATGTTAATGGTAATTTAATGGGTATTGTGTTAAATCTATAGATTGCCTTGGGTAGAATGTACATCTTAACAGTGTCGATTCTTCCAATCCATGAGCATGAAATATTTTTCTTTTTTGTGTGTGTGATCTTTGATTTCCTTTGAGCGATGTTTTGTAGTTTTTCTTGTAAAAATCATGTCTCTGGTTAGGAAGATGCCAAGGTATTTCATTTTTGTGTGTGTGGCTGTTGTGAATCGGATTGTGCTTTTTATTTGGGCTTCCGTTTGTTTATGGTTAGTGTATAGAAATGCCACTGTCTTTTGCACATTTATTTTAATAACTTGAGACTTTGCCAAAGTCCTTTATCAGTGCAAGGAGGTTTTTGGTAGATTCTCTTGGGTTTTTGAGGTATAGAATCATGTCGTCTGTAAAGGGGGATAACTTGACTTTCTCTTTTCCTATTTGGATACCCCTGATTTCCTTCTCTTGTCTGATTGCTGTAGCTACATGTCCAAAACTATGTTGAAAAGAAGGGGTGAGAGTGGGCATCCTTGTCTTGTTCCAGTTTTCTGGGGAAATAGTTCCAATTTTTGTCTGTTTAGCAGTATGTTGTCTGTGGGTTTCCCATAGATGGTTTACTATTTTGAGGTATGTACATCTATGTCTAGATATTCGAGGGTTTTTATCAAGAAGGGGTGCTGGATTTTATCAAAAGGTTTTTCTGCATCTAATAATATAATCATGTGGTTTTTATTTTTGCATCTTTTGATGTATTTAATTATGTTTGTGGTCTTGTGAATACTGAAACAACCCTGCATCCTGAGGATGAAGCCTACTTGGTCATGGTGGATGATTTTTGCGATGCGTTGTTGGATCCAGTTTGCTAGGATCTTGTTGAAAACTTTAGCATCTATGTTCATCAAGGATATTGGCCTGTAGTTTTCTTTCCTTGTTGGATCTTTACCTGGTTTGGGTATCAACGTGATGTTAGCTTCATAAAATGATTTGGGGAGAGTTCCGTCTTTCTCAATTGCCTGGATTACTTTCAGTAGGATTGGTGTCATTTCTCCTTGTATGTTTTGTAGAATTCTGCTGGAAAGCCACCTGGTCCAGGGTTTTTTGTTTTTTGTTTTTTTGTAGGTAGTTTCCTTATGACAGCCAATTTCCTGAGTTGTTATTCATCTGTTTAGGGTCTCAACGTCTTGTTTCAGCCTGGGAAGGTTGTGTGATGTCAAGTAGTCCTCCATTTCCTTTAGGTTTTCAGGTTTGTTTCCATACAAGTGTACCTAGTAGTCTCTAATAAACTTTTGTATTTCTTTGGGATCCGTTGTGACTTGAACTTTTGTGTTTCTGATTGTGTTTATTTGGGCTTTTTCTCTCTTTTTCTTGATCAGTCTAGCTAGGGGTCCATCAATCTTGTCTATCCTTTCAAAGAACCAGCTTTTGTTTCCCTGCTTTTTTGTGTGTTATCTTTTTGTCTTCTATGTCCCAAATTTGGGTTTTTATTTTGGTGATCTGGATTCTTCTGCTGAAGTTAGGGTTTTGGTGGTCTTGCTTTCCCAACGTCCTTGGGTGATTTGTTAGGCTGTTAACTTGTGATTGTACCATTTTCTTTATGTGTGTTCACAGAGATATGAGTTCCCCTTTTAATACTGCTTTCACAGTATCCCAAAGGTTTTGGTAAGATGTTTCTTCATTTTCATTTGTTTCCAGGTGTCTTTTAATCTCCGTTTTGATTTCCATGTTGACCCAGGAATTGTTTAGCGTTATGCTATTTAGTGTCCATGTCTTTGGGAGCTTTGGGAGAACTTTGTTGGTGTTGATATTTATTTTTATTCCACTGTGGTCTGAGAAGGTACATGTCAGTATTTCACTCTTATGCAATTTGTTTATGCTTGATTTATGGCCGAGGATGTGGTCAATCTTAGAGTACCTTCCATGTGGTGATGAGTAGAATGTATATTTCATGGTTGTTGGGTGGAGGGTTCTGTAGATATCAATTAAGTCCATTTGGTCAAGTGTCACATTGAGATTCCGGATCTCCTTGTTGATTTTTTTGTCTTGATGATCTGTCTTGGATTGTGAGTGGGGTATTTGAGACTCCAGCTATGATAGTGTTAGAGTCAATATTTTTTTTTTTAGTTTACCTAGAAGTTGCTTTGTGAAAGTTGGTGCTCCTATGTTTGGTGCACATATATTTAGAATGAATATTGCTTGTTGATGGATTGAACCTTTTATCATTATGTAGTGACCTTCCATATCTTTTTAAGTTTTTGATAGCTTAAAGAGTATTTTGTCTGATATTAAGATTGCAATTCCTGCTTTCTTTTGTGTTTTATTCACCTGAAATTTTGTTTCCCATCCTCTTACTTTGAGTCTGTGATTGTACTTTCCAGTGAAATGAGTCTCTTGGAGACAATGTATTGCTGCTTTATGATATTTTATTCATTTTGCCATTCTATGTCTGATTTTCAGTGGTGCATTTAGTCCTTTCACATTCAGGCTGATGTGAGAGTTTATCCCTGTCATGAGGTTCTTATAGAGTTTGTTGTTGCTGCTGATGATTGCTTGTTTATTTGTTTGTTGTCTTTCTTTTGATTTGGGGGTTGATTCTTGTATGTTTTCCATCTTTTTCCTGCATTCTTGGGAAAGGGCAATGTCATTCTTTTTTTCCTTTATTCTGTGTTTAATACTTTCTGAAGTGTTTCTTATAGAGTTGGTCTGGAGCAGTGTAAACTCTTAGGGTTTGAATGTCTGAGAATAATTTTAATTCCCCACCACTGATGAAGCTTAGCTTAGCTGGGTAGGTAATTCTTGGCTGAAATTGTTTATCTTTGAGAACTTTGAAGATCGGTCTCCAAGTTCTCCTAACTTGAAGTGCTTCTGTAGTTAAGTCTGCTGCTATTCTAATTGGTCTTCCCTGGTAGGTAGGCAGACCTTTCTCTCTTACTACCTTTAGGATTTTTTCTTTTATACCTACTTTGTGTGGGCAAATTACTATGTTTCTAGGAGTTGATCTTCTCATTTGTTGTCTTGCAAGGGTTCTCTGAATCTCTTGTGTTTGAATGGTCATGTCACTGATGTGATGAGGGAAGATTTCTTGGATAATTTCAAGGAATGCTTTTTCCAGGGTAGTCTCTGTCTGTCTACCTGCCTCAGTAATTCCAGTTAATCTTAGGTTTAACCTCTTGAAATAATCACTCATCTCTTGGAGGTTTTGTTCTGTCTTTTTAAGCTTCTTTTCTATGTTTTTAACAGTTTGGGTTAGTTCCATATTATGGTCCTCAAGCTCTGAGATTCTTTCTTCTTTTTGGTTAATTCTGCTTTCCATGCTTATCAGTTTGTTATTTATTTCATCCACTGTATTCTTTATTGCTGTTATCTTGATTATCAATTGCTTCATTCTTTCCTCTTGGCTCTCCTCATTTTCATTTATTCTCTCTTTAATATCTTGATATTTGAGACCAGTCATTCTGGGGACTCTTCATTGTTTGCATTCTGAAGTCTGTATTCTCAGTGGTTGACCTCCCAGAGGTCTGTGTGAGACCCATATGCTTCCTTTGGTTTTTCTTCATTTGTGTAGATTTTCCTTCCCCTTTCTTTACCTCTTCTTTAATTCTGTTATTCAGTGATGGGGAGGGGGAGTAGCTTTTACCTCTGTTTGCTCAATCTCTTATTCTTCTTTATGCAGATCCTCTGGCTTTGTTCAATTCTGCAGCAGACTAGGAGTGGGGGGCTGGACTTTTTTCAGTTTTGAGGTTTAATTGAGGGGGAACCCATGATTCAGAAACTATCTGCAGATCCCAGTATCCACTGACAGGTATGTGGGCCCCCTGGAACTCACTTCCCACCACCTTACAATCTGTCCATTCAGTAGGGGTTTATGTTTGCTCCATGAAAGCAAACTGAGGTAAGAAAAAGGAAAAGAATGTAAAAAGGAAGGAGGAAGATGAAGGGAGAGAAGAAGAAAAGAGAAAACAGACAGGCATACCAACTAGCAAATGAACAGAGAAACAAACAAAGACAGAAAAGAATAAAAAATGCAGACAATCATACAAACACATAAACTGACAAAACCCCCTTATTGATATACTCTCCCTCAAAAATACCCATTCACAAACAGGAGATCTAAAAAAACAGCATTAAAATAACAGAAATGAAGCAAGCAAGAAAGCATAATGAAAAACAGAAAGAGAGAGAAGAGAAAAAAACTAAAACAACCAAAAACAAACCAACAAAAAAAACTAGCTCTGAGGTCATTCCTGTAACACCAACTTCCTTTCAGCTCTGGTCTTCAGTCTCTCCCTTCTGTTCTCAGCATAGGCTGATGGTCTTGCTCTCAACATGGGTCAGATGCCTCATGGACTACTATGGGAGGAGGTTGAGTCAGATCTAGACTCACCCAGCTTGTTGCCACTGCTGTCAAGTTTCCCATTCAGATCTGATGTGTCTGTGACTATTCCAGCATGGGGGTGTGGGGGATCTGTTTCTTTGAGTTTGATGAGAAGATAACCTCTAGGTCCCAGGTTGGAGGCTGGGAAGAGCTAGGCATGGCAATTCAGATCTCCGCCTGATCTTGGGACAGAGAAAATGGCAATGGTTGACTTTTCCTCACTGGTGGCAGGGCTCCTTTCCAGACCTTCATGGCCTGCTCTCTCCATGGATCCTGGGGCTTGTGCTGCTCTGCTATCACAGGTGATGGTGTGGGCCAGGTGGTGAGGATCAGCTGCTTTCAGCTGTCTCTTCTCAGGAGATCCCTAAGAACAGCATCCTGCATGCTGGGAGCTCCAATCTTAGGGTGGTGGGGGTTATAGTCACCTCTGGAGGAGAGCCCCAGGTACATGAGCCTGTTTCCCCTCAGATGGGCTTTCACTCACCCATTCATGCAGAGAGTCTTTATGGACACTTGTGTTTGTAGAGACTCTCACAGTCTTACCTGTTCCACCACCATCTTGCTGGAAATCCCCCTAAAGTCAATTTTCATGGAAAAGGAAGAGAAAGACAAGGAATAGTGTGAAGCTTTGAGGCTATTTCAGACAATGTAGTCAGGGAAGCCTCTCTGATGAGGTGATATTTGAGTAGAGACCTGAGTAAAGTTAAGGGCCAAGTCATGAAGATATATGAATTAAGTGGCACAGCAAAGGCCCTGGGACTGAAATATGATTTTCCTCACACACAAGTTAAGGAAAAGTGTTTAGAAAATAATGATAAAAAATCAAAACACAAAACGTACATCCCTATGGTTATGTAGTATGTAGCAAGATATATATCAGAGAAGACTATCAAAAATATAAATCCTTATAGGACTTCAATGAAGGGATAAAGATTGAGTGTTTCTCAAGGGCAAGCAGTGTCTTCTAATTCCTTGTGTCTGATTCAGCTACGCTTGGTGTATGTAGAATCTGAACAATATCTGATGACTAAAATGATGAATCACTACAATTCCTTTGAAAATGTTTTATTCATCCTTTTAAAAAATGAAATTAATGTTTTTTAAAAAATAAGTTTGTAATGACACAGTGCATACTTTTCACAGCAATGGAGGAGGTTCCCAACAGAATATGACTTTAGCTCAGGGCCAGTCCTAAAATATAAATGGGTAAGAAGAAAAATAGCTAAAGTTTACTGATGATCTAACATCTGGTACAAGATAATGTATGTGCATTATCTTGGGCAATCCTCAGAATAGCTCAAGGAAGAAGGTCTGGTTATACCCATATTGCAATTTAGGGACAATGAGGCTCAGAGAGATTCAATTTCTAGCCCTTCAACATCAGGCCGGTAGACAACAGAGCTGAACAAAGATAGGTCTTTGACTCCAAATTCAGATCTCTGATAACTATGCAGAATCTACCCTAGAACTCTTCCCTCGGGCCCAACAGTGCTTGAGAACCACTTCCCTTTGCATTCTCAGTGGTCCATCATTTACCAAAATCCTCTCAGTATGGCACATCACTGGGAGTTGTTCTCACTGCCCTTCTCATCCCTGATCTTAGTGTCAAAAGAACTGGATCCAACACTCACATTCACTCACTTACTAGTAGCATGTTTCTTAATAGGTTATTTAAACTTTCTGAGTCTCATTTTTTTCATTTTTAAATAGAGATAGCCATGTATTGGAACTGTGGTTCAGAGTCAATGAAATCATGCTAAGTCTTTGGACCAGTGGTTGATACATGGCAGATACACAAAAAATACTGAGTGAATCTATTTGTGACCGACTTGAGTCTGGGTCTTGCTAATGATCAACTAACCTGATAAATGGAGGCTGGATTTGTTACCAATGACGATAGTGCATAATAACTATCCCCAATAACATGTACAATGTAGCATAACTTTAATTAATTGCTGCTGGTGTGAAGGCCAGTTACAACCTCCAGGGAGGACCTCATTGACATCTCTTACCTTGCAGTTCACTAGGCAGGCAGCCTATTTTTTCAAAATTCATTAGGTCATGACTTAGGCACAGAGCAAATCTAACATGTAGGTAGACTGTTCTTAACTGAATAAGAATCTCCCACTCAAAGGAGAGCTGCCTGCATAAGTAGTCCCCTTACCTAAGATTCAGAAAAACAAATAAACGAAAAACAAACAAACAAGCAAACAAAAAACAACTCTTTAGAGTACTCTGGAAATGAGTTACTCTAGTGAGTCATGTTTTCTGAAATCTGGGACTTGTCTTTTTTTCTTTTTTTGAGTTGGAGTCTCACTCCATCACCCAGGCTGGAGTGCAGTAACTCACTCACGGCCACCCCAGCGTCAACCTGTTGGGCTCCAGCGATCCTTCTGTTTCAGCCTTCCAAGTAGCTGGAATTACAGGCATGCACTACCACTCCCAACTAATTTTTGATTTATTGTAGAGACAAAGTCTCATCAAGTTTCCCAGGCTGGTCTCGAACCCACGGGCTCAGGCAATCCACTTGCCTCGGCCTCCCAAATTACCAGAATTACAGGCTGAGCCACCGAGCCTGACCAGGACTTGTCTTTTTATATGACAGTTTTATTTTCTTAAATAAAACTGAGAACAAGAGAAGAGCATAGATGTGACAATTTTATTTTATTAAATAAAACTGAAAACAAGAGAAGGGCATAGATGTGAAACCTAAAAGTGGGTATGTCAGTTTCCTAGAGCTTCTCTAACAAAGCACTACAAACTAGGTGACCTAAAACAACAGAGATTTATTGTCTCACAGTTCTGGCAGCTAAAAGTCTGAATGAAATCGAGATGTCAGCAAGACCAGGTTCCCTCTGAAACCCATAGGGGTGACCCTCCCTTGTCTCTCCCTAGCTTCTATTGGTGGCTGACAATCTCTTGGCATTCCTTCGTTTGCACATGCCTCAGTCTGATCTCTCTCTGTATCATCACATAGTTGCCTTCTCCCTGTGTGTCTCTTTCTCAGTGTTTCTTCTCTTTTTTATGGACACCAAATATTGGATAAATGGTGCACCCTACTCCAGTATGACTGCATCTTAACTAATTACATCTGCAGCAACCCTTTTTCCAAATAAGGGCACATTCTGTGGCATTGACTTATCTTTTGGGGAACACAATTCAATCCATAACAGTGGGAAACTGGCCTTCCTTCAAACTCAGAGGGACATAGGGCTGATAAACAAGCAGATGGTCTTAGTTGCAGAGAGTTTGTCCTTTACACCCCAGAGCTGGTGGAGACAATAGGGTTAGAGGTCAGTTCTCCCTATCTTTCTCATCATGAAAGACTTGTTTCTACAGATACTACAAGTCTCAAGTTGGGCTGCCCCATTCAGTTAAAGCCATAGAATGTATAGAACTTTAGGAGACTAATTGAATGTTCTTTTTCTATTTTAATTCAAATTCTACGTGTGAGAAAAAGATAATATATTGTGTACCTTAGCACAAAATATCCTACTTTTGTCTGGGTCATCACTGAGACTGAGAATTTACATATTCTATCATGTCTAGTAACCCCTTCATGGATGCAGACTCAGGAAAGAAATATGGGTTTGGGCATTCCAAAATAATCTGAATTCAAGTTACCTCTTTATTATTTACTAAGTGTTTGACCTTAGATGGCCAATTATTTAGATGTCTCTGTGTCTTGGAATACTCATTTGTAAAATGGGGATAAAACCTCTTAGAACTATTCCAATAATTAAATTACGTGTGTGTGTGTGTGTGTGTGTGTGTGTGTGTGTGTATAAGCCAAGCATGCTACCAGCACATAGTAGTCAGCAAATGATGATTCCCTACATCTATGATCCCCATGACCTCTACTATAGTCCCTAATAGTCCTAGCAACTGTTCAGAGATGAACTGAAACAATAGAAAAACCTGCTTAATGAAGAGTAGCTAGGAATTAAACAATAATGGAACAAATAAACATGCTACATTGCATGTACTCTATTCATTTGGATCCAACTGCAGACACCAGTCTCAAGAACTATTCCTTAAAACTCACTTACCAAAAGTCTACATCATTTTGCAGTCTTTTCTCATCTCACAATAACTAAATGCCATTTTTAAATTGCACACATGATATGCCTGTGTTTACATCAAATGTCATTCTTCAGCATATTGGTTCTCAACCTTTTTCCATTGGAAATACACATGATATTAGCATAAATTAGCATATGTGGCACATTCTGGGGGCTATTCAGAGGCTTTCCTAATTTCCGATAGACATTCCTTTTCTCTCCCACTCTAGAAAACCTATTGGGAAGGAGATGATAAGGGTGACATTATAGAGAAAAGTTCCTTGATTTTTTTCCAATGAAATTATCTACAAGCTTTAACAAATTATCCACCAATATTATACTTATAACATACCAGACCCTTAAGTGTGGTGCAATACTAAGTTTGAGTCACTCTTCTAAAAGATGTTATTATCATGACCATTCAGAATATTTAAAACACTGTAAAGCCACCAGGTAATTCAAATCCAAGTAGACAAGTGTAGTCTCCAAATCTTAGATTCTTCTAGTTGCTAGGATCCTGGGTAGATTCATAAAGTCAGGACACATTTTCTCTGTACATTTACACTGAACAAATGGATCAATTTCAATGATAGTGTATTGGCACAAATGGCACTCCCACCTCCATGTCACAGAGGCAAAACATTCAGGTATGAAAAAAACCACTCCAGGCTTCTTGTCTTCCAACTTAACCTATGTATGTAATATTGCCACTAATATGATCAATTCTATCGGACCACCAGAAGCAGGCTGCCACATCTTTAGGAACTTAAGCATCCTTTCAACTAATCTACTCTCCCCTCTGGTCAAAGCCATTTATTATCAATTGTAAGTAAGTGACTATGGGGCTGCTACCTGGGGCCACTGGAAATCTGCCATGGTTTATAGTCTTTGAAACAGACTCAGACATTGTAAATGAAAATTCTTTAAGTCAAATCCAGGTCTTTTATAATTGAAATTATAATAAATCACACCTCCTAAATCTTCCAGGAAGAGACTTGGGAAAGATCTTCTCTCTTTCTCTGCCAAAGAACTCTCTAATAAGGAAACCAAATTTAAAAAGAAAACAAAAAGAAAACCTGTACTTCAGCTATGTTCAGTGATAATGCAGGGAGTATAAGATTTGGTCAGTTCTTAAGATGTGAAAGCCAAGAGTAGGGACATATAGAACAGAAGGGCAAAGCAAATTGGAGTATGTGAGTATGCTCCCGCTGTAAACATCAGTGGCTCCCTATCAGCTCTAAGAAAATGTCCATACACATGAGCAAACACATGTACAGGGCCTCCAGGATCTTCCCCACTCCTAATGTGTCCCTCGCCTATAGCACTTACCTCTCTGTACTGCAACTATTTGTTTGTCTTCCTTGTTGGACTATGAGGCCCTTGAGGAAAGGGATCATGACTTAGCTTTTATCCTGTAGCAACTATCAAATATCCAATACTGCTTAATCAATTCTCAAAAAAAAAAATGAGCAAACTGACCCTGTGCTAAAGTTGCACAAAAGCCAAGAGGGCAAAGGCAAGACAAGTGGACCTCAGACTGTGCATAACCTGAAGAACTCACAAGCATGTCCCTTCTTCTAGATAGGACAGTATGCTATCCAGAGAAGGCTATTAGAAACTGTGACCTTAAAACAATGAGCTTCATTTTCTCCCCTACAGATGTATCAGAAGCTATGATACCTCCTAAGTAATCTTCTTGGGAGGCAATGCATATACTCTGAAATGACATCATTTACTCAACAAGCCTTTCTTGGAATTGTGTTCAGATTCATTTCTTTATAGGCACATTTACTTCTGAAACAATGCTTCCCAACTTAATGCCCACCATATTCATTGAACACAGTTTCAGGGCAACTTTTAATAGCTTTCAACAATAAATCCACCCTCCAAGGATGAAGATGTACCACACTTGAAGATATTTAAGGGAGAGTGCCAACGGTGTCCACACATAATTCTATAGAAGAGTTCTCAAATGCTTAGAGCAATTTCTCAGTATCTTGGCAATAAGCATAAATCTATTAAGGAAGCTACTTTGAAGGGAAAAGCACTGCTTTAGAATTATGTATTCTCATGCACTACATAAAAATAACCAGCACTTATTAGCAGTTTACTATGAACCAAGAACTCTGTTAGGCAATGTTTGTGATGTATATTTTCACTGAATCCTCCCAACAACCATATGAAAATCACAGTAATAGTTGGTATTTATCAAGTGCTAGCTATGGGGCAGGCATTGTGCTAAGGCTTATTTCATTTTAACCCCCATTTTACAGATGACAAAACTGAGATTTAGAGAAAAGTTAAGTGCCTTGCCAAGGTCACAAAGCCAGTAGGAGGGGAACTGAAATACATAAGGAATTCATATCTAACATGTTTGTAACTACTCTGATGTATTCTTGTTATAAACTATGCTATTAACCACTGTGAAAGGACCTCTAAATTTTTATTAAAGATTTCATATGTGTGTGTGTGTGTATGTGTGTGTGTGTGTGTGTGTGTGTGTGTGTGTGTGTGTGTGTGTGTATGGTGTACTGATCAAGGCAATGCTTTGATTAAAAAAGCATTGCCTTGATCTGTACACCATAGTTGCTGGTTGAATAGCTAAACCAGTGTCAGGGACAGTGGTTCCACCAAAACAAGGAAGAAGGGCAAATTAGAACAATGGACCAAAGCGATACAAGATGTTTTAATCTCACGTAATCCCTAAACTAAAACCATGTTCACATTCATAGAGAGCAGTGAGCAGAGCAAGTACCTGGGTAACTCCAAGCCAGCTGCAGTGCGAGGCTTTGTGATTTGTTTATTTCCCTCCAGGACGCTGAGTCTCAGTCACTCCGGGCGGGCGTCAGGAATGGGTACATTCTCCTCCCTTCTCCAGCCTTCCCCTATGAATATTTATAAGTGCTCGAGAATCCTGGTATCCCATAAAAATGCAAAGTACGATTATTATTAATGATACAGTTAGCAAGAAGGACATTTGTTATTTCTACTCAATTGGTTTCCCCCGGGAGCAGAAACAATTTTTTTTTGACATAGTATTAATGTGCCGTCTTTGCAACTTTGATCATCTGTCATTTTTTTTTTTTTTTTTTTTTGGAGAAAGTTGAGCGAATATCTCAGGCAGCACCCTTCTAGTCCCTTCGCAATAAGGGCACTAGCTGAGCCCAAGTTACTTCGTGGCTTAGATGAAACTATGGATCTTTATTTGATTTCTGGTATCAGGAAACAATTTATTAGGATCAAGGCAGTTAGGCTACGCGACTTCCTTTCTTGCCGAGGTAGTCACTAGTCGCGCAACCAGCCCTGGCTCATAAATCTAGTTTTATTTCCCCATCTATTCACCTGGAACTAAGTGATTTTTTTTCTAAGGCAAAGGGGAGAACACATTTCCTTATGTAAGCACTCTTCCTCCAGCTCGTAATCACCATTGTTTCTCAGACAAACTAGCGAGCAGCTGAAGCAAGGAGCCATTTCCATTTTCCTGCATCACACTTGTATTTTCAGAGTTTACCGAAAAATACTGCAACCATTTGGGATTTCCCTGTAATGAACCACTTCCTCTAAATAAACCAGAATTGATTCAAATGTGAATTTCAGAGACGAAAGGGTTTTCTGAAAACATCTATTTTCATATGCCCTTCAGAAACTACCTTGCCTTTCTTTCTGTTCCCATCCCCCGCTCCCACCCTCCCTCAAGCCCCCCACCCCACCTTCCCCTCCTTCTTAAGAAGACTTTCCCAGGTCCCTCTTGGCTGTGGTTGAACGACGTTGGCTCCTGTCCATGCTGCAACAAAGACCTGGCATTCCAGCTGTCTGCGTCTAATCTCCAGTGTCAGCTCTCGTTAATGTGTGAGCGTGAAATCAGAGGGGGCAGAGCTGCACGGAATATTAAAACCATGATCAGAATTCCACTGAAATGCTGAGAGTCTGCAAGCACCATTAGAGGAGGCTGTCAAATCACGGCTTCGCATTAAATAAAAGAAAAGATTTCTATCAGAGGAAAGTACAATCAGTGAATCGCTGAGCTAAATTAGCATTTTTTCAATTGGAGATCGAAGTTGATTTATTGTTCTACACGACATTAATGTAACTATGTGCTTGACCTGCTAAGGCAGCTAATTTTTCATTTAAATGGCTTCTTTCCTTCCTGGTGCAAAGGCTGCAATCATATTTCAACTTTGCAGAGTGATCAGAAAAGTCGTGGAATGCTGCAGAAATGTCTTAGGGCGGCCTTCCTTCCCCTCCCCTCTCCTTCCTTTCCTTTTTCCAACTCCAGCGCCTTCCTCCTCCCCTCCCCTTCCCCCCCAACCTCATGGCTGGTGGTCAAGGTCACAGAGGAAGAGTAATCTCAAAGCCACCGACTTCAAAGCCTCCATCAAAGAAGCCCCTACGTAGCCATTGAATTAAAAGGGAGTGGGGGAGGGCAGGGGTCTGGGCACTAGCGGTTCATATTAGCACGAAAGGGCACTTTAACTGTCCTGCTGGTATGGCCAAATCTGGGGTGTCCTAGGTTCAGTTCTTTCCTGCCAGCCTCTCAATATGTGTCTCTTCTCATCTTCCCCAACCTCCCTCTCCTACACACACACACACACACACACACACACACACACACACACACACACACACATTGCCTGAAGATAATATACATTTCCAATTAGCAGAGCACATTCTAGTCATGTTCTCTTTTACTGCCCTAACTATCTTCCTTTTGCTAAAAAGCTGAGCTGTCATTAATGAAATCCTGCAGTTCTGTTAATCCGAGATACAATGCTCCTTTTCTCTCTCAGGCTCTCCCTAACATAAAAACTACAGTTACTCAAACTCCCCTCTTCTATTTAGATTCCGTGTCGTTTGTCTTTCATTACATACCTGATGTAGCACAGTAGCAGTTGAAGTTCCTGAACACAGAAGGAAAGGACGCAATTATATTCGTTTCCCAATGTCCTTGTTTGCAAAAGCAGCTGGTATTTTCTGTTTTGTTTTGTTTTTTTTCTCTAAACATATTGATTTTAATTTCTGGAAATTGATGAATATGTTTTAGGATAAGGGGGCCTGACATGTAGCAAACTTGTTGGATTTTAAACTAGCTGGAAGTCCTGGAAGAACCTTGATAAATTAGATTTCATCATTTATCTGAAAAGCCTCTTATTAATTAATTCATTGTATCACATGGAGGGAAAAAGGCAGGGATCGGCAAGTGGGTGGTGGGCAGTGGGGCTGACATTTGCTACACTTTAACAATATAAATGTGACTTCCAGAAAAAAAAACAGGCATTGAACAAATAACTAGTATTTATATTTTAGTTTTCTTCCTCCCACCCCTAAACACTTACATTCTGAATTACAAATTCAAAATATGTCTATATTGGGGGGAGGTATAAGGGAGTTGTCAGTCCCTCAGATCTGGAGGACCTGAGGATATGAGACTAAGAAGAACAGAACCAATCATTGCATCCAGAGCTGGCTATGGACAGATGAAGTGGAGAATAACCGCCATACCACCCCCATGGCTTCTAAGACAACAAGTCACTCGAAGGGTCAGTGGCATTGGGGGAGGGGACTTCCCTCCACCTCCATCACAATTGAACCTAATTGGCACCCTCTGGTCAGCAAAGAAGCCATGGCGTGATTGGGTCAGGTTGCTGACCTCTGCTCTGACCCAGTGATAGGGGTTCTCTGTAGGCCGAAGGTGAAGTTCTTGGCAAAAGACCCTTTAGTTGGATGCTGGAGTCAAGCACCACTTGTCTTCATACCTGCTGTCATTTGGCGGAAGTTGCTTGTCTTACTCACCTTTTTCTCACTTTGGAAAGTTAACACCATCACTCCCCCATATTGATTATCACTCAAAAAAACCACTCTAAAAAAGAAGTGTGGATTTCTTTCTCCAAAAGTAACGAAAGTTTGGTCACCAAATATAGAAAACACTTCCCCATACAGCACACAAATCATCTGTTTTCTCTTGGGTGATTTCCACTGTGATTCTATACCAAGAGTCAGTGTCAGTTGATCTGAGTTCCCTCTGTCATCTGACAATCCACACTCATTAGCCAAGAAGTGGTGTCACAGCACACCGCTCCCATATCTTCCCATTGCAATCCCATTGCAAATCCAACCAAAGGATTCAGATGCGAAGCTCAGTTATTTCACATACTATTTCCATGGTCGCCTGTTTCTCTGAAATAATGCACCTCTCCTTTATATAACAGTCTCCTTCTGTTTATAGTCTTATACATGGAATTAAAGACCTTTAGATGATGTTGGCCACTCTTAGCGCACAAAATAGAACCCTAGCACCTGGAAGAGATAATGCAGACATTCAATCAGTCAGCCCACGTGGCCTGCGACATGCTGAGAACTAAGCAAGCAACATGAGCCTTAAAGCCTGGGAGTGATCAGTCTGGGGGAAAAAAGCGTGTTCCTTGGGGCAGGAAACACAGGAGGGGGAGCCAACCTGGTAATGAAGGCAGACTCTGCAGAATGTAGCCAGACTGCACAAGGTACTGTGGTCAAAGGGCATGCATGGTTCAAGCTGATGGGGCTCAGAAAACAATACTCAAAAGTATGGCACTTTGGCACACTGAGTACTTCAAACTAGAGGAGATTGGGAGACCTCAGAAGAAGCTTTCTCTGACCTTCTCCTGTCCTCCATTCTTTCACCTTTCTTTCTCCCCCAAAGCAAGAAAAATTCCTTTTCCCCAAAGTGGATCATAGAAACTAGAACTTCTTTTCCCCAAAGCAAGTCATAAGACCTAGAAAAGCCATTCTTTTTCTTCTCCCTTTTTCTTTGAAGACCCTCATTCCAGAGAGGCCTGCCCCATATCTAGGAGAAAAGAATGCTACACAAAGAAACCAAGAAGAATCTGAACAGACAGGACTTGCTGGGTTCCCCCTCCCCCCCCAGCCTATTACCATCAGATTATAACCTTTTGTACAGTCATATTTCTACACGGCTATCCATTCTTCACTGAATCTAAGCAAAAAAAAAAAAAAAAAAACTATATAAAAATAGACAGTTTTCTCTGGGCCTTTGGACTTTGATTTCTCAAGGGTCCCATGTCATGTAAAACTTTGATTAAATAAATTTATGTTTTTCTCTTGTTAACCTGTCTTTTGCTACAAAAGCATCGACTGACCCACATGATAAATGAGGAAAGGTATCACACATTTCCACCCCATAAAGCAATTCTTAGCACCCAGAGACATAACCCAATGGACGTTTAAAAGAAAGCCAGGGCAAAGACTGGGGTCATGAGATCCGTACATTCAACACAAATGTTCAGCACACAGGGACCACCCCAGAGAAAGGAATGCTGTTATGAGTGAGACTAACAGCTGAACTCTGTACCTGCTGGGCTTTGGGGACAAGAATCAGTCCTCAAGGAAAATGGAACTTCTGCTGGAAAAAGTATATGGAAAGATTGAAGAGCATTCTCAACAATAGTCCCAGTTTAGATACAGTCCCTATTTGCTTCCTCATCTTCGAAAAGGGCCATAATAGTACTATCCCATAGAGCTATTGCAAGGATTGAATAATTTGTTGTCTTGATCTGAGTCTTTGACGGGGAGCCAGAGATCCTGCCTGGCACATTGTAAACCACTACCTAAGTTACTATTGTTTGGCAGTATCAAAATGCTCAGGGCTCATCCCAGGTGTATCAGATTCCAGATTCAGTGGCTACAAAGGACTTTTTCTTTTTGAAATTAAAGAATGAAGCAAACATTTATTAAGACTGTCGTGCATGATGTTAGACACTTACATATGTTATTTACTTAATTCACTCTCACAACACTCATTCAATTGTCACAAAACCCTGTGAGAGGTATATGATTACCTCTCCTTTTTAAGTTGAGGAAATAGAAGATTAGGAAGACTGAGCAAATTCTCCCAGATAAGACACCCAATAGCGGTAAAAATTTTGAAATTCAAGTTTCAGGTTCTAACTCTAAATGACTTACTCTTCAAAAATACCATGAGGATTTGAAGTATCTATTCCTAGCGGTGGTCTTTTGTAAAACTGAGCCTCAAAACATTCAGAATATAAATCTGATTAGAGAGAACCATCCATAGTTCAACACCACAGTCAACTCTAGCTATGAATGAATTCATTTAAAGACTAATAACTACTATACTAGCATCTCTTGAAGACGTTTTACATGCCATAGTGTTCCAAGTAAGTGCACGTATTAATACATGTAATCCTCACATCAATCCTATAAAGTATGTTCTACTATTACCCTCATTTTAAAGATGGGACAACTTAGGCACAAATATGCTAAGCCACTTCCCCAAGGTAACACATTTAGTAAATGACAGTGCCAGGATTTGAACCCAGCAACTACAGAGTTCAGATTTCACCCTTTTCTGCCACCATGCGATGCTACTGTGGAGAATAATGTAGTTTAATTTCTTATCATTATTCTAGTTTAGTAAGAAGTTTTGAGGAAGGTAAATTGGAGCCCTGCAGCTATGTTTGAGCCAAAAGACTCTCAATGCAAAAATTATAACCTTAATTATAAGGCCTCTTTTTATGAGATTTAGGTCACTAATATACTTCCTACTTCTGTTAGAATTTTCTCAGAACTGAAGAAGACCTTGTCCTCCTAGCTTTGAAGAGGTGAGAAAAATAAAGGCAGGAGAAATAAGGTAGCAGCAGGCACATTTATCAAATACCAACTGTGCAGCTTCAGAGTAGAAGCATCATGCTGTTGGAGCTTGGGGAAAAGAACAATTAATTCATACTGTGGGAATGAGTGGCAAAGATGAGAAAAGAAATGCTCCCAAGCTGGCCCTTAAGGTGTGAAAAGGATTTCCATAGGCAGAAAGTAAGATGAAATACATCCAGGGCTTACAGACTTGCATGAACAAAAACAGGGAAACAATGGAGTCCGAAAAGATAGCATTCTCATATGGCTTAGCTCTGTGTCCTTATGGTACCTTCCTTAGTGCCTGTCTATTCCTGGATCACAGTAGGTGTGCAAAAAATGTTGAATGAATTGAATGGATAATGCGTTTAGGCACTCATGAATGAGTGAAATCATACATAGTGCATGTTATATCTAAATCATAGCAAGTAATCCAATGAAGCTGAAGGTGATCTCCCAAAGCGTGTGTATGTGTGTGTGTGTGTGTGTGTGTGTGTGTGTGTGTATTTGAGATATATATATATATATATATATCTCCTAGAGAGTGACTTAAACAATGAACAAATCTGGTTCCTGGTGGTCTCAGTCTCCTGTCTCTCGCCATGCCATGGTATCATTGCAGTGTGTGAGAGATTTGTTTGGAGTGGGGGAAGCATATTTTTGTTTGCATTTGCTTAGCACATTGCTGTCGCACATTTTGCTATGAGATGTAAAGTCATCTGCATACACCGGTTGTGCAGTTAGAGAAAAGTCAAAACAAGCGTCAGGCGGGTTGTCAGCCACATGGCCTAGGCAGATTGTCATACTCCTTTGCCCACAAATGGTGCCACCTTCTCTTCTCTGTCTTCCTTCCCCACTCTTCTCCTTGTCCCTGAACCCCCACATTCACATATATATCCTTAAATCCCAAGGGCCTAATTTCTAATTGGCTTAATTATGTAGAAGACAGCATCTATGCAGACTTCAGATCCAGTCTTCTAGGATGGCAATGTCTACACTATTCACACCTCTGGTCTCATAGAACAAACTTTCATCAGCCTTGACTGCAAGTTGGTTTGTGTCAAGAACTCTCTGGAAGCCATTTCACTCTGATTCATAACATCTCCTGAAAAATGAAGTTAGTGATGTGAATAGGACAAATAACAACATTTTCTTTTTTGCTGTCTAGAAATATTCCATTCTGCCGGGCTCAGTGGCTCAGCCTGTAATCCCGTGCCTTTGGGAGGCTGAGGTGAGTGGATTGCCTGAGCCCGCGGGTTCGAGACCCGCCTGGGCAGCGAGACCTCATCTCTACAATAAATCAAAAAATCAGCCGGGCATGGTAGCGCATGCCTGTAATTCCTGCTACTGGGAAGGCTGAGGCGGAAGGATCGCCGGAGCCCAGCAGGCGAGGCTGCGGTGGCCGGGAGCAGCCACTGCACTCCAGTCTGGGCGACCGAGTGAGACTCCATTCAAAAAAAAAAAGAAATATTCCATTCTTTCAAATCCATCACCATCTCAGGTTACAAAGAAGACAATCATATTCAGAGCATAAACATCAAGATGATTAATGGCCAAAAGAACATAGGCTCAAGTTACCAGTAGAATCAGCTGTGATACAGGAGAAAAGAGCTAATAATTTGGAATTGGTAAACTTCATTTTGAGTACCCAATCTGTTAAATTTTGGGTAGATCACTTAGTTTTTCTGAACTAATTTGTAAAGTATCAATAGAGTTAAAGTAAAGGCCATCAATAGTCATTCATTTATCCAACAAACCTTTAGGTAGTACCCATCTTGTCCCAGAAACAATACCAGGTTGCAAGATACAGCAGATAAAATAGCAAACTTAGCTTAGACCCTCATGGAACTTAAAGTCTATAGGAAGATAATAAGTTTAATGATTGCTATGAAAGAGAAGTATGGATGCTTGGAAGGGTGCATTAGTCAAGAGAGAAAAAAACCGCATGAGGGTTCTGTGCCTACCAAAAGCATGGTGTATTGATGGAAATAATTTTTTTTAAGTCAAGAATGACATGGAATAATTGATGTGAGAGAACTTCTTCAACAGAAAAAAAGCCTATACGATTGCAAAGGTATACAATATTATCTTTAATAGAGATAAAATATTTTGTAAGAGATCATATGTAATGGATGCTCCTAGCAGATTGGCAAAGGAGATACAGTCAAGTGTAGTATAACAACCTTTTGGTCCACAATGGACTGCATATATGACAGTGGTCCTGTAAGACAACAGTACTGTATTTTTTACTGTACCTTTTCTATACTTAGATACACAAACACTTACCATGTGTTACAGTTGTTTACGGTGTTCAGTATAGTCACATGCTGAGCTGGTTTGTAGTCCAGGAGTAATAAGCTATATCACATAGCCTAGGCATGTAGTAGGTTGTGCCATCTAGAATTGTGTAGGTACACTCTTTAATGTTCACATAATGAAACTGCATAATGATGAATTTCTCAGAATGTATTCCTGTCATTAAGCAACACATGACTGTATTGAGAAGCAAGAGGAACCATTTCCACTTCTCCAATCTCATCTTGCAGGCATTTGAGCCTAAATCTGCAAAAGGATATGTAACAGGAGCACCCGATCCACCTATAGGAGTGATAAACAGAAAGCTTTTGTAAACGCCCAGTGCCTTCTGGAGGCTCCTTGGCAATATTCAGCCCAAATATTCCAAGTTCATGGACTGAATGATTTTATTCCCCATAGATTTTACTGCTGCCACATCAAAGTCATGCCATCTAGTGCTCATACCTGTCTATTTATTTTGCCTTTGTTTTGAAACACTGGACCTGATGAAAATAGATTTTCTCATGTACTACATACAAGTTCACATACACCAATAAATGGTTCAGAAATCTCCCTTGCCCCGGCACTCACACAGACTGTGAAAGATGAGCATGGTAGGATTTGGCTATCTCTGAGTTGTAATGGAAAGGAGTCATTCCTGGATAGCCATCTGGGTGTTTAGGAACGTTCCTTTCTACTTCCAAAGAATCAGTGGTTCACGGAACAGACCTTCAGGGTCTTCTAGGACACTTTCGCTTCCATTCAGAAATCTCATTTGCATCATCCCTAACATCTAGTCAGCCAGTCTCTACCTGAACACTTCCAGTGATTGGGGAGCTTGCTTCCTCATCAAATCACCCATACCACAGTTGAGCTGTTCTAATTGTTAGAGAGCTCTTCACACTAGTCGCTACTTTCATGGGCCTTAATTCTTCCTTCTGCTAACGCAGATAATACATCTGTTCCTGTATTCACCAAGTATTTATTAAGCATTTCCCATGCTCCTGACAAGATTACATACAAAGACATGTAGGATAGCGCTTCATCTTCAAAAATTCTACTGTCTAGTAGATACAGCATTTCTCTGTATTAGTTTACCAGGGCTACCATAAGAAAGTAGCACAGACTGGGCGGCATTGCCAGGGCACTTAGTCTTCCCACTTCAAAAATTCTGTGTCTGAGTCAGGGAGAATTAGAAAGCACAGAACCAAGGGGCCAGCAAAGATGATGCCATGAAGTCCTTTATAAAACAAATACTTCGGGATTTGATGGTTCTGACTGATACTTGTCTCAATTAACTACCAAATGTTGGTATCTGGCATTTGAATAGCCCTTTACAGTTCACAAACTGCATTCACACCCATTACTCTGAACAACTCTATAAGGTTCTTCAAATTGTCCCAATTTATAGATGAGGACATAGGAGGTCAATGAGAATGAGTAATAAATCTGAAATCTCATGGTATGTGGGAAAAAAGGGAATTTAACGCCCCACTTCTTTAAACATTAATTCCATTGTACTTTGAAATGAGGAAATTTCTGAGAAGAGTATCAGAGAAATTTCAGAGGAAAAACCTGTTTAGTTAAATTCCCAAAGACAAACAATGAGAAGGGGAATAGCCAAACTGTATAGGGTCCATAAACTGGATAGTGAAGAAGGAACTGCATAAACCCCTTTATTTTATAAGGTTCAAAGTAATTTGAGGACAGACATATCCCAACAATAGTTCCAAAAGTAAAAAGTATCACTGCCTTTATTTACAAGTATGGAAATTGAGGCATACAAGAAAAAGTGAGCTGTCCCAAGCAGGTTGGAGACAAAGTTCCATCTGTACCCTGTCAGATTCGGGTGCAACTCAAGGGTATACTCAGCACTCAGGTGCCACCAGCACCCACTCACTATGATTCACAAGGTGGATGTCCTTTCTCACCCAGACCTGGGTACTCAGTGAAAGATAAAACACTTATTTAAAAGAAGATAGTCACCCTTCCCATCATATCACTTTTGATAGCAAGGAGAAACCAGGAAGAGCAGGCCTATCCCTGGCATCCCAGTCTCAACCCATTCGTTATATCTTATCACTGAGACCCAAGACAGAAGCACATGATAGGGGTGAGTTAATATAACACTCCAAAGCCTCTCACCTACCCCCATCTTCTTCCTCCTCCCATGATCTGTGTGCAGCCATGATTCTTTCCCCGACAGCTCTCTCGAGTACCTTCCTGCATGTTACTTTATTCTGTGTGCCTAGATAAATTTCCAGATGGCTCATTCACTTCAAACCCATCTACTCCGACATGTCAGGAGATTCCTACCAGAGAAAAATTGAGCATTTGCCTAAGAGACTGGTAGACTGTATTTCTTCTGCTCTGTTAAGATGAAAGGAAGGGCTTAATATATACCAAGCCCCTGGGAGCCTCATCATAGACTATGTATCAGGGAGCTTTCTAGAGACTGCTCTGAAGGATGTCTTCCATCATACTGGATGGTTCTTTAATAAACCAACTAATTGCTAATACATACCCATCTTAAGGCTAATGGTTTCTTGTTGGTCTGGGTTCATTCTTTCACTCAGCTTATAGAACACCCTCTTCTCTTTTTCTCCTTTCTTTCTTTCTTTTCCCATTTTTATCTTCTTGTCTTTCTTATCTTTTTTTTTTAAGTCAGAGTCTCACTCTGTCACCCAGGCTGGAGTGCAGTGCATGATCACGACTGACTGCAGCCTTGGCTTACTGAATTCAGGTGACCCTGCTGTCTCAGCCTCCCAAAGTACTGGGATTACAGGTGTGAGCTATAATGCCTGGCCTTATTGGACACTTTCAGTGAAACAGGCCATGATCAAAAGCCATGACAGGAGATACAGAGTCCCTTCCTCTTATTAAAGGACAGCAGGAAGTATATGGGAAGAGTTGTATAACTGGTGTAGTTTTGTGAATTCACAGTATCTGTGGACTGTTTGCTCCAAGAGGTCCATAGGAAGTGTTGCTTCAATGATAAGGCCAAAACATCCTCCAAGGAAAAGCGAAAACTAAAGAAAATCAAGTTTTCTTCTTCTCAAATATGGTCAAATCTACTTCAATCTTTGGATCCCACAAGTTACTGAAATTAGGAAATGGGACTTTCTATGGACAGCCACCCTTGGAGAGGTAAACAGGTTGAATATAGCTGCCCTATAAAGATGCACAAAAACCTAGAAAACAGTATTTCTTCAACTTGAATAATGTATAGATTTTTTTTAGAGAAAAGCAATTCTCTAAGCTCCATGTGGGCTTCAATTCCTTGTATTTTAATGTTTCTTAAATGTAGACATGAACTACTTATGCATATAGCCCCCATGCAATATCCTTAAAATTAGTTTGCAACTTTAAAAACTAAAAAAGTTAATATTGGAACTATCACCATTAAATTGATATGGCCTATAACCCTTGGATAAAAGTCAACTGCTTCTCCAAGTGTGAGTATGATTCCCAGGGCTGTTAGGCACTTGCTTCTGTGTTGGATCTGCTTTGTTATCCCATTCTGTGCAATGACTCTCTCCCCTCAGTGCATCTTTTTATGACACTTCTGAGAATCCACCATGTTTTCAGCATACTTTGACGTTTTCTCATTTTCACTGGGGTGCACTCTACTTCAGCCCTTTCTGCATTGGTGAGACAATTAAAGTGACATCAGTTGACCCTAAAGCAAGTGCAATTGGGGCACTGGAATCACATGGCAGTACTTTTATAAGAAAGTCTTCCAGATGCTCCAAAATATGCTCATGTGTGTTTTTAAAAATCATAAATATGAAAATCTAACATTGAAAACTTCTCACAGAGGATGTCTGACTTTCCAAGAATATGCTGTCATCAACTGCACTACCCTCTTTAAGTTTCTACGTACTCCTGCTTGACAAACGTTGCTCCAACGTGACCAGGGAACCACCTTTGCTTCTGTCAGAGCCCAGAATGACAAGGCACCCATACCACCACCCAAGCAGAGCTGGTTATGCTGGCATCACAGAGATGTGGAAGATGAAGGAAGAAAAGTCATGACTGCTTAGACTGAGTGATACCAACAGTCTTCAGGATGGGAGCCAGGCAAAAACCAGTTCATCTGAAATAGTTGCACTTACCACAAATGGCCAAGAGATTATTATAATCTAAATCTGTATAGGATACTTTTATGGAATGTTATAAAAGTGAAAACACACACACACTGGCTAGCAAGAGAGCCTGGATGACATAATGACCTATTTCATCTGTAATTTTGGTGATTATAGAAATGATGAGTAAAACCCAACTGCAAGTGCTTCTTTATTATCTTCTCAATGGGACAAGATCTGAACGCTTGACTCCTAGAATATAATAACCTCCTTTAGATGCATCCAGAGCTAGAATAAATGTGGAAATCTGGACTTTGACCTGAAGCTCTTGTAGAGAATATTGCTTATCACTCCCCTGGGAACAGAGAGAAGATTTTCACAATGAGATCATCTCACACTAAAGGATTCATGTAGATGACTCTTAAAAATAAAAAGAACCTACCCCAATGTGTCTTCTACTAGGGGCAGTTGCAATATCTGATTGGTGATACTGAGATATTCATCAAAGACCTCCTACTTTGACTAGAATATAGAAGGAGTGCAGAGGTTAAGCTGTTGATGTTCATGACAAGGAAGCAGGTGATCTTATTTCTATATTGAGGTCACAGGATATGACCAGACCTGAGTCATTCTTCCCAAAGTGCTTGAATGCAGATCAAGCCCTTAAAAGTTAGAAAACCAACTTCTGTGCAAACCACCTAACCATACATGCATCGGGGATTAGACATCCTCTAGCCATATTGACCAGAGGTTTCTCCCTAAAGAGTGAAGTCTCTGGTTAATACTCTCAATGGTCTAGCATCCCAGGGAAGTCCTCTGACATGCCTGGGTGAGATTGTTTTTGTCTATTGTCCATTGGGCATTTGTACTTGAAACCAGCCTTATTATTTATTTTATTTTAAAGATGTGGCGTACAATTCAGGGTTAGGTATACAAACGTTGATTATGCAGGTACCCGTGTTGATGAGGTGTGCGCCTCCCTCCCCTAGCAGTTTCCCTCAAATGCCAATCCTTTTCTCGTATTATGATAATTTTTTAAGGTTCTCTTATGAGTGAGAACATATGGTACTGTTCTTTGTTTTTGTGATAGATCACTGAGTATGATCAACTCTAAATTCATCCAAGTTGCTGCAAAGTCCATTTGTCTATCCTTCTTTATGGCTGCATAATATTCCATTGTGTATATATACCACTTTTTTTTTTATCCAGTTCAGCTTCTATGGGCAGCATGGTTGGTTCCATGTTTTTGCTATTGTGAATAGAGCTGCAACAAACATACATGTGCAGGTATCTTTTTTGTAGAATGATTTGAGTTCTTTGGGGTATATTCCCAATAGGGGAATTGCTGGGTCATATGGAAGGTCAATTTCTAGTTCTTTCAGAAATCACCACATTGTCTTCCAAAGAGGTTGCACTAGTTTGCATTCCTACCAGCAGTGTAGAAGTGTTCCTTTTTCTCCGCATCCTCGCCATTATCTGTTGTTGTTTGTTTTATTAATGATGGCCATTTCTTACTGGGGTTAGGTGATATTTCAATGTGGTTTTGATTTGCATTTCTCTGATGATGAGTGAGGCTGAGCACTTTTTCATGTGTCTGTTGGTTGCCCATATATCTTCTTTTGAGAAGTATCTATTCATGTCTTTTGCCCACTTTTTAATGGGGCCGTTTGTTTTTTTCCTTTCGGCGCGTTTGAGTTCCTTATAAATCCTAGATGTTAGGCCTTTGTCAGATGTACAGTTGGCAAATATTTTTTCCCATTCTGTGGGCTGTCTCCCTGCTCTCTTGACAGTTTCTTTTGGAAACCAGCCTTACTTCTAACGTTACCTGATTGAACCAAGAGGGTTTCTCCTAGTATGTTCCGCCCATCTCAGGGTATGATCTAGGTATTAGTAACTCACCAGCCATCCACATGATTGTGGACACTATTTCCTATGATTGGAAATCAGTTATTATACACTGAAAGGGACGGACTGGCAGATCTAAGCAACCCTTTTTCCTAGAAGTAGGCAGCTGAAAGGAAGGGTTAGCAGATCTTTCACACCTCTGATGGTAATACATAGTATCCATTAGAGAGACACCTAATCATCTGTAGCTGTCAAATCCAAACTGCCCTCTTTTAAGAGCCAATTTGTTTTCTTGCCAGATCAATGCTCTTATCTGTAATTGCATAGACCACCACCAACAGACAATAATCAGTTAACATGTAATTCAATTTCAAAAGAAAAGAAATGTCTTAATTCAAACATTTATTGTACAACTGTGAAAATGACCTAAGTGAAATTAATTGAGACTCAGAGACTATAACTTATAAATCAGTTTTCCCGACTAGAGCAAAATAATAGAAGGAAATATTACAGGCTTTGGAACAGAGAAAGACAACTTTGCTCGGGCTTTCCATTTTTAACCCTGGAACTGCTGTCATTGCTATACTACAATGATGAGTGTTGTCAACATGACTAGATTTTAGCTAGCACAACAGCTAGAGCAACATTTCAAGTTTTTAGTGCTCATGCAGTTTTTCTGAGATAAATGATGCTCCTCTGTTTACTCACTACATTCTCCTGTTCTCTTCGACTGGGTAGTCTTAGTCTCCAAACAGGAGTATCCAGATGCCCATCATTCTGATCATTAAAGCATCTATCATTAGACCATAATCTTGACTTTTTAATTCAAATAGAAGGAAGAAAAATTTCTATGTATGGAGTTACTTTTGTGTTGTACAGAGGTGTGCTCTGATTTACATTTTTCTAATTAGATGAAACTTATACCCGTCATGCTCCAGTATATTTGCTCGTAAAGCAAAGTACCTTTGAGAGTACTCGAAGCAAGTGAATTTGTTTTTTTGTTGAGACAACATAAAAGAAAAAGGGCATAAAGTACTTTGTACACATTCTGATTCTTGAACATGTGCATGGTAGAGAATGGCTAGCTGTCCTTTTTCTGTCACATAGCTAGATTATACTCCCCATCTTTCTTTTGGGCATGGCTATATGACTGAACTCTAGCCAGTGGAATCTGAACATAAGTGATGGGCTTTACCTCAAAGCTATAACCTAAAAAATTTCTCACATACCATTCTTCATATTCTTTCCTCTCCCATTAACTTGGTGAAGATGAATAATGACAGTTTTGGAAGTCAAGTGTTGATGATGGAAAAAATCTGGGTCCTTGGATCATCACTTGGAAGAGAACTGTTCATCAATCAGGAACACCTATTTTATACTTTACTTAAGATAAAAGTAAATTTCTTAATGTAGTTTGGGGTTTGTTTGTTTCAGGAGCAAGCATGAAAAGAAATAACATAATATTTTCAACTGAACATAAAAAGAATGGAAAATGTTATCTCAAGATTCCTAACAGCTTTAGGATATCTTTCTGTCAAAATGGTGCTAAAAAAAATACAATACTTTTATTTGCTTTGGGATTCAGGCTCCTTATCTAAAAAGAGAGAGAATTTTAGACTAAATCGTCATGAACTCATATAGTTTTATTATTTTTGCTCATACTATTCAAAATCATCTTTTTTTTGAGAAAGAGACTGGAAAACATAGGACCATACAATAAAAACATCTCCTTTTTCTAGGTATGATGGGAAAAAATCAGAAGACTAAGTCAATGTAGAAAGTAAAATAAGTGCAAAAACTATTAGCATTAAACCAAATAGTTACACATATGGCCTTAATATTGTTTTTGAGCTTTTCATTTATACTATATATAAGTATAGCATAAATAAGCTCAGGAGCATATCTGTGTGTGTATATATATGTATATATATATATATGCACACTCTCTCTCTCTAACCAGTCAACACTGATAAAATGTGATCCTACTTGTTAATGAGAAGAACTATTATTGTTTGGTGCATGCTTGCCTCAATAACAAATGAATCTCACATGTACATCGACACACATTCTCACACAATCACACTTACAGACAATAGGTCATAATTCCAAAAATTGCTACACTGTAAAATTCTGTTTTCCAAACAAACAACTTTCATGTGTATATGATTTAGCATCACATCTCTCCCTATTTAGGTAAGAATTTTTTTCCATAGCATAGCTTCTAATTAATCCCCAGTGTGAAATGTAGCTTTTACATTAAATGTTTAAAATGTTCCTGGACACACCTTAATCCTTTCTCTAATCAAGAAGGGTCTTATAAAAATCGATTGTCATTTACCAACCCAAAGAGCTGAAACCCGCGATTCAATAATACGTTTTCAGAAGTGGCTCCCCTGGTTGGCATGGCACGACAAAGGCGCCTTGGAATTCCAAACACCCAACTCTTTGGATTAAAAGCACAATAATTCCATGAATTTTTTTGCTCTGAATTGAGAGGATTGTTCTGCCATGACTCACACTTCTTCAGATTTATCAGTCACATTATGTCAAGTATTTCATAAATGGATTTTTTTTTAATTTCATGAGGAAAGGGGACATTTATGGTTGTTTTGTGGATCCCTTCTCAAAATTTTTATTACTAAAATTTGGTTTTAATCTCTTAAACATTAAAAAGATTTTTTAAAACTTTATGGAGAAATGACCTGTCTCAAGTTGGTTCTATATAGCTAAAAGAGTTTCAGGGAATAAAAAAAAGCCCCTCCTTTTTAAAAATTTTTTTATTTTTATTTTTTTAATCAATATTTTTTATTTTGACACTGTGGGGCACAGCCAAGGGTTGGGTATACAAATATGTTTCGTTCAGGCACCATTGTTGATAAGGGGTGTCTCCCCGTCCCCAGACAGATATTGACTACCATTAATCCCACCTCCCTTCCTCTCCCTCCCCCTCTCCATAGTTTCCCACCACTGTGAGTCCTTATCTTATAGTATTACATGGGTCCGCTATGTGAGTGAAAACATGTGATACTCAGATCTTTGTTTCTGTGAGAGGTCGCTCAGTATTATTGACTCTAGTTCCATCCAGGTTGCTGCAAAGTTCATGATTTTGTTCTTTTTTATGGCTGCATAGAATTCCATCGTGTATATGTACCACATTTTTTTAATCCAGTCTTCTTTTGATGGACAGTATGGTTGATTCTGGGTTCTTGCTATTGTGAACAATGCTGCGATAAACATACGTGTGCAGGTATCTTTTTTATAGAGTGATTTGAGTTCCTCAGGGTATTTTCCCAGTAGGGGGATTGCGGGGTCATATGGGAGGTCAATATTTAGAGCTTTTAGGAATCGCCACACTGTTTTCCACAGAGGTTGCACTAGTTTGCACTCTGACCAACAGTGTAGAAGTGTTCCCTTTTCACGGCACCCTCTCCAGCAATTGTTATTTTTTGTTATTGATAATGGCCATCCTGACTGGAGTTAGGTGGGATCTCAGTGTGGTTTTGATTTGCATCTCCTTGATGATTAGTGAGGTTGAACATTTCTTCATGTGTCTGTTGGCTGCTCGAATGTCTTCCTTTGAGAAGTGTCTGTTCATATCTTTTTCCTTTATAATGGGGTTGTTTGTTTTCTTCTTTTCAGCATGTTTGAGTTCCTTGTAGATCCAAGATGTTAAGCCTTTGTCGGACCTGGGGTTGGCAAATACTTTTTCCCAGTCTGTGGGCTGTCTCCCTGCTCTCTTGATGGTTTCTTTGGCTTTGCAGAAGCTTGTCAGTTTAATGAGGTCCCACTTGTCTATCTTACCTCTTATGGCATGTGGGTTTTGGGTTTTGTTCAGGAATTGGATGCCAGTTCCAATTTCCATAAGGGTGTGTCCTATATTTTCTGAGGTTCTTATGGTTTGAGGTTTTACATTTAGGTCTCTGATCCATTTAGAGTTAATTTTTGTGTATGGGGACAGATAGGGGTCTTGTTTGAGTCTTCTGCTTGTGGTCACCCAGTTTTCCCAGCACCGTTTACTGAACAGGTTCTCCTCTCCCCAGTGGTAGGTGTTGGAGGCTTTGTCGAAGATGAGTTGGTTGAGAAATTGAGGTTTTGCTTCTGGAATCTCAATTCTATTCCATTCTATATGCCTGTTTTTGTACCAATACCAAGCCGTTTTGATTATTGTAGCTTTATAGTAAAGTTTGAAGTCTGGTAATGTGATACTGCCTGCTTTGTTTTTTTTGCTGAGGATTTTTCTGGCTATTCTTGGTCATTTGTGTTTCCATATGAATTCCTGTATTGTTTTTTCTAGGTCTGAGAAGAATGTTGCTGATAATTTGATGGGTATTGCATCAAATCTGTAGATTGCCTTAGGTAGGATGGACATCTTCACAATGTTGATTCTTCTAATCCATGAGCATGGGATATTTTTCCACTTGTTTGTGTCATCTTTGATTTCTTTGAGCAGTGTTTTGTAGTTTTCATTGTAAAGGTCTTTCACATCTCTGGTTAGGAAGATGTCAAAGTATTTCATTTTTTGTGTGGCTATTGTGAATGGAATTGTGCTTTTTATTAGGTTTCTGTTTGTTTATTATTGTTGTAAAGAAATGTGATTGTCTAAAAAAGCCCCTCTTATTTATTCCATTAAACATGAAGCATATTCTAGTTAACCCCAGTTCTGATCCCAGTAGAGAATGAAGATGTGGTAGAATTTGCCACACCGTCTCCAACTCTCAAATGTCAATTCGTGTTACCAGGCACTTGCAAGTGAATGAGAATGGCTCTAGCTCCCAGGAGCTTAGTCAGTCACTGGCCCCTGAGCCCTCTTTGTTGGGATGCTTAATCAGACACATCAGAACAAGTCCAACCTCACAGGAGAAGGTGCCAAGTCCAGGTTCTGGACATGGTCTGGACTCAAATCAAAGAGAATTGAGTGTGGAAAACTTTTGTGACATTTCCTCCTATTTGCCTCTTTGTTTCATCTCTGCATCGTTTCACAAAATATTGAAATGGATCCTGATAAGGGCCAAGTGGAGAATAAATTTAAAATTATAAAATAAGAATTGAAAATCAGAATGTATGGAAAAGGCCACACAAATATGTTAGCTCTGACATGGATGCTGTGACAAAGAGCCACATTTGGTCCTGGCAAAAATAAAACACAATCAGGAATATTGTTCTCTTTATTAATGTTTTTTGTCTGACAAGGTTCTTGAAATTTTAGAAAATGAGGAAAAGGCTAAAAATAATTTTAAGGTAATTTGCAATCTCACGACAAACAGATTTAAAATTATTAATATTTGATGTGTTTCCTCCCAGGTTTTTCTCTGTCTTTCTGTCTCACGATAAATAGATTATATCATGAGCATTCTCCCATTTCATTACTTTATGCAAACATGATTTACTCTGGTCTTATATGGACATATCGTACTTTTTCCATCCCATCTTATTATTGGACATTTTGATTGTTTCTAATATTTTGCTATTATAACTAAACTAATGATGAATACAAAATATTTTTAGGCATTTCTCATAATTTTCTGAGGATATAATCTTACAAGTGGAATTACCAGGCCCAACAGAAGGAACTTCTCTATTGTTATGGACAACTATTGACAAATCACTTCCTGGAAAGTCAGTACCATTTTCCATTGTAGCAAATGATTCACAAGAGTGATTGTTTTCTTTTACTTTATTTTATTACAGAGATGTGGGGTGCAATTCAGAATTAGGTACATAAGTAATCTTCATGCAGGTGGAGTTTGGGGCACCAAATGGCCCTCACTTCCCCTGGTTTAGGATCAGGTACCCTTTGTGTTGTTATGAACTGCCAACTCCTCCTTTGTGGTATTGTTGTTAATGTTCAGGTTCCACTGATGAGGGAAAACATAAAGTATTTGGATCGTTGTTTCTGTGATGGATTACCAAGTGTGATTGTCTCCAATTCTATCCAATTTGCTGAAAGTCCGTGATTTTGTCATTTTATGGCTACGTAATATTCCATCATGTATATGTACCACATTTGCTTTATCCAGTCTGCTATCGATGGGCAGCACAGTTGGTTCCATGTTTTTGCTATTGTGAGTAGTGCGGCAATAAACATGCATGTGCAGGTGTCTCTTTTTGTAGAATGATTTATGTTCCTCCAGTTATATTCCTAGAAGTGGGATTGCTGGATCGTATGGAGGGTCAATTTCTAGTTCCTTTAGAAATTGCCACCCTATTTTCCATAGAGGCTGGACTACTTTGCACTCCCTCCAACAGTGTAGAAGTGTCCCATTTTTTCTGCACCTGTGCCAGCATCTGTTGTTTTTTGATTTATTAACAATGGCCATCCTTACTGGAGTTAGGCGGTATTGCAATGTGGTTTTGATTTGCATTTCTCTGATGATTAGTGAGGCTGAGCATTTTTGCATGTATCTGTTGGTTGAGAAATGTTTATTCATGTGCTCTGCCCATTTTTTAATAGGGTTGTTTCTTTTTTTTCCTTTCGGATCATTTGAGTTCTTTGTAGGTCCTGGATGTTAGGCCTTTGTCAGATACACAATTAGCAAATATTTTTTTCCCATTCTGTGAATTGTCTCCCTGCTCTTTTGATAGTTTTTTTTTTTTTTTTTTTTGCTGTGCAAAAGCTTTTCAGTTTGATGAGGTCCCACTTTTCTATCTTATCTCTTATGGCATTCACTTTTGGGAATTTGATCCAGAATTGATTGCCTACTCCAATGTATATATGACTATTTCTGGTGTTTTCTTCTAGAATTCTTATAGTTTGAGATTTTACATTTAGGTCTTTGCTCCATTTAGGGTTGATTTTTGTATGTGGTGATAGGTGGTCCTGTTTCATTCTTCTGCATGTGGTCAGCCAATTTTACCAGCCCCATTTACGAAGTAAGGTTTTCTCTTCCCAGTGGTATTATTGATGGCTTTGTTGAAGATGAGTTGGTTGAGAGACTGAGTTTTTGCTTCTGGAATCTCTGTCCTGTTCTACTGGTCTGTATGCCTGTTCTTGTACCAGTACTAGGCTGTTTTGATTATTATAGCCTAATAGTAGAGTTTAAAGTCTGGAAGTGTGATACCTCCCACTTTGTTCCTTTTGCTGAGGATTGTTTTGGTTATTCATGTTCCTTTTTATTTCCATATGAATTTCTGTATTGTCACTTCCAAGTAATAAGAGTAATTTTTCAACATCCTTTTCAAAATAAAGTATTTTGAAGCTTTCGCTAATTAGGTAATTGGAAAAGAGTATTTCATTATTTCGATTTTATTGTCTTTCTAATGAATTGAAATAAGCATTTGATTTCTTTTTTGGAGGATAGCCTATTTATGTGCTTTGCCAATTTGGATTTAATTTTTAATTTTTTTATTGATTTGTTTTTCTGCATTTATTGTTATGTTTTAGTCCATTATAATTTATCCATTTTAGTTTATTTTATTCATTTTATTTTCTAAATATTTATAATAGAAATGCAATTGAATATAATATATGTACCGTGTAATTCACCACTTGATTTAACACTCATTTATTCTAGTTTTTTGTTTGTTTGTTTGTTTTTCAGTTCACTGTCTAGGGGTTTCTAGCAGACAATAAAGTATTTGGAAAATTATCAGTATTTAGTTTCCTACTTTCAAACAATTTGACTTCTTAGTTCTGCTTCATATGTAAGCATCTCCTCTCCCACCTCCCACCAATTTTAGTAAGCTTGATATTTGCAATCGGTTTAAGATATAGATTTTTTTCATGTTAAGAAAGAATATTGTTTATCCTACTTCAGTATAATTTTATTTTTCAATTCTAGATATTAAATTTTCTCACATACTATTGACATGATCATGTGGCCTTTTTTATTTTGACTTATTGAGAGACTCACTATCTTAATATAGGTGAATTCTTTTATTCAAGAATACACTTTTCTATGTCAAAATGAGTTTGTTTTTATTTCACCATGCTGATTAACTTTATTTATTAGTGCTTTGTTTAAAATTTTTTGTACCTACATTCATAAATGAGGTTACTCCATAGTATTGCTATATTCATTACAGGTAAGTTTTTCTTATCAGTGTTATATCAGCTTACAAAATGAATTAAGATAGGAATTTTTCTGTTCTTGAAATTTTCACATTTTACATTACTTTTAACATTTTAAAGAACTAGTCAGTGAAACTATCTATCCCTAAAACTTTTATCTGTTAGAATAATTTCATAATAAATCTTTAAAACTTTTTGTCATATTATTTCATCTGTTCAAAACTTCCATTTCTTCTTGAATCAACTTTGGTAATTTGCAAATTTTCTGGAGATTCATCATTTTACTTTGTTTTTCAAAGTGGCTGGAAGTTTAATATGCATTCTCATTAAGATTGTTTTAATAGCATATATACATATATAGCATTATATCCTGTTTTATTCATTTATTTTAAATATCATGTGTTTTTTTAATTTACTGATTAAATTTTTTAGTAATTTTATCTATGTTAGAGGATTTACTTATTACTCCTGCTGATTTTTTTCTTTTCAATTTTATTTATTTCTGTTGTTATCATTACTATTATCTTTACTATTTTGTTCCTTCTGCCTTTCTTGAGTTGAATTCATTTTTCTAACTGTGACATAAATTATTCTCTTTTTTTGTAACTAAATAATTTGTCTATAAACTTCTTTCTTCCTTTTTTTTTTTTTTTTGAGTTGGAGTGTCACTCTGTTGCCCAGGTTGGAGTGCAGTGGCATGCTCACAGCCACCGCAGCCTCAACCTGCTGGGCTCAGGCAATCCTTCCACTTCAGCCTTCCAAGTAGCTGGAATTACAGGTGTGTGCCACCACGCCTGGCTAATTTTTTGACTTATTGTAGAGATGAGGTCTCACCAAGTTGCCTAGGCTGGTCTTGAACCTGTGGGCTCAGGTATTCCTCTCACCTCAGCCTCCCAAAGTGCTGGGATTATAGACCTGAGCCACCATACCTGGTCATGAATTTATTTCTAATTAGAACTTTCACTACATTTTGCAAGTTTTGATAAAGTTATCATTGTCATCATTTTACAAATAGACTGTAAGATTATTTTGACTTTTTTCTTTGATATACTCATCTAAGAATAATTTAACATGCTTTTGTGAACCATCTTCCCTAAAAAAAAACACACACGCATTTCTTATACACACATACCATGTCTTGGTCTTTATTAGTATATCTGAAATTTTTTTTATCAATATTTTTTATTATGATGTTGTGGGGTACAGTTAAGGGTTAGGTATACAATTACGATTCATTCAGGCACCCTGTTGATAAGAGGTGTTTCCCCGTCCCCAGACAGATATTTGCTACTGTTAATCCCATCCCCCCCCATAGTTTCCCAGTACCGTCATTTTCTTATAGCATTACATTGGATGTTCAAGGTCCATTATATGAGTGAGAACATGTGATACTCAGATCTTTGTTTCTGTGAGAGGTCACTCAGTATTATAGACTCTAGTTCCATCCAGGTTGCTGCGAAATTCATGATTTTGTTGTTTTTTATGGCTGCGTAGTATTCCATCGTGTATATGTACCACATTTTTAAAATCCAGTCCTCTTTTGATGGACAGCATGGTTGATTCCAGGTCCTTGCTATTGTGAACAATGCTGCGATAAACATACGTGTGCAGGTATCTTTTTTATAGAGTGATTTGAGTTCTTCAGGATATATTCCCAGTAAGGGGATTGCGGGGTCATATGGGAGGTTGATATTTAGAGCTTTTAGGAACCGCCACACTGCTTTCCACAAAGGTTGCACTAGTTTACACTCCCACCAACAGTGTAGAAGTGTTCCCTTTTTGCCACACCCTCTCCAGCAGCTGTTATTTTTTTGAGTTGTTGATAATTGCCATTCTGACTGGAGTTAGGTGGTATCTCAGTGTGGTTTTGATTTGCATCTCCTTGATGATTAGTGAGGTTGAACATTTCTTTATTTGTCTGTTGGCTGCTCGGATGTCTTCCTTTGTGAAGTGTCTGTTCATATTATATCTGAAATTTAAAAATGTTTTTCAAGAATAATTCTTAACATCTACCTCAATTTTATACCCAAATTTATTGCAAATGGTAGTTATGCTTTACCAGCTAAAGGCTTAAACACAAACAATAGTGGATTTATTTTTTTTTTAATGATTCTAGATCTCATTACATTGTTTAAATTAATAATCCTTATATAACTTTTATCTCAGCGCTACTTGGTGCTGTGAGCGAAACCATCAGACTTGATGACATTAAATTAATCTGTCCAGGAAACAAGTTTAAAGTGATATCCCCTAGAGATTTCCCCTATAAGCAACAACAGCTCATAGAGCTGCATCATATTTGTTAATGTAAGTTTACCACCCCGACACCATTCCTCCTTCATCAAGTTAATCCCTCCCTTTCCTTTAAAACTCATCAAGAAAATAAACTCAGCTGAAGTTTCTCCTTCTTTATAAAGTTATGCACAGTTTCCAGTTTTCTTTGAATACTTCCCCCTCAGGATTTTCAAGAGCATCCTATAACTATTTCAATGTATGTGTTGTCAACTGTATATGACTGCACCTTTACTAAACATTTTGGGGACAGTACCTAGCATAAAGCCTGAAAATTTCTATGTGATTAATGCAGGTTTTGTTAATTGAGTTAAACTAATAAAAGGATGACTCAATCAATCATCTTGAATGAGCAGTAACTGCTGCTATTCATCCTTCTGCTCTGATTGGCTCTTTGGTCCTACAGCTGAAAAGAGGAAAGGTTGTGATGAGCTTTCCCTGTGAATTGGAAATGAGACCTTCTTGTGAAGTCAGAACAAGACCTCTTTATGAAGTTAGAGAAGAAAGCTGCACTTCAAGGGAGTGGACACCTACTTTTTTAGCAGGTCAGTCATTCTTTCCTTATAAGGACAATGGCCGTATGAGTATTGTTAGATTTCTGGGAGCTCTGTAACTTGCATTATTATTCATTTGTCCATTCCTATTATTTTCTGCAGTTGCAGTTTTCAGCAACAAACGCATATAAGAACACCCTCTTCTACTTCAAGACTAGGTTTATGTTCTAGCTTCTTGCAACCTTTCCTGACTGCAGTGGGAGTGATTCCCTCCATCTCTGAACTTTTTCCCTACATAATGATCATAGTAGTCATTTTGCTTCTAGCATCTATTGCTTTCTGCTGTATGATTGGGGACACCCCCCCAATAAAAAACCAGAATTATCTTTTAGAGGTTGGGTCCCTTGTAGTACAGGCTTCCTCTGCTAAGTAAGTGTTCTAGGACCTCCACTAGCATCAGTGTACCGGTTAGCATTGTTGTGACAGGTTGCATTAGACTTCAGTTAATTTTTTTTGGAGATTCTTTCAGAGCATTTGTCCATTTCACGATGGGTGATTTACGAGCATACCTGCCCACACCACAATGAGTGTTCAGCAGTTTTTGACCAAAAATAGCAGGACCTCCCCCCAGCCCCATCCTCCCTGTTTATCTGGTTTCACCCCAGCAAGTTTTTTTATTGTTGTTTCCCCAGACAAAAAAAGTCATCAAAGGTGAATGGTTTGCCAATGTTGAAGAGATGAAACAAAAAATGGCAGAAGCACCAAAAAGGCATCAAATTGACAAGTTCAAAAACTGTTTTGAGCATTGAAAAAAGCAAATTGATAGGTGTATTATATCAAATAGAGAGTACTTTGAGGGTAACTAAAGATTAAACATAAGAATAAATATACAACTTTTTATAAATACTTCTGGGTTTTTGGGAATCCTCCCTCACGTTTTTTGTCACCTTCAGAGTTTGAGAACTTTGAGAGTGAATAGAAAACTATTTTTCCATCTCCCAGGGTTTCCAGCAAAACATATGGTTACAGCTGAACACAGGTTTTTACGGCTGCTCCCCAGAAAAGCCAAAACAGACTCAGCCGTTACAATAGAGAAAGTTTAGTATCACAAAGTAGCTAAGTGAGGAGGGCTGGAGAACTCCCAAGATTCAGAGGATAAGAATTTTACAGGGAATTTGGTGGAAATAGGGATCGGGGCTGTTGGTTGATTGATGGTGTCATTGGGGGATATTGAGATTGTCTTCCAGGGGTCCTGTGATGGGTAGAGGACTTCCTGGTGCTCTGGGCCTGGGTAGGAGTTCTTGTTCAGGGTACAGAGTCTGAAAAAGATCTGAGATACCATTCTTAGGTTTTACAATAGATGCTGTCTATAAAACAATTCCCCTGACTGTTAGGTACTACCCACTGGCCATGAGCCATTATGGAGGCAGTCCAAGAGGAAGGTATGGGGGAGGTGGGGGTCCCTGGAGAGTGAAACTGCTTTTTGTCTTTCAAATGACTTCTTGTCTCCTCAAGCAGTCATTTGTTGATTGGTCTTGTGGGGCAGCTCCCCCTACTCCCCAGGGGAGCAACATATTCATTAATTTCTAATCATAGCTTCAGTTTTTATTTCATGACCCAATATTCATTCTATATAGGTGGTTTCAATATCACATATTATATGTACTGGATAAGCATATTAATGTATGCATGTATATACATGGACATATATGAATGTGTATGTATCAAATTTTTCACTACAGAAATACTTGTTTCAAAACCTTTCTTCCAAAACAAAATCAAAAGAAGGGGAAGGTGGAGAATTTGAGTAGGGAGGGTGAGGCGATCCCTCAAAATTTTCCAGAACATCTTCAACCTCACTTCCTTCCACTCTACTCTAATATCCAAAAACTTTGAAAACATTGCCTCTCCTTTTTCAGAAAAGGTAAACACAAAAACCAGTTTTTTTTTTTAACTATTCTTGTGTTTCTTCACTTTAAGAGTGGAGCATTTCTGGTTCCTCAAGAAATCTTAATACGTTGTCCACCGGGTTTATTTGAAAGTCGTCATCAATAATCAAGAGAAACGGTCATAGATGATGGTTTCCACTCGACCTCATACACATTTGCATATACACACACACACACACACACACACACACACATATATATACATATTATATAAACATATTTAAGCCGGGCTCGGTGGCTCAGCCTGTAATCCCGCGCCTTTGGGAGGCTGAGGTGAGTGGATTGCCTGAGCCCGCGGGTTCGAGACCCGCCTGGGCAGCGAGACCTCATCTCTATAATAAATCAAAAAAAAATCAGCCGGGCGTGGTAGCACACGCCTGTAATTCCGGCTACGTGGAAGGCTGAGGCGGAAGGATCACCGAAGCCCACCAGGTCGAGGCTGCGGTGGCCGGAAGCAGCCACTGCACTCCAGTCTGGGCGACAGAGTGAGACTCCAACTCAAAAAAAAAAAAAAAAAAACAAAAAAAAAAAACATATTTACATATAATACACACACGCGCGCGCATATTTAGGAAAAGAATAAACTGTATTAATATTGTAATGCTTGGCCATGCTTGGTGGCTTAGCCTATAATCGCAGGATTTTGGGAGGCTGAAACGAATGAATTGCCTGAGCCCACAGGTTCAAGACCAGCCCTGGCAACTTGCCGAGTCCTCGTCTCTACAATAAATCAAAAATTAGTCATGGTAGCATGCGCCTGTAGTTCTGGCTACTTGGAAGGCTGAGGCAGAAAGATCACTGGAGCCCAGCAGGTCTACGCTGGGTTGGCCGTGAGCGTGCCACTGCATTCCAACCTGGGCAACAGAGTGAGACCCAACTCAAAAAAAAAATTGTAATACTCAATATATACCGATTATAAAAGATGAATACAAGTCACGTTTGACTTCTGCAGTTACAAGAGGTGTCGAAGTGGTTACCATCAACATCCAGATACTTCTGATTATGGTGAATTAATGCTTGAGCAACATTGATCAAGAAATAAATAAAGCCATGCATACGTGTTTCCCCCACACATACATGCACACAGAGATACACATTCCTTTCATGGCTTGGAAAGACCCTCCTTGAGAGAGTGAAGATGGAACTTGAAGGGACTTGAGGCTTAGTTGGTTTCTAATACCAGCTGCCATCAAGCACTGGTCCAAGCAAGCAAGAGGAAGCATGTGGCTGAATTTCAGGGTAATTAAGAATGTAAAAGGGAACCCTGGGTACCACTGGGCACTTAGCAGCATGTGCAAAATTCTCCCAACAGACACCCAAGTAGGCGTGAAGCCAACCATCTTCCCACTCCCTTCCCACTCCCTTCCCACTCTTTTGGCAAGTGAGGCTGAGCCTGCTCTAGGGAACACGAATGCAAGAGCCGTGGAGATGAGGATGACTCACATGAGGCAGCCAACACATTTTGCTCTCCATGCTGTAGTATCAGTTGCATCCTGTTCTCCCCTGAATCTGTCTGCTTTTCTTCACAGCCTATTGGGAGAGCTTTCTCCCTACCCAACTAGATTTTCTGCATAAATAGTTGTAAGGGATTTGCTACTGATAGCAATAGCTCTCTGACTTCTCCCAGGAACCACACCTGCTGCTGTGGCAGGCAGTTTGATATTCCATCACAAGCGTTTCCTTCCTGATTTCAATTACTTTGTATCATTTCTGTCCCTCAATTTCTGGTTGGGTTCCATTGTCACCATCTTTACCCATGTCACTAACCACCACATTTGGAAGCAAATGATTTTAACTTCTCTTAATGTTCCCTGCATCTCATCTTAACTCAGTAACACCCACGATGAGAATTGATAAATATGTCACTGATGGTAGAATTTTAGATCTTGTGTTAACCGCATAATAGACACATTTTTCAAGGAGGTCATCTTGGAGCTACTTGATTATTTGTAGGGTTGACTAAGATTTTTGTTTCTTTTGCTGTTATCTCCTTAGAATTGTCTTGGTCCTCCGTTTCCCTCTGAAAGATGTACCGATGGGTATGAGGCTGACTTAACTTCTGTGCTTATATAGGTAAGTTAATGGTGAAGAAAGTCCTCTCTTCTTGTTTTTATTTGGAAAGAAAGTTCTAAGGAGACATGAGAGAGTGGTGATCCTTAGCTTAGGGAAAAAGACCTAGTAGACTCCTGCCTGCCTCTTAGCTTCAGCTTTAACTACCCCATATTGTACTTCAGCCCTGCCAAACTTCTTGCAATTCACTGAAAGTGCCAGTCTCTGTCATGCCTCTATGACTTTCCACCTGCCATTTCTATCAGGAGACAATCAGCTGGCTGTGTGATGTTTTAAGATTTTTCTGTGAGCAAGACAAGGAGTTCACTATGATTTTGAGTATGAAAACGCTGTTTCCCAGAAACGGGGAAGGAAATAGGAAGTGGCAGGAAATGAATGGGCTAACATTTGCCTAGTCTGCTCTCTCAGTTAGGATTATGTTGACTGCAAGTGGAAAAAAAATTGCCATGGCTTTTACAAAGTAGTTGATTTCTCTCTCAAATGAAAGTTAGCCCAGAGAATCCTAGGGCTAATACAATGATCTGTTCCAACAAAACTCTCTGGCTCTTTTCAGTTCATAATTCCAGTATTGCCCTCATGTCCTATAATCCAAGATGACAGCATCCTCATTCCAGGACACAGAAAGGAGAAAGATACAGAAAATAATTGAAGGAAGGATATGGACTAGCCACCCCTGTAAAAAAAGTTTCTAGAAGTTTCCTTACATTTTGGCTTATGTTACAATGTCCAGTCACATGGTCACACTTATAAGGGAGCTGGGAAAAGGCTCATTTTTCTGGGAGGTCACATACTCAGCTAAAATTCTATTACAATGAAAGAAGGGGAGAATGAGCATTGGAAGGCAACCAGCCTAGGATAATGTCCCAACTTTAAGGCAACCTCACTAACTAATTGCATCAAATTATGCTAGCACATTCTATAGTTACATATAAACACTTTTAAAAACACACACACATTTGCCTAACCAACCAGCAAGTATTTATTGAGAGTACTGTACTAGTTATTCCCAAGGCTGCTTCTCCTTTAGAACTCCCTTTCTACAACTATTGGGATCACAATCCATTAGGCATCCAAGTCAGAACTCTGGACTTCATCCTTCATATAGATTTTTACCTTGACCCCTTACATTTAATAAAGCACCCAGCTTATCAATTCTACCTCCCTTCACATATTTCCACCAATATTGCCATTACATCACTCCAAGTATCCATCTTGTCTGACTTGACTGTTGTCACTGCTTTGATCATGGTTTTTAGGATAGGCACACTTTTTAGAGGAAAGATAGATATATAATGTCATGGTTGCTTTATCAGAAGCAACGCCAGAGTACAAAAATAGCATAGAAGAGGAGAAAAGTACTTCTGGCTTAGATGGGCTTTTGAGAACTACTTCGAGAAATAAATAAAATATTTTTAAAAATAAATATCGACTAGAAAGAGGCACTAAGTAAAATAAACTGTATAAGCAAAAGTATGATATGTTTCTAAATAAGTCTAAACTGAGGAATATATTTGATAGACTGTATATTAGTTTGCTAGACCTGCCATAACAAAATACCACATATTGTGTGGTTTAAACAATAGAAATTTATTTTCCTATAAATCTGGAAACTAGAAGCCTAAGATCAAGGTGTCACTGGGGTTGGTTTCTTCTGAGGCCTCTTTCCTTGGTTTATAGATGGCCGTCTTCTTATTGTGTCTTCACAAGGTCTTCCTTCCCTCTGTGTCTGTGTCCAAATATTCTCTTCTTATAAGGAAAACAATTATATTAGATTATCACCACTCTGATGACCTCATTTTAACTTAATTACCTCTTTAAAGACCCTGGAATAGGCAATCAATTCCTGATCAAAACCCCAAAAGCCCATGCCATAAGAGATAATGTAGACAAGGGGGATCTCATCAAACTGAAAAACTTCTGCAAAGTAAAAGAAACCATCAAGAGAGCGGGGAGACAGCCCACAGAATGGGAAAAATGTATTTGTCAACTGCATATCTGACAAAGGCCTAACATTCAGGATCTACAAGGAACTCAACTGTGCATAAAGGAAAAAAATAAACAACCCATTAAAAAGTGGACAAAAGACATGAATAGACATTCCTCAAAAGAAGATACACAGACACCAACAGACACATGAAAACGTGCTCAGCATCAGAGAAATGAAAATCAAGACCACATTTAGATACCACCTAGCCCCAGTTAGAATAGCCATCATTAATAAAACAAAAAACAACAGATGTAGGTAAGGATGTGGAGAAAAGGGTACACTTCTGCACTGCTGGTGGGAATGCAAACTAGTTCAACCTCTATGAAAAACAGTGTGGTGATTTCTAAAAGAACTAGACATTGACCTCCCATATGACCCAACAATCCCTCTTCTGGGAATACCTGAAGGAACTTAAATCACTCTACAAAAAAGATACCCGTACATGCATGTTTATTGCAACACTATTTACAATAGCAAAAACATGGAACCAACCATGCTGCCCATTGAAACTGGACTGGATAAAAAAAAATGTACATATATATATGATGGAATATTATGCAGCCATAAAGAAGATCAAAATTGGGCTTTGCAGCTACTTGGATGGATTTCGAGTCTATAATACTCAGTGTTTTATCACAGAAACAAAGAACTGAGTACCACATGTTCAGACCCATAAACAGACTCTGAACATTTACCGTAATACTGTAAGAAAGAGATTGGCTGTAGCTGGAAACTGCTGGGGTAGGGAGACATGTAACATCAGGGTACCTGAACTCAAACCAAGTGATGTGAGGAACAAAGGCAAGCCCAAACTTTACCTGTATAATGACCAGTTATATATATTTTACCCCACATCTTAAATAAATAAATAAATAAATAAATACCCTATCTCCAAATACAGTCACATTCTGAAGTATTAATGCTTAAGATTTCAACATATGATTTGAGGGGGGATACAATTTAACTCATAATAGGTTATTATAATTCAGTTTCTTGGGAAAAAATAGGCTAGAAAGGCAGGTAGGAGTCAGATTGTAAAAAACTGTAAAAGTTGGAGTAAGTTGTTTGGACTTTTTCCTAAACTAATGGGCAACAAAAGGGTTTTTAGCACGGGTGTTCTTTGATCAGACACAAATCTAAGATGACTGGCATTATGAGGTCGATATCCCAGACCAAGAGAGAGGTATTAAGATCAGTCAGGAGTCTATTGTGAGGTAAGAGAAAGATGATAAAGGTCAGAGTGAAAATGCTGTCAATGGGGAATAGAAAAGAGTTGACAAATTTGAGAGACACTTAGCTCATAGAATAGAGAGGATGTGGTTGAGAAACCAAGACTCAGGTTTCTGGCCTGGTTGACTGAGGAAGGTGATGTCAGAAACTAAAATTAAGAACACATGTTGAGTATGAGATATTATAGAGTGTCTAGGCGGAAACAATTAGGAGACATGGATCTACAATCCCAGAGAGAACACTACATTGAAAATACAGGACACAAATGATAGTTGAGGTCAGAATTGAGACCAGGCTGGAAGCATGCATAGGCAAAGAAGAAAAGGTATCCAAAAAAGGAAATGTGAAGCAATGCAAACCTTAAAAGATGGGTGGAAGAGAAGTCAAAGACAGAGGAGGGATATCAGAAAAGAAAAGTGCCACAAAAGCAAAACAAGACAGTTTCAGAAAGGAGAGAGGCACATAGTCAATCAAACAAGTACAGATAGAATTTTAAAGAGATTGTGGAAGTTCAACCCCAAAAGAGAAGTTTTAGTGGAAGAGTAGAAATAGGAACCTGCCTGCAGTAGGTTTGGGAGTGAGGGGAAGTATGGTGGTGGGAAGATATAGCCCATTTTAGAAGCCTGACTGTAAAGAAAAGGAGTTAGGAGGCAGTGAGGGAAAGTTATACGTTGCTCCCAGCCTGGCTTCCATACACATAGAGTAATTGCCAGATGGAGATCTCTATTCCTTCTGTTCCAGAATAACAAGTCATGTAGAACTTCTAACTAGTTTTGCTACATAGCTCCCCTTTATACCCCACAGTAGACTATAAGTACTTCTGTCTCAGAATTTGTACTTGTGGTTCTTGTTCACAAGTATGTCCTCCCACATTATACCAAAATCTCCTCAAGAGTAGGAATCATATCTGATTCATCATTATACTTCCTATTTTGTATATATTTTTTAAATGTACAGAGAAGGAAGAAATGAAAGAAGAAAGGAACGAAAGGAAGGAGGAATGAAGGGATAAAATAGTTAATACTGAGAATTTATTCTGGGCCAAGTACTATGCTAAGTATTTTTCTTGAACTAATGTTTGCACAAAAACTATGAGGTAGGTACTATTATTATTTCCAGTTTATAGTTGAAGAAACTGAGACACTGATATACTAAGTGTCCTGCCCAAAGTCATGTCATTAGTAAACAACTGAGCATGCATCTAAATTCAGGCATTCAAAATCAAAAGCCCATATTCTTTACTGTGTAAAAATTGACTACAGTATTATAATGAATAATTTTATGTGTGAATTTGTCTAGGGTCACAAGGCATCCAGATACATTTGGATGTATCTGTAAGGGTGTTTCTGAATGAGATTAATGCTTGAATCAGTAGAATAAGTAAAGCAGATTGTCCTCTTTCATGTGGGTGGGTCTCATCCAATCAGTTGAAGGCCTAAGTAGGACAAAAGACCGACCTTCCTGTGAATAAGATGAATTCACAAGTTGTGAGGCATGATAAAATGCAACTTGATTTGGTCTCTTACTACTGGTTTCTTCTCCTGTCCCCGAATGGAAAGTTAGGTGGAGCCCTTGAATTTTCCTCTAATCCTTAGACAACTGACAGTACTATAGTAACTAAGTCTCAACTACAGCCTGTTTCAAAATTACAATGTTAAACTAGTACAACCTCTGTGGAAAACAGTTTGGCGAGTCCTAAAAGATCTAAAAATTGACCTTCCATACGACCTTGCAATCCTCCTACTGGGAATATACCCAGAGGAGCTCAAATCTCTCTATGAAAAAGATACCTGCATACATGTTTATAACAGCATTATTCATAATAGCAAAAACATGGAACCAACCGTGCTACCCATTGGAAGAGGACTGGATAAAAAAAAATGTGTGCCACATACACAATGGAATATTACGCAGCCATAAAGAAGAACAAAATTATGAACTTCGCAGCAACTTGGATGGACTTAGAGTCAATAATACTGAGTGACCTATCACAAAAACAAAGAACTGAGTACCACATGTTCTCACTGATAAGCAGACCTTGATCAATTATCATAATACTAGAAGAAAGGGATTGGCAGTAGTGAGAAACCGTCAGGGGAAGGTGAGGGATGGGATTGGCAGTAATGGGAAACTGCCAGGGGCGGGGGGACATACCTCATCAACAAGGGTACCTGCATAATGAACATTTGTATACCTAATCCTGAATTATACCCCACATCTTTAAAATAAAAAATTTTTTAAATACAAAAAAGAAAAAAAGAAAGTGCAACTCCTGTGTGACTGCTTTGAGCTGGGACATTGGCCTTCCTTGACCTTCAGATTCAAATTGAAATAGCAACTTAAAAAAAAAAAAAAAGAAAAAGAAATAGTGACTTTTTTTGGGTCTTGAGTCTGTGGCTTTAACATAGGAACTTTCACCATTAGCTATCTTGTGCCTCAGGCTTTTGGATTAAGACTGGACAGCACATCAGCTCTCCTGGGTCTTCATCTTGCCAACTGCAGATGTAGGGACTTGTTAGTTCACATAATCATGAGAGTCAGTTCCTTATAACCAATCTTTCTCTCTAAACATCTTATTCTCTTGAGAAACCTTAGTAATACAAGTATTTTGAAAATTTGACCTATATTACAGGATATACTGTAAATAGTTTGAAATATTTATTTTCTAAAAGAAAAAGAGCAAAGCCAAGAAGAGTTACATTTGATCTGCTGAATTGCATTTCAGTTGCCTTGCACGGTGCAAAACAGAACATATGATCATCACATCACTCCTGCAGTGTTGTGTTATGTTCAGCTGTCAGGTTTGTTGGTTTCCTAAATCAACCAGTCACAGACCATCACCTAAAATATTTTTCACTGTCAAGTTCTAGAGCATAAAATTAACTTTTATTGCTTTGACTATTACTGATTTCAAAGTCCAAGGAATGATCATGTAGCAACAGAGCCTGGGCCAGAAGGGCTCCCCGGATGAAATAAATTTTTGCTGATGGCTTTCATTTGAGCACTAATGTGAAGGAATTGTCAGGGCTCTGGGATATATCCTTAGGGCTGGGAAGGCCAGGCAAGTCATGTGGTTGATTTTTACCCTCAGAATTTCTTACTGGGGGCAGGGCAGTGTCAGTGAGTTGGGCTCTAGAACAAAGCATGCAAGGGAATTCCTGGAAGTGCCTGACCATTGTTTTGGAGTGCCGGGTGCTGAAATCCTGCGAAACTTCAGGATAGGAATCAAGATGCTTCCCGGGAAGTCTCCAAAGTCTCTCCCATGAATTATACAAGAAGGAAATAAAGCCAAGCTGGTGGTTTCTCTTCCACATGGTACCTGTTTTTAGTATAAAGAGACCTGCCAGCTCCATTAACAAAATCAGACTTACTCAGAACAGACAAGGTTTGAGATGTGAAAAGATTAACTTTTACATGCCTCAACTTTCTTCTTTAAAAGTCACTTAGCCTTTGGTGATCCTTTTCTGATTATCACTGCCCCCATCACTCAGACCTTAGAAGAGCTTCTGTACATATTGAAGTTGCAATGGGTTTAGTGAGAAATCTTAAGATGAAGATATATCTTGGAGGACAGAGCTGAGAATACAAAGTTGAACTGCCTCCACCACCAGATGGGTGTTTTCCTTAATAGGGCCATCTTTTATTGAGGGCTATTTGCCAAGCATCCTGTCTAATACTTCAGATGTGTTATTTAATTGAATCCCCACAATAACTCTTTGGCTTACCTGCTATTATAATCCTCCACTTTTTAGATAAGGAAACTAAAGCTTAGAAAGATTAACTGCTGACAAAGGCCTAACATCTAGATCTACAAGGAACTCAAATGTGCTGAAAAGAAGAAAACAAACAGCCCCATTACAAAGTGGGCAAAAGATATGAATAGATACTTCTCAAAAGAAGACGGATGAGCAGCCAACAGATACATGAAAAAAAGTTCATCCTTACTAGTCATCAAAGAAATGCAAATTAAAACTACACTGAGATACCACCTAACTCCAATCAGAATGTCCATCATCAATAACTCAAAAAATAACAGACGCTGGAGAGGATGTGACGAAAAGGGAACACTTCTACACTTGTTGGTGGGAGTGTAAACTGTACAACCTCTGTGGAAAACAGTGTGGCAATTCCTAAAAGTTCTAAAAATCAATCTTCTATATAACCCCGCAATCCTCCTACTGGGAATATGCCCAGAAGAACTCAAATCACTCTATAAAAAAGATACCGGCACATGTATGTTTATCACAACATAGTTCACAATAGCAAGAACATGGACCCAACTGTGCTGCCTATCAAAAGAGAACTGAATTTTAAAAATATTATAATATACACAATGGAATATTATGCAGCCATAAAGAAGAACAAAATCATGAACTTCGAAGCAACCTGGATGGACTTAGAGTCTATAATACTGAGTGATCTTTCACAGAAACAAAGAACTGAGTATCACATGTTCTCACTCATAAGTGGACCTTGAACAACTATCGTAATACTATAAGAAAAGGATTGATAGTAGCAGGAAACTGCGGGGGTTGGGGATGAGAGGGTGGGGAGGTGGGATTGGCAGTAGTGGGAATCTGCCTGGAGAAGGGGAAGCACACCTCATCAACCAGAGTACCTACATAATGAATATTTGTATACCTAACTCTGAATTGTACCCCACAATTTTAAAATAAAAAAATTTAAATTAAAAGAAAAGAAAGATTAACTGTTATTATAAGTTGCATTATGTCTTCCAAAAGATATTTTGAAGTTCTAACCCCTGGTACCTGCCCATGTGACCTTATTTGGAAATAGGATTTTTGTAGTTGTGATTAAGTTCAGACGAGATCATTAGAATGGCCCTAATACAATATGACTGATGTCCTTGTAGAGGGGGCAATTTGGACACAGCAACAGACATGCACAGAGGTAAGATAATATAGAGACATGCAAGAAGAAGACATCATCGTGCTAAGATGGGGACAAGGCAGAGGTTCATGTGGTACGTCTACAAGCCAAAGAAAGTCAATAATTGTGGAAAACACCAGAAGCTAGGAAAGGCAAGGAAGGATCCTTTCCCAGACCCTTCAGAGAAAGCATGGGCTTGGATTTAAGACACTGGCTCTGTGAGATAATACATTTGTGTTGTTTCAAACCATTCTACTTTGTGGCACTTTATTACAGTGACTCTGGGAAACTAATACAACTACCTTGCCCCAAATTGCAGAACTAGTCATCTGGCTAATCAGGATTTGAATCCATGTCCATCTGACCCAAAAATCCATATTTATAGCTTCTATGCTTTACTGCCAACTAACTGAGGCAGCATCTAGGAGATGCAATCAATTCTACCGTGGGAAAGTTTTATAGAGAAGGTGCATTAAAGTCTGCTTCTGAGGATGAGGATGAGTTTGCTAAGTGAGGAAGGGAAGGAAGAGAAATTTAAATGGAAAAAAAAAAAAAAGTGCAAGTGTGAAAGACATGAAAGTGTACCCGATGCTTTAGCAGTAAGTGTGGCTCGTACATAGGGTGGGAATGGGGCTTGTAACAATGACGTGTGCTCATATAATATACCTCCCATCTACTGGGAAAGAGCTATGAATACTTTTAAAAATAGTTGCTTGCATTTCTTATAGTTGAATTTTACAGATGCTTTTTTTTTTTTTATAGTTGAGGGGCATCGAAATGGTAGGTATGACACTCATCATGGGGTTCCTGCCCTGCAACTTAATGTTGGAGGATTCCCCGGCAGTAAATCCTTCTAGCATAGTCAACTTACTTAACCAGGGTGGCTGGAAGATTCCATTAGCACAAGAATCCACAAGATAAGGAACATTTCCCTCCCTTGTCATTAAGCACCATCTCTTAATTAAGTTGTCTTCTTGTTCTTGATCAGAAGAGAATTCCAGTAAGTCCTTTTCCAGGAAAAAGCTTATTTCTCCTCTCATCCCCTCCACATTATTCCTCACTTCCCCACCCCCAAAACATCTGGTTGTGACGGACTAGTATAGAAGCTTGAGTAAGCCAAGGGACTGTGGAGTGAGTCCCCTTCATCTCAATGTGTGTGCAGGTGTGTACACCAGGGAAGGAGCATGGTCTGAGCATACTGGCAGGTGCAAAGAGGGTGCTCAGAGCATGAAGTACAGATGCTGTCATGCCGAGCTGCTTGACAACAGCAATCTTTCAATCTCACACAGAGAGAGGTCACATACTAGTTATTAAAGAATATTACTATTATACTTCTAGATTCCAAGCTATGCCTTGTTTCTACTAATAAAGACTCTTTTATTAAACACTGCATTTTGATCCAATTTAGGTAAAGTTAATTTAAGCATAGGCAGTGACCACTGGTACTAAGGTATCTTTATGTGAATAAGAGGAAGAGAGTAGCCATTCATAGCTTCTCTTTTCATTTGTTCCCTGCCCTATAGTGAAGCAGTCTCAAGATGTTGCCAATTTTTTCTTTTTCTCCTGCTTTTATTCATTTCTTTCTCTCCATTTCAGGTACATAGTTGACATGCATCTACTCACACTTAAAGTAGCAGCTCATACTTCACCTCTCCTCTAAACAATTCCCTGACCTTACCACCTTCCCTCTCACACTGTGCCAGCAAAATCAGGCACTTTCTTCCCTATGATTCCGTTGCACAATGTCAGCACGGCTATTATGAGACTTATCATATTGTACTGTAATTATTTATTTACCTTTCTCATTGACTGCATAACAAGCCACCCCGAAGCTTAGTGTCTTAAGACAACATTTCTTACTATTATTTTATCTCCTGTCTCTGGAGTTTAATTGGGCCTAGCTAGTTCTCACTCAAGGTCTCCCTATAACTGTTGTCAGACCAAGGATGGGGCTGGGATCATTGCTAAGACTCCTTTACTATATTTCTCTTGCCTAGACTGGGAAAACTCAAACACCTGGGGCCCTTTGGGTATTTCTCCTTCTCTATGTGTTTTCTCCTCATGGTCTCTCCCTCCATGTGGTTTCAGCGTAACTGCACGTCTTACATGCCCCCCCTCAAGGTGCCAAAGATAAATGCCCCAAGGGATAGTAAACCTGGAAGAAACTGTACTGACTTTTATCATTTAGCCCAATCATACAGTGGCATTTTTGCCACAGCCTCAGACCCACTCAGAGTTAATGAGGAGGGAATATAACCCATCTCTCAACCCCATAGAGGAAGGTCAATATCACACTGTAAGAAGAGCATGTAGGATGGAATATACTCATGAGGCCATCTTTGGAAAATACAACCTGTCAGAGTTATCAATCCAGTCTTTGTCAACATGCCTGGCACTTAACAGTCTCTCTTTAAATACAAGTAGCTGAATGAATTGATGACCCTTTTCCGCCATATAGATCTTATTATCTTATTCCCAACTATTGAAAAATCTTCTATTCTTCTCTCTTTCCCTTTAATCTTTCTTATATTCAATTTATTATTTACCCTATTTTCTGATAACCCATTTTCTAAAAAATATTTGCTTTTCTCATGTCTCATTTTCAGCAGCCTAATTACTTGTAGCAATATGAGAATGTTGTCTCAGCTTGTGATGCTGTGGAATTCCTGAGGGTATAATGCACGTATACATATTCATAAGTGTATCTCAACTCACCTACAGGTGGAAAGAAGAGCATGCCAGGCACATGTATTTTGCATTGTCCTTCAATAAAGCAACTTCCTTTATTTATAGAAGTTGCCCTGAGTGCTGGATTAAAGCATTATGTTTGCTTCTACCCCTTCTTGAATTTCCACATAAACAATGTCAGAAAAATAGAAAAGATACAGCTTTTTAAGAGACTGAAAGAAGAGACATAAGTTCAAAAATTAAGATGCTCAAAAGCCAGTAGAGAGCAGTTACTGACTTAGATGATCTGCAAAATGGAAGCTGCTTTTATCAAGAAACTTTGTTAGGGCTTAAGAATTGGAAACACTTCTGAAACTGAGGGAGAAGAGGGGTTGAAAAATGAAAATGAGTTAAAAAGCAATATAAGAAGCAATAATTGCCCCTCCCCTACACTGACAGAAGAATGGTGGTTTATTCATTTGGATAGAATGTGTCAGGAGGACCTTAGACATGGATCAGCAGACAAGTGGATGATGGGATATGCTACTGAAAACAAGTGGGAATTTAATAACAACTATACATGGAACAGTAAGATCCCTGAGTTCTTTTCCTATTAGGCTTATGAATGCAAACAGATAGACTTTTACCTATACCCTTGCCCCACACCAGTCAAGAAATTGGTGAAATTCTCTCTAGGGGGAAAGCCCCTAGATAAAATGAGGGAGCTGCAAGGGAGGGCAGGTCCAAATAGCACAGAACTTCTCACAGCAACACTGGAAGCAAAAAGACTCCAGTCCACGAAAAAAAATGACCTTGAGATTTTGATCACTGGGATTCCCACATGTTTCAACCAACAATGAGGCTTACCAGTGAGTGAGCCTATCCTATGTGAAAGGAGTTGCCGGTAGATTTTTTGATGTTGATCTCCCAAATAGAAAGAGACCATCAAAGATCACCATGTATTGGGGAAAATGCCCAACTGAAAAGTCAGAGATAAAAAAAAAATTAGTGGGACAAAGAAACTCAGAGGAAATAGAAGCTATACAAAGAGTAAGTAGTAAAAGGAGAAGTGGCAGCATGAAGAGGAGAAAGAAAGCCATAATACAGATCTTCAGAAAGATTAAAGAAGATAGAAGAGATTAAACATGCAATACAATAATTGAAAAATAAAGACAAGGTTATATTGAAGAAGGTGTAATAACAAGACAGATAAGAAATAAAATATATAGACAATTAGAGGATAAATGACTAGTTGGCATCTGAAGAAGAGTTCCAGAAAGAAAGAATAGAGAAAACAGAAGAAAAAGTTAGAAATAGGTGATGAAAAATTTCCAAAACAGAAAAGCATGTAGCTCCAGATAGAAGTAGCTGTAAGTATCTGGCAAAATTGATGGTCATACTTGGAGAACATCCTACAAGCTTCTATAGAGATAAAATGAGGGAACTGCAAGGGAGGGCAGGTCCAAATAGCATAGAACGTCTCACAGCAACACTGGAAGCAAAAAGACATTAGAAAAGACTTTCAAAATTTCAAGGAAAAATAATTTCCAATAAAAAAAAATTCTATGCCTTCCATCAATAAAGAGTAAAAATAGAATAATGATGTTTTCAAACAAGTAAGGCCTCAATGATGTACTTTCTCTGTATACATTTTCAGGATATGGATGGGCATGCCCTAACAAAATGAGCATATGAACAAGAAGTGGGGAAATGCAAGATCCAAGAAGCAGGGATCCAACCCAGGAGAAGGGTGAAAAGCATTACCAGAAGGATTGAAGAGAATGGCCCGGAGAGACACTATGTTACAGGTCTAGAAAGAATTAAGTTCAGGTTGGAGCAGAGACTCAAAAAGCTCCAGAAGTCCTCCAGGAAAACCTGAAGTAAAGAGAACCTGACATTTCAACAAAAGTTCTGAGAGAAGATTTACCCTTAAGTGTTAAGTCTGGGAATAAATGAGCAATAGGTAATGAACGAATCCACTCATTCACTCCATCAGGGTAGCATAGAGTAGTACTCAATCTGGATCCAAACCTTCCTCACCTTCTGGGCTCCTAGGTTTGAGCATGGAGAGGGCAGAGTACCAAAAATGAAGAGTCAAAAAGTGAATTTAAAATAGTGCAGTTATCAATTCCACGAAACACAAATGCTGAGAAATGTAATCTCAGTCCACCACATGGTTCAACCATGAATGAAGTGTACATAATCCTAATTGTGTAAAATTTAAAAATTAATTTTAGAAAAGTAAAAGAAAGAAACAAGAAAGAAAACAAAGAGAAAGAGAGGGAAATAAAGAAAGAAAAACATTTTAAAGTGTTGCTTACATGAAAGAGTTTTAAAAGCACTTGCTTACAAGATGAAATCTAAGCCCTTTTGTATGACATTTAAGTCTTTCCCAATAGTTTCATGCTAACTCACTATTGATCAGTAGCACCTAAGACTTTCATTTCTGCAACTGTGCTCATCATTTCCCTCCAAACTTGGAATTCCCCCTTCTAACCATCTTCTCCAAATCTTACTCATCTTCTAAAGTCACTTGTGTTCTTACCATCCCATAAAGCCTTTCTCATGCATCCCCCGTAGGGGAATCTTTCCCTTCTCTAAATTCCCACAGCAGTTATTTTCTGCACCCAGTTAACTAATTGAGCTCTTTACACTTCAGTTTTCAAAGTATTGCAGCTTATGTAAGTGGCTTACAAGTTTCTTGAGGACAGAGTCTCCCACTGTGGCTCATGCAGTGCTGCAGAGCTGTCTTACATGGTAAGAACATTAATATTTTTTGAACAAATTAGCTAATTAATAATTAAGTTACTCTACCTTATGTCTCTCTCATGCTAGGCTTTTCTTTCTTTTGTTTCTTCCACTGAGCAACAGGGGTTTGTTGTAACTTTCCACTGATCTCCTCTGCCTGTGGTTGCTGGGCTGTAGCTTCTGATTAAGTCATTTCTTGGGACTCTGCCTCCCCCATGCTCAGACCTAGGAACCCAAAAGGTGAGGAAGGTTTGGATCCAGATTGAGTAACCACATTATATTGGTATCAATTTCGTTTTGGAAGATCTGTTTCTACCAAAAGCGGGGCAAGAAGTGGCTGGTGGAAACTACAGCCAAATTAATTCCTAGCTCTATTGAATGAAAAGAAGAGGAAAAACAACGGGACTATCAACTCTTTAAAACTGGTTCCAAGCTGGGCTCGGTGGCTCAGCCTGTAATCCCGCGCCTTTGGGAGGCTGAGGTGAGTGGATTGCCTGAGCCCGCGGGTTCGAGATCCGCCTGGGCAGCAAGACCTCATCTCTACAATAAATCAAAAAATCAGCCGGGCGTGGTAGCGTGCGCCTGTATTTTCCGGCTACTCGGAAGGCTGAGGTGGAAGGATCGCCAGAGCCCAGCAGGTCGAGGCTGCGGTGGCCGGGAGCGGTCACTGCACTCCAGTCTGGGCGACAGAGTGAGACTCCAACTCAAAAAAAAAAAAAAAAACTGGTTCTGGAGGTCCCAAAAACATCATACAGAACCTTTCCAAATACACTTAGAACGCAGGCAATTTCCTGCACACTGATGTCACACCAGCATCACCCAAATTTTCAAAGACCATTTGCTTGGCCTCTTGGACACCCTAACTGCCCACTTCCCACAGCCCGTGGCCCAGACACCCTGACAGAACGGATCTGTAGTCAACACTCTCCATCTCCTACTTTGCTTGTCAGATTCAGTTCTCTGAAGATCAGGAAAGAAATGTGAATGATGTTTTCCCTTAAAGGAAAAGCAGTAATAAAATGCCTAACATGTAGTCCAAGGCCATTATTTCTGGGTCGTAGTCTACTGAGTCCTAGAACCTTAGAGTGAGAAGAAACCCTGGCAATCATCTAGACTATGTCTGTTGACAAATCCTTCTGGTTTGCCTGATGTACAATGCTACTGCTGCTTGGATACTACCATGAAAAGGAAAGACCACCCTCAGCAAATCAATTACAGGAGATCCATGTGTCATGTGGCAGGGATACTATGTTGGCAGAGGAATAATTGAAGAGAGTTTGCCTTGAATGCAGTGATTGTTTATAGTTTACAATCACAAACCCATCCACTACCACCCACCCACCAAGAGAAATAAAATCTCCGCCAGAAAACAGCATATAAACATGATATTTTGAATGCAATTTTAATAGATTCAAAGACTCCTGGAACTCACTCATAGGCCCTAAGCTGGGAATTTGTACTTTATTGTTGTTTCTGAGAACCAAGCAAATGATACCGGTCCATGGATTGAAACAAAAATTAATTTACCCTGGCTTTAAGGGAGGAAAAATTCAAGCCTTGGAAACTAAGAGTTGTATTATAAATTGTAGCACCACAAATTGATCTCAACATCTACCTGAAACAACTGTGTCTTAGAGACACTGAAAAGGTTAAAAGTACTAAAAAGAAGTGGGGCAGCCTTATGAGTTTTGTGGGGCTGAATATTTCCTTGACAAGCTCACTGTGTTGTGTGCAGAGCATCACACTCTTCACCATTGTGTTGACAACACCTAGCATCCTGAAGGTTAATGATTTTTTATGGGCCCAAACCTCATAAACATCGCACCTTTCAAAAGCTTCAGTTCTCTTTTGTTTGAAGGATTTCCCAATGAGTTTTAATTAAGTGTATTCTCTGTTGGCAGGAATGAGACAATAGAGGGAAACGGTTTGTGCATTCTTGCTGGAAGCCAGTCCTAAATATTTGCGGTCGTTGATTGATAGGTGGAGTGCTTAAGGTTGCAGTTGCAAAGGAAAACCCACAGGTAAGTGATACCTATAAAAACAAACTCAGGAGGGTAGCTTCTGTAGCACTTGTGTGGTATATTCCATGGTCTTTGGGGGCTTTGGGTGCTTTCTTAGGTATTGTACTCTTGCTCCCAAGGACAAGTGCTTTCTGAAGAACTCATGGACAAGGAGACAGCTCACTTAAATGAAATGATGTTGATAGAGAGCTGGACCAGATGTTTGGGGAAGAGGAGAAGTGCAGGATAATTATCAGAGCAAGGGATACATGTGTCACTTCTTACAAGCATTGAAATGAAGTTTTCTATTTTGCAAGGTGAGATGAGACAAGAGGCAGATCTTATTTCTCAATATTAACTCCTTGGTCCAGAAGGAACAGATTCTTTCTTCTGCCTCCAGGCAACGCAACATTCAAATAGATTTGGGTCTTGTTCTTCTTTTCTCAGCATTCCCAAAGAAAGACATTCCAGCCTTCCTTAACCTTGCATTCCAGAGTCTCACAGCGCCTATACTCAGGAAATGCTTCCTCAGGTTTAACTTAAATCCCTCTCCCTGCAATGTGAGACCATTGCTATCCTCCAAGGACTGGGAGAACAGCTGCCTGGCACCTTGCCAGTCACACCATTCCCCTTTCCCATTGTTTAGGGTAGGAAACAGTTCTGAGCATTTGTTGATTGGTTCCTCACCACCCAGGAGCGACCCAGGTCAGAACTTCAGACTTCTCTGAGGAGTTACTTTGCTGGTGTATCAAGCACCTCTTAAGGCACTATTTTCCCAGGGCTCTAAAGTGATCACAAGTGATTTATCAGCCTCTGAAAACAAAACTCTTTGTTTGGAGCTTAAAGAGATGACACAAAGGATTGTTCTACGTCTTTACAGTGCTTCTCCTAACATTTGTACCTACATACATACCAGTATAAGCATAATACCATTATTTTAAAGATAAAGAAATGGGATCTGCAAGCTTGACTCAACCAGAGTTTATACAGATAAGAAGAGGGAAAGTCAAGAGTTGACTCTCAAATTATAATACTTAAAGTTCAGCACTCTTTCCGCTACACTAGAGTTGCTTCCTGGTTAGGAAATAAAGATCTAGACCACTAGCTATATATGTCTCGCCTTTGCAATTCTTAGTCTAACCGACAGAAGAGGCAGATGCACAAGGAAATGAGTATCAAGTGTGAACTCTTCAGTCACAAGAACTGTTGAGTGAGTTGGGGGTAGTTGAGAGAACAGCAAGAAAGCTTCATGGTGCAGGCAGCATTGCAAGATAGTCAAAGGAGGAGTTGGAGGCAGGAGGACCTGACTTCCAGCCCTGGGTCTTACACAGACTGTATGATACTGGGCAAGTTCACTCACCTCTGAACTTCAGTTTCATCATGTATGAAATGAAAGCAATAATGCCTTTGTCACAAAGTTATTTTGAGAAGTAAATGAGATAATTAATATAAAGTGTTCAGCACAGGGCCCAACAGAGAGGAAGAGCTAAATAAATGTTTAAATAGTAACTATTCATGTTATAGAATGAATGGAGCAATGAAAATGAATGGAGTTAAATTAGGAAAGGCCTCATGGAGGAAGTAAAAGTGCAATAGGAATTTGAAAGCAAGACTGGAGCTCAGGAAAGAAGACAAGAAGGGCATTATTTATTTGCCCTTGGCCTTCCATAGAGAGGCTATGTTAATCTCTGCATGTGGGTGCCCATACTATCTGTCTCCACAGATTTTTTAGATTTTTAGACCATATTTTGGAAGAAAAAAATAACTGCATGTCATAGGAGAAGCTGTGGACAGATGTCTTACAGGATACATGGAACCATGCCAGCATTAAAGAAAATTCTATCCTAGAATGAAGAATAGCTTCAGTATCACCCCATTAAAAATTAAGAGTACTATACTGTGGTGCTATTCTTAGTGTGGATAACTTCTTAAAAGGTTAAGTCTAATGACTTGGCTTACTTGCCATAGATTCGCTGCTTCTGATATAGATGAGAGAGATGACCTCTCTAAGACTCTACAAGTTATTGGAAATAGGGATATTGCAATTCTTGGAAATTTCCCATTGATTGGTTAAGTAAATCATCTACTAAATGGAAATCTAATTAGAAAAGTATACATTTAACAGAATTAATAAGTGAACTGATTAAGCAGAATGTTAGAAGTGACCAAAAAAAGTCCTAATTGATTGGAGGCTTATAAACAGGCCCCAAAGAGTAAGGAGCTTAAGAGAGAAATTACTGGATGCTCTTAGGGATTGTGGCAAGACCGCTTTTGACATCTGCCCAATCCAGTATGGATTTGTGGAACACAAGCCTCAATATCACAACTATTTTCAGAAGCATGCAAACCAGAATGCAGTTCATGTCAGTATGTGACAAACCATTTAAGGTGCCCAGACTGAAGGACTTTGGGATGTCCATCCTGTGCCCTGGTGCTGCTAACTCATGATGGGGGTTTCTGGGGCTAGCAAAATGAAACCAGGTAGTTTCACAGGCTATGTTGCTCTAAATGTTGTACTTGCTTGGATTGCTGGTAATACAGAGGGAAGACTTAGTCTGGGAAACCTGGTCTGTAACCTGCTTTGGAAGGACATGCCTTGAACACAGTTGTCAAAATTAGATAAATGAAGGGAAATGAAGAGGGAGGAAGACAATTATATTCATTTAAAATCTATTATATGCAGGTCCAGTCACTTTACAAACATTGTTTTATTTAATCCTCACAGTCTATGCCAGTCCAGTCACTTTACATACATTGTTTTATTTAATCCTCACAGCAACTTGTAAGATAAGAATTACTAAGAATTAATTAAGATAAGATAAGAAGTATGAACGCTTCGTGGCAGAGCTAGAATTTGAACCTAGGTCTGGCTAATTCCAAAGTCTAAAATTCATGATTTTTCCACTTCACAAGGTTGCCTCAGGGAAATGGAATGTAGTCCAATTTTACTGAGACATTAAGATGCACGTGTGAGACTAGAATGTGCAAGGGCTGCAAAGTTGTATTCAGATCATGAAGACTGATGGGATCATGATGGGATCAACTGAGTATCATATGAAGAGAGCTGAGCTTGTTCTATAGGCAATGAGCAGTCAAAGAAGGTTTTAGAATGGTGGCAGGCCTGGGAAATAATCAGAATTGTCTTTCCTACTCTTAGAGTGAAATTCGCATAAAAGGGAGAAAGGAGAGACTAAATGGAAAAGCAGATAAAAAGGAGGAAATAAGTCCTAGCCCTGGCAAATTTGAAATAAAAGTTTGAACCAAATAGTAATTAAAAGACCTGAAGAAGAAAAAAAGGTGTGGCAGGTTACATTTTCCCAAAATGGTCATGTATTTCCCATCCCACATGCTCTTGCAGAAACGTGTCATTCCCCATCAAGAGACAAAGTATGTGTCCCTTCTCATTTACCTTTGCAGGCTTTTATAAATATCTCAACTACTATAGTATGACAGAAATGATGCTATTTGATTTTCAAGGATAGGTCATAAAAAGTGATACAACTTCTATCTGCTTTTCTCTATCTCAGGATACTTCCCCTTGGAAACCAGTCATTAGGCAAGAAAAGCCAGGCCACATAGAGAGGCTCCCAGCCATTGGGCCCTGCCAATGGCACACCAACTTACCATCTGTGTGAGTGAGTCATCCTGAAGTGGCTCCTCCAGCCCTTAGCTGAGCTTCCCCAGGTAATGCCACATGAAGCCTGCCCAAACTGCAAATCTGTGAACAAAATACATGATTATTGTTGTGCTAAGTTACCAAGTTTTGGTGTAGTTTTCTTTATGCAGCAATAGAGAACCAAAACAGAAAGGGCCAGTGGGAGAAGATTCAGTGGTGCAGCAACCAACACGTGTAAAAATAAATCCTGGCTAAATGGTAATAAAAGTCCATTTTATTTGCTTGATTGTGTCTCCATTGCTCTGCAGAGTAAAAATGTTGGAACTGGGAAGAATTTGTGCATCTATTTATAACCAAATAACAAAGTGCTAATTGTTGTGTTTCTAAATCACCCACCATAATGGAAGAGGTGGAGGGGCAGATGATCACTTACAATGATGAATGACCCAATGGAGAACGAATCTGCTTTGACAGTCTACTATGTTTTAGACACGATGTTAGACCTTTCACATTCCTTTTCTCATCTAACTTCATAAAACTCCTGCAATCTTGCTCCTATTCTACAGGGTCAGAAAAGGGTCTAGAAAAATTGATTAAAACCTCATACCAATGAATCTATAATAGAGACAAGTTTCAAGTTCAAGTCCAAGTCCAATGCTTATTTTCTTTCCACCATATCATTCTCCATAGTCACCAGAAACAATTTTCCCTTGGTTTTAGCACACATGCACATTCACTTGATTTATATTTTCTTGAGTGGATTCTTGTTTCTTCAGCAGAAGCATATTTACCTTTCTTGGCTTCTATTTAAGAAAAAAAAAAAAGACTTTGCATTCCTGAAGCATCCACAACCTAATGGTGTTGAAACCAAATGGCCCACAAGAATGCTGTGAGACATGGGGAACCAAAATTAAAGGAACATTTTGTCACAGTTACAGAGTGCTATAGTGCTATCTATCTAGGTATCTACATACAATGTAGAATATGTCATAACTAGGAATGGCTTTTTCTTCTTTATTAAGTTGACTGTCACCTTTATTAAAGATATTTTTGCTATCCAAGAAAAGGACATTTTGCTCCAAGCATGCTGTCTTAAATTAAAATGTAGAACGTAGTTGTGCAAAATACTCAGATATCTGCTCTGATCAGTCTGCTTTAGAATTCTGTCAGGGGCTTGTGATTGTTTGAATGAGAAGAATTTCCTCTATGATTTCTTAGAAAGGGAAATCATGTGAGGGGCAAGAAGTGAGAGTCTCTCCCTCTGAGTGTCAGAGGGTTCAGTGACTGCTGGAAGTGGGCATCCAGCCTCCTCCATTCTGTCCTAGCATTACTACTGCACACTGTCACCTTAGTCAAGCCATTAACTCCTTGTCTTTGCTTATTGGTTCCTTGGGGAAAATAACACTGTGCCAGTCCTTCTGACTGCAAGTTATTTCTCCAAAAAAAAGTCATCAGCAACCCTACAAAACCAAATGTCTTTTATTTTAAACAAAACTCTCCTCCTCCCCAATGATAATGCATGTCTTTCCTCGACATGCCATTTTCAAAACCTTTGACATTTCACCACAGCTCATCATTGCCTTCATTGGGGATCGTGCCAATTTGTCAGTTTTAATCTGTCTAAAAACCTGCATCTGCCAACATAAACCTTTTTATTTCTTATATGTTGATACAAAGATTTCACACATTGATTTTTGTGTAGCTCTGATTTCATGCAAACTAAGCAAACAGTGACAGGTTGGTACTTGGGGTAATGAATGCTCAATCAGATTAATACAAATCAATGGCATTGGCAAGTTTTGGATGAGGCTCAGGGGGTGGGGTCTGGACAGCACTCACTGCCAGAACAAAACAGATGGTCAGAAGCTGACACTCTTACCTCTTTATCTTGATGGACTCATTAGCAGATTTCTCTCCTTTGGGTCTCATTTGAGTTTCTTGGCTTTAAATGGCACCCCGTAGATTGCCTACCATCCTGGAAAACTACTGACATGGCCTGGTACAGAGAATATTCTAGTGCCTAGAGTTTGTTTAGCAGCCTGGAGGGCTAGAACTTAGGTACATGGGTGCTGGAGTCACCATTTATCCAACAGGACCATTGGGATCCAAAGAATTAATATGTTCTTGTTAACAATCTTCTTTTCTAAAAACTACCATTGATCGGATATCATGTCCTGAACTAGGCAAATCACTTTAATTAATTCTCATGAGAACTCTAAAAGGTACATTCTATTAATATTGTTGTTGCTTTTATTATTATTGTCACCTATAGGTGAGAAACCTATAATTTGTCCAAGAGAACACAGCTGGTGAGAAGAAAAGGCAGATTTGGCTCTGAGACTGTAGGACTGTGAAACCCTGTGGTTAGCCACTGGTGTGACCCTGCATTGACTTTTCTGCTGGTCTCATATGCAAGGGCAGATGGCTGAGCCTTCTGGCAGTATTTTCAGTCCTGGACTGGTTCCTACTCATGGTTTCTTCTTTTCTTCTCACAGGCCTCAGAGACTCTCGGCTGTCTTTTTTCTTTTCTTTGTTTTTTATTTTTGAAATGTACTTCTACCCCCAGAGTTTTTTCCCCTCCAAGGCTGGCAGGGGGCAGGGCACAGTTTCCTTGGCCCCCCATCTCCTAATTTCACTCCAAATGAGCACCATCCCAGGAAAAAGGCAATAGGGAACCAAAAGGTTTTAGAATGCTTTCAGAGTTTTTATAGCCATTGAGTCAACAAATAGAGATCCTGAATTCCTATTTTTAAATTTTTATTGTTTTTAGTGATTTCCTTCCTAGATAGTGTCTTGAGTTCTCTCTTAATAAGTTGGCTACTTACACTGTATTAGAGCTGGAGAGATGCAGCTTGAAAAAGTTGCTAACTTTGAGACTATTAGGCCTGGTCTAAACCTGCTTTGCAATCTTTATTGCAAGTATGAGTTACTTCTGCGTTTCTTCATTCTTTTTCTCCTGGTCAGCTTCTCTGAGTGAGAACACTTCCATCCCAGGTCCCAATGACCATCCATGGGCTTCAAACTTCAGCTTCGCAGATGCTTCTCCATAATCAGAGCAACCTCTCAGGCCCCAACTACCAACTCCTGTCCTCTCACTATGTTCTGGTGGTTTGCCAGCAGAAACCAACACTGCCTGCACCCCTCTATCGTTACTGCCCCGATTGTCTAAGAAACATCCTTTTCCACATACTCTGCCCTGAGCTTGAGTCTTGTTTCACAGGCACCCTTCAAACTCCTTTTTTAAAAGAAAGTGTTTTGCTATCTAGAATTCTCTGACACTACTTTCCCAGTTCTCCAAACTTCATAGATTATCTTCTATCTTATTTTTCTACCACTGCCTGAAGTGTAAACCCCACTTCTCAGTCCTTGCTTTCTGCTTTGAAACCTTTCCATTAACTGCCCTCAAGAGCTTATCCAGGCTCATGATTCAATTACCATTCTACTAATGATTCACAAATCTCTACACCTAGGTACACTCTCTGTTCTCTTCTTAATTCCAAATAGCGTCCTATGGGAAATTTCTATGCAAAGATTCCCCACCATTATCTCTAACTTACCATGTCTAAACTTCCCATTTCTGTTCTTCTCATCCTTCCAGGCTCATTGGCTTCAGCTTGAATACTTTCCCATCAAATGTATTTATGTATCCATCTATCCACTCAGTTATTCATTCACTTATTCCATAAACGTTTATGAAGTGCCTTTACCATGTCAGGTTCTTGGTAAGGCACTGCAGGAACAAAGGTAAATGACAGGTTGAATTTCTAATAATGAAGATCTTCTATCCATCAACATCGTCCCCTATACAACCTTTACTCTTATGGTTTTCAATAACACTAAGTGTTTCAGTCAGACTGGTCTTCTATCCTTCACACTAACATGTTCTTTCTTACCTTCATGCCTTTGTTCTTGTTGTTTTTCCCACGTGGAATAACTTCTTCCAATCTTTCTACCATTTAAAATCAACATTTCCTTCAAGTTCCACACATTTTCAAAGTCTGAACATAATGCTTTTTCCCTTCTCTGAATTCCCATAGGATTTTGTGATTCAATGGTTCCCTGTTTCCATTGTGATCATAGGAAGTAGGTAGGCAAAGCAGAGAATGTTTTAGTAACAGAAACATCTGAGAACCCTTTAATGAAGTTGTCATAAGCAAGGACGTATTTTCTGGGCAAGGACAAGATTAATTCATCCCTTTACTCATTCATTTATTCATTCACTTCTGAGCTCAGTTCAAAAAGATACAAGCTCCCAGAGGACATGAGGCCAGTGCCAGGTGGCTGTCCATGCTGCTGCTCACCATGGACCCTGGGTAGCCTGGCTCTGCTGTGCTGCAGGCTGGTGACATTTGCTACAGGGATCCTGCCTGGCTTAAAGAGGAGCTGGTGGGCCGGGCTCGGTGGCTCAGCCTGTAATCCCGCGCCTTTGGGAGGCTGAGGTGAGTGGATTGCCTGAGCCCGCGGGTTCGAGACCCGCCTGGGCAGTGAGACCTCATCTCTACAATAAATCAAAAAATCAGCTGGGCTATGGTAGCGCCTGCCTGTAATTCCGGCTACTTGGAAGGCTGAGGCGGAAGGATCGCCGGAGCCCAGCAGGTCGAGGCTGCGGTGGCCGGGAGCGGCCACTGCACTCCAGTCTGGGCGACAGAGTGAGACTCCAACTCAAAAAAAAAAAAGAGGAGCTGGTGGAGGATATGGAACCCCTATTTTTGTGAAGGAGCTACTTCATGCAAGAGTCACTCTAATGTCCACTCAACTGCATGGTGGACCCCCTCCGGAGGGTCCACCCCAACATCCTCACATGTAATATACTTCAATGATTTAAGCAGAAGGGGCATGTCAGAAAAAAATCTACTTTTCTTCGGTATCTCCTGAGGGGACAATCATGAGATGGTTCTGAGTGTTGACCTTCACATATTCAGACTCTGGCATTTGTACAAGACTTTGTTCAAGGCAAGGCCTACCATTATTACAGGATAGAAGCCCATAGCGTCATAGATCCATGGCAGGGTCAAAGTGAGTAGAGCCATGAAGCTCAGCACACCTGGGGATGTGGAATGAGAGGGAATGAAGAAGGAGGCAATCCCATGAAAGAGCCTGGAGCTCAGGGTTCTCATTATGATCGTGTTTAACTCCCAATGTGAAATTTAAAAGTCAATCGTTCCTTACAGACCTCAGTATATCTATCTGTAAAGTGGGATTGCCTTTTTATTATAGGATATTCAAGAACATGGAGAAGGCATTGGAAAGAGGGATCTCATGGAAGTTTGGGAAGAGCTGGCTTCTTCTTGTGTTGTGACTTTTTCTGCGGTGATTACTCACTATTGTATTTCCGGTATCTAGCAGAGTGAATGGCACATGGTAGGTACCCCGTATGCATCAGATTTTTAAAAAATTAATGAACTGATGCTTCTGCAGTCATTCTTTCAAAAGCTGTGTATGTGCTTTTCAAAGCTGAAAGAATAGCTATATTTCTTTTCTGCCTCCCTCCTTCCTTCTCTAGCACTTAGTTCACAAACATCTCAGATTAGGTTGAAGTCTGTGCCACATCCTTCTCCAACTCCCACTGTTGACTGTGAGGTGGAAATTGAATGTGGTTGGCTTATGGTTGGCTTGGGGCGCTGGTTATTCAGAAAAGTTAACTGAAGATTCTTAACATCATTCCTGCTCTGAAACTTGGGGTATAGATCAGAGTAGAAGAGGATGAAGAGGAGGAAGCTTGAGTCAGAAGTCTGGATGGGACCTACTAGTCACCTCTGAGAACTCTATGCCTAACTCAAGTCCAGACCTGAGCTTGCTCTCTAGGGGCAGTTTCAGAGAGGAAGATGGGGTAGGTGAAGGGATCCAAGTATGTTGACTGGTGCTAGATCCTCCATCTTTCTAGTGCTGCCTTTCAGCAGCCTTTCTGTGGCTTAGCCTACCTTAAAGGACAGAGAAGACCCCAGTCTCATCTATGCAAGTCCAAGTGTCAGGGAGCCTACTTCCCCCATGCAGCTGAAGCTGGATATGTAAGAAAAAAGCTTTCTTGTTTTATTTTTTTATGACAAGGTCTCACTCCATTTCCCAGGCCATTGCACAATGCCAGCTCATGGAGGATTCTACCTCCTGGCCTCAAGCAATCCTCCTGCCTCAGTCTCCCAAGTAGCTGGGACAACAAGTACACCACCCCACCCAGCTAATTTTTGTAGAGATGAGGCCTCACTGTGTTGCACAGGCTGGTCTTGAACTCCTGGGCTCAAGCAGTTCTCCCACCTCAACCTCCCAAAGTTCTGGGATTATAGGCATGAACTACTGAACTCAGCCAGAAAAAGTCATTTTGATGGTTACTATCCTTCCCCTTGATAGTCCTTCCTGAGTTCTACGTAAGACTGCCAAGGCTCTAATAAAACCAGAGCTCTTGTCATGCCATTGAGTTCTGTGTATGTTACCAAGTGATAGCAGTAGACAATGTCTTCTGCTATGGTCCATCATGGATAAGTAGCATGGTTTAGATTTAAGTAAAGCAAACTGAAGAAATAAATGAGGCCAGGCTCGGTGGCTCAGCCTGTAATCCCAGCACTTTGGGAGGCCGAAGTGAGTGGATTGCCTGAGCCTGTGGGTTCAAGACCAGCCTGGGCAACTAGGCAAGACCTCATCACTACAATAAATCAAAAATTAGCCAAGCGTGGTAGCACACACCTGTAGTTCTGGCTACTTGGAACTCTGAGGCAGAAGGCTCACCAGAGCCCAGTGGTCAAAGCTGGGGTGGCCGTGAGTGTGCTACTGCACTCCAGCCCGGGCAACAGAGTGAAACTCTACCTAAAAAAAAAAAAAAGGAAAAGAAAAGAAAAGAAAGAAATGATTCCTGGGAGCAAATCTCTGCATGCATAGTATAATCAAGAAACCATTTCTTTGAAAGTTTTAAAAAGAGAAGATGTGATCCAGCCAGCATACTGCTAAACAGAAAGAAATTGAAACCATTTTCCCTGAAAACTGGAAAAAGACAAGGATGCCCACTCTCACTCCTCCTGTTCAACATAGTTTTGGAAGTCCTAGCCAGAGCAATCAGAGAAGAGAAGGTGATCAGGGATATCCAAATAGGAAAAGAGGAAGTCAAGTTATCTCTCTTTGCAGATGACATGATTGTATACCTTGAAAACCCAAAAGAATCCGTCCAAAACCTCCTTGCACTTATAAAAGAGTTTGGCAAAGTCTCAGGGTATAAAATAAATGTGCAAAAGACAATCACATTTATATACACCAATAATAAACAAACAGAAACCCAAATAAACACAATTCCATTCACAATAGCCACAAAAAAAAAAATGAAATACCTTGGCATCTTCCTAACCAGAGACATGAAAGACCTTTACAATGAAAACTACAAAACACTGCTCAAAGAAATCAAAGATGACACAAACAAGTAGAAAAATATCCCATGCTCATGGATTGGAAGAATCAACATTGTTAAGATGTCCATTCTACTTAAGACAATCTACAGATTTACCACAATACCCACCAAATTACCAGCAACATTCTTCTTGGATCTAGGGAAAAAAATGCAGGAATTCATATGGAAACATAAACGACCAAGAATAGCCAAAACAATCCTCAGCAAAAACAAAACAAAACAAAACAAAAGACAGCTGGAGACATCACACTCCCAGACTTTAAACTTTATTATAAAACTGCAACAGTCAAAACAGCCTGGGATTGGTACAAGAACGCAAACAGACCAATGGAACAGAATAGAGATTCCAGAAACAAAACCTCAATTTCTCAACCAACTCATCTTCAACAAAACCTCCACCACCTACCACTGGGGAGACGAGAACCGATTCAGTGCTGGGAAAACTGGCTGACCACATGCAGGAGATTCACACAGGATCCCTATCTATTCCCATGCACAAAAATTAACTCTAAATGGATCAGAGACCTAAATGTAAACCCTCAAACTATAAGAACCTTAAAAAATGCAGGAGATACCCTTAAGGAAGTTGGAATTGGAAACCAATTCCTGAGCAAAACCTAAAATGCACAGGCCATAAGAGATAAGATAGACAAGTGGGACCTCATTAAACTGACAAGCTTCTGCAAAGCCAAAAAAAAACCATCAAGAGAGCAGGGAGACAGCCCACAGACTGGGAAAAAATATTTGCCAACTCCATGTCTGACAAAGGCCTAACATAAAGGATCTATAAGGAACTCAAACACGCCGAAAAGAAAAAAACAGCCCCATTACAAAGTGAGCAAAAGATACGAATAGACACTTCTCAAAAGAAAACATATGAGCAGTCAACAGATACGTGAAAAAATGTTCAGCTTCACTAGTCATCAAGGAGATGCAAATTAAAACTACACTGAGATACCACCTAACTCCTGTCAGAATGGCCATCATCAATAACTCAAAAAATAACAGATGCTGGAGAGGATGTAGCAAAAAGGGAACACTTCTACACTGTTGGTGGGAGTGTAAACTAGTATGGCCTCTGTGGAAAACAGTGTGGCGATTCCCAAAAGTTCTAAAAATCGACCTTCCATATGATCCTGCAATCCCCCTACTAAGAATATACCCAGAAGAACTCAAATCACTCTATAAAAAAGATACCTGCACACATATGTTTATTGCAGCATTGTTCACAATAGCAAGAACATGGAACCAACCATACTGTCCATCAAAAGAGAACTAGATTTTAAAAATGTGGTTCATACATGCAATGGAATATTACACAACCATTAAGAAGAACAAAATCATGAATTTCACAGCAACCTGGATGGAATTAGAGTTTATAATACTGAGCGTGATCTTTCACAGAAGCAAAGATCTGAGTACCACATGTCCTCACTCATAAGTGGATCTTAAACAACTACTGTAATACTATAAGAAAAGAATTGACTGTAGCGGGAAACTATGGGGGGAAAGGTGGGCAGGGAGGTGGGAGTAATGGTAGTCGATATCTGCTTGGGGAAGAAGGGGGTACACCTCATCAACAAGGATACCTACACAATGAATATTTGTATACCTAACCCTTCATTGTACCCAACAATTTTAAAATTAAAAAAGAGATGTGATCTTAATATTAATCTACCAGGAACTAGAAGATGAATGACAATCTATCCACCCATCCCTCCAACACAAAGATAAAACAGAAAGAATATGTAGAAAAACTTTATATGAAGAACTTTTCTGTACATTTCATTTTATTATGTTCCAGTGGTTAGAATTGAAGCAGTCAGTCCTGTCACTATCCCTTACCCTCCCATCCCCACCTTTTACTCAAACTCTCTGTAGAAAAGAAAAACGAAATGACCTTTAGGTAGGGCAAACACCAGCCAACATCCAAATATGCAACCTGACATCCTTTTGTTCTCCAGGGTCTTATCTTCCCAGCTATGCTGTAAGTACCTTGAAAGCAAGAGTCATGCCTTCACCTCCTTTTTGCAGGAATTCTTAATACAGCACTGGTCTCAATAAATAATTACTTGGAAACCTCACCAATATTTCTCTCTCACCAAAATTATTCCATTATTTATGCTTACATTATACAATTATCAAACCAGGATAAATAAAAATAATTGGTTTTCAATTTGCTAACAGATTTGTTAACATGTTGAATAATTATTTCCCAATAAATGAATCAACCTAATCTGTTTAAGTGCGGGTTATAGATGAAACTCCATGTACCCATTATTTTAAGATATTATATGAACAAGAGATAAAGTTAAAAAAAGGCCATGAATTCAGCAGTGGGTGAAGGAAGTTAACTTAAAATCAAACCAATCAAACCTGCTTCCATGAGGGATAATTAATGTGCAATTGTCCTGCCCTCAAGAAGCTTTGAATAAATTTGAAGAGTCCAGACATGTATGGGAAATTAAAAAATAACAAAGATACTATAGATTCAAAACAAAAGATATGGAATTAATCAGCCTTTTTAGTTGAAAATGATAGATTTTTATTTGGGGATACTAACATGTATAATATTTATAAATGCATTTATTAAAACATAAACCAAAATGAAAAAATCATAAATCATTCAACCACTCAGAGATAAGAACTGTTAATATTTTGGCATATGTCCAGAATCATTTTTCGTACAAATAAATGGCATTTTAAATAAAACAAGATCACATTATAATACTGCTTTTGACTTACTATTTATATTCAACAATATATTATAAACAAAATTGAAAAATATGCTTATCAAACTGCAGATGACACAAAACTGGGAAGGATAGCTAGTGATGCAATAATCACAATCTAGAATAAACTAGAACGATCTTGGCAGCATAGTACAAAGACCAAACTAACAAGATTAAATTTAAACAGAAGTACTTTTGAAGTCTTATGTTTATATTGAAGGCCTGTATGTCTCTGCTGTCTGCAAGTATGATGTGAAGCAATATTATCACCTGACTTTCAAAATGCTAGTGGAACCTGGGCTTTCTCAATGAAAGCATGGTATCTAATAATTGAAAGGAAAACATCTCTCTTTAGGTTATCTATAGGCTATGCTGATCTGACCATATCTTGAGTTCTATACTCATTTTATGACCAACGTTGGTCAAGAGGACAATAAGCAAGATGAAAACTTCATCACACGAATCACATTTGCAAGAACTAGAGGTGATTAGCTTGAAGAGACTTTAAGGCCGTGTGTGTGTGTGTGTGTGTGTGTGTGTTGTGTGTGTGTGTGAATTCTTAGCATGTGAGCACACGCATACACACACATGCAAAGAAAGATGGATTTGCATGAATTTCGCAGCAACCTGGATGGAACTAGAGTCTATAATACTGAGTGACCTCTCACAGAAACAAAGACCTGAGTATCACATGTTCTCACTCATATAGTGGAACATCCAACGTAATACTATAAGAAAATGACTGACAGTGGTGGGAAACTATGGGGGCGGAGGGGAAGGGAGATGGAATCAACAGTAATAAATATCTCTCTGGGGACAGGGAGACACCTCTTATCAACAAGAGTGCCTGAATGAAGCATATTGGTATACCTAACCCTTAACTGTATCCCAAAATATCATAATAAAACATATTGATTATAAAAAAAAAAAGGAAGAAAGATGGATTTGATGTATGCTGTAGAACTTCAGAGAGCAAAAATAGGTGGACAACTCTGAGATAAACCTCACAGAACTCTAAGAAAAAAAATATATAAACATCCAAGCTGTCCAACAATGAAATAGACTGCCTTTGTGGCAAGAAATTCCATTCTCTGAAAATGCTTAAGTATAGGTATAATAAAGAATACTGTACAGATGTTCCTGCCATTGGTCTTGAAGAATTCAGTGGTTCCTTCCAACTCTAAAGAGTATGAGATGAAGTGAAATAATATTACCAAACCAAATAAATAAGTTTTACTCTCTATTTGTGTGTGTGTGTGTGTGTGTGTGTGTGTGTGTGTGTGTGTGTGTGTGTGTACAGTTGGCCTTTGAACAACACAAGAGTTAGGGGTGCTGACATCCACCATGCAGAGTCGAAAATCTGCATGTAACTTTTGACTCCCCTAGAACTTAACTGCTAATAGCCTGTTGACTGGAAGCCTTATGCAGGTACCCTTGTTGATGAGGTGTCCCCTCCCTCCCCTAGCAGTTTCCCTCAACTGCCAATCCCTCTCTCACAGTATTATGATAATTGTTCAAGGTCTGCTTATGAGTGAGAACATATGGTACTCTGTTCTTTGTTTCTGTAATAGATTACTGAGTATGATCGACTCCAAATCCATCTAGGTTGCTGCGAAGGCCATATGTTTGTCCTTTATGGCAGCATAATATTCCATTGTGTGTATGTACCACTTTTTTTTGTTTTGTTTTGTTTTGTTTTTTTGAGTTGGAGTCTCACTCTTGTCACCCAGACTAGAGCCGCTCCTGGCCACTGCAACCTTGACCTGCTGGGCTCCGGCAATCCTTCCGCCTCAGCCTTCCAAGTAACTGGAACTACAGGCACGCGCTACCACGCCGACTAATTTATTTTATTTTATTTTATTGTAGAGATGAGGTCTCGCCAAGTTGCCCAGGCGGGTCTCAAACCCACGGACTCAGGCAATTCACTCACCTCAGCCTCCCAAAGCATGGGATTACAGTTTGAGCCACTGAGCCCGGCCAATACCACATTTTTTAAAATCCAGTCCAGCTTTGATGGGCAGCATGGTTGGGTTCATGTTTTTGGTACTGTGAATACAGCCGCAACAAACATGCATGTGCAGGTATCTTTTTGGTAGAATGACTTGAGTTCCTCCGGGTATATTCCAATAGGTATTGCTGAGTCATATAGAAGGTCAATTTCTAGTTCTTTCAGAAATCGCCACACTGTCTTCCAAAGACGTTACACTAGTTTGCATTCCACCAGCTGTTTAGAAGCATTCCTTTTTCTCCGCATTCCTGCCAGCATTTGCTGTTGTTTGTTTTATTAATGATGGTCATTCTTACTGGGGTTAGGTGGTACCTCAGTGTGATTTTGATTTGCATTTCTCTGATGATGAGTGAGGCTGAGCACTTTTTCATGTGTCTGTTGGCTGCCCGTATAGCTCTTTTGAGAAGTATCTCTTCAGGATTAGCACATATTTTATGTCACATGTATACCATATTCTAACAATAAAGTAAACTACATAAAAGAAAATATTATTAAGAAAATCATAAGGAAGAAAAAATATATTTACTATTCACTGATCAAGTGAAAATGGACCAGCAAAAATGTTGTCATCCTCATCGTCTGTGTGTTGAATAGGCTGAGGAAGAGAAAGAAGAAGGGTTGGTCTCACTTCTCCGTGGTGACAGAAGCAGAAGAGTTGGAAGGGGAGGGAGAAGAAACAGGCGACTTGTCTGTAATTATTTAAAAAAAACAACCTGCGTGTAAGTTACCCTGTAGTTCAAACCTGTGTTGTTAAAGGGTCAACTGTATATGGATGTATAAAAGTAACCATACTTTAAAATATTTGTATCTTGGAAACTTTCTCATAAAAATATATTTTAAGCTCATATCTTTCTAAAAAAAATACCTGCTGACCTCTCCATAATGTAGAGAAAAAAGACAGACTGGGTTTGAATTCCAGTTGTGTTTTGTACTAGCAGTATGACCTTGGAAAATAAGGTTGAACTTGGAGTCCTATCATCCTTATTTCAAAAGGAAAGAAACAATACAAACACAAAGTCAAAGGAGCATCGTGAAGAATAAGTGGCTTATGCTATCACACTATCTGATACCTATTAGGTGCTTAATACCTAGTAATTATTATTATTATTATTATTATTATTATTATTATTATACTGGGTTTTCCTATCCTTTTTTCAGCACCCTCTCCCTTTTTCCTTTCTCCCAAATATCTCTTCTCACTCTCCAAATTTATCTTTCAAGATACTGTCAGCTCATATCTGTGTCGATGTACATGTGTCTCCTCTCTCCTATGAGTCTGTAAGTGAGGTTTAAGAAAAGTAGATTGGCAAGGGTGTACAGGGTACAAAATGTAAACACAATGGTATAAAAGAGAAAAGTCAAACAGGAGAGTATAGGAGAAGCAAAACAGACTAGCTCTTTCTCTACCTCCAATTTCGGTGTCCATCCATACACAGAAAAAGAGAAACAGGAAGGAAAACCAGCAGAGGAAAGATACTATCAAAAGAACAGGAATGAAAACATGGATCAAAGCAGGATCTTACACTGGAAAGAGTCAGGAGGAAGCAAGAAGAAAGAGACAAATAGCCAGGCCTATAATGAGTGGACTGAAAAAGATAGATGGTCTTAGGAAAAGGTAACTAGCGAGTCTCTGATAACTTTAATTTTCTAGGTCTTAGGGAGCTTTGCCTACACTTCAATTAAATGGAAATGTAAATAGCTGAGAAAGAACCCAGTGGATAGAAACTGACATAATGGACTATATTGACTGTCTGAGAGATACAAGGGACTTTCTTAAAAGCATAATATTTTACATGATCATTTGTCAAGCTTCCTCTGGGTGAATGATCTCCTTTGAGGGAGGTAAGTAGATGGGCTAATCTTAGTCTTTTGTTTAAAGTGCATCCTGCATTGTGCTAGAGATCAGTTAGCTTTACTGAGAAGACAGGGAGGAGGAAGGAACACAAGCACCCACACCCTTCTTCCTTTCTCCTCAGGGGCCTTACTTTCTGCCTGTCTGACTGACCATCCTATACCCACTTTTCACTACCCTTCATTTGACTCTCTGACTCATCACCTTCTCCATCAGGACCTTTGTTTGAAGGAACTACACTATTCCCTTTTTTTTAATCAATATTTTTTATTTTGATATTGTGGGATACAGTTAAGGGTTAGGTATACAAATATGCTTCATTCAGGCACCCTTGTTGATAAGGGGTGTCTCCCCATCCCCAGACAGATATTGACTACCATTAATCCCACCTCCCTTCCCCTGCCTCCCCCACCTCCATAGTTTCCTACTACTGTCAATCCTTTTCTTATAGTATTACGATAGATGTTCAAGGTCCACTATATGAGTGAGAACATGTGATACTCAGATCTTTGTTTCTATGAGAGGTTACTCAGTATTATAGACTCTAGTTCCATCCAGGTTGCTGCAAAATTCATGATTTTGTTCTTTTTTATGGCTGCATAGTATTCCATCATGTATATGTACCACATTTTTTAAATCTGGTCCTCTTTTGATGGACAGCATGGTTGATTCCAGGTTCTTGCTATTGTGAACAATGCTGCGATAAACATATATGTTCAGATATCTTTTTGATAGAGTGATTTGAGTTCTTCAGGGTATATTCACAGTAGGGGGATTGTGGGGTCATATGGGAGGTCGATATTTAGAGCTTTTAGGAATCACCATACTGTTTTCCACAGAGGTTACACTAGTTTGCTCTCCCACCAACAGTGTAAAGTGTTCCCTTTTCACCACACCCTCTCCAGCAACTGTTATTTTTTGAGTTATTGATAATTGCCATCCTGACTGGAGTTAGGTGGTATCTCAGTGTGGTTTTGATTTGCATCTCCTTGATGATTAGTGAGGTTGAACATTTCTTCATGTGTCTGTTGGCTGCTCGGATGTCTTCCTTTGAGAAGTGTCTGTTCATATCTTTTGCCCACTTTATAATGGGGTTGTTTGTTTTTTTCTTTTCAGCACATTTGAGTTCCTTGTAGATCCAAGAGGTTAAGCCTTTGTCGGACCTGGAGTTGGCAAATACTTTTTCCCAGTCTGTGGGCTGTCTCCATGCTCTCTTGATGGTTTCTTTGGCTTTGCAGAAGCTTGTCAGTTTAATGAGGTCCCACTTGTCTATCTTATCTCTTATGGCCTGTGGGTCTCGGGTTTTGTTCAGGAATTGGATGCCAGTTCCAATTTTCATAGGGGTGTGTCCTGTATTTTCTATCTTATGGTTTGAGGTTTCACATTTAGATCTCTGATCCATTTAGAGTTAATTTTTGTGTATGGGGAAAGATAGGGGTCTTGTTTGAGTCTTCTGCATGTGGTCGGTCAGTTTTCCCAGCACCGTTTACTGAATAGGTTCTCCTCTCCCCAGTGGTGGGTGGTGGAGGCTTTGTCAAAGATGAGTTGGTTGAGAAATTGAGGTTTTGCTTCTGGAATCTCAATTCTATTCCATTGGTCTATATGCCTGTTTCTGTACCAATACCAAGCTGTTTTGATTATTGTAGCTCTATAGTAAAGTTTGAAGTCTGGTAGTGTGATACCTTCTACTTTGTTTGTTTTTTGTTTGTTTGTTTTTTTGCTGAGGATTGTTCTGGCTAAAACCACACTATTCTTATTTTCCTGCTCTCACAGAGTGGAACTCATCCACAGGCCGTCTAGGTATTTACTCAATGAACACCACCTCCTATTAAAATTCCTCACTCCACTCCAACTGTCTACCCATTGATGTATAATCTCAGTCCCATGAACTGCCTCTTCTACCTTTGGACTTAGTACAGGGAGCTTCCCCAACTATCCTGGCCCACAGTGATCTTCTCTCTCTCGCTCTCTCTCTCTCATTATTGTCTTCATCAATAGTTCTTCAGTGGACTTGAAACTTGTCAAAAGACCCAGATGTAAATGCACAAACTCTGAATTTCTAGGAATAGAGCCTGAGGATCTGTACTTTCACAAGCCTGTGTCTGATTCTAACACACAGCAAAAGTTGAGAGCCAGTTGACTCTGCATGATCTGTTTAGAACTTACTATAAATTACCATGTATTGCATATTAATTTTTTATGAGTTGAGTCTAGCCTCCAAAAGTGAACCATGGTCTTCCTTTGACCTGGGACTATAGATGATTCTTTTGCTATTTCTTTTCCCTGGCATACTGAGAGGTGCTTAGAGATGTCTACTGTAGATGACGCTAAGATAATTTGTGTTTTGTTCATTTTATAGAATGGTAAGTTGAGGACATGCTGGCTTTATATGGCTCCATCTTAGTCAAGTCATAAAGCCTACCAATCTCTAAGCACTCAACTTTTGAAGATTTTTCCCTAGGGATTGAAATTTTGAGACCTTCCCAGCCAGGTTTCCCTCCCAGTTTGTCCGTAATCCCCACATCCAATATAATAATGTTAATGCCCTCTCATTCCCAGCAGCAACTTACTCCTGATACTTCTGAACTACCTCAGTGAAACAATCCCTTGGATTTGAAATTAATGTGTGACAAAAGTATTCACCTAAGTTCTCCATTCTGTCTTACCACTCCATCTCCTAAGAGAAGAGAAATCTAGAGCAGAGGGAAAAGAGAATATGATCATTCAATTTATATAAAAGATCCAGAACCATATACAAAGCTGCCTTTGGGTGAAAACTATAAAGGTCAATTTTATGTCAACTTGACTGGCTAAGGGATGCCCTGATAGTTGTTAAAACATTTTTTCCAAGTATGTCTGTGAGAGTGTTTTCAGAAAATAGTAGCATTTTGAATCAGTAGATGGAGTAAAAAAGATCCATCTGATCTCACCTATGTGGGAAGGCATCATCCAATCCCTTGAATACCTCAATAGAACAAAAAGATGGAAGAGAGTCACGCTCTCTCTCACTCTTCTTGAGTTAAGACATCCATCTTCTCCTACCCTCAGACATCAGCAGAAGAATGTTTTTTGGGTCTTCAGACTCTGGGACTCGCACTATCAACTTTTCTGGTTCTCAAGCTTGCAGATGACATATTGTGAGACTTCTCACTCTTCCTAATTGTGTGAGTCAATTTCCACAATAAATCTATCTATCTATCTATCTATCATCTCGACCATTGTTCCTCTGGAGGGCTCTGACTAATATAAAAACCCCACATATCTTCAATGATATGACTACAGTCATTGATCATGTAAACCAATGGTAAAAGAGGACACAATGTGTTAGAAAATAACTAATTCTGAGATCGTATTCATATATCTTCATCTCATGAAGGGGATTCAATGACCTCAAGATAATTCAGCAAGTGTAATAGTCTCAAAGTCTGAACTGACAACATTAAACATGTTTTTCAATGAAAACATAAGGTGTTTGTGTAGAAAGTGTTTTCTATGTGACTCACACTTTCACTCAACTGTGGCTTCACTGTAAATAAGAACAATTCCATACACACCCATCTGCACTCAAGAGAGAGCAAAGTCATAAAAATGCAAGAGTTGGTTTTCTCTTTCACTTTTCTGTAGTTTAATTATTATTTTCCACAGGTAAAAACACAGGTGGCTATTTATTATTAATATAGTGTCAAGATACAAATTCCTAATTATTGACCCAAGACCTCACTTCTAGGATCCAGATGAACTGCCATCCATGAAAATTTACCAGTTTTAAATCCTATCCACACTCTAAGTTGGGTCCAGTACCAATCTTAACAAATATGAGCACATCCCCCCTTTCATTCTTTACTTTCAAATGCTCAGATAAAGGCATGCCAGTTTTTTTTCCTCGTTTTTCTGCACTCAATTTGTCATTTATACTTCCAGTTCTGCAGCAATTATTTTTCTGACCTCTTTTCCTCTTTAAATTTTTCCTATACATCAAAGCTTGGCTCCAGTAATATCTATTTTTTTACAGGGCTTTCTCCAGGGCTTATCCTCAAACTGATCATACTATGTTTCTTTAAACACACTAGCATTGAGTCAACTCCACAGGTTAAGTATCTGGTTTTCATTTCTAGGTGTTTGTGTTTTGTCTTCTCAAAAAAATGGCAAATGTGTCTCAATTTTGATGTCAGATTGACAAACCTTCCCCACATAGTAGTTTCGTGACCTTGAGCAAATTACTTCTCTAGGCCTCAGTTTTCTTTCTATAAAATGGGGGTAATATAACACCTCATAGAGAGCAATGGTGAAAATTGGTTAAAGTAATTGCTAACTATGTTTTAGAAAATATTAATGTTCAACAGTGACTAATACAGAGAAGTTTGGCTCAATGTTACAGTAGCCATGGCCTGACAGTCCACAATTAAGCCTTTAACCATGAATACCTTTTCTTCCAGTGTCTGACCAAGTCTGTGAACTTTCCATAAATTTCTCAAAGTTCCAAGTAGGAGAAAGTTTTTCCATATGAGCAAAACAAACACATACACACATTTGTATAGAATATAGATATCTAAATACATCTTCCTACTTTCTAAAATATTTAAAATGGAAATTCAAGTTGTCAAACAAAATGAAACTGACTCCTAAAGAATATGGGCACACTCTTTTGGTAATTCCCTGCACCTACCGAAAATGCCATCTGGGTTATTTCAGGAATTATAGTCCTGAGAATTGCATAACTCTACTTAACCATCACATGGAGACTAGAATAAAAACCTCTGGTTGTTCATATCTAGCTTGATCTATAGGCATCCTAACAGGTTTGAATTAAGAAGTAGAAGCCTCTTGCTAATGAAGATATATTGTTCTGGAATAAGGCTGCAGGTATCTTTATTAGAGAGAAACCACCTAAGGCACTGTTATGGACTGAACTGTGTTCCCCCAAAATGTATATGTTGAAACCCTAATTCTAATGTGACTGTATTTGAAGATATGACCTTGAAGGAGGTAATAATGTTAAAATAAGGTCAAATGGGCAGGCTCCCAATTCAATGTGGCCTGTGTCTTTATACAAGACCTATCTATGCGAATGACTTCTAAGTTCATTGTTTTTTCACTATAACACTATAAGTTATCAATCTTACAAGTTCATGTTTCCTTCTTTTAGAAGACATGAGAATTTTAGGTAGTAAGGGAAGCAGAGAACCCCAGATCAGAGACTGAATCCATATTCTAATCTCTGCTCTCCCTACTCACTATGTGGCCTTTGGCATCTGTTCCTTTTTCCTATGTCTCAATTTCCTTGTCTATAACATAAACTTTATCATTTATAAAGTCCCTGCCTATTCCAGAATTCTGGTATGCTATAAAAAATAAAATCCTTGAGGGCAAAGAACACAGCATGTGTGTGTGTGTATATATGTTTGTGTGTGTGTCCTGTTGTCTCTGCAAGCAATAAATGGGCAATGCAGAGTGTTCACTTAAATGGCACAATAATTTTTGCTTTGATGTGTTTGACTATGGCAGCAGTCATGGACACCTCTACCCACACACTAAATGACGCCAACCAGTAAAACGCATAACATTAAGTTAACAGTGAAAATATATGTGTGGAGTGGTGAGAATCCACTCAGGGAGGCCACTTGGAGGAGGTGGATTCTACACCACGTATGCCAGGAAAAAAAAAAGGAAACCACCCCATTTGCCACTCTGACTGCACCGAAATGCCAGGGCACAACACAGGCATCCTGAGAACTTGGAGTCACACAACAGGGTGCATTCAGTGCTTCAGAGCCATCCGCTGCCCCACATGCTTTGGCGTCAAGACACAGTGCACATGCCAATCCCTGAATTACAGACAACCTGAAACAGCATCTGCTAAGATTAAATCGAAATTTACCAGGTAAAACTCAAATGTGGTAAATATTCCAACAACAGGAGGATTTGGAAAGTATATTAAAAGGAAAGAAAAGGGGGAGGGGATGAGGAAAATAAAGTTCCAGCCCAAACAAGGCAGCCATTGAAATTTACCAAGTGGCTCCTTTAATTAAGGACGGTCTCCTTAAATTACATTCATTTCTCTTGCCTTTTCAGGGCAGTCCAGGGTGAATAATATGTTTGTTTCTGGCTGAAGAGGTGCCAAGTTGAAGGCAGCTTTTGGTCAATAAAACTGGTCTATGCTATCAGACTAGAGATTCTGTCCACTTTTAAAGACCAAAAGAAAAGTTTAACCTTGATTTACAAGAATGAGAGTATAGCCAGGCTCGGTGACTCAGCCTGTAATCCCACGCCTTTGGGAGGCTGAGGTGAGTGGATTGCCTGAGCCTGCGGGTTCGAGACCCACCTGGTCAGCGAGACCTCATCTCTACAATAAATCAAAAAATCAGCCGGGCATGGTAGCGCATGCCTGTAATTCCGGCTACTTGGAAGGCTGAGGCAGAAGGATTGCCGGAGCCCAGCAGGTCGAGGCTGCGGTGGCCAGGAGTGGCCACAGCACTCCAGTCTGGGCAACAGAGTGAGACTCCAACTCAAAAAAAAAAAAAAAAGAAAAATGAGCCAGGCGTGGTAGCTTGCACCTGTAGTTCTAGCTCCTTGGAAGGCTGAGGCAGAAGGATCGCCGGAGCCCAGCAGGTCGAGGCTGCGGTGGCTGGGAGAGGCCACTGCACTCCAGTCTGGGCGACAGAGTGAGACTCCAACTAAAAAAAAAAAAAAAAAAAGAATGAGAGTACCTATCAATCTATGGCTTTTTTATTTTAAAGCATATTCAGGGCAAGTAAGCAATAAGTGTCAATGATAAGTCAACCTACTGTTCTGTCCCTTGAGTCTCCTTCAACTTGTCTTAACGCAGGACTAACACCATGGCCCTTACTGATGGCCAGCATAGCCTATGTACAGCTGTCAGGCAAATCATTCTAGAAACTCCCTTAATTATTTATCTTCCCTACTCAATAACTAGAAATGGCTTCCCATTATCTATCAGAAATTATCATGCTTGATACTGATAGTTAGAACTTTGAATCATTGATTGTTTTCTCTCCCTTGTCCTTATTTCCTTCCCTCCTGTGCTCAACCCCATTTATTTTCAATATGGCCCCTGGGCACCAATCAGACTAGCCTGTTCAATATCACCCACGATTACAGATTTTCCCAAAACTGTGCCCTTGTTCATGCTTGTTTCTACTATCTTTGTCCAATTCACTGCTCTACCTTCAACTCCTAGCAGAGAACCAGGCATGCAGGCATGTAGGAGGTACATACTAAGTATATACTTAGTACACGCTGAAAAAAGAAAGAATGGAAAAGAAATAGACAATGGATTAAAACCCATTTCATTGCTTCCACCAGTCTCTCTTCTAGTTATTCCTATAAAGTCATTTCAAGCAGCTCCATGAATCCTTTAGTTCTCTATCTTGCACTAACCTCTCCTGTCACTCAAAGTTATGAGGACCTTATCCACCCTCGGAGGGCTAATTTGACAGCTTCTTGTTTTTCTCACAGTGCCTAACATAGAACTCGTCTCTCAGGGGCATCTCCCAATTTTTATTTTATTTTATTTTTAAACATATTTTTTATTTCAAAATTGTGGGGTACAGTTAAGGGTTAGGTATACAAATATGCATCATTCAGGCACCCTTGTTGATAAGGGGTGTCCCCCTGTCCCCAGACAGATATCGACTACCATTAATCACACCACCCTTGCCCTCCCTGTCTCCCAATTTTTCATATGAAGAAATAAATGAAAATTGGTATTTAGAATACCCAGATGCTGAATTTTACTTCCAGTTCTGTCTAAAATGATTTAATTAAATGATTTTCCTTGTTCTTTTCCTGATTAGTGTGATGAGGTCCTTGTCTGCTCTCCCTTTGCTATTTCTGCGGTTTGGTACTATGTTCTGAGGACAGGGTTGGAACAAGATTGTCTTGGCTTATATCTCAGATATGGAATTTCCTTACCCTGTGACCTTGGGCAAGGTCTTCACTTCTCTGTGTTCTGTTTCCTCATCAGATTTGAGAAGGCTAAATAAATTAAACTGTTTTGAACATTGCTGGGTACATAAAATGCCAAATTAATAAGGCCTATTATTATGCTCCAGCCACAACCTTTTCCTTGCTCATTCTTTTCCTCCAAGTCTCATGTTAAGTGGCACTTTGTCAGGGAGGCTTTCCTGAGCCATGTGCAATCTAGGTTGCTTCTCTTCTACTTTGTGCCCAAAGCTCCCTACATGTCAGCGTGACACTGGTCACATTCACAATTTCTTGTTTAATGATCATTTTCCAGGTTAGACAAGACACTCTAAAGTCAAGAAGAAGATATATTCGGTCCTTTCGTGTTTGAAATACCTCACACAGAAATTACAAATAAATATTTATTGGGATCAGTGAACCATAATGAGGAAGTTAGAAAAGGTTCATAAGAGTGATGATCCCAGACTTTGGGACAAGGTTGTATCTGACAGTGAAATCGTAAGATGCAAAATAAAGTAGATTAGATTAGCCACCTAGAGACTAAACGGCAAATGGGTGGTAGCTAAGGAGATGGAGAAACACCCAAGCCCAGGCTAGGCTCATTGGAATGAACAGGCCATTAGCATTCTGCAAAACAGGAATGCAGAAAGCTCAGTGGTGTGTTGGATAACAAGTATTTTGGCCACCTGTAATAAATCATCATGGCACATATCCCAACAGCTTTTCTTTCCAAAGGGAGCCTGGGATCCAAGCTGCCAGGATAATTTTAGTAATGCTTCCTTTTGGTACATGTCTGAAGAACAATGGTGGTCCCATGTTGTTGCATTTTTCACTCTTTATTTGGTTGAAGGTGAGGGGATCGGTAGGGGATTGGAGAAAGTAGGTTAGCAACACATGCCAAGAAGGACTAAAGATGAAAATGCATGTTCATGGCTAGTAAACAACCCCTTCCCAGATTGACCTTTAGAGTGGAATATAGCTCACCATTAAATATTAAATATGTGCACTTGCTATGATCACCCACAGCACCGTTTCTAAAACACACTCACATATTTCTAAGCACCCTAATTAATCGAAAGAAGTTGGAACCTCGTGGCATTGTAGACAGCTCTAACAAGCTTGTTTTAAAGGAGTTAAAGAAATGTGTTGATTGGAGCAAGTTGGGAGCACTCACAAAACAGACAATGTATTCTCATGTGCCAAGGCAGAGGCACTTCTGAGGTGGAAGAGGAAGGAAACTTGGGCCTGTTGGGAGTTGGTGCCTTTCTCCAGAATGACCATCTCCTGAAACTGTCTTTACAGTCTCTTATTTGGATACCCACACCTGTGTGCTTGGTGTTGGTTCCTCAGACTCTGCCAGGTGGAGTAAGAACAAAGGAGTGAGAAGTGGCAGAGAAGGCATGCAGGGAGCAAGGAGCAGTCCTCTAATGGCCTGCAGAGCCACTCAGAGAGGAGAAAAATCATCCCGTTCATTTCTGCCCAGTTGGAAAGAGGGATAAAAGACCCGCGAATTAATTCATTGTGACCACCTTTGTGAAGAATCTCTGCGTTTGATCTCAAATAGATTTCATAATCCTTTTGCTAGCTTTAAGAAGAGAATGAGTAAAAAGTTAACTTCCTTTTGATTCTCTTATCACGAGTAAATAAAGTTCAACTTTTCATGTTCTCTGTTTAGCCAGCCCCCCTTCCTGGGACCCAGTGATCAAGTGTGTGATTGAGAGAATTCAATAAGCATGAGGAAATGGGACCCATTTGGGAACAAAGAGCTCAATGGGCTCCTCTCCAAAGGGAACCTGACTCTCCCCTGACACCATCATAAGCCTGGGCTGGAGAAACATTCTTACCTCTGCAGGCAGGCAGGCGCTGGGCAATCAGGTGAACCTGGCCTGACTCCAGCACTGCAGCGTGCTTCCCTTTCAAAGAAACTAAGCTGGGCAGGAAGACAAGGAAAAGATAAAGTCCATGTTGAATGGGGAGTCAGGATAACTGGCTTTCCACACTGGATTCCTCCAGCGTCCCTTCAGAAGACCCTGTCTAAATGATGTCCTATAAGTCTCAGCTTCCCATCGTATACAATGGGATGACAATTTCACCTTTACCTTGTTCGTTGGTTCAGCATCAAGCTGCCATCAAACTACTAGGCTGCGTGGAGAAGGTCTGGAGTTCAGTCTAGTTATTATAATATCAGATAAGATAGTCAATATTTCTACTCGGCACTTACTTGAAAAATGGGGGAAACTTCCTAACCAAATAACTAACAGCCTTGAAAAATACAAAATAGATATTTCCCTAAAGAGTTTTTAAAATCTTTTAAATTTTATACTTTTTACATGCACTACCTTCTCAAAAATAACTATGTTTTGAAAATTTGAACAACAGCTTAGGAGCTTTTCCACTCATTCATAATGTATTACTTTACATCAAGACAACTTTGTGCATCTATTTTGATCAGACTGGTGCTTTGTAATTTTCAGTATCCTCTTCCTTTATTGTCAGTCAATTTCCCTGAGACAGCGTAACTCAGGGGCTTCTACTGCCCCAGGTGATGGAATGCTCCTTCCATCTTCCTTCAGCCAAGGGTCTTTATCGGGAGTGATCTCAGAACATATGAAACATCCTTTAGGGACTTATTTAAAAATAAATTCAGAGCAAATAATACCCTACTGCATAAACATCATGAGGCCTTAGAGATTACCTCACCTAATTACAGACGAAACAACTAAGGTTCAGGGAGGTTAGATAAATTGTCCAAATGTATTTGGCTAATTGGTGACAAAACTAAGTTAGAATTCAAGTTTCTTGAAACCCACTATGATGCATTTTGCAATATATTATATTTCTATCAAATTAGGTTAATAAATTTTTTTTTTTTTTTTTTTGCGTTGGAGTCTCACTCTGTCGCCCAGACTGGAGTGCAGTGGCCACTCCCGGCCACTGCAGCCTCGACCTGCTGGGCTCCAGCGATCCTTCCGCCTCAGCCTTTCAAGTAGCTGGAATTATTGGCATGCGCTACCACGCCCGGCTGATTTTTTGATTTATTGTAGAGATGAGGTCTCGCTGCCCAGGCGGGTCTCGAACCTGCGGGCTCAGGCAATCCTCTCACCTCAGCCTCCCAAAGGCGCGGGATTACAGGCTGAGCCACTGAGCCAGCTAGGTTAATAAATATTTAGTGAGTGCCTAGATGGCAAAAAGAACCATGCCAGATGCTATGAGGGATAAAAAAATAAATATAATACACTTCCTATCCTCTAAGGGTTCAAAGTATAGAAGAAAGACATTGTTGTAATTTAAGCAGCTTTAGAAAAACTGCATCTTTCCAAATTAAGTAGTAAAAGGTTGCAGGGATAAAAAAGAGCAATTTGGGGTCTGAAGATTTAGGAAACTCAATGAAGGCTTACTTTGAGCTGAGCCTTGAAGGATGAGCAGACTTTTGATAAGAGGACATGCAGATAGAGAGCATTTGAGAAGTCCGCGGTACAGTTGTACAAGCAGATGAGTTTCTGAGCTCTCTGCTGATTTCACTGGTTAATTAGAGAAGGTGGCTTCTGGATCTCTAGTGACTGGGAGTGCTCTAAGTTGGACTTGGACATCTAACCTCTGATTCATATTTAGTAGTAGACATGGGGTTTACTGATGGATCAAAAACATTTTTGTTTGGGTTTGTATTTCTTCTCTGTTATTTACTGGCAGTGTGATTTTGTGCAAGTTATTTAACCTCTCTGTAAAGAGTGTCCTCATCTGTAAAGTGGGAATCATAACAATACCTATCTTAAAAGATTGTTGTGAGAGTTAAACTAGTTAATACAAGTAAGCTTAGAACAATATCTGGAACATAGTGAGTGTCAGGTAAGTATTTGTTAAAATAATCTACCCTGACTAAAGAAAGTGGGTTCTTTTATATCAAGGATCCCCTAGAGAAGCAAGGAATAGCCGTGAAAAATTTCTATTCTGTTACTCAGCTAAGAAAAAAGAGAGAAATACTTTGGTAATCAATTCTATAATGAATTCATGAAAAAAAAATTGAAGGGTAGAATATCCTGTGTCATTACCTCGATGCCCTTACTCACCTTTGCTAACAGATCCCAACTGCCTGAACTGACCCTCTGGGATGCTTCTTACCGTGAGATGATGGGTTTGGCCTTGCCCAGAATTGTAATCTACTCTTGGTAATGTACTGAAGTCACATGTAGCTCAATTCTCCATGGCTCAGAATAGATCCTGACCTCGCTGTGGGTTCCCCTGAGCTAATGGTTCCGTATATTCCAGATTGCATTACTACCAGGAATTGATTTTTCAGCATTTTAAAGACAGTCTATTTTAATCATCTTTCCTCCATTCTTAGAGATGTATTTATTTCCCAGAATGTGTAGTGACTCTTAGACAAAATAATTTCTGATTACTGAAATGGAAGCAACCTGTTGTCCAGTTGTTGGGGAAGCTCAAAGGTTTTCCTTGGAAAATTCTTTTGTAGGTCAAAGCAGAGGAAATTCATTTCTCTCATGCAGAGGACCAAAGTAGAACAAACAGTGTAATATCCAACTGAGATTTGAGAATTTTAGCAAAAGTCATCATGTGTATAGAGCTCAACATTTTTACAGCAGCACTGTCCAATATGGTAACCATAAGCCACATGGGGCTGATGTGCTTGAGAAATTTCTAATTCTATTCAATTATAATTCATTTAAATTTAAAAACTTATGCTTGATTCAGGTACTGAAAACCTTTTTAGGCTTGGGAAATTTGGAGGTGTGAATCTATTTAATCAACTAAAAGCATTATGCAATCTAAATACATATTAAGCATTTCTGATGATAATCTAGCATCCAAATTAAGATATGCTGTAAGTATAAAATGCACTAGATTTTATAAACTTGTTATAAAAAGAGAATTAAAATATCTCTTTAATATTTGGAATGAAATATTTTTGTTGTGTTGGGTTAAATAAAATGCATCCTTAAAATTAAGTTCACTGGTTTCTTCTTACTTTTACTTAATGTAGTTTAGAAAAATTTAAATGATGTTTGTGACTAACATTATATTTGTATTGGATAGTGCTATTATGGAGCAATTTAAAATATATCAACACATTTGTTATTTACAACTCGTGAGTTGGTCAGAACAGGTATTATTATTTCAGTTTTAAAGATATAGAAACAAATTTTTAGGCAGTAGTGGCTCACCAAACCTTGGAATGAGAACCAGAGGCTGACTCCATGGCTTCTGATTGAAATCCAGGGCTCTACCAGTGCTGAGTTGGCTTGAAAGTCAAGATGGGATTTTGGAAAGCCTCTTGAACTCTGATACTGAACCTGTTAACTCTGCACATAAGCAGTTAAAGGAAGACTAACAAGCCTTAAAGGAGTAGTATAACCTAAGCAGAAATCACATGAGCTTGCCTACACAGATATAACTGAACATGCACATTACATTTATTTGGCCTTCATGGTAGTTGGAGATCCTTTAGACAGGATTCCCATGCTGTGAAGAGAGTGTCCAGTGTTTCACATAGCCATTCCTCTGTATCTTAAAAAGAAATCTGGACAGTGTGGTTTGCCCAATAATTGCAAGTTCTACAGCAGACATACTAACCAGAAGAAGTTAAAATGTAGCTTGAACACAATAGCAAGAGGAAAACTACGAAGAAACAAAGAATAAAGCCAAGAAATGTCCAATTTATTAATGGAGAAAATCCACAGAACTTTGAGATGATAAAAGTTGAACTTAAAAATGAAGAAGAGCTGGGCTCGGTGGCTCAGCCTGTAATCCCACGCCTTTGGGAGGCTGAGGTAAGTGGATTGCCTGAGCCCGCGGGTTCGAGACCCGCCCAGGCAACTTGGCGAGACCTCATCTCTACACTAAATCAAAAAATTAGCTGGGCGTGGTAACACGCACCTGTAGTTCCAGCTACTTGGAAGGCTGAGGCGGAAGGATCACCGGAGCCCAGCAGGTCGAGGCTGCGGTGGCCAGGAGTCGCCACTGCACTCCAGTCTGGGTGACAGAGTGAGACTCCAACTCAAAAAAAAAAAAAAATAAAGAAGAAGAAGAAGAACAGTATGTTCATGAATAAGAACATAAATTATTGTAAATTGTCACTTCTTTCTCCAGCTACCAATTTACAAGAAGCATTTAACAAAGGAACATGTTGACCTACTCTTTTAGTTCACGCTGCTTTAACAGAAAACTTGAGACTGGGAAATTTATAAATAAAAGGTTTGCTTAGCTCATGGTTCTGCAGCTTGTAAAGTTCAATACTGGCGACCACATTGAGTGGCTTCTGCTGAGGGCTTTGTGCTGCATCATAAAATGGCAGAGAAGTAGAAGAGGAAGGAACATGTGCAAAAAGACAAGAGAGGCTGAGCTTGCTTTAGAACAACCTGCTCTCACAGGAACCCATCCATTCCCAAGTGAATGAGAACGCTGTCCTGAGAGAGACAGCATTCATCTATTCATGAGGGCAGATCCCCCATGATCTAAACAGCTACCATGAGGCCTCAGTTCGCAACACTGCCATATTGCCAATCAAATTTCAATATGAGTGTCAGAGGAAACACACTCAAATCATAGCAACTACACCATAGGGATGCAATCAGCAAAATTCATACTATGAGAAACACCCAAAACAAACACCTGTATTTTTAAAAAGTATATATATATTTCAAAAGAAAAACAAAATAAGTGGAAAGTTAACATGGAGATTAAAAGACATTTAAGAGACAGATCAACAATTATAATCTGTGCATCTTCTTTGAATCTTGAATTTTTAAAACTAAAAAAATTAAGACATCTATGAAGCAAGTGGAAATTTGAACACTGGATATTTGATGATATTAAGAAATTTTTGTTGAATGTTTTTAGCTATGACAGTGGAACAGTAGCTATTTTTTAAGAGTCCTTGTCTTTTAAAAGTACACAAGAAAATATTTACAAATAGAATATGTCTGAGATTAGCCTCAAAATGCAAGAGATGTTTAAATTCTGGTATTATCCTAAATTAGTGTTAGTTCTATACTGATAAAAATAATTGAGAACATAGAAGATTATATACCAATGGTCCTCGCCACAGACTAAATTTTCATCTAAAAAGCTTGCTACTAGAGATTTGGAATAAATGGTATCAGATTAGTTTTCTTGCTATAAAGTTTTGACCATAACATTGGTCAAAATATAGTATACAAATGTAGTACATATATGAACTGTGACCATGAGAAAAGAGATACAATGAGATAAGCCCAACAATTTTTCTTTCTTTCTGATTAGAAACACATTTCAGAGCATAAAACTAAGAGGCTGGTTTCTGAGTATAGCAAAACATTCTTATGGAGTTAAAAAGACATATATCCAAGTTGGTATATGCTAGGGTGGCTGGAATATGAAGGTTGGAGTACTTGGGAGAAGGTCACTCTGCTAAGAAGGAAATTCCACAAATCTGAAAGGGGATGTCATTGAGCTTTGTATGTAGGCAGTGAATGCATTGGGTAAGACCACACAAGGCTAGGTAAAGAACAATTACTGGCTGGGCATGGTGGCTCATATTTGGAATTCCACCAAGCATTTTGGGAGGTGAGGCAGGAGGAATGCTTGAGGATGGGAGTTCAAGACCAGCCTAGGCAACAGAGCAAGACCTCCATCTTTAAAAAATTTTTAAAAATTAGCCAGGTGTGGTAGCATGCACCTATAGTTGTAGCTACTCAAGAGGCTGAGGTGAGAGAATTGCTTGAGCCCAGGAGTTCAAGGATGAACTGCCATGATCTCACCACTGCACTCTAGCCAGAGCAACAGAGTAAGAGCCTGTCTCAAAAAAACAAACAAAACAAAGCAACATACTAAGGAATGATAAATTAATAGGAACTATAAACTAAACAGCTACTAGGGTTCACACAGATCTGGGAGATATTTAAACTCCACCTAGCCAAGTGAGTGGCTTCATTAAACACTTGGAGAATTCTAGAGAGACCACAGAAAGGCCATGCCACAGTAGTGGGGTTAAAATCACTCAGGATAAGGGCTCCCAAACCACCCTAACAAAGTTTAAAAAACAAAGGATCAAGCTTATCTTGAAATAACTGAACTACCTGCCTGTATAAAGCCCAAGACTGATTACATAAAGACAACAAAATCCAGACACTCCATAAGTAGCATTCTAAACGTCTCACATCCAATCAGGCATTACTAGACACAGGGAAGAGGAGAAAAATGTAACTCATATCCAGAAAAAAAACCGAAAACAGGCATTAAAAATAGACCCAGAAATGACATATAGGTAAAATTATCAAAAAACACTTTAAGATATTATAAATATTTTCAAAAATTTAAAAGAAGACATGAACACAATAGACATTTCTTGTTGCTTCTGAAAACAAATCTAGAAAAGACAAATTTAATCTATAGTGACAGAAGGCAGATCATTGGTTGTCTGGGGTTAATGCTAGGAGATTGATTGGAACTGGGCTCTAGCAATTATTTTAGAATGATAGAAATGTTCCATAACTTGATTGAGATGGCAATTACACTCAAATTAATCAACATGTACACATAAAATGGTACATCTCATTAGATGTGTGAATTAAACTTCAAAATTAATTTGAAACCATTAAAAAGTAAATAACAAGGGAAAAAGTGGATAGGCTGTGAATCTATAAGGATTAGCCATAGATTGCAGGACCAGATGGTGGTGATAGTGATTTGCTACATTATTTGATATACATTTTTAATCCTGGAATTATGAATTTTTGTTTTTTTTAAATTTTAGAGTTGTGGGGTACAAGTGAAGATTTACTACTTATGTAGATGGCATGCAGATGCAGTTTGGGCTTCTAGCTGGCTCTCTCTACCCCTGATAATGGACCAGGTACCTGGTATGATGCCATGTGTCCCACTCCTTCCTCCTTCCATCTCTTTCCTAGTAGTGAACAATATCTGCTTATCTCACCCTTTTGCTCATGTGGCCAGTGATCTCACTTATGAGTGAGACCATGTGGTATTCAGTTCTTTGTTTCTATGATAGTTCACTTAGTATGATGGTCTCCAACTGCATCCATATTGCTGTGAAGGCCATGATTTTGTTCTTCTTTATGACTGCATAATATTCCAAGATGTATCACATATACATAGCCAGTGCACTTTTGATGGACATCTGGGTTAGTTCCATATTTTTGCTACTGTGAAAAATACTGCAATAAACATGTGTGTGCAGGGTTTTTTGTTTGTTTGTTTTGTTTGTTTGTTTTTTAGTGATTTATGTTCCTCTGGGTATATTCCCAGAAGAGGGGTTGCTGGATTGTATGGGAGCTCAATTTTTAGTTCTTTGAGAAATCGCCACACTGCTTTCCAGGATACACACATGATGCCTCTCTCACAGGTCTTTGTTCAAATGTCTTCTTCTCAATGGGGTCTTCCCTAACCACCAAATTAAAAATAGTAACTGTTTCCTTTTTCTTTGGTCAGCAGCTTAATCCTTACCCTGTCTTTATTTTGCTTTTCCTACCTCTTATCACCATCTAACAGATTTTATTTTACTTTTTTTTAAAATAATCAATATGTTTTATTATGGTTTTGTGGGGTACAGTTAAGGGCTAGGTATACAAATAAGTTTCATTCAGGCACCCCATTGAAAAGAGGTGTTTCCCCATCCCCAGACAGATATTTGCTACCGTTAATCCCACCTCCCTCTCCCCACCATAGTTTTTGCTACCGTTAATCCCACCTCCCTCCCCCCACTACTGTCAATCATTTTCTTATATTATTACATTGGATGTTAAAGGTCCATTATATGAGTGAGAACATGTGATACTCGGATCTTTGTTTCTGTGAGAGGTCACTCAGTATTATAGACTCTAGTTCCATCCAGGTTGCTGCGAAATTCATGATTTTGTTCCTTTTTATGGCTGCATAGTATTCCATCTTGTATATGTACCACATTTTTTTAATCCAGCCCTCTTTTGATGGACAGCATGGTTGCTTCCAGGTTCTTGCTATTGTGAACAATGCTGCGATAAACATACGTGTGCAGGTATCTTTTTTATAGAGTGATTTGAGTTCTTCAGGATATATTCCCAGTAGGGGGATTGTGGGGTCATATGGGAGGTTGATACTTAGGGCTTTTAGGAATTGCCACACTGCTTTCCACAGAGGTTGCACTAGTTTACACTCCCATCGACAGTGTAGAAGTGTTCCCTTTTCGCCACACCCTCTCCAGCAGTTGTTATTTTTTGAGTTGTTGATAATTGCCATTCTGACTGGAATTAGGTGGTATCTCAGTGTGGTTTTGATTTGCATCTCCCTGATGATTAGAGAGGTTGAACATTTCTTCTTGTGTCTGTTGGCTGCTCGGATGTCGTCCTTTGTGAAGTATCTGTTCATATTTTTTGCCCATTTTGTAATGGGGTTGTTTCTTTTTTTCTTTTCAGCACGTTTGAGTTCCTTGTAGATCCAAGATGATAAGCCTTTGTCAGACCTGGTGTTGGCAAATACTTTTTCCCAGTCTGTGGGCTTTCTCCCTGCTCTCTTGATGGTTTCTTTGGCTTTGCAGAAGCTTGTCAGTTTAATAAGGTCCCACTTGTCTATCTTCTCTCTTATGACCTGTGGGTTTTGGGTTTTGTTCAGGAATTGGATGCCAGTTCTGATTTCCATGAGGGTATGTACTTCATTTTCTAAGGTTCTTATGGTTTGAGTTTTTGGATTTAGGTCTCTGATCCATTTGGAGTTAATTTTTGTGTATGGGGATAGATACGGGACCTGTTTCAATCTTCTGCATGTGGTCAGCCAGTTTTCCCACCACCCTTTACTGAATAGGTTCTCCTCTCCCCAGCGGTGGGTGGTGGAGGCTTTGTCGAAGAGGAGTTGGTTGAGAAATTGAAGTTTTGCTTCTGGAATCTCAATTCTATTCCATTGATCTATATTCCTATTCCTATACCAATACCAAGCTGTTTTGTTGATTGTAGCTTTATAGTAAAGTTTGAAGTCTGGTAATGTGATACCACCTGCTTTGTTTTTTTTTTTTTTGCTGAGGATTGTTCTGGCTATTCTTGGACATTTGTGTTTCCATATGAATTCCTGTGTTGTTTTTTCTAGGTCTGAGAAGAATGTTGCTGGTAATTTGATGGGTATTGCATTGAATTTGTAGATTGCCTTAGGTAAGATGGACATCTTCACAATGTTGATTCTTCCAATCTATGAGCATGGGATATTTTTCCACTTGTTTGTGTCATCTTTGATTTCTTTGAGCAGTGTTTTGTAGCTTTCATTGTAAAGGTCTTTCAGGTTTCTGGTTAGGAAGATGCCAAGGTATTTCATTTTTTTGTGGCTATTGTGAATGGAATTGTGTTTTTTATTTGGGTTTCTGTTTGTTTATTATTGGTGTAAAGAAATGCAATTGTCTTTTGCACATTTATTTTGTATACTGAGACTTTACCAAAGGACTTTATCAGTGTAAGGAGGTTTTTGACAGATTCTCTTGGGTTTTCAAGGTACACAATCATATCATCTGCAAAGAGAGATAACTTGACTTCGCTTTTCCTATTTGGATACCCCTGATTGCCTTCTCTTCTCTCATTGCTCAAGCCAGGACTTCCAGTACTATGTTGAACAGGAGGGGTGAGAGTGGGCATCCTTGTCTTTTTCCAGTTTTCAGGGGAAATGGTTCCAATTTTTGTCTGTTTCAGAGTATGCTGGCTGTGGGTTTCTCGTAGATGGCTTTTACTATTTTGAGGTATGTTCCCCATATGCCTAGATGTTCGAGGGTTTTTATCAAGAAGGGGTGCTGGATTTTATCAAAAGCTTTTTCCGCATCTAATGATACAATCATGTGGTTTTTGTTTTGACATCTGTTGATGTATTTAATTACATTTATGGTTTTACAAATGTTGAACCAGCCTTGCATCCCAGGAATGAAGACTACTTGGTCATGATGGATGATTTTTGAGATGTATTGTTGAATCTGGTTTGCTAGGATCTTGTTGAGAATTTTAGCATCTATGTTCATCAAAGATATTGGCCTGTAGTTCTCTTTCTTTGTTGGATCTTTACCTGGTTTGGGTATCAATGTGATGTTGGCTTCGTAAAATGATTTGGGGAGAGTTCCATCTTTTTCAATTGCCCGGAATACCTTCAGTAGGATTGGTATCAGCTCCTCCTTAAATGTCTTGTAGAATTCTGCTGGAAAGCCATCTGGACCAGGACTTTTTTTTCTAGGTAGTTTTCTTATTACGTAGTCCATTTCCTTGATTGTTATTGGTCTATTTAGGGTCTCAATTTCTTCTTGTTCCAACCTAGGTAGGTTGTGTGATGTCACAAAGTCCTCCATTTCCTTAAGGTTTTCAAGTTTGTTTTCATACAAGTGTACGTAGTAGTCTCCAATGATCTTTTGTATTTCTTCAGGGTCAGATGTGACTTCATCTTTTGTGTTCTGATTGTGCTTATTTGGTTTTTTTCTCATTTTTTCTTGGTCAGTCTAGCTAGGGGACCATCGATCTTGTTTATCCTTTTGAAGAACCAGCTTTTTGTTTCATTGATTTTTTTGTATTGTCTTTTTGTCTTCTATGTCCTGGATTTGGGCTGTTATTTTGGTGATCTGGATTCTTCTGCTGAAATTAGGGTTTTTGTGGTCTTGCTTTTCCAGCTTCCTTAGGTGGCTTATTAGGCTGCTAATTTGTGTTCCTTCCATTTTCTTCATGTGTGTTTGTAGGGATATAAATTCCCCTCTTACTACAGCTTTTAAGGCATCCCAGAGATTTTGGTAAGATGTTTCTTCATTTTCATTTATTTCCAGGTATTTTTTGATCTCTGTTTTGATTTCATCATTGACTCAGGAGTTGTTTAGCATTGTGCTATTTAGTGTCCGTGTCTTTGTGGGTTTTGGAGGGACCTTGTTGGTGTCAATGTTTATTTTTATTCCACTGTGGTCCGAGAAGGTGCATGGTAGAATTTCGGTCCTTTTAAATTTGCTTATGCTTGCTTTATGGCCAATTATGTGGTCAATCTTAGAATACGTTCCATGCAGTGATGAGTTGAATGTGTATTCTGTGGTCTTTGGATGGAGTGTTCTGTAGGTATCAATTAAGTCCATTTGGTCCAAAGTCACATTGAGGTTCTGGATCTCCTTGCTGATTTTTTGTCCTGATGATCTGTCTAGGGTTGTGAGTGGAGTATTAAAGTCCCCACTTATGATGGTATTAGAGTCAATATCTTTCTTTAGTTTTCCTAGAAGTTGCTTTATGAAAGTTGGCACACCTATGTTGGGTGCATATATGTTTAGGATAGATATTTCTTGTTGATGGATTGAGACTTTTATCATTATGTAGTGGCCTTCTGTATCTTTTTTGCTTTTTAATAGCTTGAAGGGTATTTTGTCTGAAATTAAGATCGCTACTCTTCCTTTCTTTTGTATTCCGTTTGCCTGAAAGTTTGTTTCCCATCCTCTTACTTTGAGTCTGTGGGTGTCCTTTCTAGTGAGGTGAGTCTCTTGAAGGCAGTAGATTGTTGCCTGATGATATTTTATCCATTTTGCCATTCTATGTCTTTTCAGTGGTGCATTTAGTCCATTCACATTTAGGTTAACAATTGAAATGTAAGAGTTGATCCCTGTCATAAGGTTCTTACAGAGTTGTTGTTCCTGTTTGTTTGTTGCCTTTCTTTTGGTTTTGGAGTTGGTTCATGTGTGTTTTTAATCTTTTGTCTGTACTCTTGTAAAGAATGTTGTTGTTCTTTTTTCCTTTTCTTCTGTGTTCAGTACTTTCTTAAGTGTTTCTTGTAGAGGTGGTCTGGTGGCAGCGTAGGTTCTTAGGGATTGGATATCTGGAAAAGATTTCAATTCTTCCTCGCTAATGAAGCTTAGTTTGGCTGGGTAGGTTATTCTTGGTTGAAATTGTTTATCTTTTAGAACTTTAACGATAGGGCTCCAGGCTCTCCTAGCCTGAAGGGTTTCTGTGGATAAATCTACTGTTATTCTAATTGGCCTTCCCTGGTAGGTAGTCTGGCCTTTTTCTCTTGCTGCCTTTAGGATTTTTTCTTTTATAGCTACTTTGTTTAGGCAAATTATTATATGTCTGGGAGTTGGTCTTCTCATTTGTTGTCTTTCAGGGGTTCTTTGAATCTCTTGTGTTTGAATTTTTTCATCCTTGATGAGATGAGGAAAGTTTTATTGAATGATTTCATGAAATGTTTGTTCCAATGTGGCCTCTGTTTCTCTCTCTGCCTCAGGAAGCCCAATTACTCTTAGATTCGGTCTCTTGAAGTGATCATTCATCTCTTGCAGGTTTTGTTCTGTCTTTTGAGCTTCTTTTCTATGCTTTTGACAGTTTGGGTTAGTTCTGTGTTTTGGTCTTTGAGCTCTGAGATTCTTTCTTCTACTTGGCTAATTCTGCTTTCCATGCTTATTAGTTTATTATTTATCTCCATCATAGTATTCTTCACTGCTGTTATTTCTGACATCAGCTCCTTCCTATTTTCCTCTTGTCTCTCCTCAATTTTTAAAATTCTCTCTATTAATGTCTTGATGTCTGGGTTTGTTGCATGTGACCAGTCATTCTGGGGGCTCTTCATTGTTTGTGTTCCAGAATCTGTTTTCTCAGTGTCTGATCTCCCAGGGGTCTGTGTGAGACCTATATTCTTCTTTTGGTTTTTCTTCATTTGTGTGGTTTTTTTCCCCCTCCCTACTTTTTCCTTCCCTCCACGTCACCGTCTTCTTTAATTCTGTTATTCAGGGGTAGTGGGATTGGTTTTACTTCTGTTTGTTCAATCTCCTATTCTTTATATATGCCCTCTTACTTTTTTCAGTTCTGGAGTTGCACTGTAGGTTGGGGGTGGTCCTTTTTGCAGTTTTGAGATTTACTTAAGGGGGGGGAGCTGTGATTCAAAATCTATCTGCAGGTCCTGGTATTCACTGACAGGTGTATGGGTAATCTGAAACCCACTTCCCACTGCCTTGGAATCTGTCCATGCAGTGGGGCTGTAGGTTTACTCCCTGAAATAAAATGTGGTTAGCAGAGGGAAGAGAATGGAGCAGACAGTGGATTGCAAAGGGGGGTGGAGAGATAGAGGAGTAAGGGGGGAAACAAACGAGTGTACCAAAAAATGGAGAGAGAGACCTATACTGAAACAGATAAAAACAATAGACCACAGCTACAGACTAACCAACTCCCATACAAAAAAAATAAAACATACAATGATGCTAACATACAAGCTAACCAACCACCTTATTGGTGTGCTGTTCCTCTATACAAAGATATGGTTTACAGAGCAAAGAAAAGAGAAGAAAAGAAAGAGGAAAAAAGAAAAGAAAAGGAACAATACAGTAGGAATAGAATTAAGTCATTAAACTAACAGAACCAATCAAGCACACTCTGAGACTTTTCGTTTAAGTCCAATGTCCTTTCAGCTCTGATTTCTAGCTTTCTTTTCAAGCTGGTAAATTAGCTCGCAGTTAGGGTCAGTTGCCCCTGGCCAGCTGTGAAGGACAGTTCAGATCACCCTCTGTTCACCACTCTGGCCTGTGTCTGTTTTTCAAGCTGTTTCTCCCGTTTCAGTGTTGTTACCTTGAATCGCCAGCAGGTGGTGCTATCTCAACTGCTCGCCCCAGAGGGGGTTGGGCCAGACAGGAACCGGCAGAAGCTGGAGATGGAAGCCTGCCTCAGGGCACACGGTAGGAGACCCAAGGCAGGCAGGACATCATGATCACAGGAGAAATGGCAGTGATCCCAGCAGATCTTCCCTGCAGGGGCTTCAAGGACTGAAGTCGTGGATCCCCTCAGGCACAGGTGGCATGATGTGCTATGGCCACCACGGAGGCCATGGTGATGGTGCCGGTGGCTGCTGAGTCTGGGCTGCAGTGGCTGTCCAGACCGCTGTGATGCCCCAGTGGTGGCAACAGCTGAGCACTGTGTGAAGAGCAGGCTGCGATGTTGGGGTCTGCAGCCCCCGGGGAGAGAGCCAGAGACCCACTGCAGTTCTCCTTTGCAGAGGGTTTCATAGACCAGGTTGCCCCATCGCCATCTTGCTGGAAATCTATTTTACTTTTTAATTTGTTTGTTGTCTTCTGTCTCCACTAGAATATAAGCTTAGAGAAGGCAAATACTTTCAAATATTTTATACACTCACTGCTAATTTTCCAACTTTTAGAATAGTTTCTGAATCATTGTTAGCACTCAAATATTTGTTGATTGAAATACTGCCAGATTCATCTTTAGAATGACTACACCAGTCTTGATTACATTAAGCAACATGAAGATACTCATATCTTTCATTTTAGTTAATATTTGGTATTATATGACTTTAGTTTCTACTATATAGAAAATGTTTTTGTATTTTATTTTGACTTCATTTTCTATTTACTAGTGAAGTTGACCATTTCCTTACATAATTGTTGGTTATTTAAATTTTGTCTTCTGCTCATGTCTTCTTTTGAGAAGTGCCCATTCATACCTCTTGCACACTTTGTAATGGAGCTGTTTGTTTTTTCTTTACAGCACATTTGAGTTCCTTATAGAGCCTAGATGTTGGACCTTTATCAGATATACAGTTGGCAAATATTTTTTCCCAGACCATGGGCTGTCTCCTAGCTCTCTTGATGGTTTCTTTGGCTTTGCAGAAACTTGTCCGTTTGATGAGGTCCCACTGAGCAGCCAACAGATACATGAAAAAATGCTCAGCCTCACTAATCATCAAATAAATGCAAATTAAAACCACACTGAGATATTACCTAACTCCACTCAGGATGGCCATCATCAATAACTCAAAAAACAACAGATGCTAGAGAGGATGCAGGGAAAAGGGAACACTTCTACATTGTTGATGGGAGTGTAAACTAGTACAACCTCTGTGGAAAACAGTTTGGCGATTCCTAAAAGTTCTAAAAATTGACCTTCCATACAACCTCACAATCCTTCTACTGGGAATATATCCAGACAAGCTCAAATCACTCTATGAAAAAGATACCTGTATATGTATGTTTATTGCAGCATTGTTCACAATAGCAAAAACATGGAACCAACTGTGCTGTCCATTGAAAGAGGACTGGATTTTTAAAATGTGGCACATATACATGATGGAATATTATGCAGTCATAAAGAAGGACAAAATTATGAAATTCACAGAAATGTGGATGGACTTAGAGTCTATAATACTGAGTGATCTATCACAGAAACAGAGAACTGAGTAGCACATGTTCTCACTTATAAGTGGAACTTGAACAATTATTGTAATACTATAAGAAAAGGATTGGCAATAGTGGGAAATTGTGAGGGGGGGGATTGGCAGTCGTGGGATACTTCCAGGGGAGGAGGGCACACCTCATCAAGATACCTGCAAGATGAACATTTATATACTTAACTCTGAATTGTATCCCACATTTTAAAAATAATAAATTAATTAATTAATTAATTAATTTTGTCTTCTGTGAATTTCCAACTCATTACTTTTTCCATTTTTTTATATCAGGTCTCTCATTTTTATTGTTGATTAACATAGTTATTTGGCTATTGCAGATGGTAATCTCTTCAGTTTTTGACATTAGAATATCTTCTCCCGATCTGTCACCAATCTGATCCAAAGTATACTTTTATTAATTTTGTTTATAATGCTCTTGATGAAACAATAATCATGTATTTAACAGCCATCTTTTTTATTTTGCATTTTTTCTCTTAAAAAAACCTCAAGATATCATTTACATGAAGTAAAATACACCTTTAAAGTGTACAGTCTAATTATTTTTGACAACTAAATCCTCCATAAAACGACCACACAGTCATGACACAGAATATGTCTATCTCTTCAAAAAGTACCTGCACGTCCCTTTAAAGTTAACACCCTACATTTATCCCTGGCCTCAGGATTATTGATCTACTTAGAATTACTATAGATTTGTGTAGTGTATTCTAGAAAATCATATACATGGAATCACACCATATCTAGTCTTTTGTATTGCTTACTTCACTCAGGATAAGATTTTTGATCTTTATTCATGTTATGTGTATTAGTGTATTTATCTATTGTCCTGCTGATGGGCATTTGGGTTGCTTCCAGTTTGGGATTTTTGTAATAATAAAACACCAAGAACATTTATATTCAAGTTACTGTGTGCACATATATTTTAATTTACTGGACCGATATCTAGGAGTGGAATTGTTTGGTCATATGGTAATCATATGTTTAGTTTTATAAGAAACTACCAACAGTTCTCCAAAGTAGTTTTGCTCAACTCTATGAATTTTTCACAATTTGTTTTGTGCTTTTGTGGTCTTGTTAAGGAAGTTTTCATCACTTCAAGGTCATAAAAAATAGTCTGTGGGGTTTTTGTTTGTTTGTTTTTGTTTTGTTTGCTTTACAGTTTTATCTTTAATATTTAGGCCTTTAATTCATCTGCCATTCACATATGTAAATGACATGCAAAAATTCAAATTTACTCTTCTGCATAAAGTGAGCCAGTTGTCCCTGCACCATTCATTTTATAAATTATCCTTTTTCACTGATTTTACTGCCACTTCCAAAATATATTATTTCTATACATACATGGTTGAAATGTAAACTATATATTATGTTTTATATTTCTGTTTCTGTAACAGTATCACACTTTGGTTTGAAATTTCTATGATTTACATTATGTCTGCATCTCTGATAGGTCACATGGTAGTTACATTTCTTTGTTCTTTTATTAAATGTACTTAGTCATGAGCTCATTCATTTATAAACTTATAATTTTAAATGTTAACTTTGGTTTCAATTTGCTGAATTTTTCAAAAAATATTTCATGGAAAATTTAATTAATTTTAATTTCATTGCCTTTAGGTAAATTTGAAAAAAGTATGTTTACATATTATCCCCTTCAAACATAGTATCTATGTTTTGAGTTTTTACATTTTCCACCAGAAACTCCAGAATTTCACTAATCTTTAGATAGTTAATAGTTTTTATGCAATTTTGATTAAAATATTTTTCATTTGAAATTATTTATTATTTATGTAGAATAGCACTATAATTTTTATAGAACTCTTTTGTTAGTTCTAGCAGTCTAATTTTACAATATTCTCTGTGTAGATAATCTCATCATCTGTGAATAATAAGAATGTTATCTCTTTTCTTTCCAGCTTTATACACTCTACTTTTTTTTTTATTATTATATTGACCAGGACCTCCAATATCTTGTCGAGCTATAACAATGATAGTGGGAATTCTCGTTTTATTCCTGACATTAAAGAAAATGCACCTAAAGTTTTGCTATTGAATATTATGCTTTGTGTATTTTTTAAAAATAATGTTAAGGATGTTCTTTAATTCCGTGTTGTTTTATATCATTGTAAATAGATTTTGAACTTTATAGCATTTCTTCTCTGAGTCTACTGAAGCAATCATGTTTATTCCCTCTCATTTCAGGTAAAAATCCTACATAATACTATGCATTATTTTGATATAGCATTAATTTCAGTTAGTTTACAGTTTATTCAGAACATCTGCTTAATGTTTATAAATAAAATAGGCCTACAATTTTCTTTTATGGTAATGCCTTTAGCTGGACTTTTAAATCAAGGTCACACTTCCTTCAAAATATGACACAGAAAGATATCTGCCCTTGTATGTTGTATAACAGAAGGATCATCTCTTCCTTGAACTCACTTGTAAATTATCTGAGCCTATGACTGGCAGGAGAATTGGAGACAGAGAATAAGTATACAATAACAAATAGTCTAATATATAATATCTGTGCCATTAAATTCCCAGAAGAATGGGAGAAAGAGAGTGAAACTGAAAAAATTTTTTGAAAAAATATAACTGAAAACTTTCTAGATTTGGCAAAATACATAAATCTATGATTCAAAAAGTTGAGTAAATCCCAAACAAAATAAGCCCAATAAATCAATGTCAAGACCTATTATGATCAAATATTTACAAACTAAAGATAAAGAAAATACTCATGAATGCAGAGAGAAATAACATATTGCCTATAAGAGAAAAACAATTTGAATGACAGAAGATTTCTCATCAGAAATTATGGAAGTCATAAGGAAGTGGTATAACATTTTTCAAGTGATGAAAGAAAAGAACAATCACTTCACAGAATTCCTAGCCAGTGAAAATATCATTCAGGAATAAAAGTAAAATAAAGTTATTTTCAGACTAAGTGAATTAAAAAGAGCATTGTCAGCAGACTTACTCTAAAAAATACAGCTAAGATATTTTTCTGATAGAATGGAAATGATAATAGAAGAAAACTTTGAGAATCAGGAATAAAGAAAAGGCAATACAAAAAGAAAATACTGCCTATGAAAACATATGATAGCCTATATTCCTTCGGATTTTTAAAAAATTTATTTATATTTAATTCAATAATTAAATCATATCATCTTACATAGTTCTCAATGAAATATCTATAAATACCTTTGAAGGGATGAGAAAAAGGAGAACTGATAGTAATAAGGTACTTGTAATTCTACTTGAAATGGTAAAATGTTGATAAAAGTAGATTGCAAAAAGACTACCTATGTGTATTGTAGTCATTAAAGCAATTATTTAAAAATATAGAAATGGATGTGCTAAAAAAAATTATAGATAGATCAAAATTGATTCTATTTTATTTCAAAGTTGTGGGGTACAAGTCAGGATTGTGTGCACAAGTTGTTTAGGTACATATGATGTTTGGGCCTCTGATTGGACCTCACTTCACATGGATTAGGAGCAAGCACCCTTATTGATGTTATATGCCCTCCCTACTTTCCCTGGAGGTGTCCTGCTACTGACACTCTCTTTTTTGTAGTATTGTGATAGGTGTTCAAGGTCTACTTATGAGTAGGAACATGTGATACTCAATTATTTCTTTCTATGATAGATCACTGAATATGATAGACTTCAAATACATCCAAGTCATTGTGAAGTCCATAATTTTGTCCTTCTTTGTGGCTATGTAATATTACATCATGTATATGCATCACATTATTTTTACCCAGTTCAGTTTTGATGGGCAGCATGGTTGGTTCCATGTTTTTGCTATTGTGAATAGTGCTGCAATAAATATGTGTGCACAGGTATCTTTTTTGGTAGAATGATTTGAGTTCCTTCAGGTATATTCCCAGAAGGGGGATTGCTGGGTTGAATGGAAGGCTAATTTTTAGTTCTTTTAGAAATTGCCACACTGTTTTCCATAGAGGTAGAATTAGTTTGGACTCCCACCAACAGTGTAGAAGCATTCCTTTTCTCCACATCTTTGCCAGCACCTGTCGTTGTTTGTTTTACTAATGATGGCCATTGTTGCTGGAGTTAGATGGTATCCCGATGTGGTTTTGATTTGCATTTCTCTGATGATAACTGAGGCTGAGCATTTTTTCATGTGTCTGTTGGCTGCTCATGTGTCTTCTTTTGAGAAGTGTCTATTCATGTCTTTTGCCCACTTCTTATTTTTATTTTATTTTTTCAATTTTTTAATTTTAAAGATATGAGGTACAAGAGTTAGGTATACAAATGTTCATTATGCAGGTACCCTTTTTGATGAGGTGTGCCCTCCCTCCCCTGGAAATTTCCTACTACTCCCAATCCCCCAACTATTGCTAATCCTTTTCTTATAGTAGTACGATAATTGTTCAAGCGCCACTTATGAGTGAGAACATGTGCTACTCAGTTTTTGGTTTCTGTGATAGATCACTCAGTATTACAGACTCTAAGTCTATCCAAGTTGCTGCAAAGTTCATAATTCTGTCCTTTATGACTGCATGATATATATACCACATTTTTTTCCCCAGTCCTTTTTTAAATGCCCACTTTTTGATGGGGCCTGCTTGTTTGTTTTTTTCTCCTTTAGCACATTTGCATTCCTTGTAAATCCTGGATGTTAGGTCTTTGTCAGATATACAGTTGGCAAGTTCTGTGGGCTGTCTCCCCACTCTCTTGATGGTTTTTTTATTTTGCAGAAGCTTTCAGTTTGATGAGTTCCCACTTGTCTATCTTATCTCTTATGACATGGACTTTTGGGGTTTTGATCAAGAATTGGTTCCCTATTTCAATCTCCATAAGTGTGTCTCTTGCATTTTCTAAGATTCTTATAGCTTGAGGTTTTACATTTAGGTCTTTGATCCACGTGGAATTGATTTTTATGTGTAGTGATAGGTAGGGGTTCTGTTTCATTCTTCTGCTTGTGATCAGCCAGTATTCCCAGCACCATTTACTGAACAGGTTCTCCTCTCCCCATTGGTTGTTGATGGAGGCCTTGTCGAAGATCAGTTGGTTGAGAGATTGAGGTTTTGCTTCTAGAATCTCTGTTATGTTCCCTTGGTCTATATGCCTATTCTTGTACCCATACTAGGCTATCTTAATTATTGTAGCTTTATAATAAAACTTAAAGTCTGGGAGTGTGATACCTCCCACTTTGTTTCTTTTGCTGAGGATTGCTTTGGCTATTTGTGGTAGTTTTTATTTCCATATGAATTTCCGTATTGTTGTTTCCAAGTTCAAGAATGATGATGGTAGCCTAATGGATATTGCCTTTGGTAGGATGAACATCTTAACAATGTTGATTCTTCTAATCCAGAAGCATGGAATATTTTTTCCATTTTCTTGGGTCTCCTTGGGTTTCTTTAAGCATTGTTTTGTAGTTTTATTGTAAAGGTCTTTCTCTTCTCTGGTCAGGAAGATGCTAAGATATTTCATTTTTTTGTGGCTATTGTAAATGAGATTGTCCTTTTTATTTGATTCTCTACCTGTTTGTTGTTGGTGTATAAAAATGTAACTCTTTCGCACATTGTTTTTATACCCTGGAACTTTGTCAAAGTTCTTTATCAGTGCAAGGAGGTTTTTGCCAAAGGAGGTTTCCTTAAGTTTTCCGGGTATAGGATCATATTGTCTGCAAAGAAGGATGGATTAACTTCCTCTTTTCCTATTTGGATACCCCTGATAGCCTTCTCTTTTCTGATTGCTCTAGCTAAGACTTCCAATATTATGGGCAGCATTGCCTTGCTATGGTTTTCAGGAGAAATGCTTCCAATTTCTGTCCATTTAGTAACATATTGGCTGTGGGTTTATCATAGATGGCTTTTACTATTTTTCAGTATGTTCCTACTATACTAGGTATTCAAGGGTTTTTATAAAGAATGGATGCTGGATTTTGTCAAGAATTGTTTCTGCATCTAATGATATAATCATGTGGTTCTCATTTTTATATCGGTTGATGTATTTAATTACATTTATGGTTTTGCTGATGTTAAAACAGCCCTACATCCCAAGGACAAAGCTTACGTGGTCATGGTGTATAATTTTTGAGATGTATTGTTAGATCCTATTTGCTAGAATCTTGTTGAAAAATTTACGTCTATGTTCATCAGAGATATTGGCCTGTAGTTATCCTTCTTTGTTGGATCTTGGCCCAGTTTGAATATTAGTGCGATGTTAGCTTCATAAAATGATTTGAGAAAAGTTTCATCTTTCTCAACTGCCTGGAATACTTTCAATGGGATTGGTATCTTCTCTTCCTTGTATGTTTTGTAGAATTCCACTGGAAAGCTGTCTGTTTCAGGACTTTTCCTGTAGTTAGTTTTCTTATGATGGAGTCAATTTTCCAGGTTGTTATTGGTCTATTTATGGTCTCTATTTCTTTATGTCTCAACCTTGGGAGGTTGTGTGATGTCAAAAAGCTCTCCATTTCATTTAGATTTTCAAACTTGTTTCTATACAGATGTGCATAGTGCTCTCTGATAATCTTTTGTATTTCTTCAGGGTTGGTTGTGACTTGAGCTTTTGCTTTTATGATTGTGTTTATTTGGACTTTTTCTCTCTTTTTCTTGATCCATATGGCTAGGGGGTTCATCAGTCTTGTTTATCCTTTCAAATAATAGCCCCTTTAAAAAGTGGGTAAAAGACATGAATAGACACTTCTCAAAAGAAGATATATGGGTAGCCAACCGACACATGAAAAAGTGCTCAGCCTCACTCATCATCAGATAAATGCAAATCAAAACCACACTGAGATACCACCTAAACCCTGTAAGAATGGCCATCATTAGTAAAACAAACAGCAACAGATGCTGAAAAGGATGTGGAGAAAAAGGAACGCTTCTACACTACTGGTGGGAATGCAAACTAGTGCAACCTCTTTGGAAGACAGTGTGGTGATTTCTGAAAGAAATAGAAATTGACCTTCCATATGGTCCAGCAATTTCCCTATTGGGAATATATCCAAAGGAACTGAAATTATTCTACAAAGAAGATACCTGCACACGTATGTTTGTTGCAGCTCTATTCACAATAGCAAAAACATGGAACCAGCCATGTTGTCCATTGAAGCTGGACTGGATTTTTTAAAATGTGGTACATATACACAATGGAATATTATGCAGCCACAAATAAAGACAAATATATGGACTTAAGCCAGGCTCAGTGGCTCAGCCTTTGGGAGGCTGAGGTGAGTGGATTGCCTGAGCCCGCAGGTTCGAGACCTGCCTGGGCAACTTGGCAAGACCTCATCTCTACAATAAATCAAAAATTAGCTGGCTGTGGTAGTGCGTGCCTGCAATTCCAGCTACTTGGAAGGCTGAGGTGGAAGGATCACCGGAGCCCAGCAGGTCAGGGCTGCGGTAGCCGGGAGCAGTCACTGCACTCCAGTCTGGGCGACAGGGTGAGACTCCAACTCAAAAAAACAAAAACAAAAATAAAAACAAATATATGGACTTTGCAGCAACTTGGATGGGTTTGGAGCCACTCATACTCAGTGATATATCACAAAAACAAAGAACAGAGTTCCATATGGTTTCACTCGTAAGCGGACCTTGAACAATTATAATGCTCTAAGAAAGTGATTGGCATTAGTGGGAAACTGTCAGGGGAGAGGGGGTGGGATTGGCAGTTGAGGGAGACTGCTAGGGGAGGGAGGGGCATACCTCACCAACAAGTGTATCTGCATGATCAATGTTTGTATACCTAACCCTGAAATTGTACCCCACATTTTTATAATAAAAAAAATAAAGTACCAACCCTCTGGGGAAAAACAAACAAACAACTCCCCCAAAAAACAAAAAACCAGTTTTTTTGTTTCACTGATTTTTTTTTTTTTCTCTTATATTTTGGTCTCCTATGTCCCATATTGGGGCTTTTATTTTGGTGATCTGGATTCCTCCTCTGAAGTTAGGGTTTTGGTGGTTATGCCTTTCCAGCTCCCTTGGTGATTTATTAGTCTGTTGACTTGTGATCTTTCCATTTTGTTGATGTGCATTTGTAGAGATATAAATTCCCCTTTCAGTACTGCTTTCATGGCATCCCAGAGCTTTTGGTAAGATGTCTTTGTTTTCATTTGTTTCCAAGAAACTTTTAATTTCTGTTTTGATTTCTGTGTTGACCCAGGAGTGGTTCAGCATTGTGCTGTTTAGTGTCCATGTCTTTGTGTATTTTGGAGGAATTTTGTTTGTGGCGATACTTATTTTTTTCCACTGTGGTCTGAGAAGATGCATGGTAGTATTTTAATCTTATGGAATTTGTTTATGCTTGATTTATGGCCAAGAATGTGGTGGATCTTGGAGTATGTTCCATGTGTTGATGAGTAGAATGTATATTCCATGTTGTTGGAGGAGTGTTCTGTAGGTATCTATTAAGTCCATTTGGTCAAGCATCAAGTTAAGGTTCTGGATCTCCTTATTGATTTTTTTTCCCTTGATGATCTATCTATGGTTGTTAGTGGGATATTTAAGGCCCCAATTATGATAGTATTAGAGTTAGTATCTTTTTTTTAGTGTACTTAATAGTTGCTTTATAAACCCTGGTGCTCCTGTGTGTTGGGTGCATATATATTTAGAATGGATTTTTTTTTTTTTTTTTTTTGAGTTGGAGTCTCACTATGTCGCCCAGACTGGAGTGCAGTTGCCACTCCCGGCCACCGCAGCCTTGACCTGCTGGGCTCGGCGATCCTTCTGCCTCAGCCTTCCAAGTAGCCGGAATTACAGGCATGCACTACCATGCCCGGTTGATTTTTTGATTTATTGTAGAGATGAGGTCTCGCTGCCCAGGCGGGTCTCGAACCCGCGGGCTCAGGCAATCCACTCACCTCAGCCTCCCAAAGGTGCGGGATTACAGGCTGAGCCACCAAGCCCGGCTAGAATGGATATTTTTTGTTGACAAATTGAGCCTCTGATCACTATGTAATGTCCTTGCATATCTTTTAAAATTTATTATAGCTTAAAGGTTGTTTTGTCTGACATTAAAGTCATGACTCCTGCCTTCTTTTGCTTTCTACTTGCCTGAAAGTTTGTTCTTCATCCTTTAACTTTGAGTCTGTGGATATCCTTTGTAGTGAGATACTTTTCCTGGAGGCAGCATATTGCTGGGTTGTGTTTTTTTTTTTAATCCAGTTTGCCATTCTATATCTTTTCAGTAGTGCATTTAATATATTGACACTCAGGCTGATTATTCAAATGTGAAAATTTATCCCTGTCCTGAGGTTCTTACAAGGCTGTTTTGTTTTTTCTAACTTTGGGGTTGGTATATGTGTGTGTTTTCAATTTTGCTGTCTCAAGTTGTATTGATTCTATGTTTTCCTGCATTCTTGGGAAGTGGAGGGTTGTTCTTTCTTTTTTTTTCTTCTGTGCTTGATACCTTGCTGAACATCTTCTATAGAGCTGGTCTGGAAGCTGCATAATCTTTTAGGAAATGGATGCCTAGGAAAGATTTTGATTCTCCATTGCTAATGAATCTGAGCTCGGCTGGGTGGGAAATTCTTGGTTGAAATTGTTTCTCTTTGAGGAATTTGAAAATTGGACTCCAGTCCCTTCTAGCTTGTAGTAGTTCTGCTGATAAGTCTGCTAGTATTCTGATTGGTCTTCCCTGGTAGGTAGTCTGTCTTTAGAATTTTTGCTTTTATACCTACTTTGTGTAGGTGAATTACTATATCTAAGGGTTGGTCTTCTCATTCGATATCTTGCAGGAGTTCTCTAAATATCTTGTGCTTGAATGGCTGCATCTATAGTGAGATGGAGAAAGTTTTCTTAGATAACTTCCTGGAATACTTGTTCCAAGGTGTTTTCTGTTTCCCTTTCTTCTTCTGGAATACTGATCAGGTATAAGTTTGGCCTCTTTATACAATCGTCATCTCTTGGAGGTTTTCTTTCTTTCTGAGTTTCCTTTCCATATTTTGACAGATTGGGTTTATTCCATGTTTTGGTCTTCAAGCTCTGAGATTCTTTATTCTGCTTGGTTGATTCTGCTTTCCAAGTTTGTCTTCTTGTTATTTATTTCCTGGATGAATTTTTTTTTTTTTTTTTTTTTTAGTTGGAGGCTCACTCTGTAGCCCAGGCTGGAGTGCAGTGGCATGCTCACAGCCACCCCAAAATTGACCTGCTGGGCTCCTGCAATCCTTCCACCTCAGCCTTCTAAGTTACCAGAACTACAGGCACGTGGTACCACATCTGGTTAGTTTTTTGATTTATTGTAGAGATGAGATCTCACCAAGTTGCCCAGGCTATTCTCAAACCCCTGGGCTCAGGCAAACTGCTCACCTCAGCCTCCCAAAGTGCTGGGATTACAGGACTGAGCCACCATGCCTGGTCCTGGATGAATTTTTTTATGGCGAAAATCTCTGTTACAAGTTCTTTCAGTGTTGCAACTTGTCTTTCTTGAGTCTTATTCACTCTTTTCATCCATTCCCTAATCCTTGTTTTATTCTGGGGCAAATCATTGATGATTTCCATTGTTTGGATTCTGAGGTCTGATTTTTCAGGTGTTGCTTCTTTAGTACACTGGGAATTACTTGTGTTTTTCCTTTAATTTTTCCTCGTTTGTGACAGATTTCTTTCTTTTCTCTTTAATTCTGCTATTCAGTGGTAATGGGTAGGGCTTTAACTTCTGTTGTTTGCTCAGCCCATTACTTGTGCCCTGATCAGAGCCTCTGAATTTGTTCTGTTTTGATACAGGTCTGGGGGCGGGAAGCTTTGCTGTTTCTTATAGTTTCGAGAGTTGAATAAGGTGGAGGGTGGGGAGCTAGGTTTCAGAAACCACTTGCAAGTTACAATGTTCACTGACTGGTGTATGGGCCTCCTGAGACCCACTCCCCACCACCACTCTGTATGATGATGCAGTGGGTATGTGTGTGTACCCCCTGAGTCCAAGAAGAAGTAACAGTAATGAAGGGAACAGAGAAAAGTAGAATGAAATAGAACAGATAAAATAATAAAAAAATAAGAAATAAAATAAACCACAAATAAACAAAAACAAAAGACACCAAGAAAACAAAACACAAACACACAAAAACAGGAAAACTGAACACAAACGCACACGCACACACACACACATACAACAACAAAAAGAAAGGAAGAAAAAAAGTAGGGGAGGGATGAATGCACATTCACACACACTAAACCAAAATAAAAGAACAAATTTCCAAAAAATGGGGGGTATGCAAATCGAACCCTCACACACACATTCACACACACACATTGACACACACACACCACCAAAACAAACGAATACCAAAAAAGAAAAATAAAAGAATTATAAAAGAATTTCTGGGCACTAACCGCCCTCTTGTGGCAGGTTCTGTAATTATTTTTCTTAGCTGCTCACTGGTAAGCCCACCTTCTATCTCCCTTGGGGCTGTGGACTGCTTCACAATCTCCCCCGCTCGGGACCCAGGTGGTGAGGAGGGGACAGTGGCGGTGGGTGGGGCATCAGCCCTCCCCTTCCACTCTTGTAAGGTCAGGAGGATCCCCTCCGGTTGTTAGGAGTGGGACTGTGTCTTTTCCAGGTACTGGCAGTGGATGCCACAGGCAGCCTTATCCTAGAGTTCTCCTAGTGTGGCTTCCATCCAGGGTTCCATCCACCTGGGTTCACCCCTCTCAGCCGTGCCCTAGCCATGTGAGTCTGATGTTCAGAGAACTGCTGAGGAGGAGAAGGTTGGGTCAACCCGGGACTCGCCGCTCATCTCTTGGGGTGTCTTCCTTGTCTTTTTCTGGTTGCACCCTTTGTCCCATGGCTAGATCGGGATGGGGGTGGGGCACCTGAAACTCTGCACTCATCCTGCCCCTCGAAGTTTGTGCTTTTGAGATATTCCCTCTGGGTCATGATCAACCCCTGAGTAGTTAACCTGCTGGTTACAGAGAGTGGATCTGTTGTTCCATGGTGAGCAAGCCAGAGCAATTCCTTGCCCAGTTTTCAAGATGGTGATGGGATGCCTCTGGCTCCCTCACTGTGCTCCTTTTGCAGCCCTCACTGCCAATGTCCAACCTGGCCCTGGGGTGGTGGGGCAGTCTGGCAACAGTTGTCGCTCCCAGCAGCTTTTCCCCGGGAAAAGTTTTTTTAATTTAGAAAATGGCACTCAGCTTCTGCGTCCTGGGAGGCAGTAGGGTCCAAGCAGAGCAGCTCCAAAATGGATTCTTAAAAAATGTGTAAGTATTCTACATGAGGACAGGAAAGAGGAAACAAAAGAATGAAAAACAGAGAAAACAAACAAAAAATAAAAGATAAAATTGTAGATTTAAATCCCAACATCTGAGTAAATGTACTAAAAGTCATCTAAAAATACAATTGTAAGACAAAGATTGGTAGGATGAATTAAGAAGAAAAACATGGGAAGGGGTGACATGATCTAGTTCTGTGCTGTGTACACATTCCAAATATAATTACAATGTTATATTTAAAGTAAAGTGGTGGACAAAACACTATGAAAGCACTAATAAAGAGAAAGCTGGAGTGGCTACATTAATATCAGACAAAATAGGTTACAGAACAACAACAACAATGTACCTGAGACAAAAAAGCACATTACATAATTACAAAAGGGTGAATTCACTAAGAGGATGTAACAATCTTAAATGTGTATGCACCAAAAAAACAGAGCTGCAAACTGCATAAAGCCAAAACTATCAGAGCCAAGTGGAGAAATAGAAAATCCACAAATATAGTTGGAAACTTCAAAAACCCTTCTTTTACTAATTGAAAGAGCCATGAGACAAAATTTTGACACTGATCTAAAAGAACTGAACAACACCTTCAACTAATGGAACCAAAGTGACGTTTATAACATCCAACCCAAAGACAACAGAATATTAATACATTTGAAAGAATTAAAGTCATGCCATTTTTTGCTCTTCTATAATCATGAAATAAAAGAACTTGATAAAAGAAATATAACAGAAAAATCCAAGTACTTAAAAAGTAAACAACATGTTTTCAAATGATCCATAACTCAAACAGAAAGTTTCAAAACAAATTTAATTTAAAAATATATTGAATTGTAATGAAATAAAAATGAGATATCAAAATATGCAGGATACAGCTAAAGCAGTTCTGTAAAGGAAATCTATAGCACTAAGTATTTATATTATCAAAGACAAAAATGCATCAAATAAATAATCTGAAATTCCACATCAAGAAACTAGAAAAAGAAAAATCCCAAACAAGTGGAAGGAAGGAAATAATAAAGATAAGGTCAGAAATCAATAAGATTTAAAACAAAACACTAAAATATAACAAGAAAGAAAATCCATCAACTCTAAAGCAAATACTTTAGAAAAATTAATAAAGTTGATAAATCTTCAGCCAGACTGATAAATCAAAATAGAGAAAGACACATTTTATCAATACTAAGACTAAAAGAGGGGGTATCACTACAGACCCCACAAACATTAAAATGATAAGAAAATACTACATATAACTCTGAACACATAAATTTGACAATGGAGATGAAATTGATTGCTCAAAAATAACACACTACCAAAACTTAACCAAGATAAAATAGATACTACATATGGGGCTATAATATTAGGGAAACTGAATTTATAATAAAAAGAAAACTTTAGACCAATATCCTTCTTCAACAGAGATGAAATAAAAAAATATTATCAACATATTACCATGACCAAATTGGGTTTATATCAGGAATGCAAGACAGGTTTAATATTTATAACCAGTCAATGCAATCCATCACTGTCAGGAGCTCAACGCATTTGAGAGCACCCTAAGGTGTCAGGTGTCAAAGAAGCCGATTAAAGCAACAATTCAAAAATAAAAGAATTAAACCTTTAAGCACTTACTGTGATAGTAGGAGCAAGAGTTTAAAACTAGAGAATGTGTCAACTGTCCCGTGTTTCATTTCTCCCATGGACTGGTACACCAGGCAAGGGTGAGATTGATTAGCATAGAGTGCTGATGTGAGGGTCATTTCACTGGTGAGAAAGTCTCAAATAAAATGATCTGGCTTTTCTTATAAGCCCTAAAGTTGAGAAGAGGTGAGATAGAAGGACTAGGAATGGAAGAGTACTGGGTTCTCAGAGCAGGGGAAAGTGTTTTCAAGTTTTCTTCTTCCTTCCTCCATAAAGAGGCTCTACAGAGGACCCTGGAGAGGACCTTAACTCAAAGCCTCAGATAAAGAGACTAAGGAATGAAGATATCTGTGCTGGGAGTGTAAATATGTGAAAGACAATGATCAACTAGGGAGGCCTGGGTTATTGCCTGCAACTCCCTTCAGAGACTGCAATGCATTGACAATTCACCAGTCTGATGTGGGGGAAACAGTTTTCTTCTGTGAAACTTGTCAGGTAAAACTTTTGTAATTGTCTATGGTCAGGCCTGAAAAAATCACATATAGGTTTTTAAACAAGAGCTAGACTCCTCAACTGCGTTAACAATTCAGAAAAAAAAAGAAAGGAAGAAAAAAGATGTGATCATACCAACTGATGCAGGAAGAAAAATTTGACTTTTTTTTTTAATTTTTTTTTTTTTTTTTTTTGAGTTGGAGTCTCACTCTGTCACCCAAACTGGAGTGCAGTGGCCACTCCCAGCCACCGCAGCCTCCACCTGCTGGGCTCTGGCGGTCCTTCTGCCTCAGCCTTCCAAGTAGCTGGAACTACAGGCGTGCGCTACCACGCCCAGCTAATTTTTTGATTTACTGTAGAGATGAGGTCTCGCCAAGTTGCCCAGGCGGGTCTCGAACCCACGGGCTCAGGACATATTTTAATTCATAGTAAAAGCTCTCAGAAAATAAGAAATAAAACAGAATTTCCCCAATCTAACAAAGAGTTGATATTAATCTGGAACTAACATTATACTTAATAGTGAATAGCTAATTACTTTCTCCTGAAGATCAACTATAAGGCAAGGTTGTCTGCTTTTACTACATCTATAGATCATTGTACTGAAAACCTTAGCCAGTGTAATAATATAGGAAAACAAAATAAAAGATATATGGATCAGAAAGGAAGAAATACAATTGTCCCTATTTTCAGATGACATGATTTTCTACATAGAAAACCCCAATAATCTACAAAAACTTCATACAGCTAACAAGGGAATTTTGAAGTTCACAAGATAAAAGGTCAACATATAATATTTAACCATATTTTTGTATACTAGCAATGAAACACTAAAATATAAAATTAACAGCATCGTGCTGATTACAATCACTCCCAAAATGGACTTAGCCATAAATGCAATAAAACTTGTATAGAATCTGCATGCCAAAAACTGCAAAATGCAGGTTAAAGAAGTCAAAGACCTAATTAAGTAGAGAGACATACTGTGTTCAGAGTTTGGGAGATTCAAAATAGTGTAGATGTTCATTTTTCTGAAATTAATCTACAGGTTTAAAGAAATTTCTATCAAAATCCCAGAAAGATTCTTTGTAGATGTAGACAGGCTAATGTTACATTTTATATAAAAAGGCAAAGGAACTATAATAACCAAAACAATTTTACAAATAAGAGTAAGGGAAGAGAAATTATATGACCTGATTTAGACTTACATAGATACAATAATCAAGACAGTGTGGTATTGACAAAAGTACAGACACATAGATCAATGAAGCCAAATATAGAGCCCCAAGGCAGATCTATATAAGTATAGCCAATTTTTGACAACATGCAAATACATTTCAATGGATAAAGGATAGTTTATTCAGCAAATGTTATTGAAACAAATATTTATAGGCAAAACAATAAACCTCAGCCTAAACTTCAACTGTTATGCAAAAATTAACCCAGAATGGATCATGTACATAAATGTAAAACATAAAATATAAAAAATAATGTATAAAACTTTTAAAAGAAAACATTGAAGAACATCTTTATGGCAAAGAATTAAGCAAAGAGTTCTTAGACATGACACCAAAGAATGATATAAAAAGAAAGAAGTTAATATATTAAACTTTATTAAAATAAAAAATATTTGTTCTGTGAAATACCCTGATAAAATATTTGCAAATCACATAGCCAACAAAGATATTCAGAATGCATAAGAAATTTCTAAACTCAACAGTAAAAAAAAAAAAAAATCCAATTAGAAAATGGGCAACAAACTTGAACAGACAGTTCACCAATGAGAATATATGGATGTCAAATTTAAACATGAAAGGATGTTCAGCCATTAGGAAAATGCAAACTAAAGTTCTAATAGTGTAACACTACACATCTATTAGTATGACTAAAATAAAAAAAAATGGATAATACTGATGATAAAGACATTTATAACTACTATATGCTGGCAGAGTAACTGAATTTTTCATATGTTTCTGATACAGCCACCAGAAAAGTTTGGTAGTTTCTTATAAAGTTAAACATATGCTGATTATATGATCCACCAGTCATATTCCTGGGTATGTATCCTAGAAAAATAAAAATTAATGATCACACAAAAACCTACACAAATGTTTATACTCATAATAGGCAACAACTGAAAACAATACAAATTTACTTCAACAGGTGAATAGATAAATGAACTGTGGTACCTATATACTATATTCAGGAATACTACCCTGAAAAAAGGAACAAACTCATGATACATTTAGCAACTTGATCCAAAAAAATCAGTTATCAAAGATGTATGTACAGTACAATGCTATTTATTCTCAAAATCACAAAATTATAGTGATAAAGAATAGATCAATGGTTGTCAGGCACTGAGGGAAGTGTGTGGCAATTAAGGTGTAACATGAGATAATTTTTTGTGGTGACGGAATGGTCATGTATCCTAATTATAGTGATTGTATTCACCCTTAACTATTCACCTAAATGATGGTTGTTAGTTTGTTGATGGGCTATTACTGATACAAACACATTCTAAAGCTAGTGGTTAAAGACTTTAAAATAATTTGAATAGATTTAACTCTACCTCCCCCCAAAATGCTTACTGAGTTAAGGAGAAGTGACAAAAGGACATCTTTTCAAATAGAACACATTTTATATTTTATCCAATCTGTTGTAAAATTTTGTAGAAGTATACCCCCCAAAAAATGCATATAAATTTTACTTAAGTGATAGTAATTGTACTTAAGTTATAGAAATTACTTATGTAAACACTTAAGTAATACTAATTAAGTAATACTATTACTTAAGTAATAATATTGTGCCAATGTCAGTTTCTTAGTTTTCACAATGTACAATGGTTATATAAAATGTTGTTATTACAATGTCCTCTTACTACTGAGGAAAAAAATTGTCATCATTAGGGCAAGCAGGGCAAAGGGAACATAGGAACTTTCTGTACTATTTTTGCAACTGCTTAAAATGAAAAGTAATTTAAAAGCCTTTATAAAATAAATAGAAATAAAATAAATTTTAAATATTAATCAAATAAATTTTTAAATATTATTGACTTTTATCTTCTGCCCTCTACTCTCCCATTTTCTTTGTCAGAGAAGATTTGTATATTTTATCTTCTTTTGCTGACCTTTTGTAAGGCTTCAGAAGAAGTGGTAATAAACACATATTCATTCTGCCATGTTTGACTAGCAGTCCCCCATTCTACTTTCTTCCTTTTTAATTCATTAAATAGCTGTTCCAAAGAGTTCATGGACTAGGCTTTCATGATATTTGTTTTGATATGACATCTACACTTTAATTTTCTTTCAAGGATCAATAATTATGACTACTGAATACTGAAAGTGGAAAACAGTAAATAAGGTTAAGTCCAACTCCCCTCATTTTATTTTTCTTTATCAAAATAAAAATATACAGAAACATATACACATAAATGTGTAGCTGATCGCTTTTAGACTAGACACAGTCGTATAACAATTGTCTGAATTAAGAAATTAAATATTACTAGTACCCAGAATCTCCCTTTGTGCCTTTTCTAAGTCACTCAAAATCGACTTACATTATAGAGGTGAGTAGAATGTAACTCAGAGAAGTGAAGTGATTCTCTCAAACACACAGTTAAGAAGTGGCAGAGCTAGGATTCAAATTCAAGTCTCCTAAAGACTAGGGCTTTTTCACTTTCATTTTTGCAAGGATTTTACTTAGCAATCTTTCTCCATGTTAGCTATATTTTCCCATTTCATAAGGCTCCTTTCCAAAGTTAGTGCCTATTTTTCATTTACTTTGATGACTTTTTTTAGGGGTCAGCAAATGGAATCCAAGTAAGTGGTTATTTAGTCTCCTTGCCATACAGAGAAGCTTTCTAAATTAAAACGACCTTGATTACTTCATTTATTAACTAGCATGCTACATGAAAGGGATAACAAAAATAAACACGTCCCCCGTCAACCAGAAAAGTAATTGCAAAACTACTGACTTTAATATAAAATAGAACAGCAAGAGTATTAGATTAAAACTATGGAATCACCCCAATTTAATTCACCCTTGACACGACCGACAAGGTAATCTTTTCAAAACACTAATCTAATCATATCTCCTCCTCTAAAGGCCTACACTCTCCTCCCAACACCTACTGTCTAAAGATAAAGTCCACATTCCTTTTCCTGGCATCTGACTCCGACTGAATGCTATATCCCATTATCCTACAGCATTTAACCCCAGTAGCATTGAGATCTGATATATCTAGATTTGAATGCCATGTCTACTAAATATCTGGACTTGTCAGCTTCAGTGTTCATACTTATAAGCTAGAGATAAACTATTCACAGGCTCTGCAAGGTAAAAGAGATAATGAATATAATGCACTTGGCCCAGTATTTGGCACATAGTAAGCATGTTGTGTGTAGTGACTATGTTAGCTATCAAATCATGCTGAACTGCTTATAACTCCCAAACACAGTGCTATCCAAGTATTTCTTTTGTTTCAGATGTTCTCTTCAGCCACTGCATCTTGCCCTTTTATGACTGATTAATTTCTATACCTTCTTCGCAACCCAATACAGACATCATCTTCTGAGGAAGGTTCCCCTGTACCCTCTCTTCTTCCATCCCCACCTGGTTCTCAGTTAATCAGTCCTGCTTCTGTACTACCTACTGGCCTTCTATATGTTTCTGGTTTGGTATAATTATGCTGTATCATAATCTATATATTTATGGTTCTTTTCTCCTACTAAATTATGAGCTTCCTCAGGGCAAGGACTATGTTTAATATCTAATATATAGGATGCCCTCAATAAATATCTGTTGAGTGTAATTGAATTCAAACTGAGCATGATAAAAAATATAGAGAAACAAATATCTAAATCTATCCAAGGAGATAAGGGAAAACCTTCAAGGAAGAGATAGCATCCTAGCTCAGTCTTCAGGTATTGGTAGGATTTAGCTGGTCAGAAGGGAAGGGAGGAGAATATAGGCTCAGGAACACCATTAACAAATGAAACCCAGCATGAAAGTCTATTGAGTTCAGTATGATAGGCTGCAGGGAGAAAAGTGAGACACAAGACTGAAAAGACAGGTTGAATTTCTGAACTCCATGGTAAGGTATTGCTTCTTCATTCTGCAGTCAGTGAAGAACCATGTATCTACAATTTTAGTAAATTGCTCTTGGGGATGGAGGAAGGAAGAAGAGCTGTAAAAATAAAAACAAAATGAAGATAGACCAGTTAAGAGGCTATTGTTTCAGTTCAGGCATAAGATAATATGGGCCTAACAGTGTGATAGCTGTAGGAATTAAAAGAATGAAACAGATGGGCAGATGTTGAGTAGCTAATAGATGTGAACTGGTGAATAGGTTCCCAAAAAGAGGTGAGAAAGTAAATAAGAAACAATTATGCCAATTGTTATGATTCTAATTTGAGATGCAGTTTTTAACTAAGTAAAAAACCATAACAGAATCATACTTATGAGCATTTCAGCTATCAGTGATTATTTCTATGGATCCTTTCCTGATATTCCCAGATATGACATTTTCCCTCTTTGTTCCACAACTACATTCTGTAAAATAACAATGGCCACTACAGAGAGCAAGTACAATTAAGTTGTGTTTTAGATATTATAAAGTCATAATATTGCTTAACCCCTGCAATTACCATATAAGTTTGATATTATCTTCCCATTTAAGAATTAAGAAAACTGAGATTCAAATGATTAACTTGCCAGAGGTCACAGAGATTATAAATGCACAGTTGGGCTTCAAACTGATAAGCATGTTCTCTTCTTCCTTCGTAATATGACTTCTAATACAGACTGCATTTCCCAACTTCCTTTGTAGCTGTCTATAACCATGTGACAAATTTCTCACCAATAGGATATTAGCATACTACTGACAATTCTTCTTATTGAGAAGGATTGTCTCCTCTCCCCCTTTCTCCTTCCTGCTAACTAGATGAGCATGTGATGGCTAGAGCACAAGTAGATAGATTACGAGATGGAAGCCAGGAGCTGGGGAAAGATATAGAAGGGTCCCAGATGACGCTATAGTGCCACCTTTCAACTACCTAGCCACAGATTTTTTGTGTGTGAAAGAAAAATATACCCCACAAAATCATAATAAAAAATATTGATTAAAAAAAAAAAAAAGAAGAAGAAGCCGGGCTCGGTGGCTCAGCCTGTAATCCCGCGCCTTTGGGAGGCTGAGGTGAGTGGATTGCCTGAGCCCGTGGGTTCGAGACCCGCCTGGGCAGCGAGACCTCATCTCTACAACAAATCAAAAAATCAGCCGGGCGTGGTAGTGCATGCCTGTAATTCCAGCTACTTGGAAGGCTGAGGCGGAAGGATCGCCGGAGCCCAGCAGGTCGAGGCTGCGGTGGCCGGGAGCAGCCACTGCACTCCAGTCTGGGCGACAGAGTAAGACTCCAACTCAAAAAAAAAAAAAAAAGAAAAGAAAATAAAGAAAAATGAATTTGTCCTGCTTAAGCTATTGTTTTTATGGGTTATTATGAAGTACCCACAACTGAACCTCTATTCTAACACATATAGACTTTAAAAGCCGCACTCTTTATTTTTATGTATATGTTCCATCAAACAAAATAATATTGCATTGCAGTACAGGCCACAGAATATTTCATTCTGTGGAGAGTGCCTCATATAATGCAGAATATACTTACACTATAAGAAATTTTAGGATAATCTAAATTTATAATTATCCCAACCCTTTGTACAGTGCCTACTGCAAAACAGAATCTGAACTAATATTGTAAATTAATTATATCATAAATGAGAGAATCAATAATTTAAATAATGTGGGACCAATATTTCCCCCTAGGCTGACCTCCACCTGCTGCCCATCATTACCTTCAGCACTTGGCATTAACTCTGAAGAAGGGCAAATTGACTTGATATTGACTATGAACAAGCATAATTAGAAGATAAATATGCCTTCAACAAAAAATGTGTTTGAATTCAATACTTCTCGATGTCCAACTTTCTTCACATTAGTCCCAGCCCTAAGAAGGCTCTATTCAAGAGTTACTTCAAGTTTTCCTGCCTCACTGTGGTCCTGACATGAACCTGAGATGGTTCACAGAACACACTAAGTCTCATGAGCTAATCCAGTGTCTGAATTTGAAATTGAAGGGGCTTCTACTGCCTTGTCACAATGAAGAGTAAACCATTCCAATTCTTATGTGTATATATAAGGGAGGAAAAAAGAATTGAATAACTTTATCCCAAATCATCAAAGGAAAGGACTACCTAGAAAAGTAAACCTTGAATTTTGGTGCTTCCAGTGAGGTGATTCATTGAAGATGATTTTTATTTAAGGGAAAGAAGAGAGTTTAGTGAGACCTGGAGCACAGGGCTGGAGCTCATGATGTCCCTACTGAAGATTCTATTCTGTGCGAGCCCTTAAAAATACAAGAAAATGTTTTTTAAAGCAGATGTGGATGTACACCCACATCTGGAAAGAAAAGGCACAGGACTCTCCAAAGCAAGGAATTAAGCTGGTATTTGTATTTGTATTATGGCGATTGGCTTTACCTTCTCATTTTGCATAATCTCTTTTTCAATGGTGAGGAGTGTAATTTCCCTTCAGTTCATAGAATGGTACTTGGAGAGGACAGAGAGGAAGTCTCTGCATTTTGTGAAAGAGAAAATTACCGGCACCCCCTTTGTTCCCTTAGGCAGGATTTGGATGGATTACTCATACTTAAAAAGGAAGGCGGCTTTTAACCTTAAAAAAAAAAAGGAAGAAAAGAAAAGAAAAAAGAAAACTCCTTGCATTAACACAGTGCATTGACATGTTACTAAATCTAAGGAATTTTGAAGGATAAATTCCCAGACTTTATCCAAAACATGAAACAAATTCTTCAAACACAAGCTGCCAAGCTCATCAACTTGTTCAGATCCCTGCAACTTTGGTCTCACCAAACTGCTCGCTTAGCTTCTTGATTGGCTGCTTAACCCTTCCAGGCTGATTGAGGCGGTGGGCAGGGGAGCCCGGAGAAAGCTGTTCAACCAGCTCAGAGTGTTGGCTCCTCTCGGAAGATCAGACTTCTGGAATCGATTTGGGTCCAGAATTGCATTACCCAAGGAATGCAGAGTATGCACAGGCCTTGATGGCTTGTGAACCACACTTCCTGAAGCTGGCCATGAGCCAGAGCTGAGACCATCAGCATCTTAAAAATGAATTCTTTATGAGACAAAGAACAATGCACCCAATTTCTGAAATCACTGAAGTGGAAAGCTTGTCTGTAAGTAACCTAAAACTTAGTCAACATTTAGACTCCTTTGTATTTCAAGAATTTGGGGGGGATCAAATGTCACCCCAAAATGTCTTTTACTTTCTGCAGGCAGGCATTGAAAGGCATTTGTAGCCTAGGATTATGTCTTGCTGAAAATAAACTGCTCTTGTCAGAAGTCTATTTTTTTCTGTCAAAAATATTGCCAACTAACTACTCAAAAGACAGGACAGATAGGATGAAATGTGGTAAGGAAAGACGAAGATAAGTGATAATTCTGCCTCTCCAAGAATTTAAAGTCTATTGGGCAAAATGAGATGAATATCTGTGAAGAATGCCTAAAAATGCAAATAAAGCTATTGTTTGAAAGAACATCCTGCATAGTTTTTTAAGGATAGGGTAGGCTGTGAAGTCATGACTAGAAACAAGGAGAACATTTCAGCTGTTGAGAAAAGATGGGAGTAAAGGCTCAGAGGCAGGAATCAGTAAAGTTAGCTATGGGTGTACATGATTGGAGTGGAGAAATCCTAGCTTGAGAAGACTAGATAAGCCCAGAGTAGGGAATGGAATGGAAGGAGAGCCATGTGGGGCTTAATTTTGCTTTATTTTACATGTAGACTATAATTATGGTTATATTTTTTTTCTCTACTTATGCAAGAAGTAATGTTCACCTGATAGCGTTCAGATTTGTTATTTTATTTCATCTCTTGCTTGGATCATTTTCTTGAAAGTTACATTCCCTAGAAATGTGCTGTTGGTTCATAAGAGCCAGTTCTGGCTTTCAAATTCCACAATTCCATGTAAGTCACCACGTTAAGTAGCTTTCCTTTATGCAAAGAGGAAAGTATGTCTTCTGAATCAGGTGAAGAATGCAGAATCATATGTCTGACTTTTATCTGAATAATTTAATAATTGAAATCTAGCACTCTGTAGGTAAGTCTGAACAAGTCTTATTCCTCTACTACCAAACCATAGCATCTTAAATAATAATGATAAAGATACTTTGCCATTATGCACATTTTCATACGTTTTCTTCTGAATTCCCTATTCTGCTCACACACAAAAAAACCTAAGAAAAATCTTCCTAAAGGATAAATATCTTATTTTCCTTAATGTCAGAATTACATACCTAGTCAATTTCTCATGATAGCTATTAGTGATACCACTAATAAAAAGTGATTGCTCATGATATCTCACTTTGACATCACTAACCTAAGTGTATTCATTGATATTCTAGTGAGGTCAATAACTTCAAGTAAAATCCTAGTATTGATTCCAAAAAGGTGAATCACAACAGTTTCATAGGAACATAGGACCAGCCTTACTGACAGAATTATCCAAATTGAATAAATATTTTACAGATTTTGTTGTTTTCAAAATATTTTCTGCTTTCGAAAATAACACAAGGAGGTAAAGGACTACTTCAAAAGCAAAACTGGAAAATACAGACAAAAATGGACCCTCTTTCTAAATAGATTTGAATCAGTAAAATTAAGTTAGCTTGAGAGTATAGATAATATCTAGACTAGACCTTTGGTGAACAAATAAGTGGATGAATGAATGACTTTCTTAAAAAAGCTCTTGTTCATTAGTAATGGATGGGCCAATAAATACAAAAGAGCTGAAAATGATAGTAAATAAAACTTATTCAGTCTATCTTACGGTAGCATTAACAAGAATGTTGAAGAAAATAATCAGCTCACTTGGTTAGAAATCAGTTATTGTAATTGTTATCATCACAGGCTACCACTAACTGATTCAACTAATTTTTCCCTGAGCAATACATTCCAGGGCTTTTGAAAGCCCTAACATTTCACAGCAGATCTCCCCACAGGGAGGGCACATTAAAGATAATTTAACCCCATCCATGTGTTTAGCAGGACAAAGCAAAAACCCAAAGAGGTGCTATAACTAGCCCAATGTCATACAGACATTTTTAACCCATCTAATGCTCCTTCTACTGTACCATGACTCTCCATCCTGTAAACTCATGAGAAGGAAAATCAGTCAAGTCAAGAGAGGAACCGATGAGCCCAGGATGCTGGAGCCAGCAGGGCTATTTAGGAAAGGCTGAACTGGTTGTAAGTATTCAGGAGCAATTCAACAAATACTGAGGAATGCTAACCACGAGACCCCTGTCCAGGTGAAGTAAGATGCAGGACAAAGAGAACATGAAGCTTTGTTGGTGAAAACAGAGAAGGAACATTCTGAAAATCCAATCAATGGGCTCAATTGCTGCAAGAATCTGCCCAAGAGGTAGCAATGTCAGAGGAGTTTGAGTTACTCCTGCAGTGGGCGGGGAGAAGATAAAGTGACTCATGAGATCTTAGTAGCAAACATGACTAGGTGAGACGCCTTCATGAGATCAATTTTGTATCTCCCACATATGAGTGAGAAAAAGTGTTATGTCTTTCTGCGCCTGACTTATTTTACTTAATGTCCCCTAAGCTTATCCATATTACTGTAATGACAAGATTTCATTCTTTTTATGACCGAATAAATATTTTGTTGTGTATATATACCACATTTTCTTTATTCATCTTTTGGTGGATACTTAGGTTGATTCTATCTCATGGCTATTGTGAAGAGTGCTGAAATAAACACGAACATGCAAATATCTTTCCATACACTGATTTCTTTTCTTTTCTTTTTTTTTTTTTTTGGATATATACCCAACAGTGGGATTGCTATCCCCTGGTAGTTCTATTTCTCGTTTTCTGAGGAACAGTCATACTGTTTTCCATAATGGCTATACTAATTTATATTCCCATCAACAGTGTATGAAAGTATTCCTTTCTCTGCATTCTTATCAGCATCTGTTATTTGTTGTCTTTTTGATAAATGTCACTTTAATGGATGAAATATCTCATTGCAGTTTTGATTTATACTTCCATGATGATTAGTTATGTTAAACAATTTTTTATATTCCTGCTGTTCATTTGTATAGCTTTTTAGAGAAATGACTATTGAGATCATTTGTCTATTTTTAACAAAATTATTTGGGTTTTTTTGCTATAGATTGTGAAATACTTGCATATTCTGGTTATTAATTCCTTGCCAGATGAATAGTTTGCAAATACATTCTCCCATTCTGTAGATTGTCTGTTTACTCTCTTGATTGTTTCTTTTGCTGTGCAGAAGCTTTATAGCTTGAGATAATATCATTTGTCTATTTTTGCTTTTGTTGCCTGTGTTTTTGAGGTCTTACACAACATTTTTTTTGCCCAGACCAATGTCCTGAAGTGTTTCCTCAAAGTTTTTTTCTAGTAGTTTTATAGTTTTAGGTCTTACATTTAAGTCTTTAATCAGTTTGTATTTTATTTTTGTATATGGTGAGAAATAAGGGTCTAGTTTCATTCTTCTGCATTTGGATATCCAATTTTCTCAGCATCATTTGTTGAAGAGATTGTTCTTTCTCCAAAGTATGCTCTCAGCTCCTTTGTAAAAAATTAGTTGACTGTAAATGTACAGATTTATTTCTAGGTTCTTTATTCTGTTCCATGGCTCTATACGCCAGTGCTGTGCTGTTTGGTTTACTACAGCTTGGTAGTGTATTTTGAAGTTAGTGTCATGCTTCCAGCTTTGTTCTTTTTGCTCAGGGTTGCTTTGATCTTTTGTGGTTCCATACAAATTTTAGAAATTTTTTATATCTGTGAAGAATGCCATTGAAATTTTAATGGAAATTGCATTAAATCTGTTGATCACTTTGAACAGTAAAGACATTTTAACAATATTAATTCTTCCAATCCATGAACATGGGATAACTTTCTATTTTTGTGTCCTCTTCAATTTCTCCATTAGTGTTTTTTGCTTTTTATTTTAGAGGTCTTTCATTTCTTTGGTCAAATTTATTTCTAGATCTTTTTATAGTTACTGTAAATAGGATTGCTTTATTGATTTCCTGTTCAGATGGTTTGCTGTTGTATAGAAATGCTACTGATTTTTGTATGTTGATTTTGTATCCTACAATTTTATCAAACTCATTTTTCTGTTATGAGTTTTTTAGTGAGTCTTCAGGTTTTCCTAAATATAAGAGCATGTCATCTGCAAACAAGAACAATTTGACTTCTTCCTTTCCAATTGGATACCCATTATTTCTCTCTTACCTAATTGTTCTGGCTAAGACTTCCAGTACTATGTGGAATAAAAGTGGTAAAAGTGAGCATTCTTGTCTTGTTTCAGATGTTAGAGAAAAGGCTTTCCATTTTTTCCCACTTAGTATAATGTTAACTATGAGTGTCATACATGACCTTTATTGTTTTGAGGTATATTTCTTCTATATCCAGTTTGTTGATTTTTTTTAATCATGAAGTAATATTGAATTTTATCAAACGCTTTTCTTGTGTTAAGATGATCTAAGGATTTTGTTCTCTATTTTGTTCATGTGGTGTATCACATTTATTGATTTGTGTCATCCTTGCATCCTGGGATAAATTTCATTTGATAATGATGAATTATCTTTTTCGTGTATTGTTGGATTTAGTTTGCTGGTATTTTGTCAAGAATTTTTGCATCTATGTTCATCAGGGATGTTGGTTTGTAGTTTTATTTTTGTTATATCCTTGTGTGGTTTTGCTGTCAAGGTAATGTTTGCCTCGTGGAATGAGTTAGGAAGAATTCCTTTCTCTTCAACTTTTTGGAACAGTTTGAGAAGAATTGGTGTTAGTCTTTCTTTAAAAGTTAGCTAAAATTCAGCAGTAAAGCCATCTGGTCCTGAGATTTTATTTATTGGAAGACTTTATTACTGATTCAATCTTGTTGCTCATTATTGGTCTCTTTGGGTTTTCTATTTCTTCCTGAATCAATCTTTACAGCTTATAAGTGTCCAGGAAATTGAGCATTTCCTCTAGGTTTTCCAATTTGTTGGTTTGCAGTTGTTCATAATCAAAATTGCATAGATTTATTTGTAATGTCTCTCTTTTGTTTCTGATTTATTTATTTGGGTCTTCTCTCTTATTTTCTTTGTTAGTCAGTTAACAGTTTGTTGATTTTGCTTATATTTTTTAAAAAACAACTTTATATTTTGCTAGTCTTTTGTATTTTTTGTTTATATTTTTGTTGAGTTTTGCTCCGATCTTTATTATTTCTTTCTTTCTATTTATTTCTGGTTTGTTTTATTCCTCTTTATCTAGTTCTTTGAGGTGCATTATAGGGTTATTTTATTTGAAATCTTTCTCCTTTATTGATGTAGGCATTCATTGCCATAAGTTCCCTCTTAGTACTGTTTTTGCTATATCCCATAGGTTTTGGTATGTTGTGTTTCAATTTAGATTTGTTTCAAGAAAGTTTTTTTATTTCCTTCTTAAGTTCTTGATTGAATCAATGTTTGTTTAGAAGCATATTATTTAATTTTCATGTGTTTGCACAGTTTCCAAAGTTCCTTTTGTTATTGACTTCTAGATTAAGTCCAATGTGGCCTTAGAAGATATTTGATATGATTTCAATTTTTAACAAAATATTTTTGAGACATTTTACAGCCTAACATGTGATGTATCTTAGAGAATGTTTAATGTGCTGATGAGAAGAATGTGTATTCTGTAGCTGATGGATAAATGTTCTGTAAATATCTGTTGGGTCCCTTTGGTCTATAATGCAACTTAAATTTGATGTTTCTTTGTTTAATTTCTGTCTGGATGATCTGTCCAAAACTGAAAGAGGGGAGTTGTAGTATCCAACTATTATTTTATTGAGGTCTCTCCCTTTAGATCTAATATATATATGCTTTATATAGTTAGATGCTCCAGCATTGGGAGCATATATATTTACACTTTCTCTATCCTCTTGCTGAATTGATCCCTTTATCAAATAATGACCTTCTCTGCCTCTTTTTTATGTCTCTTTGACATAAGTCTATTTTGTCAAATATAAGTATAGTTATTACTGCACTTTATTGGGTTTAACTTGCATGGAATATATTTCTCCACTTTCAGTCTATGTGTGTTTTTACAGGTGATGTGAGTTTTTTGAGGCAGTATATAGTTAGGTCTTGGTTTTGTATCCATTCAGCCAGTCTATATTTTTAACTGGGGGATTTAACCATTTACATTTAAGGTTCCTATTGATAGATGAGAACTTGTTCTTGCCATTTTGTTACATTTTTTTATTGTCTTTTACATTGTTTGTTCCTTTCACCTTCTATTATTACTTATCTTTGCAATTTAATGGCTTCCTATATAGTGATAGTGTTTTATTCCTTTTTCTTTTTCTTTTGTGTATTTGATCCTTTAGTAAGTTTTATACTTTAGTGTGTTTTTATGATAGTAAATATTGTCCTTTCATTTCCAGACATAGTATCTCTTAAAACATTTCCTGGCCAGGCTCAGTGGCTCAGCCTGTAATCCCACGCTTTGGGAGCCTGAGGTGAGTGGATTGCCTGAGCCTGAGGGTTCAACACCCACCTGGGCAACTTGGCAAGACCTCATCTCTACCATAAATCAAAAAATTAGCCGGGCGTGGTAGCGCACACTCGTAGTTCCAGCTACTTGAAAGGCTGAGGCAGAAGGATCGCCAGAGCCCAGCAGGTTGAGGCTGTGGTGGCCAGGAGCATGCCACTGTACTCCAGTCTGGGTGACAGAGTGAGACTCCAACTCAGAAAAAAAAAGAGAGAGAAAGAGAGAAATTTTTCCTTAAGGTTATCTAGTGGCAATAAATTACTTAGTCTTTGGGAAAGATTCTATTTCTTATTCATTTCTGAAGGATAGTTTTGCTGTGGATAGTGTTCTTGACATGCAGTCTTTTTTTCTCTCTCTCTTTTAGCACTTTAAATATGTCATCCCATTCTCTTCTGGCCTGTGAGGTATCTGCTGAAAAATCTGCTGTTATTCTTATGAAGATTCACTTATATGTGATTTGATGCTTTTCTCTTCATCTTTGTAGAATTCTCCTTTTGTCTTTGGTTTATGACAGTTTGACAATGTGCCTCACAGAGTACTTTTTATTGAGACTCTTTCAACTTCTTTTGTTGGAATATGTATATCTAATTCAAAACTTGTGAAGTTTTCAGTTATTATTTTATCAAATAGGCTTTTATGTCTTTTTCTGTCTCTTTTCCCTCTGGAATTCCCAAATTACACACTTTACTTGATGGTGTTGCAAATGTCATGCAGAGTTTTTTTTATTATTATTCTTTTCTTTTTTTTTACTCTGACAAGGTTATTTCAAAAGAACTGCCTTCAAGTACTGAAATTCTTTCATTTGACCTAGTCTATAATTGAATCTCTTGATTGTATTTTTTACTCCATTTATTGAATTATTTACTTCTAGAATTTCTGATTTAAGAAAAAATTTTATCTCTTTGTTGAGTTTCTCATTCAGATCATGAGTTGTTTTCCTGATTTCTTTGTATTGTTTAACTGTGTTCTCTTGTATCTTGCTGAGTTTCTTTGAGATCATTATTTGAGTTTCTTTTAAGGCTTTTCACCAGTTTCCTTTTCTTTGGTAGTTTGCTAATGAATAATTATTGTGTTCCTTTGGAGGTATTGTGTTTCCTTACTTGTTCATGTTTCTTGCATCTTTACATTAATATCTGCATATTTGGTACAATTGTTGCTTCTTCCAGTTTTATAGAATGACTTCCATAGGGAAAGATTTTTCCTTGTAGGTGTATCTATGTCAGTTGGCTTTGGTTCTGGGTGGACACCACAGTGTAGTTATCAAATGATCATTTCAGCTGTAGTCAACATCAGTGCAATCTGTGAGTTCCTGAGTGGTTTAGGCTGTGGTTGTTTGTGGAGGATATGATGTGGCTTTACTAGGGTGATGAATGCCAAGCGGGCTGGTTCTTAGGCCCTGGTGGCCATGTAGGAGCACCAGCATTAGTAATAATGTGCCCTTAGAGGGCCAGTTTTTGGAGTGTGTGGGTGCCAGCAGTAGAAGCAGCAGGTCAAACAGGCTAGTGTCTGGGCTCCTGGGTTGTGTGTGTGGGTAGCAGTGGTGTCTGCAGCAAGCCAGACATGTTTCTGGTTTTTTTTGTTTTTCAACTTGCTATACTATTAGTCAAACTTCTGGCTACTTGTTCATAGGTAAAAGGAAGTATAGCATTTAAGGTGCAGGATAAGAACTCGCCTTGAATTTGACCTAGTGCAATATCATCTATCTGAACTTATCAAGAACAGGCATATATAGGTAAATAACCATGTACCTAATCCAGAAAAGATGATTCAAGGTGTTTTCTTTGTATAGAAAGTGATTCAGTGGGTACGATTTGAAGTCAAGTAGCACTAGTTTAAAATCATGATGCTTTTGTGGGTTCAGAATAAATCACTTAAATTACCTGAGCCTAAGTACATGCATAAATTGTATGATACAGTGCCTGGGAGGGTGACCTCAGACATTCAGATGTTTTTGCCCCTGGAGTATTATACAAAAGGTGTCTCCTTCTTATATAACACTAAGATACATAACCTCTAAGAATCACTTCAAAGCTTCCGAGTTTTCATTATTTTATAATTAATATCTCAAGTCATTGCCCACATTTTCTATTGGTTGTCCAATAACAAATCACTAATTTGTTAAGGAAGGACATCCAACAAGTGCCGGACCCAGTGTAAGACCATTACAAGCCTAACAGTGAAGGAAAAAAGATGGATAGAGAGTGGACATAGTATACAGGTCAGCAAATACATAAAGTAATCAAGATGTCCTAAGTATTGTGTATGCACACAAAATAATAGCTAATATATTGATATTAATATAATATATTAATGTATTGAATAAGATGATGCATGCCAGACTCTATGCTTGGCTTTTTGCATGTTTTATCTAGCTTAAATCTAATTACCCCAAGATAGGTATGCTCATTATACTGATTTCACAGAAAAGGAAGCTTAAGCTTAAAGAGATTTAAAAACTCACATCAGATTTCATAACTAAGGAGTAGCATAAACCTAACCTAGCAAAGCACAAATTTAACCACCTTCTGCCTGCCTATTACACATAGTCCAGCCTTTGAAGAGAATAAATGACACACTTCTTTCTGATTTTTTTAAAAAATTTTAATCTATAAAATGTTCCATATTATCTTTGCAAAGTAGAAAATCATCAGGTACTATAAATAAAGTAATGGACTAGAAACTAGGTTCTGATCATAATTGGACACTAAATAGTAGGCAAGTCATTTAAAATATCTGCCTCTGCTTATCTTCTGCATTAAAACAAAGTTTCTCTTCTCCTTGACACTTTTGTTTCTGGAATTTTACTTTCCACTGCAATGTCTCCTCTCCTAGATCTTCATTACCTCCACCCAAATTCTCTTTGTAATCAAGGTGCAATTAAAGAAGCAAATCATATGACAAAATCCATCTGCTTTGTTTATCCAAGGCCGAGAACTCTCTTTGAAACTGAGGACATTATTCAATTGCTGGCTACGCTGCCTAATGGTATGAGTCATTGGTATTCCTGAAAAACCATAGTATGAAACTATTAATAGTGACCACATTTGAGGTTAAGAAGAAAATAAACTCATTTTCAGAGTTGGTCATGGAAGGAGGAGGAAGATCCTCTTAATCATCAATTATGATGCTCTCTGCCTATGAAAATATTGGTTTTCAAATCTTCAAGAAGTGTTCATTTTTAACCCTTTGTAATGGAACAAAAGTATACAAAGTGACATCAACACAGTGGCATTATTTTCATTCTCACCAATACCAGCAGGTAGTTTCTTGGTTGATAAATCTGTCACGGTTTTCAAATTTCTCTAATGGAAAATTCTTTGAATATGGCTCCTAAATGTACATTCATGCTGACAAGTTGGACTGCCTGGCCTTGTTTTTAGGTTAAAACATAAACAGACCCACCTCTTATACTGCTGATGTCTAAAAAGACTAGCAAGATCTTAGTGTAAAAAACAATAACAATTTTTCTGAGTCTGATAATTGACTATATAGAAGGCCAAAAGATATCAAATTCCCCCCAATTTTGATAATACCAAATGACTTCCTCAAGAGGTGCTGAACAGAAGAAAGGGAAAATAGAGATGGCAATGATACTATACAGAACCAAATTTGAAAGTCAAAATTTGAACTATTGCCACTTAAGAGAAGTTTAGTCACTTTTTAAAAAACTGTTATTGAACACTTACTTTGTACCAGGTGATATGAAGATAAAAAATACTATTCTTGCCTCAAGGAGTTCACAGTATATTCAAGGAGATAGTGAAAGAATCAGACAATTCTAATTTAGAGTTGAGTTCTTTCCCCACCACAACGGATCACACCCCCAACAGAATTGGACAAATTCTAACCTTGGGAATCAGTTCACACAAGCTCCTTGAACAGTTGGATTCATAATTGAAAACCACAAGTTGAGGGGTGAAACATGCAGCCATCCCTGTAACAGCGATGCAAGACATCACAAGCCCACAATTGGACCTGTTGCTGCCAAAGCTTCTTGCTGACTCCATCTGTCATCAGCATTAACATCATATCTCCTCAACATCTGAGGGCAGAGCTCACTTCTGACATTTTCACACTAGCAGCCAGTCAGGTTCTGAAACTGATGTTTGTGTTGCTGACGTGTCATCTTCTTTTAGCCTTTTACATCAGTCTGTCTCCTGTGCTTTTCCTCCAGCACCCCTCAGTGTGGATCACAAGGCTGTTGAAAAAAACAAGACAGAAAGTTACCCTAACATCATGGAGTCCATCCACAGACGATGAGTAATTTGTGGGAAAATGTTAGTGTTCTATGTGTCCTCATCCCATCCTCTCCTGCTTTCATAATTCTAGTCCCAGTGGCTCCTGTGTTAGAGTCCATCACACCCCTTGTCATGAGGAAGAGAAGCTGGTTTTGCTGCTTTCCTCAAGAATATATCATCCTTCACCTCCAATCTGACAGCAATTCATTCAGGAGATCATTTTGTTTCTTCCTTGTGTCCCTCACAATTTTCTTCTCAAGATAATTACCCCAGGTACATAAAAGGCTGATCCAGATGCCTCCAATGGATATGCTAATGTTGTCCTGTTTTTTAATTCTTTAATTTTTAAAAATGGCCACAAGTTAACATTATTGTTTTATACAAATAAATGCAAATTTACCATGTATTTACTACTTTGACTCTTTTTTTCTTGCTCCTTAGAATTTCTATTAAAAATTTTCCTTTTGCATGAAGAGCATATCTTAGAATTTCCTTTTTTTAAAAAAAAAAGTGTCCTGATGAGAAACTCAGTTTTTGTTTATTTAAAATATTTTTATTTGCTTTTATCTTGAAAGACACTTTTCCAGAGTATGGAACTTTTGGTTGGAAGCTAATACATCAAACTGAGAATAATATATCTCTATCTCTGGCTTCTATTGTTCCTACTGAGAAGTAAACTTCAGACTCTTATTCTTTTAAAGGTAATAGAACTTTTCTTTTCTGGTTGCTTTTAAGATTTTTCTCTTTGTCTCTTGCATTGTTCATTTTTACATTATGTGTCTAAGAATATGCATCCTTCTGTTTATCCTATGAGGATTCTTTGGACCTTTTAAAATTGTGGTTTGGCATCTTTCAGATGTTCTGGTAAATTCCCAGCAATTATCCTCTTCAGATATTACCTCTCCCATTTTATGGTCTCATTTGGAGACATATTACAGCTGTTAGCCCTTCTTACCCTGTTCTTTGCATTTGTTATTCTTTCTTCTGTTCTTTCCAGCTTGTTGTCACTCAATGCTGTATAATATAATTTCTTCTGGCTTATCTACCAGTTTACTAACAATTTTTATGGTGGTGGTTAATCTACTGGTAAACAATTGATATTTCTATTTCAGTTAGGGCATTTTTATTTCTCTAAACTTTCTATTAGATTCTTTCATTGAGCTCATGACACTATTTTTTATAGTATCCTATTACTTGAGGTCATTTTCAAATGTGTTCTCTATTTCTTCAAATATATTAAAGAACAAAATTGGAAGGCTTGCACTTCTTAAATTAAAAGGTTACTAAAAACTGCAGTAATCAAGACAGTGTGGTATTGACATAAGGATAAGCTTATTGATAAATGGAATAGATGAAGAGTTCAGAAATAAATGCTTACAATTGTGGTCAATTGATTTTAGACAAGGGATTCAAGATAATTAAATGGGGAAGGCAATAGTACAATAGCCTTTTTACAAATAGTGTTAGAAATATTAAATATCTACGTGTAAAATAACAAAGCTCAGCTCATACAAAAAAATAGGTCAAAGACATGCATGTAAGAACTGAAACTGTAAAACTGTTAGAAAAAATGTTGAAGTAAATCATTGGCTTAGGCAATGATTTTTAGATACAACACCACCAACATTACAAACAACAAAAGGAGAAAAAGATAAATGGCTATCAAAATTAGAAACTTTTGTGCTGCAAATGATACCATAACGAAAGTGAAAAGACAACCCACAGAATGGAATAAAATACTTGCAAATCATATGTCTGATAAGAAACTTGTATCTAGAATATATAAGAACTCCTTCAAGCTCAATAATAAAAGATAAATAATCCAATTGAAAAATGGGTATCTGAATAGACATTTCTCCAAAGAAGGTATACAAGTGATCAGTAAGTATCTAAAAAGATTGTCAACATTATTATTTATTAGGAAATGCAAATCAAAACCATACAACTGCACATTCCCTACAATAGCTATAATCAAAAAAATAAATAAAGATGTGGGTGAAATGAGAACCCTCATTCACTGTTGATGAGACTTTAAAAATGGAGAAGATGTTTTGGTATGGAAATCCCTCAATATGTTAAACATAGAGTTACCATATGACCCAGCAATTCCACTTCTCGATATATACCCAAGGGAAATGAAAACATATGTCCACACAATGACATGCACATGAATATTCACAGCAGCTTAACCAAAAAGCAGAAACAACCCATATGTACATCAACTGGTGAATGGATTAAAAAAGTAATATATGCATGCAATTAAATATTATTTGAGAAAATAAATAAATGTAATACTGATACATAGCAACATGGATGAACCTTGAAAATATTATGCTAAGTAAAAAATTCAGACACAAAAGATGGCAATATGAAATGTTTAGAATAGACAAATATATAGAGACAGAAACTATATTAGCTGTTTCCAGGAGATAGATGAGATAGAAATGAGGAGTAATCACAAATGAGCATGGTGTTTCTTTTTGAGGTGATGAAAACGTTTGAGCTTATATTGTAGTAATGGTTAGATAACTCTGTAAATACACCACAAAATTTACTTCTTCACTCTAAACAGGTTTATGAACATATATAAATTTTATCTCAATGAAGCTGTTAAAATAAATGCTGAAAAGTAATTTGAGAAAATTCTAAATCTATTCATAATAGAAACAAATCTTTGCAATGCAGACTTCAATAATTATTTCACATAATAGATAGTATCAAACCAAGACCATATTTCAGCACATTTACTATTAAAATCCTGGAGACATCCTCATTAAATGGACAAAAAGTGCACTAATATTTAACATATTTCTGGAATGTGGACCAATGTTATAAAAATAGGAAAAAGAAATGAGATGCATATTTTTTCAAAATTCACAAGTGATATTGTTGTCTAGACATATAAAATTCAACAGCTTAAATAAAGAAGAAATATAAATTTTATGCAAGTTCATCCAAAGAATAACAATGATAAGCATACTCCCAGTTCATTTCATAAATCCAGCATTACCTTGACATCAAAGCAAAACAAAGACATTATAAGAAATAAAAATTATAGTACAAAATATCTCATGAATGAATTGTAAAAATCCTTAGCAAAATATTAAGAAATAAAAAGACAGCAATATATTTTAAAAATTTATTATAATCAAGAGAGATTTATCTCAGAAATGTAAAGTTGGCTCAGTATTCAAATAGAAATCAACGTAATTCAAACTAAAGAAAGAAATTATTATCTCAGTAAAATTATAAAAAGCACTTAACAAAATTCAACATTAATTTATTATTTTTTAATGAATTGTATAGAACACTCTCAAGAAACCAATAATAAAAGGAAACTTCTTAAGCCTGCTAGAAGGCATCTGCCAGGAAATACTGCAACTAACATCATCCTGTATGGAGAAGAGACTGAAGATTTTCCTCCTAAGTCAGAGAACAAAGCAAGGATATCTTTTCTCACCACTTCTATTCACCAATGTACCAAAGGTTCTAGCCAGCATGATAAGACAAGAAAAATAAATAAAATGTATACAGATCAAAAGAACGAATTAAACTCTCTCTATTCACATACTGTGCAAAAGAGCCACTGGAATTAATATGTTAGTTAAGCAAGGTTGCAGACTAATATACAAAAATTAATTTTATTTTTATTTCCTAGTAATGAATAATTGAAAATTGAATATGTTCAAAATATAATTTACAAAAATAAATATCATATAATACTTGAAAAATAAATATCATATAATACTTTAAAATATGTTTTTAAAAATATGTGCTTACGCTGTATGCTTAAAACTAAAAGACAAATACTATGAAAGAAGATCTAAACAAATAAAGATGTACACTATGTTTGTGGGTTAGAAGATTTAAAATTATTAAGATTTCAATTTTTACCAGTTATCTATAGATTTAATGTACTTCCATACATTCCCAGGACCTCTTTTCGTTGCTCAGAAAGAATGTGCAGTTCAGGGATTCCTAATCTGTGTTGAATTACATATTCTTCAGGAGAAGGGTAAAAATGTTAAAACAGAAAGGAAGAAGGAATGGTATCTTAATGGAAGAGGATTCTGACAGGGTTTGTATTATAAAGGAATATCAGAGCTGAACCCTTAAAGATCACCTTGTCCACCACTTTAGTATTATAAATAAGGGACCTGAGGCAAAATAGTTGTTGCAGTTTATTAAAAGTCATACAGTCTCAAAATTTTTGGCAAGACCCAGCAAAAGACAAATTCTCCTGACTATTCAAGTACTTTTTCAAAAATACTACATTCTATACTTCTAACAACTGATTTCTAACAGCCTAAAATAATTCGTTTGTCACTCTAGGGCACTTGCTGCAGTAGGAAAGTGATACAATTTAAATAAGTTCAAAAAATTTACAATAAATTGGTTTTTTTGCTGAACAATTCATACTTGCTTATTCTCAAATGGGCTTCATTTGAAGTATGTATGGCCCAGAATTTTCTGAATAATCTGGACCCAAGAAACTTTATGGAACTAAGCAAGTCCTTTATCTTACTAGCAGTGATGCATGAGAAAGAAAAAAATTGAAAATCACTGCCACCAATGCATGTGTCAGAGAAACTTAGTTGGGATCTTCTTACTAGCTAAAACTTAAGACTGAGGACAAACAAAAGAACCAAGCACCTCAATTCTTGATTCAGAGAATTTTGGGGAGGAATGTCATCTACCAATCTCAAGGCTTACAGAAAGGTGCCAATGTAGAGGACTATCCCTTCCACAAATGAGTGTCCCTATTCAGCCCTGTCAAAATGAGAAGAAAACTTGATGAAAAAAAAGTTGTTTGGAGAATTGTAGGGCTTGTGACAAAAAGCTATTCCTTGCCTAGTCTTAGGGAACTTTCTTGCCCTGTAACTGAGAAAAAATCACTTTGTAGTGTTTGAAGGTATTAGCGAGATGAAGAGGCTGATATTTCATTCTACGGCTGAAGCTAGACATGTGTTGAGAAGATTAATAGCCATGGTCTCTTTGGGACTGACACAGTGGGGTAAGAAGGGTATACAGGAGAAGTGAAGTATGATGCTACCTCCTGGGTTTCGTCAGGAAGATGTAGCCAAATCCTACAGGACATCATAAATAACTAAGGAAGCTACTCCAGAAAGAGTTCCTTATCTATGAGGTATGTTAGAGCAATCATCCATGTACTTAAGAGTTCATGGACAATGAGCAAAAACAGCCATCATGGCCATCCACAGACAAGACTGCAACATTGCCCATTCACCAAAGAAACATTTTCCTTTATTTTTCTTTTCCCTGTTCCAATACCTAAGAAACTACTTCTAGGAAGAGGAACCTGGTATAACTTTCTGAGAGTCAGGTCACACAACCCTCATCCTCACTCCAAGACAGTAAATTTCCAGCATTGGCGAGGGAAAAAAGAACAGCTTTGAATATAATATGAGAATGAAGTGTTGGATCTCAGAAACCAATATAAAACCGCTTAAGTAAGTAAGAGCAATAGAAGTTATAGAACCAAGGAAAGTTATCATTAAGTGAGCCATTATTCAAGGAGGAAAAGTGAATCAAACAAGACGCAGAGGACAGATATTTCAAAACGTAAACATTTTTAACTTTACATCTCTAATAAAATGCAGTTCATCAATAAATAAGTTGTATATATTATATACGCATATACAGCCCTAAAAGATTCTACATTTTAAACTTCCCCTAGTCTTACCCCACCTACCTGGTTTGTAAGCCAAAATGGCCAGGGAAAGAAAATCTAGTCTCTAAAACTCTTACACTGATCACAGCCTTCACCCTGACTAATTTCACATAAAACTTTTCATCCTGCCTCCAATTATGTGAGTTTTGTGCCTTTGACTCATCTTTCCATTTACAACCTCATTTAGCTCTTTGATCCAACATTTAACACAACTTCCCTGTCTTTGACTTTTTGATTCTCCCTACAATATGATTTATATTTTACCTCCAGTTCCAGAAACTTCAATCATCCTGGGTCAATCATAGCACCTGATTTGTCTTGACATCCAAGCTTGTAGACTTCAGTAACACCCCAAGTTGTCACAGTTCCCATTAGTTTTTATCTAGATCAGGTTTAAAGAGTTGTAACATGCTAGAACATAAAGAGGTCTATTTCACCAGAAAGACTTCTTGTTTTTGTTCTTAGATCTTAAGATCTAAGTTGATGTTCTCTCCAACCAGAGCCCAGATATTCCTGTGTCTAAGGAATCATTGGCTGGAAGGTGTCAGACAGGGTTAACCTAATTAGCACTAAACACTATCCAACATTGAGACAGCTAATCAGAAACACACTGTGTGATGTGAGCAGGTGTGCTTGCAAATCACCGATCATGAAATGGGCAAACTCATTGAAAGACTCGACAAAAAATAAACTGAAACTAAATGCAGCCTCTCACAACAATACTAGCTAGTACACTGATACAATGGGTTCTTAGAACACGCACCTAGTTGGGGAAGACTATACACAAAGGGATTGCCTTATAAAAAATAATTTCAGTTTTTCTTGGGTCCTCCCACTTAAACTCAACTGACATTTGGTGAGCATACAGTTTTTCTGAGCAGAATTATATAGGCTTACAAAAAAGTAGCCTTCTATATATGAGTACTTGCTGTGCTAAGGACATTAATTAGAATGTCTTAGAGAAGAAATGATGAACATTCATTAATCCAGCAAGTCAATTAAATAGAAGTATATTAAAAGAGCTCAATAGAGGTATATTAAAAGGTATACATAGAACAATACTAATAATGATCATTTATAAAATGTTTTATAGTTTACAGCATGCTATCACATACTTTACCAGGTGCACGCATAAACTATCCTTGTAAATCCTTTTTTTCCCAAGTGTTCTCTAAATATAATGAACCAAAATCAAATTTAATAATTAATAGTTATTTCTATAGTTATTTCTCATTCTTTTCACTTCATTTTAAAATGATGTGTTTATAGCTTTCTTCTGTCTCCAAACAATTGCCTGGAATCTTCCCCATTTCAAAAACTGAGACAATTTAAGATTCCTAATAAACATAAAGAAATGAGAAAAATTGAAATGGAAAGATAAATAAATAAAGGTGATAGTTGTTAAGAATTAAGATACTTTTTAAAAATTATGTATTTAACTTCTGAAAATCAGGGAAGGCTTCATGAAAAGTGAAGACTTTATATTAAACTTTGGGTTAAAGTGATGGCCATTCAATTGAACTTTTTCAATGAAACTTTTTCAATGGCCATTCATTGAACTTTTAAGAATGGATATGATTTCAACAACAAGAGGAATGGCAGGGTGGGGAGGGAAAGGCATCGTCTCCAAAGTGAATGACATCAACAGAACATAGAAAGGTAAAGAGTGTGTTTTCAGATGGAAAGTGTGTTCACGGGCAGAGAGGAGAAGCAACTTAAAGTATTGGTTCAGACTCATTCTGTAGAGCAAGTGTCCCCAAACCCAAGGGCCACGACCAGTACCTGTCTGTACTGGGTGGCACAGCAAGGGGTGAGCAGCAGGTGAGTGGAACTCCCCTTGCTGTCAGATAAGCAGCAGCATTAGATTCTCACAGCAGCCTGAACCCTGTTGTGAACTGTGCATGCAAGGGATCTAGGTTGTGGGCTCCTTATGAGAATCTAATGCCTGATTAACTTCTCCCCACCACATCGGTCGGTGGAAAAATTGTCTTCCACGAAACTAGTCCCCTGACACCAAAAAGGTTGGGGACCACTGCTGTAGAGTACAACTCCGACAATCCGAGAGGAATTAGCAAGAGCCCTAAAGGCCCATTCCTGAGAGACAGATGAGTAACTCTCTCCAGAAGCCACCAACGTGGATTTTATTGGGTTTAGATTTTTCTGAAGCAAACTGAGAGAGATTTATCTTTTCTGGGTCTGGTGGTTTTAAGTTTTTGAAATCATAGCCTCAAAGACAGGAAAACAGCATCGTCAGTCAGAGAGGGCCACCCATGCAAAAGCTGAGGCCTCTAGCCAGGCCATTTATTCTGGTCGTGTCTTTGAGCACAAGACAATTGTTTGGATGAAAACCTGGGCTTTCACAGCAAGTGTAATATAATATAGACATTATTGTAGAGGAAAGTTTGCTTTTATAGTGATCAAACTTTCTGATAATCAAAGGGATGATGTAACCAAGCAGTATTATTTGGGGAACCTTTTTTGACACAGTGTTTCAGTGGACTATGTAGATGAAATGTCTTTCTTTTCATAGGATATTTTAAAATTTAGTTTACTATAAAATATGAACTCTAAAGTTAATCAACAGGGTGGCATTTGGTGCCAAGGATTAAATATTTACTGGTAAAATATACAGTGATGAAAAGGATTTTCAAACAGGGTGATAAATCACATAGTCTAAGCTGTGTATTAAATATTATTTTTACCAGGGGAAAAAATAAAGCTTAATCCAAGAAAAAAATTAACCCATTGTTGTGGTTCCCTGGTGCTGATCTTAAAAAGTCACCAAATATATTTTTGAAAAGCCAGATAAATAGAACAGAGATTTAATTTAATCTTTGAAATGATTCACTTCTTTAGTGAAATAGAGTATGTTCACATCCCCATCTTTCAGGCAACCACTATCCAACTTTTCCTATTTCACCCATCTTTTCTACCTCCAGAAGCTGGATTGCACAATGGTTCAGAGTAGGTCAGTGCCCAAAGGAAAAAAAACAAACAGCCCCCATTAAAAAGTGGGCAAAAGACATGAATAGACACTTCTCAAAAGAAGACATACAAGCAGCCTATAGACACATGAAAAAATGCTCAACCTCACTCATCATCAGAGAAATACAAATCAAAACCATGTTGAGATACCACCTAACTCCAGTAAGAATGGCCATCATTAATAAAACAAAAAACAAGAGATGCTGGTGAGGATGCAGAGTAAAGGGAATGCTTCTACGTTGTTGGTGGGAATGCAAACTAGTTCAGCCTCTATGGAAAACAGTGTGGCAAATTTCTAAAAGAGCTAGAAATTGGTCTTCCATATGACCTAACAATCTTCCTTCTGCCAATATATCTGGAGGAACTTAAACCACTCTACAAAAATATCTGCACACACATTTATGTACTATTTACAATAGCAAAAACACGGAAACAACCGTGCTACCCATCGGAACTGGACTGGATTAAGAAAATGTGGTATATATACACAATGTAATATTACATAGCCATAAAGAAGGGCAAAATTATGGACCTTACAGCAACTCAGATGGATTTAGAGTCTAAAATATTCAGTGATTTCTCATAGAAACAAAGAACTGAGTACCACATATTGTCACTTATAAGCGGACCCTGAACATTTACCATAATACTATAAGAAAGGGATCAGTAGTAACTGGAAACTGCTGGGGTGGAGGAGGGGACATAGCATCAATAAGGGTAGCTGCTGATTTCAAACCAGGTGAAGTGGGTACCAAAGGGAGGCCCAAACTTTACCTGTACAACGATTACTTGTATACCTAATCCTGAATTGTACCCTGCATCTTTAAAATAAAATTTTTTAAAAAGGAGTAGGTTAAGAACCTACAGTGAGTCTGTTTAGGTTCAAATTCTGACTGCCAATTCCTAGCTATGCTACTTTGCCTCTCTGTTTTTCAATTCGCTCATCCACAAAATTAATGTATTGATAGTATTACATCATAAGTCTTTATAAGAATTAAATATATATAAATATACACACACATGACACTTTGAACAGTCTAGAAAATAACTTCTCCATACCATTGTCCTTTATCCTCCTTTTTAGTTATCCAAATATTTCTCATCTTTCAAAACCCAGTTTAATTATTTAAAGAGCTTTCTTTGATGAATGCAAGCCTTCCTTAAATATGCATACCTCTTAGGACTGCACCTACATTTTCCTATATATAGTTGTGTATTATACACTATCCCAAATTGGTTTATGATGTTCCTAATAGATCAACCTCCTAGAGAGAGGGACAGGGACTAAGTCTTTAAAAATGTTTTGTAACCGGTTATGGCTTTAGAAAAGAATGACATCAGCCGGGCTTGGTGGCTCAGCCTGTAATCCCGCGCCTTTGGGAGACTGAGGTGAGTGGATTGCCTGAGCCCGCGGGCTCGAGACCCACCTGGGCAGCGAGACCTCATCTCTACAATAAATTAAAAATCAGCAGGGCGTGGTAGTGCATGCCTGTAATTCTGGCTACTTGGGAGGCTGAAGCAGAAGGATTGCCGGAGCCCAGCAGGTCGAGGCTGCAGTGGCCGGGAGCGGTCTGGGTGACCCAGTGAGACTCCAACTCAAAAAAAAAAAAGAAAAGAATGACATCTATGGCAGTGCCCATACATTTTTCATTTACAGAAAGCCTACTATGTGCATTCTGCAGAAAACTTTTAACAGCTCCAACTTGGATAGTGAGAGAGGTGGGTGCAAGTGTCAATCAAATTTCCTGTGTGTTGGCTAATACTTGGTCTAAACAGATCTGCTTTTGATAAACCATTATTTAAGATGGATGACTAGATGAATAGATGAACAGATGGATGGATGGACAGACAAAGAAACATAGGGCCTGAGATTTAAAAAATTCTTCAGAACAAAGTTTGCCTCTTGAAATTATTTACTACAGAAAGCAGGAGTACATTTTAGAAGATGTCTGTTCCACATTATCGGTGAGGGACAGGAAAAGACTATGAAAAAAGAGCAAGTTGAGATGAAAACCAAAAAAACAAGATATTGGCTAGGAATATGGAGTCAAGACAATCATGATTGGAAAGTGGAGAACAAAGAAAGAGACAGAGAGAAGGAGACAAAAACAGAGAGAGAAATGGGGTGGGGGAAGAGTCTAGAAAATAATAACTTCTGTACTGTAATACTGCAATACTGTAATACTGCTCTGTATTGCAATTCTAGTCATTTTAAACTCAGCCTTCATGGAGAGCTACTAAAGTGATTTTCTGTAGTCTGAGACTTGTGTTTCTAATTAGACTCATTTACACCACAACATTAAGAACATGCAACTGGTGGAGGCAATAGAAAGAAATGGGGGAGCAATGGAAGGTCAATGCTTTGTCTGAGTTAATAAAGATATTAAGAATGGCTTAGCACTATGTTCCCCTCTGCTTTCTTTATCATTGTGAAAGCAAAAACCTCTACTCAACATAATACCAGTATCATAAGTCATGATCATGATCATTTTAGACATGCCCTTGCTTCAGGATAGGGAGACCTTCTTTTAAATCACATTTAAAAGAAAGTTTTTCTTATAGTCTCCAGAGAAGTAGATTCTCATGTTATAAATAGGTTCTGCAAATGGAACTATTCTGCCAATCATAATTCTACCTGAAATCCTATATTCTGCAAGGGGGTTTTCCCAATGAGTGAAAGTAGAGTGAGAAGATTCATGTAAAACTCAATACATAGAAAGTCATAAGACCTGAATTTTATTTCCATCCTTTTCTGTTAATTTCTTCAGTGATTCTGTCCAAGTCACCAAAATTCTAAGGCTTGGTTTCTGAAGCCTGAAAAGAACAAGTGTAAGTCTTAAGTCTCAAAACAGAAGCAGAAACCACTAGCCATTCACCAGGACTTTATAAGGCACAAAGCACTTCTGGCACACATTCTTTCTTCTACAGATGATAGAGTTGAATGGTAAATACTTAAAGGATGCATTTCAAAATTAACTGGGGAAGTTCAAGTGAGGATCTAAATTATGTAAATATGCTAGTTTGCTTCCCCATTCAGCACACTTCCCACAGCCCCATCTAATGCCTCTTGCAAATCAGACTCTTATACATGTTCAAACTTCTAACTCAATTTCAGAGTTTCCTGTTTTCTTTTATTCATCCTGCATAAATATCGACCTATTTCTGTTTGACCATATCAATGCACATTCCAAATGGTTTTCCCCCAGAGAGCACAACTCTGTGGTCCTATAATGACAACTAAAGTCTACTGAGTCCGTGGCTGAAAATGATAACCATAATAATGATAATTAACACTATGTTGAAAATGGTAACAGAGAACGATGGACTCCCACCATGAATCCAACGGGAGGTATTTCTAAAGCTGCCTTTGTGACCCAAGTTTCCAAGTCTTCCATGAGGTTTCACTTAAACACACAACAGATGCACACAAAGCCTCAGCAATTGCCAAATTATATTATTTTAAATAGCAAACCAAATCTGAAAGCCTTAGGCAAAATCTTTCACAAAGCACATTGGGGGAAACACCAGCTTAGATGATGGCAGAAGTTTGATTAGGAGTTTGCCCACATTTTAAATAAACAAATAGTGACCCTCCTTGCCACCCAGAATGATTTTTCCTTGAATGGAATTATTATTCAGTGAAAAGACAGACACTGAAATTTGAAGAAAGTTTTCCTATGCATTGCTAATAAACTATAAGAAATGAACCTAGAAAAGGAAGAGGCAGAAGAAGCAGCAGCTCCTTGTGGTCCACTACCCCTCCTTGGTCCTCACACCCACAATTAATTCCATTTTCTATGTTCTTCCCTCAGCCTGGGTGGACCTCCTACCATCACTTTGCCTCCTGTAAGTTCTTCATGGAGCTTCAAATATCCCCTTCTCTATGAAGCATGTTCTATTATCCTCATCATTGTCTTTCTGTCAAAGTCTGTGTATCAGAATCTCTTATAGCTCATTTCAGGAGGCAAGATTACTAGCACTGGAGTCAGGGGCCCAGACCTCCAATCTAGGCTTCCCCTTCTTTGGGCAGGTTATTTAATGGTTGGGCTTCATCTGTAAAATTAAGACAATGATAACTACCTCCTCAGGATGTAGTGAAGAATAGAGACAATCCATGTTCATAGCTTTATGCCAGACTAGGATAAAATACCCAAGCAATAAATTGTTTATTTTTACCAAACTGTTTTTATTTCTATATTTGACTATACTTTGTTCATCTTTGTATTTCTAGCACCTAACGTGGTACCTAGCACAGTGCAGGCATTTAAGATATTTTTTTCATGTAACAATTGAATGAATATGTACACTGCTTCATACTGTAAAAAGAACTTTCATATATGGTCTCATTAGCTCCTTATAGTAGCCCTCAGAGAGAAGCAAAGCAAGCCCAGGACTCCTTCCTTGGGATAAATGCCCTCTCTATCTCCATGTGCATCTGCTGGGCTGCCAGTCATGGGACGGGCACCTTTCTTCTGAGTGCAAAGTAAAGCACATGACCAGAATGCACCAAATAATTTTTGGCGATGTTGCACTTTGAAGATAAAAATAAGGAACAAGCCAGGCTCGGTGGCCCAGATCTGTAATCCCACGCCTTTGGGAGGCTGAGGTGAGTGAATTGCCTGTGCCCGCGGGTTCGAGACCCACCTGGGCAGCGAGACCTCATCTCTACAATAAATCAAAAAATCAGCCGGGCGTGGTAGCGCATGCCTGTAATTCCAGCTACTTGGAAGGCTGAGGTGGAAGGATCGCCGAGCCAGCAGGTCGAGGTTGCAGTGGCTGGGAGCAGCCACTGCACTCCAGTCTGGGCGACAGAGTGAGACTCCAACTCAAAAAAAAAAAAACAAAAACTAAGGAACAGAGAATAGCTGGAGCTACTTCAGTCAAGGATAACATTGCAGGAAAAATTTACCAACTCCTGGTACTGTACTAAAATTCCAGGAACTGCCCTTATCTAGTCCTTTCTGAGGTCTGGTTGTTGAGTGCCTCCTCTGAGTCTGGGGGACGCTGTATTCATTCAGCCAATGACTTTCTTTATAAGCTCAAGATCAGTTTCTGTTTTTTTAGAGGAAAAGAGCCCTGAAAATAAAATTAATATCTTAAATTTATACATAGGAAAACTAGAGTTCTATATAGAGTTGAAATCATTCATGTAAAGTTTGAAATATACAGAATAGTGGATTGTTTAGAACACATACATAAGTAATACATAAGTAATACAATTATAACCAAAAAAGGAAATTAAAAAATACAACATTTACTGAAGTGTTTAAACTTGAGGACAAGGGAATGGAAAATGACCAGAAGAATCAGATATAAGTTGTTGAAGGCACAGGTAGAGTTCTCTTAAGTTAGGGAATGAGGTAGAATAGTATCTGTTGTATTAGTCATATATGCAATTTCCTATACTCATGTGCATGTGTGTATATATTGCATGTATGGACTATCTCATAATAAAATGATTTTTTTAAATAAATGAAATCTAAAGCCCAAGGAGGTTAAGTAATTTGTAAATAGAAAAGTAGCAAATCATAACTATAACCCAGTCTTTCAGTTATCTCTTCACCATGTCACAATTTATTGTAACTATTAGTTGCTACTCCTACAGAGTGGAAAATGGGAAAAAGCACATGGTAGTTTTTCAACTGATTTCAATTGAAAAGGTTGGTAAGGATTAATAGCAGATGCATAGTATTAGATAGGCTTAAAATGGGCTTTCGGTTCTTTTAGAAAATCAGAGTTGGGAGGAAAAAAAAAAACTTCAGCAATCATTTAGTTTGATTCTAGGGCAAAATGTCCTGTCCTTCTCTGAAGGTGGGCCTGAAGGTTAGTGGGCACCTTCATGTCCATGGTGCCTCCTGAAGCTGGACTACTCATAACCAGGTACTTGTGGGCTCAATCCTGCCCATTCCTACAATCAATGAGTCTGTCTAACAATATATCAGTGTTTTTTTTCTCCCTATACTGCACCTGACATCCAAGTGCCTGCACATGAATAGAAATTTAAGTGTCATCAGGAGCATTGTCTATTCTCTTTTTGTGGAGCAAAACTGGACCTTCTATAAAATCATGCTCCTGTCTTCCTCAGTGGAGTCAAAAACTCAAGTTCAAAACTGCAGTCATAGTCTGAGGTCATGGAAAGCTCTGACTCTTTCTTCCTGAGTTTGGATCTTCTTCCTAGATTCCTGGCATTCTCTCAAGTTTCTAATGAATAAACTTAACAGAGGAGCCACAATTCAGAAATCTTGAAATGATCTTTGATCATCAGATGTGTGGACGTGTTCAGCTCGCATATAATGTTACCTTGGAACTTTTGGACTTGGTCCGTTGGGCCCAAGCAGTTGCCCATCAGCCTTGGAAGAAGCCTTCCTCTCGCCCCAGTTTCCTGGTTTCCATTTACTCAGGACTCAATGTGAAGTTTTTGGCCCCCTGTTAAACATATACAAACCAACGAATTCTATCATCTGGCCCCCTTTTCCCTATTTCCTTGACCACAATATCAAAACAAATTTTCCCAATGTTTTCCTAAGTTCTGGATTTACATTGTCTAGCATTTTTGAATAACCAGTCAAGTGACTTTACTAAAATAATTCCAACTCACAACCGTATTAATTGTTCCTGGTGAACCCATGCTAGGTCCCAGTGCCAGAACTCCTTTTCTGATGATTTGAGAATCATACAATTAATAATTTTATTATTAAAATTATTTTAATAATTTTATTAAATTGGGTGTCAAATTTACTATCATTTGCAGATTGTTCCCCTTTATGAAAATAGGACAACATTGCCAAGTGCCACTATTTCTCTGAGACCTCCTAACTCCTTAATACTTTTTATCCTTCAGATCGTTGTTTTCAGTAGTTCTTTTCTTGGTACTTTAAGATGTAACCTATCATCTGAGTTGGGACATTGTAGATAGTTAGGAGCTTATTTACGAATTCCTCACTTATCTTGTGTTTCAATTCTCTCTAAACAACATTATTGAGTCATATGATATAGTAGAGAGCATCAAACTGAGCATCACCAGACCTGAGTTCCTGGTCTATCTCTGCCATTTAGTAACTTTAGGTAACTCTCTAACTCTCCCCTAGTCTGATTTTCAATGTTTATTAAGTTGGAACAATCCTACCTGTTCAGCTCACCTCGTGGGGTTGTTGAAAGGTTCAAATGAGATGATTTATGCAACAAGGTTTTGTAAACTACAAAGCATTACCCAAATAGAAAGCATTACTATTCCCCACTTTCCGGGCAGTAGGTCACTTCCCTTGATGTAGAAGACAGAAAATTGTGTTGGACACAGCACACTTCCATATGGCCAACTTCTAATGAGTACGTGCTCTCTCTTACCCGTGCCAGGCTCTCAACTTCTGTCCTAAACCTTTTTGTGTTTGACCCATCTCGGTCTACTTCCTGACCTACTGCTGATCTCCTGTGCCCCAATCCCTAGATGTATTTCCTGTCTGTAGTCTGAAATTCTCCTCTCACAGCTAATATTTGATATTGATTCCAGCACTGCCACCTTTGAATGATGAGAGTGGCAGAAACTCTGACTTTTCTGGGTACTTCTTACATAGCAGGAAGTGGGCCTAGGAGGTCCCAGGGAGAGGCTGGGCCACATAGTCAAAAGACGAGGTCCTGCTTCAGTTATTTTTTGGCCCATGCCTTTTTGTTCTCTGTGCCCAGGACACATTTTAAAAAGTGCTTTCTATTACCCAATGATAAGTTGCAATGACAAAGTTGAAAAGCAAAGCCTGGGGACGATTCATGCTGGGAAAGGTTATTAGCTTTCTCTGGCTAGATTATTTTTTATACTTGTGATGAGGGAATTACCATGATGCCAAATCAATGTTTCCAGGGCTCAAGCCACTATTTTTAACTAGGAAAACTGAAGGAAAAGGACAATTCCCTTGTCATTCCTGGGTCTAATATTTCACTGACAATTGGGGGAGTGCTCCCTTCACCCCCTGCCAAATGCTCTCAGAATCTTCTTTGGATTCAGAGGGCTTTGCCTCATTTCTGCTGGGGCTCCAGAAGGTCTTGAGAGACAATTTGGAAGTCAGAGGGAGCCACGGGAAATCACAGGAATACAAAATAATAACACTAAAAATGAAGGTAAAAGGTGGAGTGTGTGCGTGTATAAATTATAAAAAGGTAGACTGAGGGCTCATCAAAACCAGCTTTGGTTCTTAAGTAACTTAGTTCTGGAAACCCTATTCATTGGTTGGCTTCCATCAGATAAATGAAGAAGGCAAAAGAAGCCCTGGACAAGAGAACACAGAAGCAGACTCTCCTGCTCCAACAAGCCTTTCCACATGTGGCCTCAGGGCCTGCGAACTCGAGTTCACTTCTCCAAGGATCCCGTTACAGTACCAGGCCTCCAGCTGTCTGCAGCTGTGTGCCTTCCAGCTCCTCACAGCTGGCTTTTCAAATAGAAATGGCCTCTCTCTAAGACAGTTTACCAGAAAAGATTGTTTCAATTGGGAAGGGTGTTAAAACACAATTCTAAAAGCAGCGATTAAACTAAGTGAATTGCAATATAAAATATAAAGGTGTGCTTGGCCCAATGCATCACATGTGGTAGGTACTCAAGAAATGGCATTTCTTCATCTCTTCTACCTTTTATTCACGCTGGATTGCAGACCAATTGGAATTTTGTAAAAGCATTCTCCCAGGGGAGCTCTAGACATTTCCTAGGGTATGCTCATTTGTGCTTGCACGGTTTATACATGTGTGGGTTTCTGAGTTTGTGGAGGGGTGCAGATGCATCTTCAGTTATATGTGTGCATACATAAAGCATGCCTCAGTATTTTTTAATATTGGTTATATATATTCTAAACGCGTACTTCAAGACCATGTAGGAGGAAAATGGGTTTAAAGGGCTTTTCCTCATAAAAATAGCCTGGGAGTTGGGTTTCAAGCTTGTATGAGGTAGACTGGTTTGGGTTCTAGACAATAAGTGAATTAGAAGTAAGTCATGGCTCAAACAAGGGTTCATGCTGTATCCTATTTTCATTTAAATAAGAAGCTGTTGCTTTCATCTGACCTCATTGACAGTTCAACTATTGACTTCTTGTTGCTTTGAGTATGACGCTCTCATGCTCAAGGGAAATTCACTGCATAAACAAGGGGGAGGGAGTGTTGTTGTTCATAAAAATGTTTTTAATGCTATAAACTTCTAACCTGTCTGGTTTTGAAAGTGAAGTTCATGTCTAGGCTATGCTGTTTGTTCAGAGCTCAACTGAGTTCAGAGTAACGAAGTGGTGGGCAATTTTGAAATATGCAGTTATATTAGTTATTTCTACTCTTTATCCCATTTATTTATCCTACTGGGACCTCAGACTATGATTCACATATCCTTTTTTTCTGTCTTTCTCTCCCTCCCCATCTGGCCTTCCTCCCTCCCTCCCTCCCTCCCTCTCTCCCTCTCTCTTTCCTTCCTTCCTTCCTTCCTTCCCTGCTCTACGTTTTTCTCACTGTCTTTTCCTTTGTTTCCTGAACACTGGTTTTTGTCTCATGACACAGTCTCACTTTTGCCAGATTACATAAATATTAGGCAGTTTCTTCTCTATTCCAAACACCTTCTTCGAAACTGGTTTCCCTCAGCTTTAACTCTTCAAAAGGGCTCAAGGCAACTGAGAAACTGAGATATGAGGGAAGAGAACGACAAAATATCTTGTTTGGCAAAGCCACAGCTCACCCGCAGCAATGAATCTCACCAAAGCCCTTTTCAAATCTGGAATTATTTTCATGCAGCTGAAGAAAGTCCAGTTGTTGAGTTGTTTCTTTCGGTTTCCTTGTTTCTTTCCCCTCTCACTCCCCACCCCCCAACCCCACCTGTCTTCCTCACTGAGTAGAGAAACAGCACAGTAAATTAAAAGGAGGAAGTGGACAATGTAGGGAAAGAGTTGAAAACCCAAGGGAAAGCAATAAAAACATTTTTAAGTTTTGGGGTCAGATATAGAACCCAGAACAAGATGGTTCATATTTTCCTTGCATTGCAAACCCTTTGTCTTTCTAAGCAACTCTGGCTGCCCTGCTCTTGGGCTATGAATTCTGTTATCCCTGATGGAGCCCCAGCCTCAGCGGATTCCACCTACATTCCTTCACTGCCCTGTTGGGGAAGGGGGGTCACGGGGGATTTGGGGAAGGGGGAGGAAGGGCAGACCCTGGGGATTGTCCCACATACAACACCGCTCTGCACCACAGCTAGGGTTTTAGCCTATTCGTTTTTGAAGTCCGCCCAAAGTCGCAGAGTTGAAATGCCTGAATTTAATACCACTTCCCCTCCCCACACGCTCAGCCAAATGTCCTTGGCACTTCAATAGTCCTAACCTCTTGGCACTATTGAGTCTTGATGTTTTGCATTCGCCTGTCTTAGATTTTTAACCTTCAACTTTCCCTTCTCTGTCTTAAGCTTCATAAATCACTCAAATGCTTTACTGCCTGGGAGGAGTTCCTCCTTTCCTTCCTTCTTTCCTTCCTTCCCTCCCTCCTTCCTCCTTCCCTCTCTCCCACCATTTTTACTTTCTTTCTTTACCTTTTTAGGAGAGAAAAGAGAAAGCACAGGACGAGCCCTTGGAACCCCTCCTGGGACATGACATCACAGGGATGGAACCAATGTAGGATGATGGGATATGGAGAGATGGCAAGCACGATCATTAGCCTCTCTGCCCAGAGAACAGAATTCTCTTTCCCTACATCACCAGTTCTTTTTTGCTGTATTTGTTGAAGTAACTCTAGAAAGTTTGTCCCTAAGATTGCCCCAGCCTTTGGCACTGAACACAGTCAAATGTTACCCTTGAGTAGCAGAAAGGGCTTATTGTCCACTTGTCCCCTCATGCCCTTATAAATGCCCTTCTGTAGACATTCTTCTGGCCGTGTCTACCATGGCCAAGTTTCTTAGTTCACTGCCAGTTAAGACTGGTGTTAATTTTTAAGAATTTAAGCATCTACTTTTTAACCATCCTGGGTTTTTCCACCTAGAAAGCCCAGTAAACTTCCAAAATTTACAGTCTTAATGGTGGGCACAGCTGCAGAAAACACTTACGCATGCACCCCACTTGCATGCACACACAGGCTGTGTCTCACTCAAGATATTGAAGCAATTATCATAAATGAAACAGCAAGTATGATTGCCATAATTTGATTGTCATCTCCAAAATTTACGTTGAAATATAATGGCCATTTTTGTGGTATTAAGAGGTGGGACCTTTAAGGGTCATTAGGTCACAAGGGTTTTGTCCTCATAAATCGCTTAATGCTGCTATATCAGGAGACTGGTCCCTTTTTCCTCTCTGTCTCATGCTTCCGCTTTGTAACTTTCAGCATATTATGCAGCACAAAGGCCCTCACCAGATGCCAGTACTATGCTCTTGGACATTCCAGCCCCCAGAACCTTGAGCCAAATAAATTTCTGTTCATTATAAATTACTCATTCTGTGATAGTATGTTGTACAGCAGAAAATAAACTATGATGGTTATTTTACATATATAAATATTTTTCATAAAACTAGCCAGTTGTAAAATTGTAAAATCAATCCACTAGTTTTTTTAATTTTTTTTTTGTTTTTGTTGTCACAAAGCCCAAGTTGAGTCAGAAAACCCAAGTTGATCTTTTTGTATCTCCATGGTTTTTTAGCAAGAAGCTATTTTATGGAGTTTTTCTGCAATTAGCTTGTTATATTCTATCCTTTATATATTCTCAATAGTGACTACAGTTGCACTTACTGAGTTCTTGCTATGTGTCAAGCAATGTGCTAAGAGCCTTACACACATTACCTTATTTAATCTTCTGGATAATTCTGTGAAGTGGGTGCTATATTGCTTAATTTTAGAGAGAATACCAATGCTTAAATAGATTATGCCACTTGCCTAACATGAATGATTATTCACCTATGTCTTCCATACCTTATAAGAAGCGGAACATTATTTTCCCTACCCTTCTGTCCACCACATAGCATATATCATCAGCTCGGCACAAGTGGATGTAAGATTATTACCAGGGAATGTCCACTTCTCAAGAAAAAAACTTTAAAGCAAAGACCAAGAGACTACAAAGGCAAGTTGTATTGTAATTCCTTTCAAATCTCTTTAGAGGCCCACAAACCACTCCCAATCTAGAGAGAGTTATAGTGATTTTGTGAAAAGCTAACAGTGAACTCTGTGATGTCCCACTTCAGCTCTCAGTGCCACAACTGGAGACTATGAACCCACTGCTGTGAAAACATAAATACAAACATTCATCAACCTCATCCACTAAAAATGTTGACTTTCTCATAGCTCAAATCATGAACTTCTTGACTCCACATGAGAAAGAAGGTACATATGAGTGTGGAATATTTGCAGGAACCATTGAGGTATGAAAACCCTGGGCATTTACTTTGTTTCAGGGCCCAGCACGGTAGTTCCATGTTAGATAGTTTCTTATACCTAGAAACTCAGATTTCACTGGCATTAAATCTACCTGTATTCTTGATGTTGCTCTCCCTTTTCATCCTTGACTTCGTTATTCAGAATAATATGGCCTAAGAAAATGCAGGGCCAAGCCATTCTTCAGTGCTTCAGAGTTGAGTGGATCTCTTGTATGTTGCACCAGCTTACTGGATGTTGGTATTCTTAAATGACACGTTAGACTTCTGTCTGTTGCTCCATTTTTAGCTCCAACTCAAAATAATACTCACACAGTTTTTTCTTTTTCTTTTTTTTTGAGTTGGAGTCTCTCGCTCTGTTGCCTAGGTTGGAGTGCAATGCATGCTCACAGTCACCGTAGCTTCGATCTGCTTGACTCAGGTGATCCTTCCACCTCAGCCTTCCAAACAGCCAGAACTACAGGCGTGTGCTACCATGCCTGGATGATTTTTTGATTTATTGTAGAGATGAGGTCTTGCCAAGTTGCCTAGGCTGGTCTTGAACCCGTGGGCTCAGGCAATCCTCTCACCTTGGCCTCCCAAAGTGCTGTGATTATAGGCGTGAACCACTGCACACGGCCACACATAGTTTTCTATATCAGGTAAGAATATTTGCTGTAACTCACCTTGTCTAATTAATTGGGTATTACTCCTGGTTGTAGAGTTGTTAATCTCAAACTGAATAACTCTGGTTCCATCTACTGAGAGAGTCTACTGATTTCCAGAATTGAATGTTGAGAACCAAAATGAGCAAAGGCCTCTCTGGAAACACTAGATTACACCAAGAAAGACTCTTCTTCCAAATAAACAGTCAATAAGAATAATGCTGGTTACTGGACCATCATAAAAAGAAATAAAACACAAAGAAAATATGATTTTAAATAAGTAAATTGCAAACTATACACATAAGTTGTTGTCTCTATCTAACCAGAGATGAAATCAGACCATGACCTGATGGTATAAAGCTGTATAGTTGGAAGCAGCTGATTTCATCACCTTGCTACACCTTTTTGGACTCTTGGGTTTAAACAATCAATATGCATTTCCAACAGGAAAAATATATATAAACAAAATACTTCCTCCAAATAATTAAGACTATAATCTCACTGGCCTCCTCCAGAGAATTCTCCTAACAAGATCACAAGTTTACAATGCTGTATTCTCTGACCTTACCTACCCATCCTCCAGGAATTTTTTCTCCATATTCACATGGAATCTCTTCATCATGCTTCCTTTCAACAGCCACTTCTTATGGGCCTCTGTGTTTGAGAAAACTGACATTTGGGATGCAAAATAATTCAGACCTATCTGATGGGTTGATTCCTTTTCAGTCCCTATTGGGAGAATTGGGACAGCCTCCATTTCTCTTGCTAGCCTACTTACCTTCTCACCTAATCAGTTGCACAGAAAGACAGGTCTCAAACAGTTCTCAATATCAAGGAAAAGATGCATTGACCTTGAAGAGAAGGCCAGACACATGAGGAAAGAAATTGAAACGGGAACTATGTTGCAAACCTACCAAAAAGAGGCCAAAAGGAAAGGATAGAAGCGCAGGGAAAACAGAACCCCAAGAGTTTTGAGATAGAGAGGTTGAAGGCAGAATAACAGTTCCTATTCCCACAACAGTGGTTGATGTTACTTCCTCTAAAGCACAAAGAAGTTTTTCTAAAAGACTACAAGTCATTCACGTTTGAGTTCCCTGTAGATCCTGGATGTTATGCTTTTGTCAGATTTACAGTTGGCAAATATTTTTTCCCATTCTGTAGGCTCTCTTGATCGTTTCTTTTGCTTTGCAGAAGCTTTTTGGGTTGATGAGGTCCCATTTGTCTATCTTATCTTTTATGGCATTCACTTTTGGAGAACTGATCAGGAATTGGTTGCCTATTTCAATTTCCATAAGGGTGTTTCCTACATTTTCTTCTAGGATTCTTATAGTTTGAGGTTTTACATTTAAGTCTTTGATCCATTTAGAGTTGATTTATTTGTGTATGGTGATAGGTAGGGGTCCTGTTTCAGTCTTCTGCATGTAGTCAGCCAGTTTTCCTAGCACCGTTTACTGAACAGGCTCTTCTCTTCCCAGTGGTAGCTGGTGGAGGTTTTGTCAAAGATGAGTTGGTTGAGAAATTGAGGTTTTGCTTCTAGAGTCTCTATCCTGTTCCATTGGTCTATATGCCTGTTCTTTTACCAATACCAGACGGTTTTGGTTATTGTAGCTTTATAGCAGAGTTTGAAGTCTGGAAGTGTGATACCTCCTGCTTTGTTTCTTTTGCTAAGGATTGTTTTGGCTATTAATGGTCTTTATGTTTCCATATGAATTTCTGTATTGTCATTTCCAGGTCTGAGAAGAATGATGTTGGTAATTTAATGGGTATTGTGTTAAATCTGTTGATTGCCTTTGGTAGGATGGACAACTTAACAACGTTAATTGTTAAGATTTGGTGATTTGGCTCCAGTCTGTGTTCTTATCTACCATGCCTCTCAATATAATGATCATAAATCACTCCAGTGCCTGCCACATGACAATAGTTTTATAAATGTCAGCTGTCATTTTATTGCAGTTTTTCTTATATAGAGTAAAAGAAAAAATGTCTTGTCAGTAGAGACTAGGAGAGGAAAAGAGGGTCTGGAATGTAATACCTGGCTCTTTGCATGCCAGAATAATTTTTCTTTTTAAAAAAATTTTTATTTTAAAGATGTGGGGTACAAGTCAGGGTTAGGTATACAAATGATCATTGTACAGGTAAAGCATGGGCCTCACCTTGGTCCCCACTTCACCTGGTTTGAGATCAGGTACACTTATTGATGAAATGCCCCCACCCCGGCAGTTTCCCACTATAGCCAATTCCTTTCTTAAAGTAGCATGATAATTATTCAGGGTCCACTTATGAGTGAGAATGTGGTACTCAGTTCTTTGTTTCTGTGATAGATCACTGAGTATTATAGACTCTAGATTCATCCAAGTTGCTGTGAAGTTCATAATTTTGTCCTTCTTTAAGGCTACATAATATTCCATCATGTATAGGCACGACATTTTTTTTAATTCAGTCCACTTTCAATGGGCAGCCCAGTTGGTTCCACATCTTTGCTACTGCAAATAGTGCTGCAATCAGAATGCATGTGCAGGTCAGAATAATTTTTCTAAGAGAGTTTAGAAAAGACTCACCAAAGAGAGGTGTTGCTTTTCCCTGGAGACTTGTCTGGCTCACACAAGTTTTCTTGGTTTAACCTCATCATCACTTTTGTTTTCCAAGACTGGTCCTAAGCTGTAAATCTCAATGTTGAATTATAGATTATCCTTGCCCTCTTGTTTTTTCAAGCAAATTGGAAATCCAGGTTTAGTATTTTATTACAGAAGCTTGATGAATTAACAACAAAGCCAGTACTTGAACTAAAGGCTCTTGATGCACAGATAATCCTCTGTCTTCTTAATTTATAGCCAATATATATACTGACTTTTTTAGATTTGAAGATTTCTCCTCCATTGTCTGCATATGTGCAGTCCTATTAGGCCAAATAAGTGATTTAATTATTGATTTGAAAATATAGTTACAACAATGAATCATCACATGGAAGACAGCTACAGAGCTTCTCTCTCTGTTCTCTTCTAATGGTCTTGGGAGGAGTGGCTTAACTCAAGATGTTCCTAATTACCTTCTTCAATCCTCTTGGTCTTCCCTGGTCCTGAGTTTCGGGGACCTGTTTGCTAATGTTGAGACCCAAATGCTTACATTGAATTAGGTTGTTAAAATGCTCCAGAGGGGACCTGAAACACTGAAACCAGGGACCTCCTTCTCTCCCCAAAATATCCTTTGCCTTTAAGGGCTCTTTTTAAAAGCCAGCGAGTTTTCTCTGATCCTCCTTAATAAAATGCCCCAGCAGCAGCAGCAGCAGTGCTCCCCTTCCTTATTTGAGATCTGTGCAGTCTCATTAAATTTGATGTGTCACAGAGGGCTTGGATATGTGAAAGGCAGGCTGTGGGAGCAGGACTGGAGGTTGCCAGCTTTACTAAGGAAACGTAATTCATTACAGCTTTTCAAAATGGACGCCCCTCTGGCTTCCTGCTCCATTGATTTTTCCCCCTTTGCAAGTAACAAGTGAAGGGCTAGCTCAGCCTGCAGATTTAACCCTTATTAACAGCTGTTTAAATTAGAGATGCAGTTTGATGGAGAGACAGGAGCCTTCTTATATCCCCACTCAAAGGAAACCGAGAAGAGACGATTAAAGATGAAAGTGTGCAAGCGGCTGGTGCTGGACTGGCAATGGGCACCTACCCCCATCTGAGGAGGGGCCACCACTACTATTAAGTAGTTTACACAAATAATGTGCTCCTACTTTTTTCCCAATTAAATATTCATGACCTACTCTTTCCTCTCTCCTTACCCCCGCCCTTGAAATAGTTATGGAGGAAAGAATGTTTGCTGTGCTGGGTGGGTGAAGACTGCTAAGACAATAGCGGGCCTCCGGGATACTGGCTCCCAAGGTTGAGGGCCGCCTCCTTAGAGAGATTGATCCAGAACAACTAGGGCAACCAACCTCACCGCAGGCTTCTATGAGACCTCAGAGGGAAAATGTGGATTGTATTGGTGCTCCTGAATGGAAGAACCTGAACCAGGCCAACCTATTCTGGGAACAGAGTCTGCAGAAGACAAGACTTGCCAGGCAGATGCCAGCCTGGCCTCTGTCTGTGGGACCAGCGTGCAGGAGCCCCAAAACCAACCAGAAAGCAGAATAGCAAAAGCAAGGGTGGCCCCAGGATAAAAAAAGAGGGTATGGACAGTCCAGGATGAGGCTGCTCACTCCAGGCTCTTTTCCTGTACTTAGAACCTCCTAATACTTAGATTCTTTAGGCCTCTAAGGGTGTTGTTCCTTTAAATTCCTCTGTTTAAGAAAAGGACAGGGGCATCACACTGGTACTGCAGACATGACAAAACACAGCTCCCCAGTGCAAACATGTATCACAGCAAAAGAGAAGGCACAGGGAAAACGCTTCCCCTTCCAACAGTAAAACCCACTTTGTTCTGATTTTTTTCTCCTCCTGCTTCCTCTACCAACCCCCATCTTCCATCAAAACATTAAAAATATAATCTGCAGAATCAGAGTTATATCCTTTGAAAAATGCACACACAAAACAAAACACTGCTATAGGAAGGAAAAGTATCAAGGCAACTCCCTCATGCTCATACTCAATAACTTTATATTCTTGACTTGTAGCATCTAACCAAAGGAATCTAAAAGAGAACCAGTCTATGATAGAAACAAAACAAGACAAGCCTAAGTAAATCATACACTTGATAGTACCAGCATTTACATATCGAATGAAAGAGGATGTCAGCTCACTAAATTCTTATTTTTCAACTGAAGTGTCACAGAAAGATTTTTCCTGGAGTTTCAGTTTTATTGTAGCAATTCGTATACCTTCCACAAAGAATTTTCCTTTACAAGGAGTCATTCTTCGCTGCCAAAGTCCCAAAATAGGAAAGAAATATATAAGAAGTATGACTGTGGCCCTCTCTACATCCTCAGTTCATTTTGGTGAGTTTTACCCAAGTTCTTCTGGGAGACAAAGTATACACAGAATCTGCTATAAACAGGGTTTTCTTCAAACTGTTTTGAAACAAAGTTTTAAAGTACTCATGCTGTCAGAGAAAGTTATTGCCAGCTTGCACTCACCAAGGAGTGGCAAACACTGGAAATGAAGGCCTTCCACTTTTTTTACTAATCGATTTCTTCAGGGAAATGCGCAATGATTAAGCATGGGGAAAATAAACTACAAATTTCCAATGTACATCCTGCCCAGGGACATATTAAGGGAGGTGCGCAGTATAAGAGCTGCCAAACACTTTCAGGTTCAGAACAAGTATCCAAGCACAATGTAGACTTGGCAAAAACCTTTTCCTCTGAATTTCAAACTCATGCATACATATGGGGAAATATAATCCCTGTTTTTTTCTGAGAAGCTTTCCCTTTCTAGAACATCCAAGTCCTGCTTTATAGGCACGTACAGCATGAAAACGGAGCTAATTATATGGAGGAAACTTTCCTGTCAAAAAAGGAAATTACTCCACAGCAGTTAGAAGTTCTGTGTTGGGAGGTGGGCATTTCAGGAGGGATACAGCTTATCTACACTCTGTGCACTATGCAGTGAAATAGTTCTGTGACCCCTAAAAATGTATAGAACAGTAAAGGTGAAAATGGAGACCGTGGAAGAAAAGGAAAAAAAAAAAAAAAACTAGGTCATGTTATTGATCACTTAGTATGTTCCCAGAAATGTACTAAGATTTTTGCAATATTCCTATGAGATCCATTATTTTTTTCTTTTTCATTGAAAACTGAAAACATTGAGGACAGCCGCGTTGGGTAATCTCTCCAAGGTCTAAGGGACTGACCTGGGACTAGGCTCACAATCTATCTAATTTTAAAGCCACTTTCTTTCCACTTATATAATACTGTTTTCAATTGCAAGGGTCCTTAGAAGCCACAGAGCCAGACATCACCAAAGTCACTAAAAAAGTGGAAACAAGAATTGTGAAAGCTCAGTCATCTTTCCATTATAGCAGAGTGACCAGTGCTGTGTCCTCTTCAAAATATTCTCCTCGTTAGACTTCTAAAATGAGGCTTGCATTTTCCTGTTACAGTTCTTAACCCGATGCTATAAGCAATCAAACACAAGCCATACTATGCAACTATGCTGACAGTCAAGGATCAGTTGTATGGATCAATTATTTCAGCAAATATTTACTTGTGCCTGCTGTACTACAAATATTGAGAGTAAAAAAAATAAAATGAAATCCATACAGGCATAGCCTTAGCCTGGCCTCTTGTCCCCACCCACAACCCCCTTTGCCTACCTCCATCCAATCACACTATGATGATCAGAAGTTAAGAAGACATTGTCAAAGCAACAGCAGTCATAGACCAACATCCTTACAGTGTCACAGAGGGGTGGTTCAAATTGCCACAAGAAGAGAATGCCTGGTCAGCCATCTCCTTCCCTGATGCTTAACACAGATCCAAACCTTTCTCTGGCTTTACACACAATCTTTCTTTAGCTCTAGTATCCATACTTCCAGCCTAAGCACAGACTTGCCCTCCTTGGCTTCTTTGCTCTACTTTCCCATCAGTCAATCCCATTTGCATCCAAACCAGTTTTCTGTTCACCTCTCCTATTCTATCCCTTTTCCTCATCCCTTCTTTAGTGTCCTGTGGAATCCTGCTCTATTTAATGAATAATCTCCTATATAGCTCAAGTTTTTGCACAAGCATTCTTTCTACCTCACTGTCTAAATAGAAATATGACTTTTCCTTAATTATGCAATAGATCCCAAACCTCTTTCTTGAGAATCTGTTTTTTCTTCCCTATTCTCCCTTACAGAGCATTGTTCTACAGTCATGAACCAAGCGCCCTTCTCCTTTGCAGTTCTCTTCCCTCATTCCTGGGTGTAGCCTTCTGACTTGAATGGCTCAAGCACCTGTTCACCTTAAACTCCATCTGTACACTAAGCTTGTACTGATGATTGATGACCTTGACTTCTCAGGATCTCAACATCAATAACTTTCATCTCCTCTCTGTTTTTCATGACAAGTCAGTGACTCTCAAAGCATGTTCCTTGAACTGGTAGAATAGGCATGATCTGGAAACTTGTTATTATGCAGCTTCTCAGGAGCCTCCCTAGACCTGTAGAATCAGAATTCCTTGGGGTGAGACCTAGAATCTGTGCTTTACAGACTTACCAGGTAGTTTTTAATGCATTGAAGTTTGAGACCCACTAGTGCTAAGTATGGCCACATCGTGGATCACACCATCAACTGGAGCTTTCCTAGTCTAAAATCTTTCTGGCTCATTTCTTTGCCATCGCTTTTTCTATTCTCTCAAGGTTGCTAATCTAGTATTTGCCATGGTGTGGAGGTTCAGAGTCTCTTCTGGCCTCACTTTCACCCAGTCTGAACCTTAGTCTGCCATTTCCACAATGCCGCTAAGCCTGGTTTCCCCTAAACTTGGACTTTTGGCAAAAATTATTAAATTGTGCTAATCAAATCCAAGCTATATATCTGATCTGGGCCCTTGCTGCTGGCTTATAACCATATTGTTTGTTTCATTTTGGATTTGCTCATTTGTTCTTCACATATTTCTAACATTTATCAATTTTCCTCAAGTCTGACATTCCTACCTAGTCTTCCACACACTCACCAAGTTCCCTCAATTTCCATCACTCCTCTTCAGATCATCTCTGTGGCTGCTCCTCTTGTCTCTAAAGTAGAACCAAACCTCTTCTTTTCTTATGCTCTGAAGCTTCTTCCTCATAAGTCTCCCAGAACCCCACTCCTCAGAAATGCCAGTGGAATGTAAGGTCTCTAAGAAGAGAAGTTCAAGATTGAATCTTGCCAGAGGGTGGAGGAAGTTGTGAGTGATTAATAGTGTCATATGCCAGAAACAGATCAAGATAAGTAGACTGGGGAAAGGTTGTTTAGTTGTGACCATTAGCAGATAACTGGTTTCAGAAGAGAGGTAAGGACAGAAGACAAATTGTAGTAGGTTAAGAGAATAGTAGTGGGGATACAAGGGTGTGTATAGGCCATTATTAAAAGAAATCTAGCCAAGCAGGAAGATATGATAGTAGAAATATAGCTAAAGAGACTGAGGATCCAATGAGTGGTCTTCTCTTCACCATTGGTGAGATCTGTGTTCTGCACAAAGGGAAAGCATTCAAGAGAGAAGAACAGCGTAAAGATACTGGAAGATGGGCTCATTGACAGTGAAAGGTCCACTAAAGTATGGAAACCCATAGAATAGAGAGCAAAACTGAAGGGACCTATTTAACAGGACTCTTGGTTGCAAAAGACAAGATACCTCATCAACTAGCATAGGTCAAAACTGGGGTATATTGACTCACATAACCAGCAAGAGTAAGAGTGAAGCTGGAGACTTGATAACTCCAGAATCATGGACTCATCTCTGCTGCTCTCAATGCATCTTCTACATTCTCTTCTACAAAGACAATTGTAGGTTAGATCCATTACATAGACTGCTTCTGGCATTTATCTTTCAAACTTTTCCTCAGACAAGAAAGTGTTTCTCTCCAGCTCTAGTTAAATGCCATAAGGACTCTGGTTGGCCCAATCTGTTTTGTGCTCAGCCCGAGTTAAAGAAAGAGGGAGAAGATGGAGCATTATGATTGATAGGCCCCATTAGAAACATGTGGATGGATGGATGGATGGATGGATACTTCCTAACTCCCCCACAAAGGGAATGGTACTTTGACCAACAAACTAGAGAGGAATGATGTACAGGGCACATTGAAACAATGAACATCAATTAGATGTGATTAGCCCTAGACAAGAATAGAGACACGTCTTCATCCCCAGTAAGAATGCCCATTATTAATAAAACAAACAACAACAGATGCTGGAGAGGACGGGGAGAAAAAGGAATGCTTCTACACTGCTGGTAGGAATGCAAACTAGTACAACCTCTTTGGAAAACAGTATGGTGATTTCTAAAAGAACTAGACATTGACCTTTCATATGACCGAGCAATCCCCCTATTGGGAATATACCTGGAGGAACACAAAGCATTCTACAAAAATGATACCTGCACATGCATGCTTATTGCAGCACTATTCACAATAGCAAAAACATGGAACCAACCGTGCTTCCCATCGAAACTAGACTGGATTTAAAAAATGTGGTGAATATACACAATGGACTATTATGCAGCCATAAAGAAGGACAAACGTGGACTTCTCAGCAACTTGGATGGATTTAGAGTCTATCATACTCAGTGATCTATCACAGAAACAAAGAACAGAGTACCATATGTTGTCACTCATAAAAGGACCCTGAACATTTATCATAATACTATAAGAAATGGGATTGGCAGTAGTGGGATACTGCCAGAGTTGGGGGAACACAGCATCAATAAGGGTACCAGATCTCAAACCAGGCAAAGTGGGGATCAAAGGGAAGCCTAAAGTTTACCTGTACGATGACCACTTGTATACCTAATCCTGAATTGTACCCCACATCTTTAAAAAAAAGAGAGACACCTCTTCTGACACACAAATGGATGTGAATGTGGATATATATAGTATGTATGTGTGTGTGTTTGTATACAAACACATATCTGATATACATATATAGGTTTATGTGTGCCTATATATGCACATATGTCTGTATTTATACATATAAACATACACATAATACAAATGTATAGTTATACTGTCACAGAGGTATATGACAGGCCAAGTACTCTGGAATCAGATGCTGAGAGAGTTTGGTGTACAAGATGTGTATTAGATATCAGCTCTTTGAGAGGAAAAGGAAGAAAATCATATTCTAACAGAGGGAGAAGTTGAATTGCAATGCATGTCTGACAAAGCCTTCATCAACCTGTGGAGAGCTCTAGAGCAAATATTACTAGTCTCAGAATTGTCTTGTGTCATGGGTCAAAGTGACCATTACTTGCTTTGCTTCCTCACTCAGTCACTGGCCGTAAGCTGCCCAGGAATGGCATAACATCAGGGGAGGCAGCTCTCTACAGTTGAAGCTAACCCTGAAGATGCTGAGATGCTGAGATGGAAGTTCTTATCTACAATCCCTATACAGGGCAGTAAGCCCTTTCTTAAAGAGGAATCTGAGCTGTGCAATTCCATGTCGACTATACACGAGCAGTAGAAAAAGTTATGTCAAATGTCATAACCCAGGCCACAGAGCAGAGTGTGATTCTTTCACTATGGCAGTCTCCTTGTAGGTGCAGCAAAGCAGAATGGAATATCTGGGCTAAGGGTCTCCAGTGAGTCCATGAGAAAGAAATTCTCAGTTCTGGTATGGAGAGATATAATTACTTTAAAACAGCAACCACATATTTGATATAACTTTTATCAAAAGGTAGAGACTATTTTTTCTTCCCTTAAATCTGAGCTGTCCTATGATTGTTTTTATCTCTAGAGTAGGACAAAGGAGACACTATGCTAACTCCAGATCTTCCCAGTCTTCAAAATATGTGATTCCTGGAGAACCTGAGCTATCAAATAAGAAGTCCAGCTATCTAGTTGGACAGATCACATGGAGAAGCTCTCTAAGACTGCTTGGAAGTAGAGAAGAACCCATCCAGTCATCCTCACCAAAGTGCCAAGCATGAGAGTGAAAACTAGCCACCAACTGAATATCACCAAGTGATTTAGTTGATGTCAATCTATCAAGCCCTGATTGAATCCCTGACAAAATTGTGTGATATGGTAAAATGAAGTTGTTTAAAGGATAATTTTCAGGTAGCTTGATAAGCAGCAATAAATAACTAGAAGAGTAAGCAAAAGCAGAACCAAAGAAATGGCAAATTCTGAAAAAGTCAACAGAGGTACAGTGCAAGGACAGCCCAGGGAAGATCAGGGATGGACAGAGACTAATAAGCAAGTAGGTGAGGGATTAGAAAAGACATGTGACAGGTCTGATCTGACTTGTGCTGAGATAGACACCACGGGCTTTCAGACTCCTAGTGAAGTAAAAAATGAGATCATCTGCTGACACTGGTAGCTGAGAGAAAATGAGACTGCAGCATGGAGAACATGGAGAAAATTTGGAAAATGGTAGAGCAACAGTGCCAGAAAATATGGAAAATCTGAATAACAGGATCACCAGCAAGAGCCACTGAATTCAGGTGGCCAAGATGTGTGATGGTCAAGTCATCAGCATTTTGAGACTCTCTGAAATGATCTTGTGCCCCTGAGGAGCAGAACTGGGATGGACTTCATTATGGCAGACACAATAGCAGGTCAAAGGAGATTAACAAGAGATGTGGTAATGAAGCTGATCATGAGGCAGATCTGGCTAGGAGCATGGATACAATAAATGAGTAAATGATAAGGTGAAGGTATTGAGATCTTGATGAAAGAAAAAAATTAGAGTCTCCAGGAGTGGATGGAAGTTAAAGAATTTACTCATCATTCATTTATTCTACAAATATTCATTGAGTATCTACTATGCTCTGGGAATAATTTGAAGCCACTCAATTTCTCTGCCTGAGGGTTAGGAAGGATAGGAAGAGAAAACAAAATTGACTAAGTCTGCTTAAGAGAAGTTGAAACTAATGGACTATATAGTCTTCTGCATTGTCCATGGGACTGAGTTATATTTCCATTGTCATTAAGAATAAAGGGTTAAGCTGGGCTCAGTGGCTCAGCCTGAAATCCCGTGCCTTTGGGAGGCTGAGGTGAATGGATTGCCTGAGCCCACGGGTTCGAGACCCGCCTGGCAGCGAGACCTCATCTCTACAATAAATCAAAAAATCAGCCGGCCATGGTAGCGCATACCTGTAATTCCGGCTACGTGGAAGGCTGGGGCCGAAGGATCCCCGGAGCCCAGCAGGCGAGGCTGCGGTGGCTAGGAGCGGCCACTGCACTCCAGTCTGGGCGACCGAGTGAGACTCCAACTCAAAATAAAAATTAAAAAAAAAGAATAAAGGGTTTATCATTTTCTAATTATTTAAACACATTGTAAATGAAATGCATGTAAGGGCCCTGTTTGCTTCTACATATAGACTGGTCTCTGAAATATATTATATTCAGAAAGATTTTAAATATTTTTAAGTGGTCCAGACTCTGTACAGACCATACCACTACTGTATAATCAAGAATAAATAACGTAACCTTTCTGGACTTCCATTTAAATATCATGGCAGATAATAATTCTGATCTCTATGGTTCTGAGCATTCGTTGACTCATTCAGTAAACATTAAATTAATATGCTACTATGTGCCAGATGTTGGGCTGGGCCCCAAGAAACAATGATTATTAATATATGCTGCTTATCGTCAAGAAAACTTTAATTTAGTAAGGCAGATAACCCTATAATAAACTAACCATAATACATATACCAAGTGTGAGGATAATGAAGACATACTGTTCATAGTATATATTCACCCAGTTAGCCATATTGTATCATTATATATTTCTTCTAGAAAGAGAAGTTTCAGTAACTGAGTACATACTATTTTTTATATGCGAGTGCATTATATATAACATCTCATTTACTCCTCACAATAATTATAAGAAGTAGATATTACTTGCCCTATGTTCTATGACTCCAAGAAGAAAGTAACTTGCTTAGGAGTAGATATGTTACAAATGACTAGAGTAGGATATCTGTTTCTAAAGTCCATGCTGTCTTCCCAATACCATGAATCCTCATAGAATACTACATTAATGTGTCTGTCTCTTAGGTTGGTTTGTCCTCTTTTTAAGAATAAGAATCTTGTCTGATTTATCTATATTTTCCCCCATGCTTAACTTATATTAGGTGGTCATAACCAAAATGAAGTACAAATATAACAAAAAGATGTTCCCTAGAGATATGTAATTGACATTAATCATGTGACTTTCTAACTCACATACCCAATTGTTTCTTCACTATCTCCAAGAATGAGAGAATGCATGAATGAATGAAAGAGAGAACGCATGAATGCATATGTAAATGTGTGAATGACAGTCGGATTTGCTATTATCTCAGGGTATTTGCATCTGCTCTTTCCCCCACCCCTGAATGGTTTCTCTTCAAATTATTACATGGCTTGCTTCCTCAACACTTTCTTCAGTTGTCCGTTTGAAGTGCCAGTCATCAGTGTGACCCTCATTGGTCACCCTGTATCAATAGCAACTACCCTCCCAACTGCCACCTCTATATCCTTACCCTGCATCATTATTTTCATAGCACTTAACCACCACCGATTACATGTATTTGTCCATTCATTCACTCTTCCTCTCCCACTAGAACATATACTCTAGGATAATAGGAGCTTTTCCATATTGTACCCTGCTGCATTCCTAGGGCTGTGGGTGCTCAATTCATATTTGCTGAATGGACTTGACTATAAACATATAGTCATAAAAATCAACTGCTTCCTACATTTTCTCTTGTTTTGCCTGAAAAGTCAAGTAATTTTATCAACCATGTAAACAGTGTTGTGTCCCCAAAGTATAGCTCTCCTGTGAAAAAGAACTATGAGATTGTCTTTTTGTTTTGCTTTCTTTTCTATTATCGCTACGTGTGTGTGTATATGTACGTGTGCACACACACATTGGGGTTTGGTCGGGATGATATGTTGTTACTTTCCCTGTCTGCAGGAGCTGAAGAGAAAACCCAGCTGTGTCCATGCTCTCCTTAGTGAATTCAAAGGTCGAAAGGGAGCTTTCCACCTACAATGAGGAAGGTGCTGTGACTCTGTCTCCGCCTCCTTTCCTCTTCTTATTCACTTGATTTTGGTAGTGGTTTGGAAGTTAAGTGAAATATTGTTTCAGCCACTGTGATACTGGAAGAGGGAAAAGAAGAAACCTTAAAAGCTGAGGTTTACCTCACAACAGGAGAAAAGAGGTGCAAACAGCTGGTTTAAGGTCTCCCCTGTCTTCCGCAAATAGCTTACGATCAAATACTTTCACTATAAAAGAAGACCATTCACTATCTTATACAGGTTTCTTTTTTGTTTTAGATAATTAGTCTGAGAAAGTTCTCCTTCCAAGATAGCATTGAAGCATAATACTGTAATAATATTCATTGCAATGGAATTTTACCTTTCTGATAACATTATCTACAGTGGCAACCAATCTTATTCCCCAGTTCTTTGTGTCTCTAATTACGTGGAGAAACATCCTAACATTGTGATATTTAAGTGTAGGCCCTGTGTAACTAGGATGTTAACAGATTTAATGCAGAATCTGTGGGATTAAAATAAACTATAAGCTACTGAGCTCGCAGTCAAAGCTAAAATAGTAATACTTTGCATGAATCCATATTTTTTACTTTCTCTTCTCCACCCTCTGTGTTAGGAATAAGTCAAATATTTTTTCCAAGTTACAGACAGTGAACCTTGAGACTCCACAGTCAACAATGTCTTTTGGCTATACAGTTAGACATGGTCCAAACAAAAGCCAAGGGTAAAACTAGGACCCTGCCATGGACTACAGGCCATCCTTTTTGGAGTGAAATTTCTAGATCTCCAAGTCAATAACAACTTATAGGTAGGACCACATCAGGAAAAGTAAAGATTTGTCAAGGTAATTTAGATAAGAGCAAACATAGAAATTGAGTCCCTAGATACCTAGCCCTGTCCAGTGTTTACAAGTAGAAAGTTTCAAATCCTACATTCAACAGAAGTAAATAGAAGTCCCCAGAGGAGCTTCCCAAAGCTGCCTGATTTCTGGTCTGACCAAGCATTTACTGTGAACCCCTAATGGATTCAGCAATAAATCATTGTTTCCCTTCTTAAATTCCTTTCCTGTGATGAGGAGAGTTATTTGCTTTATGATTAATAGTTCTCTGAAAATATCCATATAGGTGCATTTCTTAATCATGTCTCTTTTCTTCCCCTTCCCTTCCCCCCTCTCTTTCCCCTTTCTCCCAAACATTTCACTCTCTCTTTAGCATAGACTTTTAAATCCTCAGTCTTGGTCAGAAGTATTCATTTTCTATTGCTGCATTAAAAATAACCACAAAACTACATCTTAAAACAACAGGCATTTATTGTGTTGCAGTTTCTGTAGGTCAGATGCCTGGGAGTGGCATGGCTAGATCTTCCACTTAGGGTCTCACTGGGCTGAAATTACACTATCAGTTGGGGCTGCAGTTCTCATTTGAGTCTTCTTCCAAGCTCACTCGTGGTTGGCAGAATTCATGTCCTTGAGGCTGCAGGATGAAGATATCTGTTTTCCTGCTAGCTGTTGGCCAGGGACTGCTCTCAGTTCCCAGAGGTTACCTATAGTTCCTTGCCCTGTGCCCCCTAATGACAGCTCACCACATAAATGTATATTTCTTCCAAGCAGCTGGAGTATGTCTCTCGGACTTCCTCATCTACAACCATCTGGAGAAAACACTCTGCTTTTAAAGGGCTCATGTGATTAAGTCAGGTCCACCAATATAATCTCCTATGTTAAGACCAACGGTACCATATAGCATAACCTAATCCCTGGAGTAAAATCCATCATATTCACAGTCTCAGGCATTATGCAGGACATGTAAAAGAAGGGACATGGGAAATCTTGGGGACCATCTTAGAATTCTGCCCACTACACTCAACAGCAGCATACTCCATTTGTGTGGGAAGTAATATGAACAAAAAAGTGTTCTTCCCCCCCCCAAGAGATGACTCTGCCTTCCTACTTGAAATATCCTTCATGCATCCTGGAAGAAGTCACTGTTTCTGACCTCCTCAAGCCCCAGTATTGGTTCCTCCTCATTCCCCAATCTTAAATGCTAGAATTCCTCAGGATACTAGCCTTTTTGTCTTTATCTAAAGAATTCCTTGGTGATCTCATCTCACCCCAGGGTTGAAGTACTATTTATCTCTTTATCTTATCTTAGTCCTCTTCCCTGAATTTCTAACTCACATGTCCAACTACTTCTTCAATATCATCACTTGCCGCTCAGTAGGAATCTTAAAATTAATAGTTCTTTATTTTCTTTTCTGTCTTTTTTCTTTTTACTTTTTTTTTCTTTTTTTGGAACAGGGTCTCGCTCTGTCATTTTGACTAGAATGCAGTGGAATAATCATAGCTCACTGCAGCCTCAGACTCCTGGCCTCAAGCAATCCTCCTGTCTCAGCCTCTTAACAGCTAGTACTACAGTCATGTACCACCACACCCAGCAAAATTTTTTTTTTTAATTTTTATTTGTTTTTAGAGACAGGGTCTCACCTTGTGACCCAGTCTAGTCTCAGACGCCTGGCCTCAAGTGATTCTTCTACTTCAGCCTCCCAAAGCACCGGAATTGCAGGCATAAGCCACCTCCCCCAGTCTTCAAAATTAACATTTCTAAAATTAACTTAATTCTGATGCTTTCCTAAGTCTTTCTCTTCTTAGTAAATGACAACTCTTCTATTCTACCAATTTTATCAGACTCAAAACCTTGAAGTCTTCTTTAACTCATCCTCTCACACCACACCAATTCGTCAACAAAGCCTCTTGGCTTTACCTTCAAAATATATGCAGAATCTGACAGGTGCTTACCTTTACTGCTAGACAGTTACTATTTTACTTTGCTTGGGTTCTTGCAGACATCTAACTACTTTGTTTATCTCCACCTTTATCCTTCCCCATCCCATTCCAATCTATGCTTTACATGGTAGCTAGAATGATTCTTTAAAACAAAAAGTACTATAATCCCTCCTTATCTGCAAGTTACACTTTCTGCAGTTTCAGTTAGCCTTGGTCAACCACAGTCCAAAAATATTTCATGGAAAATTCCAGAAATAAACAATTCATAAGTTTGAAATGGCACGCCATTCTGAGTAGCGTGTTGAAATCTCACACCCTCCCACTTCATCTCGCCCAGGACATGAATCCTCTCTTTGTCCAGCGTGCATCTGCGCTGTATACACTACCCGTCCATGAGTCACTTAGTAGACATCTCAGTTATCAGATGCAAAACTCATAGTGTATATGGTGTTCGGTGCTGTCCTCAGTTTCAGGCATCCACTGAGAGTCTTGGAACTTATCCTCTGTGGGTAAGGGTCGGGGGAACCACTGTGTATCATGCTACGCCTCTGCTAAAAATGCTCCAATGACTTCCCAGAGAAAATGCCAGTCTTACTTCACGCTCTAGCCCTTGCTCTCTCTCCTCTCCTGTCATGCTGCTATGCCCGGCCCCACTCTGCTCACTTCACTTCACCACAACACACTCCGTGACACACTTTAGACCCACCAAGAGTGTTCTTTCCATAGGGCCTTTGAACTTGCTTTTCCTGCTGCCCTTCTTCCACATACCCACCAGGCTCCCTCCCAGTCTCTGCTCAATAATACTTTATCAGAGAAAATTTTCATAACAACCTTATATGCAAGAATACCATCTTAGGGACTCTCTCTTTCATGTCCTGATTTACTTTTCATCGTGGCACTATCACCTCCTGATCTATGAAGTAGTTCCTTATGTGTGTTTACTTCCTATCATCATATTTCAGTGTAGGCTCCATGACAGAAGGGACTTGGTCGGTTCACTGCTATGACCTAGAGCCTTGATGAGTAGTGTCAGGTACATCAGAAGCATTCTAGGAATAATTGCTGAGTGAGTAAAAGTGTCCACTTACCCATCAGAGAATGTAGATCTTCTTCACATGGTGGTTTTTAAGTATAAAATGTCATGCTAAAGAGAATCTTAGAGTGGCATGCTCACAGCCACTGCAGCCTCTTCCTGTTAGGTTCGGGTGATCCTTCACCTTCAACCTTCCAGGTAGCTGGAACCACAGGCATGCGCCATCATGCCTGGCTGATTTTTTGATTTATTGTGGGAACGAGGTCTTGTCATGTTGCTCAAGCTGGTCTCAAATCCCTGGGCTCAGATAATCCTCTCACCTCCGCCTCCCAAAATGCTGAAATTACAGGAGTGAGCCACTGCACCCAGCTTGCATTGACTTATTTTTTAATTCATTTTTTTATCATCATCTCTCAAAAAAATACAATGACTTGAAGATTGAACTTAAAGACTATCTCAAGAGATTTGCTGATAAAGGAATGGTCATTAAGAGAGAAGACATGCCGGGCTCGGTGGCTCAGCCTGTAATCCTAAGCCTTTGGGAGGCTGAGGTGAAGACCCGCCTGGGCAGCGAGACCTCATCTCTACAATAAATCAAAAAATCAGCCGGGCGTGGTAGCGCACGCCTGTAGTTCCGGCTACTCGGAATGCTGAGGCGGAAGGATCGCCGGAGCCCAGCAGACAAGGCTGCGTGGCTGGGAGCGGCCACTGCACCTCCAGTCTGGGCTACCGAGTGAGACTCCAACTCAAAAAAAAAAAAAAAAAGAGAGAAGACATTCAGCAGTTCTTTGAAGAATTTCAGTCAAAAAGGAGAAGAAAAGCGGATGGGATGCAGTATTATTGTAGCTAAATTAGTGTAGGATGCTTTCTCACTCAGGCCAATGAAAATACCACCTCCTATTCTAGGAATAAAAGAGGCATATCTCAAAAAAAAAATCTTAGGATAACCTTGTAATTCTCTTTAGAGCATGAGCAAATTCAAATTATAGAACACCAAGGTGATTACAGAGGAAGGCCTTTATGGAAAAAAAAAAGATGTTCAAATAAGCTATCTATTTTATTTCATCTCAAGGGCTAGTGAGTAAGTTAAGTTCCAGCATGGTTGGCATTGATGAAAATCAGAAGATGTTTTGTCTCCCAACCCTTTTTTTCTACAAGCCAAACTAGATCCCCAATTTTACATCTTGATTCCCATGACTCTCTTCTCAGCCTACCCCACCTCAGCTTCTTGACATTCTATTCATCTTTAAAGATCCACCTGAAACGCCATCCTCATCCCCAAATATTTGTTGATGCCCCATGCCAGGTATGGACTGCATCTGCCTTAGACCTCCCCAGGTGCCCTGTCTTATATGGGGATCATTATGTACTTTTTACCCCTTCCACCTCCCAAGCTCTGTCTTATCTTTTTATCCTTTACAGCACTTAACACCTAGAGAAAATGCTCATCATATGTCTGTCGGATGGGATGGGATTGATTTGAATTATTGCATTTACTCAGTAATTAGACATTGAGCTAACAGACTAGCAGAGTGCTCTATCACACTTTCAGGCCATAGAAACTCAGAAGCAGGTATCTGAGATGCTGAGAGTCCTTTCAATGGCCTGAAACTGCAGTCACCTGGCCAACTTGCTTGGGCGAAGCTTCCAATCAACTAAGGGATCTACAATTTCATCAAATGTAAGGGGCAGTCAAATATGGTCAGGGGAGAAAAAAAATCCTCTTTACAAATAGATTAAACTCTCTTCCTATTTTCTATTTCATGCTCATTAGCTGTGTTTTCCAAGAAGATACACTTTTAAAGTCTTTATGAAAAGCAACTTCTTCTCTATTCAAGTTGAATAACAATTCACCCTGTGCTGCCCATGGCCCTTGCTAATGCTTCCAAGGGAATATAGCAAAGGTCTACTTTCCTTCACAACCTTTGATTTGTTTTTTCTGCATCCTGTAATTTCCATCCACACCGGAGAGCCAAGTGCTGTGTGGGACTAATTAAACACTATAATTATCCATGAGCTATGGCCCAGAAGCAGAGAGAATATCTAACACATGTCTGATTGTGATATCAGGTAAATACTCAAGATGTGTGACTGACGAAATGCAAAATATTCTATTCATTTAATATTCTTGATGAATAGTGAATTAGTCTAATCACATTAGTTATTCTATTCATTTATTAGGTGAGAGTGATTAGAAGTGAATAGCTGCAGAAAAACCCTCTCAAGTTGCAAAAATTAGACTTCTGTAGTTTTATTATGTTTATTTTCAAATGAGGGTAATTGTCTGTAGCTTTCTCTGAAACTCATCTACACCCCTCCCCTGTCTTTGCCCCTTGAAAAACTGAGTATTAGTTACAGATATAGAAGGCAGATAAGATAATGTAAATTGGATATGCAAGTACTCCTATAGATTGTGTAAACATTTAAAAATATTGCACACAAACGTTGTATTTCCAAGGGCATAACTATACTATTTTTTCTTCTTTTTAAATTGAGATACAATTCACATTCAATAAAATACATAAATCGTAGTGTAAGCTCATTGAATTTTGACCTATATGTATATTCGTATAGTACCACACAGTACAAGATATAGAACATTTCCTAGAAAGGTTCCCTGGAGATGACCACTGTTCTGATTTCTACCACTACATACGGCCTTAGTCTGTTCCTAACCTCAAATAATAGAATCATACAGTCCTACATTAATTTTTAAAGAACAGTGTAGTCTTTTTAGTACAGAAATAAAAAGGAAAGTCCATAATCCAAGCACCACCAGGAAAAGCCCTCAAGATTAAAACAATTCATAAAAGTAATACATACATAGCATCAGATAATTCAAACTTTACAGAAAAGTATCTGGAAAAACCCTCACCTCCATCCTTTGTCAAAAGTTCTTCATTACTAAGCAAACTCTGCTGGATATTCCCCACTGGCTCCTTCAGATCCTCCCTTCCCCTCTCCAGCCTGCCCTGTGACCCTGGAGACTGACCACTGTGGGCTACAATGGCTCCCTTTCTCGATCTGCCAAAAGGAGGCACTAGCTGAGAGGGGAGGGCAAGTGGTGAGTTAGGTAGAGGTATATATTCCTCTGGCTCTCTCTCTCCGTCAGGCTGCTGGCGATGGCTGGATCTCAGGCAGCCTTCTTCTAAAGCTAGCTACTCTTTCCAGGAGTAGAAAATGCCTCTTCTCCTTGCCTCTTCAGCTCTACAAGGTCACAGTTTCCAGCTCTGACATGCCCTCTGGTTACTTCAACAATTCTTGTTGGTTTTTCTTAATCCTTCCAACAAAATAGTCTCTTCATTAAAATCCCCTCCTTTGCCCCATTTGAATGTACAGTTTGTCTTCTGCCTGTGACTGGCATCCATGTTAAGTTTTAAATGGACTTGATAGAGAATAGTCTCGCATCCATCATGTGCATAGCCTCTAAACTGCTCATGGGTTATAAACTGTTTCCAGAGGGTTTCTTTCTAATCAAAGTACACTTAAGTAATCCACACACCTACTTCGTCCTAATTCTAAGCACAATGTCAAGTGATCCACAGTATATAATGTACTATCTTAAAGCTTTTAAGTTATTTTTACCGTTTGAATTTACTTTAGGTCTCCCGCCAAATCTCTCTTGGTGCGATATCAGACTTTGTATATACAGGGGCTTTAGAAAAGTCATTTATCTTTTTCAGTAAGCCTAGCAAGTACAGGGTATAGACAAGAAGAGCTTTGCTAAGCCTTCACATAGAGCAAGAACAAGCTAAAAGGAGTAAGTAGATCCACTACTTGAAGGCAAAGACACAAGACAGAAGAGGTCAAGGGGACTTTGGCATTTGTAAGAGTCTGCTATGTGCCAGGCACTGTGTTAAACACTTAGCAAACATTAATTCTCACTTTAGCCACATGAGGTTATGGGCTCAGTATACTTCTCAGATGAGGAAACTGACAGGTCTGAGATTTAAATGCACTATCTGTCTGAGTTCCAAGTCCCAAACCTCCAGCTCTTAAGGAGTCTGGTCTTCAGACGTGAGTGGGTAGAACTAGCATGGATTTGGTGAAGCTAAAGCCCAAGGAGGACAAGAACATAGTCGAAAACAACTAAGTTATTTTAAGTGTTCAAATCCCTAAGCCCAAACAAACTACATGATGGAGTGTGAAGAAACTCAGATGTGCTGTCAGAGCCACCATTTTATTTAAAGAACTGTGGAAAGAACTCGGGATGTTTACCACAAAGAAGCCAAGATCTGAGAGGAAGAGACAGGATAGAGCTCTAGAGGAAAATTTTCTGTGCAGCTCCAGAGCTTTAGAGCCAAGGGATGGAGCTTACGGAAAATGGGGCTCTTGGCCTGTTGACTGCACTTCATTCATTCATTCACTTATTCAACAAATAATTATTGAGAATTTACTAGGTGCCAGGCACTCAGTACTAGTGAATACAACAGTGAACAAAGAAAACAAAGCCTCCAATGTCCTGGAGATTATATTGCTAGGGGAATAGACAATAAGTAAATAAACGAAAGAATGCATAATTTGTCAGTTATTGATAAGTGCTATGAAAAAACAAAGTAAGGAGACTAAAGAGATGAAGAATTCTTACTTTTATATATGGTGATCTGATGTAGATCTCTGAAAAGGTCTCTTCTCTGAAGAGGTAGAATAACCCCTAAGATACCAGGGGGTGGAGGATTCAGGTAAATATCCAGAAGAAAAATGTTCCAGGTAGAGGGAGTGGCATCTGCAAAAGCCCTGAGGTAGGTGCATGTTTCACTGTATTTGAAAATTAGCAAGGAGAGTGTGAATGGATTGTTATCCACTATAATGCCAACTTGACATGGCTGAATTTCAATCCTAACATAAACCTGCTTATCTTTAGAAACAGAAAGGCCTGTGGATAGAAGTTCCCCTCTTGCCCAAACTCACTAAACTGGTAAATTTCAAGATGGCAGTCCACTTGACCCCTGAAGAACCTCTAACTTCAATATAATATGCTTTCCATACTAAATGACATACTTCTCAGCAGCCATGACAGGAAACGTTGAACCAAAAAAGGAGAGAAAAGGAGTATTATTCAAATTCTGGGAAATCTCTACCCATTCCTAGAAAATACATGAGCAGTCCTCCCTTGCTTTTAATGTCCAACCCCTTCATTAAAGAAACCCTGTATTTTAATCCCCTTACCTCCCACCCAGTGAGAATTTGATTTGTGAGCCATGTTCCTGCTTCTCCATTTCATGGCCATAAAATTAAAGCCTGTTGTTTCACCCCCACTTTCTGTTTCATATATTGGCTTCAAGACACTGGACAGGAAAGAACCCCGTTTTGGGAGTAAAGCTGACTCCATCAGTAACAAAACCAGATGATCAAACCCAAGGGTGGATAAGGAAAGTGGCAGAAATTAAACTCAGAAAGTTTACAAGAGACAGGTTATGTGGAACCTTGGGCAGTTTTACTCTGACTGAGATGGGATACTACAGAAGGTTTTGAGCAGAGAAGAGACATGACATGATTAATGTATTAATAGGACCACTCAGGATATTGTATTGAGAATAAACTATAGCTGAGTGAGGATGACATAAGAAGACAGTTAGGAAGCTGTTAAAATAATCCACATGAAAGGATGGCAAATTGGAGTAGACTCAATGTGGCAGTAGAACTAGTGGTGAGAAGGTGAAAGATTCTGGTTATAGTTTGAAAGTAGAACAGCATTTGCCCTTGGATTGGATACAGGATGGCATAAAAAAGTATCAAAAATGATCCCCAAGTTTTAGGGAGGAGCAAACTATAGAATGGAATAGTCATTTGTTGAAATTGGGACAACATCCCATAACATAACAGGTTTCAGGGAAATATCAGGAGTCATTTTTAGACGTGGTGAATTTCAGATGTCTGTTAGATATCTAAGCAGAGAAGTTAGGTAGGCAGTTGGCTATATGAGTCTGGCTTTCAGAAAAGAGGACCTAGATGGATATACGAGTTAGGGGATTATCAATGTATAGATGGTATTTAAACCCATGAAATTAGATGAGCTCCTCCTCCACACTCCTCCCACCCCTGTGTTTGCAAATTTCAAACCGAGCCCTGGAAGAAGCCAAAATTTAGAAGTCGGGGGATGAGGAAGAATGACACAGAAAAGATTGAGGATGAACTGCCAATGAGGTGGAAGAACCAAGAGAGAGTGGTTCCCCAAGGACTACAAGGAAACTACTTCAAGGTGAAGGTGTGACCTGTGGCTGAAAATCAACCATAACTTCTGGCAATGTGAAGGTCTTCTTTGACCTTGGCTAGAGTTGCAGTGGAGTGGTGGGGATGATGACCCAAGTGGAATGGGTTCAAGAAAGAGCAGGAAGAGAGAAAATAGAAATTTTACTGTAATGAAGACAGGAATGGGGTAGTAACTGCAGTGACATGTAGGGTAAAGGAAGACGATTTTTGTTGCTAGGTTGATTGGTTGAATGGTTGGTTGGTTTGTTGGTTGGTTTGTTGGGTGGTTGAAAGACGGCGACTATGTCATCACGTTTTCAGGTTGGTAGGGGTGATCCAATAGCGCAGTGTTAGATGTTGATAAGAGACACAGAGGGAGAATTGCTGAAGGTATGTTCTTGAAAAGGGTAGAGGGTAGAATTCCTAGTGCACAAGTAAGCTTTCCTTAGAGCCAATCAGAGTTGTTCTTATCTTACCTATTTTATATTTCATAGTTCCAGAGAAAATTCCATTAGGGGAAACATGTGCTGTGTTGCTATTTAAAAAAAAAAATAGATGATGATAATTTGTGTATTTATTCCTCACATGTTCCTATGAGTAATTTTTACTCTTATTTTGCGATAAGGAAACTGAGGCTCAAGAAGTTTACATGACTTCATCAGTTTCTCAAAGCTTGTATAAAAACCAGGACCCCAACTAGGTCTGGCTCATTCCAAAGGCTTTAAATGCTCCACAACATCTGCCTGGAATCCTCCCAGCTAATTAGAAAGAGAGAACATCATCTCAAGATGTCAGGTTAAGAACAGCACAACTAACATAAACCTAAAGAATTCCATGTACAAGTGTGAAAGAGGCAAGAGTCAGTTATACGCCTGGAACTTCTGCAGTGAGGGCTTTGGGGAAGATGTGGTTCATTTAACAGCTTTTTTTTTTTTTTTATTTGAGTTGGAGTCTCACTCTGTTGCCCAGACTGGAGTGCAGTGGCATGCTCCTGACCACCACAGCCTTGACCTGCTGGACTCCAGCGATCCTTCCACCTCAGCCTTCCAAGTAGTCGAAACTACAGGCACACACTACCACGCCCGGCTAATTTTTGATTTATTGTAGAGATGAGGTCTCGCCAAATTGCCCTGGTGGGTCTCCAACCCGCTGGTTCAGGCAATCCACTGACCTTGGCCTCCCAAAGTGCTGGGATTACAGGCTAAGCCACTGAGTCTGGCCCATTTGACAGCTTTCAAAGGCAGACCGGGATGAGGACATCACTATCTGACAATGTTGTAGAAAGGTCCTGAGAAGAACTGGACTCTCAAGTTGAGCTGATTAGTCCTGTGCGGACAAGAGAGAGCAAATGTTTCCACTTGAACCGCAAGTGTGGTGGCAAAAGTTGAGAAAAGCAGTTTGGCACTTCTTTGGATTTCCAGTGACTTCAGTGAACACTTATTAAGTTCTTACCATGTGTACAACACAATGCTTCATGCGTAGCAAATAAAGAGGAGCCATCATTCTACCCTGGAGATATTTACACAATAAACAATTTTAATTCGGCACAAGGTGTCTTTCTTTTTTTTTTTTAGATTAGAAAATAGAGTTAATTTAGAAAGTAAATTCGAGACAGAGTGAGAGATAGGATTCACCTCCCCAAGGTAGGGGAGGGGACCAAAGCTTAGGGAAACATGGCCTGGTCATCGCTCAATGAACACATGGTCTGGACAGAACTTAAAGAAAGCAATGGCAAATGGCTGCTTGAGATTGAATGCAGCAAGTTTAGCACAAGATTTCTAAATACCTTTATTATTCAGGGTTCTCCAGAGAAACAAAATCAATAACACATAGAAACAGAGATGGCAACTTATATATTTATTTATAAAGATAATTAATTTCAAAAAATTGGCCAGCACAGTTGTTGAGGCTGGTGAGTCTAAAATTTACAGGACAGGCCAGCAGGCTGAAAATCTGGGCAAGCAGTGATGCTGCAGTCCTGAGGCAGAGTTTTTTCTTCAAGAAACCTCACTTTTTGTTCTTAAGACCTACAACTGATTGGATGAGGCCTACTCACACTGTCTAGGGTAATGTATTTAAAATCAACCTGTCGTAGCCGTTAACTACATTTACAAAATACTTTCACAGCAACAGTTGGAATCATGTTTGATTAAATACGGGATACGATAACCTAGCTAAGTTGACACATACGGCTAACCATCACAGCGTCCTATTAGTACCCAGATTTATTCCATAAAAGCCCAAAACAGGTACTCCATTTTAGAGATATTTGTCTTCTAGAATTAGCATTGCCTGATGGGATTTTAAACAGTACACCAGAGAGAGGCCAGAGGAGGGGCTGTCTCTGAGCTGCTGTCGTGTTACAAGTGATTTATAAAGGTTCTAATTCATTGTCATTTATTTTTATTGTGCAGAATCAGAAGGTGGGCAGAGTAAAAGGGAGTAATTTCACAAGTCAAAATAACAAATAAGTAAATACAAATAGTCCCCGACGTCCCAGGAACAGATCCATGTCTCCAGGTCTCGCCTGGCTAAATGAAGCACAGACCCTGACCCCTGTTTCTTTCCAGTAACCCTAGCTCTGGGCCGCTCTATCTCCACAGTGTTCCGGGAAGCTAACCTGGTTCCAAATGTCCCCAACCCCAATAAACCCCTTTGGCCCCCGACTTGGACAATTTTAGGGCTGCTGTCAATCAGATGGGAGAGCTAGATTTGGGGTGTCAAAACAGTATCCCTCCAAAGGGCAAGGGGTTCACGGGTGAGAGGGCTGGGGAGAGAAGCCCTCGCTGGATTGCTTGTTGCAAACAATGAAACCTCTGCACGGAGAATCTTTGTTCAGCCCCACACTCGGAACCCTGGCGAGTTGACAGTGCCCGCGCGTGTGCTGGGTATTAAGTCTCATTTCAAAGTCACTGTGGTGGTGGGATGACGTGGGAGCCGGCTGGGTGCCGGGAGTCGGGGCTCCAGCCACTTTGCATCTATCTGAAGGGGAGAGAGCCCAAGAGTCCCTGTGCAGTGGGAGCGTTTTCTTTTCCAGAAGGTGAGGGAGTAAAGGAGCACTTTGACTTTCTGGGCCAGGAGGCCCCGTGTTGGGGTCTTAGGAGAGCCTTGAGTAATGACCAGTGTAGGTTTCTCAGGGAGGATTCATTTATCTGGGTGCCAGTGGGTGAGCCCGGCTTCCCAAGCTTGAAAATTTAGATTTATTGGGTGCCAGAAATAGCACTGGACACCATTTAATAGGCCCATACACCATGAAGGTGAGAGTATAGGGGGTTAAGAGTCAAGAGGACCGAGTGGATGGTGAAGAGACATCGTGTGAAGAAAAATAGCAAAATCTGATTAGCCCCATAAAATTCTAGCCGCAGCAGGCGGGAAATACAAGACTCTGGAGAAACTGGTGGTTTATGAACAGAGCCCAGATCAGATAAACTTGTGGAACCAGAGAGCTGGGGGAGGGTAAACAGTCTCTCTGGATTTAAGAGAGAGGGTTGCTGAAGAGGGAGACGGAGATGGAGAGACGGACAGAGAGATGGAGGTGGAAGAGCGAGGAACAGTGAGAGAGAAACAGAGAGAGGGAGAGGGAGGGAGGGAGACATCACAGACTCCCCAAGTCTGTATGAAGACAAACCTAGTGTTAGAAGAGGTAGATCGATAAGAAAGCCATTTGCTGGTTACCAAAAAAAAAAAAAGAAAGGAAGAAAATACATATATCTTATTCAGTCTCTTGTTCTGAAACAGAAGAAAGGCTTTGGGATTTATGGAATGTGGATTTACATAGAGAGGCCCCAGAATATATAAATACTCAAGCGACTTATAATGTGAAGAGAAAGGCCAAGGGAGGCACACTTGCAGGAGGGGGAAAGGGGTGAGGGTGAGGGAAGAAATCCAAGCCCTGGGCCTCATTTCCCCAGTGATCATGGGGAATTCATACTTCTTCTCCCGGTACCTCAAGGTCTTCGTTATCTTTATCTGTTTTCTCCCTTGGGCTAGGAGAAGCAGTATAAAAATGACTTTGCGGGTTTAGGGACATTTAAACAAAAAAGCTATGTAATGCAGCATAACTGACCTGAATCTCCTTACTCACTCACATAGATACTCATTCAGTGTTCATCATGGGTTTTTTCTCTGTGCAAAGAACCATGGGTATAGGAGGGCATCGTAGGCACTTCATTTATTCATCCATTCATTCAAAAAACTATCTGAGTCTAAAAAAAAGAAAAGATGAATAATACTCCATCACAGCCAGGGCAACACAGTGAGACCTTGTCTCTAAAAAAAAAAAAATTTAAATTTTGTACTACTGAAGCATACTTATACTCCCAGCTACTTGGGAAGCTGAGAGAGAAGGACTGCTAGAACCCAGGAGTTCAAGGCTTTAGTGAGCTATGATTGTGCCACTGCACTCCAACCTGGGTGACAGAGCGAAAACCTGTCTCCAAGAAAGGGCAAAGTCTCCATCATTTTTTTCAAGGTGCTCCCATCCCAATGGGAAAAGACAGACAAGTAAATTCCCATGTAAGGTACTGTGGTGACATGGAGGAGATGCAACTGAATCAGACAGAAAAGTCACAGAAGCCTTTCCAGAAGAGATGATTCCCAGACCTAGATAGTGGGTACATGTAACTCAGTGGCCTGCTGAAAATTACATTTCTCAATCAACATCCCGGATGTTTAGACTAGACATCAGCACATATGTAGACATTTGGAAATGCCTGAGTTTCTGGTGATTATATCCAAATGCCCAACAGCATTTGTACCTAGGAATGCATGCATGTATGTACCTTGTGAATAAAGCAAACATGTATCATGTAATAATGATTTTCTGAGCTATTCTTCCACAATAACACAGACCATCAAAACTCTTTACTATTTATTATACATTAGTTTATTATTCTCCTCAATTACGTAGTGAATGAAATTTATATCTTTGCACATGGCCAAGGTAGTAGCCCCTGTGGCCCAAGGTAATTAGATAAGGCCTTAAAGAAATCAGACTGTCAACAAGGCAGAAGTTTAATAAAATTTGAAACTCACAGCTGTCAAGTTACATGAAACCTCCTCATGCCCACAAATATCAGCAAACATCACTATAAAATTATTTAGTGTAATAAGTGCTAGTAAAAACTTTGCATCCCATTCTGGTGACAGATTTAAAGACTGTTGGGGGTGTGTGTGTGTGTGTGTGTGTGTGTGTGTGTGTGTGTGTGTGTATACACATACATACATACATATATAGGTATATATGCATACACACACGGATGCATCTATGCATGGTATATTTATTTGATGTAAGGGTTTACTAAAGGAAGGAAAGCAAATTTGTGAAAGCAATGCTTCCTTTTAACAGTCCCCAGTCACCTGTTCTATTTATTTTTATTTCCTCTCTCCCTAATCACCTTCTTATTCCACACCAGCCCCTTTAGAGTCTTCCAAGTAGTCTTCAAGCCCCTTGGAGTCTTCAAGCCTCCCACCCCTCTCGTCCCTCTTCACCCCCATGAAAACTTCCCATTTATCCCTAATCCTTGCAAATGTCCTTCTCATAGTATATTTTAATTTAAGCAGTTGACATAGCCTAAAGCTGACAGATAAATTCCTAATGATGGTGAAACTTCAGCAATGAATTAGCAGTAAGTCAAGAGTAGTCCAAGAATAGGAGCTAGAGAAACAAGCAAGAGACTATTCTAGCTGTCCTGGCCAGGGGAAAGGTAAAACAAAGAAAGCATGGGTCTGAACACCTGTTTTACTCCACTGAACAAGTCTCTCTCATACCCTCTTGCTTCATGTCAGTCTGTCCATTTCTGTCTTCCAAAGCCTTTGCAATCACTTCAAATAGAGTTTATATCCAGTTGCATAATTACTTATTACTGGTTTCTGATCATCTCACCCTTTAAACAGTGAGTTCCCCAAGTGAGGGAACCATATCTTCTCAGGGCCTTGCATGATACCTAGCATGTCATAAGTGCTCATAGAGGTGTTGAGTGCTTTTCAATGAACTCAACTATTCTGAGTCAGTTTCCTCCCCTATTAAATGGAAGTTTATCTGTGCATTATTTACTCACCATACACCAGACAACCTGTTAGGTTAAGTGCTACAAGGGGCATATAGATACACAATCTGTAACTCACCTAAAACAATATGCCCTGCCTACTTCCCAGAATCATAAAGAAGAACAAAGAGATCATGTGTATGAATGAACTTTGGAGACTATATGCATTACTGGAAGAAAGGGATGATCTTTATTCTTACTTATTACCTGTGCTATGCTGATACTGTGTGCTCCTCTGGACTTGCAAGGGTTATTTTTTGCAGATTCCCCCAGTCTCCCTTCTCTGTGGCTCCTAGCCGATGTATTAAGTGTAATCTTGGAACTGTTCCAGGTTCCCTCTTTAAGACTCAGAATGTTCAATATTTCCTGCACGCAGCAGGCCGCTCTGGCCTGGCATGGAGCCAGGGATTCTGATGAGTGCAGCCCCCAAGCATCCCTGGAGTCTGGGCCCCAGCCCCAACTCGTCCAGGTTCCTTGGGAAGCAGGGACAAAACCTGAGCAGAGACTGCCACCACAGCCCCACCAGCTTGTATCCAAGATTACCTGCTCTCCAACTCACTCCAGAGCACCAGCTGAGAAAGGGAAGCCAGAGCTCCTCCTGAGGCAGGTGAGGTACCTTGGCTGCCCTGGGACTCTGGCTTGGTTGGCTGTGGAATTAGTACTTTTGAAAAGTTTCCACAGGAAAATGAAAGAACAGCAGTGAACTGAGTCCCCTGGATGCTTGCTGGGTTAATACCAGGGGACTTGACCCCCACCTGCATAGTGTGGGTGATGAGACCCCCATCTGTTTTTGCAGCGAGAGCTGCCTCCCTGTGACTATTCAAGGCGAATGCGTCCTCTTTCCTACAGTACCACCACAAATGGAATCCATATCCTTCTTCAAACACTGATGGGAAGGAGGTGATTCTAAGGTATCTTTGGGAGTACTTCCATTTGGACCCCTGCTCCCTCTCTTCCCTCATTTTAATTAATTTACATAATCACTTGCATAGGCTGAACACACGTGACACACTCTGGACTCCTGTTCGCATTTAAACAGGAACTAATTTTGAGCCTCTAAACGTGATCTTTTTCAGACTTTTCTCCCAAACTCTTTGTCTTTCTTTTCATTTATTTTCCCATCCCTTTCTGACATTTCGCTTATCCAAACCTTTCACACGTGGTAGATTACATGATTACCTGCAACCTCCCTCCATCAAATATTCTCCCTCTTATCCAACTACATCAATTTAATTGAACAAATATATGTTGCAGTAGAAAGGAAAAGATTCATTGAGCTTCTACAAGGCCCAGGCATGGTACGAAAGTCCAGAATACAGATGGATAAGCTTCCTGCAGTCATGCCGCTCCCCTGCAGCCTAGAAGCCTGAGTTGGTACTCAAGCATCTGTCTCACGTGCAGGCCTACTAAGGCAGTGAAGGCATATTATAAAAGTAATAATTATAAAAGGGTGAGAGGTACAGAGGCTTTTAAAGAGTGTGAGAGCCAAAGCCCAGCCAAGGAGGAAATTATCCCACAGAAGGCCACTGAGAGAGGACTACCTTCTCTTTTGGAATAATTGTTTTCCCAGGTATACGTTCAAGCTCTGCCTTTAACTGATCTTTGTTCATCTCTAACCTCTTATGATCTCAGGCTTCTCATTTATAAACCAGGACAATTGAAGCAAATAACCATTCATGTCTCCAAGCTGTGAAATTCTTTGAATCTGTGACTCCTTCAGTGACTTTTGCTTTGTGACCCATATCATGATAAAACTACATAAAAATGTACTACGGATATAGGTAAATGTCAGCTGTATTTCTTTTTTTGTTTTCAGGAGACCAGGTCCTTGAATTCTTGTCATAATGGTCTGTGTTTTGGGTTATAATATTTTATTACAGTTCTTGGTTTACATACAGCATCTGGCTACCAAAATGCAGTGCTCCTTTAAGCTCTTGAGTTCGATGTTACTTGGAAAGACAGACTATTATTCAGTCTGTAACTATTTTTACTGGAATCCCATTCAGACAGAGCTTGAGCTGCTTGAGCTAATGAGAGAGACCTTTTTATCAAACCCTGGAGGTCAGCAGATGTGGGTTTTATGGGAAAAGTGAACGAATGGGGGAAATTTCATCATAATCATGAGAAGGCACTTACAGTAAACTCTGCTATCCATCAGGGGAGAGCAGTAGTTTGTTCTGGTAGGTGGCTAATCATGAGTCTTTATAGATGCTGCATGAATTATCAATTTTCAAAGATTGAAGGAAACATGGAAATACACCAAGTTGCTATAAATAAAATTAATCTTCTTGACGCATTCCAAAATTCTTTGCACATGCATTGCATAGCAAGTAAGAATTAAGAGATTGGCAATATCATTTCTGCTATTTGTTGCAAAAAAACCACAGGGCTCCTGTTCATCAAGCCTGTTACTTTTGGAAAACAAACAACAACAACAGCAACAAAACAAATAATACTACCAAACATGATTTGGCTTTCCCCTCAGTGCCTGTCTCCAATATCCACCCTCTTCTCCAACCACATCAGATGCCTTGTTCCTGCTCTGAGTTCTACCTCCTCTTGACTATGACCATTTCTAGAAAAAGAATGGGAGTCTCACCCTGCACACTTGTGTCCATGCGCACCTTTTCTCTGTCTGAAAGCCTTCCTTGTTCTCACTGCCTACCCCTCAACCAGCCAAGCTTTGCTGTGGTCTCTTTCATGAAGCCATTCATGACACCTCCCAAGAGATGTGACTGTTCCCATCTCAGAACTTTCATAGTACTATGTTTTCATCTCTCTTGAGGCATTTATTAATGCTGTGCTCTTTATATCATGTGAATCTATCTGGTTCTGGCACTTTCCTTTAGAGGAAGTTTAATACTTCATCTGCCTGAGGACGTTAATGTTCTCATTGGGATTAATTCTCTTGATAGAAATAGTCACGTTTTACCATTTACCAACATTTAAAAATGTTTGAAAGCATAGGTCATGGTCTGTATTCCTTATCCTTAAATGTCTTCAAGCATCGTGAGGCCAGGATTATGTCTAAGAAACTACTTTTCTATCTCCCAGCACAGAGCATGGCATGTAGTGGGGAACAGTCAACATTTGTTGAATTAAACAGAACACAACAAAAAGACACCTTGGCACATGAATACATTAGCAGAATGCTGGAGTTGAAAATATCTACCAAACTTAAATCTCTCATTATCAACTGAAAAAAAAAATCACATCTTATATTTGAAAGAGAAATAGCAGCATGTGCAGTCTTATTTTGAAGCTCAGATGGTTTAATAAAGAAGCATTACTATCCTGTGATCTTTCAGGAATTTGTTGTCAAAGACCATTTTGTCATGTTGAATCTTTACAACTGTAGGTATAGATTCATTCATTCAACAAATATTACAGATCACCAATTATCTGCTAAAGTTCTAGGGGTGCAGCAGTGGAAAAGGACAAGGTTCTTAAACTCATTGAGGTTACATTTGTTGAGGAGTAAACAGTATAAGAAGACAAAAATAGCATAGTGATTTCCATGATATAAGGAAATCAGGGTAATGATATTTAAAGTGGTGGGTACATCAGTATTTTAGATAGGATGGTCAAGGAATGCTGTTTGTTTGGAGGAGTTGACTATTTGACTTGAAGGAGGTATGTGACCTATGTAAATATATGGGGGAAAAAGCATTCTGGGCAAAAGGAACAGCATATACAAAGCAGAATGCTTGATGTGTTTGAAGAAAGAATAACCAGGAGAACAAGGTGGCAGGAGAGGGTTGATCCATGTTGGATTGGCCGATACAGAAACTGTAGTTTATGGGAAGACTTCAGGATTTAACTCTGAGTAAAATGGATGCCTTTGGAGGATGTGGAGCTGAAGTGTGATGGGATCTGGCCTGTGTTTTAAAAGTATCCCTGTAGCTGCTATGTTGAATGAAAATAGACTTGGAGATGGATGGAGTGGTGGGCAAGAATGGAGGCACTGAAGCCAGTTAACAGGCTACTACGATAATCCAGAATGGTGACATGAACTGAAGTGGTGAGTGGTGAAAGAGGTAAGAAGGCTGGGCCTTGGGCATATATTTGAACATATATTTGAGCTACTACCGGCTTTACTGAATTACTAGATATGAAGTCTGAAAGAAAGAACTCTAAGGTTCTTAGCCTGGGCAACGGAAAAAAAGAGTTGCCATTTTCTGAGATGAAGTAGAATGTGGGAGTAGGTTTTGGGATGAGGGAGATCAGGAATTCAGTTTTGAAATGTTAAGTTTGAGATTCTATTTATCATCGAAGGAGAGATGCTGAGTAGGCAATCAGACATAGGATATTGGAGTTCAGAAAAGATGTTCAGACTGGACAAATAAATATGTGAGCTGTCAATAAATGATATTTAAAGCCATGAGACTAATACATAGAAGAGAAGCAAAGTGAGAAGAGAGGAGAAGAGAGATTCAGAAAATAAAACCCTGGAGTGTTGGGAGAAGATGAGGCAGGACCAGTAAGGATCACAGGGAAGGAATGGCGTTGGGAGGGCAGAGGAGAATCAGGAGAGGGTGTTGTCCTGAGAACCAAGTGCAGAAAGTATTTCAAAGAAGATAGGTGATCACCTGGGTTAAATGCTACTGATAGATCAAGGGAAACGGGGATGCAGATTGACCATGCATTTAGCAACTGGCAGGTGATAGTGACCTTGACAAGAACAATCATCTGTCAAGTGAGGGGGGTGAGATTCTGACTATGATGGGTTCAAGAGAAAGTGAGACAAAAGGAATTGGAGCAACTAATATCAATCACTCTTTCACAGTATTTTGCTGTGAAGAAGAGCAGAAAAAGGCATGAAAGCTTGAAAAAGCAAACACTTTTCTGTTTTAGCTGAAGAGACACCTGGGGAGAATTCACTGTCTCCTGAGAGCACAGCCTTTATTCACAGGGTGGGAAGGTGATCTCAGTCTGGCTGGGTACAGACAAAGGACATGCCTATGGCCTAGAACCTTTGGAAATTGCCACTCCTCCTGCCTACTAAAATCACGAAAGATCCAGCTTCCCCGGAAGGCTCCAAGTCAGCAGCCCCTTTTCCATTAGAATGAGTAAATACCATCTGACACTTCCCTTGTCTTCCTGACTGGGTCTGCAGACTCAGTTGGAGTCTCCAGCCACAAGCACAATGACAACCCCTGTAGTTTTGTCAGAAAACTTGCAAGAAACCTGAGATTAAAAAAGATCCAGAACCCCCAAACAATGGAATATTATATTGTGAGCAAATCTCTGGCTAAAGAGGATGGGGACAAGCTGGGTTCGGTGGCTCAGCCTGTAATCCCGCACCTTGGGAGGCTGAGGTGAGTGAATTGCCTGAGCCCGCGGGTTCGAGACCCGCCTGGGCAACTTGGTGAGACCTCACCTCTATAGTAAATCAAAAAAAAAATTAGTCAGGTGTGGTAGCGCGCGCCTGTAGTTCCAGCTACTTGGAAGGCTGAGGCGGAAGGATCGCCGGAGCCCAGGAGGTCGAGGCTGTGGTGGCCGGGAGCAGCCACTGCACCCAGTCTGGGTGACAGAGTGAGACTCCAACTCAAAAAAAAAAAAAAAAAAAAAGAGGATGGAGACAAAGAGGGGGAGGTGCACAAAAAGGGACAGACAGGTACAAATGAACCCCCAGCTTCCTCAATCACAGAGTGCTTGGGCACCCTGCAGCTATTTGGGATAGCTTCAATTACCTCTTTCAAATATGCATCAGTAATGTTGTGAACATACATCCTTTGCTGACAAGTGTTTCCCCATTGAGCCTGAGAACTGCTTAACAGCTGTAAACTGCTTTGTCTGCTTTTCAGTTTAGGCTCTTTAACTGAGGTTTTACAGTTGGCAGGAGGCAGCTCTCATTCCAAAGTGAAACTTTGCTGCTGTTTAGTTCAATTTCACCCAGCTACTTTTTATTGAGTGCCTACTAGGTCCAGATACTATGCAAAGTTGGTACAAGGATACAACTTTAAACAAAATAGAACTTGCTTTCATGGAGCTCATGGTCTAAGTCAGTTTGTCCTCAACTAGGGGTAGGGGTAATTTTGCCTCCTGGGAGACACTTAGCAATGTCTGGAGACATTTTTGATTGTCACTACTAAGGGAAGGTGTTGCTGGATTCCAGTGGGTAGAGGCCAGGGAGGCTGCTAAACATCCTACAATGTATAAGACTGTCTCCAACCACCAAGAATTATCTGATTTAAATATAAACAATGTCAAGATTGAGAACCTCTGGGCTAAGGTATAGTACAATACATGTACAAATAATTCTAACACAAGAAAGGCTGTGATAAGCAGCAGTCCAAAAATTCCCGGGATCCTCCAAGTGTGTAGAAAGACAGCATCTTAAGTTCAATAGCTGAATCCCACTAGCAGAAGTTTCAGGCAGTCCTGTGAATTATGCTCTAGAGAACAAAGCTCCAGCAAGTTCCTTCAAGGGATTTGTAAACAGGTATATGTCCTCTTTGCAGTAACAAGTCTTTTTTAATGCACAGTATGTATCATATCTGATCCTCACAACTATCCTATTTAAATGCCCTCTTTCATAAACAGCCCTCTTCTCTCTGGAATGGCCATTCTGCCCAGCTGAGAGAGAGGCAGGCACCTCAGCCTAGCCAACCTGAACAGCCAAATTGACCCTGGCATTCACCGATGATAGACACCCCAGACAGATGTCCATCCTTCCTTAACTGTCTGAAGCAAACAGAATCAGTATATTTCCATGTTTAGATTTGAAAACTGAGGTTTAGTGACATGACTGAGATCTCACTGCTCCTAACTTGTGGGGTTTTGGCTCAAACCCTTCTGACACTAGATGCAGAATCCTTTCTACCATGAGAAGCCGTCTCTCTTCACAGCAGTAACAATAGATATCAACACCCTTATGGAGCTTAATAATTTCCAAAAGATCTTCTTGTTCTTTCTCCTCAGGAATTTCTTTGGACAAATGCATAGAAAGATGTGAAAGATACACCTTAGGTTTAGATTGAAAAAGAGTCACCATCTGTATTTTTATCACTCACATTTCATCTATCTAAGTTCATACATAAATCATGGAGGAATCAAGATAGCTACATAGCTACCTTGCATCAAAATGGAGTTAGATTGAAGGGTTTGTCAGGTAGCACTATACATCACATTTATGTACCCTTAAAAAAAAAAAACTCAGGGAAGTTCATTCAAGTATGGCATGGCTTAAAATGACCAAGTAAAATCTGAGCCACATGCTTTCATTTAAATACAGATGGCCAGGTTTTGTTTATGTATATAGAGCCAACTGCTTATACAAAGTGGTGCCCTATACATATAAACCAGCAAAGCCATTTTAGAACCCAGAGTTTGAAAGAGTCTATATAAATGTAAATTACCAACCAAAGGGAGCATAAAATCTACGGATGTGAAAATGAGGCTACTATCTTTCCGCATCTGGCTCCTATTGGCCAGTGTGGGCTCATGCGGTGTTCTTTCATTTGGAGAGTCTCTGAAGCATGGATTTAGCTGAGCGTCTATGCCAGCATCTCGGCTGGCAGTGATTGGGTGACCTGTCTTTCCTCTGTGGTTGTTCATCATTGTCAGACTGTCTTCCAGATCTTACAGCATCACCAAAGTCTTCACACAGCTGACTTGTCACCCCAGCACTATCTTGATCCCTTGGTTTCTCCTGCAGGGGTCTTTCAGGCAGATTCTGGGAATGGCTTGGCCCAATAATTCAGCCTAATGGCTAGTAAGCCGGTTTTAGGGCCAGAGCTGAGGTCTGGTTGGAAATAAAATGCTTCTGAAAGCTGCATTAATTCTTTTATGCCACGAACGTTGTGTTTCACTTGGGACCCTACAGTAGCCATTCCCTAAATGAGACTCTGAGGTGTGAAAAAAGCTGAAGTGAGCTTCTCCAAGCTTGTCGTTCCCAACAAGGGAGGATATAGCGCACAATGGGGAAGGGATTGACAGAATAAGAGGGAATGTCTGCACACTGTTTGGAGCTCCATGCAGGAAGGACCTGGAGAAGAACAATCTAGCTAAATGAAATTGTTTTCTTCCTTTCCAACCACGGTATATTAATTGGATACAAATCGGTCCACTTAATGCCAATTGACATGAAGCAATTTCCCATTTGATGGCAATTGAAAACCTATGCTTGCTGCTCCAAACCTGCTTGATTGTTCCAAACAGATTTCCCATCCTAAAGTGGAAACGGATTTAATTTGATCTCTTCAGTCTGTTCGCCATTACGTGTGAAATGGTGATGTTGGTAGCAAGGAAACCAGCAGCTACCCGAGCAGTGGAGTGTTCAAAATGAAGTCATTCCAGTTGCTCATGAAATCCAAAGGAAAGAGTCATGAGATTGTTGTCATGACGTTTCAGACCCAGGATACCATGGCTGTGTTTTGATGTTGTTGTTGCTGCTGCTGCTATCTAATTATTTTGATTTTTTTTCCCTATTTCCTTAATATTAGAGAAGCTTAAACCAGAAGAAAGTCCTAGAAAACACCCTTGTTTAGTTCTGTCATTTCAATGAGAAAACCCAGGCCTAAGGAGGTTCCATGACCTGCCTCAATAGTTAACTAATAATCTGTTCACACTTTCTCACTTCTATGTCATATTTACTCTTGTACATTCCCCATTCCCACCTCCAAGAAGCCCAACTTGGAGTTCTGTGAGTGCAGAGGTAATAGAAAAAAACCTATGATTTTGTAACTAAAAGACTTGAGTTCAAGTGATGTACCCGAGTCATTTAATTTCTCAGGGCTTTCATTCCCTTATCAGTGAAAGGAAAGAACAGATTCATGCTTCCCAGTGTTTTTGCAAGGACTGAATGAAATAACTTTTGAAAAAGCACTTTAAAAACTACAACATAACATGAGATGTAAGACACCGTCTGACTGAAGCCCAGTCTAGACAGGAGATTGGTCAAACAGGTCAAAGGTTAGAAACCAGGCAAGGAACACACTTGGAGAAATTGACTGCAAGAACTGGGAGCGTACCAGTGGTAGTCTTCATTCATACCTCAAATCAAAAAAAGAGTAGGGATTGCCAGGCTAAAACCATTTGCAGATGTTTGGCATGGCTGGGGTTAGCCTTTTGGCATTTGGAACAAGTAACATCTAGTGATATTTATTCCATTTGTTTTTCTTTTAACTAAGTTGTCAGCATATTATTTGAAAACTTTATAAATTTTAAAGCTCTACTTTGCAGAAAGATATCTAGTTACTTATCTGAACAAAGATATAAACATAACCTTATGGGCTTTGCCCTGTCATTGTACAGTACAGTGAAATCAAAGAAACTTATCCTATATTTTACTGGCAATGGACCCAAATTTCTTATGAAAATGTTTTCGGAAATACATGTCTTCACAAGTCCAGGCATAAATGGAACAAGATATAGCCAGGTCATGCTAGAAGCCCTGGGTTGGAGACACAAAACGTTGCTTCCTTGTAGCTATGTGACCTAAGTAAGTCACTTTACCTCTCTGAGCTTCCTAGAGATGAACAGGGTTATAAATGGTGATATGACCCCAGGGTTAAATGAAATCATATCATGTTCTCAACTCAGTACCTGCTGTTCTGAGAGTCTATGGTGGAGGCTGTGGTCAGTCACTCAAATTCCTCCTTTTAGGACTGAAGCGTTATTTGCCTAGTACTGAGAGTGTTGGCAACTGATAACTTTCAGGTAAGCACTCTTCATAGATTGCCCTCAGCTGTTGACCTCACCCTTACTCCCAGAGGCAACACATGTACAATACTGGCCAATAAGAGGGTCTAAAGACTAGCCTGCTAGCCCCAACTCAGGACACTCTGTAGGGCTACCCCAGCTCCAAAGCTCTCTGGGACGTTGGAGGCTGAGACTTTGCTGTGACTTCATAAGAGCCCAACTTCTATTTCTGCCCAATCTTATTTACTGTATGGCGGCAGCAGGGGGTGAGGGAAGTGGGGACTGAAAAAAACCCAGAATTATCTTTTGGAGGGCAGGCCCCTTGTAGTAGAAGTTCCCCTCGCTAGGTAAGCATCGTAGCAACCCATCGGCATTAGTGTAACAGCTAGCTTCGTGAGAGGCTGAATCAGTGAATCTTTTTTTTTTTATATATATTCTTTCAGCACATTTGCCCATTTTGTGATAGGTGATTTACGAGCACACCTGCCCACACTGGACTGAGTGTTCAGCAGTTTTTGACAAAAAAAAATCATGATTCTGTGCTCTACTCTCCCTAGTCACTTTATCCTGCCCTGACTGACTTTTTGCTTCCCCGATGAAAAAAAGTCCTCAAAAGGAAACATTTTACTGATATGGAAGAGGTGAAACAAAAAATGGCAGAACTACTAAAAGGCATCAAAACTGACGAATTCAGAAACTGTTGTGAGCAGTGGAAAAATATCTCAATAGGTGTATTGTATCAAACGAAGAGTACGTGGATAGTGATTGAAATTTAAACATGTAAGAATAAATACACAATTTTTAATAAATAAATTCTGGTTTTTGGGGGTCTCTCCCCGTATATTTGCTCCTCAACTATAACAATGGGGGCCTCTCCTCATATATAGGCTCCCCAACTATAACAATAGGGATACATTCTGATTAACTCATCATAAATGGAAAAATATCATAAGTTGAAAATGTATTTAATACACTCAACCTACAAAACATTATAGTTTAGCTCAACCTACCTCAAACACGCCCAAAACTTACATTAGCCTACAGTTGGGTAAAATCATCTGACACAATGCCTATTTTATAATAAAGTGTTGAGCATTCATGTAATTTACTGAATTCTGTACTGAAAGTGAAAAACAGAATGGTTATATGTATACTCGAAGTACAGTTTCTACTGAATGCATATCACTTTCACAACATTATAAGGTAGAAAAATCATTAAGTCAAATCGTCATAAGTTGGGGACTGTCTACACTTCCCCAAAGGTGTTTATCTTGAAAGAGCTCAACAATGAGCTCTCTATGCTGATCTCCATCTCAAAGATAGCTTTCCATGGAAACTGACCTGCAATAGGGGCTCTTCCTAGCCACACTGGATAACTAGAACCATCTCTCCTCTGCTCACTCTCTATCTGATTGCTCTTGTCACTGAAAAATATATCATGTATTTATTTGCATGTCTATTGTCTGTCTTTCCACTGTTATAATATATACTCCATGAAGGCAGGGACTTTGTGTGTCCTGTCCACTGCTATAGGTCCTAGGACCTAGCACACAGTAGGCACTCACTAAATGCTTATTGAATAAAAGAGTAGTAGATTTTTTTTTTTTTTGAGTTGGAGTCTCACTCTGTAGCTCAGACTGGAGTGCAGTGGCCGCTCCCAGCCACTGCAGCCTCTACCTGCTGTGCTCTGGTGATCCTTTCACCTCAGCCTTCCAAGTATCTGGAACTACAGGCGCGCGCTACCATGCCCAGCTGATTTTTTTTTTTTTTTTTTTGATTTATTGTAGAGATGAGGTCTCGCCAAGTTGCCCAGGCAGGTCTTGAACCCGCGGGCTCAGGCAATCCACTCACCTCGGCCTCCCAAAGCGCTGGGATTACAGGCTGAGCCACCAAGCCCAGCCCAATAGTAGATGTTAAGAGCTTCCTGTTTAGCAAATACAATAAGCTGTACAAATGTTAGTTTATATATTTTTTTAAGAATTCAATTTGTGCTTCATGAAGAATGAATTGAAGATAGTTGATGAATACGCTGTAGGACAGTAAATCATTATCAACAAATTAATGAATCCTTCTTCTGATGGCATTTCTGTTTACAAACTAATGGCATGTTTACTTAATTGTCTCCATTATGGGTCCCCAATATAATCCAAAGAGTATTTTTCAAATATGTAAAAAGGCAACTCAAAAAAAAAAAAAAAAAAAACCATAATCACAGGGTGTGTATATGCAACAAAAAATACCATTTAGATAAACAAAAAGTTATGAAATTAAAGAAATACCCATCAATAAAATAAACAGATTGTTAGTTCAATAAGAGAGAATATTGTTATAGGTAAGTGCGATTCATCTGTTGATTCTTGTAAGGCTCTGGATTGTAAAGACCCCAAGTCAGGAACTCTGGGCTTCTTCTAACTTACCAAGCAACCTGAGTCAAATCACTGCACTTCTGCTCCTGTATGTTCTCATCTGTGAAATGAGAAAGATGCTTTCTACCATCCCTTTTAACTTTGATATTTTATGTTTCATTGTTGTGCATCAATGATACATTGGCATAAAAGAAAACAACATGAGCTGAGTGCCATGAGGCATGCCTGTAATCTCAGCTACTCAGGTGGCTGAGGTGAAAGGACTACTTGAACTCAGGAGTTCAAGACCAGCCTGGGAATCATAGTGAGACTCCTATCTCATAAAAAAGGAAAAAAGAAAGACAACATAGACCATACTACCAATTGTGTAAAGAATAAGGATAAAAAAGGATACCTGCTGTGAAAAGTAGACAGCCTATGTTTGATTACTTAGTTGGTCTGAGTTTAAGATCACACTTAAAATGATTTTTCAAGAGATTGGATTAGTAGTTGGAAAGGCAAATAAGCTTGAAGCCAGTGTATATGACTTGACTGTATTTGATCTGAGGGATAGTTTCCTGGGTCTTTGGAGGCAATGTTTTTAAAGTGTGATTCCTCCTAAAATCTTTTGAGAAATATAATGATTCCTTTTTCTCAAGTGTGTAAGCTATGTAAGGTAGTGCCAGACCCCATTTGCTATAACTTTTTTATTTTGAGTTCCAGCTCAGAAATTTGTGACCTATGTTTCTTTCCCTCTTTTCCTTCATAGCTCCTCATTCCCCATTCTCTCCCATTCTCTTATTGTGATCCCCCTCCAAGACTTCATCCTCTATCCTCTTTTCTGTGTACTCATCTCAGATTGTGACTTCATCTATCTATGTAGTTTTGATTGTAAACAAATGGTTCCCATAGCAGTATCTCTGGCTGAAACATCTCAGTTTCTAAATCAAAGTCCTAATTGCCTCCTGGACAGTTCCACTAGCTATCTCAACATCTCAAATTCATATCTAAATAAAGCTTAACTTTTTCTTTATCAGTCAGAACTATTTACCTTAAATAGTTCTTGATCCTCAGTTTCCTCACTTTCATAATAGCACTCATATTCAAGTTCTTACTTCCTAAATCTGAATATTCACTAAATTCTTTCTCCTTTTCCTTTTCATTGTCTTCTGCATGAGCCTCATTTCTACTGCATCTTCTCTAATAGTGGTCTTGCAAAAGATCATCCATTCAATAACCAACGAAACATTATTATTTTAAAAATTAAAAGGAGCAATAGTATGAAAAAATATAGACCAGTTCACATTTAAACATTGCTAAAACATACTAAATAAAATATTAGGAAAGCAAATCAAGCAATGAATGATAAAAGACATTATGATCAAGTTGAGCTTATACCAGGAATTCATATATAATATTAAATATAATATTAAAAATTTGATTATAGAATTTATTGCAGTAACAAATCAAAGAAGAAAAACTAGATGCTAAAACCCATAGGTCCATAGTCACAGGAACAAAGTATTGCAAATGTATGAACTTCAACATCCATTTGTGATTTTTAAAAAAACTTAGCAAGCTAAGAATAGAACTTTTTACACCTACCAAAAACTTCCCTCAGACATAAATTTTAATAATTAAATGTCAAAAGCCTTATATAAAAGATGCAGAAATTTCCACCATTGACACTTCTGACTTTATAATTGAAGTCTCAGAAAGGACAGTAAGAACAGGTCAAAGAAATCACAGGAACAAGAGTCAAAAAGAAAAACAAAATTGTTAATGCTTTACAGTTCATATGATTTTCTACATGGAACGATAAAACAAAAGAGTCCATGGGGGGGAAATAGAATTTATAAGACCATTTTTAAAAATTGTTGGATATAGTATAAATATAAAAAAAGAAAATATAAATTATAAAAAGTTTATATGTAATTTTCAAATACCATCTCAACACCCAAGATAAAGTACCAAATAATTAATCTCACAGAAAATGTATAAAATCTTTCAGAAGAAAATGATAAAATATTATTGAGAAATATTTAAAAGACCTAAACAAATGCTAAGGTATACCAAGTTCATGGATAAGAAGTTTCAATATCTGTGATATGTCTATTCTTCCCAGATCAATCGATATAACCAAAGAAATTCCAATCAAATTCCAAACTGAATTTTTTATGGAACTTAATAAGCCAAATTCTACAATTGTTTGAAAGGTCAAAGGGTCAAGGAAAACTCAAAACACTCTTGGGAAACACTGCCCTAAAAAACTTCAACACTAACAACCCAGTAGAATTGGAAAAGGGATAGACAAATTAAAAACAACAGACTATAGAATTGAAAAACAGATCTCTGTTTATGAGGATACTTGCATACAATAGAGGAAATATTGCCAATTAGTAAGGCTATTCAACAAATGGTGCTAGGATAGCATCTATCTATATGAAGCTTTTTAAAAAATGATTTCCACCTCACTCCACATCAATTAAAATCCATTATAAAGAAGCAGGAATATAAACATTAAAAGTTTTGGAAGTAATTATAGGAGAATATACTTGTGGCTCTGTACTGGAGAAAAAAATTCTTAAATACGCGCAGCATAAAAACCATATGTTTTAGTTTATTTGTGCTGCTATAATAAAGTACCACAGACGAGGTGATTTATATAAAACAGAAATGTAGTTCTCACAGTTCTGGAAGCTGAGGTATCCAAGATCAAGACAGCATTTGATGAGGGCCAGGTCTCTGTTTCTAAGTTGGCACCTTGAACACTGTGCCCTCCAGATTAAAGGAATGTTGTGTCCTTACATAGCAGAAGAAGAAAGGGCAAAAGGGGTAAAGTCCTTTTGTAAAACCCTTTCAAGGGGTACTTAATCTTATTTATGAGGATGAAACCCTCATGACTCAATCACCTCTCAAAGCCACATATCCCAAAACTGTTTTATTGGAGATTAAGTTTTAACATGAATTTTGAAGGGGACAAAAACATTCAAATTATAATATTTCATCACCAGTTCTCAAAAATTCATGTTCTTCTCACATAAAAAATATATTTATTCCATCCCAGTAGTCCCAAAAAGTCTTAATTCATTCCAACATCAACTTTAAAGTCCAAGTCCAAGCCTCATCTAGACATCACGTGGGCAAGACTCAAGGTACAATTCATCCTGGGGTAAATTATTCTCTACCTTTAAGTCAGTGAAGTCAAACAAGCTGTGTACTTTTTGGAATATACAAAGGATAGATAATCCCATTCCTTTTATTTAAAAAAATGCATTTTAGAATTGTGGGATACATGTGAGGATTTGCTATATAAGAAAATTGCATGCGGGTAAGGTCTGGTCTTCTATGAAGCCCTCTCTCCCCCTAGTAGTGAACATGGAACCCAGTAGGTAGTTATGTGCCTTTTATCCCATCTTTCTCCCTCCCTCCCTTAGCAGAGCCCACACTTTTTTGTTCCCACCTTTGTGCTCATGTACCCAATGTTTAGGGTCTGATTATGTGTGAGAACATGTGGTATTTAGTTTTCTATTTCTGTGATAGTTCACTTAGTATGATAGTTTTCAGCTGCATCCATGTTGCTGCAAAGGACATGATTTTGCTCTTCTTTATGGCTATCTAGTATTCCATGGAGTATATATACCACATTTTCTTTATCCAGTCCACTTTTGATGGGCATCTGGGTTGGTTCCATGTTTTTGCTATTGTGAATAAGGCTGCAACAAACATTCGTGTGCAGGTGGCTTTTTGGTAGTGTGATTTATGTTCCTCTGGGTATACGCCTGTGAGATTTCTGGATCATACGGTAGCTCAATTTTTAGTTCTTTGATAAAACACCATACTGTTTTCCACAAAAGTTGAACTAGCTTATATTCTCACTAACAGTGTAGAAGCATTCTCTTTTCTTTGCAGCCCTGCCAACACCTGTAGTTTGACTTTTTAATGACAGCCATCCTGACCAGTGTGAGGTGGTATCTCACTATAGTTTTGATTTGTATTTCTGATTATTAGCAAAGATAAGCATTTTTCCATATGCTTTTTGTCTGCTTGAAAGACATTCCCATTTCAAAAAGAAAAAATAGGAAAGAAGAAATGAATAACAAGTCCCAAATAAGTCGAAAACCCAACAGGGTAAACAAAAATAAATGTTAAGACTTGAGAATAATCTTCTTTAACTTCAGGTCCTATCTTTCAAACACACTGGGACAGAGATTGGGCTTCCAAGTCCCCTCTCAGAGTGGCCCTCTCCCCATAGCTTCAATAGGCATTGCTCTTGTAAAGGCTCTCAGTGATGGTTGGCCCCTGCAGCAAGCCTCTGCCTGGACCTCAAAGCCATCTGAGACATCAGTTAAAACCTAGGTGAAGATAATCATGCCTCCCCAGCTCTATATACCCCGTGAACTTACAGAGTTTGCACCACATGGACCAAGATTTACAGCTTATACTTTTTAAAGCAGTAATTTGAGTGGTACCTGGGCCTGCCCAAGGCACAGCTGGAGTGACTAAGGAGCACTGCACTGAAATGCAGAGGATGAAGACCAGAGACATGATGTGATCCCAGGCAGTGAGCTTTCAGCACCCTTGATCCCTCCCTTGAAACCATTCTGCCCTCAAGACCCTGGTACCCTGGCAGGTATTAGATGGATGTAACATCCTCGAAGATCTTTGAAATACCTACAGGGTCATTTTCCTATTGTCTTGAAAAATGTTATCTGACTTCCTTCTGTCCATACTACTCTCCTTATCAAATGATCACTTGGTCATATTCTTAGTTTTCTTGCCTAAACATTCTTTTTTTATCCTTTACACAGGGAGAGTGATAATTTTCCAAATTTTTACATTGTTTCCCTTTTTATTCTAAATCTCATCTTTAAATAATTTCTCTCTTTTTGCATTGTACTATAAGCAGTTAAGAGGGGTCACACAGCATCCTAAACAGTTTGCTGTTTAGGGCTTTCTTCCACCAAATATCCCAGTTCATCATTCTTAAGTTCTGCCTCCCACAAAGTCCTATGACATGGACATAATTTAACCAGATACTTTGCCACTTTATAACAAGGATTACCTTTCTTTTTGTTTCAATACCTTTTCCTGATTTCCAAGACTTCATTAGAATCTTCTTCACTGTCTGTATTTCTGCCAACATTCTGAACATGACCATTTAAGTAATCTCTAAGAAGAATGAGACTTACCCTATAGCTCTCCTCTTCTTCTGATTGCTCACCAGAATTATAACAACATAGACTTTTTCTAAACTGTTCAGTCTCTACCCATTACCCAGTTCCAAAGCTGCTTTCACATTTTAGGTGTTTGTTATAACAACACTCCATTTCTCTGGTACAAATTTCTTAGTCCATTTGTGCTTCTATAATAAAATACCACAAGCCAGGTTGGTAATACAGAACAGAAATTTATTTTCTCACAGTTCTGGAGACTGGAAAGTGCAAGATCAAGATGCCAGCAGATTTGTTTGTCTAGAAAGGGTTGCTCCCTGCTTCCAAGATGGTGCCCACAACACTGTGTCCACTGAAGGGTAGAAATACTGTGCCTTCAAATGGCAGAAGATGGAATGGCAAAAGGGGAAAGCTCCTTATCTCAAATCCTTTTAGAAGAGCACCTAATCCCATTCATGAGGGTGAAGCCCTCATAACTCAATCATCTCCCAAAAGCCATGCCTTACAATACTGTTACATTGGGGGTTAAGTTTCAATGTGAATTTTAGAGACGACAAAAGCATTCAAACCATAGCACCATAAAACAAAAGACTGATACATGTGGTTATATTAAAATTAAAGTATTCTGTGCACCAACACACATCATTTTGGGGGGACTTTTGGTTGTGGCAGCAAAAGAAGTCAGCTCTCTAAAACTAAGTACAACACTGGACAAATTTGTCAAAATAAACCACGTCAAGGCTCTGGATATCAAGATGGACAACAAGTTTGGAAGCGTTTATTTCTGAAAAGTTGCTAGAGCTTTGGATTAGAACAGTAGGCGCCTCTGACCCTCCTGTCTGCGACTGCTCTAATCCCTTGACTTAAACACTTAAGCACAGAATTAACATACAACCCAATAATTCTACTCTATTTATCTACCTCCTAAAAAAAACAAAGTACATATCAGCTTCAAAATTTGTACACAAATGTTCATAGCAACATTATTCATAGTAATTTCAAACCGGAAACACTCCAAATGGCCATCAACTGATGAGTGAATAAGAAAAATGTGGTCTAGCCTTACAATGGAATAACATTCAGCAATAAAAAGGAACAGACTGTTTTACACAGTATCATGGATAAACCTCTAAAATACTATGCTAAATAAAATAAACCAAACACAAAAAGACTACATATCATATGTTTTCCTTTATATGACACTTATAGAAACCCAAAGCAGATCAGCAGTTGGTTGGAGCTTGGTTTGGAGCTTGGTTTAAAGTAGCATCTGTTGAGGGAAACTGCTAGGGGAGGGAGGGCCACACTTCATCAACAAGGGTACGTGCATAACCAACATCTGTACACCTAAACCTGAATTGTACCCACACCTTTAAAATAAAAAAAATAATAAAAATAAAGTAGAATCTGTGTTATATTCAGGTGAGTCTCAGCATTAAAAAGTAAATGTGCTGTTATATATTTTCAATGGACATGCTGATTCTGGTCCTAAAAAACTTACATGGTCATCTGAATTTAGCTTGCTAGGAGTCCAATTATGTTTTGGAGATCAAAGTATATATTTGATCCCTTCCTTGTTTAATTGTACAAGGAAACTTACAACAAATGAGGTTAAAGCGCAGCGAATTTAAAGGTATAATAGAATATCCTATTACCAGTGGATGTGATATTAGAATCAAGTTGGTCAGAATGAGCCTTAACTTAAAAGAATTGTCTAAATGGCCATTTCAGGCCCGAGTCAGAATCGAGAACCACATGAAGCTGGCAGAACTTTGTATAGAATAGAATGCACTGAACAGAAAGAAGATAATCTCAGGCTCTAATCCCGGTTTGGCCATTAATTTGCTGTACGACCTGAGAAGGATTCTTCATACCTCTGCATGTTGTCATGGACTCAACGATCTATCTACTCTAGATCTGGGATTCTGAGGCGCCTCTCCTCCTTCTCAAATTCAAGTTGTAGAAGTTATATCTCAGGGAGTTTACTAAGAATCCTCCTGACGACAGAGAGGGCTGCAGTGGGCCCAGAGAGGGAACTGGACAAACATGGGGAATAGGGGACAGAGAATGAAGAAAGGCATGCATGAAAAGACTGCATTTCATGGGGGTGGGCAGCTTCATGTACACAAAATCAAGACAATGTCTTCACAAGTTCACAGAGGTACATATAAAGTAGGAAATCTACATTATAGTATTAACTCTTGAAGCTAGCTGTATGACTTGAGATCAGTCAGTTTCCTACTTTTAGTCTATATTTTCTTCTCTATAAAACAAAGGATTTAGGCTAGATGGTCTCCAGGCAAAATCATTTGACGAGTCTACATTTTTTAAGATATATATGCCTTTAGATACCTGCAAGGAACCAAGGCATGATTAGAAGGCAGGGTTTCTATCTTAGGACCTTTCCATCATCCTCCAGAGAGTGGGCCCCTCCCTGTCAGACTTCCCAGACTGTGCTGGCGTCGCCAAAGTGCTGCTGGGAATTTCTCTGCACAGCCTTGTTCCTAAATCAGCTCCCAGGAGATTGGGGGATGGAGGAGGGTGCCAGTTTAAAGCAGGTCTGATATGATCCAGGACCTGATAGGGTTTCAGCTGCCTGCTTTCTGGCAATTTGCAGAGAAATTAAAGAGATTCTTGCAGAGGTTAACTGGCTCAAGTCCTAGGGAGGGGACGCTGTTGCTCAGAAAGAAACACAAAGACTAGATTCATCTTGTTCAAGAATTATAAATAGAACAGTCAGATTAGATTCGGCAGAGGAATGGGGGCACCACGAAGGAGCCAAGTTCTCTCCAAATAAAGAGGCCGGGCTCCAAAGACTCCCAAAGCCCCGAAACAAACATAGCAGGTCTTTCAAAAGGGGGAAAGGGAAAGATGGGAAAGAAGAAAACGTCAAGAAGTGGGCCTTTTCTTTTAACCCACAACTCCTTTCAGGCAAGAAGGCAAAATCATCAGTTCCTGAAAAAGGTTAAAAGTAAATTATCACCCCATAAGGAGTCATTCACTATAAAAGGAATGAAAATAGTTTACTGCTCTATGGAAAATGCAAGCTGCTTCCAAACTTTAGGTTAAAAACTTGGCAAGGGAGTCTGGCCTCCCTGTGCGTCTGTCTTGGAGATGTTTATCCAGCGGATGGAGATATTGAGATGGGCCTGGTTTTCAGGTTTGTTTTTTTGTTCCACATAAGGTTTCCATCAGATACAGTCTGCAAACTGGTGCAAGCCAGGAGGTTGCTGGAGGAGAGGCTCTGATTTAACTGCAGCAGGGTCTGCCTAAAACCAAAACTCTGCTTGAAAAGAACAAAGCGATGGTGCAGAGCCCAAGCTGGAAGCAGACTGGGAGCTGGTGGAAAGCAACTGGCTCCTGCTTTCCAGGTCTGCTTCCAGCACGAAATGCCATATGGCCTTAGACAAGTCACTTGAACTCTCTGGACTACAGATTCCCCATCTGTTTCACAGTGAGTTTGGCTTCCACCTACATCTCAAGGTTATTTTAAGGAGGCCATGTAAAAATACAAGTTCTGTAGAAATGCCATTGGTAGTATAAGAAAAATAGTCACCTTGGAGGAGACCCTAAGTCATTCTACAGAAGCAGAGATAATGGAGGTGGCTCAGCACATTATGCATATTCTCCTCTTAGGATGTCACTTAAATACTTCTTGTCTTCCTTCTTCTAAAAGGAAGTCCACAGAGGCAGTAAAACACAGGGATTAATAGTATGGGTTTTGGATTAAGATAGGCTAGAGTTTGAATGTCCACAGTCTCATTCATTAAGGGTGTAACACTGGGAAATTTTATCAAACTAGCTATATCTCAGATAGTAGAATGGGAATAATGCTGGACTCATAGGTTTGCTGTAAGAATTCATACAAGTGGAAACTATATGCAAACCACGTAGCATGTACTCAAAAGGAAAGGTTATTATTTTTAAGCATCACCCACTACTATGATCACCAAGTTTGTCTTTATATTAAATCAGAGAAGCACCTCTTAGTTTACTCATATACCTTTAGCTTCAACTAAGTAATTGTGTTTTCTTTTAAAAATATGTATTTTTATTATTATAAATGTGGCATATGGATGTACTTTTGCTTCCAGAAAGATGAAGTAAGCATAAATGACCATATTCTAAATACAACTAAAAGCCCTGGATGTTGCATATGCAACAAACATAGGTGAAGAGAAAATGACAGATCACCAGGAAAGGTCAGGGTCCAAAGAACAAAACAATACAGAATTCCTTGGATTTTCCTTCTACTTTATATATCTGAGACTTGGGTCAAAAGAAGCCAGCAACACGGAAATGCTAATGGGCACAGATTTAAAATAACCTCAACAAAAGCAAGTTCTCTCTTTCCAAAGGACCAGGAAAAAAGTAGACTAGCAAGATTAAAACAACAACAACAACTGTCAGGCAATAATTGCACTGATCCCACCAAAAAGCAGAAACCACTGTGGTTCCATCCCACTTATGCCAGCAAAGTCCAGTGGAAAGTCTAGATTTTTATCCTCATCAGGCTATAATGAGGCACCTCAGAACTCTTGCCAGTTGATATCAGAAAAGGCCAAGTAAACAGTCAGAAGTTTCACCTCTGCCAGGCAGTGACAACCCTCATAACCACAGTGTCAGTGGAGACCAGATAGGGATTCTAGATTTCCACTCCCAACCAGCAGTTTTGAGGCATCTCTCCCTTTCTCCACTGGGGTAATGTCAATGGAGGATTCGTAGATAGTCAAAACTCCCCACTGTCCAACTATAACAAAGACATCTCTCCCCCATGCTGCACTGTGGTCAGATGGAAAGTAGTAACAAGGCACTCTTACATTCCTCGTTAGTAAAGGCCTAGTGAGGAGCCAGAATGCTGATCCTCACACAGCTGTAATAAAGAACCTCCCATATGGGGTGTCAACAGAGGTTCAATATGGAGCCTCTGGACATCTACCTCCACCTGGAAGTATAAAAAGAGGATCCTCTTTTTATAGGTGTCTGAGGAAACCCACCTAAAACAGAATCTAAGTAATATCAACATTTCATAACACAAAAATGTTTAGGTTCCAATTGAAAATTTCTCTTTATAACAAGAACCAGAAAGATCTCAAAATGAATGAAGACAAAGATAATCAAAAGGTATTTCACCAACATCAAATTGCTGAGAATTAGAATTATATGACAAAGTTTTTTTTAAAAAAGAAACTATAAAAATGCTTCAATAGACAATCACAAACACACTTGAAACAAATTTTTAAAGCCCTAGTAGAGAAACAGATGATATATACAAAAACTAAATGGAAATTTGGGGAGTAAAAATAAAATAATTAAAATAGAAACTTATTAAATATAAATGGATTAATCTCTCCAGTCCAAAAACAGAGATTAATAGAATGGATTTTTTAAAAAATGATCAAACCATATGCTTCCTACTGGATACTCACTTTAAATCCAGAGACAAAAATAGGTTGAAAATGAAAAGATGAAAGAAGATAGTTCATGCAAATAGTAACCAAAAAAGAACAGGGGTAGCTATTAATATCAAACAAAATAGACTTTAACTTTAAAAAAAAAGATTACAAGAGACAAATAAGAATGTTACATATTAATGAAAAATTCAACACATCAAGAAGATATACCAATCATAAACATTTTCACATCTAATAATAGACCATCAAAATATATGGAGAAAAAACTGACAAAATTGAAGAGTAATAATTCCCTAATAATAGTTGAAGGCTTTACTATTCCTCTTTCAATAGTGGATACACAACTGGACAGAAGATAAGCAAAGAAATAGAGGTCTTGAGCAATACAGTAGAACTTCTATATCTAGCAGATGTATACAGAATGCCCTACCCAACAATAACAGCATACACATTCTTCTCAAGTACACATAGGACACTGTCTAGAAAAGACTATATGTTAGATGAAAGTTAGGTGACAATAAATTTTAAAAGACATATATCTTACAAAGTATCTTCACCAACCACAATGGAATAAAGTTAAAAATCAATAATAGATGGAAAACTGAAACATTCACAAATTTGTGGAAATTAATAATACACCCTTAAACAACCAGTGGATCAAAGACGAAATCACAAGAGAAATTAGAAAATATATTGAGATAAATAAAATGAAAACACAACACAACATACCAAAATTTACTGACATAATGAAAACTGTGCTAAGAGGATAAATTTATACCTAGTATTGCTTACAGTTGAAAAAGCAGAAAATATCTCAAGTCCACAACCTAACTTTACAACTCAAGAAATTGGGACAAAAAGAGCAAATTAAACCCAAAGCTAGCAGAAGGAAAAAAATAATAAAGATCAGAGCAGAAATAAAACAGGGAAGAGAAAAAATAATAAAGAAGATCAATAAAACCAAAAATTTATTCCTTAAAAAGAGAAACAAAATTGACTAATTTTTAGCTATAGTGGCTTAAAAAAAAAAGAAGAAGAAAACTCAAATTACTGAAATTAGGAATTAAAGTGGGGACATTACTACTAATACTACAAAAAAATTTTTTAATTATAAGAAAGTACTATTGAACAATTGTACACCAGCTAATTGGATAATATAGGAGAAATGGACAAATTGCTAGAAACACAAAAACTTACCAAGATTAAATCTTAAAGAAATAGAAATACTGGATAGTCCTGGCAAGGAGATTCCATGAGTAATAAAAACACTCCTAACAAAGAAAAACCCTAGATTCCATGACTTCAGTAGTTAATACTACCAAACATTTAAAGAAGAACATCAATCCTCAAACTTTTCCAAATAATTGAAACTCTTAGAAGAATGAAAGACAAAAGCTTTGCAACATTGGATTTGGCAATGGTTTATTGAATATGACACCACAGGCACAGACAATCAAGGAAAAAATAGATAAATTGGACTTCATAAAAATAGAAAAATTTGTACATCAATAAACACTACTAACAACAAAAAAGTCAACCTATAAAACAGAAGAAAGTATTTGGAAATCATATATCTGATAAGAGATTAATATCCAGAATATACAAAGAATCCCTAAAACTCAATAACAACAACAAAAAGCAATTTAAAAATTGGTAAAGGACTTGAATAGGCATTTATCCAAAATATACAAATAGCCAATAAACACATGAAAAGATGCTCAACATCACTAATCATTAGGGAAATACACATTAAAATCACAATGAGATAACTACCTCACACTCATTAGGGTGGCTACCAGAAAGAGAGAGAGAGAGAGAGAAAGGAACAAAGAAATATAAATGTTGGTAAGCATGTGGAGAAAAAGAAACCTAGTACACTGCAGGTGGGAATGTAAATTGGCATAGCCATTAGGAAAACAGTATGGATATTCCTCAAATATTAAAAATAAAACTATCATATGCCTTAATTATTCCACTTCTGGGTATATGTACCTCCCAAAAAATGAAAGCAGGTTCTTGAGAAGATTTGTACACTCATGTTCATAGTAGCATTATTCACAATAGCTAAAACATGAAAGTAATTCAAGTGTCAATGAATGAATAAGTAGAGTGTGGTATATACATGCAACAGAATATTATTCTGTCTTAAAAAGGGAAGAAGATTGTTGACATATATTACAACAGGGATGAAACATTGAGGATATTATGCTAAGTGAAATAAGTCAATCATGTACCAAAAAAAGGTCAAACACCATATGAATCTGTTTAAATGAAGTACCTAGAGTTGTCAAACTCATTGAGACAGAAAACAGAATGATAACTTGCAAGGGGTGGTGGAAGAAATGATAAGTAGCTATTGTATAATGGGTACAGAGTTTCTGTCTTATAAGATGAAAAGAGTTCTGGAGATGAATGGTGGTCATGGCTGCACAACAATTTGAGTGTACGTAACACCACTGAACTGTACAGTTAAAAATAGTTAAGATGACCAATGGAATAGAATTGAGATTCCAGAAGCTAAACCTCAATTTCTCAACCAACTCATCTTCGACAAAGCCTCCACCTCCTACCACTGGAGAGAAGAGAGCCTATTCAGTAAACGGTGCTGGGAAAACTGGCTGACCACATGCAGAAGACTCAAACAAGACCCCTATCTGTCCCCATACACAAAAATTAACTCTAAATGAATCAGAGACCTAAATGTAAAACCTCAAGCCATAAGAACCTTAGAAAATGCAGGACATACCCTTATGGAAATTGAAACTGGCATCCAATTCCTGAACAAAACCCGAAACCCACAGGCCATAAGAGATAAGATAGACAAGTGGGACCTCATTAAACTGACAAGCTTCTGCAAAGCCAAAGAAACCATCAAGAGAGCAGGGAGACAGCCCACAGACTGGGAAAAAGTATTTGCCAACTCCAGGTCCGACCAAGGCTTAACATCTTGGATCTACAAGGAACTCAAATGTGCTGAAAAGAAAAAAACAAACAACCCCATTATAAAGTGGGCAAAAGATATGAACAGACACTTCTCAAAGGAAGACATTCGAGCAGCCAACAGACACATGAAGAAATGTTCAACCTCACTAAATCTAGGAGATGCAAATCAAAGCCACACCGAGATACCACCTAACTCCAGTCAGAATGGCAATTATCAATAACTCAAAAAATAACAGTTGCTGGAGAGGGTGTGGTGAAAAGGGAACACTGTTGGTGGGAGTGCAAACTAGTGCAACCTCTATGGAAAACAGTATGGCGATTCCTAAAAACTCTAAATATTGACCTCCTATCTGATCCTGCAATCCCCCTACTGGGAACATACCCTGAACAACTCAAATCACTCTATAAAAAAGATACCTGCACACGTATGTTTATCGCAGCATTGCTCACAGTAGCAAGAACCTGGAATCAGCCATACTGTCCATCAAAAGAGGACTGGATTTTAAAAATGTGGTACATATACACGATGGGATACTATGCAGCCATAAAAAAGAACAAAATCATGAACTTCGCAGCAACCTGGATGGAACTAGAGTCAATAATACTGAGTGACCTCTCACAGAAACAAAGATCTACATATCACATGTTCTCACTCATATAGTGGACCTTGAACATCCATCATAATACTATAAGAAAAGGACTGACAGTGGTGGGAAACTATGGGGGGAAAGGGAGGTGGGATTAACGGTAGTCAATATCTGTCTGGGGACGGGGAGACACCCCTTATCAACAAGGGTGCCTGAACGAAGCATATTTGTATACCTAACCCTTAACTGTACCCCACAATATCAAATTTCAAAATATTGATATAAAAAAAGTTAAGATGGTAAATTTTATGTTATGTATATTTTATCACAATAAAAAGTATTACTAAAAAGTAAATAAATAAAAAGTTTATAAATAAAAACTTAGTAGATGGGTTCAGTAGAAGAATGAAGGAGACAGAGGGGGAAAATATCAGTGAATAGAAGATAGAACAATATAAACTGTCCAATCTGAACAGAGAAAAAAATAGATTGAAGAAATCATGAATAGAACTTTAAGGACTTGAGAGATAATTTCTTAAAATATTTGTGTCATTAGAGTCCTAGAAAGAGGAGAAATCGGGTAAAGCTGAAAATGTACTCAAAGAAATAAGGCTTGTAAACTTCTCAAGTTTGTCAAGAAACATAAATGTTCCCATTTAAAATGCTAAAATAATCTAAATAATATAAACTCCAAAAATTCCACACTAAGGCACATCATAATCAAACTTCTGAAAACTGAAGACAAGAAATCTTGAAAGCAATGAGAGTGAAACTGCATTGTAGCATTAGCGGAAACCCAATTTGAATGACAGCAGATTTCTCATCAGAAACTGTGGAGTTCTGAAGGAATAACACAACATTTGTTAAAAGAAAAGGACTGTGAAATCAAAAATCTATGCTCAGTGGAAATATCGTTCAGAAATGAAAGAGACTCAAGATGTTCAGATGAAGGAAAATTAAGAGTGTTTCTTTCCAGAAAGCCTATTCCAAAATAATGGCTATAGCAAAGTCTCTGAACAAAAAAGAAAATAAAAGAAGGAAACTTGGAACATCAAGAATGGAGAAATAACGCAATTTTTAAAATGGGTACATAAAATAGACTTTCCTTTTTTTAGTTTTCTAAATTATGTTTGATGGTGGCTGAAAAATTATTATACTGTCTGGTGTGGTTCTAGATGTAGGCATAATAAATAGTTCACACAATTATGTTATAAATGGAAAAAAGTGAGTTTTGTATTCTTCACTTGAGCTGGTAAAATAATTACATCAGTAGGTCATGATATGTTATGTTGAAATAATATAATTACTAGAGCAACCACCCCCCAAAAAAGCAATATAAAAAGTTATATGCAAAAATACTATAGTTAACTCAAAACAAAAATCTAAAAAAACATTCAAGTAACCCACAGGAACGCAGGAAAAAAAACAGAGAAATAAAAAACAGAGAACAACAGAAAACAAAAAAGAAAAACGGTAGACTTAAGCTCCAACATATCAAATCAAATTAAATGAAATCAAATTAAAAAGGTCAATTTAAAAAATACAAAATAGACACAGTAGCCCTAAATGTATATGCATCAAACACAGAGCTTCAAAATATGTGAAGCAAAAACTGATGAAACTGAAAAAATAAATAGAAAAATAAAGAATTATGATTGGAGACTTCAGCATCACTTTCTCAACAACTGATAAAATAACCAGGCAGAAAATCCACAAGGATATAGAAAATCTCAACATTATTGACCAATAAGATTCAATAGATATTTATAGAATACCCAACAGGACCACACATTCATTTTAAATGTCACAGAACAAATACCAAGACCTACCATATCTTAGACTGCAAAACAAGTGTAAACGAATTGAAGTCATACAGAGTGTTTTTGCCAGTCACCCTAGAATCAAACTAGAAATCAATAACACTTGGAAACTAAACAACACTTAAAAAAAAAAAAAAAATGAGTCAAAGGGGAAGTCTCAAGGAAATTTTTAAAATACATTGGACTGGAGAAAAATAAAAGTAAAACATATAAACATTTGTAGAACACAGCTAAAGAATGCTGAGAGGGAAATTTATACACTCAGTGTTTACATTAGAAGAGAGAAAAAGTCTCAAATCAATAGTCTAAGCTCCCAACTCAAGAACATAGAAAAAGAAGAGCAAAATAAACCCAAAGCAAACAGAAGAAAGAAAATAAGAATATATAAAATTAAATTAATGAAATTGAAAAACAATCAAGAAAATCAATAAAACAAAAATTTCATTCTTTGAAAAAATCAATAAAATGGACAAGCCTTTAGAATGACTGACAAAGAAGAAAACAGAAGATACAAATTATTAATATCAGGAATGAAACATAAATATCACTACAGACTCTGCAGATACCAAAAAGATAAAAGAATACTATGAACAACCCTACAGAGATTAATATGGCAACTTAGATGAAATGTACAAATTCCTTGAAAAACATACACTACTACAATTCATCCAAAATTAAATAGATAATTTGAATATCTCTTTATTAATGAAACTAAGAAACTTCCCCAAAAAATGAATCTCCAGGCCCAGGTAGTTTCACTAGAGAGTCCGACCAAACATTTTTTTTTTTTTTTTTTGAGTTGGAGTCTCACTCTGTCGCCCAGACTGGAGTGCAGTGGCCGCTCCCGGCCACCGTAGTCTCGACCTGCTGGGCTCCGGCGATCCTTCCATCTCAGCCTTCCAAGTAGCCGGAATTACAGGCATGCACTACCATGCCCAGCTGATTTTTTGGTTTATTGTAGAGATGAGGTCTCGCTGCCCAGGCGGGTCTCGAACCCGCGGGCTCAGGCAATCCACTCACCTCAGCCTCCCAAAGGCGCGGGATTACAGGCTGAGCCACCGAGCCCGGCTCCGACCAAACATTTAAAGAAGAATTAATAACAATTCTGTGTAATCTCTTTCAGAAAATAGAAGAGAAAACTCTACAACTTATTTTATGATGTTAATATTACCCTGATCCTAAAAAGAGACAGGGACAGTATAAGAAAAACAAAAGACAAAACAAAACAAAAAACTAACATCCAACATTTCAAAACTATGGATGCAAAAATCTTTAACAAAGTATTACCAAATAGAATTCAGTTATTATAAAAATAATTGTATGCAATGACCAAGTGGTGTTTATTCCAAAGATGCAACATTCAATGTCAATATTCAACATAAATCAATATACTATATTATATTGATGGGCTAAAAATACATAATCATATCAATCAATACAGAAAAAGCATTTGATAAAATTCAACACCTATTCACGTTTTTCGCTCAAAAAAAAATGGAAAAATGTAAACAGGACAATTTCCTAAACTTGATAAAGAAAATCTACAACAAAATTATGGCTATTATTATTCTCAATAAGGAAAGACTAAATGCTTTTATCCTAAGATCAGGAACAAGACAAAGATATCTTCTTCAGTCTTATTCAGCATAGTGCTATAAATTCTAAACAGTGCAGTAAAGCAAGAAAGGGAAACAAAAGGAATTGGAAAGGAAGAAATTAAATTGTCTCTATCTTCAGATAACATGCTTGTTCTTATAGAAAGTTCCAAGGGAGCTACCAAAAAAGTTCAAGAACTAATAAGTGAATTCAGTAAGATTTCAGGATACAAGATAAACATATAAAATCAACAGTTTGGCCAGGCATGGTGGCTTGTGCCTGTAATCCTAGCACTTTGGGAGACTGAAGCTGGAGGATTGCTTGAGCCCAGGAGTTTGAGACCTGCCTGGGCAACCTAGCAAGACCTCATCTCTACAGTTTTGTATTTTAATTAGTCAGATATGATGGCATGCGCCAGTAGTCCCAGCTACTCGGGAGGCTGAGACAGAAGGATCACGTGAGCCCAGGAGGTCGAGGCTGCGGTTAGCTGTGATCCTGCCACTGCACTCCAGCCTGAGCAACAGAATTAAAAAAAAAATTCTTTTGACTTTTAATATTTATATATAAGCGTATACACACATATATTTTTATATTTCTGTTCACTAGCAATGAACATGTGGACACTGAAAATGAAAATACAATGTCACTTACAAGCACTCAAAAAAAATCTAATAAAATATGTAAAGCACTTGTATGCCAGCACCTTAAAACAGTGATTAAAAAAATCAAAGAAAATCTAAAAGAAATGGAGAGATGTATTGTTTTCATGATTTGGAAGTCGCACATAATGAAGTATATCATTTATTTCAAAACATATACAGCTTAAATGCAATTCTCATCAAAACTTTAGAAAGACTTTTTAATGGCTATAGATAGGGTTATTCTAAAATTTATATGGAAAGACAAAAGAATTAAAACAGCTAAAAACAATTTTTTAATAAGAAATTAAGTAGAAGAAATAAGATTACCCAATTCCAAGATTTTTTAGGTAACTACAATCATCAAGACATCAAGACTGTGGTATTGGCAGAGAGACACATATATGGACAAATGGAATAGAATAGAAAACCCAGAAATAGAACCACATAAATATTTCCAAATTAGTAGTAGTAGTAGTAGTAGTAGTAGTAGTAGTAGTAGTAGTATTTAGAGACAGGATCTCCCTATGTTGACTAGGCTGGTTTAGAACTCAAGGCCTCAAGAGATCCTTTCATCTCATCCTCCCAAAGTGCTAGGATTATAGGCATGAACCATCATGCCCGACCTCAACTGATTTTTAACAAAGGTTTGAAAGAAATTCCATGGATGAAAGTAAGGTTTTTCAACAAATTATGTTGGAACAAATAGACATCTATTGGCAAGAAGAAGACAAAGAAGAAGGAGGAGGATAAGTAGGAGGTGAAGAGGAAGGGAATTGAGGGAGGTGAAGGCAAAGAAAAAGAAGGAGGAGAAAGGCAGAAGCTGGGAGACCTAATTTTTACCCTTTAAGCCAACATTAAGTAAACTAAGTAAAAATAAATCAGACTTAAATATAAAAAGCAAAACTATAAAACTTTTCTTAATGGGAGAAAATCGTTAGGACCTAAGGCCAGACAGAGATTCTAGACTTCACACCAAAAGCACAATCCATAAAAGGAAAACTTTATAAGTTGAACTTCATAAAAATTACAAACTTCTGCTTTATGAAAAAAGACCCTGGTAAAAGGATAAAAAGACAAGCTACAGAGTGGGAGGAAATATTTGGAAACCACAGACATATTCGACAGGATCAGGAATGTATAAAGAACTCTCAAATCTCAACAGTAAAAAAACAATCCAATTAGAAAATGTGCAAACATGAAGAAACATTTCTTCAAAGAGAATATACAGATAGAAAATAAGTACATGAAAAGACGTTCACTATTAGGGACATGAAAATTAAAGCCATAATTATATAACACTATCCAGCTCATCAAATGCTAGTGACACTGCATAAAAACTGGATCATTCATATTTTGCTGGCAGGAATATGAAATGGTACAGCCACTCTGGAAAAGAGTTTGATAGTTTCTTTAAAAACTAAACACACTATATGACCCACTCCTGGGCATTTATTCTAGAGAAATGAAAACTTATATTCACACAAAAACCTACATACAAATGTTTCTAGTAGTTTTATTCACAACAGTAAAACCTTAGAAACAACTCAAATATCCTTCCAGGGCTGAATGGTTAAATAACCTGTGGTACATGTATACCATGGAATACTACTCAGGAATTAAATAGAATGAATTATTTATATACACAACAACACTGATGACTCTCTAGAGAGTTATATACTGTGTAAGTCCATGTATATAACATTCAGAAAATTATAAAACACAGAAACAGAGAACATGTTAGTGTTTGCCAGGGTTAAGGAAGGGGTGGGAGCAGAAGGGTAGTGGATGTGGCTATTCAAGAACAACATGAGAGAGTCTTGGGATGATGGAATCGACTCTATCAATGTCAGTATCTTGCTGCCTCATTGTATTATAATTTTGCAAGATGTTAGCATTCTGGGAAAGGAGACCAAGGGTACATGGGATCACTCTGTATTATTTCTTGTGACTACATGTGAAACTATAATTACCTAAGAATTTAAACTAAAAAGTTTAATTTTAAAAAGGAATACATGGCCATTTTAGAAAATCTGGAAAATACATATGCAGACACATATACCAAAATAAAAAGGAATGGAAAAATCATGCCTAACTCTATTACCCAGAAATAACCATTTTTTAATATTTGAGCACATTTAAAAGATTTTAAAAATCTTTCCAAGCATGGATAATTTCAATGAAAGATGATTCTTGCTCAGTGGAAGTGGTACCATTTCCCACCTGCTCTGCATGAAAATTATTTTACATCAGAAATCTCTTCTTCTTCTAGAATGGTCTGATGCCATTCTCTGCCCCACCAGTGAATTGCCAACTTTCTCTCAACACTGTCTAATTTCCTGAGAGGTGTCTCATCTAAATACAGAAGAGACCATATTCTGCTTTATTTACAAGAACCAGTGAAATTATAGCAGCGATGCTGTGGATTTTGTCATAGAGTTTTTAAGCCAAAAACTTACATCTGGAATGTCCCACAAGGAAGTTATCAAGTGATAGCACCAAGATGATTGTAAAGGAACGGGGTGTGTTAGTTCTGTGATATCTAAGATGAGTGATGTGGTGAAGTAGAAAAGTTATAGTGGGTACACATAAAATGAGACATGTGGCCTGTCATTCCAGTTGTCTATTCATTTGTTCTGTGGTGAATATCTCAGTCGGAGTAGTGCAGACTAATATCGGGACATTGTAGATGGGTTTATTCCATAGAGGAATTATTGCTTTCTCTCTACCTCAACTACTCCAACTGCTAAGTGGGCATCTCTTAACTGCCCTTGGTTCATACTGATATTTAGAAGTATAGTGATGTCTCTGCAGCACCTCAACTTTTAAAAAAAGAAAACCTGCATAAATAAATAATACTCTGTAAGAAACAGTTTCAAGTTCATTAATCACCCAGATCCTTATGAGATTCTCTATAAATATTTAAAAAAAGTAGACAAATGGCTGGCAACACGAGGATTCAAGCTGCAACAGACTTGGGAAAGCTGCAATAGACTCACAGGAAACTTAGACTGAAATGGAACACCTGATAAAGTGTTTCCATTTGGCTATACAGTTCTACTACTTGAAGGACCAACTTCACAATCACATATACATCTGCTCTATGACTCAGCAATTCTACTCATAAGTACTCTCTCAAAATGAACAAAAACATGTACCTCTTAAAAGACATGCACAAATATACTTATAGTATGGTGACTTACTCCTAAAATCTAGACACAATCCAAGTGTTAATTAACGATAAATGGATAAACAGATTGTGGTGTATTTATACAATAGATTACTACCTAGCAATAAAAAGAAGCAGACTGCTAATATATGCAAACCATAAGGATAAATTTTTAAAAACAATATGTGAAGCAAAAGAAGACAGACACCAAAAAGTACATATTACTGTGATTCTGTTTGTAGGAAGTCCAGAACAGGCAAAAATGATCTGTTGTGAGAGAACTCAGAACAGTAGTTGGGTCTGGCAGGCAGTGGGCCTGGGATCATAGCTGATGGGACAGGAAAGACTAATAAGGATATTTTCTGGGGTAACGGAAATGTTATATATCTTGCTCAGGGAAGTGGTTTTACAGATGTATACAATGACTGAACTCATCAAACTGAACACTTGAGATTGTGCATATTATTGTATGTACTTCACATCTTAATAAATACTTTTTTTTAAATGTGGAGTCTACTCATTTACAGGGTCAAGGAAACTTTACCACCACTGAGTAAATTTTGAATGGGCACTGGGAAACAAAGTAAAGTTTTGCTTTGATCATATACTTTGATTGTGCTTGTTGAGGATATCAGTTAAATGCATTACTTATTTTGTCCAAAAAAGGTGGAAAGAAAGGCAGAAAGGGAATGTCTGGCACCCTCCCTGAATTTTCCTGTTTAATATATTTACTTCCCTTCCTTTTAACTCCATTGTTCTACCCATTGAGCATTTCCACAGGGGCTCCTCATCTTCTTCCATCCCAGGTGCTTGATGCTCTCTTGGACAGTCCTGAGATGGCTCGGTGAGCAGAGGTAAATGCCTGAAGCCAGCCAAGGAGGACACAAGACAGTGTTCAACTGAGGGTTGATTTGCATGGTACCTGTTCTAAGCACCAAAACTTGTTTAGGAGAAACCTCTTCTGAGAGGAATCAGGGGGAAGCTTTCAGTGAGGCAATGGGATACGTGTATTTTGAAGAACTGGAAGAATTTTGATCAGTGGGGACACAGAAAGGAACAATTCCATAGGGACATCTTAATCAAAGGTAAAGAGCATGTTAGGGAAATTTTTAAAAATAGTTATAACTACCACTTGTTGAGTAACTTCTCTTTGCCTCCAACTTTACGTCTATTCCTTATATGAATTCAGGACATCTCTTCATTTTACAGGTAAGAGCTAGACACAGAAGATGATTAGAGAACTTACCTAAGATCTCCCAGCTAGAAAATGCAGATCTGGACTTTGCATCCAGGTCCATAACTCATGCACTTGCAAACTATGCCACAGTGCCATTGTCCCAAATTCCTTCAGATGAGATTGCAAAAGGACCTTAAGTAAGATCTTTTTGAGTAAAAGACACGATATTAATTAACTTATTAATTAATTTTTTTAAAAAAAACAGAAGCATGTTTGGAAAAATAAGTTGATGTAGAATGAAAACTGGGGGAGCAGAATTGAGGACCTTGAGCAACACACTAGTAATTATCAATGTTATTACAGGTAGAGGGAAATCATCAAAGTCACTAGAGCAAAACCATGTGGATGTGAAAGAAGTGTTTTTAGAGGGTCATTCTGGCCATGACGGACAGGATGAGCTAGGCTGGATTCAAAAGAAGGATTGGAGGTAAGAGGATATTAGTACACTGCATTCCTTCCAATAAGAGTTCATCTAAGTGTCTAAATTAAGGGGACAGTAGTTAGAATGGAATTTTTTTAAATGTTTGAGAGATATTACCAAAAAAATAATGCTCAAGACCTAGTGTCTAATAGACGAAGGATTGAGCAAGATGAGCTAAGAAAAGAGAGGAAGATTTTTAGAGGTGATGCCTTGGTCCTGGAAGAAATGGTGGTTCTGTTATAGAGGTCATGATAAAGAAGTAGGGGAGGATGGTCAACTAATCAGTACCGTACATTTTAGGTTTGAGATCTGGTGAGACATGCAGATGTTGTGAGATTTGCACAAAAATAATAGAAGAGCAGAAGACTGAGATCTTAAAACTAAGCCTTAAGCAATAGAGCAGCTGTTTAAATTCTTGAACTCTCAAGTCAGACAAAGCAGACCAGGATTTGACACCTACCAGCTTTCTGAGCCTCAGGTCCTTCCTCTATAAAATGAAATAATTAATGTACCTGGTTTATAGGGTTGATGGGAGGATTAAAATGCACAGTAAGTACTCAATAAATGTCAGCTCTGATTATTGAGGCATGTGAGTATTTTGAGAGGAGGACAAGAAAAAAGGCCTAGGAGATCTGGATGAGAAACAGTTAGAGAAGCTTAGAAAAGACTTAGAAAAGTGTCACGCGGCATATGCCTAGCAGGTCTTAAGGAGAAATCGATAAAGATGGGACCAAAACAGGCCACTGACATTGACAGAGGACTAAAAGAGGCAGAGCCAGAACTCAACGGATTGAAGGGCCACGCACACTGTCATAACAGAGGCAGTAGACATAGACAAATGAGCTGGGCAGTAAAAGGGAAGTGTGTCCTAGAAGAGTTACTAGTAAAAGAGCAAACTCAAATGAAGATTTATTTTCAATACCAAGAAGACAGGACTATGATTGAGTAGTGGTAAATCAAGTAAATGTCCACTGAACAAAGAGATATAAAACATACTAAAAGAAAATAGAAAAATAATAATTAAGGAGCAAAACCCCAGACAGAGGCAGAAAGCAACGAAGTCAAGGGCAAACATGGATGGATTAGCCTGGGAAATAAAGAGGGAAATTTCTTATCGGAAGAGGGTGGGGAAGAGACAGAGAGAGAATTAGGGATAAGAAGGAAAAATGACTAGTGTTCTGAGGTGCTATGGAAAGTACAGAAAGATGTGACTAAGGCTAAGACACTCCAGTTCATTAGATTACCCTTAGTATTGGCCTATGAGAAGTAGAACCAACTGGCCTCAGGCCACAAGGAAGGGAACTGGTCACAGCCCTCATTCCCATTTGACCCCAAGTTGAATTCACTTACATAGTCGTCCTGACAAAGGAAGAATGTTTTTGTTCCATACAAGTGACTGGGAAATAAAGAAGGAAATTTCTTATCAGAAGAGAATAGGGAAGAGACGGAGAGAGAATTAGGCATAAGAATAAAAAATGAGCCGGGCTCGGTGGTTCAGCCTGTAATCCCGCGCTTTGGGAGGCTGAGGTGAGTGGATTGCCTGAGCCCACGGGTTCGAGACCCGCCTGGGCAACTTGGCCAGACCTCATCTCTACAATAAATCAAGAAAATTAGCCAGGCGTGGTAGTGCATGCCTGTAGCTCCAGCTACTTGGAAGGCTGAGGCGGAAGGATCTCCGGAGCCCAGCAGGTAGAGGCCGCAGTGGCCAGGAGTGGCCACTGCACTCCAGTCTGGGTGACAGAGTGAGACTCCAACTCAAAAAAAAAAAAAAAAAAGGAAAAATGACTTGTGTTTTATAGCCAGACAGGCTGTGTTGGGAGCCTCTCTCAGTTGCCACCTCCCCAAAATATTGTTCCAGGTGCCCAATAATAAGGGGTCACCAAGTGTTCCCAAATACTAAAGTTTAAATCCTAACATTGAAAAGATTGAATTGTAGACTTGGCAAGAGGTGTGTCCCTCACTAAGTGCCCTATGGATCAGTGGCTTCTGTGGAAATTTTAAATGCCCAAATTCTCAAACGTATTTGGCTTTGAAGACATAGTCTCACAGGAGCCTAACTCAACATTTGGCAATCCTTTAGAGTATGTGGTGTTTGGCATTTTCATTGCTTCATTATTTAAAGGGCAATTCATTATGTGCAATGGAAACAAATAAAACTCTATTTCTGACATTTCTAAATCTGAACCCTGAACTCTCAATAAACCTTCCAGTTTCAAAATAATTATTTAAGCAAAGCCCTGGTGTATTCACTCTAAACCATTGAGTAGTGTTTCTAATGGTGGATGATGCAGTCTCCAACGCTAAGACTTGGGTATTGGAACTTCCCTGAAGAATATTAAATAGTCCCCTATGCAGCAACCCATTAAAGGCAATCTTGTCCTCACAGGCCTCAATCAAATTTGCACAGCAATTAGTCCTGCACTGGGTTTGATACATTTCTTAATTATAAAACAACTTTGTACTCTATTGGCCCTTTCAGATGGGTTAAGAGAACGTTAATTACCTCCTCCTGAGACATCAAAGAGTTTTTTTTTTTTTTATCCCCATTTTAGGGATGAATAAAGCAAGATACAGAGAGGAACTAACATCTATTGAGCACCTACTATGCGTTCAGCTTGATTTGTTATGATTTACACATATACAAATAAGCCTATGGATAAATGATTAGTCCTGTTTTACGGATGAGAAAAACAAGTCTAGAGACGTTAGATTTCCTGACTAGGTCACATTGTTAGTACATCAATCTGCCTGAAAATCGTTTCCTACGTGGTGCCTCTTGAAGTGGATGATGCCCCCACCCCCGACTTTCTAAAAGTATTATCGTGCTTTTTTTTTTTTTTTTTAAGTTGGAGTCTTTTATTTCTCTGACTGGTCCACAGGGTGGGGGGCACACCCCTATCGTGCATTTTTTGAGCACCATGTACATGCTAGGCAATGGGCTAGGTGCGCTGAAGACTAAAATGACTGGGTCCCTGCTCCCGGACCAGTCAGAGGACAACTCCTCTCCTGTGCGTGTATGAAGGAAATAAGTGCAGAGACGCAAGAGTACAGCGCAGGGAGCAACGAGCTCAGCCCGGGTGGGTGCGGCCCTGAGATTTCACACAATCTAAGGTGCGTCGCCTCGGGATCCAAATCCCCTGGGAAGTCGCCATCTCTCCGTTTCACCCAGGCCTGAGGCATGATACGAGGAAGGAAATTAACACGTGCCAGGAACCAGCCCCCGCAAGAAAAAGAACCCAAGCGTTCTCGCGCCCCTGGCAGGGGCATCCGAGAGTGCCAACCGCCTTCTTCCCTTCCTTTGACTCAGGCAACGCCTCCTCGCGCTCTCTGCAGCATCCCTCCCCCACCTCCAACCAGTCTCGACTTTTTTTTTTTTTTATTGTAATCTTCCTAAATTGCACATTTCATAAGACCTTCAGGAAAAAGTCAGGAAATGAGGTTTAGAGGAAGAGGGAGGCGGAGAGTAGGGGGCCGGGTGGGGAGGTGGAGTGGGGAGGGGAAGCGAGCGACAGGAGAGCGAGTCTTTCATTATCACGACCTGTTAGGCGCACATCCTCTCCCTCTCCCTGTGCCACCCTCTCGCTGGATGCGAGCCATCCTCCGGGCTAATGAGCAGAGCACAGGAGATAACTAATCCTAATGCAATTACCGCTCGGCATTACACTGATAGGTTTGAGGCGCTCCCTGTGTGCCCCGCAGCCTGAGCCAGGCTCGTGCAGATGTGCCTCAGCCTCCTGTCTGAGACGTTTTGACAGCTGTATACAGTGTCGGGCCCCCTCCCCCTGACAGCATCCCAGGAGAGTGATCTTTTAACAGCGAGTCCCCACGAAGCCTGTCGGAGGTGAAATGAAATCTTAGCAGCTTGGGGGAAAGCTGGTTGGGCCGTGCGCTCTCAGATGCTATTTCCAGGGCGGCGATGGACGCTTTGGAGACACGGGCCCCTTCTCTCCGGCCGCTCCCCCGCCCCGCCGCTTCCTGAGAGCCTTACGCAGTGTTTAAACTGCAGTGAAAAATTACAGTGCGCAGGCCCCGCTCTCTCCTGGCGGAGCTAGGCGCTCCCGTGATAGGGGGATGGTTTGCAGCACACATGTTCCTTTGTTTGGCGGGACCACGTGCTCTGTTTGCACAGCAGCATGTGGTACCACTGAAGGAAATCGAACCAACACTGAAAGTTCAAGGAACAGCCAAGCTCTGCTGGGAAGCGGCTGGGTCAGGGCCGGGATGAAGTGATGAGGCAGGAGGCCGGCCGGGCTCCCTCCCTAAGAAGCAGGGGGTGCAAGGGGGGATGGTGAGGCAGAGCCTATTTGGGATAAAGAGGACTGCAGGTTGCTGGCACCAAGCGCACACTGGGAGGGTTTTCTGCAGTAACTAGCCAGACCTGCCTGGGATGAGAAGTGGACTTTGATTATGATGATAATCTCTTGTATTTGAAAGAGCTTTATAGTTGGTAAAGGCTACTCACAACCTTTATCTCATCTGAACCTTGCAAAAATATGTGAGGCTGAACTGTCTCTCCTTCTTGGGGTAAAGAGGGAGAGGGGAAGGGCTGGAACCCCTGAACGGTTGGTGGAGTGGTCTGACCTTTCAGGAGACCCAGTGGGGCAGCTCCAGCCATGCTGATGGCAAAATGTATGAAATAATAATTGTCTTCTGCACATTTCTCCCTCCCTCCCTCCTTCCTTCCTTCCCTCTCTTTCTCCCTCCCTCCCTCTTTTTCCTCTCTTCTTTAAATTACAAACAGCATACACTTGTGGTTTGTTTTTTTTTTTAATCCAAACAGTACAGAAATGTATGATACATAAATGTATGATGTAAAAGGGAAAAATTTTCCAAAATCCAATTTCCAAAAAATCACGGTTAAGAATTACAGATATTTTATTTTTCCATGCATATCTAAACACATTTATGCAATTTATTAATACATGCTTCTTTACTTTTAAAAATAGGATCTTACTACACATACCACTTACTTTCACCATATATCAAAGATATCCTTCCAAAACAGAATACATAAATCTACAACACTTTTTTTTTAAAGAGCTGCATTGTATTTCTTTGTATGGATGTACCATTATGTTGTTGTGGTTTTGTTTATTAAAGCAATGGCAAATTAATCAGACTTCAACATATTGCACTTTAGGAAAGCATTATTTTAGGATGAGTTCCTAAAATTGTTAATTCAAAACAGTGCTGAGTCCAAGGGAAGGCATGTTTTAAATTTCAGTAGACATAGCCAAATCATTCAACAAAAATATTACACTAACTTGCAATGCATGTAAGAAAGTTAACTGTTAGTGTCTGACATTATGTATGAAAGTTAACTATTTTCACACACATCAGGCCTGAGTATTCATAAATTCAAAAAGATTTAAAAAAAAAAACTGGAGTTTTTTAACTGGGCTGGTGGCTCAGCCTGTAATCCCAGCACTTTGGGAGGTTGAGGTGAGTGGATTGCCTGAGCTCGCGTCGCGGGTTCAAGACCCACCTGGGCAACTTGGTGAGACCTCATCTCTATGATAAATAAAAAAAAAATAGCTGGGTGTGGTAGTACACGCCTGTAGTTCCAGCTACTTGGAAGGCTGAGGCAGAAGGATTGCTGGAGCCCAGAAGGTCGAGGCTGCGGTGGCCAGGAACATGCCACTGCACTCCAGTCTGGGTGACAGAGTAAGACTACAACTAAAAAAAAACCTGATATTTTTTAAAATGAAGTTGAGCATATTTCTTATAATATTTTTTAGCTACCATTTGTCACTTGTATTCTATAAGTTGTTGTATTCTATAAGTGTCTTTTCCCATTTTTTCTATTGATCTGCTCATCTTCTTTTATTAATTTCAAGGAATTCCCTTGAATATTTTGCAAAGGTTTTTCTGAGTTAGTCTTCTATTTTTCAATTCTGTAATAGAAATGTTAAAGTTTTAATATAGTCAAATGTGTCAATCTTTATAGTTTTTAGGTTTCATGTCATGCTTAAAAATACTTTCTAAGACTTTCAGAACATTAAAATATTCTTCTATATTTTAACACTTTCATGATTTTTTCATTTTATTTAGCAGATTTTTATTGAGCAAGTAACATAGGCCAGACACTATTTTAGAAATTGAGTATATACACATAGTCCCTGACTACATCGAGCTTATATTCTAGAATAGAAGATAGACAATGAATGAATGAATGAGTAATTACAAAATTCAAAGCACTAATGGATAATAACAGGGAATACCTACTTGGAGAGAGCAATCACAGAAGGCAAGATTTAAACTTAGCTCTGAAGGATGAGAAATAGCCAATCATGAAAGAGCATTCCAGACAAAAGGAACAGCATGTGCAAAGGCCCGGAGGAGGTAAATAATTTTGAGTATTTGAGAAACTTACAGAAGGTCAATGTAATAAGAACATAGTAAGCAAGGTAGTGAGTCTAAAGATAAAGAGCCTTATAGATCAAGATGAGGAAGAAATTAGTGGGTAGCTTACAGATTCAGGTAAGGAATCAATTGCATTGTAAATGTAGTGGGAAGGCACTGAATGGTTTACGGTTATGGTTTTGAGTTATCTGAAAGAATGCTCTGTCTTCTCTGAGAATGACATAAAAGACTAAGAGATGGGAAAGAGATGTTGGCTGACTTGATGGTGATGGTGGGGAGATCACTGATATGACTAGCTTGTGGAGTAGATGTAGATGAGACAGAAGTAGGAATTGAGCATATTGCTGGGTCCTAATTTGAGTAATCAAGTGAGTGGTGGTACTGTTTCCTGAGAAGCAAAAATATGAGAGGGATGTGAGGGTGGGGGAAAGTCTAGAGATTACTTATGCCTATGTTGAGTTTAAGACAATCATGAGATATCCAAGTACCCCTATCAAGTAGGTGATTGGCTGAGCAGGAGGTAAAAATTGGGAAATTGATGACCACGAGATATTTAAGTCTAGAAGAAGTGTATTCGGGGAAGAATATGGGGGGGGGCTGGCTGCAAGCCCTGAGGAACTTTCATATTTGGAAGTGAATAGAGGAGAAGTCAGCAAAGGAGACTGAGGGGAAGCAGTCAATGATGTGAGGAGAAAAACTGAGATTGATATCTCATAGATTGAGAGGAGGAATAGTAATAGACACCAAATATTGCCAAGAGGACCCATAATATGGGAATAAAAGAATCCATTAGAGTTGACAGCATAAAGCTCACTGATGACATTGACAAGAACAGTTTTAGTAGAATGTGAAAGTAGATGCTGTAATTTGAGACTCACAGCAACCTCCCAGAGAAAAAACTCAAAATTTAACAAGAGACTTCTGTAGATATAATGTCTTAATCTTGGATTTCTCAAATTTTGTTGTGCACCACACGCATTTCATCAAAAATACAGTTACCTAGACCCCCTACCCCAGAGAGTCTGACTAAGTAGGTCCTGGTCAGTATTTTAAATAAGTTTTTCAGGTGATTCTAATACATAGCAAACTCTGAGAATCACAATCTTAACGCAAGAATAGATTTCTCAGAATGGAATTTCAAATTTCTTGCCTGATCGAAAAAGAAAAGATTTGAGGATAGAAGGTCAAAATTTCAGTGCCTTTCAGATCATATCACATAAGCAGTTGCCTGACTCTGATGAAGACAGTGATGGTACAGCTAAACACATCACTTGGCCTTATAGTGAAGTATTTTGACCTGGACAGAAATTGGATTCAGTGACTAAAAGCTGAACTCCCTATATCCCCTGCCTGTCTACACATCATAGTCACAGGTAGATTAACATAACATTGAACAAATGGATTCTTTTTTGAATAAAGGTTTCCCAAGAATTAAAAAAATGTCTCTTCTTTCATTATTCTTCTAACTGACTAGATGGTCTAAGACTGAGACCATATTCTTAAAGGCAAACAACTCCTGGTTTGGGAATTCAGAGCCAGCTTCCTTTTATTAGCAATCACAGTGTAAGCAAGCACTTTTATATACATTATCTCAATGAATACTCACAGTAGACTTTAGAGGCAAATACTTCTATTTTTATTTTGTGAATTAAAAACTGTGACTGGAATAAAAGGTGGCAAAGTCAAAGTTGTCTCAAAAGTGACATTGTTTGACTGTAGATAGATTCTGCCTGTGTTACCCTGATTGTTGAAAGAAAAGTGGGTGAAGTCCTGTCCAGGGCAGTTAGGCAAGAGAAAGAAATAAAGGTCACCCTGATTTGAAAGGAAGAAGTCAAATTAGTCTTTCTCATAGCCTAGAAAAACCCAAAGACTATTAGAATTTATAAACAAATTCATAAAATTTGCAGGATACAAAATAAACATACAAAAATCAGAAGTATTTATGTATACCAACAATGAACAATCTGAAAAAGAAATCAAGAAAATGACACCATTTACAATAGACACAAAAATTACAAAATACCTAGGAATCAATCTAACCAAAGACGTGAAAGATCTACTCATAGAAAGCTATGAAATTCCAATGAAAGAAATAAAAGAGAACATACAAAAATGGAAAGATATTTCATGCACATGGATTGAAAGACTTAATAATATGGTTACAATAACAATACTACCCAAAGCAATTTACAAATTCAATATAATCCCTATCAAAATACCAATGACGTTCTTCATAGAAATTGAAAAAAAAATCCCAAAATGTATGTGGAACCACAAATGACCCCAAATAGATAACAGCAAACCTGAGCAAAAAGAACAAAGCTGGAGGCATCACTCAACCAGACTTTGAAAATTTTACCTGGGCTCGGTGGCTCAGCCTGTAATCCTGCACTTTGGGAGGCTGAAGTGAGTGGATTGCCTGAGCCTGTGGGTTCGAGACCTGCCTGGGCAGCGAGACCTCATCTCTACAATAAATAAAAAAATCAGCCGGGCATGGTAGCACATGCCTGTAATTCTGGCTACTTGGAAGGCTGAGGTGGAAGAATCACCGGAGCCCAGCAGGTCGAGGCTGCAGTGGCCGGGAGCGGCCACTGCACTCCAGTCTGGGCGACAGAGTGAGACTCCAACTCAAAAAAAAAAAAAAAATTTTTTTTTACAAAGCTATAGTAAACAAAGCAGCATGGTTCTGGCATAAAAACAGACATAGTGGACCAATGGAACAGAGTAGAGAACCAGACATCATACATCCACACATTTACAACCAATTAATCTTCAACAGAGGTGCCAATAACTTACAAAGAGGAATAGACAATTTTTTCAATAAATGATGCTGGGAAAATTGGATAACCATATGTAAAAGAATGAAACTCTCACCATACGCAAAAATCAAATCAAAATGGATTAAAGACTTGAATCTAAGACCTGAAACTATGAAACCCTTAGCAAAAAACATTGGGAAAATGCTCTAGGGCGTTGATCTGGGCAAAGATTTCTTGTGTACAACCTCAAAAGCACAGACAACCAAAGCAAAAATAGACAATTGGGGTTACATCAAGCTGAAAAGCTTCTTGCAACAGTAAAGGGAACAATGGACAAAGTAAATAGACAACACACAGAATGGGAAAAACATGTTTGCAAACTATCCATCTGACAAGGGATTAATAACCAGAGAAATAAGGAGCTCAAACAACTCAATAGCAAAAAATAATAATAATTCAGTGTAAACAATGGGTGAAAAATCTGAACAGATATTTTATCAAAAAAGACATACAAATGGCCAACAGATATATGAAAAAATGCTCAATATCACTAGGCATCAGAGAAATGTAAATCAAAACCACATTGCAATATCATCTTACCCCAGTTAAAATGGCTTGTATCAAAAAGGCAGGCAATAGTAGACGCTGGCAAGAATATGGAGAAAAGAGAATCCTCATACACTGCTGGTGGGAATGTAAATGAGTACAGCCACTATGGAGAACAATATGGAGGTTCCTCAAAAAACTAAAAATAGAACTCCCATATGGTCCTGCAATTCCACTACTAGATATGCATCCAAAAGAAAGGAAACCAATATATTTAAGAGTTATCTGCATTCCCATGTTTATTGTAGCACTACTCACAATAACCAAGATATGGAATCAACTTACATGCTCATCAAGGAATGAATGAATTAAGAAAATATGCTATGTATATACAAAATGGAATACTATTCAGCCATAAAAAGAATGAAATCTTGTCATTGGCAGCAACATAGATAGAACTGGAAGTCATTAGTTTAAGTGAAGTAAGCCAAGTGCAAGATACATTATCTTTCGATAAATATAGCATGTTCTTACTCATATTTGGAAGCTGAAAAAAGTGGATCTCATGAAGATAGAGATTAGATTGGTGGTAAATAGAGGCTGGAGAAGAGAGAGGAGAGGGACAAATGAGGGTAAAAAAGAGACTATAGATGTATTTATTACCACTGAACTGTACACTTAAAATGATAAAGATAGTAAATTATATATGTATATTTTACCTCAATAAAAACAATTTTGTTTTAAAGCAGGTGGCTTGTTGCCCAAATGATTCTGATGGTCTTAGCTTACCTTCCTGGCCTTGCTGGATAAATTGGGTTATTAATAGTCTGGGTCTCCTTACCAGCTGGATTTTTATTCTTTTCCAACTTGGACATGAAGTACGATGTAGTGGAATGCTCTGGGACCAAATAGCCTAGCTTCGGATCTTGTCTCTGCCTCTGAGTAACTCTGTGGCCCTAGACAAATCACTTAACACTTCTGAGCATTGTCATCTTCACATATAAATTTAGAAGTTCTTAAAAAGGTGTTATGAGTATTAAATATACATGCTATATACACAGTGTGCTCAAAAATCAGTGACTATTATTATCATGTGTACCAAACCCTACGACATCCCTTAGTCAAATCTCAAATCTAACTAAACCCCCCTAGGCCATACTGCCAAAATACTGTTTGGGGAGGTACTGTTACTTCTTAGTCCTCTCTTACCCCAAGCATGTTCTACCTCATCTTCAAGTTCCACATAGCTGCCACCCCCTCACGAGATCTTATTTTAGATCCTGAAAGATATGCTGTGGTCAGATTCTTTTTACTCCATTTCTTTCTAAATTCAATATAGAGACACATTTACCTAGAAAAATTTAGAAAAGTGAAAGCCTTTGCCAGAATTAATCAAATTCGTAATGAATATATAATCAAGTCTCTGGCATCTAAAAATTCCGTATTTTTTCAAAATATTTATATCACTGCAAAGAGTGGATACTTCCAGAGATGGAGAGCTCATTATTCCAGAGCAACCTAATCATTCCATAGCTCTGATTGGTAGAGGCTTCTTTCTTATGTCCATTAAAATCTACCTCCTATAGCTTTCACCCTACCCTTACGGACCATAAATAACTAGTCTTTCAAACATTGAACGAAAACTGGCAGAGCCTCTTGAGTTTTCTCTCTCCCAGCTATGTATTTGTAGGTCCTTATGTAACATGGTTTTGGGTCTCTTCATCATCATGTCCATCCTCCCCAAATATATCATCTATTTCTTTCCCTCTTAAAGTGAACGACTAAAATGCAAAGACAAGGTTTAACTAGCACAGAGAGCAAGCTTATTCTCATGTCTGCTCTGAACATGTTTATTTCACCCAATTAAATATGGCATGCATTTAAGTACACTCACAAGATTTGGCAGGTGGAGGTGAATCCTACCACTGCCACTGACAAGTACAGTTGTGGATACTTTGGGATTTTCTGCAGCATCATTGACATTTCCTAATCTCCGGTTTTGTGGATGATTAACAACAGTTGTGAAGATATCAGAAATGACTTCTGGATTCCTGTTGTGAAGTCAGTAATTCCAGTAGTAGCCTCCTGATTCCTCTCCTTCCTGATTGTGGCAGAAATAGAAATTCTCTGAGCAGACCACAGAATTCTTCTAAGGCTCATTCCTGGAGGCCCCACCTAGAGTCTGTTCCTCCAGCATAGCCAACAGATTTGTAAGCACAGACCATCCCCTACTTAAGATGGTTCAACGTTATGATGCAAAAGTACAAAAATGATACACATTCAGAAAGCTCCTCAATTTACAATGGATTTATTGGACACAGCCCCTTTGTAAATCAAGGAGCATCCATACTTTATTCCTTGTATTAAATCTCTTGCTGCTTAAAATAGAGTGCTTTCTGTTGCCTGCAAATGTATGCTGAACATTTTGAACAATGAGTAGGATTTCACAAGCTAGAAAAGATTACAGAAATTAAAAGGTATTGTTTTATATTCATATTTTATGTAATATCCGTGGGGCTGGAGTATAAATGGACAAGTGGTTGAACTTTTGGATGAATGGACATGGGAAACACTGTCTCTATGTCTCTATAAGCTTCCCCCATAAAGTCACAGGTTAGCAACACTGGCTGGCATCTATATTACTGATTAAAATGTGCAGTTTGGCTGCAATTATAAATCTAACTGTATTGAACAGGACTCTTGGTTACCAGGGGTAAAAACACACCTCAGAACAATTCAAGCAAAAGAAAGGAATTAATAATAGTCCAACAACTGAAAAGGGCAGGTGTGGATATGACAACCAAGCCAGGGAGCAAATGTGCTAAGGAGTCTCTCTCTTCACCTCTCATCTCTGCTTCTTCTCAAATAGCAGCTTTCTTCTCCCAAATCATCTTACCTAAAAGAGTCCATGGACTGCCAGCCACTCCAGATTTATATCCTGAATACTCCAGAACCAGAGATGAAAATAAAGTCCCTCTTCTCTTAACAAAATTTGAAAAATTCCAAGAGAAAAATTCTAATCACCTTGGTTTGAATCCTATGCTCATCCTTGGACCGATCTCCATGGCATGGGAATGAGATATTAAAACTGACCAAGCCTGAACCACATAATCATCCCTGTAGCCTGGAGAGCTGCATTTATTAGCAGAAAAAGGGCAGAGAATAGACACAGGGCAGACATAGCAATACTCAGGCCCGGTACCCCCCACCTCCCAAACCTGACATGATCTGAATGATTCACCAGTTGTGGCTGTTAGGCTTTTAGATGTTAACTCTTCTCAGAGGATTTAAAACCACTGATATGACTGCTACATCGAGAAGTCTGTCTCAGTGTTACTACTCTGGTGCACGTGTTGCTTAAATATTTCATCCATGGAGAATTTTGGCAATAAGGCATTTATCTCAGGGTCAGTTATTTGACCATATCAACCATTTAGAATCTGGAAATAAGAAAAAAATAGTCTTTGAATATGTGGGTGTTTTAAAAAATTAAGTTATAGGAATGATGAAAAAGTTCTAGAAGTAGACAGTGGTGATTTTATACAACATTGCGAATGCACTAAAAACTACTAAATTTTACACTCAAAATGGTTAAAATGGTAAATTTGTATGCATATTTTACCATCATAAAAAATAAAGTTATGAATCTAATTCATTGATCTATTTATGCATTTATTCATTCACCATTTCTTTTAATTTCATCTCAAAGGAAAATCTAGACTGTATGGACATATTTATGGATCTAAATGATAGGACTGGAATAATTCTCAATGTACTAAGCTCTCCAAGTGAAACCCCATGATGCCAGAGAATTCTTGGGCTAAAAGTGTTAGCACAGATCATCTAGTTAATCCTCCACTTGTCACTAAAGAGCATTTCACTCCATTTATTCAAGACACCTAATTCATCCTAAACACAGTTGCTTGAACTGGTTGGAAACATCACTGACAGTAATTGTCCTCCCTGGGCCTCAAAAGCAAAACTTAGGTATTGTTTTCCAGACTGGAAAGCAATTCTCATTTGAAGAATGTACGTACAATTCCCCTATCCCCTACCACATCATAGTGAGCCAATGGGCATTTGCCCCCACCCCCAACTAATAGAAACCCATTAGGAAAAAAAGGTTTTCCATACTCCTAACCTTAATAACTTGAGACTGTTCTGTAAGAGGAAAGAGAAGACATAATGTCTTTTCTTCCCTAAATAATAGGGAATGCCACACTAACAGAAGGCTAAGCTGTATGGGTGGAGATTGTCTATGAGTGTTTGAGGTCTTCGACACTTAGAGATTAAAAGTTCAATGCTATGCTTCTTTTTCCGTCAGTCCTAACCATTGTGCTTTGAAATAACCATTTATTCATCTAGTGAGATGGAGGCTATTATGGAGAAGCCATATTTTCCAGAAAGAATTTAAGACATTTCTACAGAATTGGGTTACATTAGAGAGATGTTCTCTGGTCAACTGGCCAAAATCTGTCAACTTATGTCTTTTTCATTTTTAGATTTCCTGGAACCTTTCTTCCATTAAAAAAAAATTATATAGTTTATTGTGTGTATATATATATGCTAGAAAAATCAGAATGTAACAGGGAGAAAATAAAAAATAATAAAGTAATTCCCCATCCTGCGTTCCTTTAACAAATATTTATTGAGAGCCAACTACATGTCAGGCCACTGCTGCATTTATCTACTCTGTGTAACAAACTACCTAAAAACAAAGCAGCTTAAACAACTATTTTACTGTGTTCACAGTTTTATGAGTCAAGAATCTGGAAGTGGCTCAGCTGTATCCACTTGTTATCTGATGAACTGGTAACTAGAGGATTCTTTCAAGATGGCATCCTCACTTACATGTCTAGAACCTTGGTGCTCCTCTCTTCTCTCTCTCTCTCTCTCTCTCTCTCTCTCTCTCTGCACACTCACTCTTGCTCTCTCTCATTCTTTCTCACTCTCTTTCTGTTTCTCACCCTTTCCCCTTGCTTCCTCCACACGGTATCTCATTGTCCAGGGCTTCTCCACTTATCTCGGATTCCTTACAGCATGATTGTCTAACAGTATCCATATTTTTTACATGATGACTATCTTCCCCACATAAGTGTTCCAAGAAGCCCAAGTGGAAACTTTAAATGTCCTTGAACATCACTTCTACCGCATTCTATAGGTCAAAGTGAGCCAACCCAGATTCAAGGGAAAGGAAGGAATAGACTCCACCTTTCCATGGGGATGTAGCATGCAGATACAGGGAGGAAAAGATTCCATGGCAGCCATCTTGGATAGAAGCTACCACACATAATGCTTTAAGAATCTAAATGTAGTCTCTGTTCTCACAGAAAGAACAGGTGATACAAATAAGTAAACAGGTAATTACAATGATGGAAGTTGTATACTATGGAATAGGGACACATTAAGGAGAACACAACTCTGATGTGGATGACCCAGATAGGATTTCTGGAATAGGAAGTACTTTACATGAGACCTGCTCTAAGCTTGGGGTGATTGTAGGAAAGGGAGAATGAAAGAGACTAAAAATGGAAGCAATATGCTATATTGCCCAGGAGAAAGAAGGAGAAAGAGTATTTCTATCTCAAAAACAGAAATAATTTCAATCTGTCTGAACAGTAGAATGAAAGGGTATGAATGTTAAAAGCTGAATTTGAAAAGAGGCCAAAACATAAATCACAACTCTTTCACATATAAAGGTAGACATGCACTAAAAAATGCTTTTTAAAAAATGAGTTCATGCTATTCATAAGGTTTTATCATCCACATTTTATCACTTAATGTTATTAATGTCTTTTTCTTTCATTAAATACACTTCTAAAACAGAACTTTAAGTAAATAGATACCCTTCATTTATTGGTTCTATGTTACTTGATTTAACCAACCTCTTACTGTGGGATGTTTAGGGTGTTTCTGATTTCTTTTTGCATTTATCCATATAGCTAAACCTTGTTTTCAATGATGACTTCCTAGGTACAGAATTTTTGGAGCAACATGTATGAATTGTCTTTAAAGAATTTTTATGAATGGCACCAAATCATTCTCCAGAAATGTTTATGAATCTGTAATCCTACCAGAAATTCAGGATAGTATCTATTTCCCTTCATATTTTCCTTCAATAAGAAAAAATCATTTTGTTTCTATTTTTGCCCATTTGATAAGTTTCCATTTATTTAACTGCCTGGGGAACTAAACCTTTGTATGCTAGTAGTTCTTTTTTAGGTAAGCTTCTGAAAATAATAAGCTTATCAAAAATAGAAAACAAATGGCTAGACTTCAAACTTTAAAATGTTATAAAAATGTATATTAAGTAAAAATTAATCCATTAGTAAATTTAAACTGTAGTTTGACAATACTTCTGGCTTTGTTTCCTCTTAAATGCTTGCCTTTGAGCTGTTCTGAAATAGTCACAGTGGCTTGGTATAGAAAGGAGGAGAGGAAGTCAAAGGGTTGTGACTATATCAGAGACATAGACTGAGTTCAATTCCAGTTAAATAGGTGAAGTGGGGTAAGTGGGGGCCTTATTTCATTCATGATAGCTCGTTGGCTCCCTCCTTTAATGCATTTAATGATCCTGTGAGCTTAATGACTGTTGCAATTAAAGTCACCCTGCTTAAGCATTGTGAATTACATTATGCTTGTTAGTGGCTGCCTTTGATAAAACATAATAGCAAGTCTTCTCTTTTACATCATAACTCATTTTAAATATTGCTTTTCTGTATCTGTCTCTCCCAGTTGATTTATTACCTGGTACTCCTAAGAAGTGTAATAAAAAGAAAGTTAAGACTTGAGTAATTCTTCCAGTGTCTGGAGGAGCAAGCAGCCTGAGGGAGATGGCCTTCTGATTGGTCAAGCCTAAAAATGGACATGGTGATGAATGTGGTTCATCAAATTTAACTAAACCTTAAATTAGTCAAGTTATATAAAAGGGAAATATTAGTGTTTTGTGGCCTCCTTGCCCTCCCTCTCTTTAGATAAACAATCAACGGAGGCCAGACCTCTATCAGGAAGGTTTGAGATATTTACTTATCCAGATAAACCAGGGGAATGAATCTGAGGGCCAGCACTGGGGCAGGGGCTGGTAAATATTATACGACTGCTTTTGTGTATTTAACTTTACCAAAGAAAGTTTCAACATAGAGATTGGAAGTCTAAGCTGAACAACAAGCTGGTGAAATTGATCAAAGTTGATTATTTGAGACTAAAGAGAAAAACCCTCATGCTGCTTTTTTAAGTACCCTCCTCCTTCATCCCCAGACTGTAGGAATCATTGTTTCATTCTCTTCTTCACTTTATTCCAGCAAACCAAGTCCCAATCTTCTGGCTATTCAGTCCATTTCCTAGAGACAAATGCCTAATGTTTAAGTATGAATTCGTACACCTTTTATCCAAAATATTTACCCTTACTCATAACATTCACTCAGGACGCATTTGGAGTTGGGATGGTATTGATTGAAATAGCTATCACAAAGCTCAGTGATTTACAGTGATTACACTCTGAGGAGTCTCAAATGACAACATACAGAATTACAGGTGGAAAATGTCTATTTGGGTACACCACCAAGTTCTGGGGAGCCAGTGGAGGATTCGTTCCCATTGTATATTGTCTTAGTGCTTCTTTAGTCAACTGCAACTGACTCCACCATGATGTCGCCATAAATAAAAGAATAAAGGGTGTTCCATTTCACACACAAAAAGTCTTGGGTTGGCAGATAAAGAGTTCACAAATCCTTATCACTATCATCTTCTAATAAAATTACTTTTGAGAGCAGAGTGATTAAGTAGAAAACATGCTACACAGGATCGAGAACTATACATGAGACCCATTTCTGGTACCATTCTGCTATCCTCCCTTAAACAAACCATTTTAATGAAAATGGAGCTCAGTTTCCCTATTCTATGCAAAGAATGGCTAGACTATATTATCTCTAAGTCCCTTCAAGCTCTTAATGACTATGATTCCACATTGCTATTCTGATTACTTCTAATGAGATTTGTGATATAAATTCTGTAATTTACTCTTTCAAGGCATTTTTTCCATGAAGATATGCATTCTGAAAGCATTCGTCCCCTTCCTAGCTACGAAAAAATAAAATAATGATGTGAAAGTTTTAGAAGAAAGTCAAATATAATAAATATATGTAAGTAAATTAAAGGTATGTATACATATATACCTTTAATTTGGTTTTGAGTTTCCAATTCGCCTCAAGAAAATAAATTGACAATATTAAAAACACAATGAACCGAGATATCCTCTTCTATTTCTAATGTATGCCTGACTTAGTCCTTCAATTTTAATGCAATTTCTTACATTACTGTGGTCTACTATTTCCTTCCTAATTTACTGTAGTATACTTAGCTCAGACATATTCATTGCCTAAATTTTATTGTTTCTTGGGAAATAGTAATAATAACAACAGCAATTGCTCACACTTGTATACCACTTATGGTCCATAATATTTAAAATTAAGGCCGTATCAATCAGAATTTTATTAGTAGCACTAGGTTATCAATTCAGAAGACAGTATCTATAAATTCACCAAAAATCCCTCTAAAAATAAATTATTGACATTAAATAAGCTTCATGTATTAAAATGAGATTGATTCAAGAACATCCTCTTTAAAAAACAAAGTCAACAAAATAGTTTAAGTTACAAAACATAGGATGAGTACAATGAAATGGGTACTCTAATACCATTAATGAAAATATATATAATTGGTACAATCTTTCTGGAAATAGATTTGAGAAAACGCACCCAGAGGCTTAAACAAGTTTCTATCTTAGTGATTCCTCTTCTATTACTATATCCTAAGGAAAAATCTGAATACAGTTTTCTTTTTAACAAAAATGTTCATGTATGAATCATTTATAATAAAAGAAAATTGGATCCAATTCTAATGACCAGTGTAAAGTAATGACTTAGTAAATTATAGTCTATCCATATGATGGAGCAGTATGTAGTTAACTAAAAATATATTTTGTCAGAATTTTTAATGACATGGAAAATGCCTTTGATGTTCTCTTAAGTGAAAATGTCATTAAATTATACATTAAAATTTAATCTAAAAAATTACATACCCCATAAAAATAGAACAAAGTATCTCAATATTGTATTATTATTATTTTCTTCTTTAAACTTTTTTGAAGTCTCCCAATTTTCCAAAATGGGCATCTGCTACTTTTAAAATCAGAAGAAAAAAAAATACCCATAGAAATAACTAAAGTGAAAGACTCCTTGTATTGTGAGACCCCGAGTAACAGAGTACTCAGAGGAAGAAAGTGTTTTGGTGGATTTCATGTTGTGACGAGCAAGATTAATTAAGAATCTTCTTTCTAAATCTCTTTGCTGCAAATCAAGCAATCAGCCAACAACTGTTTTCCTAGGACCTACCACACACTTCATTCAGGGCTCTGCCAGCTGTGGTCCAGCCCAGCCCAGACCAGACACCTTGCAGGGATTCTAAACAACTACAACTTAGGAAGTACAAGTCGGTGTCAGGCAGCCCCTATGCCAGGCCATGGGGATACCAAGTTAAATCAGACCGTGCCCTCTGTGTTGTCACAGTTCTAACAGATGAAGAGATTTATAGCAATTAACTCAGAAATATAGATGCAAACAAAAAAACTAACAAAGGGTTAAGCTTTGGTGGAATGATTGTGGAAGAAGTATTTTTAGCTGGAGAGCTCATATGAGTCTTCACAGAAGACAAGAAAAGAGTGAGTCTCACAGAATAAATAGGATGACAATAGAAAACCAGAGGAGCGCACCCTACCCCCATCTCAACCAGACGGAAGAACATGATGGACTAAAGCCTAGAGGCAGGAAGGAAGCCCAGTCAAGAAGAGATCTTCCTGGTAAAAGCAAGGCGTCTCTTTGGAAGTGATGGGCCTGTTTTCTCAAGGGCATTAATTCACTTGCTAAATCAGTAAATAACGGTCATAACTGAGTCTTTGCTCAATTATTGTAGACATTGTGGTGCCTCAATCATCCACTAGAACATTAAGCACCACAATATACTTCCATAAATGCACATGTCAAAGGCATAAGATACTGTTCTAAATAATAACTGCAATCCCTCACCTTTCAATTTACAAAGCTTTTCCCTGTGGTTTATCTCATTTGCTCTTCACAGCCACCCTATGAGACAAGCGTTATTATCACCATTGTACCGATAAGGAAGCCCACTCAAAGAGATCTAATGAATCATCCCTGCTTACACCACCAGTAAGTGACAGTTGGGTTTCAAACCTTGCGACTCCGCTACATTTTCTTCTGCACCACAGCTGCCTTTGACACAGAGACACACCTAGAAGCCCGATTCCACTTTACCTCATTTCGAATTTCCTTTTAATCACTGTCATCTTCTTCTTTCTTCTTGGATTACAGAGTACAGAGAATTCTTGTTTAGATTGGGTTTGGAGTCATCAAAGCAATTCTCTACTTTCAAAGTGCTTTCACACCTCATTCATCCTTACAACTTCTCAGGTAATTCAGACAAATTGAAAACTTTACTTTAGTCTAAATATACTGAGGACAAACTGGGAGCCAAGGGGGTAGAGCAGGCAGAGAGAGGAGATAGAGTCCGGAAGAAGCAGCTCATTTACTCAGCCTTTGGATTGGCTTTGTGCTACACAGACTTGGATAGAAAAGGGCTCCACACACTCTGAGGATGTTAACAAGTGCTCAGTACTTTTGTCCTTCCAGGTTAAGAGATTCCTGGAAATATAAAAGATATAAAATCCCTCTTTACGAATTACATTTTTGTTGCACCACTTTTACTACCAAAGCCTTTTTCAACATTTGGTTCCATAAGTAAAACAGTGTTGTCATATGGTTTCAAGTAATCCTCACACTTCTAAAATCGAACATGGCTGCCAACTAATATCGCAAGAACTAAATAGATGACATCTGGAAAGAAGAATTTTAAAACCCACAGTTTCATTACCCCCACCTGTGTCTTTATAGGCTCTGTGAAAGGGAGAAGTGAAACAGCCTGGGGAGCCTCTGAAACTTACTTTGGAGAAAGGTGAGAGAGGGAAGTTGATGTGAAAAACCTGATTTATTGTCTGCGCTGTCCTGATTCACCAAATGCATTTTAAACAGGGTGAAGAAGAAGGTTGCATATTAAGCCAATCTATTCAGGATGTCTTTACAGTCAATCATCCCTCAAAAATACAAATCCTGTTGCTTAAATCACCAGACTAGCTATGCAATTGAACTAGAATTAAATGAACAGATAAATCAATGATACTTATTGGGCACCTCCATTGTCCTCAGCTCTGTGAAAACACATTGTACAGTATAACTTTAGGGAAATTATTTAATATTTTTTACTCCAGGCTTCCCCATTTGAGAAATTAGGATACTAATAATACTGGCTCTTCTAAACTGACAGAATTATTGTAACGCTCAAATAAGGAAATATATGTGGAAGGGATTTACAAGCTCTAAATGCCAGAGAAATGTAAAGCATCATTAATATACAATGTAGCTCTGGATCTGACCCTTGCTCATAAAGGAGCTGGCAAACTATTTGGAGGAACAAAACATAAACACATCAAATATAAATAACAGCACAAGGATTAAATTACAGAAATAATAACTCGACAAGTGACTTGGCAAGATAACATGGTTTTTTGTTTTTCTTTTGTTTTGTTTTTTGGAGGTTTTTTTTTTTGCCAGTGAGAGGTACAGTGAGATTTCTGAATTTAAAGTGGCTAACAATCTCAGTTAGCTTAAGTGATATGGTCTAACCTTGGACACTGAGGAAGATGAGCAGGAAAAAGGACAGGATATTCCTACAGCAAACCTGAGCTCCTAATTCAGATTCAAGTGAAGGATGATGAGATGAGATTTACAAACCACCTTTTCATGTGATCTGAGGCCAACTGAGAGGTAAGACCTTGTTACCATCAGGACACAGGGTGGACTTTGAAAGAAGCCCCCGAGCAGTACCATAACATAGAGATTTCATCTGGGATCACTTGGGCACCCCATAATCAAGACCACCCAGACCTTCATGCTCTTCTTTGCTACACCCTTCTCATCCATATTGATCTCACCTATTGTACTGCAGAGTGGCTTACAAAAAGAGAATATAGCTGTTCAGCATGGTATTCCCTACTTGAGGCAATCTTGTATTACACTGTAGTTGGCAAACTAAATTCTAAGTGGGAAACATGTACAAAGACAAAGATGGAGAAAACACAAGATGTGTCTCATTTCAAAACCATTCACTTCATTACAGCTATGTCAGAAAGGTCTTTTATTTATGAAGATGGGCTGGGTTCCATGCAAAAGCGGGGACGGAGGCGCTACGAAGTATATTTGAGTTGGTTAGAGCAAGGAGGTGACGAGACCAAATTCAGAGCTTCAATCCCCTGTCCATTCATTCAGAGACTAAAAAGCAGTTAACGGTCACAGTTTGCTGGACAAAGGAGGCCATAGAATCCCATCCAATCATTCCACTGGTGCACAGTGTAGGTCATGAGGTAGTTCAGAACAAAGTGCAAATGGCTCTGTCCAAACGCTGTCACGCCTTGGTGCCTGGAGAGCAGGTCAAAGCCTCTGGAACTCCCCAGTCCCTCTTCCCCTCCAAAGCACATTTCACCACTGGCCCAGCCACTGCCCCCATGTCCCAGTCTCCGTCAAGGACATGTTCCAATCCACATCTTTGCTCAGGCTCTCCCTCCTGCCCCTTCAACCTTCCATTTTTATCAGAGCATTGATTCAAACCTTCTCCTTTATTCAGCACTTAAATTTTCAGTCATTCTCTTCGTCAAGGCCATCCCTGGTGCTCCAATACTCCTGGTGTTCCATTGTCTGAACTGGCACACTTGCTGTGCTTGCATTTTAGCCCTGGGATTTCTCCCTTGAACTTAGCGCAGTACTGTATACACAGTAAACTTTTTTTTTTTTTTTTTTTTTGAGTAGGAGTCTCACTCCGTCGCCCAGACTGGAGTGCAGTGGCGGCTCCCGGCCACTGCAGCCTCGCCTGCTGGGCTCCGGCGATCCTTCCGCCTCAGCCTTCCAAGTAGCTGGAATTACAGGCATGCGCTACCACACCCGGCTGATTTTTTTATTTATTGTAGAGATGAGGTCTCGCTGCCCAGGCGGGTTTCGAACCCGCGGGCTCAGGCAATCCACTCACCTCAGCCTCCCAAAGGCGCAGGATTACAGGCTAAGCCACCGAGCCCAGCAGTAAACTTTTTTTAAATGTGTGTTACATTTTAAATGTGTGTTACAGAGAGTGGGAGTAGAGGGTGGCTAGAAAGAGCAGGCTAGGACGTCACTTCAGGCTTACATGTTTGTGGTGTAAATGTCTCTTCCCAAACAGCACACCTGTAATAGCATCAGTAATAGCAGTGGTAACAGTAATAGTAGGATGAGGAAGAGTTAGCCCTGGATTTCTTAATAATATTAGACAGGAAGACAACATTGGTTCCACCAGTACAGAGAAAACGAACCATCCATAGAATTGAAGACATCTGAATAATTGGAGTAAACAAACTGGACAAGGCAACATAGATCTTGAGGCATAAAAAATGAGAGAATCATTATCTCCTGACCTTGACTTTTTTCCCTCTTCTCCAAAATCCAATTAGTCACAGGTCTTGCTCGTTCTCCCTCTAAAATGTCCCCTACTTCTCTCCCCATTTCTAGATCATCCTTGATCTGAACTATTACAGAGATTTCTCATCTTGTCTTCACCCTTCCAGCCTTTCCCCTTCTTTAATGTACCTCTTTAAGGCTAGCAATAACTTTATAACACTCCTGTCTGAGCATGTCACTCCTTGGCTTATTCAGCCATGAAAACCCCCATCCCACCCTATTCCCTTAAATAGTATAAAGTCTGTACTTTTAAGCATGGCTTCCTAATTTGGCCTCAAACCATCTTTCTAGTCTTATTTCTCCCTGTGAACCCTCACATCCTACCCCCTAGACACATCAAACTGGTCACCATGCCCCAAACAGGATATCTTTTCACATCACCTTGTCACAATGCCCATGGTGCGCTCTCTGCTTTCCTACCCTCTTCACACTCCTATTCACCCCATAAAGAGCAGCTTACAAGTGAGCTTTCTGGGAAGCTTCTCCTACGATGGCTCCCACCCTACACCCTGGCTTCTTCCTCTACTTCTTCAATGAAGATGATCACAATTATTTGCTCATATTCCTCTATAATCCCACTACACTGAGTTCCTGCAGAGATGGAGACTGTGTCTTACTTATCTCTGCATCCTCAGTGTCTGGCATACAGAAGGGGTTTAGCAAGTATTTGCTGTATGTTGAGTGAATACATTCAGTTGGGTCGTTCGCTCTGGTCAAATCCATAGCCCAAGCTCAGTTCTTTTCTGCTTTGTCCCTGTGGTTGTGTTCTTTGCTTTCCTCATATTTCACCCTGAGGCACTCATAAGAAATGAGAAATTAATGAAAATGAAATGATGTTCAGTGGGGATGAACAGAGAATACCAGGTCATTGACGATCGACCAGAACATTTCTAGGACAAATCTATGTGCCCTGATGCATTGTTCTTTTTTCTCCTCTCCCAAACCACAGGTCTTACTGAACCCCCTCTAAAATGTCTCCCATCTCTGTCTCCACTGGTAAATCATGCTTGAGCCCTGGTCATCTCCTATCTGGGACAAACCCAGGCAAAATCCCTTGATCTGAAACTCCTGAATGTTTTCTCAGATTCACAGCCTTACTCCAGTCTGGAAACCATTAACTAGAACACTGTGTTTCCTCTTAGGTCTTCTTTAATATTATTCTAGTACCTTCAAGGAAAGGTGATGAGAGAGGGACGCTGGATTGTGAATCTTTACTCATAGCTTCTAATTCTACTTCTGCTACTAATTGATGGTGTCACTTCGGTCAGGAGAAGGAGGAGAAAGGAGGAAGGGGAAGCGGAGCAGGGGGAGGAGGAGGAGGAGGAGGAGGAAGAGAAGGAGGTGGAGGAGGGAAGAGGGAGAGGGAAAGGAGGGGGGAAAGTAGGAAGGAAGGAGGGAAGAAAGGAAGGGAGGGAGGGAAGAAGGAAGGAAGAAAGGAAGGAAGGAAGGAAGGAAGGAAGGAAGGAAGGAAGGAAGGAAGGAAGGAAGGAAAGGAAGGAAGCTACTATCTAAGGAATTTTAGCTGTAACCATCAACTTCTAGTGCCCTCACTTCTTTCTTCCCTGTCTGTTCGCTTTCCTTCCCCTCTCCTCCCTTCCACACATGCCGATACCAAGCCCAACCAAAGCCTTGACATTTTATTAGAATTTATTTCATTATTACCTTTGTGTCAAGACCTCCTACGAGAAATCAGAAGGATGAATATAAAAGAGCTATTTCCTTTCCACTGAGTTTTCCCCTCCCCTTTCTAGTGAAAATGGCCTATTTGGAAAAGCCAAAATGCTTTTGAATTGAGTTGACCAAAGTCATATACACAAGGTTTTAATTTACAGTTTGAGGTCTCCAGGCCCCTGCATATGAGTTCTATAAATAAGACGTGTTGCTACAATCAGTCCCTTTGGGAGAGGCTGGACTTAGACTGAGAACAGCTGTAGAGCTGAAATCCAACAAAGTCAGCTTCTGAATCCGATATGAATTATTGGTTCAGTCGCAAAGCCATGGATGTCCATCCCCCACAGGCACTCACATACCGCCTTTGGCAGAAATGAAAACATCTTCTCCCTCTTCTCTGAGGTTGGTTAATAATGAACCATTATTCTGCATACTTTCTTATGTCTTAACTTTGTTTCTCTTTGTTGTCATTCTGATTTCCTTGCTGGGGCCTCAGAACAGCCACCTGGGTAAGGTGAGGCTAACGGCTCTTATAAACCAATTAAAGCCCATGGAACCCAAGATCTTCAAGAGAGTGGTTCTCAGCCCTGGTTGTATCCTGAGAACACACAAGGAGCTTGCAAAAATCCCAATGTCCACGTTGCACCCCAGAGCAATTAAATTGGGAACTCTGGGAATGAGACCAAGGCATCAGTACTTCTTAAGCACTGAAGTGATTCCAGTGTGTAGTCAACATTGAAACCACTGCTAAAATGAGTAATAAAACTTGAATAGCCTTTTCTTTATCCCATGTGTAGGAAATATGGGTACAAGATAGTTCCTTTTTGAAAATGAAATTTATGAAATCTTCAGGTGCTGAGACAGGACATATCCTCTAAACCGAGATATATAGCCGAAATCCAACTATTTTGACTTCTGGAGTGTCAACCTTCTGGTTTTTGAGGCATTTGGTGGTGAAGACAGAGGCTAACAGGGAAGGGTGAAAAATGTACAAGAGCTGAACAGAGCCGGGCTCGGTGGCTCAGCCTGTAATCCCCCGCCTTGGGAGGCTGAGGTGAGTGAATTGCCTGAGCCCGCGGGTTCGAGACCCACCTGGGCAACTTGGCGAGACTTCATCTCTACAATAAATCAAAAATCAGCCAGGTGTGGTAGCGCGTGCCTGTAGTTCCAGTTACTTGGAAGGCTAAGGCAGAAGGATCACCAAAGCCCCGCAGGTTGAGGCTGCAGTGGCCGGGAGCGGCCACTGCACTCCAGTCTGGGCGACAGAGTGAGACTCCAACTCAAAAAAAAAAAAAAGAGCTGAACAGGTAGACTAGGTTTGGGGAAGTCTGTTACTGACACTGCTGTCAATGGGCAAGGGCATTCCAATTTTGAAGCTTCATTTCCTCATCTGTAAACCAAATGTGGAGGTTAAAAGCCCTTCAAATAGGCACTATCAGGTTGATCAAAAATGAATAAAGTGCTACCCCGTTAAGCACTGTCCATCTAAGTAAAGCCATGGGCCCTGAAGGACAAAAATAACAATATTAATCAAGTGTGGTAGCTCACATCTGTGATCCTAGCACTTTTAGAGACCAAGGCAGGAGTATTGCTTGAATCCAGGAGTTTGAGACCAGTTTAGGCAACATAGCGAGCTTGTCTCTACAGGTCCCTACAGAAATCAAAAAAAGTTAGCCAGATGTGGTGGTGTGCACCTGTAGTCCCAGCTACTCAGGAGATTGAGACAGAAGGATCGCCTGAGTCCAGGAGGTCAAGGCTGCTGTGAGCCATGGTCATGCCTCTGCACTCCAGCCTGGGCAACAGAGTAAGACCATAATTCAAAAATAATACATACATACATGCATTCATACATACACACACACACACCTTGCTCTTTCCAAAATTGCCAAGTATTTGGAGAGAAAATTGAAGGAGGTTCAGGTTGAATCATCCAGATGCAGGAGCTTCACCTTGACATTGGACAATAACCACTCTCTTTGTCAGTTCAGTCATTATAAGACCAGGAATACTTCTGCCCTAGTAGGGAACACAAATCCCTGAGCTGCCCTTCCTTCCTCCACTGTATAGGACTAAGCTCATTCGGGAGTTGACTGAAGACCTCTAGTTCATGACCATCTTCAGCTCCTGTTTCTATGTCATTAGTTCTGAATCATTCAGAACAGCTTGGGCATGACCTAAACTTAAGTAGTTAGTTTTCTGCTTTTCTGAATGATAAATAAATGGATTACAGTTGGAAATATCATGCTTTCCTGCCTTACTCACTGTCGAATATCATGCTGATTTCTTCTCTCTATCTCAATCCATGTAGAATTGTTCCTCTTAATTCTGTTTTCAAATAATTTCTTAAATTCCTTAAGCCCACTCCTCCCTTTGCATCTAATTGCCACTGCTCTGATTTGGGTCCTCCATTCTCACAGAAAGTTGTGCTTCCAAAAGGATGGCTGTGGAAAGGAAAGTAAAAGAGGAGACACCTCTTGATTAGCCAGCCAATCATTCAATGCAGAGGGAGAGGTGAAAAGTTTACATCATAGACCAGACCTTCACCACTTCCACCCTGGACAATTACAGCAGCCTCCTGAAGGGTCCATTGCCTATTCCTACTGTTAGGTTAAAAATATATCCCAGCAGGGTCTCCAAAAATGCTAGATTAAAGTTTCCAATAAGGCCTCTAAAATGTTAGGTCAGGCCCAACAGGGATGTGTGTCTGGTGTGCAATCAGGTGCCATGAGAAAGATGCAAAGCATTGCACAGAAGTTAGAGTCAAAAATATACTTTATTTAGAAAGTAAATTAGAGAGAGAGAGAGATTGATTCACCTCCCCTAGGTAGGGGAGGAGACCAAAGCCAAGAAACATGGCAGCCATAGCTCAAAGAGCCACGTGGACACACCAGAGTTTAACAAAGCAGTGGCTAGAAGGTAAATTACAGAGAGAGAGAGAGAGGAGAGAGAAGATCCATCTCCCCAAGGTAGAGGAGGAGGCCAAAGCTAAGAAAACACAGCAGCCACAGCTCAAAGAGCACATAGCCAGACCATAGTTTAGCAGAGCAATGGCAACTGGCTGCTCAAAATCTAATTCTTCTAAACTTTCCGCTTGATGGAGGAATGTTGGTAAGGCGATTAGGTGGTGGTCTGCTCCATGTCATCACATAGGGCAGGTAAGCACAGGTACTGACATCAGGTGATGGTTGGCAGGCAGATGGGTGGGTCAGTCACTTGACTTCTGCCATGGTGATGGGGTCTGTCTGTGTCATGAAGGTCACGAAGGGCTGATTAGGTTAACTAGGATCTTATGGGTGAAGGCAAATACTTGAAATAAAAAAACTAATTAATACACAACAAGTTTGAGAGGGGGTTGACAAACAATTATCAATAGCTACCTCTGAGAAACGGGTTCTGTCCTTGGCTAGTGATTAGAAGGTAAGTGAACTGCTAGAAAAACATGACAATTAGGCCATGTTAAGATGGCTGCTCTTTGGCTATATTAACTCCATGTTATGTCCTTTCACCTACCCCCAATGCTTTTTGAATAACTGACAAATATAAAGCACCATATGAAATACTCAAGATAAATCACCCTGGTCCTGCCTTCAAGGATCACCCAATCTAGCAGATGAGATGAGATGCAGACACACACACACACACACACACACAAAATCTTGCAATTTGCAAAAAGCTATGATATCAAAAAGGGGGATGCATCCATTTCTGGCTAGTAAAATCAGAGGGGCTTCAGAGCAGAGTGGGTGTTTGAGCTGAGGGGCATTCTGAAGAAAAGGCATAGCATGTACAAAGGCCTGAAGGTACAAAAGACTGTGAGTCGTCACTGAATTGCAAGTAGCTGGGTATAACAGCATGAAGAAAAAAAACTGTCAGGACCAAGGAGGTGGGGCAAAATCATGAAGAGCTACAATCGATCCATACTGCTGTGACAAATCTGGATTTTGTCCCAGAGACCATGAGGTGCCATTGGAGGATTTTAAGCAGGAGAGTCACATGATCTGACTTAAGTCTTAGAGCTCTCTTTTATTAGAAGACTAGAGGATGCCTTGAAAGAGGCAAAGCATGGGGGCCGGTGACCATGACAGAGAATGTTGCAAAAGTCCAGGTGAGAAAAGATGGAGCCTAAATGAAGGGACTAGGAAGGAAGCAAACTGTTTTTTGCTTTTTTTTTTTTTTTTGAGTTGGAGTCTCTTTTTTTTTTTATTAAATCAATATTTTTTATTATGGTTTTGTGGGGTACAGTTAAGGGCTAGGTGTACAATTACATTTCATTCAGGCACCCTGTTGGTAAGAGGTGTTTCCCCTTCCCCAGACAGATATTTGCTACTGTTAATCCCACCCCCCATAGTTTCCCAGTACCGTCAGTCATTTTCTTATAGTATTACATTGGATGTTCAAGGTCCATTATATGAGTGAGAACATGTGATACTCGGATCTTTGTTTCTGTGAGAGGTCACTCAGTATTATAGACTCTAATTCCATCCAGGTTGCTGCGAAATTCATGATTTTGTTCTTTTTTATGGCTGCGTAGTATTCCATCGTGTATATGTACCACATTTTTTAATCCAGTCCTCTTTTGATGGGCAGCACGGTTGCTTCCAGGTTCTTGCTATTGTGAACAATGCTGCGATAAACATACCTGTGCAGGTATCTTTTTTATAGAGCGATTTGAGTTCTTCAGGGTATATTCCTAGTAGGGGGATTGCAGAGTCATATGGGAGGTTGATATTTAGAGCTTTTAGGAATCGCCACACTGCTTTCCACAGAGGTTGCACTAGTTTACACTCCCACCAACAGTGTAGGAGTGTTCCCTTTTCGCCACATCCTCTCCAGCAGCTGTTATTTTTTGAGTTGTTGATAATTGCCATTCTGACGGGAGTTAGGTGGTATCTCAGTGTGGTTTTGATTTGCATCTCCCTGATGATTAGTGAGGTTGAACATTTCTTCATGTGTTTGTTGGCTGCTCGGATGTCCTCTTTTGTGAAGTGTCTGTTCATATCTTTTGCCCATTTGATAACGGGGTTGATTGCCCAGGCTGGAGTGCAGTGGCACGCTCACCACCACGGCAGCCTCCACCTGCTGGGCTCAGGTGATCCTTCTGCCTCAGCCTTCCAAGTAGCTGGAACTACAGGTATGTGCCGCCACACCTGGGTAGGAAGCAAGCTTTAAATTATTTCTTCTGATTTCTTCCTGAAGAGTCTTTTTGTGTGTTTGGTTTTTAACGTGCATTAAGTACTCCCTCACATATGTATCAATTAAACCTCAAAACATCCTGAAAATTAGATATTTCTATCTCAGTCTTACCAATGAAGAAACCAAATCAGAGAAATTAAGTAACTTGCCCAAAGTCACACAGCTAAATGCAGCAGCAAACCTAGCACCCAGATTTTCTGGCTCAAAGTAAAGTGGTCTTTCAAATGCATCTCCACTAAGTAGCCCCAGACTCATTCTATTTGTTTCCTATGCCAGACTGCAGCGTGACAGATAGATTATTTTTTCTGGGCATAACTTGTGACTCAGAAGATATCTGTGGCTAAGAGCCTAGTTTTGGAGTCCAAGCAACCTGGATCTGATTTCTTGAGCATTAACCCTCAAGCCTCAGTCTCTTCATCTGTCACAAGAGGGAAATAACATCATCCAGCAGGATTGGTGTCAGGGTTAAGTAAGATCAAAGCACCTAATACAATCTCCAGTACAAGATCTGCTCTCAAGAAATAGTAAAAAAAAAAAAAATTTTTCTCCAGAATAATCAGACTAAAGTCAAGCCATAACCAGAAGAGATACCTTACATTTGACTCAGAAAGTGGGATACAGATATAAACCAGGAGCTGAAGGGAAAAAAAACGCTGCATGTCTTTAATATCTCCCCTGTTACTTCCAAGATAATTCTTTCCAATTCCATTTGTCACTGAGGTCATTGAAGAGAATACCCCTTAACGCCCTCCCCAAACTAGCTTAATACCAAGCTCGGTAGATCCTTGTGCTAAGCTACTTTGGGGGAGGTTTTCTGTTCTTTTTCTTTTCCTCTCTCCTTTCACGCTAGAATTAAGAAACCTGTAACTTGCTGCTTATCTCATTATCTCCTGCCTTGCATTTTAATGCGTTGCCTCTAAAAAGACCTCATTGATATTCCAGTTATGTATGTGTTTGTTTGTCTCTCGGGAAAATTTGCTACCAATCCTCCAAGCTGAGCACCAGCATCTTCACAGCTCAAAGTTGGTTCTCTCTTTTGTAGAAAGAAAAAAAATGGAGATGGTTTGAATATTTTGCATCTACAAGAAACTGTAAATAGAACAGAGTCTCAATCCAAAAGAGTCTCAATCCAAATCTATGCACAAAAAGGCAGGTAAAGAATTGGGAATCTTCCAGGGATACTGGGTTATGTCGATGAATAATTCAAGCCTAAGAGCTCTTAAAAGGACACAGTTACCTGGTTTTCCAGATAATTAGAGGCCCTGACAAAAAGATTTTAACCTAATTGAACCAGATAATTAACCAGATCATCCAGAAAAGAGCAAGCTTTTTTATCCTGGCTAAATTATCCAGTGTTTCATCATTATTAGGTAACTAACAACCTTCTCCATTACTGCTACGTAGAGTCTACACTGTGGATGGGGCTGAATCAAGCCTCAAGTTAACAGGTGACATGAAGAAAATAAAGAATTATCTTACAAAATCTTGTTGCTCTTTTCAAGTATATAGAACGTGGCTACCTCCATACAAATTATATTAGAAAAAAATCCTACGTTAGTAAAAACTAAATCTAGTAGATAGACTAGACTAGGTTTTATTGACTTTTTGAACACATTAAAATTTTTTAAACAGTTTCTTGCTGCAAATGACTTTGCTTGTATATTAACACTAGGAGAAAGATGTAGATAGAACATTATGTGCCTTAATGTTATGACTATTACAGCAGCTGAAGTGCATTTCCCATTTTATTATTCAGCTTCTACTTCCCACAAACAACCTACTGAGTCCTTTGAGGAGCTGGCCATTGCTGTTAGTAATAAAACATACCACTTACTAAGTGCCAGATTTATGCCAGGTCTTTTACATGTATTACCTCATTTAATCATGGAAAAGGCCCTTCAAGGTAAATTCTTATTATTCTCATTTTACTGATGAGGACACTGAGATTTTGAGCAGTAGTGGGACGATAAGAAGCAGTGGCAGGCTGAGTGGACTCCAAGATGGATGCTTTCTGAACACTGTCCTGGGTACCCATCCTGAGCACTGCCATGTGGATGTGAGTCCCCACTAACTTTCAGCGTTGCCTAGATCACACTTTCTTTTTTTTTTTTTTATTTTAAAGATGTGGGGTACAATTCAGGGTTAGGTATACAACTGTTCATTATGCAGTTACCTTTATTGGCCCCGCCCCTCTCCAGGCAGTTTCCCACTGATCCCAGTTCTGCCCCCACCATCCCTGGCAGTTTCCCACTACTGCCAATATCCTTCTTATAGTATTATGATAGTTGCTCAAGGTCCACTTATGAGTGAGAACATGCGGTACTCAGTTCTTTGTTTCTGTGATAGATCACTCAGCATTACAGACTCTAAGTCTGTCCAAGTTGCTGCGAAGTTCGCACTTTCAAAAGTATTGATCAGGACACGAAGATCAATCATTGAAAAGGTGGAAAACAAAATTCGTCAGAGCTTTTAACTCTTTAGAGGCAAATGCAGATGGGACAGCTTGCTGATGAAAACTATGGTCATGGGAGTTGGCCTGGATTGAATTCTAGATCTACTATTTATTGATTAGAATTGATCTACGATGTCATCTTGAACTAGTTACTCTTTCTAATCTCAGTGCTCTTCTTTGTGGAGTGAAGAGCTGTTGTATTAAAAGAGATGGGGCATGCACAATGTCTGGCATGCAGTAAGCGCTTAATAATTCTGATTATTAAACATGGAGTAGAGCAATCATTCCCGGGAGTGCAATAGGTGATGAACACAATTCTTCACCACTAGCCAGTCATCTAGATAATTTAACTGGTGACAGTTAACATTTATATAATGGGGCACTACAATTTAAAGGGCTTTGCACATGTTGATTTGTTTCATACTTAAAATAACCCTCTGAAGTGAGTGGCTACTATTATGCCGTCTTACAGATGAGGAAACTCCTTAAACTCTGATAAATGCAGAGGGAAAAAATGAACTGAACTTCACACAGCTAGTGCATAGCAGAGCTGTGATTTGAACCCAAGGAGTCTAGCAACAGAGTGCATAATCTTAGTCACTACACTCTTCTGCCTTCCCCAACTGAAGAAGAGCAGGATGTTTACTACTGTTACAAGTCTTTTTGTCACTGTCCTTGTCATCCTCTCTCTGTGAAGAGTCCTTAGCTATAGCTTCCCTTACTTGTCCAGCACTTAAGTTTTCTTTTTCTTTTTTTTTTTTTTTGAGTCAGAGTCTCATTCTGTTGCCCAGGTTGGAGTGCAGTGGCATGCTCACAGCCACCCCAGCGTCAACCTGCTGGACTCCAGCAATCCTTCCGCTTCGGCCTTCCAAGTAGCCAGAACTATAGGCACATGCTACTGCGCCCAGCTAATTTTTTTTTTTTTTTTTTATTGCAGAGACTAGGTCTCACCATGTTGTCTAGGCTGGCCTCGAACCCATGGCTCAGGCAATCCACTCACCTCGGTCTTCCAAAGTGCTGGGATTACAGACTTGAGCCACCACGCCCAGCCCCAGCACTCATGTTTAGCCACCCTTCAGGGCAATGGTGTAGATGGAATTTCTGACTGCAGCTTCTTAGGTATGACTTTTTGCTCCCTTGTACTAGTTGAATGAATAACAAAAGGCAAGAAATAATTCTACATGACCACAGATTCTAGCCATCTTCTAACCCTCCAGTGGTGGCTGCAGGATACATATTAACAAGGGAATCTACTTTGCCTTGACAAGAAGGAGTGGAAGAGAGCCAGATGTCCCATTAAAAGCCCTTTCTCTCCTAAATGAATTTGTGACTCTGTGTGTTTATACGTGTGAGGATAAAACATACTGTGAGCCCCGTTTCTCCCAGTGTATAAGCTATTATCAGAGAACGAGGCACTTCAGGAGGCTAATTGAGCACTGGAAGCTGTCTACACTGGCAGAGCAGAAGGGAGATTTGGAAATCCTCCCCTCAATCTTCCCATCCTCCCTCCCTTCTACCCCACCCTTCTTCCCCCTCCCTTCCCCTCCTTCCCCCTCCCTCCCTCCCTGCCTCCCTCTCCTCCTCCTCCTCCTCCTCCTCCTCCTCCTCCTCCTCCTCCTCTTCTTCTTCTTCTTCTTCTTCTTCTTCTTCTTCTTCTTCTTCTTCTTCTTCTTCTTCTTCTTCTTTTTTCTCTCTCTCTCAGAAAACCCTGTTAAATTATCCAGACCATCAGATAGGATCAAAATAAACTTGATTTTACCTCTACAGACAAAATATTTTTGTTTTCAGGAGCTTGGGTTTCCAGATACCCAGACAAGCCTCAGCTTCCCTATTCTGTGAAATGGGCCTCACAGGATTCCAGCATGCACTTCTCACTCTAGCCATTCAGCTCAGACAGATGTAGCCACGATGCTCTGGCATCATCTTTCAGACTGATGTCTAGCCTCTGTCATTTTGTCATTTAATAGAGAGCATTCAAAAGAAAAGCTTGAAGGTGAAAAAGAATCATGTTAAAGGTCAATCCCATATTTTGTATAAAGATGTTATTTTTTGTTGGTTATTTATTATTGTTGGCCTTTTTGGATTAATTATGGCACTGTTTTTAAAAGTGGCAGGAGCAATCTGTCACCCAGAATTACACAGCAGGCCACCCAAGCTCCACACTTCCTGTTATCCTGCTGTAAATCAGTGTCACTCTCAGGAAAGCATGCCACATGTACCCATGGCCGGGCCGGCCCCTGTCACAATCAATGCAGTGCCCACCGCTCCCCTCTTCTCATTCCCGAAAGGGTCCTGAAAGAGGATTTGTCCAGGAACGCCACAGCCCCACAGTGCGCTGACTTTATAAAGAGACGAGGTGAAGTAACACTTTTCTTTTTAATACCCCGTGGTGTTGAACTGAAATTGCAGCCTGCTTCTATTTTCAGAGGCCTCCTTGGTAAGAGAATGTTTTTTATCTGGAGATACAATGACTGTACCCCGTACCCTGCAGTTCCCATGAAGCCCTTGCCAAAGTCCATGAATGCTTGCTTTATGAATTGGTCTTGCAGGTGTTCAGGGGGGTATGTAATCACTAATGAATAGTCGAAAAACACAGAAACTCTCCACCGCCTCTGGCACCAAGAGTTGCTGGGCTTTATAATTCTGTGAGAAAACACACATGCAGCTAAAGCTTTCCCTGGGCTCTAGCACTGCCTGAGGCCAAATATTCGTCACAGTACATCCCTGGGCTGGTGGCATGTTCCAGAAAGGAAGGGATCTGTAGTCACTCTGTGGGCCGGGAAGTTTGTGCCACTCACGTGATTTCCCTGCCCTGACTTGGTGCAGGCATTATCTTGGCCAGTGGCATCATCTTTATGCAGGGGTCATTTATGTAAGCCAGCAGGCTAAACCACCTGGAGATTTTATGAAGACCTTATGGGCCTAGGCCCAGGTGGGCTGGCTGCCCAGGGAAAGAAGGCATTGGGGGGTCAAAACCAAATAACCGCAGATTATCTGCACAAATCCTCGGGTGGGGGAACTAGAACTAAGGGGAGACAAGAATAAAGTATTTTTCTCAGGCAAGCTGATAAGGAGGAGGGGTACAGGGAAAGAAAATATCCTGGTATTGGATGCCGACAGAGCAAGGGAAGTTACTTGAGAATCAATAGGAAGAGGATTCTTATGAGCTAAGCTGCTTGTCCTTCCCGGCTTCGGTCCCAGAGAGAGGCAAAGCTAATGTGGAAGGCAATGCTTGTCATATTTCCCGCTGTCTTAACCTGCCCTTCCTCTCTACCACGAGCTGTCTCTGAGCTGATAACTGGAAACATCTAGGAGTGGTTACTAGATCAGCTCTCCAGACCTCCTGAAGGTGGCAAAAAAGTTGGGAATTTGCGTCAAGATTTCCAAATTCTCTGGCACTTTGAAGGGGCCGTGAGGTCTCTTTGCCAATACAGACTATCCCGTGACGGCACATTGAAAGTACAACATCAGGACTTTAAACAAGACAGGAGCCTAGTACTGGAACAACAGAATATTGGGCAGCAGCATGTGGCACTTTCCAGACTCCATAGTTGGCAACAGTCCAAATCCCTAACCCCAAAGCCTCCAGAGCACTGGTGAAAGGAAGTGGGGGCTGCCCAGTGATGGGGCCTTGGTCCTGAGAGTGAGCCTTCCAGGCTAGCAGCGTCTGGGACACTGAGTGGGACTGTCTTTCAGCCAGAGTCAGCAGGGGTGGCCCCAGAGCAGAACCAGGATTAGAGTTCAGAAGCTGAACTGTCAAGGCCACTCAGAAACCTTGAAACATATTAACTTCTGCACTTTAGTGGCAGAAAGAATTTTGAAATATGGGAGTTCAAAGACAATAGACTCTTTCTCACAACATGCCTGCCTTCTCTGGGCTTTCATATCTTTCCCAATGCATGTTACACTAACATTTCCAGTTATCTATGCTGACCCCTGAGATGTCAAAACAGGCTCCATAGTCTAATTACAGTTAGGTGGAAGAAGTCTTTAAATTAGTGACATTTTAGAAATAAATAAACAGATAGGTAATTAGTGGTATTTCAGAAGCACAACAGAAGACATTCTAGTTCCAAAAATATTTCCCAACTTGCCTCCCTGACACAAGAAATTCCACAATTAGATATGTATTCCTTTGGCTTAACCTAAACCTTTAGCTACTGTACAAGTTAATTTATTCAACAAATATCCACTAAACAACTTCTCTGTGCCATGCATAGTGCTGGACATAGAGAGATGAGATAAATAACATATACAAGGCTCATGCTTTCAAGTCACTTACACCAATCAATGTCTGTCATTTAAGAAGGAATATATGATGTAGGACAAGTGATGCGATTTGTCTGACTTCACTGGTGACCTTTTAAGTTTTGCTTTTGTTTGTTTCTCTCTCTTGTATTTTTTTTTCAAACGTAGTAAACTTATAATTTCTTACAGCCAAAAAAAAAAAAAGAATGAGTTCATCAAATTATTTCCTGCAAGAACATTTTCACAGAAGAGGAGGCCTATCGTGATCCCGCCTGAAGAAGGACAGGGTAATGACTTCATCCTTGAACAGAAAAGCAAAAAGACCAAGGTGACAAGGCAAGGGCCACTGAGGATAAACTTCACCTACTCCTTTCATTCATTCATTCATTATCCGCTCATTCATTCATTCATCCATTCAACAAATATGTTCTAAGCATCTGTTTAGAGTCAGATACTGGGAATATATCAGTGAAAAGACACATGTAGTCCCTGTCCTCAGGGATCTTAAATCTAGTGTGAAAGCCAGACAAGTAACTAAAATTACGGTAAAATATGAGTAGTGCTATTCAGGGTGGGCACAGTGCACTAACAGGGTACACAAACCTGACGAGCTGAGTTAGAGAAAGCTCTGTGAAGGGAGTGAAATCATAGGAGTGGGGTGGAGCTCAGCATTCCTGAGAATGGGAACCAAATACACAGTCTGTAAAACAAGGGAGCTACTGTGCTCCCCAGTTCCACTGTTGGAAGGTGGAACATCAAAGCACAGCTGAATCAAGAGTGCACATCTCCTGTGCGTCCAATCCAAGGATTAGCTAACTTCTCTTGCAAAGGGCCAGAGAGTAAATATCGTAGGCTCTTTGGCCCACATGGTTGGTTGCTATCTACTCAACTCTCCCTTGTAGCAGAAAAGCAGTATAAGCATTTAGTAAACAAGAGGGCATGGCTGGGTTTCAATGAAACTGTATTTACTAGAAAAGACAGTCGGCTGGATTTTGCCCATGAACCACAGTTTTCCATCTCCTGGTCTTCTAACTAAACGTCATCTGCTAGAATGGGCCTCCCTTGAGAAAGATAATATTTGTGGCAAAAGGGAACCAGGAGATCTGTCTTAGGTCTCGGTCAGACCACAAGCTGTAGGATAACGGCCCTGAAGCACAGTTTCCTCATTTATAAAATGCAAGAGTAGAATAAGACAGCCTCTGGGGCCTCTTTTCTTAAGGTCTAGAGCAGACGTACTTAACCTGAGGCATACATACACCCCCAATGAGTCTATGGATAATACTGAGGGCCTGTGAACTTTCAACAACATTACCTCTTTATTTTCATTAATTTCTAACTGAAATGTAGTATTTATGTTAATCACAAGTGACCACAACAAATCACAGGATTATTAACAGTACCTGTGACTTTGTCTCCAAGAGAAATCATAGATATTTTCAAGTTATGTTACAGTTGGTGCATATATCTTGAAATATCAATTACATTCATCACTTCTTTGAATTTATGATAGCTATTTGACCTGCAACTAGACCTTGTTATTTACTTTGTTAATAGAGATAAATATATTTGTATATTGCAAATTGGGTTTTTAAAAATATTTGATAACTGTATTTTAATCTAATTGGTTTTCTCTTGTATTTCTGTGTAATACATTTTGCTCAGTAAAAAACAGTATTCTGAGGTTACCCATTCGGGTCCCTTCCCACTGTGGGAGCTTTTCTGTCCTCCCAATAAATTCTACTTTCAAAAAAAAAAAAAAGTATTCTGAGAAGTTCATGGCCCAAATAAATGATTAAGAATACTGGTCTAAATAGTGAGTAATTAATTTATATCAATTATATTTGTCAAGTATTTATTTTAAAAAAGAACAGACATACCTTTAGGGGAAAGATATGGCAAAGGAGTAGCTTCTTATACAGCTGATAAAAATAAGAATTATTACAGCTTTTTAGAAAATAATGGAGTAAGATTTATTAAAATTTTAAAATACATATATATGCTGTAATCTCACTCCTGGTAATTTAGTTTATATAAATAAAAGCACCGGTACAAAAAATATGTATATGAACAAGCATTCTTTCACAGTGTGAACAAGAAACAAACACACACACACTCAGAGACAAAGTGACTGCCTATTGCTAATGGATGGTTAAAATGATGCTGTATCCACAGAACAGAATATGATATAGTCATGCAAAAGAATGGGTGATAGCTATACTAGATGCCTGGTGGAATTTCCATGCAGTATTATTGAATGAGGAAAGGAATGGGAGAGTAATACAATTTTACCACATTTAATTAAAATGTGCCATGACAAAAGGCACATTATACACATATGATGATGATGTGTGGGTGTGTGTCTGTGTGTGTGTGCATGTGTGCATGTGATTCTAAGAGCATGGAGAAAAGTGAGGAAAGAAATATATTAGCATGCTAATATGTGTTTCATGGGAGGAGGTAAAGTTGATGGAGACGCAAGTGGGAAGAAGAAAAGTCAAGTAAAAACAGAGAAGAAAGACCAGGATAACCACCACCACAACAGAGTGCATGTATAATATGATTGCATTTTTGTGTTGCTATAAAATGTATTTTTATGGCTTGTAGAAGAAATAATTCCCTCCACCCCTCAGAAAAATTTATGCTATCAGATACACATAGGATGAGTCCCTTCCCTGGTACCTAATGCTATCAGTTCATTTTGATTCCCTATTTTTTATATAAACAACTCATTCATTTGTTTATTATCTATTCATTCATTCTCAGAAAATCATAAGTGCCAGGGACTCAGAATAAAAAGAAGCAAAAATACAAGAAGGAAAGGATATTTTATATTCTTCCCTCTCTCTAGTTTGCTCATTGTTGTTGTTAATTAATGTCAAACGTTTATTTGTTTTCTCATTTCTTCTGCTTACTCCTTTGCAGGCTCACTAAATTCTCAAAAAGATAGGATTGATGGCCAGCACATCACAGATACTCAACAGAGGTTCACAGAGCCACGAATGCAGATCCACTTGTCACACCTTTCAAGGTCAAAAGGGAGCAGCCGTGGCTCCGGCCAGGCGCCATCCTGCTCAATGACCTAGAAGTTCAGGAATCTGATCAGGCCACTTTGCAGAGGGCGTCCACCCACCCATTGCCCATCAGTTTCTATTCTGATGGCCAAGAATGAGAACAAAAGAAGTGAAATGCCAGCAGCTTTCAGGCTTTCCTCATCCAGTTGGATGGCCTTTTTGTTTTTACCTATTCAAATCTATTCTGGGAACTGTTAACCAGGGGACAGCCTGAGTCTCTCGAACTGCAGTTCTTAACTCTTAGGAAGAAAATGGCTCTCACAGCTTTCTCCTTGCACAAAGTGGAGGATGGGGATTATCCTAAACATACTGGATCCTCTACTATTGGTGACAGTTGCTACCACCTAATCATAATTCCAATTCCTTATAGCCAGTGCCACACATTTCAAAATGTTTCCTTCCACCTACAAAATTCCAGGAGAGACAGGTAGCACAGACAGTATGAAACTAGCAGCTGGTGAAGAATTTGAAGCTAAGTATAGTTTAACAACTTGCTAGAGATGACAAACTAGTAATATGGAAACTAGGAGCTGAACCCAAGTCTTTCGAATAGTAATGGGAGAAAAGAATCATTGGCATTTTAGAGAAGATAAACTGATCTAGAATAGTCCTGTCCAACAGAAATATGATGCAAGCCATACGTGTAAGTCAAAAAGTTTCCACAGGTCGGGCATGATGGCTCATGTCTGTAATCCCAGTTTTTTGGGAGACTGAGGCAGGAGAATTGCTTGAGCCCAAGAGTTCAAGAACAACTCCTGGGCAACATAGCAAGACCTCATCTACACACACACACACACACACACACACACACACACACACACACACACAAAATTAGCCAGGCATGGTGGCAGGCACCTGTAGTCCCAGCTACTACTCGGGAGACTGAGGCAGAGGCAGAAGAATTTCCTGTTCCCAGAAAATTGAGACTGCGGTGAGCCAGGATGGTGCCACTGCACTCCAGCCTGGGTGGCAGAATAAGACCCCAAATCAAATAATAATAATAATAATAATAACAATAATAATAAAGCCCACATTGACCACATTTACAAAGCAAAATGAAACAGGTGAAATTAATGTTTTTTGTTTAACCCCAATATAGTTAAAAACATAATCATTTTAGCAGGCAGTCAATATAAAAAGTTTTTCATGAGCTATATTACCTTGTTGGTCATACTTAGAAGACATCTGAATTGAGACCAGTCCCATTTCAAGTATGTAATAGTAACATGCAACTGATGACTGCCATATAGGTAGAGGAATGAGGATAAGACAATCAGTGGCATTTACAGAATAAGAGAAATTCTCTTCAACAAAGGAAATTGTACCATAGAAGTGTTTCACCAGAAATGGAGCTGAGGAAAGCCAGCATCGATGCTTTTCTAGCCCCTAAAACATGAAATTCAAGCCTGTGGTACTACACAGCACCACAGGTCACGCAGGGAAACAATATCTAGCCCTCTATCACCGAAGCAAGGCCTGGAAAGGTTATGGAGAAGCTGCTCCCTGCAGGATGGAAGCTGGGGGCTTATAAAGCCTCTGTCAATAAGAAACCGGGCTCCACAATAATTTTAAACCACAGTGAGCCTGACAGGAAACTGACCTAGTAAACCAGACAAATTACTGCCTCAGCCAGGCCTGCCTGCCTCCCACTCCATCCCCCAGTGAAACCTGAGCTGCTTGGAAGCCGCTTCTGCCTCTCGGCTTTCTGGAGGGTGAGCGAGGGGAGGCCTGCAGCGAGGCCATGAGTGCTCTGGACAGACCAAACCACAGTCCTGGCATTCTAGGTCACCATGGCATCTCTATGGGAGCAATTACACTGAGGAGTGCACTGGGGGGCAGTCAAACCTGATTTGCTGGGTGCCTCTAAGCTGGTTGGTCCCCCTTTCTGGCCTCTCCATCACCCTAGCAGAAAGTGGCTATAATAATGCCTGGTCACCTGGGACCACATCCATTAAGGTGGTGAGTTCCTCGGGTAACAAAAGACCATTCATGGCCATAATATTTAAACTGCATTTGGATAAAGTGAACTGTGCACTCCCATTAGAATCCTTGGGACTTGATTCCTGCCAAGGAGGCTAGAGGGATACAAAAGAAACCACTGGAAAACAGAAGGTATAATATAAAGGTGCAAAAATAGATTAGGGAGGATCGACAAGGCCAATCTGGGTAGGAAACGGCCCACTTAAACATTCACTAAATGGCAAGTCAGTGCATTCCACACAGGCCAGCAAGATGACTTGGACACAATTTTCTCCTGACTCTTGCTCCAAATGCCAAAGTGCTAGACTACGGGAAGGGCCAGGTTCAAGTACGGAAAGGGCAGAATTGAAGCTCAAGGAGCCCCGTCATTTGGGGAGCTTGAAGCCCTAGATACGGTACGATTCTCCTCCTTCCGCCTGCCCTTAGGTCCTGAGTTCCAGCATTGGGCTCCTTCCAGCCCATTTGTGTCCCTCAATCTGTAGGCTTTCTCAAGACTCCACATTTTCTAGCTAGTTTAACAGTCTTATGGAGGGGTTAAAATCTCGAATTTCAACTCTTAAAGCTGCTTAAGGTCTAACAAAGCCTCAATGATCTAGCTGAATCCAGGTTCCTTTCAAGGATGCAATGGAATGCCATAGTCATTTGGTTCTTGCAAAGACCCATTTTTCTATTGATGTTAAGAAACTTTGACATAATCCTAGAAGGCAACTAAACATGCAATGGAAATATAGGCAATGCAATTCCTTGATAATGCTTTGTGCTCTAATTCATATCAGACATGGAAGCCAAAACAACATTTCCTGGAGAGAATTGCTTTAACATAACCTATGAGTACAATGCTCAAAGAGGCTATCAAGACACCCACCTTTGCTAAGAGTCTTTATCCTGATTTCTGATGTCAAATTGCACAATTTTCTTGAATCTCTGAGTCAGTTTCACTATCTGTAAAAAGGAGAGAGCTGCCTATTTTCTACCTAGCAATCTATCAATAACAACCTGTCAACATAGTATACCAGAAATATAGTATTGAATAACTTGGAGAGGAAAAAAAATACCGAAACAGTAAGAACTGCAATAGGTTTACAGAAGAAGTTTTTTTCTCTCCTTTAATTTTCAACAGTTTTCAAATGTGATTACATTAGTTCACTTAAAGAAAAAATTAATTTGTTATGAAGTTTAATACAAAGTAACTTGAAATTGATGAGCACCATATGAGGGCAAATCATAGTCAAATCTTAATTATCCATGTACTGCTGAATTCACAATGTTTTATCTACAGTCAACTTTTAAAATCCAAAGGGAATTTCCCTGGCCACTAAGAACACCTCAGAGACAACCTCAATCAATCAGTCAATCAAAAAATATAAATGTATATATTTATTTTGAACTGTGAATTCAGCACCGTGGAAAACACCTGGAAAAGAAGGAGAGGATCTTCAAGTCCTGACCTAAAGGAATCCCAGTGATGTTGGAAAAACAAGACTAACATATATGACTAAATGCAAATAACAAAACTGTGATATGACTTAGGTTCTAACTGTAGGGAGCAGGATGAATGAATGAATGTTCAGAGTAACCACAAACAATGTGAATGAATGAATGCTCAGATGAATGAATGTTGTAAGCACAGACAATGTGGTGGATAATTGGGATTAAGTGAAAACCTTGAAAAATGAGTAACATCTATCTGTGAAGATAGAAGAGAGAAAAGAATAACTAATATTTTCTGACACCTACTATTCCCCAGGCACTGTTGTGACTTCACATATGTAATTCTGTTGGTTCTTCAGAACCACCCTGTGAGGCAAGTGTTTTTAGTATCCCCATTTGACAGATAAGGAAACTGAGCCTCAATGATTGTGCTGTGTTTAGAGTATAATGCAGGAATCTGCCTGAATATAAGAGGTAACTGTTCCCTATGCCTGGGGACATGATGAAGCATAAGTTAGAATAAAGAAGGACCAGATGTTAGACAGCTGTGCTGTCCAATATGGTAGACACTACCAATGTGCTTATTGACTGTCTGAGATATGTCCAGTGCAATTAAGGAATTGAAACAGTGTGAAATATTTTTCTTTTAAATACAAATTTATTGTTTTGGGGAGACTACATCTTCATTTAATCATTGAACATTTGGCTTCCAAATTGAGACATGCTATAAGTTTTAAAATATACACAATTTCACAAGCTCAGTATAAAAGAAGAATGTAAAATGTCTCATAACAACGTTTAATATTGATTGAATGTTAAAATGATAATATTTTGGATGTGTTGAGAGAAGTAAGATATAGTAATAAAAATCATTTTACCTGTTTCTTTTTACATTTTTTATGTGTCTGCTGGATTTTAAATTACAAATCATTATATTTCTGCAGGACAACACTGATACAGAAGACATACTATGTCAAACAGTGGTAAGTACACCATGAAGAACAAAGCACAGTGAAAGAGTGATGTGTCTGTCTTCTATTAGAATATAAGTTCCATGCAATTAGAGACCTTGTTTCTGTTCACTGCTATATTCTCACACCTATAACACTATCTGCCATATAGCAGATGCTCAGTGAATTTTCACCCTGAATTTCCACCATTCTAATCATCAAAACTTGAAAGCGTAGTGTTCTCTTTGCTCTCCAGCATCCGCCATCTTTGGTCAGTCCTCAGGCCTGTCATTTCTCACTCTGTGAGAGCTCTAATATCCATTCTTAGTTTTCCATGTCTTCTGCCCCCATCCTACCTCACTGGATCCTAATTCCCAAATTACTTTAATTGCTTCGTAACTGGCCTGTTTGTCTCTTCCTCCCTCCCTTTCTGCTGCTTCTTCCTCCAATACGTTCTGCTCATCACTGCCACGTTAATTCTTCTCCACTACCACTTTCATTTTTAAAGTTCCTTAAAAGCAAGGAACAGGTCTTATTTATCTTGGTATATCTCTGGGTACAGCACTCAATAGGTGCTTAAGAACTGTAAAAAATGTTTTGGGAATGTGTCAAATTATGTGTAACTCACCTTTGTTCACAATTACTAAAGACTGCTTTTATCCTGCTCGTTCCTTGTTCATGACCCTTCAAGAACTTCCCCATAAACCACAGCACAAAGTTCAAACTCAGGCTGGCATTCATGACCCACCATGATCTGGAGATGCCTACTTTTTGGCCCCACCTTCTCTATATTCATCCTTCCTTTTCTCAGGGCATGCCTCTTTCTTGCTTTCTCCTGCTCATACTGTTCTTTACTCCCTTGGGATACCTTCCGTTATCCATGTATCCAACTTACCCACCCTTCAAAATCTGGACCATTCCCCACTTCTCCTTCAAGGACTCTCCAAATCAAATCATGCAAAAATAAATATCCCCAGCTCTGTCCTTCTGGAGGACTTAGCGTTAGCATTTGACATTTAGCATACCCTGTCATTCGTTTTCATCCATTCAACAGATACTTATCAGACCTCTATCATATAGTATCAATACTTTCATTCCCTACTTGCAGCTTACCTATTCAGTTATGTTATAAAAGTAAGATTTTAAACTTACTTGAATGGTCTATGTGCACAACATATATATGTTAAATTACTAGTCAAAGAGAATGTGGTCTGTTTCATGCCTCTGTGTTGTTATATGTATTTTTCCATTTGCCTGGAATGTTCTCTCTAACGCTATCATTAGTCCCACCTGTCAGGCAAATTTTAACTTATCTTTAAATAGACAAGCAAGGCAGATCTCTGTCTCCTTTGGGTCTCCTCCCTCCACAGGACATTGCACTTGTCCAGTTCTTACCCTCATGGTTTTCTTGTCTGTCTAGCTTGGTGAATGATTCCCCCTCTTAAAACCACTAGCGATAATATTGTATGGTTTATTTAAATACTTAACCTTTTATTACAAGAAAAGCATTCATTAAATTTATGTAGGTGTTGTAGTCATGGTTGTACCAAATATATCTATGAACTTTAAATGCACATTCTCATTACCACTACTTTATGTTTTTAAAATGTGGCCCCTTCTTTTCTACTCTCACAACATCCATGTGAAGTTACTGCAAAACATCCCCATGTTGCACTTGAACTAATGAGTTCTGCAGTTTTGTGGTTCTGTTGTTGTTTTACATATTGTTTCATTTGCCTGGAATGCCCGAAGAATAGAAAAAGATTAAGTGAATGAATCTGTAAAACATAGCCAATGCACACTGAGATACCCCATATTATTGCTCATTTTTGACATTTCTTGGGTACTTCAAATAATATTTAGAAACATAAAAAGAGTTAAGACGTTTGACTATAATACAAATTCTGAGATAACATGAAATTGAGAAAGGTGATGCTAAGGATAGTCCAGTAGTTAAACAGGAATTTTCCAATCAGACTGTTTTGATTCAAGTTTCAGCTTCATCTCTTTCTGGTGATGTGCTCTGGGCATGTTATTTTATATCTCTAAATCTCAATTTCTGCATCTATTAAGTGAGGATAATAAAAGAACTCATATTATAGCAATGACTCAAAACTCATAATATTATGATGACTCAAAAAGACAATGTATATAAAATACTTAGCATACTGCCAGGCATATAGTAAGTACTCTATACATAAATAAATGCTATTTATAAATATTGTGTCAGAAACAGACAAATGTTTCCCTATTTTGAAAAAGTGAAATTCCAAAAAGCTTAATGTTGAACATTATATTCTCTAGCAGAATCCTAGGAAATATTATTAAACAGCTAACTTATAAAGAGAAAGAAGTGATCCATATGGCTGGGTTCATTATGACTAAGTCAAATCCACTAGTCTTATTTCTTATTTGAAAAAATTATTAGTGAATGAATGTGATCATACAGAGGTCATATATCTTATGTTTTCATACTCTTTTTGGTGATTTATTTAGAAAAAATCTAGATAAAATGAAAATTCAGCTATGTAAGCTTGTTAAAAATATACCAATTGCCATGATGGAGTAACTGATACCAGCTTTATCCTCTTGTAATAAATAACTAGAAAAATGAACAAAATAAGTGAAACAATTATTTTCAAACATTAGAAAACAAGCAATGCTAGATTGTGATCCCTGACAAAAAAGATGCAATTAGATGAGCCCTATAATATGCTAGGTATTCTGTCTGAAAGCATTTTCAATGCCACAGTATAGGAAGAAACAGCCCAAACAAAGCACAATAGTCTTGCTGAGTTAGGGGGCAGAAATTAGAATTTGATCAGACTAAGGCGGTTGGAATTTATTAAACAGAATACTATAGAGAAGGAATCTACACAAGGACAGAGCTCTGGATGTTTTTACAGTAGTCCTCTTGAGTCTTTCATTAAATATTAAGCTGCCTGTATTCAGGAAGAAACACTATGAGGCCATGCAAACAAAAAAGGTTGGAAAGCTGTAAACTAAACAATTTCTAGAGCTCACATGGGACTGGAAGATAATGACTCCAGCTAGCATGGAAAATTCACACTGAACCTTGGGGCATTCAGTAGAGTCTACAAAAGAATCACACTTTAGCAATATTGATTAAACTACCCTGCAGGTAAGACTGTTCTAGACCCAGCTATTAAAATTTTAAAAACACATCTCTAAAGGGTCAGTCTGGCCCACGAATAACTTAATGGCCTGCCAGAATAAAATTCACTACTCTTCAAAGGAAGACAACAAAATCCAGACACCCAATAATTTAACATTCACAGTGTCCAACACCCAATGGACACCTAACACTATAAATTGTTAGATACTGAACCTGTAGCCTGTTTTTTAAAAAACCAGGCAGTAAGAACAATAGCAGAACAGACATAAGTGATGGAAGCTAGCAATGACTTTATGTCTGAGGATTTAAAGGAAAACATGAAGTATTAAGATAAATTAAAAATATGAAAAATAATCAAAATGGAACTTCCAGGGCTGAAAAATATTATATCTGAAATGAAAATTTTACTAAATGGACTTACTTAAAACAGATTGAACACTGCAGAAAAAAAAACCAGTGAACTTTTAAACAAGCAATAGGAATTATCTAAATTGAAGTAGGAAAAAAATTGGAATAAAATGGACATAACATCAGCAGGTTTCAAGATAACAGCAATCAATCTAACACCACATGTCCAAGTGGAGTCCTAGAAGAGCAAATATGAAAGAATATTTAAATAAATGATGATCAAAATGGATGAAAATAATAAATTCAGAGATCAAAACATCCAACAAAGAGCATGTAGAAAGAAATAAGTTGGATATGTCATAGCTGTGTAAATCAAAGGTAAAGTGAAAAAACTGTAAAAGCATGTAGAGGAAAAATATATTATACAATAAAGAAGCAAAATAATAATGGCTGCAGATTTCCCTCAGAAAAAAAGGCAAAGCTAAAGGCAATTGAATGACACTTTTAAAGTGTAAAAGAAACAAACAGTCAACTCAGAATTCTATATCCATTGACAATATTCCATTTTTGGAGGCAAAATAAAGACTTTAAAAAAAAAAAAAAGCTGAAAGAATTCTTCACCAGCATATCCATGCACATAAAAATGTTAAAGAAATTCAGGCTAAAAGAAAATGACATCAGATGAAAACTTAGATTCACACAAAGAAATGAAGAACACCAAAATGGTAAGTGTAAAAGTAGATATAAAATATGTTTTTTAAATTAAAATAATAACTTAAAACCTTCCCCCAAAAGTAAAACCTAGTCTCAGATGGGTTCATGAGTTCTGTTAAATCTATAGGGAGAAAAATAGTACTTTTCTCAGAAAACTGAAAAAGAAGAAATATTTGCCAGCTCATTATGCAGGACAGCAATACTATGATGTCCTCAAATAATAAAATTGCAAGAAAAAAATAACAAACCAATGTCCTTCATAATATTGAAACAATGGTGCTAAAAAAATACTGTCAAATTAAATTCAGCTATGTATAAAATGATAATGTATTATGATCAAACAGGGTTTATACCAAAAATGTAATGTTGATTTAAATCAGTCATTGAAATTCACCATAAAAACAAAATATAGAAGATGACTATATGCTCATCTCAATAGGTGCAGAAAAAGCACGTGACAAAATTCAGCACTCATTCTGATAAAAACTCCCAGCAAATTAAGCCTAGAAGAAAACTTTTAGAACCTAGTCAAGGAAATAGATGAAAACCTACAGGTAACATTATAGTCAATGCTGAACACTAAGATCTTTCCCCCTAAAATTGGTAGCAAGGCAAAAATATCAGTTTTTGCCACTTTTAGTCAACTTTGCACTGATGGTCCTAGCCAGTGAAACAAAAAAATAAACTGATATAAAAAAAACTAGCTATTGGAAAGAAGAATGAAACTGTTTTTATTTTCAGATAATAGTATCATGTACATAAATAATCCTAGACAATCTAAATAATCATTGGAATTAAGTAAATTTGGCATGTTACAGGATGCTAGGTCAATATACAATAGTCAATTATATTTCTATACACAAGCAATGAAAAATAAAATTTTAAAACAATATGATTTGCAATTGCATTCAAAAATATTAAATAGCTAAGGATGAGTAGAAATACCCCTAAGACCTATACACTGACAACTGCAAAGCAAAAACACTGCTGAGAGAAATTTGAGAAGACCCAAATAAATGTCAAGATATGCCATGTTCATAAACTGGAAAACTAAATGTTGTTAAGATATCAATTCTCTCCCAAATTGATCTATGGGATCAATATAATTCTAATCAAAGCTCTGAGAGGTTTTTGTAGAATTTGACAAGCTAAATATAATATTTATTTGTATGGAAATGCAAAAAAATTTTATAATTTTGGATAATTTGGGGAATTTATGTTATCTAATTTTATATTTAGTAGAAAGCTACAATAAAAAGCACAATATCATATTGGTGTGAGGATAGGCATACAAATCAATGGAAAGTTTAACGAGTCCAGAAATAAACCCCCACACACATATCAGTTGAATTTTAAACCTTTTGGTCAGTTAATTCAAACAGTTTAATTGCTAAGGTAATTCAATGGAGTGGAGAGACAACATTTTCAAAGAAATTGTGTTAGAATAACTGGATATTTGTGGAGAAAACCATAAGTCTTGACTTTTACTTCATGTCATATACAAAAAGTACTCAAACTCAAAACACATCATTAAATTCAACCTAAAATTTACAACTACAAATCTTCTGGAAGAAAACATAGGAGAAAATCTTATCAGTCTTGGAGTGGGCAATAATTTCTTACTTAGGGAAAATAAAGCATTAATCATAAAGGAAAAACTAAATTAAGCTCCATCAAAATTAAAAATTGCTGTTCTGTTCTGAAAGATACTGTTAAGAAAACAAAAACAAAAGTCACAAATCAAGATGGTGAAAATATGCATATTCAGAATTTACATCCCCCCCAAAAGAACTTTTACAAGTGATAATAAAAATAAATACATGAACAACACAATTTTAAAATGGACACAAAAGAGTTGAACAGACACATGACAAATGAAGGTATATGAATGGCCAGTAAGCATATGAAAAGGAGCTCAAGCTCATGAGTAACCATGGCAATAAAAATTAATTGCCCAGTAAGATATCACTACATACAACATCAAATGTTGGCAAGTATGTAGAACAACTGAAGCTCTCATACATTGCTGGCAGGAAGGTAAAACTGGACAATTACTTTGGAAAACTGTTTGGAGGTTTCTAATAAAGTGAAGCATACACTTGTCTTATGACCTAACAACTCCTCTCTTAAGCATTTACCCAAGCTAAGTGAAATAAGATGATATGTCGCCACAAAGACTCATACAGGAATGTTTGAGACTGATTTAATTATAATAGCCCAACGCTAGAGATAACCCAAACGTCCGTGGGCAGGTGTGTGGACAAACACATTGTGAGAAGTCTATACAATGAAATGTTCCTCAGCAATGAAAAAGAACAAAGTGCTAATATGTGCTACCTCTTGAGTGAATCTCAAAAACATTATGCTGAGTAAAAAAGAGATACAAATTGTACCTACTAGATGATTCCATTTATGTGAAATCCCCACAGAAAGCAACACTGTGCTCATCAGTCATGACAGAAAACAGATCTGCGTTTGCCTGGATCCAAGAAGGAGTGAAGACTGTACAAAGAGCCATGGTGGGTGATTAAAATGTTCTGTCTTGAGTGTGGTGGTGTTTGCAGGGGTGCACACATTTGTTAAATTAATTAAAATGTACACTTCAAATGGGTTCATTTTAATGTATGTCATTTATATGTAAATTTTACTGTAATAATGTTGGGGGGTTTTTTTTTTGGTTTTTTGGGGGGGTTTTTTGTTTGTTTTTTTTGAGTTGGAGTCTCACTCTGTAGCCCATACTGGAGTGCAGTAGCCACTCCCGGCCACCACAGCCTCAACCTGCTGGGCTCTGGCGATCCTTCCACCTCAGCCTTCTGAATAGCCAGAATTACAAGCATGCGCTACCACGCCTGGCTGATTTTTTTATTTATTGTAGAGATGAGGTCTCCCTAAGTTGCTCAGGCGGGTCTCGAACCCGCGGGCTCAGGCAATCCACTCACCTCAGCCTCCCAAAGGCGCTGGATTACAGGCTGAGCCACCGAGCCTGGCTATAATGTTGTTTTTAAATAATCAAAAAAGATTGTATAAATGAGATTAAAAGTACAGAGCTTTGTTCAATTCCACACATGGCAAGAATTCTATTTATCAAATGTATTGGTGGCATTTAGTTGGGAGAAGGTTTTTTTTTATTTGTTTATCCAACAAGTGTTCTTTACGCATCTATGATTGTGCACTAGCCACTTAAGATGATAATGATGAAGAAAAAATTAAGACTCTGTTCTCATGGCATCACAGTCTTATAGAGGGGGTAGACATTAATAAGTAGATTTTTTTTTTTAGAGTCAGAGTTTCACCCTGTCACCCTGGCATGCTCACGGCCTCCCCAGTGTCGACCTGCTGGGCTCCAGCAATCCTTCCACCTCGGCCTTCCAAGTGGCCAGAACTACAGGCATGCGCTACCATGCCGGGATAATTTTTTTAAAATTTATTGTAGAGACGAGGTCTCGCCAAGTAGCCCAAGTTGGTCTCGAACCCACGGGCTCAGCCAATCCACTCGCCTCAGCCCCCCAAAGTGCTGAGATTACAGGCTAAGCCATCGAGCCCAGCCATTAAGTAGATGATTTTAAGGTGAAAGAAGCTGATCAGTTCTGTAGGACCATGTAACAAGGAACCTGGCCTAGTCCAGAATGGCAGGAGAAGACTCTCTAAGGAATTCAGCACCCAGTTGGGAGCTGAAGGATGAGTAGGTAGGACTTATCTACTTGAGGGGGGGTATTTTGCCTTTACAAAATTCTCATGTGGGAGAGAGAAGCATTTTGAAGGAACTAAAGGAAGATCAGTGTGGCTAGAGCCTTAACAACACTGAAGTGAAATGAAGCGTGAAGGGCAGGAAGTAATGTCAAAGCCATGTCCTGAGAGCCATGAAAAGCCAGCCAGAGGTCATAAGCAGGAGCAAGAAGAGCATTGATACAATAGTCTGGGTGAGAGAATTGGCAGCTTACACTAAGCTGATGGCAGTGGGGAAGTGGGAGGTGGATGCATGTGAAAAATAGCTCAGAGGTAAAGTGGCCAATTCTTAGTAAAGGACTGGATTTGGGGGGTGAGGGACAAGGAGGCATCAAGGATGACAGCCAGGTCTCTGCCTTGGACCACTTTGTAAATGGAAGTATTTCCATTCTATGCAAAGGTGAAGAGGCAGACTAGGGGGTGGAAGGGAAAGATGAGGACTTCTTGAACCCAGCATACCTGAAGAACACTGTTAAGGAAACATCCAGATTACTGGATGCAGAGATCTGGCTGGAGGTATAGAGACGGCAGGATAGAACAAAACCTTTGAAAGGATGAGATCACAAAAACAGAGGTGTGAGGGGAGAAGACGGGGGCTTAAGACAGAGCCCACAGAAAAACCAGTCCTTAAGGCCTGGCCAGAAAGAAATCAGGATCTGCAGAGAGCAATGAGGAGTGCCCAGGAGGTGGAAAGAGAAACAGAAAAATATTATACCACTGAAGCCAGGAAAGCATTTCCAGGAGGGTGCAGTTTGAGATGGCATCCCTTCTAATTCATGGTTCGAGACTCATGCAAAAGGCTGGTGGAAGGGTAGTGATGATGATGTCTAACATGATTGTGTACCTACTGCATACACTGGTCACTCCCCTAAATGCTTTATGAAAATCATCTCATGTCATCACAACAGTAGCATTGGATAGGAAAAGAGATCATACTGCTGTCGATCTCCCTGCCAGAACCAGGATGAATACAAACCTCCTTGCCCCTGTTGCCTTTTCATTAGCCTAACCTGCCTGGCCATTTATTTCTCCAAAACTGCCCCTCAGCTTAGGTGACCCAAATCTTCTGCACCATGGGATGTAATAGTCACCAAAGATATCTGAGACTTTGGACTTTGAGGTCTCCGTCCCGGCCCACCTCAAAGCCAATGGACTCCCTGGCCAGAGGAAGAGGTAATTGTCAATCATGTCGCCAGGGAAAGAGCTTCTATTCCTGCAGGTGCTTGTTGTGGCAGTCCTTCAACCCCTGTCATTCTGTATTCCTCCTACATCACACAATCAGTGGCAGAACTTCTGCAGGGTCGGGGGATGGGGTGGGGGGGTTATTGTCCCTGCAACCTGCAACCTGTGGAGGCGTGGATAAAGGGAAACACCTCTAGCTCAGTCCAGAGAGTGGCGTCCTCTGCACTCTCTCCCTATCCTGCCCCTTAAGTTGGCATCATGCTCTTTCCTTCCAGGGCCTTATATAGTCATGTGGTTTAACAAGGACCACCACTCTGCTGCCAAAGCCACAGACGAATGAGCTGTAGATTCCCAAAACAAGTCAAACACCAACCGGATCTGTTTTCTGCTTTTCCAGCAGAGCACTGGAGGCGGCCTCAGGGGCCCCTTCCCAGCTCATGCCACCAGCCCTCTACTCATGCTTACAAGGAAACCTGGAAGCCAGAATGCATGGGCTTCCATGCCTAGGACTAGAGATATCAGGGTACCTGAGCTGGTAGTGGGGAGCACTGGAGGATGCTAAGCACCCGCCCTTCTCTGCTTGGTGCCTGCACAAGGCTGCAGTTCTTTGTGTCTGAGTCTCTGCTCCCTGTCTGCGCTAGACTGGGTGGGGTGGGGAAGCCGGAAGCGTCAAATCAGCGTCTGGGTCTTGAAAAATGCGTAGAAGGTGGACATTTTCATTAGCAACCTTTGCCCGTGTGGAGAGAGAACAAGTCTGCATGCACAGCGGCCTCCTCTCCCCAACTTTCTTCCCTCCCTCACCCCCCTCCACTCTCTATCACCTTACCGTCCCCTTTCTGATTTCTCTACCAGGCCCCCTCCCTCCCTGGTCATCTGGATCTCGTTGTTCTTGCGTTTCCCCAGCTGTCTGCCTGCATTTGCAGCCCTGCACATGCACAGATGCACACGTGCTCAGGGTACCCCCACCCTGTGGTTCTTTACCCCCAACAACCCCACACCGTTTGCAAATTCACAAGGCAGTTCCTTCCTTGACTCCAGGACCCCCTTAACAGAATGGGCCCTTTATTCCAAAGCAGGAACAGAAGGAGCCTTGGGTATAGTTAACTGGAGCAAGAGAAGCCACCAGGAAGGGCTGCATTTTTGTATGGGAGAGTGGGTGGGCGCCTTGTGTGGTTTGGGGTATTTTTTAGTCCTTTCCCAAAGAATATACTCTTTGAGCAATCTATTTCTCTACTTCAAGGGCTTACCTAAACGAAGACTGTTGAAAAGAATGTACAGGGAGCACCATTAACAAAATATGTCCCCCTCACTTCATCTAAGACCTTTTGCTACATTAGCTTACTGTTCATTTTATATTATCTATGCTGAAAAAGATCAGCAAAAATCTAGGACATTGTCGCTTTAAGAATCTAGACTAAAACACCTTAAATGAACTCTGCAGCAGACAGATGAAAAAAAAAAAAGCCCTTCTCTGGCCCTTGCTGCTTTTGCCATTATTCATGATGTAATTTTTCAGGTGTTAGTTTGGCAGAGAAAGATTGGAACAGGGCTTGTTGCTAGGACATGAATGAAGAAGAGGAATCCCATTGGTTCTCTGGGACTTGTCAGGAACCAATGGGAATGAAGGGAATGGAGGAGAAAAAAGCCACCAAAAAAAAAAACTCTTCTGACTGGACTATTATTGCGTTTTGTATGTTAAAGTGGGGTATTGTAAATGTATGGGGGGGTTCTGTTGGTCTTTCTTTTATGGTATAGGTGAGTAGTGATGCCCGATGGTCTAAGGCTGAGAATGAGCAAGTAAGAGGTAGCTTTGTTCCGACAGTCCTGGGTTTCACTAATAGCTCACTGTCACTGGCAGTCTGGAGCAGTATGCAAACGAGGCTGCACACATTTCACACCCTTACTGCTACCACGCACCGTTTGGGAAATGCAATTATGCCAGAGCTGGAGGCAGGGAGGCAGGGGTGTAGATGGAGGGGCACTGGGATTCTTCCTTAGTCTCAGGATTAGGTGGACCCCAGGCAACCTTTTACAATGTAAGTGAAAGAGCTCTGTGTGTGTATGAGAGACTCAGCGTGTTCCCTGCCCAAGGCTTCCCAGCCACCTCCCAACACGCTGCCCTGGGCATCTCAGTGGGTCAGGGCGAGATCTGGCTCAGCAAAACCTCCAGTTCTCATAACAACCGCGTGGACTCACAGTGCGGCAGAGAATGTCACTGGGGTTTCCAGACAGGGCTATAAAACGTTCACCCACTTAAGCCGTTTGAGTCTCAGCCTCCTGGCGAGCAAAGTAAGTAGTTCTGTGTGCCAGTCGTGCTTAGCTGTTTGGTGCTAAGGCAGTTCCTTGCGAATCTGGGCAGGAAGGACAATATCGATCCCTGTCGGGTCCCCTCTTTCCTCTATTGACTGTGCGTAGACTTGACAATCATCGCAGGGCCTCCCTTGCCATATTCCATTGTCTGGGCTCTGGCTGTAACCCACACCTTTTCTTTAATAAATGGGAGGGTTTGGGCTGAATGACTCAAAACACACACACATAATAAATTGACTTCTATTGGGTTATAGACCTGGCCAGTTTATTTACACCCCGGAGGGGGCTCAACCTCTGCCAGATTCCTAACATCAGAGATTTTGTGGCTGGAGCCCAGCAACATGAAAGGATTTCTCCTTGTAATCGGAGCACTTCCTAAGACCACAGGCAGTTTCAACCAATTAACATCTCTGATTGCAATAGAAAAATTTTAGGAGACTCAGAAGGACCAGGAGGGGTTTCAACCACAGGCCTTTATTTAATCCATGGCGAGAATTGATCTGATTATTGATTTTTTTTTTCTTGCTGATTTCTGTGACTTTTCAAGTTGTTGAAGATTTGGGGAGAAGGAAGGTGGGGCGTGGGCAGAAAACGGGACGAGATGAAACAAAAGGGAGTTTTTCTTTTACATAGGCCTTTCTTTTTATTCCATCCAAACAAATCCCAGGCTCAGTTCCCGTCCACCCCTCAGCATTGATAGAAAACACAGCTCCAAAAGCAGACCCTAATTGCACCCTTCAGGTGACAGGTAGCATGTGTGCCTCAGTTCAAAGCCAAAGTCAGGGTTGAATAAATCTGATTTCAGACAGTCAGCATTTCAAAATAAAAGCATCCAACCTGAGCCCCAAATGGGAGGTCTCCCTGCAGCTTTTTACCAGGAATCTTACGAGATGCACTGCAGTCAAAGTCTCCCTCAAACCTCACTTTGTTCTCAGTTCTCATAAAACCTCAGACTGCTTTCAGAGCTGCCCCGCCCAAACTAGGCGGAGGCTCCAGAGACTAGTGCCAGGGAGTGTAAAATGCATAGGAATGATGTTGTAGGCAGCCAGCCTGCACTGGAGAGCAGAGAGCCGAGCAGCAGCCGAGGAGGACGAACGAGTCCCAGAAAAGAAGAGGGAAGGTGGCATGGTATCTCTCTCCTTATATTGCAAAGTATTAATTTATTATTAATTAATTAGGGATCTTTTGTATTTACTGAGGGAAAAATGTGTGAAAATCATAAGATCTGACATATCCCTTTCATAAAAAAAAAAAAAACAAAAGGAGGAATTTGGGGCCATTTGAACGATCAATATTATGGCTAAATATTAAAGCAATACAGGTTGTATCCCAAGCCAGGCTCTAACTTCAAGGCTTCCAAGATCCAACTTACGTATTATTAACTCTGTATAAAGCATCATCATTCCTTGGTGCAAAAATTAACAGAAGCTGCATAAGTTAAGAGAACTGCTTAGTGACACCCAATCAGCCTGGGTCGGGAACTAGGAAAGGACAGCCCCACTCAGATCAGAAGGGACCCTCCACCCACGAACAGACTTTAGAAATGAGCACATTTCCATTGCCACTGCGTGAACTATAAGCTAATTATGTTTTCCTGCAAGGGAAGCAAATTATATTGATTGTACAATAAAAGCTATTGTCATCCCCAGTATATTCATCATGACTAAGAAAGATGCAAAAATATTGACTTGCTCTAAATAGCTCTCTACTTTTGTCTCCAGACGGCAGTTTTTAAGGCACAGATTGACCAGAAAAGGTTTTGTTAACCAGTCAGAGGGAGGGAAGGTGATGGAAGAGAAAGGAGTTATGGGCATGGCCTAGCCCACCATATGTGAATGACAGAGCACTCTGAGAAAAAGGATACATGTTTCAGAGTTCATGAAAGAGTTAACCTGGGTAATAACATATATATATTTTTTAATTCCTTAAAACTCCCAATAGTACCCACAGTAACAAGAAAATAACGAAGCCCACTGACATCTTGAAAAGAAGGTGATTAATTAAAGTAATTAGGCTGCACTGAATTATTAAAATATGAAGTCTTCTGTAGGGACGACCAAAAAAGGCAGAACATTTTTGCAGTTCAAAAATTAAAACCATATTCCGGTTCATTAACTGAAGACGGGAACTCACACATTTTAGCCTACAATCTTATTCACAGATGCGTAAGTGTCTAATATTTCACACCTTTGTAATGGCTCTTGTAAAAATTTAAAAAAAGAAAAAGAAAAAAAGAAAATACAACAACCTGACTTTAATTATTTTATTGCTTGCAGAGAAGAGGCAATCTTTTGAAAGAATGGCAACGGACTTTTTGGGTATGCTTTGAAAATGCCCCCAGGCTTTGAAATGCCAGGTGTATTGGAGTCGTGACTAGAATCAGTCTGGGGACAGTGAAGGGCAAAGAGGCACCTCTTAACACATTCCTCGGTTGTGCCTTCAAAGCGGTTCATGTCTCTTTTCCTCCTACTAAATCAAACTGAACTCCTTGGCCTGACTTTAAAAATCTCTCACCATGTCTCTTTGCCCCATCTGTCCCCACCCTGTGAAGCCTACTCCTAGGGAAGTCAGACAAATCTCACCATCTTCTTCTGAACCATACTCATTCCTACTTCTGCCTCACTAGGGAGCTTGTTCCCTGCCTGGAACATCTCTTATTTCTCTCTGATACGGCTGCCTCCCCATCAGTCAGAATCCACCTCAAGATCCCTTCTCCTCCTCTTCCCATCTTCACAATCAGGACCTGGGCCAGTTGTGATTTCATTACAGATCTGATCATGCCACTCCTCCTGCTTCGAAACTTCTGCCTTCAGAGTAAATGTACCGGTGCATTAACCTTGTGTTCATTGCCCTCCAGAAGTTGCTCCTCACCTGTTTTTCCAACCAATAACTGACAGCGCTCACTCGGAAGTCAGACGGCCTGGGTGATAACCCTAGCTCTGCCATATAGCACTAATGTGGTCTCAGGCAAATTAACTTTAAAAATACTTAACTTCTTTGAACCTCTGTTTCGACAAAGGATTACTGAGATGATTCAATGAATTTCTATCCACGACACACTCAAAACTGGGCCTGGCATATACTTGGCACACAGTAAGTAGACTCATTATCATTGTCTAAGTATTATTTCTCCTCATCACAGATCCCGCCCTCAAGCAAACTACTTGCTGTTCTATGTTGCTTTTCTACCAGCATGCCTTTGTGTGAAGAGTCTATCAAAACCTACCCATCCTTCAGGCCCCAATGTAATGCTGTGTTCTCCCAAATCCTGTCCTGGATTCAGTCCCACCAATCTGTCCAGTCTCTCGACTAACTCAGCACTTTATCTGTATCTCTCTGATGGTGCTTAGCACCATCTGTTTTGCATCATAGTTTTGAACAGGAATTGAGGGTAGGGACTATATCTATCTTTATATCCACTCCCACGTGTCACAGAAACTGTTAGTGCTTATCAAATATTTCATGTATCCTATATGAAAGTTCAGCCACAAGATGGAGAGCTTCCATCAGTATGGGTCCCTGAGTGATTATGTGGAGCAGACAGCTCCTGACACCCTTGATGGATGTATTACCTGAGCCAGAAAATGCTTTGTTTTCTTGTTGAAATCTGAAATTTGGAGACTGTTGTTACTTCAGCAAAGCCTAGCTTATCCTGTCTATTCCACTCCACATTTTTAACATCTGAAACACATGGGAAGTATTTATTATTCAAATTCTGAATAACTAGTGTACAGAATTATTCTGTTTTATGAAGAGTTTAATAGTTTATGTTGCTCAGTCCAACCTCAAGCTTTTTATTTTGGCTGCTTACCTAGAATGCACAGGTGGATTTTCTCTATTGCCCAAATGACCTAGCACAGTACTAGACATGGGCTTAGTAAGACCTATTGATTAACAAAGAGTCAGCCAGAAGTCTATCTATCTGAGACCACAGATTGGTAGTAAGGGGAGAACTGTGAGAGCTGATTCCTCCTGAGCTACTTTTGACCCCATGCCTTGTCAGGGTATAGCGGAATGATGGCCATACAGTGCAGTAGCTGCCCCCAGCCCTTTGGTAGACATAGTAGACAAAAGACACAGAACTGATTTTCAGTATTTTTTAATCCATACCCTGTTAGTCAAGATTTTGTTAAAACTTTTACTAGAGCCAGGCTCGGTGGCTCAGCCTGTAATCCCGCGCCTTTGGGAGGCTGAGGTGAGTGGATTGCCTGAGCCCGCGGGTTCGAGACCCGCCTGGGCAGCGAGACCTCATCTCCACAATAAATCAAAAATTCAGCCAGGCATGGTAGCACATGCCTGTAATTCTGGCTACTCGGAAGGCTGAGGCGGAAGGATTCGCTGGAGCCCAGCAGGTCGAGGCTGCGGTGGCCAGGAGCGGCCACTACACTCCAGTCTGGGTGACAGAGTGAGACTCCGACTCAAAAAAAAAAAAACTTTTACTAGACAGTTTATATTATAAACATTCATTTTTTAGAACATGAAGTATAATGAATATATTTGTCGAAAAGCATAAGATTTTTTTCATCCTTTGCTTTCTCTGATGATTCTGATATCCACCAGATGGACAGAGATCTAGTGGAAGCCCTGTTCACATTGCAACTTTCTGCCATCTCTATCCCAGAGGGATGAGCCAGGTAGCACATGTGACTCCTTGCAGCTTCAAAGAACCTCTTCCTGTGGTGGAAATGTGAAGACCCAGGTTGAAGTTCTAGATCCACCTGGCAGATAACTTCTGTATCTCAGTAACCATCTGTAAAGGGGGAGGGGGAAACTATTCCTCTCTCCTTTCATTCCCTGTGGGATTGTCGTAGTATAGATTAAATGAGATACAATGAGAAAATGCCTTGAAATAAAAAGACATGAACATTTTCCTTCTGGCTTCTTAATAAAAAGTCCCTATTCCCTAGAATATTCATACATCTGCCTTTGGGGGCTCTCACATGCATCTGGGCACACGTTCAAGTTCCTGATGAGAATATGACTCTCAAAAAATCTAGGTATCATTCTCTTTTTCACTATCTGGATCATGGAAAGTTGACACAGAGGGAAAGGCCAAAATACCTATAGGACACAAGCAACTCAATTCAGAAGAAAAAAGGTAAACTCTTGAGTTCTCTATTGACTGGGGTTTAAGAAAAAGCTGAGCGGGTTCAGAGGAGGCAAATTTGGTCAACTCGCTGGAGAAAGCTCTCCACTCTAGGGTCATGCTCTGAACCAAGATGCCATAAACCCAAGGTCACTCACCCTCAGAAAAGAAAAACACTGAACCCCTTTAAAGGGGAGATAGTTCAAAAGCAGGCATCATCTGAGGTGAGATGAACCAGCTGAAGTAGGCTCCTCTCCAGGATATCAGAACCTTGTACATCCAGGGATTCAGGTAATTGCCAGCACCTTTACCTGGAAAGTCCACCAATGGTAGATTTTTGCCACAGGTCCTCAGCATCTCTCAATTGCCCTCCTAATTGGATTCCTCTTGTGCCAGCTATTCTCAGAGGCTCTAACTGCCAGTTTGCCCTCTGGGGCATTGCCCCTGAGTGGACAGAACTAGTTCAGAGCTGCCAGGGCCACCCACATGTCAGACTGCTCTGAACTACTAAGTGAGCAAGCTCAGAACATCCCAGAGGGGAAGGGCTGGCTGAAGTTGACCAAAGGAAATCTCAGCCAGGAGAGATGGGCTTTGTCAGGTCACTGCTTAAAATGCATCAGGGAAGTGAAGCCGGTCTCTCAAGCCAGGTGGGAGCCAAGGCTGGTAATTAAGAGGTAAGAGACACTGGAGCCAGCAGGCTGGGAATTAACTAAGCAGATGGTCGAGGTGGAAGTGCAGTTGCTCCCCAGCCAAGTACCCTTGTGCACAAATGACATTGTTGGGTACGTGTCCTACCAAAGGCTCTTTGACATAGCAATGCAATGCAACTGTTCTGCCTCCTGCTGTGTGGAAACACATCATGCCACACCCACTACTACACCTCCCCCAAAGCATGTGAGAAATAGCCACTGAATTCCTGATCTCAGTCACTGAAGCCTGGCTTTGAGGGTATTTTATTCTCTTGCTTTGCTCTTGAGATTTTTTTTAATCCATGAGACAATAACCAAGTACTATGTGTCCAGCTTTGTGCTATGTCCAGGCAATTCTAAGATAAGTAAGAGACATGATTCCTGCACTCAAGTCTGAACTTGAGTTGGACTTGGAGAAAGGGTCTAGCCAGTGAGAAAAAGAAGTAAATAAGTACACGAAGGTGGTATTGTTTCTAGGCATGACACTTCCCATGGCTGACCAGTGCTTCCTTGTTAACACTGTCTTCTCCAGGATAACACACTTGCCAGGGCTTCCGCCTAACTCCATGTCTCCTTCAACTCAGTTTCCTTTGCTGAGTCCTCCTCTGCCATATCTCCACATTTCAGAAAGTCCTATGGCTCATTCCCTGGCCCTCTCTTCCCCTGGATGATGCACAGTTCGGTGGCTTTAAGCAGCTAAGGACCCAAGTTCTAAACCTCAAAACTATTGACAAGCCCCTCCCTTCATGGTGTGGCTCCCTTCAAGGAATCTTTAAAAGCTTTGAAATTATTTGGGCAATGTTACATATATGCATACTTTTGGGATAAGGTCCTCCTAACCTTGGCTCCAATAAGCCCTTCTTTAAGGCCTCTGTTCTAACTGGTCGGGGTTGCCTTATTCATTAACACACTTTAAGAACTGTCTAAATCTGAACAATTTCCAAATTTATATGTCCATCCCACTCAGCTCAATTTCATACATCCAACTACTTCTCTGACATATATGCTTGGATGCCTCATAGACAGTTCAAGCTTGCTTACTACTTACCTGTTGATCTTCCTCTCCCCCAGGTTTGCTCCCATTTCCACCACCGAATCATCAACGCCTCAGCACATGACAGGACATCAGTTGCTCAAATAAAAAAAAATTGAAGAACTGTCCTTGCTTCTGCCCCTACCATCATGGTCTTCATCCCATCTGTCAATAATCCAAAATAAAACCCAGAATTTGCTACTTCTCATCGCCTTTTATGTTCTAACACTCACAGTGGTTGTGAACTTTATCCCCAGAATATGCATATATACATATAAAACATTTTCCATATAAGCTCAGAAGTTTCATAGACCCATTCACAAACTGGGGGGGGGGAAGGGCTTGTCAGTAGATTTCAGGTTAAGAACCCAGGTCATTGGCTGCTATAAATAAATGAGTGTTTATATCTGTTTAACAGTTTTAGATGTTAAGCTACTTAGGGACAGGGATACTTCATGTAATTATCTCAGTAGGGTACCTGGCACAGAGCCTGATACAGCTAATCCCTTAATTAAGTCTTTTTGAATATAATATGGAGAAGAAAATTAACGATTCACCCAATACATATTTATTGAGCACATACCATGTGCAGTGCCTTGTGCTGGTTGTCATGGAAAATACAAAGATTTACACAAAACATACAGAAAAAGTTAGCCAACAACACAAGTCATGGCATGAGCAGGAAGGGTATACAGAGTGGAATGGGACGAGACAGGTTTTTAAAGAATAAGGCAACCCAGCCTGGCTAGAACTGAGGCCTTGGAGAGGGGCTGAGTGGAGCCAAGGTCAGGAAGTGAAGAGCAGTAGAAACAACTCTCAAGCCATACCTTCATGTGGCTGAGTTGGCAGGAAGATCATTTGACACCATTCAAAACCCATTAAGTCATTGAAAGGTGCTGGACAACCTCCTTTGTTGCCTCATTTTCATGCTGGAAATTGGAAAATAAGTTGGATTAAACCCCTTAGAGTGTAGTAGGGCATGCAGATACTTACAGAGGGCACTGGGGCATCAGGGTGTATACAGAGTCCACTGGGCATTGGGATGCTTTATTGTTCTGTGTGCTTTTTTTTTTTTCACAGGCATGTGTCATGGCTTCTTAGCATGACTGTAAGGTCTTTGCGGGTGACTAAAAAAATGACTTTATTATCGCAGTAGTTCAGAGCTTATAAAACATCTTAACATGCATTTTGTTTCTTAATTCTGAAAACCTTCCAGTGAAAGAGCTGTTATTAACCAGCTACATTTTACAGTGAGAAAATTTAGATTTAGAGAGAAAAAAGAAGAGGAAACTCCAGTTACTGAGTATTAACCAAATGCCAGGGCTTGTAAAATATATTTCACTTATTCTTCACTGAACTGCCGCAAAATAGTATGAATATTCCTGACTTACAGATACAGAAACTGAGGTTCAGAAAAGATAAATATCTTGCAATAAACAATGCATAAGTACTAAGACTAGCTCTGAGGATGGGGCTGGCCCCCTTCCCACTAGCAATGAACACAGTGCTAGACACCTAACAGACCTTCATTAAATACAACCCAAATCAGTGGATTCATGGATGGCAGGATTGACAGCAAGTAGAATTGTCTCACGGAGTTCCCTTCACTGTGATACAGAGCACAGAACCATCCAGAGTTGAGAAAAGCTAGCTGCAACAAGGAACTCTGAGAAACTTGAGCAAAATTAATTTCAAACGTATCACCCCCTCTTACCTAGGAGTGCCTACACTTTGCTAAGTAAAATTGCTAACATTTTCTTTCAGTCACTTGAAAAATCCTATTCGTCAATGTCTGTCTCTTTTTCCATGGGTTTTTATCCATGCTCCCAGTTCTAACTCTCTGTTCTGATGGCTGTGGATCCCAGCATCAAAGTCAAGGGAAGGGGAATGTCCCAAAATAATAAAAGCAGACCATTTGGAGCCTTCTTATCTGAATGGCAGGCAGATGATGGCTGTTTATAAAGCTGGACAATTTAGAGATAATATTTCTAAGGGATTGGGTCTTGGAGAGTTGAATTTAGAACTGGACAATTCTTTTGCATAGCAACTTTCACTTAAAACTCTCAACTGAATATAGTATTTCCCACTCTTCCCATATTCCTATTTCCTGGGATCTGTCTCCTCCATACTCAATTTATCTAATAGAATCTGAGAAGAAAATCAGTTTTGTGGTCCTATAAGAAGCTGAGGTAGAGTTGGCTATAAACTATCAGCCTTGAGGAAAGGATAATGTCTTACTCATAATATAAGGACCCTATAATAGCTAGTATGATACCTTATTCATGAGAACTTCTCAACAACAGATAATCCCTGAAGTTGATTGAGTTGAACTGAACCAAAATGGTGTTGGGTGTGAATAATGCTCAGCAGAGAGCATGACATGTGATTTCTTGGTGCCAGGCTTTGTCCTTTGTAAGGAGAGGATTCTGGTGCTTCTGGTTTAAGGAAGTAGAATAAAGAGATGACAAGCCTTCTCTATCACAGGGTAGAATCCCTAAACCCAATCAGTGTCCATCCTTGTTCAGTGGAAACAGTTACCAAAGTCACTTCAAGTTGTCCTGCATGGGATTTAAGCTGTTGTTTGATCCAGTGTGAAACTTTTTTCTATAAGAACCCCATAAACATAGTTAGCTTGGTCCTGAATTATGAAAAATGAAAACTACTGGAGACATTTCTTATCCTTTAGAGATAGGGGCCTGGGGGTGAGGGACAGGGACAGAGAGAATATTTGGAAAACGGTAATCAAGGAAATACTGCCAGGACAAACCACACAAGCCAACACAATTACCCACCATCTGTTATATGGACTAGGGATGGTTATTTAGTGATCAGAACAGACCCCATGGTTCCTGGCCTGAGCTCTTTATGAAAACTGCTTTGTACTCTGAAGTTGGTGCCTTTGTCTCTCGGTACACAATTTACTGGTGTGCCTAGCAGGGGCAAAATGGCCATGCCCTTGTGGATGTGTTGACAGTGCATTCTCCATTCAGACTGGACAGTAACATGACTCTAGCAGTCTTTTGATTTAATTAATGTTTGCTATATATTTTGTGGAACTGTTAGTGAAAAAGGCCACATATAGGAGCAATGTATTGTTACCATGGTTTATGATTCAATTCTTTTCCCAATCTCTGTGTTGATACATTTTCAAATCCCACTGAGATTTCAATGGCAGGGTTTATCTCTTTTACATGCATAGGAAAAACAGTTTCCCAGAGGAGTACCACTAGAGGCTGTCTCTGTCTTAGGGAGTAATACTTAAAACTCACATTAATACAAGTACACGCAGAGATGAAGCTTCAACAAGGTATACTCTCTGTGCTCTCCTTACAGTTGTTGGTTTCTATACTGTCAATTCTCAATTATACACTCAATAAGGGACTAATGGTGCAGGAATCTAAATGGATGTCAATGATGGGACGATGTCTCTGTACATTCATTTTATCCACTTGTTCTTTCAATAAGCATGTATTGAACACCTACTCAGTGCCAGGCAATGTGCTAAGCTCTAGAGATTCAAAGTTGACTAAGATATAGAACTTTCTCTTTAGGAACTCATGGTATAGCTGGGGAAAATGGACAAAGAAAATAATTACAGTACACGATGTTAAATACTATAGCTATTAAGGTACACAGAATTTCTCCGGGAGCCCAGAGGAAGAAATACTCTAATTCCCATGCTGGTGAAGCACCACTGACAACAACCCAGCTGATGTGGGTCCCTGGCATAAGCTGGGCAGCAGCGGGGCACCCTTCCTGCAACCCTGGCTCCTTGGAGCTGGCCAACTGAGCTAATGTGAAGAAACCAAAGAACCATGTGATCACCGGGCAGTCATCCCAGCAAGCAGAGCCCAAGGCAAATGCAGGAAGTGAAGTCATGGAGCCAAAGAACTGAAGATCCAGAAGAATAGGAGTGAGGAGCAGTGAGTTCACTCTAGAGAAAGCAGCCTAAAGCAGCTGTTGTCAATGTGGGCCTTAATGTGTTCCTGGTAACATCAGCGATTAGTGTGAGGGAATTTCAGGAGCAGAAACAGAGAAGTCCGGGGTGACTAATCCCATCTGCAGAGGCTGCGTAAAACTTTAGAGAGGAGTTATGTGTGCTAGTTTTGAAGAATGAATAGGAGTTTGCCACAGGAAATTCATTAATTAGATGCTGAATGTTGGTGGTTATGCAGCAGCTAGCTGTAGAGGCAGGGTGAAAGACATTTGGTTTATCTCTTCTTGAGAAGATCAGAGCTGGAACTGCTTGTGTGGTTTTCAAGGTCACCCATCATCAGACACCAACCACTATTTAGATCCCAGTCCATCCGTCCCTCTCCACACCTATTACCCTCCAGTTACATGGACTCATCTTTGTTCCCTAAACAACTTCAGGCTCTGTCACTTTGCTGTCATTGCACCCTCAGCCTAAAATCCCCTGCTTGCCATTTCACTGTTGAAATTATCCACACTTTTCTATACAGTAAGTCCCCTACATACAAACGAGTTTTGTTCTGAGAGCAAGTTCATAAGTCCAATTTGTATATACATCCAACAAAGTCTAAGTACCCAACTAACACAATCAGCCATATAGTGCTGTCCCAGCTATATCCCTGCTGCTTTCATGCTTGTTTCTGGATATCCTGGGCTTGAAATAAAGATACTGTACTATTGTACTCTATACAGCACTGTACAGTAAAGAACACAAAAACACGGTCACTTGTAGAGGATGCATGCATATGACAATGCACAGCAGAAACGTGAACTAACTTACATGATTGGATATGAGAATGCACGTTCGCATCTCTGAAAGTTTGCAACCTGAAGGTTCGTATGTAGGAGACTTACTGTACCTAACTCAAATTCTGCCCCATCTTGGAAACCTTTCCTTACCGCCACTAATGTTCTAGGAGAAATTCACCATTCTCTATTCTAGGCTTCCAGGATCCATCACGTATACCTCCTCTGGCCATATGTGTTGTGTTCTGCCTTGGATTACATACAGTGAGTCATATGTGTGCTTGCCTTTGACAAGTAGCAAATGGTAAGGAAATGGGAAATGGGAGCTCCAAGGAGACAGGGGCATTTCCTTTTTGGTCTTGCCATTTTATTTTGAAAATCTCTTCTCTACAGAAAAGTTGAGCTACTAGTCAAGGAACACTCAATACACCCCATCCTTGATTCACTAATTGTTACCATTCTGGTACATTTTCTTTTCTGAGTTATTTTAAGGTAAGTTTCAAACACTGTGACACTCATCCCTAAATTCTCCAGCATGCTCCTCCCAGTGATAAGGACTCTCTCCTATAAAACCACAATGCTGTTATCAAATCTAAAAAATTATCCATAATCCCATTATGAGATCTATATTTAAATTCCCTCAGTTGTCTCAAAAATTTCTTTTCTAGCTTTTTTTCCCTTGGATCTAGGATCCAATTGAGGTCATACATTGTGTTTACTTATGATGCTTCTGGAGTCTCTTAACCTAGAAGAATCATTCCTGGAAATGTGCATTTCTTACCTATCTTTTTTAACATAATAGTTGCCAATTAAATGTTTATAAGACAGAAGAAATGGGTAGACGGATAAACAAACTCCAGTCATACAAAAATCTCTGGGCAGTTCCACTAAGAAGAGACAGAATTCTAGAGTAGGGACTTCCCACAAAAGTCCTTTGTGAAACCACCAGGCACCATGCAAAGGACCAAGTCATTGTCCTTGTGTGACTGCTCATCTTCAAACCTTCACTTTTAAAGTCACAAGTTACTCGTAAGACCACTGGGGAAATGCCTTAAAAGGAATTTACTTGGAGAGAGAAGAGAATCAGACCCTCACATCTGACTGAAGAGAGGAAGGTCCCAGAGCTCAGGAACTCAGCACCTCATGGAATGTCAGAGCTGGGAGAGAGACCTACATACCTCATGGTCATGCTCAACTCCCTTGTCTGAGAGGAGAGAACTCAGGCCCATAAACATGCAGTGGCTTGTTCAAGGTCACACAGGACACATTTGCTCTCCTCCCTGCTCAGCTTTCTTCCAGTTTACCTATTCATCACAGCAATGTCTGGTTCTTCACCTCTCTTGTTCCCAGTGAGCTATGATAACTTTCTTGACCTTTAAGAATCAGTGATCCCAAAGTATTCCAGTCAAACCTATTCTCAGAAACATAGGGAGGAGTTGGCAACTGTTTCCTAGCCCATACAGAATGGAGTTATTTCTAAGGGCGTTTGTTTTGTTACCTCCAGCTGAGAAAGACTAAGAAGCAAACAGCACCTCCAGCAGCCGGAGAGGAAGAGTGGTGAGATTAAAGTCAGTGATTTCACCAAGCTGGAAGGTGGGATGCCTCCATGTTCATTTTGTCTCTGCCATTTATCTTAGCCTAAACACGTCACTCAACTTTTTTAGGGCCCATGAGCCTCACCTATAAAAACAGATCACTGCAGAGAAGTTATCACCATGGGAGGCATTTGCAGGTGTGAATCCCTTTTGGAAACATAAGTGATAAGTGAGGGAAATCAGGGTGAGGGGTGACTCTCATTTCTAGATGTCTAGAGTATAAGCATTTATTTAAAGTAATAACATTGAAAATTCTTCAGTCGGTATAGTAAGTCATCCCTCAGTATCTGTGGAGGATTGGTCGCAGGACCCCCGAGGATGCCAGCATCCATGAATGCTCAAGTCCTTCATATAAGATGGTGTGGTATTTGTTTATAGCCTGCACACATCCTCCCATATACTTTAAATCATCTTTAAATTACTTATGACACCTAATATGATGCAAATGCTATATAAATAGTTTTTATACTGCATTGTTTAGGGGAGGTTACAAGAAATAAGTCTGTACATGCTCAGTACAGATTCAACCATCCATATATTTTTTAAAATATTTTAGATCTGAGCTTGGTTGAATCCATAGATGTAGATCCCATGGGTACAGAGCGCCGACTATAGAGAGGAATTTCTTACAAGTAACAGCATCACAGGTTTGTGGTTGATGGAGGGTTTCACTGGACATTGGAAAAGTGAGTGGAAAGTGTGGTTGTTAGAGTTTCCTGAACAGGAAAAAGAAGTGACTGGCTTAATCACTAATGGGTTTGAAGACTGAGGGAAAGCCTTGATCAACCCTGAGGATCCAGGGGTCTTATGCAGAAATTCCAGACTTGAACTTGAATTTGTACGACTTTGCCTGAACCACTTAATTCAGGAAACTCATCTGTAAAGCAAGAGAAGCTAGGTTAAAATGGAAGTGAGTTATTTATTTATTTTTGCTTTTGGCTGCACATTACAATTAACTGGGAGAAGAGGGGTGAATTTGTGAGCCCTATCCCTCACCCCCTTTCCAGTGTGATTGCAGGAGTTCAGGGGCAGGGTTCAGGTGATTCTTAAGAAGCTAGGCTTGAGAACCTCTGGATATGGGATGTCTACAAGCTGATTCTCAGAAGGGAATAAAGCAAAGAAACACTGGAATTCCTCAATGATTCCCAGGGCCTACAGGCAGTGAGCATTGTGCCTGTCAGTCTGCCTAGCTTGCTTATTTTCCCCCAGGACCAAGCACCCTCTAGGATCGAGGTGTGGCTCCTGCCAACACAATCAGCACTTTCCTAGCAATCTATGAGGACACACAGATATATTTTTCAGACCGAAAGGAAGATAGCAGGAAGCCTGAATCCCTAAACATTCTGGAGGCCAGCAGTATAACAGTCCCACTACCTTTTCTCTGTCTAATTTATGCAGCAGGGCGGCCACTGGAGCAGGCAATAGAGAAGAGAGGCTCCAACCACATCTAACAAGATGGCTGCACGGTCTGCCTGCCTGGCAGATGCCAGCTCCTGACACACAGGACTTGAAGCATCTGCCAGACGGGTGCCGGCTTTTGATCAGTACCATGTCAAGCCAGAGACCTGCAGGGAAACGGCCAGGCTCCCTGTAGTTGGCTAGCAGGAATCTTTCTTGCAACCTTGAGAAAGGGGCTTGAAGAATTTGAGCACAGATTTAAAAGTGGGGTGCAGGCGGGGTGGGTGGGGGCGCTGCTTGGCGGAGACTTTCTCTTCAAGTCCAGGTTATTTCATCTCAGCTAGGGAAGCAAGACACCCTTTCTTCCCCGGTGGTTGGAGCAGGATTTCTGGGCTGTTTTTTGCATATTTGGCTCTTCTGCCCCAGGGCTCAGACAGAGTCTTTTAGCCTCCCCTAACACATCTGTAAAACCCTGAGGCCACTGGAGAGGGACCCCAGTCTCCCTCATGTCCAGCTCTGAGTTGTGGCAGAAACACTGCAGCAGGGTTATTTACAAGACTCTTGAGGACTACAGTCTGTAGTCTCTTCGCCAGAGGGCCTGCAGGAGGGCTCTCGTCTTCTAAATGGATCCTCTGGGACCTAGGCTGTTGTCCTTCGGACACCCAGTCTGCATTCTTGGCCAGGAGACTGAGAGTGCCCTAAAAGCTGTGTGTTAAGATGAGGAGTCCCCTCCTCCTCAGCCCCCTTCCCGGGCAGTCAGGCCAAGTGAAAGCAGAAGCCTAGCCCCAGACACACCGTGTTCTGTGTCTGACAACAGCAGACTACGTGACTTGAAGGACTCAGTAAACCAAATGCACACCCGTTTTGCTTATTTGCTCTAACCTTCAAAGAACCCAAAGGTCCCTTCCTAGTTCAACAAATAAATCCAGTTCCACTCTAGCAGGCCTCCCTGACAAAGTTCTATTGTTAGGCCGTCCCTGAATCCGCCCCCCCGCTTCACTCCCGCTCGGGCACCCCAGCCCCATGCCTGTTCACCCTTCTTTCGTTTGGGGATAAATCGGCCTCCCTTTTTTTGTTTTGTTTTGTTTTGTTTTAATTCTTTCAAAGGGTAAGGAATGTTGACACCCCCACCCCCTGAAACATGCCTCTGATGTCTGGTTAGACTTCAGACGGCTGTATTTGAACGTGCGCTGACGCAATCGGGCAGATTGGGTTAAACCAAATATTACAATTGCAAGAACTCATCTGGAACTAATAATTTTGAGGCCACCGAAAGTAAAAGGGCCGTGCTTCGGGGCTGGCCACCGGCAGAGGCCAGCTCGGGCCAATGCTGCCACCTGCCGTGGGCGCCGGGAACAGGGCGCGCCGCGCGGCCTTCCTGTTTTGTTCCCGACCCACTCACCGGCTCCCACGCAGACAAGGTTCGCCAGCCAGCCAGACCAGTGCTATTTTAAAAAGGCTTGCGCCTCTTCCAGCCCTTGGTGTAAAGATAGCTAGTCTGGCTACCCTGCGTTTTCGCTGGAGGAAAAAAAAAAGACAACTTCCCAATTATAGAGCCAGGGCTGGTTACAAAGGCAGTGGCAGTTGGAGCTCCATGGAACATGTGCCCCTTGGGTGAAACAGATCATGTGTCAGTGGCTCGCTTAGAGGGAAGGTTCGTTTTTCAGCTAGGCATTTTTATGAAGGATGAAGAGAACGTACAACTCCAGGTTATGTCGGCACATTGCTGAACTGCGAGTCACATGCCAGATCCAGAAATGATGAAAACATCTGTTTCTGCTTTAGACCGGCGAGGCTCCGACGTGGGGAGGGGCGGGGGAGGGACGGGACTGGCTTTGCTCGCGAGCGCCATCTGCCGAGCCTGGCGTGGAGACGCGGGCGTCCCCCGCACAATGCAGGTTGCCGCTCACCCCGGGAAGGGGGATATCAACAGGTGGGGGTCTCTGCCCGGGCGATCGCTCTCCGTGGAGGACGGCCCTGATTGTGCCCCGGGGACTGTGCAATTCCGTAGTGTCGCGGAGTGCTCACAACAAAGAGCTTGTCTCTGGGGACTGCTCTGGGGCAGAGGAGGAGGAGAGAGAAGCAGCAAATGAATTCCCAGGTTGGGAAGGAAGGAGGTAAAGGGGGAGGGGAGTCGCTCGTTGGTGGTTTGTAGACAGTAAAATTTCGCTGTTCCTTCTGGCTGAAATCTACCAGAACAAAGAAACGGCATCTCTAGGAAAACTCCCAGCTGCACTTCCCCCAACCGTCCCTCTTTCCTGCGATGGTGGCTTGTACTCAGCATGTATGAGAACGTTCCTGTATTCACAGAGACCATTCTGGTCTGGCAGGGCTTGACCCACCCTTTAACACGAAAGCCTCCCAGCGCTGGGATAGGTTCCCACCCGAGCCATACTGGCAGTCAAGCCACCGCGTTCTTTCAATGTTCGGCAAATATTTACTGCCTGCCTGCTAGATGCCCAGAACTCACTCAGCACAACTATTTGTCATACAATTGGAACAACAATACAAATATGTCAGAGGAAAATGTATGTTGAGTGTCAAGTGCGTGTTCGAGACAATGACAGCTCTAGTTCAGAAGCAGGGAGAGCATTGCAGACCCGAAATCTACCTTTCCTCAGCGTTGTGAGGGCAATTCTAGAAGCTGGATTCTCCCAATCATGGGTTGTATAGCCAAATCCCCTGAGCAACTGATTTTAATCAACCCACTTCAGCCCTGACCTCCATCCCCCAGCCTTAAAGATAGATAAATCTTCAGTTCCCATCCACAGGGTATCTGCTTACTCACAATCAGAATTGGTGGAGACCCTGACTCAACTCCCAGGAGTATCTTCTGGGCCAGGTGCAAAACTCTGAGATACAATCATATGAATAGTGTTTCCTGACAGCACGCAGGCGGTGGGAATGGGGGCGGCGGTGGTAACCCAAAGGAGAAAAAACTTTGGCCTAATGAAACGCTCCATGCTAGTAGATATTAAGTACGCCTGCCCCCTCCCCTTACTATGAGCTACCAAACCCACCCTCAGCAATCCACTGCCCACATTTGAGGTTCCCCGAAGAGCAAGTACTGTCCTTCTAGACTGAAGTCAGTCTGTCCCGTCTGTTCATTTTGGCCCACCTTACCTATAAGCTCCCAAGTTCAAAACAGAAGCTAAGCCTCTCTAGGAGAGCCCAATCCTTCCCCTTCTTCCATTTCATCCCCAGATAAGTATAGAAAGAGCTGCCCTTTACATGGGTATGGAAACCTGATGATTGTCTAAGGGATGAGTCAGAAAAGGTCTCCTTCCCATTTTACAGATGAACAAATAATATGAGAGCCAGCCTCATCCTCACAGATCTTGCCACTAGCTACATTGCCAGTGGCCACATCTGTTTCCGTAAGACTCATGCTCTTAAATTGTTAGGGCCCAAACTCCTCTTCAAAGCCACCTACAAATCCATGTGTCACCTACAGTTGTTCCACTCTGTTGTTGAAAAATCACTAGTTCAGGGGAACCATGAAAATTAATATGGTTAACTTCATTTTTTTTTCTCTTCTCAAAAGATTAGAACACGAGACTTCATTTTAGTCTAGTTTGGAATTGGTCTGATGCAGAGCGTTCTGATTAATAGACTTTGTTTTATAAAGTGAGGAAACTTGATCACTGGCCCACATTTTTTTTTTTTCTGGACTCTTCTTGACAGCTTTTCTCATTTCTACCTGGTTTTGCAACAGGTTTGTGTTTGGATCCACTAAGGATTAGATATTAAATTTTTCATGCTGCAGTCACATCTCTGAGCTCAGAATTTAGGGTGTTTTGTCAACATGCAGCAAAATAAAATATCTGAACTAGGCTCCAACAATAGGGTAGAAAAACTGCAGGAGAAAAAAATGTGGCATGAAAATAAACCTTGGGAATTTTGTGCTTTACTAGGTATAGGATGCCAACCTCCCAAACTTTTTTTCCAGGCTTGTGTGAGACTCTCTCTTCCTCATTATTAAAATAATTTCTATTGCACCACTTCATTCCATACATCTTGGTGTGAGTCTCTTCACACAGAGAAATAACCTTTGTTCAAAGCTCCGCTCTCCTAAGCTGTGCTGAATTCTGCAAGATCACTCTCCACATACAAGATTAGCACCTTCTTTCTAGCTCCAAATAGACTATAATCCAAAAGCTGCTCTTTTAAATAGAGGTTTCTTTTATGCTTAAATTCCTAAATAAAAGAAACATCAATGCTACTGCTAGTCTCCCCAGTTAAATCCGATTTGCAAGAAATGCTGCATGCTCAAAAATCTGGGTGTGAACTGAAAAGTCTGGGCTCAGGGAACACGTTTGGGATTCTCCAGCCATTCTCTATCTAGAGGGCCCTCCAGTGGCCAAAATAATACCTGATAGAAACAAAGACCACCAAAGCAAGTGTTACAACAAAGGCAGATAGGGTGGACGCTAGCCTGCATTTCAGAATGCTGCATTTGAACCCCGCGTTTTGCCCCTGAGAGGTGTGACTCATTTAAAGAAAGCCAAGGCGGAATCTCGGCTCACAGAATGAAGGCATTATTTGCATTACAAAAGGACCCTTCATTTGATTAAAAAAGGCAGGTTTAAACTCCATTAAATGACAACTCCCCATAATTTCATGAAGATTCTATTAAATTTGAAAAAAAAAACCTACTGACATACAAATTTCCAGAATGCATGCATGTGTGACATAAAACATGGTATATTTATACTCACTCTGCCACAACCACAACCTGATCCACCCCACCCACATTTCCACCTCAGAAAGCCTTATAAGCCCTCTGGTCATAAGGCACAAGAGAAAGTAAAGGTCAGAACCCATGGAGGTAAGACCTGAAGGCTCAGGGCAAGATCAGGGTCCTCAGAGCCCAGAGCTGCCTTCCCGGAGGACTGTGAGAAAAACAGGCATTGGCTCCACCACACTTTGCTCTGTTGAAGGATGCTGCTGGTTTTCCAGAAGGAAGGTTCTAGCACTGCCACATATTAGCGTGTCATGACATGCAGCCATGCCTCAGTTGTAACATGGAAGGGTGGACTACACAAGTCAGGTGCAAAGCTCTAGGACCTTGGATTCCCAGCCATTGCAATGATCTCTGTTCCTTGGGAAGCTTTGAAAAATAACAGAGTTGAGAGGGGAGGGAGTCTACTCCTATAAAGTCCCCTATGTCCTTCTGACTTTTGCCCCAGCAACCTCACCCTCACCCCCAATCTTGTGACCTACAGCGGCTGCACCAAACCACAGCACCCTGCCACAGACCACACACTGGCCCTCACCCCATTCCCCACTGGGCAAACTCTTCATTCCTCATGGCCCAGGCCAAGTGCTAAGTCTGCCCTGAAGCCTTACCAACTTTCCCAAACAGTGAGCTGCTTCCCTTCCCGATTTACGTCCCCATAGTGTTGTGTGCCTGCCTCTGTTTCAGCACCTGGTAAAGCTGGTTTCCTCTAGCTTGAGGATTGTAAAGTGGCCCATACCTCTTGTGTCCCTGCGTCTCCAACACATGGTGTGGTGCTGGGAACATGACAGATGAATGAATGTTGAATGAAAGAAGAGACCCCTTAGAGAGGTCTCCCTCCAGTCCCTTAAGAGACAGTGGCTGAGGGCAGCAATCCCCTGTCACTCAGGCCTGCCTTGACCCCAGGGGCATAGCACACCATTGCCGGATGCTGGGAGAAACAGAGCAGGGTTTCTCCCGTGGCTGTGATGGTGCAGGAGGGGATGTCCTTTTGGAAGGTGATTAGGTCATGTAGGGTCTGACCTCCTGAATAGGAGATCTCTTTCATTTCTCTCTAATGAAAGAGAACCTGGGACAAGCGTGGTAGCTCATGCCCTTAATCCCAGCACTTTGGGAGGCAGAGGCAAGAGGATTGCCTGAGCCCCGGGGTTCGAGACCTGCCTGGGCAACTTGGCAAGACCTTGTTGCTACAATAAATAAAACAACTTAGCCAGGTGTGGTGGCATGTGCCAGCCACCTGGAAATAGTTCCAGCTATTTGAAAGGCTGAGGCAGGATAGCCTGAGCCCTGCAGGTGGTGGCTGTGTTAGCTGTGATAGTGTGACTGCATTCCAATCTGGGAGACAGAGTAAGATTCCAACTCAAAAACAAAAGGGGCGGGGGGTGTGGGGGATACCAGAGAGCTACCTTGCTCCTTTTGTCACCTGAGGACACAGCGAGAAGTCTATGAACTAGTAAGTGGACTCTCATCAGTCACCAATCTGCTGGTGCCTTGACCTGACTTCCCAGCCTCCAGAACTGTGAGAAACACATTTCTGTTGTTTATAAACCACCCGGGCCGTGTCTTCTGTTATAGCAGTCCAAACGGGCTCAGACGATCTGGGTTCTCTTTCTGGGCTTTCAGTCGTAGCAGCAGCAAACATTCTGGAACATCAAGTGTCTGTCTGGAAGCTGTGCTAGTGCTGGGCCTGCCTTATCTAGTTCAGGAGAAAGGACACGTCTGAACAAGATGATGACGTTCTGAGGCAAGTGGGTGTGCAAGCAGCAGAGCTGTGAATTCCTCGGCAGAAGAGACCACTGAGCTGACAGGCACGAGCTGCAGGGCCAGCTTCCTGCTCTCCACACGCATCCCACCTCCCCCCTGCCTACTGCTCACCATATGCACTGTGGTCCTCCCCAGACTATGGGATCCTTTCCTTGATCTTTTTTTCCACACTGAACCTACTGTCCTATTTCCCTCCTTCAAACATTTGGAAAGATGAGCCTAAGTTACTTCTTCTCATCTCCTATACCCTGCTCACTCTATACCAGTATAGTGCTCATACATATTACATCCCCAAAGCCCTCTTGTTGGGGACACCAGTGATTTCCTTATCTGCAGAGGGCTGCAGAGAGGATGAGGTGGGGCAGCCTGACAGGTAGCATTCATAGCCCTGGCATTTGGCATGCATTATCTCATGTGCATAATTATCTAATTCCATCCTCACAACAACCCTATGAACTGGGTCCTGAAGGATGCTCATTTACAGGCAAGGTAACTGCAATGCAACAAAGATTAAGACACCCAGAGTCGCATGGCCCCAGAGTCAGTATTTGAACCCAGGACATTCGACCTAAGAGCCAGACCCTGACCCACGTGTGATTCTGCATGAAAACACAAGGAAGAGTGCCTGGCACTGAGGAGGTGATCCACAGTCATCATCCCTGAGTTCCCTGCGGTGACCAACCTGGATCCCCCTCCTCAGATTTCTGCCCCTTGGCACCTGAACTTGCCTGATCCCCACCCAACACAGATGGTCCCAGACTCCTCGACTTTGGAAGAATACTGAAATGCACATGTTACTTTGAGATCTTGTCTCACTCCTGACATCCCTCTCCAGACTATTCTGTCTATCCATCCCTCTATCACCATTCCCAGCAAATATCTCCAGCCCAGCTCTGTCTCTGAACTCCAAAAACTGCCTTACCCACCCTCCCACACATCCAGTTCTCCTTTCCAAACTCTATTCCTCCCCTCACCCCCCCACAGCACTTATCACTTTTAAACCTGTCATTTAGTCATCTCTTGGGTTTATTATTTGTCTCCCTCTGCTTGAAGCTGAACTCTCCAAAGACAGGAGTCTTCATTTGTTTTGTTCATTATAGTATCTTCAACACTTGGAATGCGTCAGGTACCATCACTCAGTTAATGTTTGCTACATGAAAGAAACCAGTCGTCAACTGGTCACCTCTGTCTGGATGTGCCACTAGCCCTTCAAACTCAACATTTCCAAGGCAGAATTCAGCCTTTCTCAGCGCTTGTCATCCCTCTGCATTCTTATCCGGGCTAGTAGCATCAGCCCTTCGGTGGTTTTGCAGGTTGGGAATATTGGGATCATCCTGAACCTTGCTGTACCTCTCTCTGTAGGGACCCTGCTAACTGTGTGGCACTCTCTGTGGATGTTGTGCTCCTTGGGGTTTTGCAAAACAAGGATCTCTGTGCTCAAAGAGATCCCTACAACTTTATTAGGGAGAGGAAGTTTTCCTAGATGGAAGGATGGAGGACCCCTGTAAGACTGGATAATAAAACGTTGAGTGCAGTGGACTGAAATCAGTCATAAGAGGGATTTGCCTGGGCTAAAGTGATCATTCTCTAAACATCATCTCCTTTCTCCAAACACCTATGGGAAACTCTATTTATACAGTGCCTTCCAGTTTAATAGCACATCTACTTCTTTCAGATCTCCCAACATCTCTGTGGGGTCAGGATCTCTTTGAACAAGAGACCAAGGCACTGAGGAGATCTGGGAAATTGCTTCGGTGGTCACAGAGCCAGTAAGCACAGAGACACCTCAGCCCATCCTCTCTCCTCTGCATCATCCTCAGGGCTGGAGCTTTGGAACTTGGCCTTCTATAGATGCTAGCTTGTTTTTATTTTCTAACTTTTCTTTTGTTTTACTTTTATCTACCAAAGACTGTGTGGCAAAGATCACCAGTTGCCTGTCCACCATCTATTCTGCCCTCTGCCTTCCAGTGCCAGGAGTGGCAATGAGACAGATGAAATGAATGCGTTTCCCAGACTCCTTGATGGAAGGGGTGGCCAAGGAAACATCAACAGAAGTTGACAGATGGGCATTCTACCGATACAGCCGTGAGGTATTCTTTTGCCCTTACCTCATCCTTCTTGATCCCTGGACCTTGGGTGTGGTGACTGGAATGGGAGCTCCATGCAGACCACAAGTCTTTCTAAAGGAAGAAAGCCACACTAAGGAGGGTGGAGCAGAAAGATGGGGAAAATCCTGGGTCTTTAATGGCTGAACAGACATACAACCCCTCTTTTTTAAAACCATGGTTATATGTGGGTTTTAGGTTATATGCAGCTGAGCCTCATACTAAACTGATTCATTCTACAAGAACAGGTTAATTCACACCTTCATTCATTCAACAAATTCACTAAGTATCAAGGATTGTTCTAGACTCTATGGAAATATAACACACAAGGCCCTCCCATTAAAATGTTAAAATCTGTGTTTTCTTTCTCACCCTCACTCTGCCCCAAACTTCACTCAGAATCCAGAGCTGATGAACGAAAGGTTTTATTCCACAACTCTGCCTACTTTGGGGTAAAACCAATGGTCTTCACTTTTGTGCTCTCCTGCCAAGCTCACCACTGCCACAGACGTGGTAACTTGTGCCTGGAAATGGAGAGGTCATGTTTTGTTCAATCTCTATCAGAGCCACTTCTGGTCCAAATATCTTTGTGTGAAGAGCAACCTCACATGAGCTAGGGATGTATTTTAAGGAACAGTGAGCCCCAACAGGCTGCCTCATTCTGGCCCTTACTTAGAAAATTTGCTACATCTTGAAAATCTGTTCATTCATTCTAACTTTTGAATGTGTCAGCATATTTTGCAGCAGTAAGAAATAGTCAAGAACATATAGTTATATAGAACAGATTAATCACCCTCTCCTCCCTTCCCCCCCGTGTGTGTGTGTGTGTGTGTGTGTGTGTGTGTGTGTGTGTGTGTGTGTGGTGTGTGTATCTTATTCTCAATGAGGAGTGTGATGGTTAATTTTATGTGTCATCTTGACTGGTAGTGGAGTGCACAGATTAAACATTATTTCAGGATGTGTCTGTGAGAATGTTTCCAGAGGAGGTTAGCATTTGAATCAGTGGACTCACTAAAGTAGATTGTGTTCCCCAACATGGGTGGGTGTCATCTAATCCATTAGGGGCCAGAATAGAACAGGAAAGAAGAATTTGCCCCTTTTTGCTCCCTGCCTTCCTGCTTGAGCTGAGACATCTCATTGCATCTTCTCTGGCCCTCGGACTGGAATTTACACCATCAGCCCCCATGTTTCTCACTCTTTGGACTAAATTATACCACCAGCTTTCCTAGGCTCCAGCTTGCAAACAGCAGATTGTGGGATTTCTCAGCCTCCATAACTGTGTAAGCCAACTCCTTATTTTATTTATTTTTATAAATATACATCCTACTGCTTCTTCCCAGACTAATACAAGGAGATAAGGAAGCAACATAAATCTCTGGGATCCCTCTTGCTTCCATGTCTTGCTGTCTCCCGGAAGAAACAATTGCTCTGTCTTCTCTTTTCTATCTACCTCTCCCTGGGACATCTGGGGCTTTGAACACAGGAAAAACTCGAAAAGCAAATGTGAATTCCATAAATCCTAACATCCACTATCCAGCATTGCGGGGTTAACCTCTGGGTCAGATAGTCCTGAAGGTAAACCCAGTTTTAAAAATCTGTGTTTTCTTTCTCACCCTCACTCTACCCCAAACTTCACTCAAGATCCAGGGCTGATGAATGAAAGGTTTTATTCCACAAGTCTCCCAACTTTGGGGTAAGACCAATGGTCTTCACTTTTGTGCTGTCCTGCCAAGCTCATGATATGGCAGTACCTGGCACATCACTGGTTCTCAATAAAAGGAAGAGATTCTGATCCACTCATCCATCCATCCACCCAACAAACATTTCCAAAATGATCTTAAATTCAGAGCAGTGTAGTATAAAGGATAACAAAGTAGACAACGTGGACTTTACATTTAGAGAACTGAGCTTAGCCATCCAAAAGAGAAGTTAGGGGAATTTTTACCAGGTAAGAAGGGAAATTGGATTTCCCATCAAAGGGTTTCAATAGTTATGGATCTCTGCAATCAGAAAATTTTCTAATGAATCCTCCAGTGTGATTTATTTCAGTAATAAACCACATTACACCTCAGGCCATGTGTATATATGTCATTCCTTCACATAGTCCAACCTGGGAGATTAGCAAAAGACAGCTGCCCTCTAAGTGAAGAATGACACATGGCAAGGGACTAGGCGGGACACAAGGAGAATTTTTCACTTCCCATCCTGCTGGTGCCCCTGTTGGAGATGTTGACAAACAGAAGCATTCAGAGAAGGACTTTATCCCCTGCTCTTACTTGGTTCTTTGAGGGAATGATGCTACACCATATGGGTGTAGGATGCAGCTGTTTGCACCATTGTTTCCAGGGCTGTCTAAACAATGAGGCAAAGAAATCCAAACATCTGAAAAGATTCAGAACAAGGAGGAAAATCAACTTGTTAATTTATGCTTTAGAGACTGATTTTTAGTATGAATTATACTGTAGAGTTCAGGGTGAAATGGCTAAGATGGACATATGATATCAGCTCCATTAAGAAAGGGAGCTGAGAAACCCTGGAAAAAATGTAAAAGATGGGTTACTCAAAAATGTATTTATTGTTTTTTCTTTTTTGAGTCAGGATCTTACTCTGTCACCCAGAAGTATAGCGGCATGATCACAACAATCACAGCTCACAGCAGCCTCAACTTGATGGACTCAGGCAATCCTTTCACCTCAGCCTCCCGAATAGCTGAGACTACAGCTGTGAACCACTAAGCCAGGCTACTTTTTTTTATTTTTTGGTAGAAATAAATGAGGTCTTACCATGTTGCCTAGGCTGGTCTCAAACTCCTGTGCCTCCCAAAGTACTGGGATTACAGCTGTGACCCACTACACCCAGCCAAAATTTTATTTTCTATGTGTGTTCTGTAAACAAAAATCATTGCCTACTTTTGTATATTTTGCTGAGGTTATTACAATCAGCTTTCATTCCTCTAGTATAAAATAATAGAATAGTATTGTTACAGGATGGTATTTGGGTACTGGGATTCTTTCATTTACCCCTCATTCTATTTGAGAAAGTCTACATATAAAAAACAATGGCCAGCCGGGCTCGGTGGCTCAGCCTGTAATCCCGCACCTTTGGGAGGCTGAGGTGAATGAATTGCCTGAGCCCGCGGGTTCGAGACCCACCTGGACAGTGAGACCTCATCTCTACAATAAATCAAAAAATCAGCCGGGCGTGGTAGCGCATGCCTGTAATTCCGGCTACTTGGAAGGCTGAGGTGGAAGGATCGCCGGAGCCCAGCAGACGAGGCTGCGGTGGCCGGGAGCGGCCACTGCACTCCAGTCTGGGTGACAGAGTGAGACTCCAATTCAAAATAAATAAATAAATAAACAATGGCCAAAGGAAATAAGGCATCACATTATTAATAAAATCTGGGTAAGCAGTCAACAGCCCAACTCTTCCACCTCAACAAAGGGTTTCTCTGAGAAGCTGAGTTGGAGCCTGTGGCTTAGGCCTGAAATCAGATTGGAGCCTATTACCCCATCCCAACAGAAGAATCATGGGATGCACAAGCACAGATTTCACTTCAGGGATTTAGGACCGATTAGTTCACTGATTAGATGAACTCTTAGGCAAGTCACTTAACATCCTTGACCTCCATGCCCCCTTTTCAAAAATCATTTATACCATCTACACGAGACCCAAAATGGCCTCTCTACCCTGAGATTTCATTACAGGTTGATTCGGAGAGCAGGAATCATACTTATCTTATTACACATTATATTCCCAGTGGTGATTATAGGACTGAATACAGAGAGGAAGTGCTGAATAAGTATTTCTGGTGTGAACGTTGCTACTGGATCCACACATCGGGTATCCCTACTGATGAGGGAGCTTTTAATCTTGCCAACTAGAGCTTGAGAACTGATATTAATCTTTCATTTCTACTGAAACTACTCAGTCCTCGGGATTTTTTCTTTCACCTACTCAATACCCCTCTATTCTAGAGACCGCAGACATTTATAAGAGATTCCAACAAAAGCCTAGGCATTCATTTGAATAGAATCTACGTTATATGCTTTCTAGCTCTGGCATCATAATATCTGTAATATTCCTGTGCCACCATTTAATAGTTAGGAAAACTGTCTTGTCAGTTAACACATTCCCATCCCCAGTGGAAATGGAGTATACACCATCCAACACTAAACACCCCCAAAGCTCCTTCCATCACCTTCTCTTCCTCCTTCCCCATCACACAGGCACATGTAAACTGGTCCCACCACCCAGCCTTCAACAGACTTTAGACCACCCCCTTTTCTTTCCTAGAGTACAGACACATCCCTGTTGGCCAGTCAGGTTCCTTTTGTCCTCAATATGCTTAACACGACACCCATCTTTGTGACCCATCTCCTGTTAACGTGCCCATGTTATGCTCTCTTATGTCTACTTATGCTCTCTACTTTCTTTGGTGAGATGTATTAACTGCTGGTCCTCCTGTCTTCCAGGCAGCAAAACGATGACTAGGGTAAATGTGGTGAGCTGGAGAGAGCAAGGTGACTCGAATGGATCCTCCTATGAGCTCTATTAGTGTGGAAGATGACTCAAAGCACTTGATTGCAATGACAGGAAATGGAGAGAAGCAGATGGTGGCACAGCAACAATCTTTTGGTTCCAATGGTCTTCAAAGTAAGTCTGTATCAACACTGCTTATAAGGACAAAGGAAAAAGAAGATATCCTCTGCTTCTGATATCTGAATTCAGAGTTGTCTTTGTAGTCAGAACCAAGTCCTAGAGAAGGGACAGAGGTCTGGAGCACCTCCCCATACATACACACGGACTTAGTCATATTCACAACATCAGAACTGTAAGCAGATGCAATCGTTCATGAAGAATCAAGTCACCAAATGTTCTCAGTGGCTATTTCAGGAATTACCTGAAATCTCATTTTCTTCTTGGTACTTTTATTTTCTTAAAATTTATTTAATGGATACAGATTTGTTACATTCCCCAAAGTAACAACATTACTATATTTAAAAAGTTTAAGTGGCTGATTAAAATAAATTCCTAATGTACAAACTCAAACTAAAGAGCCACTTGGAGGGGTTGTGCAGTGAAGTAATTGAAAGCACAGTCTAAAGCTGGGCTACCTGGGTTCAACTCTCAGTCATGTTATTTATCTGTTGTGACCATGGGCAAGTTTCTTAATTCTTCTATGCTGCAGTTTTCTTATCTACCATGCCCGGCTAATTTTTGATTTATTGTACAGATGAGGTCTCGCCAAGTTGCCCGGGCAAGTCTCGTACCTGCAGACTCAGGCAATTCACTTACCTCAGCCTCCCAAATTGCTGGGATTACAGGCTGAGCCACCTAGCCTGGTCTGTAATACCTTTCTTAAAGGGTGGTTATAAGGATTACTTAACCTATAAGAAGCACTCAGAGCCGGGCTCGGTGGCTCAGCCTGTAATCCCGCGCCTTTGGGAGGCTGAGGTGAGTGGATTGCCTGAGCCCGCAGGTTCAAGACCCGCCTGGGCAGCGAGACCTCATCTCTACAATAAATCAAAAAATCAGCCGGGCGTGGTAGCGCGTGCCTGTAATTCTGGCTACTCGGAAGGCTGAGGCAGAAGGATCGCTGGAGCCCAGCAGGCGAGGCTGCGGTGGCTGGAAGCGACCACTGCACTCTAGTCTGGGGTGACCGAGTGAGACTCCAACTCAAAAAAAAAAAAAAAAGAAGCACTCAGAACAGTCTCTGTGTGTAGCAATTACATATTTGCAACTATTACTTATTGCTACAGCACTACCACTGCTGAAAATATTTTTGGACCACTCTTTGGGAGCATTGTCTTTAACCTTAAACACATTCCCTTGAATCACCTCAATGTGAGTAAAGTTTTCTACTTTAAAGGTGTGTAAGTCTTGGGAGCAAACAGTTTGGACTTCAGAACAAGGTGTACTTACGAAGCTAAGAGCTTGATGTGCTTGTGTTGTTCATCTGCTGTCTGTGAAGAAAAAAACAAGTGCACAGACACAGTCAGACAGTTTAGCACCATCTAGGGCTTGATCAGTCCCTAGATAACTAATAAGTTCTGTTTCTGCTAGAGAGAGGTTGAAAAATAAGTTTTAATTATGAAACCTCTTTGTTTGATTGTTCTCGAAGGCTTTACAACCAAAGGGCAAATTTCATGAAAGGCCAATTTGCATTTAAATCCAAGTCTTTTTTCTTCCTCAAAGTTTGCCATGTCGAGTTGTAAGTATAAAATGTCATTGTTTTCATACAAATATTCCCAAACATTACCAACTGTCATTTTGGCATTAAATAAGGTTGCAACATTACAATTGTAGCATTAGCATTTTTAAAAGCATAATATTGTTCTTCTGTAAATTGATGCAGGTTCAAATTACCCTACACAATCTTTTTTTAAAAAAAGTTAACGGGGCACTAGCATCAAAGCCAGTTGTGGGAGCCAGGCGCGCTGGCTTGCATCTGTAATCCCAGCTACTTGAGAGGCTAAGGCAGAAAGATCACTTAAGGTCAGGAGTTCGAAGCTGCAATGAGCTATGATCACATCACTGTACTTCAACCTGGGTGACAGAGTGAAATTTTGTCTCTATAAACAACAACAACAAAAACTTGTTGGAATTGGATAAAAAGAATGGCAGCCACCCCTTTTGCTGGGCCCCTGATGGTCTCATGCTAGCCTAACGATCACCCTATCGGAACATGCTGCAGTGATGGGCCTCACTGTGTACGTAAATAAAGGTGGATAAAACGTGCACTGAACATTCTTTTCCCAAGATGCAAAGGATTTTGATAAAATCTAACTGGGTTTTTGCAAAGCAAAGGAATTCTCCGTGTTTCTAATTACTGAACTCTTTGCAAAAACATTTTCCAATTTAAAAAAGAAGTTTCATTAATCTATCATCAGTAGAGAATATTGTGTTCCACATAAATGACTTTATAAAGAAACCTAAGTATACTTTTTTATGTCTCCAAACGTCGTTTCTCATCTTTCTGGTGGGAATCCTTTAAAAATGAATGGCCTAGCCGGGCTTGGTGGCTCAGCCTGTAATCCTGCGCCTTTGGGAGGCTGAGGTGAGTGGATTGCCTGAGCCTGGGGGTTCGAGACCCGCCTGGGCAGCGAGACCTCATCTCTACAATAAATCAAAAAATCAGCCGGGCGTGGTAGCGCATGCCTGTAATTCTGGCTACTCAGAAGGCTGAGGCGGAAGGATTGCCGGAGCCCAGAGGGTCGAGGCTGCGGTGGCCGGGAGCGGCCACTGCACTCCAGTCTGGGCGACCGAGTGAGACTCCAACTCAAAAAAACAAAAAACAAACAAACAAACAAAATGAATGGCCTATGCCCTTGGATTCCCTAAACATACAGTATCACTCTTACAGACTCCTATTATTGTGCCGACAGGGCAGAACTGCGTGCCAATTAAGAGCAGGAGTTTAAGGATGTGATAATGTAGATTATTTTAACTCTTCTGGGGGTCTCTCAGGCTGGACATCAACTTTGGGGTCCCTCGTCCTGTATCACTTCCACTGTACTACATTTGAGACCTTGGAGAAATTATTCCACTTCTTAAGATTTCTTTTAAAACAAAGACCAATACCTAAATCACAGGATCACTTTCTGAATTTAACAACTTTTTTTAATATAATGAGTTTATGTTATAATAGAGACTAGCAGATAGGGGCTCAATTGAAGGGAAATATAATTATTCTCATCAGATGGGCTACTTAACATGTCATATTTTGGCCCTGTGCTAAATGTCCCCAACAAGTCATATTTGTGGAAGTTCCTCTATCTCTAACATAGACTTTCTAGTAGTCTGAGGCTCTTAGCTTCTCTTCTATTGTAGTCAGAGTATTTGCTTTAGCAGCCTCAACCCGTTTTTTTTATAATCAATATTTTTATTATATTGTGGGGTACAGTTAAGGGTTAGGTATACCAATATGCTTCGTTCAGGCACCCTTGTTGATAAGAGGTGTCTCCCTGTCCCCAGACAGATATTCACTACTGTTAATCCCATCTCCCTTCCCCTCTCCCCCCATAGTTTCCCACCACTGTCAGTCATTTTCTTATGGTATTACGTTGGATGTTCAAGGTCCACTATATGAGTGAGAACATGTGATACTCAGATCTTTGTTTCTGTGAGGGGTCACTCAGTATTATAGACTCTAGTTCCATCCAGGTTGCTGCGAAATTCATGATTTTCTTTTTTATGGCTGCATAGTATTCCATCATGTATATGTACCACATTTTTTTAATTCAGTCCTCTTTTGATGGACAGCATGGTTGCTTCCAGGTTCTTGCTATTGTGAACAATGCCACGATAAACATACATGTGCAGGTATCTTTTTTATAGCGTGATTTGAGTTCTTCTAAATATTGACCTCCCATATGACCCTGCAATCCCCCTACTGGGAATATACCCTGAAGAACTCAAATCACTCTATAAAAAAGATACCTGCACACGAATGTTTATCGCAGCATTGTTCACAATAGCAAGAACCTCAACCCGTTTTAACATTATCTTTTCATTTGATTTGATGTTTTTAAAAATAGCTCACTGTAACTTCAAACTTCTGGCCTCAAGCAATCCTCCCACCTAAGCCTCTCAAGTTAATTTTTAAAAATTTTTAAATTAATGCCCAGTTAATTTAAAAACATTTTTTTGTAGTGATGGGGTCTTACTACATTGTCCAGGCTGGTCTGAAACACCTGGACTCCCAAAGTACTGGGATTACAGACGTGAGCCACCACGGCTGACCCTCAACCCACTTTTTAATTTGCTGTAGGCTGGGGAACCAGGCAATTATGGCTGACAGAGGCAATGAAAATTTGGGAGCTACACTAAGGTGTCTCCTAGGACTCAAAAACAGTGTCCCCAAAACGGTGTCCTCCTACTGTTAAACTTTAAAATCAACAGACAGTAGGCAGAATAATCTGACAAGATACAACAGCTCTCAAGCCAGGAAGATTCTATTGTAACCCAGTCTGAATGGATTAACATTAGCTACAGAATGATTTTCTGAGGAGTTTGCTCACAACAAAACACAGAAAGATGACTCGGAGTGGCCAATATGGGCAGTGCTGGAGAAAACTAGCAAATGATCTTCATGTCTTAGACGCCATGGGCAAAATCCTCTTAAATTGAAATGGACACAGGGAACTGTAACCTGTAGGTTTCAAACACCAAGTTCAGTGAATTAATCCTGCTGTAGAGTGTCAAATATTCATTTGTTCATTCAACAAATGAACAAATTGGGCAACCACAATCCTAATCCAGACTCTCTTATTTTTTAAATTCATTGTGCCTTCCCACCAAGCAACCTTCGAATTGTGACTGACCCCCGGGGCAGATCTCCCCACAGGGCAAGAATGTACTGGTTATGCTGGCATTGCAAGAACAAACTCTTCCAAATAAGGAACATTACGATGTTGCATATCAGTCTCCTGAGCTTGGTTAAGGCATCTTTGGCCATGAGAGATGAATGCTCTATCATGTGTTGACAAAAATGATTTAAGCCTGAAGACCTAAAGGTTAGGCCATGACCAGCAAGATCGCCCAGGCGGCAGGTCTCCCCTTGGGATTTTGCTTGGTGCAATGTGTTGAACCGATGTGTTGTGACACTGAATAGTGACATGAGGCAGTGTGGCACAGTGATTTAGAAGAGGATCTGGGGTCAGCGATACCTGATATTGAAGGCTGGTTTTGCTGTTTATGCTCTGGTTTCCCCCAAGCAAATTACTTAACTGCTCTAGGCCTCTTTTTCCTCAACCATGAAACTGGGTAATACTTTAGGGTTTTGCTTTGGCTCAATATCTAAACAAAAGCAGCAAACCTGTTAAAACCTGTTAAAGTTTTTAAAAACCTGCCCCCACCTCAGCCAGTTCCACACCTTCAATTCTGACTTACAGGCCAATTTGTCATTCATCTTTCCATAAGAAGGAAGTGTGGCATTCTTTACAAGACTTCATTGTCTGTGGAAACCTCCTGAAAGTGGTGAAAGTAGTCTTAGACACACAGCTCATGTATGCTGTTGTGCTTTCTTCTCTTAGATTTGAAAATTGCCTTCTTAGCAAATTGTCTCTTAGCAAATGTAGTTACAGCTTTAAGGCAACCACTTTAGTCATCGCCCCTACGGAATAATTCTATTTACTTCAAAACAGCCGCCCCATCTCCCCACTCCTCAGCCAACACAAAGACATCGTGTTCTTCAAGGATTCACCATCTGAGACCAGCTTGTTAATAACAAAATTATTCCAGGTCTTAGTGTTCTCTCATCTATGAAATAAACATCCTTTTAAAACAGACAAATCAAATGGTGTTTGGAGACTGCATTAGCTATCTTTATTGCACTCAAAAGAACAACTCAAGACACACAGAGAGAGTGGGTTTTCAAACAGGCATTTTCTTGACCCAGTTAAATTTTTATTCAGTGAAAAAAGTTGACATTGAGACAAAAATTATCTTAAAATTGTGCAACAACATAGTAAAATCTTCAGCAGAAACCAGTGACTTGGAAACTTATCGAGGCAATTGAAATTATAAATACCTAATTTCACTTTGGAGAGAAACAAGTATACAGTGTTTCACTTTAAATAAGAGCAGAATAGGCCTTTAATTTGCTGCAAATATTTTTGATTTTGCCTAACATTTCTAATAATTCATAACAAGAGTCTTTAAATGAGAAGTGACATGGAATATCTGAGGATAATGTTCCACTTCAGCATTCATGCTTATTCCATTTGAGCTATTACGCATGAAACTCATACCATTCTTGGGTTATTACTTGGCTCTGATGACTTAATTCATAATACGGCTGCTCAAAATTAGCGGGCAGAAACATATATACAACCCATCCTCCCTCAACCCACGTTCAGTGGTGGTATCTCTTGTCTGTGTACCCAACAGTACATATTTCTTGCTGTCTATTCCATATCTCAGTCTTGCATAGAAAGTAGTCTATATAAACTTAATGCACTGGCTTTTATTACACAAAATTGTACCTGAAAGGCAGCACACACTCCAGTTAAGAAAAATAGCGTAATAGGAATGTCAAGATACAGCCCCAACACAGGATTCTACACAGTTTTTGAGTCAATTCCTAAAATCTATATGGGGATGGTGTTCAGTTTGGTTATATCTCTGGATCTCTTTGCTAGGCACCCCCTTCCCAAATGAAGGAAGAGAATTCTAGGGGATTCACCAACATTCCCTTTGTGGGAAACAGGCCAACCAAATCTGACAAGATGGAGTTCCTGCCCTTAAGAAAGTACTGGAAATGTAATCTTACTAGATGGAGTGACCACGGGGTAGGTATCTAAAGGCAGAGTTCTCCAAGGTGTGTTTATCTATAAGGGACTCACCCCACTATTGCTCTCCCAAGTTCCCCCCAAAATGACCACTGTTTTGAGAAGGGTTACATTCCATAAATTATTGAGTATAGCTTAATCTAGGGGGCTACACATGGTGGGCAGGAGAGAAAATGCAGCTGTGCGCCCCCCATCTGTCCCTCACTGAAATATCCCTGTGATTACTACCAGGGTGGAATCCCAGAAACTACTTTTCCAAAGGTCAGAAGTTTCAACCATTTACCTAGAATCATACCTATTTATCCAGCTTGCCAGGGCAGCCAGTGGTTACTGGAACTTTTCACCTGTTTGTAAACAGGTCTGCATAGACATGGCCTCTCCCTGGAATCTTCTCTAGAACTCCAGTCTCACATTTTATCCACATGTCCACATGGACCCGTATCTCAAAGCTCAAGGAGCATTCACTACATCTAAGAACAAAGTCAGCTTCCAGATAAACCCACACACAATCCTCCTGTGTTTGAGGGGGTGGTTTCGAGACCAAATGTTAGAGGCCCATTGTGGTCCACACGGATGCAGGCATCTGACATTCTAACATACTCTGGGAGAGAATATAACCTTTTCCCTGCACAGTGTGAACTTTGGAGGTGGCATCTCCAACAAGGTACAAAAGCCCCTTCTTCACAAGCAACCAGGGGCTCCAACTAGTCACAGTGAAGAGTCGTCTGGTCACCTTCAAAGGCTGCATGCAGGATTTGTGTCCATTTCCTATTGTCACTCCAACCTCTGGACTCTTGCAGGCAGCATATACATATCAGATCCCCACAAAGCTATGCAGAGGGAAAAAGGAGTGCGTGCTTCAAAAGTTCATAAAAATATACAATTTACACATAGCTGCATCTATCTAGCTTAGTCTTCAGAAACTTAGCTCTTCTGTTTATATAAAATACTCTAGCCCTAAAAGGCTGCTTTTTTTCAAACAGCACAGTGGCATTTTCCAAGGAGAGGGGTGATGGCCGGTCTGTACAGTACTGTGCACTAAGCAGTGGGAGGCACTGGTAACTAGACTGGATGCTTGAAAATATCTCAAGCTGCCAACTGGAGACATATGCTCCGTAAAAAGGCTTGCCTATGGAATAATTGAAAATAACATCTCAGAGCCTTTTATATCAGCTTTTTACAAATGCCACCAAAAAGTTGGCAGAAAAAGAAAAGAAGAAAATACACTTTCTAGTGGTTCAATTAAGTGACTTGCCTCCCACCAGACTGTTAATCTTTCAGCTACGTAAAGAGCTTATTAAAGGGAAGGTGGTAGGTAGAGTTTTGCATGAAACTCCAACGTAAGACAAGACAAAGGCAAAAAAACTCCAGTCTTTAAAAAAATAAAAAGGAAAGTGATAGGAAAGAAGAGAAAATATGCTGGGAGAAGGCTTATCGTTACCTCCACTTGTTAAAAAGAAGTAGAGCCCTACCCTCGTGGCATGCTAAATGTCTAAGTTTAAAATATATATATTTATAAATAAAAATTTTAAAAATGAAAAAACTGTAATTGGCTCTTTCTTGGTTTTCCAAACAACCCCTAGGTAGAATGAAACTAGATGATCACCCAAGAATGATACTTTTGGTCAAAAGAAACCAAACACCTGTGAGAAAGTGATGTGCTGCATCTAAGGGGGATGGGGTTTTGCAGAGTTTGCATATAAAGGATACATATTCAGAGGCCTGGCTTTGGAATATTCCCAGAGCTCACTGCTTCTCAGCTGTGAGGGAATTCTGCAGTGAGGTTCCTACAGTACAAGTCACAACAATGCTCGACATCGGTGCCTACAACACTAAGTCTAAAGTGTGGGCATATCAGTCCACAATGGATTCTACATAACTATCAAGTGGCCACGATTTGAATATAGGGAATGGCATTTTAAAGGCAGAGGAAAAAATGCACAGCGTGTTTTTTAGAGAGAATAAATGGAACAAATTCTAGCACTCCTGCTGTTGTCAATTGGATTGAGTGGTCTCAGATGTTTAGATCCGCTCTCTCTCCGTGTGAGTGTATAGCACTTTCTCTTTAGATTGCGTGGAGGCATGGGTGAGGAAGGTGAAAGAAAAGGAAGAAAAAAAGAAAGAAGGCACTGACCCAATTCAAAATGACTGCATATATCAGTATGGACTTTTAACAATAGTAAGTGGCCACCTCAATTCAAATATAAAATTTTACATTCGAGATTCTTCAGTGGTAAGCAAAAACAAAAAACAACAAAAAAGGAAAAATTACATACTACATTGGCCAGTGTATCTATCATGGCACAGATCTACAACTCTCTCCCACAACCAGAGTCATTTTTTGCAATGACAATGAAACCAGTGTATAATATAAGCCGAGTTATCATTTGCAGCTTTCAAAGCTACATCTTGTCATATACAGGAAAACGCCATCAATTGATATAAGAGAGGAAGCTGTTGACTTGCAGGGCTTCCCAAGCTGCAGCTCTGTGTAACTGAGATCCAGCAGTGACTCAGTGCTTTCTCCTGCCAAAGACCATGACGTGACACACAAGTGAATACAAATGGATTGCTTCCGAGATGGCAACAAAAATGCTTCTGTTCACCACCCCCAACCCTCTGGGTGAGAGGCTCATAGCACATGCAGTGCCTGATGACCACTAAAGCCTGGCCTTACACAGAGTCCCAATAAATTAACAAAATAACATAAAAGAACCTTCCCCCATAATACACCCAAACACTTCCCTATAAACTGAATCAAAACAAAATTTAAAGTTTGAGCCCATTTTCAAGGAGAAGGGACTCCATCCATCACTCTCTCTTGAGGTTTTTATTAAATACATTTCTGTGTCTTAGAAAAATAAAAAGAATGGCCGATTTACTGAACCAAAATTATCTCACAGACTTAAAAGCATGCCCAGCAAGCACAGCCCTGTAAGACTACATTAATGTCAAATCAAAGCAATTTGGTTACTAAAATCAACCTGGTTTGAAGTTCACAGTTGATTACTACAAAGTTTATTCATTCCTTTCTTTCCTTTTTTTTTCGTTTCGTTTTTGTTTTTGGCCCATATAAAAATAACATATTGCAACTCAAAGTGCATCTTTTAAAATAAACCATCAACTATCTTTATCAAATAAAATATTTACACCATTTGGTTTCTAGTGAGGAAAGCTCTTTCAGGCTATCACCATGGGGACATCGTCTGAAAATCCAGTTATCATAGGAGCATCTTCATCATCCTCCCCTAAAAACAAAACAGTCAGACCTTGATGAGTTTCAACACATTTCACCTGACCCCACATCCCACCACTCTTCCCCCTCCCCGCAACCCTACCACAATTCCCCAGCTGGGAAGGACAGCACCACAGGCAGCCAGGTATAACCATCAGTTCTAAAACCTAGCCCAGCTTCCCTCTGCCACTCCTGGTCACCTTCTCCCCATCAATGGATGCTCAGACATGGTAGTTTGAACTTAGCCAAATAAGGGACGCAAAGCTTTCAGGAAGAAGACTCTCATGACCTACCCAGTAGCTAAATGGGTGGTTTGGGTTCCCCAGTTTGAGTTTTTAGTACCCTACCTTAGCACAGAACTGCAGGGTCTGCTTTCTCTTTTGAACCCAAACTGCTCTGAGGAAAAGGACCTTGCAGGGTTTTAAGCATGTTGAGGACAGCTTCCCAGATTAATGGCCATCCCTTTGTGACCTGTGGTACAATCTTGTGCAACCACATTCAGTGATCATTACATGGCACCACCATGGGTTGACTCCTTTTGCCCCGGTAACAGAGGCCAAGAAGCCACCCCATTCGTGCAAGGCAGGCAATGTATTTGCTCATTAAGCAAGAAAGAAAACTGAGAAGGAAAGGAGCCTAGCTAATACATGATCAGTAAATGGGAATACATAAATGTCTTTATAAGCATAGAATACTAATTATAACTGGCTTACAGGGGAAAAAATGTAAATTCACATTCATCACCCTGAGTTTGGGGAAGCCTTTTAAGATACCCACTTTATTATATTACGTGGTCTACTAGCTCTGTTTAGGAATTCCAGCATACAAAGCATTCGAAAAGGGAAATTTCCTTCTTTTTCCCTTCCTATGTGTTATTGATATGTAAAAGAATGGCTAGTGATGTTACATTAGCAACTGGAAAGAAAAACAGCAAGGTGGAAAGGCCCTCCTTTGATAGAAGTTGACTGGGAAAGCATTACTTTTTATCTTGACTAGGAGCTCCAGAGATGCCCGACCTCCAGGTCTACGAAGGATGAGTGAGGGCTTGGGCATTCCCGGAATTTTCTGATACTCTGGGAGTCTCCAAAACCTGGGGACCCATCTATCCCTCCTGTCCAAAGCAAGCTTCCTTCAAACCTTCCACAAAACTGCTCTTTCTGTTTCAGGCCAGAACTATACTACTGAAGGGAATACAAATTTTTCATGTAAAATTTAAACGAAAAATTTTAACTTAAAAGTAAAAAGCTAAGAACTCTAATTTGTTTAACCCAAAGCAGTGAAATCACCAGTTGATGAACGCCTCTAGTGTCAAAAGATGAGCCAAAGGTAGGTATTTCCCGATCAAGTCATTAGCTTTGTTGGGGTCGGCCTGGGCGAAAGAACCAACTTCCCCTGCCCGACTTACCCAAGTCGTCCCCTGAGGAGAAGATTGCTGACCCCAGCCTGGAGTTGTAGTGGCTATTGGCAAAGGCAGTGAAGCTGCTCTGCAGTCTCCGATGCTTTGTGTACAGGATGGCAAACCCGACTCCCAGGCTCAGCAGTATCAGGAACAAGATGGGCACCACCACGGCGGCAACATCTGTCGATCTGGCAGCCTGAATCGCCGACACATCTCCACCTGCCAAAGCAAGATTCTCACCAATAAGCCTCCCCGAGGGCAGGAGAATGGACCAGGTAATTCCTCAAGGCCCCACCCGCAAAGAAAGCTAGGCGCTTGCAACAGCTACCCAAACCGTCTGTCTGGTGTGACATGTTCCCGCACGTGCGTGACGCCTGATTGTTTCCCGACTACTTGCCATGAGCTGATAGACCAAGGGCCTTGTGCATGCAAATACGGTAATTACATTAGACTCCTAATCACTGCCTTGTTGGTTATTTAGATAATCTCTTGGAAGGGAGACCTTTGTTGGGGCATCAACATTGATTTCATTAGCATTATTACTTAAGACCACTTGCTTGCCTCACATAAGAGGATGTGAAATCAGACCACTAATTAACGAGATTGCAATTATTTCCCCCTACTTGGCACCAAAGTCACTCTGAACTGCAATTACCTGAAGCTCCATTAAGTGATACAAACGAGATTCCTTTACTACAATACCAACTTAACAGCTCATGAAGTTTTATGAGGTTTTTTTACTTAAGTAAAAAAGGAGAAAGAGAAAAAAAACTTTCTACATGCATTTCACACTTTTCAAAGCTCTTTGCAAAGCCATTTAGGTGTTTATAACTTCACAATGATGCCCCCTTCCCACTGTCTTAAACAAACGTTGGCTTTGTGATGATTTGCTAATAAATTTGTACCACTAGGGTAGAAAAGAAAGCCATTCCTCACCTCCCGCCCTGCTGGGGTAAGGGCCAGTCTCCTTAAAAGGAGTAGATTCTTCATGTTAAAAATCCTGGAGAAAGTTTGAACTTGAAAATGAAACTTAGGAGCAAGTTTTTAGCGAAGGAAGCAGAATGGACTTTCCTCAGCCTAGGTCTCCATGAGAAGCCTCGACAGGTATGGGGTTATTCCCCAATGTAGGGAGAGGTGGGAGCCTTTGCTTCATGCAGAAAGTGCCGTGGCTACCCTGAAATTCATCCCAGGGAGCAGCCATGTCTTGCAAGCCTAATCTAACGATTCAATATTCATATCTGTATTTAAATTTCTTTATTTCCTTGCCAGAAAAAAATTCTATCAAAATCTTATTTAATGTGTTCCAACCTATCCCAACTGTGCAGTGGTAAATTAAGGGAACGTGCTTGGCTGGAGCCGTTAAGAGGAAGCCAGCACAGTGGAGGCGACAGGAATGAGCGGGCTTCCACCCCCTCCACTTACAAGGGGAATGTGAACATCAAAGGACAAGATGTACGCAGAAGTCTCTGCCCAGGAGAGTTCTTCTGCCTGGAGACCTTGGCTTCATAAAGGTGACTGGTAGGCGGTGCTAACAACAGCGTTGCCCAAGTATATTTCACAGATTGCTAATTGGTTTTGCCTCAACACAGGGCTCTGTTTAGGAAACACTAGATCAACAAGAGTCTTACTGTTTTTTGTAGGACCTTCTCAGAACCTCTAATATGTTATGCTATGGTTCTCCAAAGGGAGGTGGTAGTCAATACTTCCCTCTTTCGGGGGGGTGCCAAGGATAAGCACTACATGAGATCACACCCTGGGAAGCATTATGTGACAGAATATTTAACAACTCTAACACAAGATTTTGGCTTGAGCATTGGTTAGTTCTTGGCCGGGAGTAAATGAAACTAAAAAAGACCAGTGGTAAAACATTCACTGAAATCCTGGCCAAGCTACTACAATATAAGCAGACTTTCAGTATAAGCGGAAGGGTCCTCTCCTCTATCACTGCTATCTCTAAGTGTCCATAAGACAGAGACCCCAGGCCAAATTCCGGTCCTGGTCTGAGGCTGACAACTAAGATGAAGGGAGGGGACTATAAAATCAGTTACTCCTTGACAAGGAGATAATCTGCTGACTTGAGAGAATCACAGGGCATATTAGCATGTTAGAGGCTCTGAGAAGTTCTACAAAAACAAACATCACAACTCTTGTTAACCTAGTGTTTCCCATATAGAACCCTCCTCTTAAACAAAGCCTTGCCCTTCTGTGCACTTTTGGTTCAGAATCAGGTCATCTTGTAATTCCAGCTCTTCACACCAGGCCTGGCTCCGGAAGCATTTGTTAAATAAATTGGTACCTGACTAAACTGATATATAAGTAATTTTCCTTTGAGTTGAAAGGATATTTTGAATGTGTTTTAGAAAGACACGTGGTCATCATACCATGCCACATTCTTGCTATCTCCCCAGAACTGAAGGCTGAAACTGGCAGCAGGAGTGACTTACCAGAACCCAGCTCATCATACAGCAGGACAGCAGGCTCCCCGCAGATCTGGCTGCCAAAAAGACATCTTGCTTGGACAGTGAAAGTGTAATTGTGACCCATCTTCAGGTTGGAAATTTTAAAGAAATTGTCAGTAGTATTCCCAAGGTAAGCTGTGATATTCATGGCACTATCAAACATGCGTATCTCGTAGCCCTGAAAACAAACATGAGAGATTGTTCAGAAAGTTGAAAAAGGAAAGTGATGGCCTCTGTTACTAATTAATGCAAGTTCCTTCTTACAGGTTGTTATGGATGCTAAAGCACTTTGGGTTTACATTATCATCTGTTCTCTTTACATTACCATTGAGATAATGGAAATTCTCCCTTCCCCAATATCTTAAATAACTACCAGGTCCCCTTGTGAGCTGCACCCTGGAAATGAAAACTGTGGCCCTAAGGAAAGCCATTTTAACAGACACACATTCAAAGTTCCGGTCAAGCAATATTAAATGCTACAAAGAATCTGGACAATGCAGCAATCATGTACTGTGATGGAATTTGACCAGTAATAAAACCCAGGCCACAGTGGACTCCAGCAATGGGGTAACAAGAAGGAACTTGCAATTAGAAAACAGGGCATTTCTCCTTAGAATAATATGCTGGAATACCATTATTGGTTCATTTCCTGTTTCCCTGTTTTCTAGCTCTTCCTGAGCTGACATCAGTCACCCACTGACCTGGCCTTGAACTAAGAATCACCTCAGGAGGTTCAGGCCCCTATTCACTGGAGGAGAGGGTGAAATAATCTTCCTACTTCGACTGTCTCAGGAAGAGTCCCAGACTTCCATGCTAGGAAAAGTCACCCTTGGGTCAAACAACTCTCATGCAGAATGCTGGTGGAGGTTAGGGCTGACAGCTTCTCAGCAGATCCCCAAGTACTCTAGTATCAAAGCTACCAACATCCCCAGCCACCTCTGCAAAAAAGACTCCATCCCTTATCTCTAGTCACATACGGGGACCCCTCACATAATCATGTTCTCTTGGGTTCCACTATTCTCTGAACTCCAAGTCAGGGAGGGGAAGGACATGCTATGCCTATGTTAGAATCCTCTACTAGGAAGTGAATACTGACCTGTAACCCCACCCTAGGAGCTGGGCTTCTGCCACTAAAGAAGGGTCCTCTAATGGTGACTGGCTGCCAGACTGGATTTCCCAATACCTGCCTGGAATGCCAGCCCTGTATTCTTTTCTATAAACTAGCAATGATTATTTTCTATCTAATATATATTTGGTGTAGATTATTCATAAAATACATAAAGGTATAAAGAAGGCAATTTGAATCACACCAACATCGACCACCCGCAACTTATTTTTCCAGTCCTCTTCTGTTGGGTATTTAGGGTGCTTCCCCTTTCTTGCTGTCGAAAACACTGCACATAAATTATTTATGCACACTGCTTCCTTAGAGTAAAATCCTAGAATAATTGTTGGATCTAAGGGTGTGAACATTTATAACATTTTAAAATTTGCTTTATTTTTATTTTTGTATTTTTTTAAAGATGTGGGGTACAATTCAGGATTAAGTAAATAAGAAGTCAGCATACAGTGTAAAGTTTGGGCCTTCCTTTTGTTCATACTTCGCCTGGTTTGAGATCAGGTGCCCTTATTGACATTATGCCCCCATCCCACTCCAGACAGTTTCCGCCTACTGCCAACCCCTTTCTTATAGTATTATGACAACTGTTCAGGGTCTGATTCAGGGTGTTCACCTGTTCACCTGTTCAGGGTGAGAACATGGTACTCAGTTCTTCATTTCTGTGAAGATCACTGAGTATGATAGACTCGAAATCTCCCCAAGTTGCTATGAAATCCATAATTTTGTCCTTCTTTATGGTTGCATAATATTCCATTGTATATATGTACCACATTTTTTTTAAACAACTGGTCCATTTTCAATGGGCAGCACAGTTGGTTCCATGTTTTTGATACGGAGAATAATGCTGCAATAAACATGCATGTGCAGGTATCTTTTTTGCAGGAATCTTTTTAACAGAATGATTTTGACTTCCTCATGATTCCTAAAAGATCTAAAAATTGATCTAACATAGGACCCAACACTTTAATACATATTACCCAGGAGCCTTAACAAAAGGTTGGGCCAATTTATATTCCCAGAGCCTTATTTCCCCAACTATTGCCCATACTGGTCATACTTTTTCTCAAAACTTTGCCAATTTAATGTGCCTTACTATGTAGATTACTGGTGAGGTTGAACCTTTTTCCTTTTGCTTACTGCTGCTAGAATTTTTTACTCTGTATTTGTACCTTTTCAAAATTTGAACATTTGTTTTGAATTAATTTGTAAGTTTTCTTCGTATGTAAGGATACTGTTCATTTACATGTCATAGTTGTGAGAATTGTGGGAAGTCTCACAGAGTGAGTGGTGAGACTTCCCACAAATTTTAATCTTGCTTTGCTTCTGGCATCACACTGTGAATATTTAGAACTCTTGGGCTCTTCGCCTATGTTGTACCTCCAGGTAGCTATAGTTGATTCATTGTGTTCCTGTTTAGTTAATGCTTTGCTGCCAATGGGACCAGCCCAGCCCTATTCAAGACTATCCCAGCAACCCCCTTGGGTCCCCTCCCACTCTGGGGGCTTTTCTGTCCTCTCAATAAATCCTACTTTCAAAAAGAAAAAAAAAAAAGACTCTATCCACCCTTGGGTGGCAACTCTATTCCCAGACTCCTCCTATCTTCTCCTGTAAATATAGCAATGGCCTGCAAATAGCAATGCAAAACAACGGTGTTCTTCATAAGAAAGCAGAGTATCTTCCAGTACTTCTGGTTCCCTCTAACTTCTCTGGAAAGATGCTAGGTTAAGAATGCAGCTCAGTTCCCAGTACTGAAGCCACAGCCCAGACCTTGGAGGGTGTGGAAAAGGCAGGGCTGAGCCCCAGACCAGCTGCAGAAGCATAGAGAAGGCTCCAGCCCACTTCCCTTTCTTCAAGGGAAGACAAGTTCAAGATTGAAAAGTGCTTAGTGTAGAGATTCTCATCTCCAACGGGCAGTATAAACATTTCAGTAATTAGCAATCCCACAGAAAATAGTCCTTGAATTTTCAAGTTCACTTCCATGCCCTATTCTTTTTCTTTCTTTCTTTCTTTTTTTTTTTTTTTTTTTGCACTATCTATGCCAGCATGCTGTTAATGAGCCCATCTCTAAAATAGCATTTCAATTAAATTTCCGGAGTCATTGAGAATGAGGGAGGAACTTACCCTGCTTTCATTAAAATGTTTTTCCTTTAAAGCTAGACTTTTCCAAAACAGAAGAACATGGTCATTTTCTGTTATGATTTTTAAGGCATCAGGTGCTGATAATGAAACTGAAAATTAAAGAGGAGATGGGACACAGTTAGTGGATACACACTTGAACCTCCGTTTTCTTGTCTGTCAAAGGGAGATTAAATAATGCTAGCCATGGAGGGCTGGGTTAAGAAAAAAAAAACACACTGTTTAGTACAGAGCCTAGCACATGGTAGATTCTCTTTAATTGGCATCTCTTTTGTTGTTGTTATAACACCTTTAGCCAAGAAATTCAGACAGTACCTAATTTAACAGCCTTTGAACTCAAGGGTGGACAAAACCAATTGGGTGGTATGGAAGAAATGGGATGGGATGAGGAGTTCTGCTGCAAGACAGGACACTGGACTGATCATGGAGCATGGCCCAGACTCACCATACACTACCAGCCTAAACAGGGCAGAGCCTCCATTACCAAAACTCCTCAGGCTGTCGGCTGCTATCTGACAGACTGAGCTTATTACCTGCTTCCTGAACTTGAGCCTGACTGCTCTTTAATCTACTGTCTTTCTCCATTCCAACATGTCAGATTACACAATGAACCACTGAGAACCCTCAGTCAAGGTTCTCAGATACATTGCTTCATCTCTGTGGTAAATAGTTTTATTGCCCAACTCTCTTGGGCATTCCTCCTCTTCTTCCCCAGTAAAACGTCAAAAGTTTAAAAAGAACTGGAAAATTAAGAAAATACAAAAAAACTCCCAAACCATCTGTGCCCTGGCCACCACATGGCAGCCCAGATACCAGAACTCCTGTGTGACTCTACCCTAGTACAGCTATAAAGGGTGGTGTCTACACTTCCTGTTCATAGGAAATCCGTGTGTGGAGGGCTATCAGTGTGGCGCTGTGGGTGTTTGGCTGTGTGAAAAGGTCTCCAACCTCTCTCTCGCTTACCTGTGGTAATTTTTAGGCTGGAATCTTTGCTCATGTTTCCCAGTTGGACAATGACATGGTATTTCCCTCCAGGTTCCAACTTATTGAGAGTATATTCCACAGTACTGTTGCGGGATTTGACTTTGTAGTTCCTGTCGGTCTTTCTTATCAGATCTTTAACTGCAATTGCGTACAGCTAGGACCAAAAAAAGGACACCTGAATGGTAATCAGAAACTCAACATTTTTTACTTCTCTTAGTTCAACGGTAAACAATGTAATACAGGGATATCAGTGGTTGTGACCCATAACAGCCCTAAAGTCTGACTCTGTTTCTCGGAAAGCCTTCAGGGTGGCCAGGTCCAATCTTATAACAAGTATTTACACATAAAATTACACATAGAATTATCAATTAGATCCTTAAAAACCCATAGAGAAGGCCATATTTATTGTGGCATCGGCAACTAGGCTGGAATAAGCAAGAACATCCAAATTCAGTATTCAACTTCTATGTCTCCACTACTGAAACAGTTCATGGATGTCAGCAGTAGAGAGAGGATGAACAAAAAGTGCTCCATCCTAACTCTAGAGTACAAAAAGCTTTACTTGCTTTCTTCCAGGTTGCTTCTTATGTATACGGGGGGTAAAGGGAAAATAAAAGCACACATAATAAGTATAAGAAACTCAATCCTCAGAAAGTTAAGTATTTAAAACCAACCACTCCTGGATGCAGAGGAGTAGAGACAGAACAGAGGTAAAAGCAGCCCATAGCAAGGAAAAATGCGAGTTTTTTTCTAGAACCAATGCCCCTTGTTTTAAAGAAGAGGTCAATGAATTTTTATAAGGGTGCAGACAGTAAATAGTTTAGGCTTGAGGACCAGATGGTTTCCACCAGAACTCTGCTGACCACAGCATGAAAGCAGTCATAGATAATATGTAAATAAATGGCTGTGGCTTGGTTCCAGTAAAACTTTATTTAAAAAACAACAGGAAATGGGCTGGATTTGGCATGCAGGCTTTTGTTTGCTCCCCCTGTTTCAAAGGGTCAGGGAAGGGAAGGTGAGCAGCAGAGAAGAAAGAGGGATAAACCAATATGGTGGCTGGGAATAATAAAGTACCAACTAAGAACCCCATTTTTGGCCAGACAGAAAGCCAGAGAGACCTCCCGTTGAGCACCAACCACTAGGCCTGTGATTCTCACCCCAACCTAGGACTCCCTTGCATGCTATCCCACCCAAACCATACTAAGTATAACAAGGTGGCCCAGATGCCTAGTCTGCTCACCAAGTCCTGGTCAGGAGAGTCGTATGGTGATTCCCACTTGATAACAGCTGAGGTCTTGCCCGTACGAACTGCGTGCAGGTGACGAGGTGGAAGCCTGCTGTCTGGGATCATCTTCACAACAACGTAGTCAGAGGATGGCCCTTGGTAGGGTATCACCACCCGGACCTAGGGTCCAAGCACACACATTAAAAGAAAGTATTACCATGTGGGCTTATGCAAAATGGTGATATACAATTAAAATTCAATTCATACAAAAGATATAAAATAATTCCCCACCTGCCCCAGATCATTTTCCAAGAGATTCCACTGGCAATGGTTTGTTATGCTTCCTTTCAGAAATTCCCTATGCATATGTAAGCATAGGCATGTATGTGTGTGTATAAAAGCATACATATATATATGCATGTGTGTGTATACATGTGTGTATATGTAGCCTATTTTTCTTAAATTTTTTACACAACTGAGAAAACACTACATGTATTGTTATGTTCTTGACTTCTTTCACTTAATAATACAGCTTAGAGATTTTTCCATATCAGTCCATTTAGAAGAGTCGTATTTCTTCTGGATGGTTGCCCTGTGTTCCATTTGTATGGACAGGTCATAATATTTTTAACCAGTCCTTTCTTCATAGACATTTAAGTTGTTTCAGATCTTTGCTATCACAAATAATAATGTACCAAACATCTTTTTCCATATATCCTGGCACACACATAAAAGCACACACCTAAAAGCACATAGGCTAAATGCCTAGAAGTGGAATCGTACAAAAGCTTTTGATTTGTCTAGACCTATGACCCATTTGCCAAGTTATCAATCCTTCATAATGGAAGTGCAGTTGGTTAAGTGGTTTTTCATTCTTCATTTCAAGCAAAAACCTGATGATGCTTATAAAGAAAAGGAACTTTTGTCTCTCACACACATCAATCCTGGAATCCAGATGTCCCAGTTCCCCAGGTCCTGGGTTGAGTTCAGGAGCCCAAGACTTAAGAAATCCTTTAAAAAATAGAAACACTTCTTGACTCTTTGGCACAAGAAACTTACCAGAAACAAATACTGCTCATCCCTACTGACAATGACTGTCTTGTTGTGGAGTGAAGTAGTCAAGCTCTTCGGGTTGCGATAGAGGTCAAGAAAGGATGTAGCATAGAAAATGCCATAAACCTGTAAAAAAAGAGAATGGAAAAGCACATCAACTCATGGGCCAATGACTTCATTTCCTTGAAATCCCCAATTTAAGACCCTGGAACTGCTTCAAAAGAGTTCAGAGAAAAGTCTTCATTCAACATTTATTACATTTACAACACTTACAGAGAAGGCACTTGGACCAGGCCCTGTATGTACAGCTACAAAGATAAATATGATGTGGTCTCTGTCCTCAAAGAGCTCATTCTTGAGAAGACATGGGCAGAGGCAGAGAAGAAAAACAGACATCATAAAGACATAATTATAAATAACAAGTTGCAAACAGAGCGTTAGATACTACATTAGAAGGCCACACGATGAGGCGGAGAACAGAGGGACCCACCAAAGAGGAAGTGGTGTTCTATCACTAGCAGCATGTATGTGGGCACCAAGTGGGTATGCTGCGTAGTGGGAAGCCATAGGTGCTTGGAGAGTGATCATGAGAATCTCAGGAAGTGTGTGGAGGGAGGGTAGGAGGGCAGACACTGTTAGCTGCCCAGCAGATACCTATTCTTGTTTCCTTCCTTAGTAGAACTCTGGTTCTTAGTGAGAAATGCCACCTGGAAAGAAATCTACATTTCCCTCTTCCCTGGAAGCTAGGAAAGGCCATGTGACAAACTTCCAGCCAATGAGACATAGGCAGAAGCATCATATGGGAAACCCTAGGAGGGCCCATTACCAGGGAAAGACAAGCCCTTCCTGTTTAGAATTCAGATCATGGCTGCAGCTCCAGGAGGTTGTCTTGGAACATGGGGTGACCTTGAAGATGAAAGCCACAGGCTGGTGATGGCAGGGCCTGAGTCACCGATCAAACTGTACTGCTGTGGTAGAAGCCCTGCACTGCTAAACTCCAAGCTTCTTTTAATTGCAAGAGAAATATGCTGTTTAAAGCTGCTGTACCCTTTAGTTCCTCTGTTACATGCAGCCGCTCTTCATCCTAACTTGTACACATTGGAAACTGAGAGAGTTTCAAGGGAAGTGGGAAGCTGATGAAGCTTACAGCAGGAAGTGGAAACTGAGGAAGATGATAATGACAGGGTAAGAGCTGAGCAAACATTCTTTGTAAGATGGAATCAAAGAGCATTTTTTCCAAGAGGATTGAGCAGGTTTAAGATGGGAGCTTACAGAGAACTATGCGATCCTGGAGGAGAGGTGGAAATGAAGAGGGAACTGGGCAGGAATATGCAAAGGGACTTCCAAGTCCTGGACAACTATGTGATTTTCTCTAACACTACTCGGCACCAGGAAAAAGACTGGAGAAGGAGAGCACAGACAGGGAAAGACGAAGGGAGGCCCGGAAGAGGGTGATCACCTGGAAGGAGGTGAGGAAGAGACGAGTTGAAGGATTCAAAGGGGTCCAAAGGCAAACACAAACAGAAAAGTCACGGGGAACAAGGGAACCACGAAGCATGAGATGGGACAGTGTGCCCAGAGTAGGGACTCAGAGCTCAGAAACAAGATGATCTCACCGAGGATAAGGCCTGTGACTGCCCTGGGGTGGGGTGGCTCAGACAGGAAATGGGTCCACAGAGTCACAGAAGCCAAGGTGTGAGAGGTTGCCCACATGGACAGCACGATGGAATTCTTACAATAGAGAGGAAAACATGAGAGGGTGACCAGAGTCCTTGGTGAACTAGAAGGTAATCTCATTTGACCTCTCATCTCCAAAATCTGTGATGAGCATGTGACCTATGCATGAGCTTGGATGAGGCATCAGTAAGGCTACTCCAAGTTCACCCAAAGTTAAAGACCCTAAAATCGAGTCACATTCCAGTGTTCTGTGCATTATGCCCTACTCTTGGGAAACAGTCGGGTGTGACTAGGTGGTCATGCCCTGAGTTGGGTATATAAATGGAGAGAAAGGTTTCTTTGTGAGTGCAGCCAACTTCAAGGTAAACAGGAATCCTGGGGATGACTCAAGGCTTCTCATCACCATCCCTGCCTCAGCATCAGGTGCTGGGGCTTGCCAAAGAGCTGTTAAATTAGCCAGACCTAAGTTCAAACTCAATCTCCTGCTTACTGGAGCTTCAACTCTGGCAAGTTACCTAGTTTCACTGAGCCTTAGTTTCCTCACTGGTAAAACAGGAATATTTACCCCATAGAACCAATGAAAGGATTGAGTAGGAGAATGTGTTGCAAACTTTGTTTATTTCCCCCATGAATCAGCCCTGTGTCAAATGCACACTGGACATATCCTCAGAAGACATGGGCTACTTCCTCCACTGATCACTAAGGACTTACTCAGTCCTGATTATAGATATAGTTCTATGTGCTTCTCCATTTGGAAAACGCAGAAAACAATCCTTCCCTTCAAGCAACTTACAAACTAGTTAGAGAAATAGGAGGAACAGAAAGAAAATAACAGATAGGAAAAAGCCGTATCGTATATAGATAGCACCAACCATAAATATTTTAGGAGCTCATAGAGAAAGGGATCATGTAGAAGGAAGGATGTGCTTGCATGGCAGAATGAGGGAAGGACTCCAGAAAGGAGAAAGAGCATAAGGCAAGGTTCAGAGGCAAGAGGGGGATGGGATCTGCCAAGAGCCTTGGGAAAACCAACCCAATAGCAAAGGAAGGCACACACTCGGGAGGAGTGGGAAGCAGACACCAGACTCAAAATGAAGCACCAAGCTCATCACAGTGAAGCCAACGCATATATAAAAACAAAAGAAAAAGAAAGACGTTATACAAGTGCAGCAGGGGACACGTTTGGGAGCTCTGGTCCAAGAACGTAACCTTTGGTAGGAATGGGGGGGTCACAAAAGGTGAGAAGGGGCTAGAGGAGCCAGGGGCAAGGGACTTAGGTCAAGGCTCATTGTCATTGCTGCTGACTTCTCACCAAGTCCACAGTGAGTCCAAGGTAAGTTCCCAGGCACAGGAATATGCCACCCTCTACATGCCTGAGGTGTAAACGACAACAAACATCAGGGGGCACAATCGCTCAGATGCCAGGGCAGATGCAGAAGGGGATGCTGGACTGGGATGTCACATGCTTCTGGAAGGTGATCCAGAACTGACCAACATGATAGGTAGCTTGTGTTTGGGGGAGAAAGTAAGACGCAGCAACAAAAAAGCATCGGGGCTTTCTGGTGGCCTAGGATCGGGGAGAGTCCACACTCACTTTGCGATGGTCAGACTGGCCGACTTACCACATTCCGGGGGCCAGTCCAGGTGCATTCCACTGCCGTCTGATTGATGGCCTTGGCTTTGAGGCTAGGAGCAGGTGGGCGAACCCCTCTGGTCATCACATGCTCAAATGTCAGAGGACTATCCCCTAAGTCAGTCTTGGCCCAGGCAGAAATCTCATAGGACGTATGAGCTGTCAGATTGCCAACTATGAAAACAGAGCAGTGAGATGCCAAGAGGAAGTTGAGCAATTTAATCAAGAATTTGTCTTGATACACACATCCTAATTTTTAAAAAATAATCTCTCAATTTAAGTGAGTCCCACACATTGTAGGACTCTCATTTATCCATTCAATGTTTATGTATTGATGACTACAACAGGTAACACCCTGCATGGGCACTGGATAATATCTATAAAGTGGACCATGTAGGGGATATAAGTTGGCACAACACTCCTGGGTATAACAAGGGCCTTGAAAATCTTACCCTTCAATCCAGTTATTCCATGAAATCAGAGAGAGACGCAAAAATATGTGTGACAAGGATATCCGTTACAGTAGGAAAAAACTGAATATAATCTGATTGGTGACAGAACAATAATTAAGTAATGTGTATCCAACGGACTACTATGTAGACACTAGAAGTTGTTTCAAAGAATATTTAATGACACTGGAAATTTCTCACAATTTTATGTTAAGTGAAAAGGGCAGGATACAAAGTATTTACAGCATTATCCTGATTTTAGAAAAAAAAGATATAAAGAGATCAGTGCGTACAAAAAAAAATTACAAGATACCTGAAATGTTAAAGTGAAATTATAGGAAATTTTCTTTTTCATTACACTTTTTTCCTTCCTAAATTTTCTGAAATAAACACATACCCCCTTTCTAATCAGGGGAAATGCTATTAAAACTAAAAGAAAAGTGAATAAAGAAGAGGATATGCTAGGAAGATAGCCTTTAGAATCAGAAGGACCAGAATTTAAGGTCTGACTCTACACTTTGTGGTTGTATAACCTTGGGTAAAGTATTTAAACTCTCTATTTCCTTGTTTGTAAGATGGAGAAAAATAACAGCACTTAGAGCAGCTGGCTATTGCAGGGATTAAAAAAGAAAATGCTTATAAAGTGCTTGGCATAATGCCTAGCATTGTACTAGCCCTAATAGAGTTCAGGCAACAGCTAATAAGACTTCTGTTCCTGACTCTCTGGTTTCTGCTGTGTGACATTGAGGCCGTGAGATCACAGGCTTTGGAATTGGAAAGATGTGGGTTTTAATCCTGGATCTGCCACCTGATGAAAGAATTATTTATTCTCTGAACTCCAGTTTCACCTCTGTAAGATGGGCATACTCCACAGAATTATTATTAGGGTTAGGTAAAAGAACACACACAGAATGCCTGGGTAAATGCCTGCACACAGTAGGCGCTCAGTGTTAGTCTTATTCTTGTACAACCTCCTTAGACAAGTTACTTTAACTCTGTAGCTTCAGTTAAAAAAAAAAGATAATAATAGAACACACCGTTTCTAGTTCATAAAGCTGTAATAAAGATTAAAAAAAAAACATGATTGAAAGTATTTTGCCAACAGGCTATAAGAGGGACCAAGGAAGAAGCTCCTTTGTCATCCTCAACATTCAAAGGCAACTTTTGCTATTGAAGATTCTGCCTTAGAAATAAATTAAATTCTGTCCTTTAGTCCGTTTTCACATATAAGAATTTTAGTAGAGAATCGCTATTTGCACAGATTTAAGAGGGATTAAACCATGTTCTTCCTTAGTTTTATGCCCATTCATTCAATCAATAAATATGTACTCATGTCAGTTATGCACCAAGTCTTGTGCTACCTCTCATTAGCAATGGAGGAGTGAGCCACACTAGAAAAGAGAAGTCACTAAATCTAAGAACAATTTCTTTTGGAAATCAAAAATCATCTGCAGAGAGTCAACCTTGCCTCTTTCCCTTTTTTCCTCCTTCATGGCATCCAACTTTCATTAAGGGTCATCAGGTTAGAAGAGGCCTTGGGGAGCCACCGAATGAATTTCTCTACCTAGAGTCAGGACCACATTTACAACATCCTCAATGGACAAAACTTGTCCACAAAGAATGGCTTCCAGATGTCCACAAACCTCGCTTCCCTGGTGCCCCCATCCAAGCTCTATTGCCAGAGAGTGTCGGTCCAATCTTGTTCCTTTCCTACTCACACACTGACCAGAGCTCCAGGTATTACCTTTGTGTGACAACACATTCCCTCGGAAGTTCAAAGTTCTCTTCTCTTGTTTATGGGAGTCAAATGCCCAGAAAAGGTTCACCACATAGCCATTTACCTGCCAAGAACCAAGAAACATGTTAGTTGAACAGCTAACACAGTCATAGGGCACACCAAAACCAAAAGGCAGGAGTAAAAACAGTGTCATTTCCTTAGGTATCTTATTTCTTACAATGAACAGCTTGTTTATTTTAATTCTAACACAAGTTCTATTTGTGCTACCATTTAAGTACCATTTAGTTATACTCCACCTACTTTTAAAAACAAATGTAAGAGCATTTACAATATATAGGTTCAATGAAACAAAAAAGTGAATGCAGAATAAAAGGGCAAGAACAAATTAATACAGGTGGAAAGAGGAAAAACTGAAAAGATAATTAGGCTGTGGTAATCAAGGGTAAATCTTAGCAGAGGTTGTGGTCAAGGTGAAGAAGTCAATCAATACCAAGACGGCTTGGTGAGATCTCATTGTCTAACAGGAGTAAATACATCCAAGCAACAGGAAAAGACTATCTTTCCCAAGTCCTGAGTTCACAGAATGATTTGAAGACCTTTAAATATGGGACAACAAACAAAAATGTTTATAGGACCAAAGACTACAGACAAGGACCATATAAGGCCATTTCTTATATCAACTCACTCTGAAGCCGAGGACGTGATATGAAATTGTAGTTAAGTAAATGGCACCAAGACACTCAAGGTGGTTTGTCCCACCACAGCTTCATGGATGAGGAGGGACGTGAGGAGGAACAAACAGACAAGAAGTACATTACAGAAAGTGGACCTCAACTTAAGAACACACATGGACACATAATTATGGTGAAGTCGGCCATGCAGATGGGCCAAGCCGAGAGCACAGTGGTGTTGGAAGAAGAGGATCTCGGGTGGGTATGAGGGGGGTGTGTTTCCAAGGTATTTGATTCTCTCACAAGAAGGTTGTTCTTCCACTGTGGGAACCTCAGCATTAGCGCTTAGCACCAGGAAATCCAATAAAGCTGAAAATTACAGGGCATACATATTCTGTTAACACCAACTCTTTATTTGCGCTGTAGCTGTGAACCATTTAATTATATGGTTAAAGAAAAAAAGGCACCAGGCTGAGGCAGAATAATTACATACGAAGACTCGAGTTGTTCTTTGTGGGGGAAGGAACCAACCTAGTTCTGGTATTTTAGCTTCACTGGGTCAAGTCATATGTTTTTCTCAGTCTTGCTGTGCTGTGTCATATCAGTTCCCAAACAAAATAAAGCCTCATCCAGTTGCTAGTTTGAAATTTCTACATACCTTGATACCACTCTCCATGGTCAGGGTAAAGCTTAGAGAATTTTCACCATAGCTGTCAATGTGGATATCTGGTGGTGGGATCACTGAAAACAAAAAGGAATTCAAAAAGAGAAACCACACGATGAAAAGTGAGGAAGGCAGGACTTAACAGTTTTCAACTCAGCAGACAAAGCGATCTTTCAGTTGGGGAAGAAAGGGCATTTCTTTGGCGGTTTTCCTCGTCTATCTCTTTTACCACTGTTTTCTTGAAGCTGAGGTTGAGCCCACAGTTGCTGGGTGAACACACAACTATCTTGGCTCAGTCAGCTCTCCTGGCAATTAGGTCAGGCAGAAAAGTTCCATTTTGTAAATGTCCCAAAACAGTACAGCTTCAGCCTGGTTCTTAAAGGTGCAGGGATCGCTGTTTGAACGGTAACTTTATCCACTCTAACCAAGTCCCAGCAGACTCAAGTCCTTTTCAAAAGCTGACAACAGGATAAATCATATATCACAAATGTATGTATGGTGAAATGAAGAGAAAGTGGCCCTGGAATCTGGCAAACACAAGTATGAATTCCCATTCTGACAGCTGTGTAATCCTGGGGAAGTTACTTATCTTCCTTGGACCTAGAGATACTATCTACATTTCACAGAGCTGGGGACATTAACTAAAATAACATACATACCATGCCTAGCACTCAACTAATGTTTCTTTTCTCTCCCTTTCCAATAAAGTCTCAAGGTGGATTCAAGAACCAGTAGGTAACTAGTGTTCTTAAAAAGAACAGAGCTTAAGGTGAGAGGCTAGGAAACAAGGAGAGAGAGAGGCCAAGAGAAAAGACTCCTCTCATTTCAACATCTGAGCACCGTGCTTGTCATTTTGAAGATCTGTCCACCAGAACACAGATTAGCCTAGCATTAAGGGCTCAGTGGGATCAATATTACCAGAAGGTATTATTTCAATGACAACTTGTATATTAGACTCTCTGCACATATGCCCCTTACACAAGCAAGGCAAGAGAGACTCAAAAGAGATGTGTCCATGTCTGGAGGAGTCCCTCCAGATGATCAGCCATGTAATAAAACGAGAGCTGAGGAGAATGCAATAACCAGAAGAGAAAAGATATTGGAAGCTTCTGGCAGCCAGCTCAGAGCAAAACAGTACAGGTCCTACATATGGTAAAGCCGACCTGAATTATAACCATGGCAACCAGGGCCAGGTCACAATCCTCTCCAAACCTGTTTCCTCAGCTCCAAAATGAGAAGGACAATTATCTCATATGGTTCATAAGGATTCATAAGAGATCAATTCATGTAAAACCACAGCACAGTGCCAAGTGCACAAGAAACACTAAGTGAATGGTGGCTTTTCTCATCATCATTATTAATCCACTATGTTTACCAATTAACCTGGAGCCTGTGACTGACACCTCTGCTGTCTCTGTCCTTCATCTTCTTACGTTATTATGATACCAGGTCACATATATTTCACAACATACACTTCTTGGACACAACACAGTGGCCTTCTACACATACCCTAGCCAAAATATATGAGAAGCTGAGATTCATTAAAATCACAGAAAAGAAGTCTGACAGAAGCAACCACTCACTGAGATGTTCAAATACAGGAGTGACTTGTGCCCACATAATTCAAGGTATATGATTTTTTGTTGACCTTTCAAAGTCTTTCTTTTTAGTATGTATGGTGAGTGTGTTGACCCAGATTTTGCAGAGAGAAATGATAAAACAATAAAAACCCTAACTGGTAAATCAGAGAGTATAAATTCAGCATGCTCTAATATCTGCAATGCTTCCGCCCCAAAGACTGACTGGTGGCACTAAGTTTGGCTGCCATGTGCCCTGATCTCAGTGACTCTGGATTTTAAAGGCAACCGATTGTGACTCTGTGACCCAGAGCACATTCCTAACAGACTTGGGTTAAAGTAAAATTCCCCCAATTATGTTCCATGCCCCAGTGCTCATATGGTTTTAATATCCCCAAGTTCAGAAATGAAAGTCTTCAGTGTCAATGCTAAGGTCAGGAAAACCACTCAGGAAGACGAGCTGTAGTCCACCTCCCAAATGTGCCAGAACCCTTTACTTAATTGCTTCATTTCACTCATTCACCAAATCATTCTTTAGTTCCTACTAGATGCCAGCGACAGAGTGGAGAAAACCAGACCAGACCTCCTCTCTTGCGAGGCATACATGCAAGATGATGAGCCACCCACCTCCAGCAAGCAGGGCAGTCCAGTGGGCTACATGTGTCTCAGCCCATGAATGAGAGGGAAGCATTGGGCACAAAGGTTAAGAGCACAGGCTTTGGAGTCAGGCAGATCAGGGTCTAGTCCCAGCTCTGTCACTTACTGATTGTGTGGCTTGGGGCAAGTGATATAACCCCTTTCTAGTTCCTCACCTGTTCTTGTACCTGTTTTGATAGTTCAATCAGATGAGCAGATATATGAAAAGCAGTAAGCACTAGAGTGTCCAGCCCTCAGTAAGCCATCATTAATAACTAATATCAGCTCTAGTATGGGAAAAAAAAACAACCCACCTACACATAGTGTGTTGGTGCCCCTGGGGGAAGTAACAAGTGTCAGTATGGTGCTTTCTTTAAAATACCATAGGCCAGGTGCGATGGCTCAAGTCTGTAATCCCATCACTTTGGGAGGCCAAGGTGAAGGGGCTGCCTGAGCCCATGGGTTCAAGAACAGCCTGGGCAATTTGGCAAGACCTCATCTCTACAAGAGATCAAAAAATTAGCCGGGTGTGGTAGCACATACCTGTAGTTCTGGCTACTTGGAAGGGTCAGGTGGAAGGATTGCCTGAGCCCAGCAGGTCAAAACTGGGGTGGCTGTGAGCATGCCACTCCAGCCTGGGCGACGGAGTGAGACTACAACTCAAAAAAAAAAAACAAACCATAAAAATGAACATGCACAAAATCATCTTCTACTTCAGTAAGAGGGAAGGACTCCTTCTATTTTAGATATTGTGCATGCTCATAAAGGGATGGGCACAATGGCCCTTAGAAATCTGTGTGTCTGCATTATAAAAAATGCTCAATTATGCTGGGCCCAGTGGCTCGCACCTGGAATCCCAGACTTTGGCAGGCAAAGGTGAAAGGATTGCTTGAACCCAGGAGTTCGAGACCAGCCTGGACAACATAGCAAGACCTCATCTCTACCACAAAAAAAATTAGCCAGGCATGATGGTGCGCACCTGTAGTCCCAGCTACTCAGGAGGCAGAGGTGGAAGGACTGCCTGAGCCCAAGAGGCCAAGGCAGCGGGGAGCCATGATCGTGCCCCTATATACTCTCTAGGCAATAGGGTGAGACACTGACCCAAAAAAAAAAAAAAAAAAAAGCTCAACTGTAGAAGGAGGAATACACTTAACAGTGACCCCCCAAAAGACTTTGTATCTAAAGTACTGCAGAGACACCCAGAAGCAGGGAGAAGGAAGTTGTATGAAGCTTTCGAATCCATATTTCTCCATTTTCCAGTCATATTGAAAGTTATTTCCAAAGAGTTTTTATCTCCTCTAAATCTGCAAATGCTGGAATCATTTACCTTTTCCTTTTATGGTGGTAATGCATTTAGAATCGCTCCAGTTTCCTATTCCACGACTAGTCACCGCAGCCACCTTTTCAAATCAGAGTGTGGATTAGTATGAAATAAAGGCAATATACCATACAGCAAGAACTCTGAATGAGCTACAGGGGTGAGATTTTGGCAGTGAGGGTAGAAAAATTATATACAGAGTGATCCAGAATATTCAGAGACACCTCACAACTGAAATAACATGAGAAAAAGACAAAGGGAAGGAGCTTGTGTAAAGGAAATTATGATCACCCTGAGACCACAGAATTTCCATTGATTGAAGTCATCAAAGTTCTTGTGTATGATCATACACACACACACACACACACACACACACACACAAAGGGCACTGAGGAAATCATCGGTGTAAGGGAATCTCTGGAGTATGCACATTTAATGATCTCAAACATGTTTTACACAAAACCTATCTTCACTCTGTTAAAAATATTAACAATATATTTCTTTTTTTTTTTTTTTTAATGTTTAATTTTTTTTTTTTTTTTTTTTTTTTTTTTTCGAGTTGGAGTCTCACTCTGTCACCCAGACTGGAGTGCAGTGGCCGCTTCCGGCCACCGCAACCTCGACCTGCTGGGCTCCGGCGATCCTTCCGCCTCAGCCTTCCGAGTAGCCGGAATTACAGGCATGCGCTACCACGCCCGGCTGTATTTTTGATTTATTGTAGAGATGAGGTCTCGCTGCCCAGGCGGGTCTCGAACCCGCGGGCTCAGGCAATCCACTCACCTCAGCCTCCCAAAGGCGCGGGATTACAGGCTGAGCCACCGAGCCCGGCTAACAATATATTTCATAAGAACCTCACAGCCAGGCTCGGTGGCTCAGCCTGTAATCCCACGCTTTGGGAGGCTGAGGTGAGTGGACTGCCTGAGCCCACGGGTTCGAGATCCACCTAGGCAACTTGGTGAGACCTCATCTCCACAATAAATCAAAAAATTAGCCAGGCATGGTGGCACATGCCTGTAGTTCCGGCTACTTGGAAGGCTGAGGTGGAAGGATTGCCGGAGCTCAGCAGGTCGAGGCTACGGTGGCCAGGAGTGGCCACTGCACTCCAGTTTGGGCGACAGAGTGAGACTTCAACTCAAAAAAAAAAAAAAAGAACCTCACAAAACCAATTTCTAAATATGACATGGTTCTGCATCACTCTGAAGCTATAAATAAGCAGAAAAGAGGTAGGTGCCAAAGGATAGGAGCTGAAAAGCTAGCAGAATATCCACGTTAATAGCAGGTAAAGCTGCATGACAATACACTCTATGGGAAGTCTGATTTCAAGCTCTCTGTGGTATCAATTTAAGAGACTGAAAGAAACCATGATACCCCCCACCTCAGGGCAAGAAGTCTGGTATTTTGCAGACTACTAATATGCATCTCATAAAGGTAAACATGAAGTTCTCATGAAATCACCACTTTGCTAAGTTCTAACACAGCGCAGGTGGCTAGAACAGACATTAACACTCACTCTGACGGTATATGGAGTGTTGATCAATAAGTCCTTTATTTCTGTGAAGTTACCAGCAGCCCTCTGGGAGGCCCACATCCTGGAACCACTCCTGCTGTATTCTACCTAAAGTAAGAAGAAAAAGTAGGAGTAAAAGGTAATCAAAGGTTTTATATCTTGAAAGGAATTAAGAAATGTTCTGACAGATGGGTCATTATCTACAAAGCTATGCCAAATCAACTCCTAGTCATACAGAACAGTGGGGAATCTCCTAGCCCCCAGACACACACCAGCTCCTGGAGGATACTTACAATGTACTCACGAATGAGGCCATGGGTGTGGATGGGAGGAGTCCAGTGGCCCACAATCACACCTTCCGCTTCCCTGTGGAGTGACAGCTGGAGATTTCGAGGGGCATCAGGCACTAGAAAAGAGTCAACTCAAAATTAAAACCTATTTGCATAGTGGTCAACCACAGGAATTTTCCTGAGCTTAAAAGAAAGACAAGAAAGAATCCAGAGTCAGCATCAGGACCTATCCACTACAAAGGCTGCTAGCTTGGTTTTCACGTTGACAACACACCTTTCCTCTTCTTCCAGAAAGCAAGGTTTGCTGTCCACACACCAGGTCATGGGTCAGTAGAGCATGATGTAAATGTGTGACTCAAGAGGGCTGCAGTATAGAGTCACTTGGGCAGGCTGAGTCACCAGTGACCCCGGGACTTCTATGCTGAGATCTTAATTGCCAACAACAGCACCTGCTGCCTTGGCTTCTTATACAACAAAACAGAGTACCACAGCCATGACTACCAAAAAATAAGACTAATTTTCTAACATCACAGAAATTCTACATCCAAATGAATGTGATCACATTCGAAGCAGGCTCTGTAATGAGTTTAGTGCTAGCATAGTCAAGGTACTTCAGGTCATGGAAAAGATGATATTCTAGCAGACAGCTGCCCCCATCAACTACTTTGAAGGGGGTAAGAAGCAGGAAACTCTCTTAGATATACGAATTTAGTAAATTTCTTTGAAAAGCTAAGCCACAAAACTGCTGACATCCTTCATACTTTAGTGATGATGACCTCAAAAGTACCAAGTCTTGGGAAATGCAAAATAGGGCAGTGATGAAGACAAACTGGAATTAACTTCTTAAGGTTCAAGAATATGCTCTGTTGCAATAAGGAAAATAAATGTTCAACAACTCCAGCAAGGCCACAAAGCTTAGCCATAATACCCCTGTACATGGAAGACAGACCCATATAAGTAGGTTCCCACTCTCCTGAGCAGCCTTGGAAGGACTCTCTCAAAACCCCACATGCTATAAAAATGAACTATTAACACTTACATCCTTCTGGAGTCCTCAGGGTCACAAAGTCATTGGTGTTGTGTGCCTTGCTCAGACACTGAACCTGTACTTTAACCTGATATGTGGTGTCTGGTTTCAAGACTTTTAACACAGTGTTTGTTTTATTGCTGTGGGTCTCCAGAGTCTTCCATATGCTTTCTCCAACCACCCTGGCCAAGAGAATGCAGAGATTGTCACCTTGGAGCAGCAAGGGGGGCTGACATACATGCCTCAGCTAATGGTCATGGCACACACACCACAGGTGAGTTCACAGAACACCCAGCAGCAATGAAGATGGGACCCACCTGTAGTAAATGTTATATACACAGGAAGCAGAGGGCATTTTTTTGGGCCGTGTCCAGGTCAAAGTTACATCCCCAGAGAAGTCAGCTGTCCACTGAAGATTCTGTACTTTGTATACAGTTAACTCATCTAGAGAGATAAAGGGGGAAGTCAAAGGAAGTTATATCTTACAAATCTTTGGATTTCAAAGGACTCAAGAGGTCTCTTGCTTTTAAACAGAACTACTATGGCCTAGACTGCCAGGAGGCCATAAACATGGCCCCAGAAAATGTAGTGGAAACTTCCCTATGCAATCTTTTCCAGGGTCTCCTACATTTCCACTTGTGACAGTTCACCTTGCATTTCACCTCCTTTGTGCCTATGACAATTTAAGCTGGTTTCTCAATAGAAAATGTTCCAAGTTCAAGGACAACAACACAGCAGAATCCTTACTAAGTGCACCTCAGAGACAAGGACTGAGTTCACCCTGCCAGCAGCCTGAGGCCCTGAGAGAGCCATGGAGCATCAGCATGAGGTGAGAAGTTCATCAAAAACCAATCTCAGACCAGCATTTCACTAACAGGCAGGAGGTAGCTGAAAATTATCTCAGGGTCTGCCCAAGCCTCATCTCACTTGAGGTTCCAAAATTAGGCACAGATCCATTTAATTTTCAGATTGAGGGAAAGTTCAAAAGGGTCCTTGCCAGAGACCTACACAAGGGAATTCAAAATGAGCCTTGGGATAAAAAAAGTCACCCAGCCCTAACACGCCAGCGGGCTGGCACTCACCACTGCAGGTCTTCTCATCACTCTCGTCTGAGCAGTCTAGGAAGCCGTCGCAGCGCTCTGAGAGCACGATGCAGGCCTCGCCATCCTCGCACTTGAACTCCCTGCTCACACAGGTCAAAGTGCTGTGCGTGGCTGAAACACAAGGAGCCTTCTTAAACCCATAGGAGAGGGGCCGTGTGGCACTAAAGGCTGGGTCCAGGTTTACTTGGGTTTGGGAAAAGTGGTTTGAATTCTATAAGCTAATCGGCTTCTGCTTCAAAACACATCTCTGGAATGAAGAGTTGTAGAACTCACACTGGCACTGTGGTACCATCTTATTTAACATTAACAACTTCAGGAAGAGTGAGTGCTTTGGAGTCAAACAAATCCCGGCTCTGTCAGCTTGGGCAAACTGCTTAATATCACCCAAGTTCAGTTCTCCTATAAAAATTGGGGTAACAATTCAATCACTATTGTATCTGCAAGGATCCAATGAGCTCAAGCACCTGGAATAGTGCCTGGCTTCTGGCAGGCACCAACAAATTGTAGCTATTACTCTTCAGTACATAAGCTATTATTAGTTTGCAGTCTAGAATGACAAGCTGATTTCTGGGTTGAGGAAAATAATAATGAAATGAATCACTCATATTAAGAGACATGCCCATTTTATGTAGTAGTTTTAATAGTTCAGATTCTTAAAGTTTTTCCACAGAAAATGAAAGAACGCATTGGGTAAGTTAAGGGCTATGCAAATCCATGGCTAGGCTATGAACTGAAATGTTCTCTCCAGTTCTGAAACCAAATCTGCTGCCCAGGACAGTCCGGGTGGGCCCAGCTAAAGGTGCTTCAGGCCTTCATCACACAGACTCATGCCAGCCCAGTTCTGGACAATAAGGGCTACATCAGAAACCCGATCCTGCTGGTGAGGAGTGTCTAAAATTAATCTTACTCCTCCAAGCCAAAGATGTCCACATCCTAATCCCTGGGACCTGTTACTAGGCTACCTTATAGGCAAAAGGGACTTTGCAGATACAATTAAATTAAGGACTTTGAGGCAGGGAGTTTAGCCTGGATTATTCAGGTGGGTCCAATCTAATCATACCAATCCTTAGAAGTGGAGACCCTTTTTTGGCTGTGGTCAGAGAGCGACATAACAACTGAAGAAGAATAAGAGAGACGTGATGCTACTGGCTTTGAAAATGGAGCCAGAAATGTGAGTGGCCTCTAGAAGCTGGAAAAAACAAACAAAAACAAAAACAAAAACAAGATTCTCCCCTAGAGTCTCCGGAGGAACTAGCCCTGCACAAGCTTTAGTTTCAGCCCAGTTGAGACCTGGGCCAGAATTCTAACCTTCAGAACTATAAGAAAACAAGTGTGTGGTCACTTGTTATAGTGATCATTTAAAAAAAAACCTAACACACACCCTAAACTCTGTATTTGTCCAGATCTTATGTTGGGGCGTCTACCTTAATTTCCTGGATTCAAACTATGTCTCCATTGGTATTCTGGAATGAAACCCCTCCTAGCTCTTGCTTTCCAAATACACAAATTTGGACAAATACACACAATTCCCCATATGATAACTACATTATTTTAAAGGAAGTCAAAATATTACACCCCAAAATATACTCCTTTGACATATTTCAAGATGGCAATTAGGGACTGGAAATGCAAAAATAGCAGCAAAGCTGTCTTCTATAGGGAAATCTGAATCTGTAGAGAAAACCTGCAATGACGCAGCCAGGCATTCTCCGAAGCCCTCCCTGTCCAGGTTTAGGAAAGATTGACTGAGAGTCTGTCACCTTTAAAGGTCTGAAAGAAACATTCACCATTTATACTTTATGAGAACTGCGACCTGTAAGATTTTATCTACATAACAAGTCCTTCTCCTAAGCTGTCTTGCTACCACAACCTGATTTATTGTTTTGGGCCATGCACTGAGCTCTCAGTCTTTCTATAACCTCAAGATGGTAAAAAAAAACATCAGCCATCTGGTCATTTCTTTGAGTTCTGATATTTTGTAAGACTCCTGTGCCTTTTCTTTGATTAATCTGCCCTTTGTCAGTTGATTTTTTTCAACATATCTTCAGAGGGGAAAGGGGAAGTTCTCCCCTGGCCCCTGCATTTCCTATCAACATTATGGACCATGCATGAACCTGTGAACTGAGAGACCAAAATAGATCCCCCTTTATCAACTGAGAAGTTTGAGGTTTCTTTATAAAACGTGTCTCGAAATTTGAAAAACAGAAAAAAAATATAGGTTTTAGAATCTGAGAATAGAGTTGTCACTAATCTCAGAAAATTCTTAAACTGATTATTAACAGATGACTAATGGGTACTTAGAACAGAATGTAGCAGCCTTCAGGGGCCAACTTTTCTAAGAAGAATCATGTCACACTAATCACATTTCATTTTTTGATAAGGTTATCAAATTAATGTGAAAAAACTGTGGATATAGCACATCTTGATTTTAAGAACCTTAACTAAGCAACATCCTTGTGAATAAAACAGATTTGAAACAGGCTGAAAATGCCAATCTAAAGAACGCCAATTAATGAATTAATATCACCCAGGAGGGAGGTCCCATTTCTTTTCCTCTTTGTTAATTATCTTTAATGTTTATCTTATTATGTGGTTGCTTATTTGACTCAGATGTTCCCACTGCTATTATGGGATGTGTGGAGTCAACCTGCCCTGTTATTTTAACACCCCAGGGGTCCACTTTGTTCATTCTTTTAACATAAGTGTAGAATGGTACACTAATCCCTATTCAATTTCTCTGTGTTCGTTTTGGTGTATTCCTCCCTCATGTCATAACTTTGAATATGACATGATGGAAAGATCACAACTCTGTCCAAGAGAAACCTAAATAAATACCCCAGTCTGTTATTGACTACATTATCTTCTCGGAACCTTTATTTTCCTATCTCTAAAATGGATATAATACCAAAATCACAGTCATGGGTACTTTGGGAAATGAATGAAATGAATACATAATTTACTTGAGAGTAATGAATGGCCCATTCAAACCCAGCACCAAATGTTAGCTTCCCTTTGCAAATTCTGATTATTTTACCAGAAAATAAGGTATCTTTTCAACTTTGCATCATTTGCAGATATTACTCTCATGCCTTCCAAGTTTTCACCTAAGTCATTAGTGACATTTTAAACAAGATAGGACCACTTAAAAAGCATCAGAAAAATATCACAATAGTAAATATAAGGAGTAAAGCAGAAGCAGCCTGAAGAAGACTGCTTATGATAAAGCAAAGAGAAAAATAAAACATCCAAAAAGAGCAAAAAAAAAAAAAAAGCAGACAGGCATAATCACAAAAGAAATATAGAAGGCAAGAGAATGAGAAGGGTATATCTGTGAGGCTTATCAAAGGCTGCAGCACCCTACTAAACACTGAAGAGCTTAAAACAAAAATAAAACACTGGGAGAAATAATGATATTGAAGACAAACTCATCAGCAAATCCAAAACACATAATAATGCAAACAAAACATTAATTTGAAAATAAATGAAAAAGCTCAACCTAACAAATTATAAAAGTAGCACAGAAGTGAGAATGAGATGTAATATGGAAATGTTAACCAAGAAAAATAAAACTATTCCTTGCTATTTGAATTTACTTAGTTTATTTATATGGATTTATTTCTTTATTTGTATGGATTTACATACAAGTATCAGGAGATACCAAATTACCAATAAATAGCAAGTACTTGATAAAAAAGAATTCATCCCCCCAAATACATCTGAAACTACTCAATTCCTGAGTTCTAGTAGGAATAGTTTAGTAATGAAGGATTCCTTACAAGTCTCCTAAACTAAACAATAACAACAACAAAAAGCAAACAAAGCACAAATGAAAAATCACCCTAGCTTGGAAATTGAAGAAATGGAAAGATTCAAAGCATATTTCTTGAAAAAAGACCCCTGGGTGGCAACTTATCAAATTCCCTGACGTTTAGACAAAGATAGGATCCCTCAGACAGCCAAAACAAAAGCAGAAGTGACATTCACGAAGATGAAAGGATACATGAGCCATGGGGATCCCGGGACCCCTGCAGAAAGTGTTCGGAGAAAAACCTATGCAATGTGAAAATAAATGAGTTACATATTTCAAGTTAAGGACTTGGCCAATGTGATTTGTCTTTCAAGTAAGAGAATATTGAGGCCTAAAGGACTCACTAAAACTTGCCTCCACAACCCTATAACTATAGAGGTCATCACAAAGAACAATGGAAGTGCAAAAATTCACAGAGGATTCTCATGAGCGCTTAAGTGGGGATGATCACGGGACAACTAATGTTATACAAGGAAAAGGAAGAAAATGCCTCCTACAGTTTCTGATCTCCCCTTTACCTTTCTACCAGGATGTCTCACACCCCCTTAGACACTAATGTCAGTCAAGGAACCCATCACCACCGTCCCTAGCCCCACCCAGGGACACCTGCACGTCCTCATGCTCAGCAGTCCCCACCTTGGCTGGCAGCATCAGCCTTCGCCTAGTCATCCTCAAGAAAAAATCTCATTCTTCCTTCTTCCTGATCCCCACCCCCCCACCCCGGGCCAAAAAACTCACTGCTTGCTATTAACGTTACCTCCAATATTCCGAGAGGCTGTTTTTTCCTTTTCACCTTCACAGTCCCATCATATTAGCCTCCTAACTGGCACCTGGCCTCCAAATTCACCTGCCCCTTCTTCTCACCCAATTCTCACCATGATGAAGTGCAAGTGATCTTAGACATAAACACTCCTTCCCTAAAATCTTCAATGGCTCTCTATGACCAGAAGGATAAAGTTTAAGTACAATGGCTGCCCTACTCATGTCCCCTGCCTTCCTCTCTACACCCACCTTTGCCCCATCCATCACTCTACAGGGCTGTTACCTTTTTTTTTTTTTTTGAGTTGGAGTCTCACTGTCGCCCAGACTGGAGTGCAGTGGCTGCTCCCGGCCACCGCAGCCTCGACCTGCTGGGCTGTGGCGATCTTCTGCCTCAGCCTTCCGAGTAGCGGGAACGACAGGCACACGCTACCACGCCCGGCTAACTTTTTGGTTTATTGTAGAGATGAGGTCTCACCTGCCCAGGCGGGTCTGGAACCCGCGGGCTCAGGCAATCCACTCACCTCAGCCTCCCAAAGGTGCGGAATTACAGGCTGAGCCACCAAGCCCGGCTTACAGGGCTGTTTCCTTATGCCTCTGAGCCTTGGGGTGAATACACTATCCCCTGTGCCTAAGATGCCCATCTTTCACTACCAGTCCCACCATTCTCCACTAAAACTCTCTCAGGCATCATTACCTGGAATGCCTCTCCTGACCTGCTGCCACCTCTTCAGAAAGTTGGCCAGGTCCACCTCCCAACTATGTTCATTTCTTGGACAGACTTCTGTTACTGCCAACACTGCACCATAGCATAGCTGCAGATTCGAAGTTTCTTCCGCTAGAATTTGTATTCCCAGCAACCTGATCGATGCTGCCACATCCTGCGTGGTCAACAAAAATTTGTCCAACTGGACTGAAGCTGTTACTGGTCGCATACCCTTTCCTCTTAACCAAGACACTCCAGGGAGAGTCCAGTCAGGGACCCTGTGGAGAAATATGCTACAGACAGAGAAGAGACAGCTGATTCTCCTCTTCCCTTTCTCCCTGATCCTTACTAGGTGAAATATTAAGGACAGAGCAGTGTTTGCCAAACTTGTCTGATGCTAAGAATCAGAGCCTTTTTTAAAAAAAAAAAGTATGGATTCCCAAGCACTCCCTCCCCCACTGCACTTCATTCAGTGGTCTCAGATGAAATCAACAAATGTATATTCTCTATAAGCACTTCCCACGTGATCCTGCTAATCACATAAATTTTGGTAATACTGAATGAGAGAAATTAAGAGATGACTAACCTTCTCTTCCTTAGATTCCATTCCATCTATAAATGGTAGGATTCAGTAAGGTTCCACATGAGGCTCAGTTTTTATTTAAGAAGTCTTTATTTTAAGAGGAAAAAAAGAGAGAGAAAGACCAAAACAGGGACCAAAGAAGAGGAATTGAGGCTCAAGACTGGAGTAGGCTTTCAGCAGAAATGAAAGGGACTCTGCCACTTTCTTCTACATTCACCAGGAAAGAAATCAGATGAGCATGGAAGAAACCCTCTTCCTGGCAATGAAGAGAAGGTGACTGGCTAGGACACTGGCCATCTGAAGTCAGTAGGTGAATGGATAGAGGGGAGACCCTCAAAGTAGAGAGCCCTGGCCAGAACAGCAGCCCACCACCAGAAAGTAGTGCCGATCAGCCAGAAGGGGGCCATAGTTAGTGCAGCCAGAGAACAGCAAACACTGACTGGTCACAGGAGATCAAATACCTGACCTCATCTCTGTGCTCTAGCCCCCAGGCCACCTGCTTTCACTCCCTGCCTCATCAGAGCCACTCCGTAGTCCATCCCCTCTGACCAGTCACAGCTTGAAAAAGTCAGTGACTCTTCCATCATCTCCACTGCCTCCAAAGACCCTCCTGGGAACATGAGAGAAGCAAGCACCAGGACCCACTGTGTTTGAACAGTACCAACTCCGAACACGTATAGAATGCATGTATCATTTTGTGCCGGGCTCAGATTGCTTTGTCGACATTCACCATGTGGTTTAGGGCAATTATCCTAAGAGCTGAGAGTGACTTTTCCTAATGGGGTGCTGGGAGTGATCCCTCTAACAACATGGTTACTATGCCCAGTAGGTGCTCACTAAATACTTCCAGAAGAATGAACATGTATGCAGAGGGTTATGGCTTTACCTATAAGGGTTTTAAAGAGTTAAACATGTTTACAAAACCTTTTAAAGATATTTTTCTCAGTCATTCTGAAAGTGTTTTTATTGAACACTTTATTTGCTCCTGGTATTTAACACCCAGCCGACTCATTAAAAAGGTGACGATCACAATGACATGGCTTCATGCAGCAAAGCCCTGTGGTGGCTAGAGTCAAAACATATTACACAAAAGTGCAGACTCTCACATGTGGGTGGGTGTGAATCCAGAAATGAGGTACAAGCAATGGGAGAGCATTCCTCTGGAAACTGGCCGGGTGGGGGAAAGAGTGCCCTCTGACTACTCACGGCAGTTGGCCTCGTCCCGGCCATCCTGACAATCTCGGTGGCCATCGCAGTGCTTCCAGTTGGGGATACACTTCTTTGGTTGGTGGCACTCGAACTCAAATCGGTCACATCGCCCAAGCTGGGTGAGAGTGGAGGCGGCAGTGCCATTTGCTAAGATAAAAGATTTTTAAAGTTAACTCATTAGTGTGGAGGGAGCTGGCCAATAACAGCCAATTAATCAATATGCTAGGAGACTACAGTGCTTGAGGTATTACGGGGAGGACCTGAGGACAAATGTAAACTCTGGACAGGCAGCAGAGTAGACAAGGACATCTCATTTTGCTCGCCCATAGGACCCCACTAAAGTCACAGCTAAGAGATTGTTTTTAAAGACCTCACCCACAAGGACATGGATATAGAAAATGAGGCAAAAGAAGCAATATCTGGGGAGCTGGAAAGCAGACAGTCAGCGGTATATGACTCAAGAGACCAGAGATGACTGTATCTTACCCTAAGCTGTCAGAGGAAAAAGCTAAGAACTAACCAGATCAACATCCCACAATCCTCAAAAAGCTCAGAAACTGGTATCTGTTAACTAGTAGTAAAGATGGAGAACATAAAATAAAGGGCTCGGTGGCTCAAGCCTGTAATCCCAACACTTTGAGAGGCTGAGGTGAGAGGATTACCTGAGCCTAGGGGTTGGAGACCAGCTTGGGTAACTTGGAGAGACCTCAACTTGACAATAAATCAAAAAATTAGCATGGGGTGTGGTAGCATGTGCCTGTAGGTCCAGCTACTTGGAAGGCTGAGGCAGAAGGATCGCCAGCCCAACAGGTCAAGGCTGCGGTGGCCGTGAGCGTGCCACTGCACTCCAGCCTAGGCGACAGAGGGAGACTCCAACTCAAAAAAATAAAATAAAATAAAGGAACAGACTAAATCATGTTTAAGAAGTAACTACATTCGCTACATCCCTTCCCCTACCAGCCCCATGAGACACCACCCTGCACATTGCCCCAGGAGACGACTGGAGGGTTGTTATTTGGAGACAGCAAAAACAAAGGGCTGTTTGCACTGAAAAACTTGAGAGCAAAAATGTCCTACATCAGTAGGATTAAACCTACAGATAGCTAAATGTGAGAACCCTACCACTGAGACTGTTATTGTCTAGGCAGGAGACTGTAAGAATCTCCGCTGGGGAAAATGATCTGCCTCAGAGACTAACCATGAAGTAACAAGATCAAGAACTATCAGGAGTTCTTCCATGGTTCCCAGTCACAGAACACAAAGTTGACAAGCCCACCCACATGTTCAGAATTGCTTGGTAACATGTAAGTCCCCAACCTTAAACACAAGCAGCAACTGGGGATTACCTGAGGGAAACTTTTAATGTGAAAGATAAAAACCAAAACAGAGCTTCCCACACCTCCCCAAAAAGGCATTTGGAAAAAACAGAGACAATGCAAAAAGGAAATTTCAAAAACAAATATTGTTAATCTGCCCAGAAGAAAGGATATATATTTATTCATTAAAAAATAATAGGATGCCATTTTAAAAATCACTTAAAGTCGAAACCATGATAACAGAAAAGAAAAATTCAATAAAGAATTAGAAGATAAAGTTGAGTAAACCTCCCAGAAAGTAGGAAAAAATAAAATTTAAAAAAAATTTTTAAAGATGGTTTTTTTTTTAAGTAAGAGGGTCAGATCAGGAGATCCAATATATGAATGATAACAGTCCTCCTTGGAAGAAAAAGACAACAGGGAAAAAAATATCAATACAATATTTCAAGAAAAATTCCTTGAACTAAAATATGTAAATTTTCATGATAAAAAGACTATGCATGCCCATCACATTGGATGGAAAGGGTCTCATATAAATCACATCATTGCAAAATTTCACAACTCTATAACCAAAGGGAAGATTCCACAAGCTTCAATAGAGTTAGAAACAGGTTATATAAAAAAAAAAAATCAAAATCAAAATGGCTTTGGATTTCCCAAAAACTGCTCAAAGGCATGCCTTCAAAGTTCTGAAGGGAAATTATTTACAATTCAGCATTCCAAATCCAGCCAAACCATCAATCAAGTCTGAAGATAAAATAAAAATAAAAAGGGGAAGTATTAACTTTAGGAATTGTGGGCATGCCACAGTTTTAACTGGATTTTCAAAAAGGTCTTTCCCAAGCGCCGGTTCCACTCTGCTAAAACACAAGGTATAGCAGAAAAGTGATTTTTTAAAAAGAGAGAGGAGAAGGCCAGGCCAAGGCAAATCATGTCACTTATTCCTGGACAACAAGGGGCCATCAGGAGTGCGGAGGCTGTGATCACACATCAATATATAGCTCATTAGACCAGCAACTGAAAAGGGGAGGGAAACCAGTTAGAAAACTTCTGGACTAAAGAAACAAGAACCAAGAAGTAGAAATGACAACCAGCTTAAATTTGTACCCACACTGCACACAAAGAAAGGACCAAATCTGAATGGGATATGTAAACAGAGATTTGTTCATTGAATTAGTCAGAACTTGCTAGATTCTGTTAACAACATTCTGGTCAGAGGTTTTTTTTTTTTTTTTTTTGAAACTGGAGTCTCACTCTGTCACCCAGACTGGAGTGAAGTGGCTGCTCCCAGCCACCGCGGCCTCGACCTGCTGGACTCCGACGATCCTTCTGCCTCAGCCCTCCAAGTAGCTGGAACTACAGGCACGCGCTACCACGCCCAGCTAATTTTGATTTATTGTAGAGATGATGTCTCGCCAAGTTGCCCAGGCGGGTCTCAAACCCGCAGATTCAGACAATCCACTCACCTCGGCCTCCCAAAGTGCTGGGATTACAGGCTGAGACACCAAGATCAGCCCCTGGCCAGAGTTTTAATAACTAAAAACAATGTTGACAGGATAATCAAGTTATTCAGTAGATAGGGTGGGGGAAGGAGAGACACAAAAGGTATGTTTTTTATCTTACAGCTCATTTCAACTTGAGAAGCATTTATAGGACACCGACTATTTGTCTATTATTGTAGCAGGCACAGTAGGAGATTCAAAGTATTACACAGCGTGATACCCAAACAGGAAGTCTACAGCTGCCAAGGAAAGAAAAGATCTACTACACACATGAAATAATTAGGTAGCAATAGATGGCAGGTCACAGTTAAGAACCAGAAGGTCAGCGGGTGAGCGCAATGAGACTAAAAAAGAGACAAACATCCGTTAGAGAAGTCAGTGAAAGCTCCGTTGAGGAGGGTTGAGGGGGAGACTAACTGAAGCAGAAACCTCAAACTTTAGTGAACTGAAGAAACACATAGGGATCTCCTGGGCTTAACCTAGAAATTCGGATTCTACGTTGTTGAATCTAACATCTCCAGAGGATTCTAACATAGGTGGTCTTTGTGCCACATTCTGGGAAATACTTATGAGATATCAAGGTCTCTTTTGCTATAAAACCCAAGCTTCTGCTTGCCCTGGTGGATGGTGGGTTTCACTGTCAGGGAAAGCAGGAAGAAAAGGGTGAGGGTATAGGAGTCTCTGATAAGGGCAAAAAACCTTCCTGCAGGTGAACAGGTGAGGTAAAAGCAAGTCTCTCTGGAGAGGATGGAGAACCCAGCTAGGCTGATGCAAGAAATGAGGGGAGGTAGGAGTTGGCTCACACTGAGCGTGGACAATAGAAATGAAGGATAGAGACGAGATCCTCTGGACACAAGAACAAGATGCAATCACTGACGATTTTAAACAGGAAGTGAGGGAATGAACCTAGTCCCAGAGGAGGAAAATCGGACTGTTGACCTAGAAGTTTGCTAAGGAAAGGATTATGCAAAGCACGGCAAACGAGTGTCTGCTCTCCTATTATAGCTGAGTTTGAAATATACTCCCTTTTAGGAAAGAACACAGGATCCTGACCTCTGTACTGCCAGTATTGTTAAGGGCATGCACGAAATGGGGTTTCAAGGTCTACCCTGGCCTCCAACAATATGTGACTACACAGACCTTTGGCTGCCTCTCTGAGTTCAGCCACTAGATGGCAGTGCTTACCCTCCTTTTAATAGGACAGGCCCGACAACCAGAAAGCAGGAAGACTGGGCTGTCTTCCCCTGAGAGTTTCATATATACACAACTACTTCCACATAATTCCAAGTTGTAATTTCCCATTAAGAAGGAAGCAAAGGTGGCCTGACAACAGCTGGGGTGCAAAGCAAGGTGGCTGGCCTTTTCTTGGAGAATCTGAGGACATCAGAGAAGATAAGACACTTGGGTTCCGAGTCCCCATGAGTCTACGATCCAGGAAGAAGTGTTGAAGTCCCCCTGCCTAAAGGTGCACTATGGGTGACAGGCAGCCTGACCACAGAGTCCCAGATGGCAGGACACGAGGGCCAGGCCAGGCTGTGCCCAGGGTGTACCCCAGAAGGTTGTTCACTCCACAATAGCAGGAGCCACCGGAGAGGGCAAGGGCCAAGACTCACCAAGCGAGGGGCAGGCTTCCTCGTCTGAGCCGTCTGCACAATCTCGGTACCCATCGCACACCCAGGTGTCCATCACGCAAGTCCCGGTGCTGCAGCGGTAGTAATTGGGCAGACACGTGGAAGGCCCGGGGGTCGGAGAGGGAAGAACATGTGAATCTGAGGAAAACACCAAGCAAGGAGACCCAAAACGTTACAAGAAGCTTGATCCCAGACCAAAATGTATCCCAAACCTAGTGCAGAAGTCCTAGTTTTAGCTGCACCAGCCAAGGGAAGTCAGTGACAGGTGGCGTTCTGAACAGTGGTGCATCCAAAAATCAGATATAATGACATGTCAGAAGAGATAACACCCTTTTTCCCTTCTGTGGATATTGCCCTTGCCTACTAGATTTGATTTGGGCTAATATTCGGATGAGTTTGCTTTTGCTGGGACTGATGGAAGGAACAGGTGACTCAGGAGGCACAGGGTGACCCAGAGAATTCCGACTGAGGCTACACATTGTTCTGGTTAATTCAACCGCAACTTCCCAAGACTTGGTTCAGAGATGAGAATGCCAATAAGGAAAGGGACGAGCATGCATTCCACATGAGTGCTTCTCAAATGTGTCATGGCACACACAGGACTTGGGGATCTTATTAAAATGCAGATTCGGACTCAGCAGCTCTGGGGGGTGGGGCTGGAGATCCTGCATTTCTAACAAGTTCCAGGGAGACACAGATGATGCTGGTCTGCAAACCACACTCACAGTAGGTAGGCTCTACTCACTGTGCCCAGAAAATAAGGAATGAATAAACTCGGGAAACAGGAGAAAACAAGCACACTGGATTCAAAATGGGAAGGAGGAATAGAGAAAAACTCAGAGTCTTCCCTCCCCCGCAAAAAAACCCCAAATCAAGGAATAAACCAGGCACATTCCGCAGAGTGAAACCATACAAGTGTATCCTAGTTGTGGGGCCGCCCTGGGGCCTCTTACCGCCACAGTCCTTCTCATCAGACCAATCCCCACAGTCGTTCTCCCGGTCACATTTCCACCTGTTGGGGATGCAGTGGCCGTTCTCACACCGGAACTGGAAGTAGCGAGAGCAGTTGGGGGCTTCTGTGGGGTTTTCTGGGGAGACCAACCACACCGTCAGTCGCTTTCCTTGCCCCAGCATGAACACAAAACTCCAACTATATGCATCCTGCTCACGACCCCAAGTCCCAGAGCCACTTGCGCTTCCCACCCCCAGAGAGGTAAGGCAGCTTCATGGACCCCACGGGCAACAAAAATACACCCTCAAACTCACCAAGACTCCATCTTCCCAGCCCCCAACTCACATTTCTCTGAGCTACACTTCAATACCCTGAGAATGATTACTCGAGTTTTAACTCTGACATTTTATCAAAGGAATAAAATAACTATTGATGATAATCTGATGGCGACAATAACTATGACACACTGTGGTCATGACTTTTCGGGGAGTATAGATATCATATTTATCATAATTCCTTACCTACCATATTCCTTACACATAATGTGGAAAGAAAAGGAAATGGCCTAAACTTTCCCTAGTGCCTACTAGGCATCAGGTTTCCACCCCAAGACTGAATTCCTCCTGTGGAGATTCAGGAAGTGACAGCAACTGCTGCTGAGGAAGGACAAGACAACGTCTACATGTGGATGTGCCGGTGAGCACCCTCCCCCTTAACCAACGGCATCCCTAGACCGGAGGATGAGGATGCGAAGAGGCAGAGCCAACATCTTACCACAGTTGGCTTCATCAGAATAATCGCCGCAGTCATCCATCCCATCGCATTTCCAAATCAAACTGATGCACACTCCATTCTGACACTGGAAACCGAACTCATCACAGACCTTGTGGAACTCGGGGTCTTGGGCTACACAAGGAACAAACACCCATACAGTCCAGATTACTTCCCTGCTGAGGACTCGGAGCAGGCATGCTGCTCCAAAACAGTAGGAAAGAGCCAAGGTCCTCTGCCAGGAGAATGTCCAGCTAAAAAATTCCTTGAAAGCAAAAGTCAAGCCTAAGCTCAACGGAGCACACATTTTGTTAATCATTCCATTCCATGAGTCTTGCCTGATTTCTGTCATGAGCTGAGGCCTCACCCCATCCTCCCACGTTGTAACCCCTAGACCCTCAGAAACAGGACTATATTTGGAGATATGCGCTTTATAAAAAGGAAAAGTTAAAATGAGGTCATCAGGGTGGGGTCTCATCCAATATGACGGGTGCCCTTGTGGAAGAGGAGATTTGAACACAGACATACACAGAGAAAAGACTGTCTAGAAGACATGGGGAGAAGACAGTCATCTGCGAGGCCAGGGAGAGAGGCCTCAGAGAAACCCAACCCTACCAACACCTTGATCGTGGACTTCTAGCCTCCAGAACTGTAAGAAAATAAATTTCTGTTGTTTCAGGCACTCAGTCTGTGGGACTTGTTATGGTAGCGTGAGCAAACAAATACAAGTACTACCACATGCAGAGCACTGTTTTAGGATATGGCCATGGCAATGAGCGAAAACGAAGACCCTGTCCTTGTCAATTTCAAGCAGGGGAGGCATATGGTAAGATAAATACATAAATGCAGAGAGGAAACGGATTCTGGGAAGACCACTGGAGTGAGGTAAGGGGCTACAACATGATGGGGCATACTTGAACATAGCACCAGTAGGGTGGCCCTTGAGCCAAGATTATGGTCATTCACCATTCTCCTCTTTGTACATGTCCTAACAATGAAAAGCAGTAGCTCTTAAGCAGCAAAGTGATCTAAGACGGAGGTGCATCCCCAGGGTGGCCAACCCCCATGCAGGTTCTTTAGTGACCGCGAGCTACCTCCCCTCATCCCCTCTGCCTCACTCACAGCATCCCGCAAATGCTGCATCCTCATCGGACCCGTCACGGCACTGGATGATTCCATCACACACCATGGAGTGGAACAGGCACTGCTGGCGGTTCTTACACACAAAGTCCATGAAGCGTGTGCAGAGGGGCTCTGAAAGGGATCAGGGAGGAGAAAAGGCCATGAGCACCGGGACTGGCTAGGTCTTCTCTAGCCCTGGGCAGGCACACACCAATCCACACGTGCATTTAGGAAACAGCAGTAATAGCCACCATTTACTGAGCACTTGCTTTGTGCGTCAAGCCTAGAACTAAAGCACTTGACATAAAGTGCATCGTTAAGCCCTCAAGACAACATTATGAGAGATTTTTATTTACCCTGTTTTCTCATTTTGAAGTATTAAGTATTGACCAGAGCACACAGCTGATGAGGGTGAATCCAAAGTTGAAATCCAGAGCTGTCTGGCATCAAAGCCCCTATTAATATGATACTGCCTCTCCTATACAGGGGTTGGCAAGCTTTTTCTGTAAGGCACCAGTGTTATGGAGTGAATTATGTCCCTCCAAAATGTGTAATTGAAGCATTAACCCCCAATGTGACTGTATTTGGAGATAGGACCTTTAAACAAATAATTAAGGTTAAATGAAGTCATAAGGATGAGGCCCTAACTCAGTATGACTGGTGTTCTTATAAAAGGAGGGAGAGACACCAGGGATGCACACACAGAGAAAAGGCCATGTGAGGACACTGCAAGAAGACGGCTGTCAGACTTGAACTTCAGTTTGCCCCTGGGTCTCCAGCCTGCTGGCTCCCTTTGCAGATTTTGACCTTGCCAGCCTCCATAATCACATGAGTCAATTTCCTGAAATAAACCAATCTCTCTCTCTCTCCCCCTCTCTCCATGTGTATGTGTGTGTATGTATGTATATATATACTTATTATTTCTCTATGTCTCTCTCTGTGTGTGTGTGTGTGTGTATTTATTTTTTTATGTATGTATGTATGTATGTATGTACGTATGTATGTACGTCTCTCTGGAGAATCCCAACTAACACAACCAGAGAGCAAATATCTTAGGGTCTACATATCACACAGCATCTGTTACAACTATTCAATTCCACCACTATAGCTCAAGAGCAGCCATATATAATATGTAAGCAATTGGTAATCACTGCATTCAAAGACAACTTCATTTACTAGAACAAGTTATGACCTGGACTTTGCCCAAAGGCAAGTTTGCCACTCCCTGCACTGATACATCAGTGCTCAACCTAGATTGCACATTAGAATCACCCGGATCACAGTAAAAACACACACACACACACACACACACACACACACACACACACACACACACACACACACACACCCAACGTCCAAGCCACACACTCTAGGCTAACTAAATCATAATCTCTGGAGGGGATGCCAGGCACCAACAGCTTTTAAAGCTCCCCAGGTGATTACAATATATGCTCAAGGAGGAGTACCACTGACCCAAGACACCCTTTCTGGGTCTAAAGAAAAGGGGGATTAAAAAAGATCAACCTGGCCTAAAAGTGTTTCCCATGAAGATCAGCAACATTAACAAAACCAGTCAAGTAGACTCGCCCAATTCAAAACAACTGGTAGATTCACAGACACTGCAACTCAACAGTAACATTCACAGAAGTAAAAACCAATCCCACCACCACCCAGCCCCCACCCTTCTTCCTGTTCTCCTTTACGCAAACCACATCTCCCTGCCACGATCAGCCTCAAGGAGCCTTGGGCCAAGTACCCAGGGGTCAACTCAGCTAAAAGCTAACCATAAGCAGGTACTGAGGAAATGAAAGGATTTAGTCCAACATATGCTCTTCCCTGACAACCACCAGCCCTTGGTGTTTCCCTAGGGCGGGGAGTGGACTCACCACAGTGCTGTTCATCTGAGCCATCTGAGCAATCCCGCAGACCGTCACAATGTTTGCTGGATGGGATGCAAGTGCCATTGGGGCAGCGGAAGCCATTGCACTTCTTCTCTGAAATGTAATTCAACCATAGAGAAGAATGACAAAGAGGAAGCAGGCCAGCACTCATGCACATTGTTGGCAGAGTTATACGTTGGTACCACCACTAGGGAGGGCAATTGGTCACAGCTAGCAAGATTGCAAATGTACATAGACTGACCCAGCAATTCCACTGCTAGATAGCATTCTACTTACACAACTGAAAAATCATGCAGTACAAGTGTTGCAATGTAATAGATCAAAAACCACCCACAAGTGTTACACAGCAACGCTGTAACAGAACAACAACAGTTCATCCATAGGAGACTCTTTAATAAATAACTGTAACCTGGAATACTAGACAGCTATAAAGAGATGGAAGAAGTGCTCTATAAAACTTATGTCCTCGATGAGTTATGTGAAAATCAAGGTACAAAACAACATGCATATCAAAAAAAACTGCCTGTGTAAAACAGAACAGTAATACACAGTATATTTAAATTTATGTATGCACAAAAATATTCTAAAACGATATACAGCCATGGTTGGCTATAGGGAAAGGGTGGGGACTGGTAAGAAAAGGAAATAAACTTTCACTGTATACCTTGTTATACTTACTCAATTTTGAATACATGTGAATGGATGGACGATTCAAACATTAAATATACTTTTTAGAAGAAAAAGAAAAGCTTCAGTGAATAGAAAAAAGAAGAACATAAATTCTAATTATGAAATCCTAATTTTTCTTTTTTTTTTTTTTTTTTTTTTGAGTTGGAGTCTCACTCTGTCGCCCAGACTGCAGTGCAGTGGCCGCTCCCGGCCACCGCAGCCTCGACCTGCTGGGCTCCGGCGATCTTTCCACCTCAGCCTTCCGAGTAGCCGGAATTACAGGCATGCGCTACCACGCCCGGCTAATTTTTTGACTTATTGTATAGATGAGGTCTCGCTGCCCAGGCGGGTCTCGAACCCGCGGGCTCAGGCAATCCACTCACCTCAGCCTCCCAAGGCGCGGGATTACAGGCTGAGCCACCGAGCCCGGCTGAAATCCTAATTTTTAAAGCTCTTTAAATACCTCACCACCTTAATTCTTCAGGAATTCTAAAGCAAAGCCCTTTTGAAGAAAGTCTGCCTAGAAATGTTAAGGCCCGAGGCTTCACAAACAGTTCCAGAGGAAATTAAGTTTGAACTAAGGTATCTTGATGCTTAACTCACAGTCCTAGTACTAGGTCACCTTCTTTCCTGAGCAGAATTGCTGCTAGACATTAGACTTGAAAATCAGTTCTAACTGGGCTATCATAGGAAGCCTTTTCAAATCCATCTCTTGGTAGAAGAGTTCCGTGAAGATTAGGTGTAAGGCAAGAAAATATGTTTTAATCCTGTAAAAAGTCATCATTCCTCGGAAATGAGTCTGACTAATTTCATCCAATAGAATGAAAGAGTATATGAGTAACACTATTGGGGAAGTGGTTGATGTCACTAAGTAGAAAAAGTTAAAAAAAAGAAAGCTATACATTAAAATCACATGAAACAAACACACATTAAATTAGTGAAAACAACAAAAAAAGTTAAAATCAAATATCAAAGGAGTCTTGGGGAAACATTTGATTTATTACTAGTCGAGAGGCATTTGGTATAATCCCTTGAAATGTAATCTGAAAACACCTAAAGAGAATCACAAAAACTGTTCAGAAATTTTCACTCCACAACTCCATATTGACGAACATATCCCAGGAAATATCTCCAAGGAAAAATAAGCCTTCATTTCCAAGGACATGGTAGCTGTGCTAGCATAACTGTGTAAAACTAAAAACACTCAAATGCCTGCCCAGGAAGTGACTGAGTAAATTAGGTTATGATAATATAAAGTGAATGCACATTTTCCACAAAAATGCTAACTATGGAAAAATACAGATATATATATAGATAGATATATAGATATATATGTTAAATATATATATATAAATTAAATATTGTCAAATGAAAGGAGAATCCAGAACAACAAGCAGACAACAACTACAATCTCATGAAAATTTGGTATGTTTGGCAAAAAGATAAGGACGGAAAACCTTGAAAATATTTGGTATAAAAAAAGCATTTTATATATTTTGTTTGTGTGGGCAAACTGCTTGCCTGAAAATTACTACTATATAATACTCCCTGATATATCATATGGCAACACAACACAGAAAGTGGGTGGGCTTGTTTAGCTGTCAGAGTGGAAATACGGGCACAGTAGAACAATATTTCATTCCCTGGCCCATCTGCTGGCTCTCTCCCTGAACAGCAGACACCGGGGACTCTCCGATGGGAGCCAAAGCATGTGCATTTACCACAGTTGACTGGATCCTCATCAGAACCATCCTGGCAGTCCGTGTCACCATCACATGCCCACCGCTGGGGGATGCAGTGTCCATTGCGGCACTGGAAGTTAGAGGCCTCACAGGTGTGATAGATGGCTGCAATAGAGAAGAGACAGTTACACCCTCCTCATCTGCATCTTCTGCCAACTGTTAAGCGGGGGGGTAGACCGAAAAGAGATTTGTACCAGGTAAGAAGGCATGAACTTTAGGACCATCTGAGTCCTCCTCCTCCTCAGTGGGGAATTGGGCACCTGGGGCTGACCTTATGGTGGAGGGTAGCTCTCCCAGTGGCCAATGACTTCTGCCTATGGCTTTATCAAGGGGACACAAGCCATTACACAGGAACAGATGCACATGTTAAAAAAAAAGCCACTCACTCTTCACAACAACCTATGAGGTATTGTTCCCCTTTCACAAGTGCGAAACAGGCTTAGAGAGATAAAGACATTTATAGATAAGTGATGGCAACAAGCCAGTTCAAGTCCAAAGCCTATACTTTTTCTACTATACCTTGGTACTTTATCTTCTCACATAAATCCTCTTATTCATCCAGACGCTGTGAAATAAGGAGAGATGGTGTGTGCTCAGGAGGCTGAGTTCTAGACCTGCTCCAGCCACTGTGTGGCAGTCTGAATTTCATCATCCTGACATTGACATCTAAGAGCTCTTCTAAGCTCTGAAAGGTCATGACTTTACAATTCTTTTTTTAAAATGACTTCATTTCAATTATGAAAAATCATGTAAAATCACAAAGAAAGCAAGTCCCAGAATCTAGAATCTAGAATCCAGAAGTTAAGACAACTTTCTGTAGAGTCAAGAGCAACATCCACCAGCTAACAATACATAGAGTCCACTACAATCACTAAAAGAAAAAAAAGAAGCTAGTGAAACAGAGAGTCACTGTTTCAAATGAACAGCCTCTTTTGCACACATGGACTGAGGCCACCTGGAAGTCATTTAGAAACATCTCAAAATCTTGCTCAAAGACTAGTTCAAATGCACAATATCTGCCTCAAACCCAATCGACATTACTAACTGCTTTCTCCATCAGATTTCCTCTTCCTCCTCTGAAACAGAAAGCTGTTTGTGTCTGTTCACTGCTGAAGGAAAGCCAGGACTGGCCTTGTTTACAACCAGCATAAAATAATATAATCTAGATAGATGGGCTCTCTGTTAGTTTAACTGTGTAGACAGGACGTCTTCACAACACAAGGAGGCAAAACAAACAGAAGTGGGTTGTTGAGGGCAAACTATAGTTTTTTATTTAATTGCGACTGTTGGCAATAAGCTACTCAAGGTCTGGGGAAATAAGCTTACAATGTCCTCTAGAGTCTCTACTGAATTTGGGACTATTTTTGCAATGATCAGAAATACAAAGAACCTGATTTTCAAACCACTTTAAAACAAGTGGTAGCCCATTATCTGTGTCTTCTCATTCTCTGAAGACCAAGGTAGTATTTGGTAGCATGTATATAAGTCTACAGGAAACTTCAATATTTATAACCTTTGGCACTCAGAATCCATTAAACATCTTTTAAAAATATACTTATCTCTGATCAGAGGAATAAATGTATCATGCATGTTACATGAGTTTCTGCCCCAGTAACAGCCATTGCCTGGAATACTTTTGATTTATTGGTGTCATAAGTCTGACAAGTTTTCAAAAAACTCCTCACCAAAGCCTTGCACACTTTCATAAAATATAAACTTGCCTAAACTGATTGTCATACTAATCTACTTGTTATTCAGCCTATGTATTTCATTCTAATTGAAAACAATTTCAGAGTGCCAGTGGAGTTTCTAAATGACAATTCTGGGAGGTATGTCTGAGATCTCCAAATTCCATCACAGAATCAGTTTGCACAATTTCATCCAGTGACCAGGTATGACTGGAATGCAAAACATATGCTCTTTTTCTGGATTTTCCCATTTTCCGAGTAACTTACTAGTTCTCATTTTGAGTGCCTGGTAAATAATACATGCTCAATAAATAATTGTTCTTAATTACAAGAATGAAAGAAATTGATTTTAATTCAAACTAAAATATTGGGGAAGAAAAAGAAAAATTATTTGATAAGTAGGATTCATTTGTAACTGTAAAAATGGTGAGGTTAATGTGGTAAACAATCAAGAAAATGGAATATTAGCTTCTAATATAGGGCATTATCCTATGACTTATTCTGATTCAGACAGATCTTTCCTGACTCATGAAGACCTGCTGGAACACTTGATCAAATGCACTAAAATATGAAAAGGGCAAAACAGAACAGATTAATTAAAGTACTATGACCAAGAAAGTATTGCCTCATTTCTTTTTTTTTTTTTATTGAGTTGGAGTCTCACTCTGTCACCCAGACTGGAGTGCAGTGGCTGCTCCCAGCCACTGCAGCCTCGAACTGCTGGGCTCTGGCGATCCTTCTGCCTCAGCCTTCCAAGTAGCTGGAACTACAGGCATGTGCTACCACGCCCGGCTGATTTTTTTTTTTTTTTTTTTATTGCAGAGATGAGGTCTCGCCAAGTTGCCCAGGCTGGTCTCGAACCTGCGGGCTCAGGCGATCCACTCACCTCAGCCTCCCAAAGTGAGGGATTACAGGCTGAGCCACTGAGCCCAGCTGTATTGCCTCATTTCTTACAAAACACTGGACTACTAGGAAGTGTAGGAGGAAAAAAAAACTCAACTAAAAACAATCTGAATGATTAATGACATAGAAGAAACAACATTATGTATAAAGGATATTGAAAAATAAAAGGCAGATTTGAAAAAGAACCAAACAGAAATTCTAGACACAAAAAACAGGCTAATGGAAATTTTTTAAAAAGAAAAAAAAAAAGGCTCAATGGATATGTGAAACAGCAGATGAGATTCCATTGAAAAGAGAATTGTTGAACTGGAAGATAAATCTAAATAAGTAACTCAGATTCTAGCACATAGTGCTAAAGAGACAATAAGTATAAAAACAGGAAGCAACAGAACAACAGAATGAGGCAGTCTGACAAACGGCTAATAGCAACTGATGACAACTAGACCAGACAGTAGCAAAAAAGCATAGCTGAAGAGTTAGTAGCTGTAATTTCCCAGACCTGATAAAAAAAAAAAAAAAATTCTCAGATCTTAAAAAAAAGAAAGTCTCAGGGAGGAGAAATAAAAATAATTCCACATTTACATAGGTGAAACTTCATAACAACAGTGACCAAAAAAAATCAAGATAACTAGAAAGAAAAGAATGCCTCTTGTCATTTGAACAGATAACCTAACAGGTTCAAATTCAAATCAGCACAAAAGAGGCTAGAAAGAAATGAAAGGATTCCATCAAAATACTTATGGAAAATTACTACAAACCTAGAGACCCAGACCCATCTGAATTCAAGTCTCTGCATATCCAGGAGAAGGTAAAGATATTAAGAATACACATAAAATGTCTAAAGGCAACAGCCAAAAAATCAGAAATCAGATGTGGGGACAAGAAGAGCAAAGAGCACACACAGTACAGAGTGTGCATCCCAGTTGAGGCCAACAGGAGGTCAGCTTTTGGAGTTGTTCATAGCTCAACTTAGTAGGTCAGAAAAGTGAGTGTCATGCCACACATCATCATGAGCTCACATCCAACCTTCAACTATCTTGAAATGATGGAGAAAGGAAATCATCCTTAAAAGATTTGGAAGAACAGCCATTGGAACAAGGCTGCAGTTGAGAACCAAGGATTCTAAGGTTTCCCCAGTTAGCCTTGCCAGAAGAAAACTGGGGATAAAACCAAGAGTTTATGACAAGTCCATACATAGAAATGAAGTTATTAATTTACTCTAGAGGACTGGCACTCACTACTGAAACACAAGTTTGACTAACACAGTTGTGCTAACAAGATGTTCAGTCATAATACAATTTACAAACTGAAATGTCCAAGTGCACCTTTCTAATTTAATAATTATCCATCCAAACACAAAGCTTTCAAACAACACTCATGTGTTTCCTCGGCTGACAGCAGTTCTTCCATGAACCTCGGTTTTTCCTGCTCCTGCAGGCCATGCTAGTATACAGAGAGACACATATTCCTGCAGTCTTTCTAGAAGCAGAGGCGCAGACACTGAGCGTGAACCAGAAAGGATATGGGTGAGCTTTACAAGGGGACAGATCTGTGTGTGTATATGACATTTGAGGAGATCCATCTACTCCCTCAAGACCATATAAGGTCATGTCTAAAGTAAAACAAATGGAGGGAAGCAGTTGGAAAAAACGCTCAATCCGCAAGCTTCCCAGAGTATGTACTCTACTATGTGCTGGGCACTGCAGAGAAAACAATGGGAAAAAAAGCAAGGTCATCTCTCTTCTTTGGGAACCAAATCTACCCCAGAGCATAATGAACAGTTATTTATATTTAAATTGGGGATATAACAGACCTACCTTCTTTGTATTTGCTTTTACAAATCAGTAGGCAAACGTTAACGCACCGGATGTCGGGCAGTATAGAAAATATCAGAGTACTATTGGGGCAAAATAGGTTAAGATGTGGGTTTCAAAAGTCACTCCAGTAAGTCACATGATTAATGACTGACACCAGGTGATTGGGAAATTGACTCAACAATGAATTGCCAAGTGGAGCCTTAATTATCAGGATGTAAAAGCAGATCTGCCCTGACCATAAAATACTTAAATGAAACATCTTTATCTCCCCTGCCCAAAATCAAATCACTGGAGGGTTTCCAAGATAGAACTGAATAGCAATGTCTAGAGGAGACTGCAGAGTAAATTTATTCATAGAGTAATAAAATCTGCTTTATTTTATTTTTGACAAATTATAATTGAATATATTATGGTGTACAAAGAATGGTTATCAAAGGGAATTTGTTTATATTCCTTCACTATCTTCCCAACTCCTTGTGTTCCCCACTATACCTTCCTGCCCTGCCCCTACCCCTGCCACCCCACCATAATTTATATGGCCAACATGCATGCATGCATGCATTCATTCATTCATAGAAATAATGAACATGAGGAACCCAATAAAATAATTAGAACATTACCTCTACATGACACCACCTATCACTCTTCTCAAATTTATGTTATTTCCAGTTTTATTTTTAATAAAATCTTACCCAAAACAGGTATAAATACAGTTTACATTTTCATTTTCATTTTGTTTAGGCAACCCCATGACACTTCATTTAAAAGACATGAACTAGTTCAGTGCTAGTCAAAGTATGGTTCCTACACCATGGCTCATCTGTGAACTCTTTATTACTGGTCCTGAAGAAATAAGAAGCTTGAACCAGAATCTGAATCAACAACTATATCACACTGTTCGGTCAGTTGACATTTTTTCTTAGACTTCCTCAATGAAGGAACGAGTTGATTTATAAGGTCCAAGCTAATTCTCAGAGCCTAGATTTTACAATCAGTTAAGTCTATAATGTTACCCAGAACATGAAGAGATGAGTGCGTTTAACTGAGCCTATGATATTAACAAGTACATGAACAAATGAGTGCTGTGAACTGAGTCTAGGAAGTACTGACCAGTACAGTTGGCTTCATCAGACCAGTCCCTGCAGTCGTTGTCCCCATCACACACCCAGGAGGAGCGGATGCACATGCCAGAGCTGCAGTTGTATTCATCACTCCGGCACTGGTGCATTTCTGCAGGCGAGATCACAAACAGAGATGTGAGGTCAAAAGCTTGCTCAGAATGCCATCTCTAGTGTCAAAGCTCATAAAGGTTTGAAATGGATCCATCATCACTAATTATCAACAGATAGCATGAATGAGGAGATGTTCAACCAATGGAGGGTCATGTAAAATAGTTTCCAATGAGTATACTGTAAATGCGTTACAGGTATGCTGAAATATTAATACCCTCAAACTCTCACAGCTGGTTGCTTCTTGTCAAGCGCAGCCTTGTGCACTTATCCCAGCACACTCCACAAATATTATCATTTTCTATGCTTGCTATGATGGGAAGGAAATTAGGAAGCAGTGAGGAGGCCGAGAGTAGAACTTCCAAGAAACAGAAGACCCCTAGAGAAACAGCTTGTGGTATGAGACTATGAATACTGAGAGGTCCTCATGTGCTGATCACTTTGAGATGCTCAGTTCAGGGAAAGTGAGATTAGAGCTGAGCTTCCAAAGCAGAGAAAACACAGCTCAGGACTTTCTGTGGGCAGAGCTCCAGGATGTAGGTGGACATGCTGTCTCCAGAAGGATGGGGGTCTGGTGCAAACAAACCAGTACAGCTTGACCAAGATAAGGAGGCTGCCCTGGCAACGGCTTTCAAAGCATCTGGGAAGACCATTAAAACAGAATGCTATGGTCTAAATCTATAAACAGCAGAAATTTCTCATAGTTCTGGAGGCTAGGAAAATTCAAATGCTTAAACTTATTCATATGTTGAAAGTTAATTGCCAATGTGTAGCATTAAGAGGTGGCATATGTTGAAACTTAATTGCCAATGTGTAGCATTAAGAGGTGGGCCTCTATAAGGTAATTAAGGCATGAGGGCAAGGCCCTCATCAGTGGGATTAGTGACCTTATGAAAGGTGCAAGGGAGCGGTTCATCCATTCCGACATGTGGGGATGCAGAGAAGGCACCATCTATGAGGGTCAGGCCTTCACCAGACACTCAATCTGCTGGCAACTTGATCTTGGACTTCCAAGCCTCCAGAACTGCGATAATAATAGATTTCTAGTATTTATAAATTATCCAGTCTAAGGCATTTTGTTATAGTAGCCCTAATGGACTGAGACACAGAAGCCAATGAAATTTACGAAACCTCATAAAACAGGAGTGGCCAAGCGTGGGGCCCAGGGCAGCTGTCCCAGTCGCTCTCCTCAAGAGACCGGTTGATAACAGAGTTGGCAAATCAAGTATCTGTGAGGAAAGAGTCTGGAGACTTAATGAAGAGGACCAGCACCAGAGGAAGGGACTAACTGGGATCTTGGAATGGATTCAGGACAAACTGGTAAGAATGGGCCATGAACAGGGGATCCGGGGCAGGGACGGGAACTGTTTAATGGCCAAATGTGTGCCCAGCAAGTGAGCTAGATGACGCCAGAAACCTGGAACCACGTGGAGTTTTCTTCCTCCTAAAGGAAAATTAGCTGCATACTTCAACCTTCTGAGAGTGCTGGGGAAATGGCAGGGATGAAGGAAAGACAGTAGTCAATATCAAGAAAATGTCTTCTGGCACTTGATGAAGGAAAATTATGTAATTTTTTAAAAGGGCCATTGCTTTGTTAAACTCTGGTGTGTCCATGTGGCTCTTTGAGCTACGGCCTTCATGTTTCCTAGCCTTGGCCCCCTCTCCTACCTTGGGGAGGTGAATCTCCTTTCGTCTAATTTACATTCTAAATAAACTACATTTTCCAATCTAAAACAACAAAAAATAAAAATTCCTCTGAGAGCCAGGCTATAAGTATCTTCCGTGTGAAAGTGGTCCTGGCTGGTATGCTAGTTAACTTGCGTTAAAACTCTTTACCAGCAGCCCCTGCCCTCTTTACTTCAGTCCTGTGAGTCAAACCACCTGCTCATAAGAAAGCAAGCCTGTCCATGTGCACATGCACGGCGTGGCTGAACCTGCCACCAGGGACAGAGAGAGAAAGCCCAGCAGAGCCAGGCCGACTCATCACCACGTCTGGGTCAGCGTCTGGTCTCCATTCTCACTTCCCCCTCATGCCTCCACAGTCTGGCGCACTACGCTTATTGCATAATGTCTCCTTCAACAGTCAGCAACTATAAGTTTGGGACCAGAGCCTATTAACTAAGATAAGTCTCATGAAACCAACAAGGCAGTCCTGCACAGCAGAAAGGACATGGAATTAGCAAACAGTCCTCGTGGGCCCCAGTTCCCCATTCTGACACAAACTGTGTCACCTTGAGTAAGCCCCCTGACCTCTACTGACCCCAGTCACTCAATATAGAAATTAAAAGGATTGGGTTAAAGAATCTCTATCACTTCTTGCAATTATAACCTACTGTTTTTCTAAATATAAACAATTCTACTCAAACAGATGCTCAGTAAATGCCTATGCCATCTGCTGACTTTTAACAGAGTTTATTGAATTAAATTGGCTTAAAAGAAAAACAGTTCACAAAGGTACAGATCTGTCTTCAGGAGGCTAATCTCACACACACTCTGAGGTGTGGACGATGTCTGCACAGCTGTTAATAATCCCCTGAATTCATTCAGAAATCTTCCTTCCTTTCTATCACCTTTCATCCTTATAGCATCTCTCCAAAGCAAAGCAGGGGCCATTTCCCCATTTTTCAGATTAGAAAACAAAGGCTAATACAAGAGTAAATAAGGGACCAGAGCTGAATACAGGCTCTATTTTTTCTGACCATGAATCTAGGGTCCTATTAACCCTGTATGAATTGTCTCCAGCAGAAGACAATTAAGAATCCTTAAGAAAAATAGCAAACAGGTTCTTTAAGAACTGAATGGAGAAAAAAAAAAAAAAATGGCTCGGCTCTACCAGGTGGACGGAGGTGGTCATTCAAAAATCTTATGAATCCTGAAATGGTCATCAGACACCCTCCACTTCCAACCCACCCCAACCACTGGTAAACCCCAGTGAGCGAGCATGGTGACCCCCTCTCTGGAGCGAGATTTCAGGATATTGTGCCTCCTTACCGCAATGGCTTTCATCACTGTTGTCTCCACAGTCATCCTCAAGGTCACATTTATAGGAGAGTGGGATACAAGTCCCAGACTCCTGGCAACGAAACTGGGTGTCCAGATCACAGATAGTGGTGGCTAAAATGGGAGAGAAAGATGACATACTCATTAAGTACAATTAATTTCCCTCAGACACAAATATCCTACAGGGAAACGAATCTAAAAAATAGAAGCAGATTTTAGTTGCAGTTACAGAAATTAAACCTAAATGTATAGAAGAAATAACTGCACAAGAACCTGAAATTTACGACCAAAGGAAATAAGGGCATATATTTCTGTGGACAGCTTCCTGATCAGAACAGGGCAGAGGAAAGTGAGAAGCTGTCATCCAGCTGGGAGAAAGAGTGATGGGCTAGATTACCCCCTATGATCCCTTCAGACAGTAAGTGGCAGAAATACCTTTATCTACAAAACTACAATTGGGGGAATCTAATTTCATATAGGAAGCTGGTACCTCATCATACAGATGGCAAAGGCAGTGTGGGGCAGAATTCTGTAGCGGGAACAAGGGGTCCTTCTGTAGTCAGTCAAGGCTGGGCTTCAAATCCTAGCTCCATATCTTCCTTGGGCAATTAATTTTAACCACCCTAACCCTGAATGAAGCTCCTCACAGTAAAATGAGGATAAGGTAATGTGGCCAAGTACTTGAGGTGGGAGTCAAAAAGACTAGATTTAAATCTTGATTCTACTACCTACAACTTATTTAATCTAACCGTTCTGTGCCTCTACCATAAAATGGAGAAACTGCCCCCTACCTGGTAGCATCATCATGAAAACAAATCAGGGAACAAGTTTGGGACCAGAGCCTATTAAATAGGATGTAGATATGATCGACTCTAAACAAACATCACTTCTCTTCCTCATCATTCCTCATGCCCCTCTGGGCATCAGAATTAATACAGAATTAGATCTTTCTCCTTTTCCTAAGCAGAAATTTCCTGTGCTTAAGCATAATCCCTAGACCCTCCAAGGAAGGCATGAGGAAGGAAGGCTGCTCTGGGGAACAGTGAAGGGCTGACACAGAGGGTAAAATGTGGCAGAACAGAATCCCGGGACGGAGGGTGGGGTGTGCTGTGCAATGAAATGCCAAACGGCAACACTGCTGTTAGACATCCCGGCAGCTCTTATTTGAGGCTCCATTTCTTCTCTGTAATTGAGCTTGTGGTAGGAGGCAGGGGATGAATGCAAAATGACAAGACTACAGGGGATTCACGTCAAAACCCTGAGTGCCTGACAACCACCCAGCTGGAGAAGTCTGTTTAAGAGGGAGGGAAATCTACTGGCAATATCCCTCCTGCATCCCTTCATGCCCCCCTCCTCTTCTGTTCCCTGGCAGCTGACGGGTGCCTCACTCGGCTCCCCATAGAGTCAGGAGCCAGTCACGGCCAGTACCTCTTCTGCAGTCCTGCCTGTGAACACATGCCTCTCTCCTCCTCAAGTGACCTCCTTGATGAGGGAGACACACATGAAGACATAGCTAAGCCCCTCTCTCTTAATTCCCAGGCTCTGCATTTTAAATCCCTCCTTCTCCTCTCCATACCTCAGCCCCATCTGACCTGTGGGGACCTGAGCCAAGTGGAATTGGGAGACAGCAGAGCAGAAAGTACGCCTCGGAAAAGTCAATGCCAGCTGACATTCACAACAAGCCAAGAGGAGGGAAGAGCCAGTTCTGTATTCCATGCAGAGCAAGAGCTTAAAATCTGCACGGAAAACTGTACAGCCAGCAACAGAGCTCAGGGCCCGGGTAGGAGAAAGCCACTGAGGGAGGCAACCTTGTCTCAAAAGATGGAGGTCTTCATTTCTCTCAAATCTTGGAGCCAATATGAGATCCAGCTTGTCCATTTAGTGGAAGCCAAGCCCAAGGGCACAAGGAGGAATGATATGCGCCTTATGTCCTTAGCTATTGGATATGAGGTCACCTGGCTTGCACCTTGCTGCTCCCACCATACCTAATTATATCTGGGCAATTTTCTTGCAGCATGTTAATTCTAAGAAGCATCTCCTCCCTCACCCTGATATGTAATAAACCCTTGCCATTATCTGCTTCAATGCTGTTAATAAGCATTAGTGTTTTCAGAGAGCTGTGGATATTGCCCACAAATATCACACCTTCCTGTAACTAGAGGGTAGAGAAAGTTTTACAGGCCCTTGGGCAGAACTGAAAGACACAGAGAGGCTAGTCCAGTCCTGCCACTCAGTAAATAAGCTCTTCTTCCTTGATGTGAAAGGCATCCACTGGAAAATGATTAAGAAAAGGCTTCATAAATAACCTCTTATAAGCCAAAAAGGGCAGTCTATAGAATTGCAGGGCCCAGACAAGTTTAATGAGTTGAATACACCTCAAGTTGCTTTTTGGGTAAAGTGGCATGGGAGAGCCTGGCACAGACACCATGGATGACTGGCTAAATACATCTGCCAGGGGCCAGACGAGTATCTAGAGCTACCCATTAATCTGTTCTTACAGTACATATTGACAAATGAGCTCCTGGACTGCCAAAGATAAAATAATTGAAAGAGAGGTCTTCTGACTTGATTTCTGGCTGCCCTGACTCTGGTCTTTCTCTCATCTCAATGCAGTCTGCCTGCTGCTTATCTTCCCAAAGGTGAAATCTTATCGAGGCCCATCAATGGTTCCCAACTACTCTTCCAATAAAGTCCACCAGGCCCTTGCCGACCTGAGCCCTGCCCACCCATTCAACCTCACCTGGCTCCCCTGCACCCACCCACATTCTCAACAGCCAAGCCTTCCTCACATGCTGCTCCCTTGCCTACAAGTTTCTTCCCTCCACCTCTGCTTGGTCCTCCCCAAGCACCCCTCAGGGCTCTTCATTAGTGCCCACCCAAGTTTTCTTTGAATGCTTATCCTATATGCATATGGTAGTTCCCCAACACAGCACTCATAGCTGCCTGCCTGCTTCTCTGATTCCCACTTCAGATAGTGAACTTTCAGTTTCCACCATACTCATCAATATATGCCCAGGCCCAGCAAAGAGCCTGGAACACAGGGTGCTCGATAAGTACTTGGTGACTGAATGCATGACTGACAAAAGGGCAAATCGTCTCCTTATAAAATAACATCAAAGCTATTAAAAATAAAGTGAAGAAGAGATGGTGGGAATTTGTAGTGAATAATGATTCATTATAAGTAGTTGTTTTTATTTAAACCCTGCTAATAAGAGTCACATACTTCAGTAGTTAGACCTTTAAAATTATACATCCAAAGATGACATTTACATAGCACACATACCAATGTCTCCAGATTCTAAGTCAAACTATGCTTTACTAATCAATGAAAACAATCTCTCTCGAGCCTGGGAGATAGCCAACATCAATTAATTGGAATACCATACAGGTAATACTTGTTTCTCATCCCTGAAAAGACTGAATATGGAATTTACAAATCAGAGAATGTCACCCAGTCCCCCCCCCACCAAGTCAGCCAGTTTTATTACAGAGTCAGAGCCAAGACTAGAGCCCAGATTGCCAAACCAGCTCAGTTTCAGCCATGTGATGCTTATTTATAAATTTCTTGTAATAAGTAATCAACTTCTGTGGGTTTTTAAAATATATATGTCAAATATTAATACTGTACATCATACTAATACTGTACATTAAGTGCATGCACACACACCCACACGCAGCAATGTTTTCTCTGTCATCCAAGCCCCCATCAGCTTAGATGGGTATCACCAATAATGGACAGGCCTCAACCTAGACCTTAGGCCCCCTGCCCAGGAATTGCTGACTAGCCTCTTGAGAATGGTAAATGTGTCACATCCTGATAACCAGGCTATGGCAGAAGACTCACGGCAGTTCCTCTCATCGCTCATGTCTCCACAGTCGTTGTCAAAGTCACACCACCAAATGCTGTTGATACAGTTCCCATTGCTGCAGCGATACTGGTTACGGAGACAGGTGTTCTCTAGCCATCAGGGATGGGCAGGGGAGGAAATGAAACCAATATATTATTCTTACTGCTGGACCACAGAACTTTCTCTTTCGAGTTTCCACTTCCCTTCCTCAAATGACATGATGCCTTAGGTGGTAAAGGCAGAGGAGGAATGCCAAGCACATACATACACAGAAAAGAAGGCATCCCAGAGTAGCAGCCTGCTTCTTCTTTTAATTTAAATTAGCAGAGGAGAGGAAGGCTGGAACCAATATTGGGAGGAAGTTACAATGATATAAAAGGAGAATGATGACATCAGTTGAGTCTATTGGGTAGTGAATATAGTAGTACATCATCAATATTATGAAATACTAACTACACAAGGAACTCCTTAATGGCCTGTGTCTACACACTATTAGAACATGCATATCCAATATATCTACAGCCATACCTTTTATATATATAGTTGTATGTATTCAATTTATCAACAAATTAGCTACAAAGATTTTCTGTACATACTCAGAAAAATGTTTTCTGTTCCATAACTTCTTTAAAGCAGGCACTTAAAATTCCTTACAGAAAAAAAATGCATCGTTTGGTAAACTGGGTCAGGGACATGTGACAACAGGCCTCTTATTTGGATACTCAAAAGCATTCTAATGGAGAATATGAAGGAAGCCTTTTTCCCCTCCTCTTGGAATTTAGTGTTGACTCTATTTCTTTCCAAATGGCTTTAAGATGACACCCAGAGCCTGAAAGTCTCTGTCTCCTAAGAAAGGAATGTTCATCTTTTTTCCATTTGTATTTCTTAAAGAAGATGGACTTTAAGGCTTCTATTATGCATTTCATTGCCTTGGACTCAGGCTGCTGTGAGAAGCGAGGTTAGGATTACAAAACAAATATAACCACAGGAGTAAGAAAAAGCAGAAATTCTGGCTATCATTCCAGGCATTTCATGGCAAGGCATCCTTCCAGGAGCCACCTTGCTGACAGAAATATAAGGCTGGGGGCTGGGGGGGTGACAAAGGTAAAAATTAGACAGGAAAGAAATAGAAAACATGTTTTCAGTGGACAGTATTAAAATCTATATATTCAAATTCAAAGAGGGAGTAGGTGTGAGGCTGCTACAACCACTAGGTCACAGCTTAGAAGCCAAGACTCAGAACACTTTGGAAACTTTGGTCTCAAAGTTCAGGTCATTTCTGGCTAGGTTGGGGCAAGAGGATGGATAATCTCTGGGTGAGAAAGTCAGTCACCTAGGAAGGAGTCACACTAGTTATTTTTCCAAATTGGGTAGGTCCAACTTGTACAACACAGGAGACAGTGGGGAACCTAGATGGGAGGGATGGATGAGGAGAGAGAGAGAAGCAAAAGGGAAAAAAGGTAGACCTTTAAGAAAGCCTGGGTCATCTGACATTAAGTAAAAAAGCCCAGCTACTACTGTTTATCTGACATTAAGTAAAAAAGCCCAGCTACCACTGGGACTGCTCTGAACGAGGACTAAAGTACCACAGGCCTTAGAACCCAAACCAGGATTCCAACATCTGGAGGATTTTGTTTTTACCTTGAACTTTTCCCAATAGCCCCAAAAGGTAAAGAAGCAGAGCACGGAGAAAGAGGGGGGAAGAAAGGAAAGAGGAAAGGAAGGAGGGTCATGGACAGAAAAGAAAAAGGGGCACACCTTCTTTGACACAGGTGTTGTTCTTCAGCTGATAGTCCTGAGGGCAGTCACACATCAGGTCCCCAGAAGGGAGCACACTGCTGGACACACCTTCTGGACACCTGCAGCTTTTACTGTTGTTGACCTTGGGCAGGCACAGCAGGCTGCACGGTCTGGGCACACAGGCATTACTTCCTGGAGGGAAGAGAAACAGCAACAGCATTGTAGATTAATACATATCACAAGGGAGGCACTGAATAGATGGCCGAGACCCACTGTAACCTCCTCCTCTTACGGTATGGACATGGCAATCAAAAGCTCAGAAAGATCAATCTACTGTGCTGAAAAACCTTTGCTCGGTAGCTTGCCTACAGGCTTCAGCTAGATCAGACCGCCCCAGAGCCAAGGCAAGCATCAGATGTTCCTCCTGGTAATTTGGAATCGGTTACCGAAAGAAAAGAAAGCAACCAAGGAGCTGCAGCTGGGGGAAGGTCATAGAGCATGGGTATCAATGGTGGTGGGCAAGCCAAAACCCTGTGGAAGTCAATGCTGTGAAGAAACACACTCTTGAAATGCAGATAAAATCAGCCTGCAGAGAGCCAGGAGACTAAAAGAGAGGTATGGAGACCAAGCACGGCAACATGTGCCTGCAGTCCCAGCTACTCAAGAGGCTGAAACAGGAGGATCGCTTGAGCCCAGGAGATCAAAACCAGCCTGGACAACAAAGTGAGAGCCCATCTCTAAAATTTTTTTTTTTTTTTTTTGAGTTGGAGTCTCACTCTGTCACCCAGGCTGGAGTGCAGTAACCTTAACCCTCCACAAGGCCTCTGAAGTACCTTGACCTGCTGGGTGGCTCAGAGAACCTGAGCCCAGCAGACAGAGTGCACATGGCAAAGTGGCAGTCCAGAGGGGGAAATATCTAGGCTAGAAGCCAGGAGGGGGTCTCAGTTTTGCTGCTCAGTAGGTCCTGTGGAAATTGTAGTTTCTTTTTCCCTTTTGGGCCTTGGCTACTCTATCTGTAAAATGGGGCTGGTAGGATTGTCCTGTGTACTACAAGATTGATGTAAGGATCAAATGAGAAAACAAATGTAACCAACTAAAAGACACTTGACAAATGTGAGAATTCAGAACAAACTATCCCAGAATTAAGAGGTTTTTTTGTTTGCTTGTTTGTTTGTTTGTTTGTTTGTTTGAGTTGGAGTCTCACTCTGTCGCCCAGGCTGGAGTGCAGTGGCCGCTCCGGCCACCACAGCCTCGACCTGCTGGGCTCTGGAGATCCTTCTGCTTCAGCCTTCCAAGTAGCTGGAACTACAGGCACGTGCTACCACACCCGGCTAATTTTTTGATTTACTGTAGAGATGAGGTCTCACCAAGTTGCCCAGGCGGGTCTGGAACCCGCGGGCTCAGGCAATCCACTCACCTCAGCCTCCCAAGGCGCGGGATTACAGGCTGAGCCACCGAGTCCGGCAGGTTTATTTTATTTTATTTTATTTTTATTTTTTGAGTCAGAGTCTCACTTTGTCGCCCAGGCTGGAGTGCAGTGGCACTCATGGTCACCACAGCCTTGACCTGGGTGCAGGCGATCCTTCCGCCTCAGCCTACCAAGCAGCTGGAACTACAGGCACTTACCACCATGCCCGGCTAATTTTTTTGATTTATTGTAGAGACGAGGTCTCACCAAGTTGCCCAGGCTGATCTTGAACTCCTGAGCTCAGGTAATCCTCTCGTCTTGGCCTCTCAAAGTGCTGGGATGACAGGCTTGAGCCACCGTGCCTGGCCTTTTTTTTTTTGAGTCAGAGTCTCACTCTGTCACCCAGGCTGGAGTGCAGTAGCACACTCACAGTGACCGCAGCCTCAGTTAATCCTTCCACCTCAGTCTTCCAAGCAGCTGGAATGACAGGCACACACCACCATGCCCTGCTAATTATTTTTTTTTAATTGTAGAGATGAAGTCTCGCCAGGTTATCCAGGATGGTCGCAAACCTGTGGGCTCAGGCAATCCTCTCATCTCGGCCTCCCAAAGTGCTGGGATTATAAGTGTGAGCCACCATACCCAGCCAGCATTTTTTTTTTAACTTAAAAAAATAATCAGAAGTCTTTGGACTTATTAATCACAACACTGGAGTCTAGAATACAGTGGAACAGTGCTTTAAAAAATCTGAATAATTGATTTTTTTTTAAAGAGAGAGACAGGCTTATGGGAAAAAAAAAGCAAAAAGAAGACGACGACGACAATAGCAGGGCCCCAGTGAGAGAGAACAGTTCCAGTCTCAGTAAGGCTCACTTCAACTTCCATCTTTGGGTTCCTTACTATCTTCCTTTAGTGGGTTTTCCATTCCTTAGGACCCAAAAGTCCTTAACTAGAACATACACCTGGGTAATGGTAACCCCAGGACAAAAATCCAGGTCTCCCCTTCTAAAACCTTCTGCACTAGACCACAGCTGAAGAGCTAGGTAAAGAACCAACCATGGTACACATTAGCCACTTTCATAGAACAATCTACCTGAGAACTAGTTTATATTGATCTAGTCCACTTACTGCCAATCTTTTCTCTGGCTCAGTTTACCCAACAGGGAGCCAGACAGAGTTCATAGATCCATCACTGCACTCTTGAGAAAAAGCCTTTGTGAATGAACAAAGATAGCAAAGGTGTTTTCCTAACCCTTACATCTTTCTGGGATTGGAGGATTAGAGGAGGTATAAATCATTCTGTAATAACTGGAAACAAGACACAACTATAGAGTCACAGAAATTGTAAAATGTATGCTTTTTCTCTTTTCACTGTGACAATTATGAAAATGAGAAAAATAAACATAAAAACTTTGCTAGAACACAAATGCTGATTCCTCAGTTGTGCTATCTCACTGTTCCCCTCAACTCCCAAGTCATATTCAAGTAATCTGTTTCCATCCAGCCAAGCTTTTAGCTAACTCATGCCTATCTTGGACTGCAGGATGGAAAACAGGGCTCATTAATGACAATCATTATGATATGATCATTATGATCATCATGAAATGAGTGATGATACACTCAGTAGCTTTAGGTGTCTGGGCACCTCATTGCTTATTAATGGGTATTACAAATAATAAAATAACAATCATAATGCCAGAGCAAGAAGCTTATTGTGATGCCAAGGAAAAGAGAGAAAGAGGCATTATCAAATAGATAAATTATACATGTCCAAAGGAAGAGAAATCCGTATGATGAAACATCCAAAAAGGTTCAGAGAATAACTCCATCAACCATAACAGCTTATCATGCTAGATGAACCAGCAGCCTAGAGCAGAAGGCCCTGGCATCAGCTCACCCTGGTCAGTTTGTGGGCACTGACTGCTCCTTTGACTCAAATGTGTAAGCCATTGGCTATATGAAGGAATGTAGAATTTACAAAGAGCCATTGCTGTTAAAAAAAAACAATTCCAAAAAGGGTGTAATACATGTGCTTTATATTCAGAGGGCAACACGTCACTCCATATTCCAAGATATTGAACAATAACAGAATATGATGGCATTTAAAAATACTCAATTACAGGTTATTTTCACAGGATTTGTGTCTGTAAAATAAAGTTAAGTTTTCAAGTGCAGAGCAAATACTCCTACCCAAACAAGCAAGAGCTGAGTACAGAACTCAAAATGGGGTATCGTATTTCAGGAGGCTGATCTCTCTGAGAAGCAGCATCCAGGGGCAAATCCCAAACCAAGCCAACCAAGTCATTGATCGCAAATATGCAGGGCAGGAATGCCAAGGCTGGAACAAAGTCCCAGAGCAAAAAATGAGAATGGTACATCAGAGAGAGGATGGAAGAAGAATTCAGCAGAGTTCCCATCATAGCCACACACCCTTTATACAGGACACCGACTGTCTGGAGTGGGCAAGGCGTGCAACACGAAAGCCATCATCCCAGTATGAAGGACAAGTGAGAACTGTCATCTCCAAAGATGTTCCCTTAGAAGAACAAACCCTTAGACCATGATGTTTTCTCTGGGCATATACAGAACCTTTTCAGATTTCCTCTTTGGAAAATTCCTTCAAAACCACTTTAGAAGCCAAAAATATCATTATCTCATTTAAGTATCCAAACACTTGGCAATTATCAAAAGCAAATTCACTTAATAAATATTTGCCCTCATTATAGATATTTAAAAGTTGCAGACTCTGAAGGAGAATTCCAAAGCTCCAAAGACCTTATGCCATTGCAAGAGCAACTGAATACATCAATAATCCTGTAAAGTAACCTCTTTAAAGAAAAAATATTCTTTAAAAGGAATAAATTCTAGTAATACTACTTAAAATCAACCAGGCATGAAAATAAAGTTTATCAATTTATAACCAAATACCCTGAATTAACAAATGTTCCAAGTAAACAAAATTTTTATTATAAACTAGCATCAATCAAAATCTAGTGGAGTACTTCCAAACTGCTGTCATATTACTAGGGCACTGCTATTCCAGCAAGAGATGACAAAAGGAGCAGAGCCTGGTGATTTTATTGAAGTCCAAGTTTTGAAGTCATCTAGGTCATGGTTTAACTTTTTACCATTTACCTAAAATGTGACCCAGACAAACTGCTCAACCTGACTTTCACATTTTTATTGTATAAAATGGAAATATTGATAGATACATGGAGGTCTTTGGGAAGACTAAGTGAAACTATACAAGCCCACAAAGCACATTACTGTGGTGGTGTTTATAACACAGCAACCCCTCCATAAATGTAGTAATTATCATTATTATTATTATTTTACATCTGGCTAATAAGTAGTCCTTATCCATGAAGGATACATTCCAGGACCTCCAAGTGATGCCTGAAACCGCAGACAGTGCCAAACTCCACATACACTGTACATGAATTTCTTCTCCCCTCTTCACAATTTCACATAGAGGATTTCTTCTTACTGTAGATCTTAGCAATCTTAGCACACAGTTTTTTTTCCCCCATATTAAGTTGAGAACTTTTACTTTTTCACTTAAAGAAAGTAACTTACAACTTCTCTTTAGCATATCCAACTGACAGTATCACTACTATTAAGCTTTGGGGCCATTATGAAGTAAAGTAAGGGTTATAAGAACACAAGCACTGAGATACCCCAGCAGTCAATCTGATAACTGACACAGCTATTAAATGACTACTAAGCAAGTTGTATACACAGTGTGAATTAGCTGGCCAAAGGGATGATCACATCCCAGGTGGGATGAAGGGGGACAACACAGGAGTTTTCAACACATTACTCAGAATGGTGTACAATTTAAAACTCATATTTATTTCTGGAATTTTCCATTCAGTATTCTTAGGCAGTGGTTGACTGTGAGTAATTGAAACCACAAAAAGTGAGAAAGTGAAATGGTGGAAAGTAGAAAGTCCTGAGTATGTTAGAAGCAGACAACAAAAATAATAAAGACTGACTGTCATCAAGGGTTCCCAATATGCATTCCAGATTTACAATACCCTCTCAGTGTCCAACACAGCAGGTGTTAGAGCAAACAAGTTTAAAGCCAAGAAGTACGCAATGTACACAGGCAGCACCGACAGCCAGACACCACTCAAAAGCTTTGATTTAACCCAAACTGGCCTATCTGGGAGATTACAAACCTATTTCTCTGGCCCTGTGTTTGGAGGCAGGAATTCTTCTGCAAGCATCCTGCTCACAGACAAAGGAGAATAAGAGAAATCTCAAAGGTAAATGGAGAACAAAGAGGCAACAACTGGCCATGGGTCAAGGGGACAGTCACAGCTGATCCCGCACAGGTCCCAGACTGTGTTCTCCCCACCAGCACACACCTCCCTTTCAAATCAGACTTTCCTCCGTCCAGGGCCCATACTGACCCCCAAAATTACTCAGGCTCGTTTAAATAAAGGTGACTCTGAGGCATGAAGGGGAAATCACGCCTAAAATGACAATTGCCACACCAGGATACCATGCACACATGGGCTCAGACCACAAATTTTCTGTGAGATTGGATGTCAGCTGTGCTCCAACTGTTGGGATAAAGTATGCAGCCAAGACTGGGGAATGGGGATGCAGGGTCAACTGGCTTCATCTGAACATAGTATTTCAGAAGCTGCTATAAATACATCAAACACATGATTCACGCACATGGAAAAGTGAAGACCCCTCTTCTGGGCTGGGTGGTAACTTGGAGAAATTCTGAAACTCCACTCTCTAGGTAGCCAGGCAAATCTGTAGGGATGGATGTGTTCCATCAACAGAGGCTAGAGGTTTCAGTCGCTGGAGCTGAGAAGCAAGATTAATTCATCACTCCCTATTTTAAAACAGGAGCCTCCTCAAAGAAAAAATGTGACTTCTCCATTTAGTGGCAGAATAGCAATAAAAGCCCAGCTCCTGAACTAGTGAAGGCATTTTGGAAAAGCTAACTAATATCTGAGATTTAAGGCTGTCATCTATAAGCCACAGATCATAATACCAGCCCTCACTACCCCACAGGTCGGTTGTGAAAGCATAACAGTAATACAGACTTACATTTGTAGGACACATTACAGTTTTCTAAGGGTATCCTCATGCTATCTTCATGTCCCAATAGGATAACAATGATATCTATAACTGTATTATTTCCCCTGTCAATTTTCTCTTACCTCAGGGTCAGCCAAGAACTACAAAGCAATATCAACATTCTAGTTCAAAACAGGAAATCTAGCAGTTTGTCAATAAAGGAGAGTCAGCAGACCCAGGATGCTATTTAATCCTGCTGAGATAAAGAGGGAAAGCCTTAAAGGGACTATTCTTCTTGGGAATACTCTGATCTTTCTCCTCTAGAGTCAATAGTATGGTTGGGAGATAAGCAAAGGCAAAGGGCAGTCAAGAAGGGATGAGCCTTTCTACAGAGAAGGCTGAGTCTCCAGAACCAGCAAGTGCCTTGTAACATTTCTTGAAGCTTTGCCCAAAAGATTCGTAAGTCAGCTACTATCTACGCCCACTTTAACTCCTCCTCACCCTTTTCATCTCTTTTTCTTTCAACAAATATGAACTGAGTACCCACTAAGTGCTAGGCACGGGTAAATTACTAGAGGGGGAAAAAAAGACATATCTCCTCCTTCATGGAATTTAGAATTCCATGGTGGGGAAAATCAATTACAAAAACACATAACTACGCACACCATCCCAACAGAGGTAGGAATGCTCATGAGCAATAGGTCATCCTGGGCAACCAGAGAGCAAGAAGGGAGCCCTGTTGGGATGCAACAACTGTCTGAGCACCCAGCATAGTGTCTCTCCCTATAAGTATGCCAAATGGGATTAAGCACACGCTGGGACTCTCCCAGCTGCAACAGAAGCCACACCACCAATCAGTAAGGGGCCAAGGGCAGGAGGAGGGTGTAATTACCCACCAAGCACCAACACTCTAGGCAGGCAAAAACATGCTGTCTTCCAGCCGTTTGTGTATCATTAGAAAAGAAATTAAGATGTCATTAGGAAGAAATTAAATAATGTGCATGTTGTTGTGACAACAAAGATGCAGGCTGCCAGATCTTGCTCTGAGCAGAGATTGCCCGCACGCAGCCCCTTTCTTGAGATCGACTCTGTAGGGAGAAAGGAGAAGACTCTGACTTACCAGTGTTCTTCCCCTTGTAGAAAATCTTCATGTCCATCAGCCCTGTAAGCTGGCTCGCCAGAATCTCCATCTGGGACCCACTGTATTTAGAAGCTCGAAATATGCTGAGCTGGGACCAGTCATCCCAGTAGATTTCATTCTAAAAAGAAAACGTTTGACCATTAGTTCAGCCCCTTAGTGCTGTATTCTAGATCCTCTGTAAGGACAGGAGCTCTCCCATGCAGACGACAACTAATACTTATGGGGTAAATGATCTACCTGAGCAAGATTCCCCTTAAATATAAGAGTCAGTGATCTTTATCCACAGCTCACCAAATATCCACACAGAAAGAACTTCCCCAAAGAAACTCTATCTGAAAAGTGTTTGAACACAAACCTTTAGTTTAAAATCTTCTTCCCAATGTTGGGAAGAATCATTTTCTAGAATCAAACAGAACTGAAAGGCACCATAGGTGGTACAGTGCTCATATGAAGTCATCAGGGAATGAAATAAGCAAACTTCACAACTGATAAAGACACCCCAAAATGAGACTACTGACACTGAAGGGCAAACCGAGAATGTTTGTAGGAAGTAACCTTAACTTTTAACCTTTAAAAATGTGAACAGCAGGAAGCCTGGACCCCTCCATATGGGCTGAAACAAATTATCTCAAATTTGGATATGAGCCAATTTTTTAGAAGTTAGACTGCATCTCTGCAAAAAACCCAGAGATGGCAGGCTTCTAATCTCAGTGTACCCTTTACCTACTCCAGCAGACTGCCAGATGGTGGCAACCAATGGACTCACCTTAAAGACAGCAATGGCGTAGGGGTGTGGGAGGTTGTCCAGGATGACTGAGCGCTGCTGGCCACTGAACGTGATCCGCTCAATACAATCCAGGTAGGCATCTGTCCAGTAGATCCACTGGTTGTCCACAGAGATGCCGTTGGGCCACTTCACATCCTCTGACACAAGACGATAGGCCGCGGAACCATCCATCTCACTCCGATAAATCCCAGGCTTCAGGTCTCCCCAGTCTGTCCAGAACATCACCCTGGTCAAAATGGGGATAGAACACATACCCCATCAAAACTGGGAAAATGGGAGCTCATGAACTACTCAAAAATAGTAAGATACCCCTCTAGAAAAATCAGGATGGTTATTTCAGCAGTATAATGATAATCTGTAATTGTAATATCTGAAACCACTTAATTACTTGACCCAGAAGTTCCTCTACTAGAATTTATCTATAGGTAGAATCAAACTATGTAAAGATAACATACCAGGAAAATGTACAAAAGTAATATACAAAGAAATGTATGTATGTGTGTGTGTGTGTGTGTATCTCTATATATAGAGAGATACATACACACGTATATATACACCTAAATGTATATATATTTGGTTATATGACATACATATAACACAATGGTTCATCAGTAGAGGAAGTGATACATTATGATGAATACAACAGAATGCTACGAAACCTATGTGAGTGTTGTGTTCATATGAAACTCTTCAATACACACTCAGTTTTTTTAAAAAAATACAGAATAGTAAATATACTATGATTCTATTTGGTATGTGTATGTGTTTTAGGGGTAATATTGTACATGAGTAAAAGCAATTGTGAAGGATACACAAGAAATTATTAACAATTATCACTAGGAAGTATGAGAGTGAAGGGTTAAGAATGAGAACAAAAGAAACAAATAGTTTTCATAAACTTCTGTTCTCCCTAAATATTTTCAATCAAATATATATATGTGTATATACATATATATATATTACTTTTAAAATTTTCAAAACTAGTGCTAATTCTAAATCATAAGTGCAATGAGAGAGGAAAGGCAAGAAAGAAAGACATATCCAGAATTCCCCTATAAGTTATGTTTCCTTCAGCTAATGAGTTAGTAAGAAGCTTTTTACTTTTGCACTCCCCAAGTGAATACTGGTTGTGAATAAAAAAACCTATATGTGTTAGAGGGGCTGGGGAAAGATGGAATCAATTAAATGTTTGTACCACGCATGAGACTCAAGATAAAGAGTCCTCACACTATCCAAACAGGCCTGTGCATATGCACAGAGACTCTCATTTAACATTACCTTTTCTAGAGAAACACCTTCAGATGCAAGACATCGGAAAACCTTGAGAGATTCTGACGCTCACTAATGAAAAGCAAATGGAATTACCTGACCATGATGGCTAAGCCATAGTTTCAAAAATCTCAATTAATAGATTATTTCAACCACAGTCAGAAACAGAGATTTTTGTCCAGCAAGTTTGTGCTTCCAAGAGAATCTTCTGTTGCAGCATTTGATATAAATGTTGGTTTCCTTTTGGGGACACACTTACCCCTCTTGGGGCACAAGGACCAGAGCCCTGGGCCGATCAAGCACAGAGGAATTGACAATTGTCAGTCGGAAGTCACCATCTGGATTAGCTACCTGGCAAAAACAGAGGGGAAAAGGCTGAGGTGGAACTGAACTCATTCAAAGACCCACGCTGCCAAAGGCTTCCACTCTGCATCTGCCTACAGACAGGCCCCCTCTATGCCTGCCTGATTCCCTTACCAGGCCCATCTGGGAAACCCACCCTGATTTTTGTTCAGAATGAGCAGCTCCCTCCTCTGACTCATGTGACAATTTCACATGGCCCAAAAGAGGAGCTAGAACCACGTGTGTCCCCAGTTCCCAGGGCACAATGATCTGCACAAAGTAAGCACTCAACAAGTAAAGTACACAGATAAGTAAATAAGCATTTACTTATTTAACCCACTGGTGTCAGTCCACGTTCCAAAACCACAGCTCTACATTGCTCACAAAGCAAATTCTCAATGGCACAGTCTTGCAACAGAGTCCACAGACAGGCATCACATGCTCTCTCCTCTGCTTCTGCTGGACTGGTCATCTTGTGGCTCTCCCAGCCTGGCACAGACTGGTTCCCATCTGTTCTTGCCATATCCCATCCCAGGCTGCCTACCCTAGGGCTTGCTCTAACCAAGTCATAACTTTTTTTCAAATTTCACCTCCAGGCCCACCCCCTTTTCTGACCCACCTCGATCAATAAGCATCAGTAGCTCTAGTCCACGTCTCATCTGACACCATTTTGCACAAACCGTATTTGAGTTGTACAGAGGTTGCCCTTCACAAGCCTGTGAAGGCGTGGACGCTTGTCCTCCCTTGGTGTTCTTCTAGCCCCTAGCAAAGCACTTGACACACACATTAAAGAAAGGAGAGAAAGAGAATAACAAGACTGCCAAGGCAGCATTCAGCAAGTGCCAGTAAGGGGGCCTCTCATTCACTTCCATCCACATCCCTACGAGGTGAACACTATCACTGTCATCCCCTCAGTCAGGGCTCGGCTCAGATGTCACATCAAGACGCCTCTTCAGTCTGCCTTTTCTAACGTTACCTCACTTCCCAACAGTACAATCACGCTGTCCTGTTTTACGTTCTTTGCAGCACTTAACACCAACAGAACTGATTGACTATTTTGCTTCCTCCACTAAAATCTAAGCTCTATCAGATCAGGAACTTGTGTATCCTGCCCACTGCCGTAGCATCAGAACTTGAACCACACAGATCATGCAAAGAGCACTTGTCAATTGGCTGAGTGAATAAATGAATCTGCATCATACACAGGAAGAAACTGAAGCTTAGAGAGCAAAAGCACCTTACCCCACATCACTGAGCTAACAGAGGAAAGCCTGAACCCAGGTCTCTCTCTCAAGTCTCTGTCTTTTGTCTTGCAACTCCTCATGGCTCTCTGTGTCTCCCTGCTTCAACCGTGCTTCCCACTTAACCTGTATGCCAAATCTCCATGTAGAATCAGAATAAAGAGGTGCTCAGGCAGTGAGTTGAGTGTATCTGCATTCCTCAAGATAACAATTTTGGTAGTTAGAGGTCATTCATTACCCTCTCATTGCCCTGGGTATATAAGGTGGGAGAGGTTACCAAGTAGCCAAGTTGCAGAGACGTGAACAATGATGATGATGATGGTGATATTACCATTATTACTCCAATCAACTATAATAATACTAAGCAATTAATGTTATAGCATTATAGTAATGCAACAGTATCTTTATCATTACTGTTATTACACTATATTTCTGCTAGTCAAAATATAAACTTTCAGGTATCTCTATGAAAGCTCTGATGTATTCAGGCATCCTCTTCTCACATGGGACCTTCATGGCAGTAGGCAATCATTCTGAAACTATCTCCCTTTTCTATCTTCTCCAGAGGTTCAGCTGGTCCGCACCTTGGAGATTCTCAGGAAATTTCCAGAGTAATTTGACTCCCACCTCTGTCAACTGGCTCAAAGCCCAAGTGCCCCACCTGTTCCCTTAATTAAGAACAGCATGACAGTACACATACCTCAATCTTTTTAAAGCCTGCATCCACCCAGTAAAGTAACTGGCTGAGGGGTTCAAAAGCCAAAGCTTCTACTGTCTCCAGGCCAGAATTGATGATCACCTCTTGCCCTGTGCTCCCGTTCAAACAGAGGCGCTGAAGAGAGAGAAGTCATGATAAATGCTATGAAATGTTCAAATGACCTCCTGCCAAGTCAATCCCACAGACGGTAACCCTTTATTCAACTGGCAGGACTAGCAAGAGATGAGATGTGTTAGGTCGGTAAGCTTTCCAGAGATGTGCCACTAGGTTTTAATAAAAGCATTTTGACAATGTATCACAGTTTCCTTTTTAAAAACATAATAACTAGACAGAATTTAACCATATATATTACCACTGCCTTATCATTGTGAACACTGGTTACTAAACTATACTGTATCACACAAATGAAGTTGGCGATTACTGAGATGTATGAGTCTGTTTGCTTTTAAAATAAATGAAACCAGGCTGCTGTTATTTGTAAGTTCTTGTGTCCGCTTTTACACTCTTCACTCTTTGCGAGACTCTCAGCCATCCGGCACTATTGTTGGACAGCTCCATTCAGCAGTCGCCAACATCCCCCACCCCAATGCCCCCAAATACCCAGGCACTGTAAAAATTTCTGCTGGGTTGGGAATCTAGATGAAACTTGTTGGAATTGCTTTTCTTAAGGGGTGAAGTAGACAATGAATAAAGATCAAATAGCTCCTTTTAAAATGCATGGATCTGAGTGTACGGCTATCTATCTGGCCTGTCCAGAGATCTTTAGTGCTTCCCTCCTGGCTCCCACCTGGGTTCAGAAGAGCTGAAGTGGATAATTATGTGAACTATGGAAAAAGTCAAGTGTTATCATCTCATAACTTGGAAAGAAAGATGTTAACGAGGCAGTTGGCACAATAGGGGGTGACTAATAATCTCACCAGCAGGAAAAGTGAGACCTCACTTACAAGCAGGTCTGTGGATCTGGGGCAATATTGGGGCTTTATTCTTCCCATATGGACTGAAGTAGCCGGGGGTGGGGGGATACTAAAACAGGAAACTGAAAAGTTTCATCTGTCAGTCCTGAGATGAGTTACTACTTCTAATTTTCTAACTACCCATTTCCATAAGTCGTTCTGCATAAGGCTTATCAGGACTTGGCAGCCACAAGCCACAGCCCCCAGGACGAGACCCAGGGCTGACTCACCTGGATGACATCCAGGGCCAGATCAGACCAATATAAGCAATTGTGTTCATAGTCAAAGTCCAGGGCCACGGCTGCCCGCAACCCGGTGAGAGGCAACTGCTCCGTGGTTCCTGAGGCCAGGTCATAACGGTGGATGGACTTCCGCATAGCGTACAGGATGAACTCGTTCTCTTCTGCCAGACACACAAAACAACCAGGAGGTTAGACCCAAGGGATGCTGAAGAGGTCCTAGCACGCCTGACCTATTTTTTCCTCCTATATAAACCTCATATCCATTGGCATGTGGCAGGGATCAAGTAAAAGAGCCTAGAAATCAAGACTCAGAAGGCGTGTAATGGAATCACATTTCTGCCTTGGGCAAGTTACTTAACTCCAGTGAATCTGTTTTTTCATCTGCAAATGTTTCACTCGTTACTTTTTTTTTTAGTCTAAATTTCCCAATATGCATCCTTCAAGATCCACACTTCTGAGCTTAGCCTGAAAGTCTTCAGAGTCACACTTGCCCACATAATTAGAACAGTTGCCACGCTCTCCCTTACCACATGACTGTATCACATAGCACCATCACCTTGTTGACTACAGACCATTAGTCACTGAAGACTTGTAACTAAGTTTTCCAATCAATTTGTTCACTCATTCATATTGTTCATAACGCCATATGGCAACTATGTCAATGTATTAGATTTTGAAAACAATAATCATACATTTGTTCTCGACTATTTACAAAATGTTCCACAAGATAATCATCACAAAGATTCTGCTTCTACTTAACAGATACTTACACAATGTACTCACTATGTACCAGGAACTGTTTAATCCTCATAATAACTATATGATGGTAAAACTATCATTGACCCAATTTTACAAACGATAAAACTTAAGATGAGAGAGGTCAGGTAACTCACCAAAGGTCACTACTAGCAAGTAGCAGAACCAAGATCTGAACTCGGGAACTCTGCATCCAGAGTCTATGCTTTTGCTTCAACCACTATGCTGCCTCTTATGATACAGATGTTAATACTGCCGATTTTTAAGATGTGGAAATACATCTTAAAGATGTACTTCTTGGCTGGGCCTGTAGTTCAGCCCGTAGTTCAGCCTGTAATCCTAGCACTTTGGGAGGCTGAGGCCAGTGGATTGTCTGAGCCCGCAGGTTTGAGACCAGCCTGGGCAACTTGATGAGACCTCATCTCTACAATAAATCAAAAATTAGCTGGGCACGGTAACACGCGCCTGTAGTTCCGGCTACTTGGAAGGCTGAGGCGGAAGGATCACCAGAGTTCAGCAGGTTGTTGCTGGGGTGGCCGTGAGCATGCCACTGCACTCCAGCCTGAGCGACAAAGTGAGACTCCAACTCAAAAAAAAAAAAAAAGATGTATTCTTAAGAGACTTACCTAATGTCACACAACCAGTAATAGGAGTTTATTATAATCCAGTGTTCTCTCTTTTCCACTTAGGGAATAGCCTGAAAAACATCCAGATTCTTCCCCAGGAGTGGAGATGAGCAGCACATCAGCATCCATGTCTAAAACACCCATCTTGACAATATGCTACATATGGGACCAAGATGCAAATCTGAATCCCTCTGCTGCATGCCTGGATTAGCTGGGCTTTCCCCCTCTTCTCCCTCATTCCATTCACTCAGTGAATTAACATGCACTAGCCACATCTAGGAAAAGGCTTCAATAAAGATAATACATCAAAACATAAATTCACCTAAATGTTTTAAAAGGGTAGGTTTGCCTTCTTTTCCTTTGGTCTCATTTCACTTTAAAATATCTGAGCTACCACCACATGATAACCAATCTCTTCTTTTGGTTGTCAAGAAAACCTTCTCACTGCAATTCTCAGGGAGGGGAGTAGTCAAGACACAGAGCACATAAAAGCCACCCTTCACAGCAGCAAGCCTTTTGCCCCGCATCTCTCTACAGCATCTGCAGATCTCATTCTGCTACTATGGGTTATTTTTCCCTCTAAGAAATTAATGCCCTTACAGTAGAAGCTGAGTCCAGAAATACTTGCTTTTGGACTGGGCACAGCTAAACACGCAGTGTTTTTGTGGGCAATGCTTAACCTATAAAAGAAACAAGATTCTTGGCTAATTCTAGCCATACATGAGCACAGTCTAGTGCTTTGTTACAGTAATCGTAAAGGAAGAAAGTTAAGTGCATTTTAAAAATTCTTCCAGATGCCCAAATCGCCTTATCTTTGCGAAGATTGTTATGGTTCTAATTAGTCCCATGAAAGCATCTTTTTCTTTCTTGATGCATCCCTGCCTTCTATTCTATGCTTCCCCCCCACCTTTTTTTTTTTTCCTTTTTTACATTTAGGAGCTGGCCTACAATTAAATGAGATTTTTCCACTTCATTCCCTGTTCTATCTTCTCCTATTAGAAAATAGCTTTCCTGCCAGTATAGATGGCTTTAAACAAACTGTTTTGTCCCTTGCTAAATTATCTTCAGAAATATTTATTACAAAAGTATGTACTCCAGACCCTTAAGAGCAATCACTCAAACCCGACTAACACAAGCCCTCATCAATAACAGCTCTTATGAGGGAAATGTTTGAATATTATCTGCTCATTTGTAGGAATCTGCTGAAGTGGTGGTTCTTTTTAAGTCTCCACAGTGAGGTATGTTAATTACTCTGGTAATGATGGAAGATTAAATTAAGGGACTAATGAGCTTAGCATGAAAAACACCAGGGCAAGCTGGCAGCAGTCAGCAAACCAGAGGGCCACCCTGCCCTGCCTGCAGAGATGACACGCTTTTTTCATGATTCATTTGGTGCTTGTAGCTGTCCCCTTAGACACCGCCACCTAGGATGGAAGTCAGCGTGAGTCATTCTTCTTCACCAAGTGGTGTGGGCAGGAAGAAGGGCTCAGAGAAAATAAAGAAGCTCTAATGGATAAGAACTAGGAGCAGAATGAAGAAAGAAAAGAGGCTAAGAATTATTTTTTAAAGTATCATAATTTCGGCCATTGCTTTGCTAAGCTTCCGTCTGACCATGTGGCTCCGTGAGCTATGGTTGCTATGTTTCCTAGCTTTGCCCCCCCACCCCACCTTGAGGAGGTGAATCTCCTCTCTCTCTACCTCATTTATTTTCTAAATAAACTATATTTTCTATCTAAAAAAAAAAGTATCATAATTTCATATCTATACTACAAATACCAACACATTCCATCATCACTAAATCTAGTAGAAACATGTTTTAGAACAAAATATATCTTTACAATACGTATAATCACTCCAAAGAAGTTTTTCTTAATTAGCATGCATGACGCTCATCGAAAATAATAAGAATGACACTTATTTGCCATTTGAGTGCTGTCCAAAGAAGAGCAGAGGCTCAGAGTCTTCATTTTAACTTTGTCACTTAAAGGATGTGTGACCTTAAGTCAGTCATTGAACCCTCTCCTCTGAATATGCTTCATCATGCAAAACACTAAGAGTTGATAATAGTATCTGATAATTACTGAGTTGTTAAAAGGATTAAAGTGACAGTACATATAAAAATATATCAGCCTACAAAATCCATTAAAATATTAGTTATTATTACTATAAAATTAAGAAAGACCACTTAGTTATTTTCAAAAGTCTCTTTATAGTCAACTCTGACAAACAGATTAAGGAACACACAAAAGTCTATGGACACCTCTCTGTTCCCAGTACCCAGAATACAATAGATGCTGAATAAATATTTTTCAGTGAACAAAGAGATTTCCCTCAAAAAAAAAAAAAAATGAGCCAACACAATATATTTTCCATATCTAAGAAAGAGTAAGGCTATATATAAATTTAGTTGGATATCAAGCTTAGGGGGAAAAAGGAAACTGTGATGCTTGCAACTGTCATTATCTTTCTCTAGCAAATTAGAGAAAAGTCCACAAGCCTGGACTTGGGTGAAATCACGATAATGCTTCAATGATATCTCAAGAAGTCAAAGGCAAGAAACCACCTCCCTTACCTGCCAGGGGACAAGGGACCAGTTCTCCTTCCAGTCGTGCTTCAACATCTCCTCCACTACAAGTGTCCCCAGAAATCTTCCGGTAGCTGTCATGCCCATCCCAAAAGCAAGATGTCAGAAACATCAAAGAACAGTGGCAAAGGCATCCCAATTGGGAGCATACATCTTATCTAGGGACAATCAATTCCATCTATTCATTACCCTACAGAACAAGAAGGATGATGCTCCAGCATTCAGAGTCAGTTCTGCTTATAATTAGAATAGGCAGGCTCAGACAATTTAGGGCACTGTCCAGGGCAACATTTTTAAATATATATCTTTAATAAACTCCTTTCAAGATGTTTCTTTGCTGAAGTTCACAGCTTAAGATACTCCTAGAGTTGCAGAGATGCTGACAGACTTGCAATTTATTTTCTTCTCACTTGAGGTAGGAGAGTTTGAAGACATCATAATTTTAAATGTTACCCAAACTAATTGCAACCTGCTAACTTGGAATTCTAGAATTTAGCAGAGGTCCTCAAACTTTTAAAACAGGGGGCCAGTTCACTGTCCCACAGACCATTGGAGGGGCAGACTATAGTTTAAAAAAAAAAACTATGAACAAATTCCTTTTTTTTTTTAAACTATAGACCGCCCCTCCAATGGTCTGAGGGACAGTGAACTGGCCCCCTGTTTTAAAAGTTTGAGGACCCCTGAAAAAAGAATCCAGGTGGTCCTCTGTGAGCTCTCACTCCATGTGGAGACCCCTTGTGAACCCGACATGGCAACTTTTATGATACATACCCTCTTGTTCTCCTGTAAGTAGAACCCACAGGACAAGGCACAGGAGGGGAGTATGACTTCCCAGAAAATTCTGGATCTGGAACACAAACCTCTAATGACAAATCTTCACTCATCTTGAAACCGAAGTCACTAAAAAAGGCAATTGGGGTTTGTTAAGGTCATTGCTTTACATGTCAAACATTTTGGTATCAGCCCTTCTGACTTTTACCATACTACCTTTCAATTTTATTATATGCCTTCAAAATGCCCCTTTAAAGAATACTCACTTTATTTTTTTACTATAAAATACATCTTCTAGCTGGGCTCAGTGGCTCAGTCTGTAATCCCACGCTTTGGGAGGCTGAGGTGAGTGGATTGCCTGAGCCCGTGGGTTCGAGACCCACCTGGGCAACTTGGCGAGACCTCATCTCTACAATAAATCAAAAATCAGCCGGGCGTGGTAGCGCACGCCTGTAGTTCCAGCTACATGGAAGGTTGAGGTAGAAGGATCGCCAGAACCCAGCAGGTCGAGGCTGCAGTGGCCGGGCGACAGAGTGAGACTCCAACTCAAAAAAAAATAAAATAAAATAAATAAAAAATAAAATAAAATACATCTTCTAAAGAAGCTTTTTATCAGAACTACAACTGGAAAACCACGACCGTATGCCATAAATAGACAAAAACAATACAAATCATCATGCCAAATCACAAAAATAAATTAATTTTTTGCTAGTTACAGTTCCCTACCCAAAGACTCTGGGCCTGACTTCTCTTGTTAAAAGGAATTAGCAAATGTTATAAAATTACTAGCACCCAGTGAGACTCTCTCTTTGACAGAATCAGAAGAATTAAAAGAGAAACTTAAAAAGAATAACCTTTTTAAAAAATTATTTTGACTAAAGGTTCAATGTTATTTAAGACCATAGCCACATACTACCTAAATCATCTTGGGTCCTCACCCTGAACTTTGAGATACAGTTGATTGGCTCATGAAACCTCCTGTAGTCTGGGGGTCACATCGGCCAAACCTCCCAGCTCAACGGGCAGAACCCTACAGCAGGAGACAGGGGACCTCAACTAAATCTTGGCTCTGCCTGCAACTGCATGACTTTTCTAGGCCACACCCAACAACTCTAAAACGAGGCAGCTGCGCCATATACTTTCCAAGGCCCTGTCCAAGTTGTAAATTCTGTCATTCAAAGAGACTTTTCCATGTTCATGTGCACTCCACCAGAAAACCTTCATTTACTCTACTCAATTCAACAAACATTTATTAGACATTTCCTACATAAAAAGTATTAACATATTCAGGGCAAAATGGTTTATGTGCATTATACCATAATCCAAATTTAGCAATTTGTAGAAAATTGTTCAAAAGGTAGCAGTTTCATTGCTGTATCAAACAGGTCTCATTCATTAAATCAGTTCATTTTTATTGAATGGCTACTTTATATCTTTCTAGGGACTAGGTGAAGTATTAGCTAATTACTTATTTGCCACCAATAAGCAAAGCACTCTTCTTGGGCAGCTTTCTTTGACTCTAGTTATGACCTAGTCAAATGTGAAAGAACTTGGGAGGTCTAAGACCAGCTTCCTCCCCTCCTCAAAAAGAAAAAAAGATTGCAAAATGCATCACTCACAAAACTTTTAATTATACCTGTGTATGTATCGACATACACATATATGCGTATGTACAGGGTCATAATAGAAAAGATATTGCTTAACAGCAGTTGTAGTCAAGAAGTTGAAAGTCACATGACTTGGCAATATCTGGAAGTATAAAGATGTTTTTAAAAAACTACCCCTGAAATCAGGGAACATATGGGCCAACAGTTGGCCTTTCCCAAAATGGAAAGGAATATTAGAAATAACCTGATTTTCAAAAACAGTTGTCAGTCAGTACCTGAACAAATGGACAGATATTGCAAGCTCACTCGTTGTCACCTTATCTCCTGTTGCCCATCTTAGGACTACCTCCCTTCTCACTGCATAGTCCAATCCCATCAATGTCCCAAGAGCCACACAGTCAGGCTGTATCCCTTCTAGCCTCTATAGCAAACAAAGGAACAATAGGGGAGGGCCTAAATTCAACACACCCTTTACCATGTTCACTGGGTAATCACCCCATAATTGCATTTGGCCTGCATTCCAACTCCTCAAGGGGTCAAGCAGGCAGTTTTACTGGTCTCTAATAAAAAGACAGCACACAGCAGGGACAAGCATCCAGCAGGTTCCAGCAAGTCAGACGGGGTAGGCATGGTAGACCAGCAGGATCCAGGCTAGTTTACCCAGGAAGACACACCAAGCTCCATTTGTTTTTGGTTTTTGTTTAAACACTTAACGTTTTCTATGTTGTTTTTTGGGGAGAAGAGAGGTGGAAGGTGAGGGGGAATAGGGAAGATTTTAGTGCTTGTTACTTTTCTTAAAAAGTCTAACAGCGATCATGAAGAAAAAGTCCCAAAGATTTGTAGGGTCTCCCTACATATTTTTTATTTAGTCCTAATTTTATTTTGAAGTGCTTACTGGGGATAGAATGAGGGGCAAGAGAGGAGGCTATAATCTTTTCAAGGATCGGGGCCTCTCCAGTCCCAGTCCAGTCCAGGGAGGAGGATCTGAGGCCAACAGAGTTCTAAGATTAGACAACAGTGCAGGTGTCTAAGGGAGAGCAGAAGGCAAAAAGCATTGAACTGACATCATTGGGCACATCGCACAGCTCTGCACTTTTGCATAAAGCATTTGTGGTGTTACCTTGGAAGCACACATCTTCCACAATGAATGACTGTCTTGTATGGTCTAAGCTTAGATGCCCAAAAGGTGGGTGTGCAGATAAGCAGCATCCCTATCACCTAGGATCTCGGCAGAACTACAGACCACCCCATCACAGAACTCCTGAGGCAGAATTTGCATTTGAACAAGACCCCAGGTGATTCATATGCCCATTAAGGTTTCAGAAGCACTGGTCTGGAACAGAAGTGGCCAAATCTGGTTGGCTGTTTTTGTAAATAACGTTTTACTGGACCACAGCCACACCCATTCCTCTACAGCTTGCTTTCTTTTGACTATGGGTGCTACCATGTGCATAGTTGAGTAGCTGCAACAGAGACCATGAAAACCATAAGGCCTACAAAGCCCAAAACATTTACCGTATGGCCCTTTTACAACCTCTGGTCTAGAACACATCAGAGGTTTCTGGCTTTCATCAAAACAAGTGTGGCTTCCCAAAGCAAAATCTAGTTCTTCTGTGCCTCAGCAACCACTGAAATACAAGTGGGTTTGTGTTCAATACTCATGCACTCTTGATGCCCCTGGCTAAGCGACAACCATTTCATGCTGAATTACAGACTCCAGGGACTGTCCAGGAGCTCTGAAATCTTGTGCACTACTGTTAGTGTCATCTTCCTGTAGCCAAGCTCTGTTCTGATCAACTGTCCTCAAAAGCCTCCAAAGATCTCCTCCTATTTGTAGAATGAGGTCCATCCCCTCCAAGGTCTCTACCCCTACTGTATTCTATCTTTCCAGCCTCATTTCCAATCACTGCCCCTACATCATATACCCAACAAGGCATTCAAACTGAACTATCAACCAAGCCCTGCTGCCTCCATGCCAGTCCACTGCTGCTACATGGCCAAAGCACTGCTGTCCATAGACCCAGATGCTCCCTTACAGTCTGTCTCAAGCAGTGTTTCTTACAGAAATATCTGACTCCCCAACAGCAAATCACAGCCCTCCCCTTCCTTTCAATAATCACAAAGCACCTGTTCCTCCTCCAAAGCACCTACCACTTTCCACCTCCTTTCCCAATTGTCCATGCATAGCTCACTTTCCCTACGCTTAGCAATCTCAGCAGTGCCTTGGACATTTTGCTCAAAAAAATAATGAACAATGCAAATATATATATACTAGCATCCCCTCATTTCATATAAAGACACAGATCCCCTATAGAACAAGGGTCCTCAGGAAAAGGAGTTACCTACAATGGAACCTTCGGCATGCCCCTTTTTTGGGTTACCCTCATAAAAATAAATCCCAGAGCTATCTAATCCTGAATAACGGATGCAGCTTCCCTACCACATTATGTGGTTGTGAGAAATGAAGAAAACAACTTACATGAAACATGCCTGGCACATTTCCTGGCACAGAAAAGATGTCTCATAAATACATGTTTCCTTCTATTCCCTTCCCTTCCTCAGAGGAAGGGATCATGGCCTGGTCTGCTTTCCCCACACTGCTGAGTAAATAAAATATAGCTCAATTCCCCAGCCATCGAAGAAGCACTAACCATTCATAGTCTTCCCGAGTGCAGGAGCAGTTGGACACAACCACCGGCCTGTCAAAGTCCTCTCCATTAAAGCATGTGGCATGGGGGGTCCTCCGTTTGAAAACAGTCTTGTGTCCCAGCAAACACTCATTCCCCCGCTCATCAGACGGTGACCACAGCTTGTAGTCATTCTCTGTGCAGGGAACCCCTTAGGAAAAAGAAGCAGCAGAGGCATGAGAGGCAGGCCCATGTGGGGTTTCCTGTTATACCTGCCCCCTCAACCTAGTTCCCTGCTTCCTGCCCATCCTGTTGCCACCATGGCAGGACAGACCTCAGGAGCTGTTCCAAGTCACCAATCAGCTTGCTTTGAAGCTGGGCGGCACCTATACAAATGAAAATGACACTACCCAAAACTTAGACAACTGTCTGAGAAAGGTGGGAAGAAGTAAGCCACCTTTTGGCACAATCCAAACTTCTAAAATAGTTTAGGAGAGTCAGCAATTTCCTTTAGAAACAGATACTCAAAACTGTTTCTCTCCTAGGGAATTAGGGAAAGGTTGAATCTTTGATGGAGTATCATTTGAGGGTATTGGCCCCTGCCTGCTTCCTTGGCGGACTGCTTCTAGAACAATAGCCTTAGAACAATGGAGAGTTTGCTTGCCCTATCAAGAGGTAGGGGATTTTCATACAAAGAGGCTGGGACATGGCAAGACAACTTGCATGGACACTCCAACTGCCCACCTTCATTCTACTATAAGTAAAGTGCTATCTACAGGCATTCCAAAGTATGCCTTTGTCTATATTTTCATTTTATGTCTTTTACAATGTGTGTTCAGTGAGATTAAATACTACCTGAAGCTGATACACGGCTGTCAATTCAACACCATGAAAATCAGCAAACTTATTAAACCCCTACTGACCATAGGCTGTCCAACAGGTATGTGTATAATACAAATATACACAGGACAGGTTATTGTTTGTAAGGGCATTATAATCTAGCAGTTGGGAGATGATGAACACAGAGTAACAGACTTATAATATATGTAATTTATAATTCAAGGTGTGATGAGTACACTTGTGTTCTGGGCATAGAGAAGAAGGGAGATGTCTCTTGGTTGGAATATTAGCAACAAATGTGTAACATCGTGAAATAAGAAAAGGATTTCAAATAGTGAAGACTGAATGAATGGGGGTGAGAAGGAATAAGGGACATTGAGGCAGCTGGAATAATGTTAGTCAAGGCTGAAAAGTAGGAAAGGGCAGGGTAATGTGGGGAGGCAAAAAAGGATGCTGAAGAGTTTCACTTCTCCCAGCATACTCACACATCCTGTGTCTAGGCTAGCACATAATAACTAGATCTAAGATGGTTCTGAGAGGACTATGCATCACACAGCACACTGACTTATGATAGTAAGCCATCCTCATTGATATGTCCTTTTGGAAATGCTGAGTTGAAAAAATGTTTTTCATGCATTCATTCATCCACATATTCAACAGGCATATATTTAAGCCTGCTACAAGCCAAGAACTGTACAAGGAAACTAAGATATAAACAATAACACAAATGTACAACCCTACTAAGAACTGAGCAATCCCTCAATTACCTTCCTGTGTTATTTGCTAACTTGTATGTGTCCAACTCCCTCAATGAATCCAACCTCTTCTAAGTATATAGTATCTAAGTTGGTGCTTTGCACACAACAAGAGGTCAATAAATACTTATGTGAAAAGGGCCAAGGAGGCAATAATAGCTTACCCAAGGCATCTGTGGCATTGACCTGGAGGATCAGCCAGCTGTGGACATTCTCTTTGTTCGAACCAAAGATGGTGAAGACAGTGCTCTTCTCCCCAGGCTCCGTGAGGAGGCCATAAACAAACACTGGCTTCTCGGAGAAGATGAATGTTTTCCAGGTTTCCCCTTCATTGGTACTGTATCTGTACAAATGCAAGTAAGAGAATCCTTGCAGTTAAAGTATCTAAGGCAAGGGCTTGTTACATTCAACAGTAATAGGAACCAGGGATCCTTGGAGAAATGAGCTGAAGCAGGGAAAGTTTAAGGTTGTATCATAAAGCAAGGAAGTACTTAGAGACTAACGCAGTCATCTCAAAAGGACACAGAAAGCAGATTCATGGGGCTTTAGCTGGCAATATTTAGGAAAATTTAAACATAAAAAAAGAAAAATGATGGTAACAGTCTATACACTGAATGAAAATAGAGCATGGGTCTCTAATGATACTAAAAGAAAGAGAAGCAGAGGGGGGATCTTTTTTCCTTTCTTATCTTAGAATGCCACCCAATCAAGAATGAAAACAACAGACTGAAAAAAGTACTACTCTGCAACCCTCAGTGTAATAACAAATCAGACAAGGATCATCAGTGAATGTTAAAACCACTGGGTGAAAGTGTTGAGGGCCAGGATATTCATATGGTCTAAAGATCAACCGACAGACAAGCCCTTTACTACAAAAGGGGAAATATAATTTTATAGTAGATGATTTGAGTCACAACCTTAACCAAACTTAGCATCACCAACAGTCAGACAGCTCGCATGTGCCTCCTGGAAAAAAAATCACTGAGAAGAACACATCACCTATGTACCATTTATACAGTTGGACAAATCCAAAATATGGGACATCCTACATGACAACTGCTCAGGATTCTTCCAAAAATCCTAGGCCATGAAAACCAAAAAAGCAAACAAAAAAGGCAGATGGCTTTTTGCAGATTAAAAGAAACTAAAGATATATAACAGCAAAATGCAATGAGTAAACAAATTTGCAACATGTCAATCCAATCCAGGATTCAGTTCAGGACTGACTAAATCCTGAAAGGGGGCAGAGGGGTGGGGCGCGAAGACGAAGCAGCCATAAAAATATGGGACAACTGAGAAAATACAGTCAATAAGTAACACTGAGGTAATGGTAATTTTCTTAGGTGTGATAATGGCAGTGTGAGTATGTAAGAAAATGCCCATATTTATTGAAGATTCATATTTAAGTAATTACTGTAAAGGAGCACGATGTCTGACACTTGCTTTCAAATGAGTCAGCTTAAAAAGAATGAATAGACAGACAGACACACAGGATGGATGGATGGATGGTGGATGGATGGATGGATGGATGGATGGATGGATAGAGATAGAAGTAAGTTGGCAAATATTAACAACTGGTTCATGAGAGTTCTTTCTATAATTCTTCCAACTTTTCTGTGGTCTTAAAAAGTAAAAAGTTGGAGGAAAAGTACATCCTGAGAAGTCTCCAAGACAAACTATTTCAGAACAAGGAAGCAAGCCCTTGAAAAAAATAAGCAGCACTTAAGTAACTGTACTAATTTTAAATTATCTTTTGTAGTGAAAAAGGAGAAGGTAAGAAGAGAAGGGAAAGAAAAATACCTGCCCAATACTTGCTTCACAACCCAGTGAGCTGGCAAGATGCTCAACATGAGAAACCACCCAATTAGAGTTTTCTTTAGAATCACAGGGCTATTAGGTCTCTCTTAAATGCAAATTATAAACAAAACTTTCTTCTCCATCTTTCCCATGTTTCTGAGATTTTAGTTTTATTCTCTTGGGATTCTAACACTTGACTTAAATCTTTTCACACCATCACTCAATTCAAACACTTCCTCTCATACTGAGATTATTAAAATGGATACTCCTACAAGAAAGCTAGAAGCTAAGCCAAGTGGTAGGGTTACAAGGCAACATAATAAATGTTGATAAGAGACTAAGAGATCTCTACAGAGCTTTTAGAAAAGGAGAAATTCTCACCTGGCTGATACACTTTTCATTTAAGACAACTTCAAAGCAGATATTTGGATAAGCTAACTCATTCTCCTCCTTGCACCAGTGTGATGAGCTAAAGGCTTAGTGCCACTTTTAAAGCAAACTGAACCAGGAGAGTTGTCTTATTATCCAGACATGACGGTAGCTATATGCCTTCTCTGTGATAATGCTGGCGGTCCATCTATTTGTACATTGCCAAGGTAATTCTACTTAAGAGCTCCTCAAACCCAAAATAACCTCAGGAAATGAATCATCTCATTTCTTGAGAGGTTACCAGAGGACTCTGACAATAACTCATTAATGAGACTAACAAGCAGGTGCACAGTCAAGCATAGCCTTTTTTCTGAGAAAAAAACTGCTCATTTAGAAAATGGTGCTTTTCAGAATTTTGTGGAAAAGGCAGTAGTAGCATTATCAACTTCAGCAGATAAGGGGACATCTATTTTGGACTGAATTATGATCCCTAGAGGAGAACTTGTGTTGATAAAGTGAAACTTGTGAGAAAACAAACCAGGTCATCTTTGTATTCCTAAGTAATGAAAGAGCATATAACAGAAAGAAGATGCCTGAATAACTGGAATTTATTTATAAAAATTATTTATTCTTACATGTTGAAACCTCAGTCACCTTCAAAGTACTCTCTTGTTCGATGCAACACACCTAATCAAGGTGCTTTTCCCACCACTCAAAACAATTTTTGAACTCGCTAATTTTGATGCCTTTTAGTGCTTCTGCATTTTTTTGTTTCACCTTCCACATCAGCAAAATGTCTCCCTTTGAGGGCTTTTTGCATCGGGGAAACAAAAAAAAGTTGCTCAGATCGAGGGTGAATAGGAGGGTGGGGCACAGGGATCATGCCATTTTCTAGCCAAAAACTGCTGAACATTTAGTGTGGTGTGGGCAGGTGCACTTGTAAATCATCCATTGTGAAATGGGTAGACACACTGAAAGAATCTAAAAAAAAAAAAAAAAAATCACTGAAGCCGAACTCAACCTCTCACAACAGTGCTAACTGGTACACTGATGCCAATGGGTTCCTAGAACACTGACCTAGCAGGAGAAGCCTGTCCTACAAGTGGTCTGCCCTCCAAAAAATAATTCCAGTTTCTGGGAAGTCCTCTCTCTTAGAGTCCTATTCTTTAGAAATGGAGAATCCAAACTGTTCAGATACAAATATAGACAAAAGGATGGGAAGGCACACCTCATCAACAAGGGTGCCTGCATAATGAACATTTGTATACCTAACCGTGAATTGTACCCCCACCACCTTCAAAATTAAAAATTAAAAAAAAAGGAGGATGGGACGGTCAGAAAATATAATAGTAGCACATAATATAATATAATCACAGATATGTTAAGAGGAAAAAGTGAGGTAGATACCCACCTTATGACGCTACACAGACAGGTTCTTAGTGAGCTAGGATTTTTAACAAACAAGTCCAAGACAGGAAAAAAGTTATATAACCAAGGGCAAAAAATTAAAGAGCAGCAGTAATTGCTGGTTAATTCTAGCTGTAATTCTTATAACTAGTAATCTATTAGAATAATACTGGGCAGCGAGACCTCACCTCTACAATAAATCAAAAAATCAGCCGGGCGTGGTAGCACATGCCTGTAATTCCGGCTACTTGGAAGGCTGAGGAGGAAGGATCGCCGGAGCCCAGCAGGTCGAGGTTGCGGTGGCCGGAAGCGGCCACTGCACCCCAGTCTGGGCGACAGAGTGAGACTCCAACTCAAAAAAAATAAATAAATAAAAATAAAATAGAATAATAGACCAATAACTCAAGTTCAACATGATTATGTTTCAAATTATCAAAATAATTGGTAGACTGGGGGGTTGATGGGTTGGTTATTAGTAAGTTCTGTAAACAATTAGAGAAAAAAAAAAAGAAGGATCACTGTTCTGATGGCCAATGGTATAAATAATAACAGACACAATTATATGTACTAATAAAGAGGTTTATTTATATATATTCATTCATTCATGAAAGTCATCCTCTAGTTCTGCCTATCTTTATTTGACCTTTGAACTGTACAATGTATCATGATCCCTAGCTGAATGAAAAAATGAGAATAAAAGAAAGACTTCATTAGTAGAAATTTTAACAGAACAAACAACAGTAAAACAACAGAAAAAAAAAAGTTCTATTTTGCTTTTGTCTTTATCAAGGAGAATAATCTTCAAATTGGACAATACCAAAAAAAAGGCAGGGGAGTAGAGGCTAAGAGAAAACGAGTACAAAATAAATTCTAGGGAAATGAAAGATAAAGCTAGAATGATTACAGAGGCCCTTTTAATAATCTCTAGAAGAATCATGGAGAACAAAGATCTCAAAGACTAAAGTAGGAAAAATAGTTTTATTTCCCTAACAAAGAATGGATTATGAAACAGGTTATTAAGAGAACACTTAGAAGAAAAGGGCTGGGAATTCAAATGGTTTCATATGCAAGCCACAACAAACTAATCCCATTTTCTTTTCTTGTGGTAATTCTTGATTTGAAGAACAAGATTATGATAAAGTACTTTTTTTTTCCCATGAAGATCTTTGTGGACCAGATAGTCAGATAAAAATCACTGCTAGTATAGCAAACAAAGCCCAATTATGGATATATGATTTAATCTCAACCTTCAAAAGACCTCTGGTCCTCACAGAGCTCAACAAATTTATGAATGAACTGGACTGAAATCTGAAAGACGGATCTACCAAATCTGTAAAGGGTACAAGACTAATTGTATAGATAAAACAATAAATGCCAAAAATGGAATTTAAATAAAAAGAGTAAGCAAAAATGAGAATAAGAATAAAATTCCACTTCAGAAACCTACCTGCTCAAATACAGGATGAGGAACATCTGGTCTTTAATAAGATACAGAAGAACAAAGGATTTCGGGGGGGGGGTTGAATTAAATTGAACTCAGCCTACTGATACAGGTTACAAGATAGGTAAATCTTGAAATTATTATGCTGAGTAAAATAAGCCAAAGTCAAAAAAAACAAACAAAGGCAGAACTAACCTACAGCGCTAAAAAGACCAGAAGTTGCCTCTCCCTGGGGCAGGAGGATGGAGGTGGGTAGCACTGAAGGGGGAAGGGGCGCATGGTTATGTTCTGGGGTAATAACACTCTACATCTTAACATGTATCCTTCATAACTGATTAAGTGGTGTATTTAAGATCTGAGTACCTCATGATATGTAAATGATACCTCAGTTTAGGAAAAAAAATGTAATAGGAGCCACCAGTTGAGGTAGCTGTCAAAAATGTAAACACAGCCTAAAGTTTTTATTAATAGAAATAGAGTGTCCAGAATCATGTAGGTATTAATCCCAATGTCTTCTGCATGTTTCAGACCATGGGGGTCAGATCCAGGCCCCCCATTTTAAGACACTGGCATGGTGAGGCAGACCTAAGGGCAAATCTAGAAGGTGGATATTCAGGATCCTGTAGCATATGAGGAAAGGAACTGGGGATGTTCACCATGGAATGGCAGATGTTCAAGAGGACATGGGTGAGGTCCTTAGATATCTGAAAGACTTTCAGGTAAAAGAAGATGCCTGCTGTGTGTTTCCAGAGAGCAGAAATAAGCCCACTGAACAGAAAAGCAGGAGGAAGGAGAACTTGGGCTCTCTCTTACCAGAGAACTTCCATTCATAAATGAATGAACGAACAAATGAATAACAAACTGTCCCAAAGTGAAAAAGAAGCACCTTTCGATTTGGCAAACTCTCCATCACTAGAATTGTTCGAAAAAAGACTGGATGATCGCTCAGCACAGATGGCAGAGGGAAAATTCTTGCAAAGAGTGGTGGAAGGCTGAACCAGATAATGTAACATGTCCTGATTCCTACTTGGACATGCCTAAGCTGCTTCAACTCACCTTGTCCAAGTGCTCATTATATGGCCCTGCAAGCCTCCTCCTTTACCTCTGCTTTTCTATGAGTAATAATCACTTCCCCTATCATCCTAGGCAAGTCAGAAACCATGTCCTGCAGACTTAGTTCTTCAGCCCACCCTGGTATCATCTCCCACCCTCAGTCTCACTCCATGAAATCACCCTTGTCACTCTGCCAAAGCCATCTTTCAATAATGCAAGTCTAGCCATGTCATTCCCCTACTGAAAACCCACAAAGGGACCCTGTCACCTCAAAAGTAAAATTTAATCTCTTAAGTAAGGCACAGATAAGGATCCCCAGGACCTGGCCTCTACCTAAACCTGCCTCAAGTCTCTTTTGTCACTGCTCCCTACCTCACAATTTGCACTCTATCAATACTCAAAAGTCACACATTCCACCCTGATTCATGCTTTGTCTTTGTTCAAGGTCTCTCTAACCCTGGAAAGGTATTCTGACCTTGTTTTACCTTTTCAGTCTCAGCTCAGGTTTCGTCTCCTCCCAGAAGCCTTCCCCTATCCCCCAAACAGCAGTGCCTGGTCCTCATTCTGGCTCCCACTGCATTCTGAGCTCGGCTCAATTTTATACTCTACTAAATTTAAATTACTTGATTTTGCTAGTGTCTTCATTCATCAGCAGCAAGACATCTTACTTTTTCATTCCTGGTATCTGATACCTCTTCTAGGACACAAAAGGGACATTAGTAAATACTTAGTGAAGAAAGTTAAGTAAACTGCACTAAATTTTCTTTTAAAAAAAAATTAGGCTGGGCGCAGTGGCTCAAGCCACTCCCAGCACTTTGGGAGGCCAAGGTAAAAGGATTGCCTGAGCCCACGGGTTCGAGAACAGCCTGGACAACTTGGCGAGACCTCATCTCTACAATAAATCAAAAAATTAGTCAGGTGTGGTAGCATGCGCCTGTAGTTCCAGCTGTTTGGAAGGATGAGGCTTGCTAGGTGATACAGTCAAGTGCAGAAGCTAACAGCTGCCTCCCTACTTGCTGGAACTGTGCAGCTACTTCCAGAACTCAGGTCCAGAAAAAACAGCTGCTCTACTGCATGTAGTCTTTGCAGGGGCTCTTCGGGATTCCCAGAGGGAAACCCTATGAAATTGGAAATCTTAGAGAAAAGATGCTTTGGGTCAAGTCCAAAACATTATTAGTAACTACCAATAATATCACGCTGACAGGCACACCGCTGAGAAGAAACAGAAATTGATCTCAGCCTTTGTGATCAAGCAACAAACTCATGCTCAGACCTTTGTTGGTCAGGGTGCAAAACCCCCACAGTCTCTTCTCTGAAGAACACTGATTATACACAAGAAAAAAATACTGCTCCTAGCATCCCCAGAGTAGGTTCACAGTAACAGCATGCTGCATGAATGAACAAGTGAATTCCCAGCGCAAGTTCTTATTTACTCATTTCAGACATGTAGACACAACAGCAAAACAAAGCGTTCCACTTCTTGCTCTCAATTTCAATTAACAATAACAAAGGTAACAGTCTCCTTGGAGAATCAAGGCAGAGGCTGAAACAAATAACAGTCAACTCTTCGTTATCTGTGCTAATCAGGGAGAGAAAGACATGAATAATTTAAAAGAACATCAACCAAAAGACACGAACAAAGACCTCTAATGCTTACTTTAAGCAACGCTTCAACTTCTCATATAGGAATTATTGGTGCTACTTTATTTGGCTTTCCTCCCTAAAGATGGGTAAGTATCAGGTCAGAAAACTCCCTTTCAAAACAAGTCCCTCCTCCTGGCCTCTTTCTCCAACTGGCTCAGAAATACCACAGAGCCACAGTGGGCCTGGGCAGCTCCCAAAAAGTGACTCAGCCGCCTTTGCGTCCTTAGTATCCAGCACAGCATCTGGTTCATTGTGGATGTTCAACAAATGTCTGTGTAATTGACCTGAAATGATTCCTAACAGAAATTTGCTCCAGTTCCAGCATGAGTACTACCTCCTGACGAATCACTTATTCCCTAGTGTGAAAAATGAGGAAGATGGAGCGGGTCATCTCTGGCGCCTCTTGGGCACACATCCGAGAAGCCTCCACTCACATCTCTGCTCCAGGGGTTGTCATTTACACCGAGCACAATAGCAGTGATCCCCCTAGGAACTGTGCAACTGGCATACTCCCTAGGTCCCTCCCAGTTTTATAAGTCAGTAAACCAATAAGCAATCTCAGAGGACTAAGTATGCATGACCTATTTCAATCAAATATTTGCTAAGTGTCTCCTAACCAGTATCGAGCAGAAATACTTATCCACAAAAATGTTACTAACGAGTTGAAGAATTCAGGCATATAATGGAAAGGCAACTAACAAAAGGAGTCGGAATATGATCAGTGCTAAATTAATGGGGCAGTCAATGCATGCTATGAGACATAAGAGAGAAAGAGAGCGAGAGAGAGCACTGTGGTTGTGGGGGGCTAGACTTAGAAAGGGTCTGAAGCCCAAGACTCACAACAGACATAACATTATACCAGAACCATCCTCCACTCATGCATGGGCAGCACGGTAAATCACCACTGTGGTTTGAGGAGATACACAAACTTCAATATTATTTCTTGCTTTTTAGAATGGCAGGAAGAGAAGCAGAACATCTCTCTGAAAGCACACTGAGCAAATACCAGGTGGCTACACAGATTTAGGCCAAGCTCAGGTTGATATCTGGGACACACGCACCTGCCAATAGGAGACCTGGATGTATTTTCATATTTACAAATGCTTTATTTGAACCATGCACACAGACACCTCCAAATGACCTATACAAATAGAAGAATGCTACAGTGTCCATAATCCCCTGAAGACTACAACACCAGTCATTTTGAAATGTCTGGGGAGGGCATTATGATTTTTCTGGCAGCAGTTTTATTTTCCTAATCATGTTTTGCTCCAGCTAGTGTAGAATGACGCTGTGTCCCCTGAGCACATATGCACCGACAGATGGTGTAAGAGGACTAGAATCACACTAACTCCTTCAGAGGAGCCAGTTTGGAATGCAAATTTAATTTGTAGAGAAGCTAAACAAGGAAAATTGAGAACTGACTCTAAAATCCGAATGCCATACAAAGAATGAAATGTATTCCTAGGAAGCCAAACTATGTCCCCTAAGTGTGTCTTCCACACATAGCAGTGTACCAAACACTACAATTGTCTTCTCGCCTATCTGGGGGGGGAGACAGCATCTTATTCATCTGCAGATACACAGTACCTGGCACGATCAGTGCTTGCAAAACGTATAAGATGAGAATTAAATTAGTGGAGATATAAAAGAGAGCACAAATGCGGGAAGCACTGCGCTTTGTGCTGGTCATGTCTGAGCAAACACAGATACGAATATGGATACAGAGCATTATGTACAAACAGGGCCTGTTCTAACTCTTGTCTGTAAAGAAACTGCTGACCAGTACTACACAGAACAGAGAACAGCTAGGTAGAATGCCAAACGCCAGGACTTTGCTTCTCTCTTCTTGTTTAAGGCCAGGTTGCTCAGCACATGTCAACTTAACCACAGAAGAAAAAAAACAGCTGCTAAGATCTCTTCTTCCAAACTATGCACTTCTCTCTTGTCACTGGCCCTTTCTCTTTGCATTAACAAGATGGTTACAGAAGCCCTTTCCACCTCCTTCAGTAATCCATCTAATGGGTTCAGCTCAAAAAGAGGAATTAGTGAGGGCCAGTCTGCCCTGCCTTAACATTAACTGTTCAAGAACTCAGACAAAAAAATCAAAGGGCTGGTTCTGACAAAATCAGGACTTCAGAGGGGAGAGATTACAAACTCCTGACATATTTGTTTTTCAGAACAATACGTTGCAAAGAATATGGGACACAATCCAAAGACCCAAGTGCTAATGCTGCCTCCATCACTAATAAATGGGAAGACCATGGACAAGTTACTCCACCTTGCTGAGCCTGTTTTCTCATCTGTAAAATAAGGTAGTGAGTCCCAAATGAAAATCCAGCTCTATCTATGAAAATCCCCAAATCTAACATAGACAGCAAGTCAATAGCTATCAAGTTATATGCATTCTGTAGTTATCATTATTCATGTATTATTTATTGTTATTCTTTATTGTCAGTCATGCTATGAGTAAATCTGTCACATACAAAGCAAAGAAAGATGAATTAAAGAAACTTTATTTTTTAGTCATTATTAATTCTTTATATAGTGTTGTACTTCTACAACCAATAAAATGATTTCCCTGTTCCTCACAATACCCCTTAGAGATAGAAAGAACAGATTATTAGACCCATTTTATAGATAAGGAAAGTATAATTCCGGAGGTCACAAATTGTGCTATACAGAGATAATCCACTTATAAACACAAATGTGAATTTCTGGGAGAACAGTTCAGAAACACTTACTTCAACTCGTTGGTTTCCATGCCCTGGGCAATGGCCATGATGATGCCGCCATGGTCTCCCCATGTGTAGTAGTGAGGTCCAGGAAGTGCCTAAGGAGGAAAGGTCAGAGGTGATGACATTGCTGTGGAGGTTAACTGCAGAAACCATGCACACACACTCACACACAGGCATACACATGTTCATGACAGGCACACATGTATACACACACATAGCAGCAATGCCAACCCCTTGAATGGCTTTCGGTTTACAAAACACATTCACATGCATCATCTCATCTGTTCCATACAATCCTAAGGATAGGCACAGCAAGTTCAAGTATCCCATTTTTTTCCCACATGGAGAAACAAGGAATTAATGTTAAAATGGCACACTGAGCAGCACAGGTAAGACTCAAACTCATCTCATCAACCAATAATTAAAAATTAAGTTATTGGGTTTCCAGTTCGACTATGACAGTATTAGCCCTCTACAGTCCATGCTTCTTGCTAATTACAACTAAAACTTCAGGACAGAACACACCAAAAAAAGACCAGAGGATGCTGTAAAGTAAACAAAAGCAGGCAGTTTGTGGAGGAGATTGAAAACATGGAGAAGCTACCCACACGGTTGTGGGATTCCTGGTACAGTTTTGCCCTGAGGGAAAGCCCCAGTCATGGAGCACACTTCAGTCCCAGCCAGAGAGCTGAAAATTCAATAGAAACTGTTTCTGCCAAAAATGTCAAAAAAAAAAAAAAAAAAGCCTAGAAAAAGTGTGGATAGAATCTTACAGCAGGGAATGTCAAAACAGTAAATCCCCTATTTCTGTGTCTGAACTTATGTTAAGTCTTGGCCTAACCCTGAAACAATACATGTGGGAAACAAACCCAAACCAGCAGAGAAAAGGCTTAGCAAACTGAGCTGAGATTTGAACTACCACCCATAGAAGCAATACAGAATTTACGGTTAGAACCTAAAAAGTCTGATTACATGCTAAGACAAAAGTATCTATATCCTTCTAAAGATTTAATTTCACACATTTCATTCACATGTCTAGAACACAAGTCAAAATTATTCAATTTATACCATAAAAACATATGTGTAAAATGGGTCTGTCTTAAGGGAAAAGATAATCAGCAAGTGCCAATCCTAAAATGATCCATATATTGGAATTTTAAAATAGCTATTATAATAGTGTTCCATGGGGGAAAAAAAACACATGTGAAATGAATAAAATATAAGAATTGTCTCCAAAGAAGTGGAAACAATTTTAAAAATAGAAATTTTATAACAGAAAAATACAATATCTGAAATAAGTAATTCATCGATGGGCTGAACATCAGAACAGAAGTGACAGAGGAATTAATGAATTAGTAGAATTAGTGAAGATTAATATAGACCAGTAAAAACTATCCATTCTAAAGAACATACAGGGAAAAAAATTATTTTTAAATATTGTCAAGGACCTGTAGAACAATAACAACAGATCTAATGTGTAATTGGAGTCTCAGAAGAACGGGAGAGACTGTGGCAGAAAAAAAACATTTGACGAAATAATGGCTGAAAGTTTCCAAAATTTGGTGAAAGATATAAATCTACAAATTTAAAATCAGTATCCCCAAACAGAATAAGCTCAAAGAACTCCCCCCACCGATATATCATAACAAACTGCTACAAAATCAAAGAGAAATAAAAAATCTTGAAACCATCTAGAGAAAAAATTCACATCACACACAGCAGGACGATAGCTAAAAGATGACAAGTTTCTCATCAGAACCTGGGGAAATATAAAGACAGTAGGACAAATTTAAAGTACTAGAAGAAAATTACCGTCAACCCAAAAATCTGTATCCAGGAAATACGTCTTCCAGGAATGAAGATAGAAGAAAGAATTTAAAATGAAGGAAAACCAATACAATTTGTGGCCAGTAGGCCTCTCTCCAAGAAATGCTAAAGGTATTTCTTTAGACTATAGGGAAGTTTCCTATGGGTAAACAGAGATCTTCAGGAAAAGAAAAGAAACATTTAAAATATAAAGACACAGATAGGTAAAAAGTAGATGGATGTTAAAAGACGTACTATTCAAACAGCATATGAAGGCTAGAGTAATTAATTCAATATCAGATAAAATAGACCTCGAGACAAAGAGTATTACTACAGACAAAGAAGGATATTTCATAATGATAAAAGGGGCAATTCATCAGAAAAAATAATTACATATGTGAATATACTCAATAACATACTCAGAATACATACCAAAATAAAGCAAAAATTGACAGAATTTAAAGAAATAGACAATTCTATATACACAGAAGATTTCACCATTCCTCTCTTAACAATTAGAGAACTAGACAAAAAAATAGTATGAGCTTAGAAAGTCTGGACATTATCAACCATCTTCTTATAGATAACATCTATAAAATACTACATCAAACAATTGTACAATACATATCCCTCTGCTGTGCACATGACATATTCACTAACATAGACCACATGCTGGATCACAAAACAAATCCCAATAAACCTAAAAAAGACTAAAGTCATAAAAAGTATAGCCTCTAATTATAGTAAATTAAATTAGAAATCAGTAATAATAATAAGATAGCTATGAAACCCCCAAATACCTGCAAATTAAAAACATTTTTCCAAGTAACTTATCAGTGAAAGATAAAAATCAAAAAAGATATTAGAGATGATGAAAATGTTCTGGAATTAAAGAGTGGTGATAGTTGCATAGTCTTGTGACTATCCTAAAAACTCCATATACTTTAAAATGATGAATTTCATGGTATGTGACTTATATCTCAGTTTTAAAAGGGAACATTAAAAATATTCTGAACTTTAAGACAATAAAAATACAACATACATTTATAGCAGTATTTAGAGGAAAACTTACAGCTTTAAATAACACTTATATTAGAAAAGAGGATCTAAAATCAATGACCTAAAGCTATACCTTAACAAACTACAAAAAGAACAAAATAAATAAGTTAAAAAATAATAATAAAGAGAAAAATCGACAAAATACAGAATATTAACAGACCCAAAAGCAGGTTCTTTGAAAAGATCAACAATCTTGACAAACCTAACCTTAAAAAAAAAAAAAGAGAAAATACACAAATTCACAATATCAGAAATGACATCATCACCAAAGATCCTACAGACATTAAAAAGATAATGAGAAAATATAAAGAATAACATAAGGGCAATAAATGCAATGATTTAGATGAAGGGGCCAATTTCTTGAAATACACAACTCACCAAAATTTATACAAAATAAGAAATTCCAAATAGTTCTATATCAACCAGTAAAATTAAATTTCTTTTCAAAAAATGTTCCCAAGAAGAAAACTCAAGGACTAAATAGTTTCATTAGTGAATTACTCAAAAAATAATATCAAACTTATGCAAATTTTGTCAGAAAATAGAAGGGGAACCATCACTCAGCTTGTTTTATGATACCAACCAAACCCTAATACCAAAACTTGACAAAAACATTTGTTTATTTATTTATTTATTTATTTATTTATTTATTTATTTATTATTTAATTTTGAGTTGGAGTCTTACTCAGTCGCCCAGACTGGAAGGCAGTGGCCGCTCCCGGCCACCGCAGCCTCCCCTGCTGGGCTCTGGCGATCCTTCCGCCTCAGCCTTCCAAGTAGCCAGAATTACAGGCATGCGCTACCATGCCCGGCTGATTTTTTGATTTATTGTAGAGATGAGGTCTCGCTGCCCAGGCGGGTCTCAAACCCGTGGGCTCAGGCAATTCACTCACCTCAGCCTCCCAAAGGTGCGGGATTACAGGCTGAGCCACCAAGCCCGGCTGACAAAAACATTTAAAAAAGAAAATTACAGACTGATATCACTCACAAAAATTGCAAAAATTCTTAACAAAATTTTAGCAAAACAACCTAGCCAGAAATAAAAAGGCAAATATATCATAACCAAGTATAGTTTATTCCAGTAATTCAAGGTTGGTTTAATATTCAAGTATTGGTTAATGTAATATGTTATATTAACAGAAAAATAAAGAAAATCCACATGACTTTAATATATTGAAAAATAGCATTTGATAAAATTCATATTTGATCATAATAAAAAATTACTAACAACTAGGAATAACAGAGAACTACCCATATATTGATAAAGTACATGTATGAAAATCTATTGCCAACACTATATGTAACAGTGAATGGCTGAGCCATTTCCCCTTGAGAGAGGGAACAAGACAAGGATGCCCATTTTCACTACTTCAAAATTGTATGGAGATACTAGTTATTGCGATAAGAAAAGTAAAAGAGGAGGGTAGAGAAGAAAGAAGAGAAAATGAAAGAAAGGAAGGATGAGAGAAAGATATAAAGATCGGAAAGAAAAATATAAAACTTTCCCTCTTTGCAAATGGTATTACTGCTTACATGGAATCTAAATAACTACTAAAACTAATGAATTACTTTAGCAAGGTCACAGAATACAAGATTCATATACAAAAGTCAATTGCATAATTATATACTAGAGCAAAAATTGGAAAATAAACTTAAAATTCCATTTACGGTAATATAAAAAAATTAAAAATACCTAGGAGTAAAGCTAATAAAAAATGTAGAGGGCCTCCATATCAAAAACTACAAAATACTAAGAGAAATTAAAGAAGAAATGGAGAAAGACATTCCATTCATGGGATCAAAAGAATCAGTAGTGTTAAGTACTCAAATTGACCTATAAATTCTGTGCAATCACAATCATAACCCCAGATTGTGTAGAAATTGGCAGGCTGATTCTAAAATGGAAATGGAAATACAAATGACCTACAACAATGAAAGCAATTTTTAAAATGAACAAAGTTGAAGAATTTAGCCTAATCTCAACACTTATTACAAGACTTCAGTAATTAAGACGATTTGGTTTTGGTGAAAAAATAGGCAGATTAATGGAACAGAGTATAAGGTCCTGAAACAGACCCAATAGTTCTGAAATTGGTCCATATGTGGCCAATTGATTTTCAAACAGGTACCAAGGCAATTCCATGGGGGAAGAAGTGTTTTCAATAAGTGGTGCTAGATCAACTGGATCTCTACCTGGAAAAAAATAAGTATCATAATGAATCCAAAATATATTTTTCTAAAACTGTTTTCAACTCTAAGACAGATAACTCAATTTTTTTTAAAATAAGCAAAAGATCTAGACAGATACTTCACGAAAGAAGACTTTTTTTTTTTTTTTTTGAGTTGGAGTCTCACTCTGTTGCCCAGACTGGAGTGCAGTGGCATGCTCCCGGCCACTGCAGCCTCAACCTGCTAGGCTCTGACGATCTTTCTGCCTCAGCCTTCCAACTAGCTGGAATTACAGGCACGCGCTAACACACCCAGCTAATATTTTGATTTTATTGTAGAGATGAGGTCTCGCCAAGTTGCCCAGGCAGGTCCCAAACCCATGGGCTCAGGCAATTCACTCACCTCGGCCTCCCAAAGCGTGGGATTATAGGCTGAGCCACCAAGTCTGGCAAAAGAAGGTTTTTAAATGTCCAATGAGCATATGAAAAGAAACTCAAAATCATTAAATACAGGGAAATGCCAGTTAGGACCGAAATGGAATAGCATCACACACTTATTAAAATGTCTAAAATTAAAAAGACTAATAATGTCAAGTGTTGGCAAAGATGTGGAACAATTAGAATTTTCACACACTGCTTGGTGAAAATGGAAAACAATTCAGCAGTTCTTTACAAATTTAAACATATACCTACCATACTACCATTCCTAAGCTAGTCCATTCCTAAGTACTTACCCAAGGGAAATGGGGAAAAAAAAAAAAAAAGGCCAGGCACAGTGGCTCAAGCCTGTAATCCCAGTACTTTGGGAGGCCGAGGTGAGGGGATTGCCTGAACCCACAGGTTTGAGAACAGCCTGGGCAACTTGGTGAAACCTCATCTCTACAAATAGATCAAAAAATTAGCTAGGCATGGTAGTACACACCTGTAGTTCCAGCTACTTGGAAGGCTGAGGCAGAAGGATCACCTGAGCCCAGTGGGTTGATGCTGAGGTGGCCATGAGCATGCCACTGCACTCCACTCTGGGCAACAAAGTGAGACTCCAACTCAAAAAAAAAAAAGTACATGAATGTTCATAACAGCTATATTTTTAAACAGCAAAAACTGGAATGTTCATCAACAGATGAATGAGTAAACAAATTGTGATATAGGCCTACAATGGGACACTAATCAGCAATAAAAAAGGAACAAACCACTGACACACGAAACAACATAAATGAACCTCAGACTTGTCATGATGAGTGACAGAAGCCAGGCAAAAAGAGTACATACTGTATGAGTCCATTCATTAAAATTCTAGAAAAATGCCAACTAATAACCTAGGGTGACAGAAGTAGACAGGGGCAAGACTGGAGAGAGGGATGAATTATAAAAAGGCATAAAGATACTTTAGGAAGGGTGATGGGAATGTTTATCTTAATTGTGGTGATGGTGATCGATTCTTATCATACAATACACATATGTGCAGTTTACTGTACTTTCATCTGCCTCAACAAAACTACTCAAGAAGAAAAGCACAAAAAAGGGATTCTGAGGATCAGAGAATTTGCAAAACTAATTAGGAGTAAAATAAAAATCAGAATTATGGTTACCAGTGCTCCAGGCAGCATTCAATCCACTGCCATCCTCTTTCTCTGTCACCACCTGTTCCCTCACATGCACAGATTGTCCCTCTAATATGAAGGCTGCCCCCAGGAACTCAGATGCCAATTCACACAGATACAGTCTCAACCTTTTCATTCCCCTAGTTAGTTCTCTGCTATTTCCCAAAATAAGGTCTCTTGTGCACTGGCTGCGTCTTGGCAGGCATTAAGCATGCATGGAGGGAGGCACTGACAGCTGCCCTGGCAATGGCCAGACGATACCACTTCACTGGGGGAGAAACAAGATACTGCTTTCTACACAGAAGGAAATCACTTGCAGATGTGCAAATTCCAGATTACACCAACAGCAGAAGGTACAAACAAACCACAGGCCTATTCGCAAGGGGAAAGCACCCAATTTCAAAAGGAACGTCTAGCTCTGAGGAATGGGAAAGCAGCTACTTAAGGACAAGGATGACCTGAAAATTCCCATTCCAAATTGTGCACATACTTCGACTATTCTGGCCTCAATCTCCTCCATCTGAACAGGTACCTATATTTTCGACCATACCATACACAGTGTCTGAGTCCCGTTTCTCTCAGCTGGACGGAAGGTAAGTCCTGCCACAAATGAGATAAGGCACATGACGGGCCTCTGGAAATTGCGAAGAGTCAAACGAATATTGGGTGTTATTACTGCCTTACTTATTACATATTTAACTATGAAAATGCATACTGCAGTCCCAGTAAAAAGCATCATGAGAATGGGAACTATGTCTGCCAGCTCTTTGAGATCCCCATGGCGTTCAGCCTGAGGGTGGTGCTCAGTAAGTTCCTGTTGTGTGACCCGTTGAGTTTTACTCGGTGGCTCCCGGCATACACAGAGTTCACTGAAAGCAGCCCCCACAGGATGAGACCAGAAACACTTCCCTTGCCTTAATAAATCATGGGAGGCTGGTGAAAAACTTTTTTTTTTTTTACAAGTTTGGAAAAGCTGAACTAGTCCCACTTTTAGAATTGGTATAACCAGTGCCCAAGGATCCAAATTAGTTATACAGCCTTATACAATCTTAAGGCAAAAACAGAGCCTACTTCCACAGTACAGAATGAGACGAAAGTACTCACATGGCATAGCCAAGGGGAAGCTTGCCTTCAGTCTCAACAATATTCCAAAATAATAATGATAATAGCCAGTTTCAAAGTTGATGCCCTTTGCTGCAATTTGCTGATACATTCAGAAAATATTTACTGAGTACCCACTCCATGCCAGGCACTCTTAGTTACTACAGGTAAGGGAGTCAATAAAACAGACAACGTCTTTGCCCTCATGGAACTCTAAATCTTGGAATGTTTATTAAAATTCACAGATTTTTTTTTAAAGGGTCTGATTTTTAGTTAAAGTAACTGCAAATACAAATCAGCACAGCTCATGAGTAGCTCTGAGTACATCTCTTTATAGTCGTATTTGACATTGGCCTCTACCATGGGCCCTATGTTTCCCTGAAATGCTGGGCACAATTCACATTCTCATATAAACAAGAACCGGGGGGGAGAAGGGGGTAGAGAGGACAGGGGTGGACAGTGGGACTCTGACCTCTCGCCACCTGGCTCCAGCACTACTGGAGACATACACGTTTGTCTTGCTGGCCAAGTTCCTTCCCACTGAGCCTAAAATACAAGAGGAACAGTTATTATTAATTTCAAGAATATGTCAGATAATCACCTCACCCAAACAGAATTTCTGAGTAGTATCTAACAACTAAGAATGTCTTAAAGTCACAAAGAATGGGTACTGCTGGAGATGTGGGTGATCACTCTATTTGGCTGCACATAACTAGACAGCAAACCCTTTGTGAGAACAGGCAAAGAACACTTACCGGTGGCAATGATGAGGCCTGGAGCTGACTCCTTGGATAGGATGGGCATTCTACGGAGCTGAAGGTTGAGCAGCTGACTAAGGCGCTGGGCCAGATGGAGGGAACAGCCCTGGGAAAGCTACAGAACAAAAGTTCCAGGCCGTGTCAGCACGTGATACAATGCCTCGATCTCCCTGTAAACCCTAAGGCCTGTATGATGACACTGCAGCTGGACACAGAGCAAGGAGGTCTGACCCAGAGGAAACCAGACTCACAGTCCGGCTGTCCCCACACTCTCCCCAGACAGAGAAGATCATCTGAACCCACATAAATGTCTCATTGAAGAAAAGAGAACAATAACAACTTATAAAGGCCTCTGAGACTCTCAGAGAATCTCAATTAGAAAACAGTATCAACTCAACTCAAATAGACAGGAAAGGTATCATTTCTCCATAACACCCTGAGATCCTCTCAAGTGACAGAACTAAAGAGAAATGAAATGATTTTGTGATATTTATTTCTAAGTCAGTGGAGATGTGTTTCAAATATGATTCAAGAGATTCTGTCAGAAGGAAAACCAAAAATCAAGTCATAAAGTCTCAGTGATAAGTTCCCAGATGTACAACATATGAGATATAAACACCAAAGGATTAAAATTATTTTTATATGCATTCTACATTTGTACAAAGGTGTGGGTGTACAGAACAAGGCTTCAAGTTATTCAATCTGGTCTCCAACACTTATGTTCAGATTTTAACAGTTCTGCAAACAATCAAAACAACGCCTTTTGCTATATGGTCATGCTCAATTCTCCTGGCCAGAAAGTGAGGGTTGAATGTTACTCAGATGTTGCCTACATTCGAAACAGGTGAACTATGTGCTCATGGTCAGGTAAAAATTATAACAAGGGTTACTGAATCTACTTATTTTTGTCACAAAAGGATCTCTAACAAATAACCATCTTGCAGTTTGATCAAAGGAAATTGGAGCAAATTAGGTTAGGTCTTGAAGTAATATTTGTAGGCCCATTCCCCATTCTGACCCATGTTTCTTTGCCTGAAAGGAAGTTCATTTGAGTTTCTGTATCCTCAGGTAATCAGACTTAACCACTCCTATACATTCTTTCCCCCACCTAAACTGAGACATAGAAACCAGAAGCTGATTAACCGTCCTTCTGATTGGTCAGGGAAATAAAAAGCTGAATTTTAATGATCTCACTAACTCTAGTCAATGAAAGCCTGACCCGCACAGTATGCTCAAAAACTGACCCAGCACTATCCACCCCAGGATCATGCCAAGCAGCTGAGGTCTGAAGATACTACTGAGGGAAGGAGAAGCACCTAGATAGTTGTCTATAACTATTTATAGCCCACCTCTTTCCAAAGACTGGATGTGGTAAATCAAGACCCATTGCCAAATAGAGAAGAAAAATCAAGAAGTACATTCTAGGGCAACAGTCTCCTAAAGAATTCTCCAAGGGTCAGAGGTACAGCATACAGGTACAGCATATAACTTACTATGGACAAACAACATTTTTAAAAATCCAAAAGACCAAGTAATTTTCTAACTAAAGTGTTATATAGTCTCTCCAAAAATGAGTACTATTTTTTTTTTTCTGAGTTCCTTCTGTCTAGAAGTGGTGGTGGTGCATTGGCATGAGTTTGGGAACGGCAAAGGTAAAAGTTTGCTCTGTGCAATAGTAATGGAATACTATGTGATCTTGCATTTTTCCAATGAAGACTAGATGTAGGAAACCACCACAGAGCAGAGCTCTTTTTCTTGTACTGAAAAGCAAAACAATATTAAAGCATCTATACCTCACAATTGATTTTTTCTCCATATTCCGTGAAGGCTGGAGCCTGAAGAAATTCCCAAGTTCCCCCTTTGTCAAAGGTGATAACCGATCTCATGTTCTCCTCATTCATAGAACCATTAATCAGAGTAGCAATGTAGACGCCTTGTAATCCTTCCACTCGGTGGAAGTCAGCAAATGGTTCATTTGCAAAATACCTACAATAAGAGAAAATAAACAGTTACGAGCCTGAGTTGATATTTGCTTGTTTTACATAACATAAAATTTTACCATTTTATAGTATACAACTCAGTGGCATTAAATGCACAATGTTATACAACCAACATCACCATTTATTCCAGACATATGCATCATTCCAAAACAAAACCTTGGACCCACTGGCAATCACTTTCCACTTCTTCTTCCCTCCCCAGGCCCTAACAATTACTGATCTGCTTTCTGTCTCCATGAATTTGCCTCATCTGGATATTTCATATAAATGGAATTATACAGCATGTGGCCTTTTGTATCTGGTTACTTTCACTTAGCATAATGTTTTCAAGGTCCATCCATGTTATAGTATGTGTCAGCGCTTCATTCTTTTCCATGGCTAAATAATCTGCTCTCTTTTTTAAAAATAGATTTTTTTTCTTTAAACTTTGAAGGCCAAGATGCTTATCTGATCCACAACTCCTAAAAGGGGGGTTAGAATGATGAACATACCAAAATTGACCCAAGAGTCACATCTACTTCTACACTACCAAAATTGGCACCAAATCCTCCAGTGAGCCTTGACAAACAGGAAACATTAAGCCAAACTTGCAAGACACTAATGACAATGCTGAGGCTTAAAATTTAACCACATCTGTGGGACTGTAGCTAAGGGTTGCACAGCTACTGTCCAGGTACCTACAACCTAATTATTATTCAGCACCCTGATCAGATAAAAGCCCACAGGGTTTTCTGTCAGGAAGCCCAGCAGAACATATCAATTGCTTCCTAAAGAAACAGTACATACAACAAAGATGGCTGTAGAACACTTGAGGTTATGTTTATTAACAGTGAAAAAGAGAATAAGCCCCTCCTGGCTTTAATGACTATGCTAAGACACTGTGATTTCACTGGAAACCAGTTTTGTACTTAAATGGTGCATGTGTCACAAATACAATGGATATCTGAGAAAAGGTAACCAAAGTTCACATGTGGCTTTTGAGACTAAAAACATGCCCTTTATTTCAGAGACTCTGAGATGCTGGGCTACGCAATGAAGCAGGGAGAGATGTTTTTTTTTCCATCATCCGCCATACAATGTCTCGAGCTGGATGACTGCTCTGCCACTTCAGACAGAAAGACACAAACAACTGCCTTTGAGGCAGGAAAAGAAAAATTAGGAGCACCCACGAAGCTACTGTAGGCTGAGAGGTTGAGCAAAATCCCAATGAAATGACAGAGTTGAGACTAAACTCTGACATATGGTTTCCTTAGATCTATTTCTGTTATTTTTCAGGTACTTCCTTAGGAACGAGCTGAAGGTCTATTACCCTCCTGCTCTCTGTTAACCACTGCTCTGTTTCTTTTGTATCACTGTGAAATCTGCCATCCCGAGGTTTATTGGCTTCTTTTATACATAGTATCTGGGAGGTTTGGGTTTCTCTCATTTAGATGAGCCCTATTTCTTGCCTCTAGTCATATTCCTGGAGTTTTATATTTCACTTCCGAGTAGAATCCTTATCTTCCTGTATCTCACATGCTTTTCTGCCACGAGTCCCAGTTCATCCTTTCTTTCCTCTTGACCTCCTCTGCAACAATTTACTCACCCTAAGTACTTTCTCTGAGAGTCTATTTTCTTCCATTTTATCCTCACTGGCCCTTACCAGAGTGCTTCTCTCCTTCCCAGAGTACCCTGGGACAAGACTTGCCAGGCAGTTCATCAGGTCCTCCTCAGGCATACTCTGAAGAATTCATGCCTTGGCAGCCATCCCCTCCAAACAAGACTGTGACAGTGCTCCTCCTTAAGGTACCCCCATGGGTCTGACATACCATCAGCACATTAGGTTCTTCAAAGCACCCAGCATCTAGCTACTGACTTCTATGAGATTCCTACACAGTACATCTCACCAATGCCAGGGCCATCCCTATTAAGAGTTCGTTCTCCATTTCTCTAAATAAATTAGAAACAGTTCCTGGGCACCAAACTGTCCTACTTAGTTCAAAGAATAGCTCATTTCAAATGCCCGAGAAGTTTACTCTAAACCAGACTGCCCACATAATCTAATTCACCCTTATCCCATTTCATTTGGTTGAGACTGAGATGCAGATGACAAAATGTTATTCAACTGAGCACATCTAAACCTCTCTAGACCTGAGATAAAATCTGAAGAGAAGAATAAGAAAGCTGGGTGGGATGTTGGTCTATAACTCTTGATGTGAATCTATTTTCAATTTCTTAACTGGACTGTATACTCAGGCAAGGCAGGGGGGCCATCGTAACTACATAAAGGGCCATCTGTATATGTAAGAGACCTCTCTGGCTTATGGCTCCTATATTGCCCTATCATGAGATAGTCACCCTGAGTATCTGACAAATGAGAAAGATAAGGAAATCTTTAGCAAGCTGTGACTTATTCACCCTATAAACAGAGGTTTTCAAGGGTGAAAAAAAAGGAAAGAGTCAGTAAAAGGCCTAAAGTATAATGGCTCATAATTTTAATTTTAAAAAAGAATATTATCCACCCATAAAAATGAATAAGGTACTGATATATGCTACACATGGATGAACCTTAAAAACATTATGCCAAGTGAAAAGAAGTCAGACACAGAAGGTCACATATTTTATATGATTCTACTTATATAAAACATTCAGAAAAATATGGAAAAACTCATATAAACAAATCATATTGATAGCTGCCAGGGATTGGAGGAGATAGTGGGAAGAAACTGCTTAATGGGGATGAGGTTTTCTTTTGGAGAAATAAGAACGTTTTGAAATTAGATAGAGATGGTTGTTGTACAACACTGTGAATGTACTAAATACCACTAAAATCCTCACTTCAAAATGGTTAGGTTTATTCTATGTTAATTTCACCTCAATAAATTATTTTTAAAAAATAAAAAGCCACAGGAGCCAGCCTGAAGGAGCTAGGAGCTACCACTGACCAAATCAGGACAACCTGAGCATCAAAGTAAATCATGGCAGGAATAGTTAATAACACATTAAGTAATAAATAATTTGTGAGTCTATGTCGGGGGGGAAGAAATAAAAGATGACAGCACTGCCTAAAGAGAAGAAACAGGAAGTAGAAAAGCACTACCACCGGATAGGTAGAAAGCTGAGTACTTAGATATCTAATAGACATCTCCAGCCTGGTATGTCCAAAACCAAACTCATGATCTCCCCTGAATACCTGCTCCTGGCCAAGCCCTCCCTGACTCACCAGGCAGTCACCCTTCTGCAGTGACTCAGGCCAAACAGCAGTGGTCCCTTAGCTCTTCTTTCTCTCATTCCTCTCATCCAATCCATCAACAGATCCCGCCAGATCTACTTTCAAAATAGATAATAATCTGACCTTTCTGTCATCTCCAATGTGACTACCCTGGGTCCAGCCAACATCCAGCCTTGCTGACCTGGATATCTGTAATACTTTCACAATCAGTCTTTCTGTTCCCAGTTTTGTCTCTCTACAGTAGTCCAGTTACCACACAGCATTGAGAATAACTTCTGTAAAAGGTAAGTCGCATAGGTGTTCATCAAACATGTCAAAAAGAAAAAAACAGCCTCATTACAAAGTGGGCAAAAGATATGAAGAGACACTTCTCAAAAGAAGACACACAAGCAGCCAACAGATACACGAGAAATGCTCATACTGGGATACCACTTAACTCCAGTCAGGATAGCCATCATCAATAACAAGAAACAACAGCCAGACTTGGTGGCTCTGCCTGTAATCTCAGCACTTTGAAAGGCCGAAGGGAGTAGATTGCCTGAGCCCACGGGTGTGAGACCAGCCCGGGTAACTTGGTGAGACCTTGTCTCTACAATAAATAAATTTTTAAAAAATCATCCGGGCATGGTAGTGCATGTCTGTAGTTCTGGCTACTTGGAAGGCTGAGGTGGAAGGATCGCCAGAGCCCAGCAGGTCAATACTGGGGTGGCTGTGAGCGTGCCACTGCACTCCAGCCTGGGCAACTGAGTAAGACTTCAACTCAAAAAAAAAAAAAAAAAAAAAAACCATGCTGGAGAGGATGTGGGGAAAAGGGAACACTTCTACACTGTTGGTGAGAGTGTAAACGAGTAAACTAGTACAACCTCTGTGGAAAACAGTGTGGTAATTCCCAAAAGATCTAAAAATCGACCTTCCATATGTCCCCACAATCCTCTACTGGAATATACTTAGAAGAACTCAAATCACTCTATGAAAAAGATACCTGCACACGCATGTTTACTGCAGCACTATTCACAATAGCAAACACATGAAACCAACTGAGTTGCCCATCAAAAGAGAACCAGATTTTTAAAAAAATGTGCCAGGCTCGGTGGCTCAGCCTGTAATCCCGCGCCTTTGGGAAGCTGAGGTGAGTGGATTGCCTGAGCCCACGGGTTCGAGACTCACCTGGGCAGCGAGACCTCATCTCTACAATAAATAAAAAAAATCAGCCGGGCGTGGTAGCGCATGCCTGTAATTCTGGCTACTTGGAAGGATGAGGCGGAAGGATCGCCGGAGCCCAGCAGGTCGAGGCTGCGGTGGCCGGGAGCGGCCACTGCACTCCAGTCTGGGCGACTGAGTGAGACTCCAACTCAAAAAAAAAAAAAAAAAAAAATGTGGTACATATACACAATGAAATATCATGCAACCATAAAGAAGGGCAAAATTATGAACTTCGAAGCAACTTGGATGGACTTAGAGTCTATAATACTGAGTGATCTAGCACAGAAAGAAAGAACCGAGTATCATATGTTCTCACTCATAAGTGGATCTTGAACAACTATTGTAATACTATAAGAAAGGGATTGGCAGTAGCAGGAAACTGCCAGGGGAGGGGGGCATAACTCATCGACAAGGGTACCTGCAGAATAAACAGTTGCATACCTAACCCTGAATTGTACTCCACATATTTAAAATAAAAAATTTTTTAATTTTAAAATTTAAAAAATTATATCATTTGTAACACTATCTACATATGTTTATTTTATTTTCTTTACATAATGCAATTCAGTTTTCTAGATGGAAAAGAAACTAAAAGATTCAGTCAGATCAAGCCCGTCTTCTACTCAAAACCTTCCATTTCACTTAGAAGCAAAAAACAAAGTTCTTCGCATGTCCTTGAAGGCCCTATAGGGTCTGAGTCCTGCTGTCTTGGGTCCTGTCTCTTGTTTCTCTTTCCCCTTCTTCAGCCCTTCAAGCAACCATGGCCTTCTCCTCCCTGTTTCTAAAACACACCAATGCAGTCCCTCCTCAGCATCACCTTGCTTGCTGTCCCCTTTTCCTGCAGTGCTGCTTGCCCAAGTGTGTGCTGGTTCCCTTCCTTGTGTAATTCAGGTACCTGCTCAAACGTCCCTCTTCTGGAGCAACCTATATAAAAGAACACCCTTGAGAGCCCCATCCCTTTACCTCACATTATTTGTTTTCTCAATACATTAACAAGCAGATCACATGTTTACTTATATTTTGTCTTCCTCAACTAGAATATAAACTTCATGGAAAAGGGACTTTGTTCTGATTTTTCACGGCTGCAAATGTTATTTCATGGCTGTGCCTAGAACACTGTGTGGCAGAGAGCAGTGGCATACTTGTTGAAGTAGTTGATGATGGAATGAATTTGCCAGCATGAGCAGAGACAGCAGACACAGGGCATACCCTATGACCTGGTGGTCAGGGCCTTGGGGACCAGACCCCACCACAGACCAATCAACTTCACATAGGAGACTCTTTCCAAGAGCAGAGACACACCCTAACCACAGTCATACAGATCACAAATGATTGGTTTGTCACACAACAAATGAGAATAAATGGCCCTGAAAGGATCTGAAGAATCTACTCTCGAACCCCTCACTCCTCCAACAGCCCCCGATAGGTGTGGTGCTCAGAGAACGCCCATAGCTGGGACTGCAAAACAGCTCCAAGCATGTAATTTCCAGATAAAGGAGCAATGACGTTGGTACCTTTCCTACAAAACAACACGGTGCAATTACCTTTAAGAAAAAGAGTCATGACGTCAATTAACCTGAGAACCTTGTAGTGAGGGCCTCACGGTCACATATGCCAGCTCTTGCTGACTTGATATTTTCTAAGTGCTCTTTCCCACTGGCTCAGAGACCACAAAACCAGATAATTGAACAAAGGGAGCCCAAGGGAGTCATTAACAGAGTGGCTGTGACCCTAGATGTCACCTAAAACAGTGGTTTTCAGATTTGGCTGCACATAAGAATCATCTGGAGAGCTTCTTAAAAACCCTCATACCCAGGCCATACCCCAAACCAATCCACCGTGGCCTGTGGACATGTTAGCCAGGCATCGGTGTTTCTGAAAGCTCCCCAACTGAGTCCACATGTGCAAATAATATCGAAAATCACTGAACCAGAGAGAGGCTGATGGTTGTGCAGGTCTAAGAAGGCAGGGGAGGGACTCATGGTCTCCTTACCTCACCAAGGTGTCACTACCAGCCCCTCCTGGACTGTAGTAGAGCACATTCTCCAAGGACAGGGAGAATTTCAGCCCCTCCGCCTCTGAGATGTATAAATTGGTGCGGTTGTTACTGTGACTGACACACACAAATACTTGGTCCTCAGAGGCATCTGCGATGTAATATTCCTTTGGAATTGAAAGTCAAAAGAGACATAAGTCAAAAAACAAATATGCCCTGTGGGCTTTTTCTATACACAGAAAAGCAATGACTTTCAAACGTCCCAGTGATATATGTGGGCCTAAAGCCCACAGAAAGCTCCCTAACCTTGGCAAAGACGTTTTCATATCCTTCCCCCTGAGGAGAACCTGAGACAGGTCTGCAGCTTGAGCAGGGCACAAAATAAGAATGGGCCACTGAACTCCATAAATGACCTAAAAACCTCTTTTTAGCTAATAATGTCTCCCTCTTTTTCCCACGAGACCTTTTATTCGTACAAAGTACAGTATAGATTAATGTGCATTTCATTTCCTTGTATTTTCCCCAAGGTGACTAAAGAAAGTCAGAACCCACGGTAACACAAACTGTTCTCCTTCCTGTACCCCTCTGAGCTACTAACCTCCCACCAAATTAACTGCCAATGTCAAGGCCTTCCAATGTGACCTCCTCCCTGTGGTCCTTCGCTGATGTCCCCAGCCCGTGCTGATCTTTCCTACTGATCTCCATGTTACAATGCTGCAGATTCAAGCACTTGGCTATATTCGGTTTCTTCCTCTGCTAAGTTCTTGGCCTCTCCAATCTGTTTCTAAATGGTGGGACCCAAATCTCATCCCCTTTTGGAACCTAGCCATCTACAAGGAATACAGTAGGTACTTAATAAACAATACCTATTATATGCAAACTTCCCATTGCTTCATTACTGGCACTTGAGCTGCTGACTCTGGCTCCAAGATCTCTGCTACTCCCACTCACTTAAAGCAAATTAAGGCTCCCGTTCAGTCCCATTTCAGTGAAGTGGGAAACAACAGCTCAAGATGCCCAAAGGATAATGGTTCTCTCTAGAGAAAGTGATTTCAGGGAGGCTCCAGAAACTAACTTCCCCAGCAGGACATCCCCACAACATCCTTCCCCTGAGTTCTGTGTAACGACAATTACACTTCTTCCCATCCTCAAACAGACCCCACTCACATTAATAGGATGTCTTGTGACAAACTGTGCTGCTCGCATTGGCTTCCGACCAAAGGAGACCCAGAGCTGGACAGAAGACTGCTGCTGACTGCCCAAGAGATGCTGCCAAGGAAGAAAAGAAGAAAATTAATTTTGCTAGATTACAGCTACTCAAAACAAGCAAAAAAGAAAACAGAAAAGTGAGACCCTTCCAATTTGACTGGAAACACAAAACAGAGAATGTGACTGCAACTTAATATTTTTGTCATGTCTGCCATCACTGGGCAGCTTGGGCTGTGCGCTTTATCCAGGATACCTGGTCTGCAACAGATACTAGATACTCCATGGATATCAGAAGAGGAAGGACAAGGGTATATGGGAGAATATATACTGGGGAGGGTGTTGGAGGCTGCCAATGCTTAAGAGGAGTGAGAGAAAGGGAGAAGATTATGCAATGGGGCTGAACAGACAGGCAGGGTAAGAGCCTACAGTCCCCAAACCACCATAGGATGAGATCAGTCACACCGTGCACACAAAACATGTTCCCATCTCCCTTCTACTCCTATTTTTAGATTACAATGATACTACAGTCACCAGGTTTTAATTTGTACCAAGACTGAGGGAATCTTCATTGACTCTGTTTTTTAATCTTTGAACACTTCTTAGTAAGGTCTTCTGCTAGAACATATACTTATTGATAGAGTATTCAACATGATGTTGACCATTATCTCATTGTATTTTACAGATTTTAAGCCATAGCCAGATTCTTGAAAATGTGTATAAAAGCACTAGATTAAGAGCCAGCTCTGCTACCTAAGAAAATCACAAAATTTGTCTAGGCTTTGGTTTATTCATCTACAAAACGAGAAGCTTATTTGAATCAAGAGGTCACTGTAGATGCGTTTAAAGAATCCAGGATCCCTGTAAATATATGTGCAAATTTTTTTTTTTTTTTTATTTTAAGTCTCACACTGTCGCCCAGCTGGAGTGCAGTGGCACACTCACAGCCACACAAGCATCAACCTGCTGGGCTCCAGCAATCCTTCCGCCCCAGCCTTCCATGTAGCTGTAACTACAGGTACGTGCTACCACGCCCAGCTAATTGTTATTTATTTATTTATTGTAGAGACGAGGTCTCACCAAGTCACCTGGGCTGGTCTCAAACCCGCAGGCTCAGGCAACCCACTCACCTTGGTCTCCCCAAGTGCTGGGATTACAGGCTGAGCTACCAAGCCCAGTCGCAAATTTTTTGAATACATGCAGTCATGCATTTTGCTATGGAGGGCCCATACCTTTTACTATATTCTCAAAGAAGTCCATGACTTTAAAAAGTCAGGGATGTTTGTTTGTTTGTTTGTTTTGAGTCGGGGTCCCACTCTGTTGCCCAGGCTGGAGGGCGGTGGCACGATCATGACAATCATGGTTCATGGTAGTCTGGACTTCCTGGGCTCAGGCAATCCTTCCAACCTCAGCATCCCGAGTACCTGGGACTACAGGTACATGCCACCACGTCCAGCTAATTTTTTTATTTTTGTTTTGATTTGTTTTGTTTCTATAAGGAAGTCTCGCTATGTTGTCCAGACTCATTTCGAATTCCTGGGCTCAAGCAATCCTCCTACCTCAGTCTCAGCCATTCATGGACTTTTTTTTTTTTTTAAGAACTGCTATAAGAGCTGCATGTGGTTTCTTCCAGCACTAAAACAACATGACCATGAATTGAGGGCAAATGCTGCATGTCAGTTAGAAAAGACATAGGGAGGCATACCCTCATGTGGATATAATCACACAATGACTATGAAACTTGTTGACATGTTGGGGTCCCCAGCCAGAAGAGGTCAGATTGGTTTCACTTATCTTTTATTAGGTTGCTATTTATTACAGTTATTAACTTCCTACAGAGTAGGGAATGTATCCATTTATTTTATCTGTAATATAAAAACTGAGTATCCTGTGCTCATACATGCCCCATAAATACTATGTGAGGACCAAGCTGATAAATACAAGGTTACTTTTGACTCATTTGAGAAGTATGCATATTCAAGCCACCACTGAACAAATGGTTAAAAGTCAATTGTTTCAAAGAAGCCAGGCAGAGAGGTACAAAAGACTACCAACTAAAGTGGTAACCTGAAAACCATATTAATAGCTTATACTCAGTATGGGGGACATAGGAAATGACAGATCTATTAAAAATATATTAGCTGAATGAGTTCCAGCAAAATTATTACACAGAAATTTCAAAACATTTTGTTAAGTTGATAACATTTTATAGCTATGTCAGATGATTAGTTTAAGTCACCTTATATACTTTATAAACCTTTATGCATATAAATGAATACTATTGATAGTAAGAAGTATTGTGAGTTTCTGACACTTTTCTTAATAAACCATAGATTTTTGGTGGGTTTGTTTGTTTTGCTTTATTTTACTATTATTATAAAAGTAAAACATACTCATGGAAAAAAGACATCCAACAGCACAAGTGGGTTATAAGATAAAACGCAGACATTCTGCTCTAAACCCCCAAACCCCTCCTCCCACTCTACCCCTCAGAGTGCCACTGGCTAACAGCTCTTATGCATCCTTTCAGAAATGCTCTGTCCCATCACACAAGAATATTTATATAGTAACAGACGCTAGTGCTACGCCTGCCTCCAGCATCCATTATCCCTTTCTTCCTGAGCAACAGGACCCCTATCACCACACAGAATAAAAGACTATGGTCTCTACCTTTTTTGGCAGCTTCGTGTGGTCATGTGACTAAGTACTAGCCAATGAGACTCAAAGAGAGGTGTTGTGTTGGAGTGCTAGGAGGACTGCTCAAAGAGACTGACTTGGTTGGAAGATGTCCTACTTTGGCCTTTCTGTCTTTCTTTATTTTTCCTAACTGTAATAAGAACTCGAAGGCAAGTGTAGACATCTTGGACCATGAAATAACCTTGAGAATGAAAATCATTTGGTAGGATGGTAAAATGGAAAGATAGAAGCCTGGGTCCCTAATAACACCAGGACACCAACATAGAAGTCCTAGATTGCCTATCTCCAGGCAGCATTGAAGAGAAAACTAAATGCCTGGATAAGCTACCTTTTTTCTGGTCTGTTACCAACAGTCTAACACAACTCCAAATTGATACATACTATTTAATTTTTCACATACAAACTGGATCATGATATAAATACTGTTATGCAACTTAACTTTTTCCATGAACTATGTATCTTACTGTTTTACAATGTAATTTTTTTATCATTTTATCTTAGACACCTCCATTTAACAGCTATTGATGGGCATTTAGGTTGTTTCCAGAAGCATTCTTCAACAAACACACTTGTATATATTACCTTTTTCAGAACTGCACATTATTTCTAGGATATACACTTAGGAGAATTCCTAAGTCAAAATTTTTATTTTTAATAATTGCCATGAAATGGCCCTCCTGAAAGATTGTACCAATTTATACATTCACCAGCACACACACCTTCATCAACAACTAGGAATTAGTAAATGTTTTAATCGACTGGGCTTGGTGGCTCAGCCTGTAATCCCAGCACTTTGGGAGGCTGAGGCAAGTGGATTGCCTGAGCCCACAGGTTCGAGATCCACCCGGGGAACTTGGGGAGACCTTGTCTCCACAATAAATCAAAAAAAAAAATTAGTCAGGCGTGGTAGCGTGCACCTATAGTTCCAGTGACTTGGAAGGCTGAGGCAGAAGGATCACCAGAGCCCAGCACGTCGAGGCTGTGGTGGCCGGGAACATGCCACTGTACTCTAGTCTGGGCGATAGAGTGAAACTCCAACTCAAAAAAAAAAAAGTTTTAATCTACATCAATCATACAGAGTCTGAGAATTTATAAAAAGTTTTTTCAGCCGGGCTCAGTGGCTCAGTCTGTAATCCCAGGGCTTTGGGAGGCTGAGGTGAGCGGATTGCCTGAGCCGGCAGGTTTGAGACCCACCCAGGCCACTTGGCGAGACCTCGACTCTACAATAAATCAAAAACTAGCTGGGTGTGGTAGCACGCCTGTAGTTCCGGCTACTTGAAAGGCTGAGGCAGAAGGATCACAGGAGCCCAGCAAGTTGAGGTTGCAGTGGCCGGGAGCATGCCACTGCACTCCAGTCTGGGCAACACAGTAAGATTTCAACTCTAAAAAAAAATTTTTTTTTCTTTAATTTTGTGCTTTCATTTCTGGTAATTCAAAACAAATTCACATAAGTATCTGGATAACCTGAATTTCTATTTATATTTGAGATTATGTCAAGAGCAAAAAAGAAATGGAGTTTCATGGAGAAAAGAGGAGCGAGTAACCATATAAATGACACATTCTTACCAAGTGAAAGACAAAGGCTATTGCAGTGAACTACTCAATTGAAAGTTTCACTGTAGTTCAGCTAGAGAAAAACAGTGGAAGAATTGAGACAATCTATGACATGTGGTATAGCACAGGGACACTAACACCTGAGCCACAGCATTCACTGACACATTCTCCTATGGAGCAATAACAGTTTCAGCAAAACATCACCATCCACATTAATGCTGTTTACAAAACATCACTAAAATGTGACATCTGGAATATTTTAGGAAAAAAATAAGTAACAGGTAGATGGCTAGGGGAGAGGCTGGCAAATGTAAGTAATTAATATTGAAGCTGGATGAGGGCATATGGGGAGGTTATATCAGTATTAACTGTTCTTTGGTGTAGATTGGAAAATGTCCATAATAACATTAACAAAGTTCATATTAATTGGAAGCACTTCTAGAATGGCAGAGTGAGAAATTCTAAAAATCCACTCATCCATAAAAGCAAAAGCAAAACAAAATAAAACAAACAAAACACTGATGACAATTCTCAAAATCAACTTTTTTAGAATTCTGAAAATGAAATAAAGATTTGCAAATATCCAAGGCGTATTTAGTCGAGAACAATGGCTGAATCTTGGCAAAAATAGCCAGCATTGTGACATTTTCATTTGCCCTAATCCTATTCCCCTCTGCCTAGCTCTGTGGTAACCTTGGAAACCCACAGCCTCGCATTTACAATAGTTGCGAAATACAGCAGCCTAGCAGCCCATGGAGAGGGCAAAACAAGTTTAGAGCTCCCAAAAAAGGCTGCCCCGCCTGGTGGTTCACAGGAAAGCTGCATTCTCAAGTCTTATCTTTATATAATCTGACTCAGCTCAATGTACAGACAGCCCTATAGTCAGCCAGGGTATTTATGGAAAACAGTGAGTGATGACTGGCAAACATTTAATATCAAAGCTGCCAAAGGCTGTTTACCAGCTGGAGCTAAAAAGAGGTTAACTAACTAGCTTAAAAGAAAAAACCGGGGAAGAAGATGTCCTTCAAAGGTTTTAGTAACCTCTGAAATATTCCTGGGACTCTACAAGGTCAAGCACATAAGAGCTGTGAGTATGCTCAGAAAGAACTGAAAAGGACCTAATCTAGCTCCTCTGGCTAACTTTGAGACTGCACAAGCAGGAAGTGAAGGCTAGGGCAGAGTTATAAATTGCTGGCCAAAGCACTGAAGGTATGCCTCAACACATACCAGAGGATATCAGCAAAGACTGAGGGACTTATTGGTTCAAAGCATTTAAGAAAATCTCTGTCAAATCACTGGCTGACTACTAAGATAAATTATCAGACATTTCATTAGCACACAAAATAAAGAATACAAACTTTGCAGAAGCAGTGCAGGAAACTCACTGAATTAAAAAAAGACAGCAACAACAAAAAATACTAAAGAAGGGTTATTTTGATGTGAGGAGCCACTACATTATTGAAAATGCCCAGTTTTCAACAAAAAATTACAAGAAAAGCAAAAAACCAACAAGGTATGACCCATACACAAGTAAAAAGAGCAGTTAATAAAAACTGTACTAAGAATGTTCAGATATTAGACTTAGTGAACAAAGTATTCAAATCAGCTATCACAAACATGTTCATAGAAATAAAGGAATTCATATACAAAGTATTGAAGAAATGTATAAAAACCATGTCTCCCATAGTAGAGAGTATCAATAAAAAATAGAAAGTATTTTTAAAAGAAACCAATAGAAATTCTAGAGTTGGAAGTTATTATAATTCAAAAGAAAAATTCAGTAGAGGGGTTCAAGAGCAGATTTGTACCAGCAGAAGAAAAAAGTGGTGAGCTCTAAGATATGACAGTTGTGAGGATTAAGTCTGTGGAAAAGAGAGAAAAAAGAATGTTAAAAATAAACAGAACCAAAGAAACCTACAGGAAACCATCAAGTGTCCTGACATACACATTATGGGAATCATTAATAAGATAAGAAGGAAAGAAAAAAGAGAAAGAATATGTGAAGAACTATAACCAAAAACTCCTCAAATTTGATGAAAAACATAAATCCAGGAAGCTCAGTGAATTCCTAGTAGGATAAACTCAGAACTCCATAACTGAATACACAACAGTAAAACTGTTGAAAGCCAAGATAAAGAAAGAATCTCCAAAGCAGCAAAAGGAAAATGACTCATCACATATAAGAAGTCCTCAAGACTAAAAACTGTGTTGATAAGATTGAAGTACATAAAAATGAGACAATAAAAGGGGGTTAATGGAGCTATATAGGAACAAGCATTTGTATACTATTGAAGTTGTTATGAATCCAAATTAGATTTCAAACATTAAGATGTTTATTGTAATCCCCAAGACAAACATTAAAAAAATACCTAGGAGAAAAACTTAGTAAAAGAAGGTACAGAGAATTAAAATGTTATCCTGGAAAATATATATTTAATACAAAAGAAGGCAGTAATAAAGAAGCAGAGGAACAACACACACACACACACACACACACACACACACACACACACACACAGAGCATATAGAAAGCAAATAGCAAAATAAGAGATGTACAGTCTACCTTTTAGTAATTACATTAAATATAAGTGGATTAAGCACATTATTCAAAAGGCAAGGATGAGAAGAATGGATAAAAGACATGACACAACAGTATGCTATCTACAGAAATTCAAAGATACAAATAGACAGAAACTAAAAGGAACAAAAATGAAAAATGATACACCAAGCAAACAGTACCCAAAAGAAAGGTAGAATAACTACCTTTGCAACAGACAAAATAGACTTCAAGACAAAAATAGTTACTAAAGACAAAGAAGGACATTTTATAATAATAAAAGTATCAATCTGGAAGAATTGTCAAAAATATATATGCGCCTAATAGCAGAACTCTAAGGCATGAGGGAGAACTTCTAGAACTGAAGAAAGAAATAATTCAACAATAATAGTTAAAGATTTTCCCACCTTCAATATAGATAGAACAGGCAGAAAAAGAAAAAGACCTAACATCAGTATCAACCAAGTAGACTTAATAAACGTCTATAGGCCGGGCTTGGTAGCTCAGCCTATAATCCCGTGCCTTGGGAGGCTGAGGTAAGCGTACTGCCAGAGCCTGCAGGTTCGAGACCCACCTGGGCAACTAGGTAAGACCTCATCCTATAAGAGTGCTTAAAGGGAAATTTATACCTCTAATCACTTAACATTAAAAAAGAAGAAAAATATCAAATGAATAACCCAACATTCCACCTTAACTCCCCAAAATAAGGGCAAACTAAACCTAAGGCAAGCAAAATGAAAGATATAATAAAGTTACAGTGGGAATAAATAAAACAAAGAGTACAAAAACAATAAGGAAAATAACTCAAGCAAAATGCTAGTTCTCTGAAAAAAGTAACAAAATTCACTATCTTAACTACAAGCTAGACTGACCAAGAAAAAAAGAAGACTCAAATTCCTAAAATCAGCAAAGAGGAAACATCACTTGTGACCTCACAGAAATAAAAAGGATTATAAGTGAATACTATGAACAAGCAAACATTAAATAACCTAGATTAAATGAACAAATTCCTGGAGAGCTATAAACTACTAAAACTGAATCAAAGAGAACTTTTAAAAATCTAAAGAAATTGAATTAGTAATCAAAAGACTTCCCACAAAGATAAGCCCAGGACCAGAAGCCTTTAGTGGGAAATGCTGCCAAATAAAGAATAAAACCTAAGCCGGGCTCAGTGGCTCAGCCTGTAATCTTGCCTTTGGGAGGCTGAGGTGAATGGATTGCCTGAGCCCGGGGGTTCGAGACCCACCTGGGCAACTTGGCGAGATCTCATCTCTACAATAAATAAAAAATTAGCCGGGCGTGGTAGCGTGCGCCTGTAGTTCCAGCTACTTGGAAGGCTGAGGGGAAGGATCGCCGGAGCCCAGCAGGTCGAGGCTGCGGTGGCCGGGAGCATGCCACTGCACTCCAGTCTGGGAGACAGAATGAGACTCCAACTCAAAAAAAAAAAAAAAGAAGAAAAACTATTACAAACCAAGACCAAGGCAGATTTAACCCAGAAAGGCAAGGTTGGTTTAACTTATTAAAAGAATTAATGAAAGCCGGGTTTGGTGGCTCAGCCTGTAATCCCATGCCTTTGGAAGGCTGAGGTGAGTGGTTTGCCTGAGCTCGCAGGTTCGAGACCTGCCTGGACAGCGAGACCTCATCTCTACAATAAATCAAAAAATTAGTCGGTCGTGGTAGCGTGTGCCTGTGATTCCGGCTATTTGGAAGGCTGAGGCGGAAGGATCGCCGGAGCCCAACAGGTCGAGGCTGCAGTGGCCGGGAGCAGCCACTGTGGGCAACAGAGTGAGACTCCAACTCAAAAAAAAAAAAGAATTAATGCAATATGCACTATTAATGGAATAAAGGAGACAAAAAAAGGAAACACACATTCATCTCAGCTGATACAGAAAAAGCACTGACAAAGTCCAACACCTTTTCAAGATTTTTAAAGAAATACTCAACAGCCTTGGTAAAGAACACAACTTCCTCAACCCGACACAGAATATCTAGAAAATCCTCACAGTTAAAAATCGTACTTAGTCATAAAAGAATGCTTTTCCCCTAAGATCAGGAGAAAGACATGGACGCCTGCTCTCTCCACTTCCACTCAACATTTTACTAGAGATTCTAGTCAAGTGGTTAGGCAAGAAAGAGGACTCCAGGCTGGAAAGGAAGAGTAAAAATTATCTCTATTAACAGACATGATCTTGTATATAGAAAATTCTAAGGAATACACATACACATATAAAAATAGAACTAATAAAATCCAGCAAAGTTGCACAATACAAGATCAATATACAAAAATCAGTTGTATTTATATATACTAACAATGAACAACCTGAAAATGAAATTAGAACTATATCACCTACAGTGGAGTAAAAAAAGAATACTTAGGAAAAAAATTTTAACAAAAGAAGTGCAAGACTTGGACAATGAAAACCAGAAAACATAGCTGAAAGAAAAGAAACAAAGCCTAAATAAATGAAAAAACAACCTTTATCCATGCATTGGAAGACAATAACATATTAAGATAGCTCTCCAAATTGAAAATCCCATCTGCCTTTTTTTTTAAAAAAATTGACAAGCTGATTATAAAATACATATGGAAACGCAACAAACAAGAACAGCCAAAACAATCTTGGAAAAAAAACAGATGAAGGACTCAAACTTTCCAAATCCAAAACTTACTACAAAGCTACGATAATCAAAACAGTATGATGGTGGCATAAGGACAGGTATACAGATCAGTGGAACAGAATTAAGACTCCAGAAATAAATCTGCAAGTTTATAGTCAATTTCAACAAATATGCCCGGCAATTCAGAGGGAAAAGTATAGTCTTTTCAAACATGGTGCTGGGATACTGGTTAACTATATGCAAAAGAATGAAAATGAATACCTATTTAATGCTAGACACAAAAATTAATTGAAAGTGAATCACAGACCTAACTGTAAGAAGTAAAACTATAAAATTTTTTAAGGAAAAAAGAAGTAGGTCTTCATGACATCAGACTAGATAATACTTTTTTTTTTTTAGTTGGAGTCTCACTCCTTCGCCCAGACTGGAGTGCAGTGGCACGCTTCCAGCCACTACAGACTCGACCCGCTGGGCTCCGGCGATCCTTCCGCCTCAGCTTTCTGAGTAGCCAGAATTACAGGTGCACACTACCATGCCCGGCTAATTTTTAATTTATTGTAGCGATGAGGTCTTGCCAAGTTGCCCGGGCGGGTCTCAAACCCACAGGCTCAGGCAATCCACTCATCTTGGCCTCCCAAAGTGCTAGGATTACAGGCTGAGCCACCGAGCTCGGTCTAGATTTAGATCTAACAACAAAAGCACAAGCAACAAAAGAAAAAAAAGGTAAATTGGGCTTCATCAAAATTAAAAATTTTTGTGCTAAGAAAGATATCATCTAGAAAGTAAAAAGACAACCCATGGAATGGCAAGAAACATTTACAAATCATATATCTTATATACAGAATATATGCAGAACAAATAAAACACTACTACAACTCAAGAAAGAATTCAATTTAAAAATGGATAAAGGACTTCAACAGACATTTGTCCAAGAACACAACTTCCTCAACCTGACACAGAATATCTAGAAAAACCTCACAGTTAAAAATCATACTTAATCATAAAAGAATGAGTGCTTTTCCCCTAAGATCACGAGAAAGACATGGATGCCTGTTCTCTCCACTTCCACTTAACATTTTACATTGTGCCAACAGGCACAAGAAAAAATGCTCAACATCCTTAGCCATCAAGAAATGCAAATCAAAGCATAACGAGATATCACTTCATACTTCACTAGGATGGTTGTAATAAAAGACAGACAATAATAAGTGCTGACAAGGATGTGGAGAAATTGCAACACTGATACATTACTGATGGAAATATAAAATGGTGCAGTTGCTTTGGAAAACCATTTGGCAGTTTCTCAAAATGTTAAACATAGAATTACCATATGAGCCAACATTTACACTCCAAGGTATATATCCAATAGAACTGAAAACATATGCCCACACACAAACTTGCACAGGAACATTCATAGCAGCACTATTCATAATAGCCAAAAAATCCAGATGGCCACCAACTAAAGGATCAATAAATAAAATGTTATATCCATTACAAGAGAATACTATTTAGCCATTAAAAATGGTTAAAGTGATGATACGTGCTACAACATAAATGAAACTTGAAAACATTCTGTGAGAAAAGCAAGTCATAAAAGGTCACATATTATATGATTCCCTTATATAAAATATCCAGGATTTTTTTTTAATGTCCATGATAGGCAAATCTATAAAGACAGAAGGAAATTACTGGTTATCAGTAACTGGGAGGAGAAGGGAAGTAATGCTAATGGATGTGGGGTTTATTTTGGGAGTGATGAAAATGTTTGTAATTAGGTAATAATGACCATTGTACAATCTTATGAATATACTAAAAATCACAAAATTGTTCACTTAAAGGGGTAAAATTTATGGTAGGTGAATTGTATCTTAATACAGGTGTTATATCAAATTAATATTAATTTTAAACTTATTGGTATTATAGTTTTTTAGTCCAAATTTCAGGCTTTACTAGTATATGTGAGAGTTATAAGCACTAGATCTTATATCTAACTTTATATTCACATACATTTAAATAACATCATAATTAAAATAATTTGTAAATAGTTTGGCTTGAGTCAGTTATCCTATAATTCACAACCCAGGTTTGGTCAGCTAACTTCTCAACCAGAAGTCCACAACATCGTGAAGCAATTACTAAACTTATTCATGTCAGGCTCGGTGGCTCAGCCTGTAATCCCATGCTTTGGGAGGCTGAGGTGAGTGGATTGCCTGAGCCCACAGGTTCAAGACCTGCCTGGGCAACTTGGAGAGACCTCATCTCTACAATAAATCAAAACATTAGCCGGGCGTGGTAGCGCGCGCCTATAGTTCCAGCTACTTGGAAGGCTGAGGTAGAAGGATCGCCGGAGCCCAGCAGGTGAGGTTGCAGTGGCCAAGAGTGGCCACTGCACTCCATTCTGGGCGACAGAGTGAGACTCCAACTCAAAAAAAAAAAAAAACTTTTTCATTATCTCTGCTCAACATTAGAGACTTTATATTAGCATAAGGTTAAAATTTGGTTTTAAATTGTGAAATTAGTGGTCAGTTAGTCAGAATCATGAAAATACAAATAGGCTCTCTCGATGGCATTCAGGGTATTTGAACTGGCCATAATACTCTAAAGCTAGTATCCTGGCATCTACAGGGTGTAACAATTCGGGAAGGCCTATAACCTGCACTTTTTAGAACAGCATCTGAGACTTGTCAAGATCTTGCAATTCCAGTAGCCTGATGCCTATCGAAAGGGTTACAGACAACAAGGGTCAGCAAACTTTATCTGTAAAGATCTAGATAGCAGATATTTTAGTCTCTGTGAGTCATACGGCCTGTACATAGCTATTCTGCCAATAAGACATGAAAGCAGCCTGAGACCACACATGAGCAAATGAGTACGGCTATGTCCCAATAAAACTTCATTTACAAAAACAGGTGGCTGGCCACAGTTTGCCAGTGCCTGCCCAAGAACATACTGTTTGCAACATGCAAGGTGTGGGTGGCTGCATCACCTTTATAAGAACAGAGAGGAGTTGGGCTCAGTAGTTCAGCCTGAATCCCGCGCTTTGGGAGGCTGAGGTGAGTGGATTGCCTGAGTCCGCAGGTTTGAGACCTGCCTGGGCAACTTGGTGAGACCTTAGCTCTACAATAAATCAAAATATTAGCCGGGTGTGGTAGCACGCGCCTGTAGTACCAGCTACTTGGAAGGCTGAGGCAGAAGGATCGCTGGAGGCCAGCAGGTTGAGGCTGCAGTGTCCGGGAGTGTGCCACTGCACTCCAGTCTGGGCGACAGAGTGAGCCTCCAACTCAAAAAAAAAAAAAAGAACAGAGAGGAGACTTCATCAAGTCCACAGATCATGTCCTTACTTACTGACACACATTTGTTCAAGAAATGTCTGGGCCTGGCTTGCATTATCATCTGGTATTGAGGTTGTAGGAAGTAGCTAATCCCCTCACCCACTTCTCAACCTTGTCAGCAATGATTGTTATCTAGTGAAAAAAAACCTAACAGCTGCATATTACCAAATTAACAAATCACAGAGGTACCTCATTGTTTCTTTAATGGCCCTATCACTTTGACTATTAAGACAAATGAGTGAACTTCATGTCAAAAAGCAAGAAATAAAAGTTAAATTTAGGATAAGGAACTCAAAGAGCAACAAATACAAAGCACATATGATGCCAGAGCCAGGCCAACAGGGTACCAGGAAATTCTGAAGACCCAGACACCAGCTCCAGTCCAGAACCCAGGAGGCTGAAAAAGTAATGTGCAAAGGATTGTAATCATTCATGGCGATGGAAGGAAGCAAAAGAATTAACCACCCAAAACCAACTTTCTGTAGTTTTAAGATTAGTTCCTTAATTTTCCAAATAGGATTTGAATCCACTTAACGTTAAACTCAGATGGAATATCCCAAACTCAGGCAGCCTTTAAAACTAGGCAGACCCCAGATAAAAAGTCACACTAGGAGGTTTCAACACTCCTACTGGGAGAGTTATCTGACCAAGGCCAACTTTGTTTATCCTTGTGGCTTAGTAATCTAATAATAAAAATGGAGGAAAACACCTGTTTTTATCATCCACTGCTAGTTGTGTTTCTTCTCTTATCAATCCATCCCTTGAGAAATATTCCCTTGACAGTATAATTGACTATTATTTGAAGCATCTGCCTGCAGAAGGTCTCAAGGGAAGAGTTTCTCAAACTTTGGTGATTCTTAGGCACCATTGGGATGCTCAGGGGAAAAGCGCACTTGAGCCCTGCAACCTGCACTTGTAACAACTGCCCTTGCATGATGCTGATGTGAGTGCTCTAAGACCACAAACTGGGAAACACTTCCCGGTGGTGGCCTAATGCATCTTACACTAGACCCTCTAGCTAACACCACTGACCTTGGAATCTGGTGGCCCATCCATGTGCAGGAGGGAGAATTCAACACATAACTACAAGTCCGCCACCAACAGCATGTAACTAAGTAAGCCTTACAGAGTCAAGAATTAACTATAAAAGTACCAATAATTTAATAGCCCTCCCCCAACAAATTTTTTAAAATCCACTAGTCTGTGATTTTTAAATTAAGCACGCAAATTGCTCAACTCTATTGCACACCTGCTATGTACCAAACACTGTGCAAGACACTGGTTGTTTCAGTGATGATCAAGAGACTTGACCTCTAATCTTACTACCGGATTAGGGGTGAGAGTAAAAATTCACCTAAGGTACTTTGTAAACCAACTATGTCTGTAAATCAGCTATGTCTTGGGTGTGATATCCAGAAGCAACAAGGTTAAGAGAAATCAACAGCAACCATCCATTCCAGCCCCATTTCAAGGCAAAAAGAAAAAGAAGCCAAGGGATCAGTCACTGTGTCTTAAGAGTTCGGTGGCTCAGCCTGTAATCCCGCGCCTTTGGGAGGCTGAGGTGAGTGGATTGCCTGAACCCGCGGGTTTGAGACCCGCCTGGGCAGGCGAGACCTCATCTCTACAATAAATCAAAAAATTAGCTGGGCGTGGTAGCACGCCTGTAAATCCGGCTACTCAAAAGGCTGAGGCGGAAGGATCGCCGGAGCCCAGCAGGTCGAGGCTGCGGTGGCCGGAAGCAGCCACTGCACTCCAGTCTGGGTGACAGAGTAAGACTCCAACTGAAAAAAAAAAAAAAAAAAAAGAGTTCAAAATTAAAATGATACAATAACTTAAGGCCTAAGGAAAAAGCCTATAAACAGGAAGAACTGGAGATAAGGTTTTAGACTACGAGGGAAGACCACCTCCCCAAAAAACTAGAATTAGTTTTTGGAGGACAGGCTTTCCTTGCTAGGTTAGTGTTCTGGGAACCCACTGGCATCAGTGTACCAGCTAGAACTGTTGTGAGAGGCTGTATTCTGATTCAGTGAATTTTGTTTCAATACATTTGCCCATTTCATAATGGTTGATTTACAAGCATACCTGCCCACACTGTGCTGCATGTTCAGCAGTTTTTGACCAAAAACAACATGACCCTTGTGCCCCACACTCCCTTTCACCTAATCTCACCCTGAGTGATGATTTTTTACTGATGTGGAAGAGTTGAAACAAAAAATGGCAGAAGTGCTAAAAGGCATCAAAATTGACAAGTTCAAAAACCGTTTTGAGCAGTGGAAAAAGCATCTCGATGGGTATACTGCATTTAACAGAATGCTTTGAAAGTGACTGAAGTTTAAACATGCTAAGAATACACAATTTTTTTTTTTTTTTAGTTGGAGTCTCACTCTATTGCTTAGGCAAGAGGGCAGTGGCACGCTCATGGCCACGCAGCCTCAACCTGCTGGGCTCATGCGATCCTTCTACCTCAGCCTTCCAGGTAGCTAGAACTACAGGCATGCGCCACCACACCCGGATAATTTTTTAATTTATTGTAGAGATGAGGTCTCTACAAGTTGCCCAGGCTGGTCTCGAGCCTGTGAGCTCAGGTAATCCTCTCACCTGAGCCTCCCAAAGTGCTGGGATTATAGACGTGAGCCACCATGCCCAGCCACCACACCACGCCCTCTCATATATTAGAGCTCAGAACTACGGCATCGACAGCAAAAGGCACAAATGCTTGGACTTGATTTCTCACCAGTGTTTCCATCACCCCTACCTAAGGCAATTCAAAGATACCTGTGTGTGTGGGACTGCTGTGTGTACATGCGTATGCGTATCTAAAAGAAAGAGAAAGAGACAGGCAAGGCAGGAAGGCAGTGAACCACTGTCCATGGGTCAATGCAAACAGCATGACAAAAGGAAAAACTGCCATAGGTTAATGGTTTTTATAAACACTTTGCAAGGTAAGTAACAAGGAACACCTCTTGCCTTTAGCCACTCACATCTCTCCTTATTCCAACCTTACTCCCTGCATTCCCTGCTGGGGAGATCCTCTCAACCCTAGAATCCTTCCAAGAGGCTGACCTACTTTTGCCTGACCTGCTCTCAATTATATAAGTAAATGGGAACCTGAAGGAAAACATTACATCTGATTTCAGTCCCTAAGGTTAACAGTGACAGACAGTTGAGCAACATCCCAGTTTGCAAAGGCTCTCAACAGAGCCTGAGTCAAGAAGGCAATGGCGCCATTAGGAAGGCAAGCTGGTAGTCCCTCAGGGAACGGCAACCCCACCTGCCCTTGGCCGAGCCTGGTTCTCTCCTTCACACCAGGGTGATAGTAGACTCTACACAGTTGCGAGGCAAGTCCTGTTAAATAACCAACTCTTGTTTTAAATGAGCAAGCTCTCCATTTCAGCATCTGGCTCCAGCACATAAAATCAAGGAGAAGATTTTCCCAAAGGCTGAGAGTTAAGCTACTTACTGACAGCTGGAAGCTTAATTACTGCTTTTCGTAGAGCATTAACTCCCACTAGCCAATGACTACACATCCTATTAGCCATGTAAATTAACATGTGTCGAAAAATCTCCAAGAAATCAGCCCAAGTTTACAGGAAATCAGGCAGCCAGGTTCGGTGGCTCAGCCTGTAATCCCAGCACTTTGGAAGGCCAAGGCGAGTGGATTGCCTGAGCCCACAGGTTTGAGACCCACCTGGACAACTTGGCATAGACCTCGTCTCTACAATAAATCAAAAAAAAGGAAATCAGGCAGTAGGACTAAAAGAAAGAAGCCACTGAACCCCACCTCTCCTTTGTATGTTCTTTTCATTGGGACTTCAAAGAAATATGTCTTTGTCAAGGATGCTTGGCTACCAGGAAACAACCAAATTCCTGGAGCCTGGAAATACATTGAGCGCCTGTCCTATGCTTCTCAACGCCCCTGACCTCCTAGGACCTTAGACCTTTGGGAATGTTCAAAGTCCAGGATCCTCCAGTCAAGCTATCCCCAGTGTTGTTGATCTAATCCCTGCTTGTGCAAACTCACCTGTTTAATCACACAACACCAAATCTTGCCAAAAAACTCAAAAGCAGTTTATGGGAGGAACCCCCCCACACACACACAAATCGGAATTATCTTTTGGAGGCAAGCCACTTGTAGTACAGGCTTCCCCTGCTAGGTAAGTTTTCTAAGAACCCATCAGCATCAGTGTCCCAGATAGCATTGTTGTGAAAGGCTGTATTCAAATTCAGTTAATTTTTTTTTTTTTGAGATTCTTTCAAAGCATTTGCCCATTTCATGATGAGTGATTTACGAGTACACCTGCCCATACCGCACTGGGTGTTCAACAGTTTTGACCAAAAACAGCATGAGCCCCGTGCCCTACCCGATGTCTCTCCAAGCGACTGTTTTCCCAGATGAAAAAAGTCCTCAAAGGGAAATAATTTGCCGCTGTAGAAGAGGTGGAACAAGAAACAGCAGAAACACTAAAAGGCATCAAAATTGACAAGTTCAAAAACTGTTTTGAGCAGTAGAAAAAGCGTTTTGATAGGTATACCACATCAAATGGAGAGTACTTTGAAGATGACTGAAGTTTAAACATATAAGAATACACAATTTTTTATAAATAAATTCCAGCTTTGGGGGAGATCCCCTGCATATTCCTTAGCACATTCAACTTACCACCACCTTTGTAGCAAACATGTACTTGTCCCGAAGCTGAAAGTCTCTCACTTCCTCCAGGATCACTTCCTGGTTTTCACGGGACTGAAAGAAGTCTGTACTTCGGAAAACTGTGGAGTAGCCAGAGGGTTCATGCCGTTCAATGTAGATGGTATTTGGCTTGTCATAGGGATCAATTCCCCTGTAAGAAAAATAAAAGTGGTTGTTATCATTTCCATATTTGATTACCAGAGGCATGGCAAAACAACCAATCAGAATTTAGGGTCACCGTGATATGACCTACACAAGATACTCTGTGTCCAAATATACATCCCTTTGGTTACCCCTTGGCTCAGTATACAGGGAAAGGAATTGCCATTTGGAAAGTGTTTTATGTTGTTTCAAAGCATCCTGGGTTTAGCTCAAGGCAATCTCTGGCCTTGCTTGATACAGCAAAACATAGAAAAAGTACAAGATTGAGTGTTTCAGGATAAATAAGCGATGGACTGCTTGAAGCTACCAGCAAGTTTCTGGCCTAAAGTTATACACCTCAGAGGAATGGAGGGAAGTTTTCCCAAGGTGCTGTATCATCAGAACGTGACTGGAGAAAACCACATTATGAACCTCTGAGTCTGACTTTTCCAAGGGATCCTACCCAGTCTCTCTGTATTCCCTGCCAATGACACTGATCCATACATTTTGGGGTCATCCCACCCAGTGTATTTCATCTCCTGAGGCTCTTGCACAAACTCTCACACATACTGATCTCCTTGATGTCCCTCAGAAAGGGAGGGCGCATTTCTCCCACTATGCTTTTGCAAACACTACACTCCTGTACAGAGATGCCTTCTGCACTCACACTCATTCCTCCATATAAATCCTACTCTCCTCTGAGGTCAAGTTCAAGTCCTCATCTTCCAGGAAACCTTTCCCCAATGCTGTCTTCTCTTCTCTCAACACTAGCAATGTGTCTCAGTAGCACAAATTCCAAGTTTTTTCAAGGGGGACCCAAAAAACCCAGAATTATTTTTGGGAGGGCAGGCCCCCTGTAGTACATACAGGCTTCCCCAACTAGGCTAAGTGTTCTGGGAACCCATCGTCATCAGTGTACCAGCTAGTGTTGTAAGAGTTTGCATTTGGCTTCAGTGAATTTTTTTTGGAGATTCTTCCAGCGGGTTTGCCCATTTCATAATGGTTGATTTATGAGCACACGATACTAAGCGTTCAGCAGTTTTTAACCAAAAACACCATGACCCCATGCCCTAGCTTCCCTGTCCACTCGATCACTCCCAGAGCGACTATTTTTGTTTGTCCAGGTTAAAAAGATCCTCAACGGGAAACATTTTGCTGATGTGGAAGAGGTAAAACAAAAAAACAGCAGAAGCACTAAAAGGCATCAAAATTCATGAGTTCAAAAACTGTTTTGAACTGTGGAAAAAACATCTTGATTAGGTGTATTGAGTCAAATGGAGAATACTTTGAAGGTGACTGAAGTTTAACATGTAAGAATAAATACACAATTTTTAAAAAAATAAACACTGGGTTTTTTTGGGTCCCACCTCGTAGATGAATTTGAACTCCAAAGGCATGAAATCACCTTAGCTGGGTGATTTTAGAACCATCTCATTACTTCATACAGTAATGCTTCTTAAACATGATATAATATTGTTCCACATTATGTACTAGTCTGAGCTTCCTAGACAGAGCGCAGTTGCCTTGAAAGGTCATGCTGTAAATTTCTTTTTATCCTACAGGGATCCTGACCTGAAGTGACACTTGCTGCAATGGAAGTGTAGGCAATAATTAGAGAAACTAATCCAAGACGAAAAATGTAGAATGACTAAGTCAAACCATCTCAGAAAAGTATCTCTGAACTAATGTCCCCCAAAGAAGCACCACACAAGAGCTGGGAAGATGACTTATCTAACCCAGGTTTCCCAGCATTCTCAAGGACACCACGGCCAGAGGAACCATTCAGCAAATAGAAAATAATACTTGGGAACATCAGGAAGATAGTATCACAGTAAGGATGCAAAGTGATGACTCAAGGAAAGGCAGAAGGCTTCAGCTATGTAGTTGTCTTCATACAGTTCCATATGCACAATGGCTCTGCAAGTAATGAAGGTAAATAGTATCAAATTCCTTCAAAGATGTACTACCAAGAGCATGTTCTCAAAAAAAGAAAAAGAAGAAGAAGGGAAGGAGGAAGGAGGCATGAAGATAAGAAACAGAAAAACAAAAAGGCAGCCTTTCATAATGGGGAAAACTTGAACTTTTTCTCTACAATCTGGAGTCTTAGTCGGGTAGTAGAGAAACCAGTGGCCTTGGTCCTAATGTGGGAGAAAACTATTCTTCATTATCAGAAGCTCTGTGTGCATGTGTGGGTGGGTGGTAGCATGTTCTCTTCTACAATTAGAAGTACTGATTAAAGTACTTCCTCTAGCCTAGAGGATATGCAAATTAAAATGAGGCTGCTTGGTATTTTTAAAAAGGCGGAGAGGAAGAAACCTTTATTGAGATATTTTGAGACTGAGCTCACCTCTATTATTCCTTCCTCGCCAAATGCAGCAGCCAACACCTATATAGATAGAAAGAACTGTGACTTTCATCCCAATTCTCTTCCGTAATCCATATTTGGACCTCCCATTTCTACAAGCTGCAAATTCTTATACCTTGCAACCACTTAGGCTTCCGATTTCTGACACTTCCTGATACCTACTTCCTATTCTCTTTGCCCTCATTCAAAAATTCCAATCCTTGCTCTATATCTGAGCAGAGTCATAGGACCTCACTTGGCCTCACGTGCAACCCCTCAGTGATGCTCCATAAGGCATCCTTGAGTCCCTCCCCTACCGGTCCGCTACCATTTTGTCTTACCAATCTCCAGCTCTGGACCATGTAAATTATTAGTTTTCTTCACTCCTGGTGCTCCCAGGTTGCCATGCATTGTTGAACAAATATATGTCATTATTCTGAGAACGTAGATTACGCTTTTACTTATCATGGGGAAACTTAGGGGGAAAAATCCCCCAAATACCCTAAAATCCTCTCACAACAGACATGCAATTAGCTTAAATAAGACAGTCCCATCCTTTCCCCTAATAGAGGCAGAGGGTACAATATATATTAGGCAGAAGGTCTAATTTTGAAGGTGTTATCTGAGCAAAGACTTGAATAAAGTAAGGGAGTAAGCAGTAAGTACGTATATCTTTGGTAAGAAAGAGCATTCTAGATAGAAAAAATAGTATGTGCAAAGGCCCGGTGCCCTGTGATAAGAATGTACTAAACATTTAATATGAGAGAAACAATGAAGCATTAAATGGTTCATAGCAGAGGAACAGCATGATTTGACTTGTTTTAATAGGACCAATCTGGCCATGTACTGAGAATTAGTTAAAGAAAAACAAGAGTGAAAGCAGAAAGACCAGTAGGGAGACTAATGAGCGATGACACTGGTGGCTTGGAGTAAAGTAGTACTTGAGTAGACGATTCTAGAAATATATTGAAGGTGGACCAATAGAATTTCCGATAGATTGAATGTGAAGCATGAAACAAATGTGGAATCAATGATGACTCCAAATTTTTTGGCCTGAGCAACTAGAAACCAAAATGGGAAAAATTATGGGTGGAGCTAATTTGGGACAGTGAAGATCAAGGTTAACTTGGGAGGCATCAAGTTTGCGATATCCATTAGTCATCCATGTGATTGAGTGGATGAGTAGTTAGATAAACCCACTCACCCAGCAAACCCACTCCTGGAGGTCTGCCCTACACATTTGCCTGCCCATGTACAAATTCACATATTCAAGATTATATACTGTATCACTGCAACAGTAAAAGATCAGAAGCAACTATAACTAGAAATAACTCACTTCTTGAGTACAAGCTATTTATTTCACCCCTCTTCTCAAAAACCTGCAATGATTCCCCATTGCTTTCAAAATTTAGTCCAAACTCTTTTACCAAGCACTACAGATTCTGATATCAACTTCACCCAATACACTGTCCAAAAATAAGAAGCAATGTTCTCTACCAAAGCACCACAAAAGGCCCATCTCTGTGCCTTTGGCTACTCTGTTCCTGTGCCTGAAATTCCTGTCATCCACATCTTCGCACAGTGACATCCTACCTGTTGTGTACTAGATCAAGGGTAACCTGCTCCACGAAGCTACACATGATCTTCCCATCTGAAAGGAAGAGGTCCCTCCTCTGGCTTCTCATGCTATGTCTGTGACTTGCGTGCCTTTTTTATAATGTGTGTTATGTACCCAAAATGTCCTTTCTTATCTCCTAAACTGTAATCTCCTTAATAATGATATCCATAAATTATTCGACTTCTTATACTCTAAAGCATCTAGCAGGTTTTATATTTAGCAGACATTCCAAAAATTATATTATGAATAAACAAATGCATGACTTTTGTATAGAGAAAAATCCTCGTTTCTAATATGCTCTAAAAATGAAAGTGTTTAGAAACTCTACTAACATGCAAGAGCTTCAAGATTCTCCTGGGTTCCCAGAAAATGCAAAAGCTTAGCCACTCCTCTCACAAATAGACCTTACTCCTTCATCCTTCCCTCTTCCCCCAGTGAGTTAGTTGAACTTGTAGCTCTGATTCTCAGGTCTGGAAAATTTGTTTCCTGAACCAAGAGCTTCACATTTCAGGTGAGGGCAGGTTTGTTCACCATGAAGGAGCCAGAACTAGAGAAAGGAGGTTATGTAAGTCAAGATTTCTCAGATGGTACAACTTACCAAGAAAAGGACTTCACATGTTCCTGAATCATGATCCAGGTCTGGCCAAAGTCATCTGACTTCCACAGCTGCAAAGACCAAAACAACAAGAAGTGGTCATTGATGCAAGAGGCAGGTACAACCTGAGTGGCATTCACCATACCATAATCGCACCTTCTGTGACAAGCTACAGGTTAAGACAGGCCCCAAGATCACAAAAGTTGGCTCAGTTACTCCAAAAGCTAACAAGGGCAGGAAAGGAAAGTCAACCTTGAACCTATGAATTCTTTTCTATAGTCACTGAGGCTCTCAATAGCAATTGAAAGAAAAAATGAGAGTGACTTGCCTTCCATTATATTTTACTCAAAAAATTATATTTTACTCAAGACAAGCCCCCAGGTAATGATAAGAACAAAAGGAGTACACTTGACACTTTTCAACTGAGAAACAGTGTCCTTACAAACCGGAAATGTATAGCAGCATTATTCACAATAGCTACATCATAGAAGCAACCCAAGTGTACACTGACAGATGAAGGGATGAGTAAAATGTGGTATATACATACAACGAAATATTATTCAGCCTTAAAAAGACAGAAAACTATAATCCCACACTTTGGGAGGCCGAGGTGAGTGGACTGCCTGACCCCACAGGTTCAAGATCCGCCTGGGCAACTTGGCAAGACCTCATCTCTACAAAAAATTAGCCGGGCATGGTAGCGCGTGCCTGTAGTTCCAGCTACTTGGAAGGCTGAGGCGGAAGGATCGCCAGACCCCAGCAGGTCGCGGCTGCGGTGGCCGGGAGCGGCCACTGCACTCCAGTCTGGGCGACAGAGTAAGACTCCAACTCAAAAAAAAAAGAAATGTCAGTCACAAAGGGAAAAATAGTGCATGATTCCACTTATATGAGGTACCTAGAGAAGGCAAAATCAGAGACAGAAAGCAGAATGGTGGTTGCCAGGAGCTAGGGAGAGGGAGGTACTGCTGGGTACAGAGTTTCTAGAGATGGATAGTGGTGATGGTTATAAAACAGCATGAATATACTTAATACCACTAAACTGCACACTTGAAAGTGGTCAAGATCGTAAATTATATGTTATGATTATTTTACCACAAACAAAGGGAAAAAAACTGGAATGAGCCTTGGTAATTAAAGATGAACACAGAGGACACTGGGTAAGTACAGAGCACCAAAGGGAACCAACTGAATACACGGATACGGCCATGAGTAATTAACTTGTTGATTTTTGTCAAAGTCACTCAACTTCCACAGATGTAATCTGAGGGTTCCTCTGGCCCTAGCAACCATGTATTAAGAAGCATGAGACCAAAAATAACAATAATTCTCCCTCCACTGGTAAGCTGACCCAGACCATACTTAGGCTACTCCCTAAGGCAAGCAAAGGTAAACAGATCCATGTTTTGGTTAAACAACCTGCAAAGAAAGAGAAATGTTCCAAGTTTCCTCTAAGCCAAAACATTCAAGACTCATCATAAATCCAATCATACAAGATTTACAGGTTTCAAAGGTTTCTACTAGACCAATATTCTTGATTTGGCAAGTTTCAACCTTGAGATATAAATCCGACTCAGCTCTCTCCTCCTCTCTCAGCTTTCCTGCAAACCTGGGTTCAAGGAGGAAAATACACACTTTATATTATACACACAAGCACTTTTGTGTGTACACTCAAAAGAATATTAAAGTTAACAGTAACTTCAAATAAATTATAGGCAAAAGCAGTATGTTTAAGGTGGAGGATGCAGAGCATAGAACAGAAATTCAACAAGAGGCCCCAGAAGAACTCAGACTCCAGATTTCTCTACCTGGCTCTCTCAGATTAAATTCCAGAGCCCCAATTTACCCCAAGGCAGGTGAAGGTGTGCCTGCAGAGAGAAGAGCACCATGTTTAACTGACAGGGCCTGCCAAGTGCTGGGTGTTGACTGCTGGCTGGGCTGCCGACTGAGAGTGCCAGGGGGATATATTTTTCCTGAGTCCTGGTAAGTGAAATAGTAGCTACAAAGGAGAAACCAGCGAGAGAAGGAGGGAGGAGCAGGAGGCAAGGTCACTCGGAGGACACATAAACCACACAGGCAGAGTTGAAAATCAGAGGGGCCCCACACGACTGTGTTCCAGAAGATCTCTTACCTGCTTGTTGGGGTGAGACCTGTCGAAGCCCAGGAGAAGGTTGGAGGCCTTACTGTGTAGGAGGAGATCAGCTGCCCGGAATGGGATGGAAAAGCCCTGGATGGTACTGCAGAAGTCAAACGTGATCCAGAGGTACTGGGCATAAGCATCTGCAAAGATGTACTGCAAGAGAGAACAGATAAGCTCAGAGCAAGCCCCAGTCAGAGCGCCCAACGCAACCCCAAACCATGTGCAAGTACACTCATGTGCAGAAGGCAAACCAGCACCAAGAGGGGTCACTGCCATACAGAAATTCCACAATGGCTTTCTCCCATCTCCTGGTAATGAAAAGATGTCAGCACTTGGCAAACAAGCCTCAGTGAAGGAAGAAGGGAGGAGATGGGCCAGAGTGAAGCCACAAAGCGGGCTTGTTTACCTAGGTAATGAAGCTGGTCGAGCCTTTCTACTTTCTCCTTTCTTTGAGTCAGAGTCTCACTCTGTGGCCCAGGCTGGAGTGCAGTGGCACACTCATGGCTACCACAGCCTCGACCTGCTGGACAATCCTCAGACAATCCTTCCACCTCAGTCTCCCGCCACCACACCCAGCTAATTTTTTTAAATTTATTATAAGAGACAAGGTCTCGCCAAGGTGCCCAGCTGGTCTCAAACCCCTGGGCTCAGGCAATCCTCTAGCCTCTGCCTCCCAAAGTGTTGGGATTACAGACGTGAGCCACCACGCTCGGCCTTCTACTTTCTCTTTTCAACTGACTTGGCCATTCTCACTCCCTGGTGGGACACGGTCACAGTCAGAAAATGGTTATTGGCAGCTGAGACAGAGAAGTCCTTCTTTTCAGATTGGCTGATCCCAGATGGGGCTGCTGACTCTCCCTGCATCCTCTGAGCAGCGATGGGACATGCCTTTCCAAGAAAAATCGCTAAAATCACATCCATCTGAGAAGATAAGCTACTCCTTCTCACTATTATGCCAGGTGACCAGGCAGCTCTGGGGACCAAGCTATCATTGCGTCAGGCAGGCTCACTCGGGCAGAGCAGGAAGTGGCTGGTGAGCAGGGGCCTCACCTCATTTTGCTTCTGCATAAATGAGTGACTTTGAACAAGTTCAGCCGGATAGTGGCTGCAGTCTTAAAGAGTTCTCTGGGGAGAAGGGGCAAGACGATTCAACAAGATTCAACAAGTGTGTACTGCACACCCACCATGGACTAGACGCTGACCTGCCACAATGAAAGCCCAGGATCCTTTCTCTCAAGTAGCTTAAAATCTAATGTGGGAGATAGACAAGTCCATGAATGTGATGTTAAGTCAAGGGAAAGTGAGATGAAAAAAGAAACCATGGACAGAATCCTGTGAGGACCTAACCAGCTTGAGAGATCAGAAATTACTCCACGGAAGAGGTGGGCCTCGGAGGGCAAGCAAGATTTCCATGGGGAAGGGAACATTACAAGTCTAGAGCAGTTTGGGTTTGGGCGCAAAGGAGGAAAAAAATACAGCATGGGTTTCATGAAATTACTGAGGGCCTGAGGGAAATGATTGAAAGACAAGGTTGGAAAGCACAGATGATGGAAGGCCTTGAATGCACACCTGAAGAGACCTGGAGGCCAGCCCCTGCTCCCCGAAGAATGAGGTAGGCTCTAGAGACTATACTGTGAAGAATCAGAAATAGAGCAACAGGGACCCGATTCCACCCACAGCAAGTCATTTAAATCCTCGAAGTGAACCAATCCAAAGCAATCAGCCCAAGGACACTTTCCCTAATTGAGTCCACCTGATCCAGATCAATCTTCGGCTCTGATTCCTTTCAGCACCACAGCCTCGGTGTGGACTAACACTTCACACTTGTTCCCATGTTGCTTTCAGATGTTCTTACGCCTTTTCCTTTTGCGCTTTCTCCCCAAATACAGACGGTAAACATCCCAGGGACTTATTTTGTGTGTTCTTTCTATTGTGTTTCCTTCCCAGAATCGAAGGTAAATGTCCAAACTCTGTAGAAACCTAAATAAATCTAACTGGAAAGGGTAGGAAATTATTTGAAAGCAAACACTACTATAAGAAAATGCAATGTTATAAGTAATGATGATCCTAAGGGGATCATTATGATTTTTGGCATGGAAGTGTTCCCTACAAATAGCCTGTCTTCCTGCTCTCAAACCACCTAGGTTACTGGGGAAGGAAGCATTTCCAGTTTGAAAAGATTTCTCCAGAAATATGTTCCATGGCTTCCTGCAGTCTCACATTTGAGAATCTAAAAATCATGTACCCAGTGATAGAACCTATCATTGTCCACAGAAATAGATAAATTTTTTTAAGAGCACTTACTATGTGCCAAGCACGGAGCTAAAGATTTTGCAGGCTTATCTCATTCAGTTCATTCAGTGCTCACAACAAGTCAATTCTTTAGATGTTACTGTTACACCCCTTTTAATAATGAGGACACTGAGGCTTTGGGTGGTTAGTTGCCCAAGGGAGCATAGGATTGGCAACATTGACATCAATATCTGGCTGGTTAGGGGTCCAGCTCTTTCTTTTTCTTTTCTTTTTTTTTTTTTTTTTTTGAGTTGGAATCTCACTCTGTCGCTAAGACTGGAGTGCAGTGACACGTTCCAGGCCATCGCAGCCTCGACCTGCTGAGCTCCGGTGATCCTTCCACCTCAGCCTTCCAAGTAGCTGGAACTATAGGTGCGCACTACCACACCCAGCTAATTTTTTATTTATTGTAGAGACAAGGTCTCACCAAGTTGCCCAGTTGGGTCTCGAACCCGTGGGCTTGTGCAATTCACTCACCTCTGCCACCCAAAGTGCTGGCATGACAGGATGAGCCACCAAACCCGGCCCATCTCTTTCTTAACAGCTCATCAATCTTTATCTCTCTTCTAACAAAAAGGCACCATTTCCTGAACTTAGTTCATAGATCTTACATTGTATTATTCGACTCACTTGTGTGCTTCCTCTCTTAACCCATTCCTTACATCTTTACTAGAAACTCTCTTCCCTGCCTTCTATGACACTCTCTCATGTCAACTCTCCATCCCCCAGCCCTACCATTTCAGCCCCTAATTCTTCTTGGCTGGCTCCTTTGTCTTCAGCCAGTCCCTACCCTCATTATAGCCTCAAAACTCTTCCATCCATTGCTGCTGAACTTGTCTTGTCTTTCCACAAAGCTTCAACTACTGCCTCTAAGAACAAGAATAGTATGACTTTCAAATCTACAGTCTAACCCTATTGAGATTCTACTTGTGTTCTTTCTTTATCTTCTCATCATCTTTTTTTTTTTTTTTTTTTGAGTTGGGGGTGTCACTCTGTCACCCAGACTGGAGTGTAGTGGCAGGATCACCGTTCACCACAGCCTCAAACTCCCAGGCTCAGACAATCCTCTCGCCTCAGCCTACTGAATAGCTGGGACTACAGGCACGTGCCAACACGCCTGGCTAATTTATTTTGGGGGGGGAGGACGAGGTCTCACTATGTTGCCCAAGCTGGTTTCAAACTCCTGGATGCAAGCAATCCTCCTGCCTCGGCCTCCCAAAGTACTGGAATTACAGACGTGAGCTACTGCAACTGGCTGGCCTTGGCATCTCTGCTTTTAATGAACCAAGATATTTCACTGTGTCCAAAACTGAATTCTTCAAAACTTTCCCACCAAAGTCCAATTCTCCTCCCCACAGCCAAGTTCCATCCAAGATATACATTCTCCCAGTCCCAGTACTCACAAGCAAGTTGGGTTTCTACTCCAATCCCTCCCTTCAGCCTTTACTCTCAAGCATCCACCTACTCTGTTATCTTTTCCTTCAAAATCTTTCTCCAAATCTGTTCTCCAAAACTGCCTTTTTATTCCTAGTGCTACCAGCATGACCCATGTCCTTACTAAAGACTGTAAGCAGACTGGGGGCAGACAATGGGTTTTCTTCATTCACACGTCTCCCAGGACCCTAACTGAAATACTTTCAGGGTGACTTGGAGACTTCATGCCTACATTCCATAATGGCTCCCTTTTTAGACTCTTCTTCACTCTTTCCGTTCCCACCCATCATGAATACTGTCGGGATACACATTTCCCTAAAAGACGCTATTCAGTTACTCCCCTACTCAAAGATTCTTCCATGGCTCCCCTCAGTCCCCAAGGAATCTTCTCCATCTTCAAACAGGGGCTTGCTTGACATTACAAGGCAGCTCAATACAAATCCCCAAGCCCCTGGAAGCGAATCTTCCTCACTGCCCTGCACAGAAACCACATATTGGCACCTGGAAGTCTCTGCCCAAGCCTTTCTCTTGCTTGAGGGATCCCACCAACTCTGCTCTATTTATGGAGGGCAAGTGCCCATCCTTGAAGCTGCACTTCTTTTTTTTTTTTTTTTTTTTGAGTTGGAGTCTCACTCTGTCACCCAGGCTGGAGTGCAGTGGCACACACTAATGACCACCCCAGCATCGGTCTGCTGGGCTCCGGCTATCCTTCGCCTCAGCCTCCCAAGCAGCTGGAACTACAGGTGCGCGCTACCATGCCCGGCTAGTTTTTTTGTTTGTTTGTTATTGTTGAGATGAGGTCTCACCAAGTTGCCTGGGCGGGTCTCGAACCCGCGAGCTGAGGCAATCCACTCGCCTCGGCCTCCCAAAGTGCTGGGATTACAGGCTGAGCCACTGAGCCTGGCCAGAAGCTCCACTTCTAATCCTTCCTAACCCCATGAAGAGTTGACTTTTCTGATTCAACCTCAATTAATTCCCCCAACTCTAATTATTTGTAGATTCCATTCTTCATTGCTTGGGCACATGGTACTTCATGCTGTAATGTAATAGGTCACATATGCACATGTTAGGAAGGCACAAAATATCCTACCCTGCTTTAAAGTCTCTACCCTGCCTGGCCGTCAGGTTTACTAGAGGCCATCCCCACAGAATGATCAACAGCTGATCTACCAGGTACTTCCTCAACTATGCAATTTTGGGAGTGTCTTTGTGTACCCCAACTTTCCAATTCTGTTTGTAATCACTTACTATGCCACAGGAGCTTCATACTTGGCTGAAAGCTATGATTCCTCTGAAAATAAAAACACCTCTGGGAAGAAAAATCCAGGTACAGAATTTATCTACAGGTTGTTAGCCTAAGTGGCTTTCTCTAGTTTCAAGTGGAGAAACCAAGAGTACCATGAGAGGAGGAAGGGCAGAGAAGGCAATGAAGGAACATCCTTCTAGAAGTTGGGAACAAAGGAAAAGAGAGAGAATTGTTTTACAGTTTTACCTAGGATCAGCCTTTGCCTGAAAGAAGGCAGGACTGGCCTCTCACTTCTGCTAAGGCTGAGGTTGTGAAGCCTAACTGCACACTCAGTGGCCTTTTTAAAAGAGTGCCAGTCACATTTAGATACTGCCTGACCCATCTCAGAGGCCCTGCAGGGCTAGTGGGACTGCCAGGCGACTAAAGCTGGACATTTGGGCAGGAAGCAGCATACAGAGGACCAAGAAGGAAGTGGGATTGTTGGCTAATGCAAAAATAGACCCCAAAACTCATCTGGCCCTACAACCACTCCAATTCCTGCACAAGGCAAAGCCGCAGACTGAAGCTGGTTGCTCCCTGGTTGGCTGGCACATTCTCTCCCCTTCCACAGGCTTATAACCCCTGATATCTATGTTGCTCTTTCCTGACATCTTAACCTTTCCCAGCAGCTGCTAACAATCATTTCAACCATTTCAAATGCTATCCCTTGGCAGCCCACCTCACATTTTCACTCAGGTGACTTGCAGAGCACCCTGCTGTTGACAGCAAGGCACCCAGCTTTGTGTGATTTTTCTCAGGAAGCAGTAGGTCTAGTGGGGCAATTTGCCCTCCAGGGAACAAAGGCAAAAGTAACAAAGCAATCAGCACAAGAAGAGTCATCCTTTCCTTCCTGAGAAGTCTGGGGAGGGATAACAGCCTTCTCTGGGGAATTAAAACTCTACAGAGAAGTCTGCCTCCCTAATCCACTCAGGCTGTTCCAGGCCTGAGGTCCCACTGTCATTAAGGTCTCCAAGAAGGCAGTCTCTTTTTTTTTTTTTTTTTTTTTTGAGTTGGAGTCTCACTCTGTCACCCAGACTGGAGTGCAGTGGCCGCTCCTGGCCACCGCAGCCTCGACCTGCTGGGCTCCGGCGATCCTTCCGCCTCAGGCTTCCAAGTAGCTGGAACTACAGGCGCGCGCTACCACCCCCGGCTGATTTTTGATTTATTGTAGAGATGAGGTCTCGCCAAGTTGCCCAGGCGAGTCTCGAGCCCGCGGGCTCAGGCAATCCACTCACCTCAGCCTCCCAAACGCGCAGGATTACAGGCTGAGCCACCAAGCCCGGCTAAGGCAGCCTCTTTACTCTCCTGACTCGCCATTGCCACCAACTCCAAGGCACATCCAACTCGTCCTTGAGAAACCCAAGACGCACCATTCTTGAAGGCAGGACAGCACCTGGGCTGCAAACACGTGACCCCATCTAACCATGCAGCACCCAGACTCTTTTAATGTAGCCACCCCCAGGTTTCTCCTTCCCTCATGCCCCAGCACCATGGCCGTGCTCTGCTCCTTTTCCAAACCCAATGATTCCCAATGCCCCTGATCCTCTTGCCTGTACTAACCCTCCTCCTGCAAGTCCAAAACATCATCTTTCCTGTCTTCTGACTCTTCAGACTTGTGGTCTTAGCAGCTGCTCACCACAACCCTCAACAAGCAGGAAGGAAGACAGACCCTGCCTATAGACATCTGCACACTATGGCAAGAGGTGAGGAAGAGCCAGATGGAGCTGAAAAGGAAGATTCCACAGCGATCATGGGGCAGTTTCAAGGCCATGACTTCAGCAAGAGTTAGCTCTGAGACAATGTATGAATATAGTGATAATAATCACCATCAGATAAGTACAACCTTATAAAGTTAATAATCCAAGTATTGATTGTTTTTTAAAGTTATTTACTATCTAAATTGATATATAATACTGAACATACTTGGCACATACAATGTAATGTTTTGAAGCATATATAGATTACATAAGGGTTAAATCTAACTAATTAACAAATGCATTACCTCATATAATTAATTTAGTGGTGAAAACACAACATCCACTCTCTCCTTTTTTCAGGCATACAGTGTATGAGCAAGTGTTATTTGACTCTTGAGAGGCAGGGAACACATAGAGCTATCCACAAGAAAGGTGGCACAGGAGGAGCTGGACCCTGGGCAGGACTCCTGGCCTCACATGAGCCAAGGGCAAGGCAGGCAGTAAAGCTCACCCACCTCTTGGAGTCCAGGAGACCAAGCCTGACTGGCCACAGTGTGGTGGAGGGGAGGGGCGCAAAGGCCTCTAGTCTACAAAGCCAATTCCCTCCAATACCTTCTCTTTGCTTTTCACCCCAGGGAAAAATTGCGGAAGTTTGCTCCACTCTGAGCTCATATTTAACCAATATGTACCATTAGTGACTATTCCACTAGTTAAGAAACAACTACTCTGTGTCAGTTGGTAAACAGTTGCTGCCCTAAAACCCATGAGTCATTTCTCCTAAATCCCCAGTGGTCTGGTCCCTTCCCTAGGACCTCCCCCTCCAACCCAGCAACAAAAAGGTTAATGCCTGGCCCAGCAGGGAACCTCCAGGACCCAGCCCCCTCAGGACAGGGTCTGTTCTGATTGGTCAGTGTCCACACTACACCAGCTAAATATTTTGAATGTGGTCCCAGCAAAAAAGACCACCAGCAAACTGAGAAGCCAGTACCAGGGACTCTGTCGATCTTCTTGTTTGTTCCTTCCTGAATGAGCTGGAAGCAACAACTACCCTTACCTCAGACAGCTTTTGCAACTAGAAAGCATTCCTTAGTTTTTCTGCTTAAGGGTCTTTCCCTAGAAGCAGCCATCTGGCCTGGAAAGGAGCTACGTTATACAAGGGTGGGGAAGAAAGCAATCAAATACAACTTTCTGAGCTGAGAGTGAAGCCAGGAGCTACCTAACTGGCAGGCTGAGTTCCTGCCCTCTCTCCACCCACCCCCATCCACCTCCCTGGGGGCCCAGGGTCAATGCTTCCTCCAAATCAAATTGCCTAACAGGAGAAACAAGGCCTCCAGGCCAGCCAGCTGGGAAAACAAAGCAGGAGGCAGAGCAATATCTGCTGCTTTGGCTTTCTTTTTTCTTTCTTGTATCAGTATAGGTTATAGGAGGAGGAAGGCATGTACACGTGTGTACACACACGCACCCACACTGATGATGTCTCAGAAGACGAGGATTCAACTGCAATGTTAGTTCTGGTGTACCTGGGAAACATTTTTGCCACCTGTGAGTCAGGCAATTTATTAGTTGGCTGATTTTCTGTGCTTTAACCCGCCATTGTTTGTCTAGAAATCCTGCCTGACCAGTACCTGGCCTCCCTGATTATGCACAAGCTCACCCTGAGAACTGTATTCTACCATAAACTCTCAGGTTAGCAGAAAAACCGTCACTGGCCACCAGTCATGCTGCAAAGATCACAAAGCACGCCATCTCCCAGCCCCCACTTAAGTGCAGCAATCTTCCAAAAACACAGGCCAAGGGAGGTCAGGACAGTTGGGATAGCAGTTTCCTTACCCGCTTGTTGTCTGCAGGACTGTGGTAGAACTGAGCAATCACAGCTTCACTGCTATTTCCCACGCCAAAGTTTAATTTCTCTGAAATTTTCTTGAATGATTTTCCATAGTCATATGACACATACACCTGAAATACAGAGAAGGAAAACAAAAAGAAAAGGGCTGGTGAGAAATCGGGCAGAAACACCTCTCTCAAGCACCCTGCCCTGGGATCCTGAACATGGTTGCCATTAGGTCAACCATGTTCATTACCATGACATTAGAAATGTTACCAGATAACCCACAAAGGAGAACAGGACACCTCTACTTCTGTTGCCAAGCATGTGGGGACAGAAAGTGTGGAAACGCTGCAGCCACCACTGCCTGGCATATACCAGCCTCCTTCCTGAAGCCAAGATGAGGCCCTGGAGCAGGAGACAAATGGTAGAAACAATGATAACCTCTTCACCACAGCTGGGTTAAGTGCTGAACAAATTACATCTAGTGGCAGAGAGAATGTGACTTTCTGAGGGGAAAGGAGTTGAGAATTTGTTTTGCCATCTGTTGAACTGTTCCCAAAAGGTGTCTAATTCTTCATCCCTCTGCTGGGAAGTTCTGTTCTTACAGCATTCCATACTCGACAAAAGAAAACACTCATGGGTCTCCACCTAGTAGCCCAAGAAATGGAAAGGAAAGAGTGCTAAGTGATTAAATATGCAGAGATTAAAATACTGGTAACCTGAATCCCTTCCTAGCACTTGAGTTTTAGGACTGTAGTATGGGAACTGGTAGTAGCAGCAGGATCCATGTGTTTGCCAACAGTGTTTGCTTCTCTACAGTGTCCTGGTGTCTGGCTATGCAGTAACCACAGGGACAAAACATAACGTCTGTCATTCCCTGAGTGCTTACTATGGGCAGACATGGCATTAACCTCTTCAAATAAATGAGCTCAGGTAACTCTCACAACAACCCTACATGGCAAGTGCAATTATTAAAACTGTTTTACAGATAGACAAGAGGGGCTTATGAGATGAGTTACTGGCCAAGGTAACACAAAACAAGTAGCAGAGTGGGATTCTAACCTAGGTTGCCTGCCTCCAAAGTCAGCGATCTCAAAGCCATTACCACCTCAGGTATTAAATAGTAAAATGAAAATTGTCAGATGTTTTGTACCTAGACTTTACTACCTGTGAGATGTGAAATATAATATAATCAGTGAGTTAAAAATAAGCCTGACAGATGAATACAATAATAACTTATTTTTCAAATGATCTATGGGAAAGGGGAAAGAAAATTGGGGTCAACATTAAAGAAGCATGATAGGTAAATTCCAAAAGGAACAGGAACTACTAGACTAACCCCAGGAAGTGTCTTAGAATCCTTGCCCATCTGAGTCAACAGCAAACATGCTTTGAGGGTCTCACATGAACCAAGTACTGTACTAGGCACCTGACATACATAGACCAATAAAAGACAAGGTCTTTAGACACAATGGGCATGTAAACATGTAAATGTTTGTAAACAGTGTCCCATATAAACATGAGGTAAGCATGAAGGAAACTGAGAGTATACACAGGTTCTTAATACTTACTAGATGTCAATCAAGGTTAGAAGCCACCAAGACAGAGCCTCTGCCTTTATCTGGGTCACAATGGAAGAAACCGTTAGAACACAGTGTATGTTCCTAACTACCAAACACACAGCAAGGGGCTGCCACAAAAGCAGCTTTAAAAATCCTGCAGGTTGAGAGTTCACAGATAATCTAAGTGGGTGAAGAGATGAAGTGGAACTTTCTCATTTCCATTCTGCTTGTCAAGAATGGACATTCGCACCCTAGTTAGGTTCAAGAATCAGATGTAGCAAACTAATGGCTTCTCAAAAACAGAATTAAGGACCCTTCCAGCTCTGCCATCCCATAATTTGATAATCCACTTTGATTTATTTCTTCAGTGGCACAAAGGCGATAGTTTACATTAGGGTAGCACTTTTCAGTACACAATACTCCTTTATATACATTATCTCTTTTCATCCTTAAAAATCCTAAGTCAGTCTCACCCTTGTCTCCTTCAACGTACCTGGGACACAGCAGGTACTCAACAAAGATTTCTGGAATGAATAAATACCGTTATAAACCAAAGAGTGAGAAAATGAATGTGCTAAATAAATGAATAAAAGAGAGTGAGCCAAATGAATCGGTGACTGACTGACAGAATAATTATTTCCTTTTAAGAGATAAAACAAAAACAAAGACTTAGAAGAGTGAATTACTAGCCCTGGGTCATAGTGCTAGTAAGTGACAAAACTATGAGAGTTTCTTCCAATTCCAAGTTCAGTTGTCTGTCTACTCCCACAAGCCACCTTCTAGGAGAATGTTCTCTTTTCCATGTTACACTTCTCTGTTAAAAAGAAAGAGCATACCCCAAATCTAGAGGCCAAGCTCTGGAAGGAGTGCTGGCTAGCAAAAGACTCACTTCAACAAAGCACAATGGCGTCCTAAGATTCTCAGTCATGCAGCTGCCATTGTGTGCCTAGAGGTAAAACCACCTTCATTACCAAAAAGCTCTTCCTCAATTCTCACCTGCAATCAAAACCCATTCTTTTGGTTGTCTTAATAGACACAATAGCAAGTACCCGAGGGCCCATCCTATGCCAGAAGACCATCAAAAATTGCTCATCAACTTTCCTTCCCTTCTCCAGGCTGAAGAATTCCAATATAACATTTTTATCCTTTCTTCATAATCTTTATTTATATTTGATTAACATAGACTCTAAGCTCCATAGAACAAAGTCCACTCTCAGGGCTAGGCACAGTTATCCACTTTCCTCCACATAGAACAACCCAGAAAAGGCCTCTGCCAACGTGCAGTTAACGTCAAGTGGGCTGATGGCTTCATAGTCTCCACAACACACCCCCATTTGTGCGTTCTTTTCTGGCTGTCTTTTCTTCACAGCAGCACCATGCTGCTGACTCACCGTCCACTACAATGTCCAAGTGAATTTGGAAAAGTACTCTGGACTCACTCAGTCTTGTGCTTTTACAGTTTGTTTCTCAGCCAGACATAGGTTTCTGCACTAATTAGTCCCCTCCAACCTCAATATGACACAACTCCCTCAAGAACAAAGCACAACAGAGAAGTTACTGCACTGCCCAAAGTTAGATCCTTTTGTTACCTATAAAGTAAGTGGTTTTAAAATTCTTTCCTTTGTTCTTCGAAACCATATAATAATAATGAGGAGGGAGAGGAAGAGGGCTAAAATGCACAGAAAACATCTCCACAACTATTGCTGCTCTAAGTACTTTGCAACAGTGCTTCTCAAGCTTTAATGTGTCTACAGATCATATAAAATACTTGTCAAATGCAGGCTCAGATTCAAGAAGAGCAGGTGGGACCTGAAATTCTGTATTTCTAACCAGTTCCCAGAAAATACCCATGCGGCTGATCCACAGGACACACTTTGGGTAACACGGTTTTATAAGTACAGTTTTATAAGACCAAGAGAAGGTAAATAACCTAACCCAAGGTCAAAGAGCAAATGAATGGTAGAGCCAGAATTCCAACCCAGGCACTGGGATTTCAGAACCTGGGCTCAGCCAGACAGCAGCCTCCTGCTGTTAGCAAGTACTGACCATCCCCTCACACACACCACACCACCACCACCCCGCGCTGTCAGTCCTTTAGAGGCACCAATCATAATGCCACAGCACTCTGGGGACAAGGTGCAGTGAGTCCCGTCATTCACAATATCTTCCCTAGTTGATTCTGATCTTCAGGTGGAAACTCTCTCTGGTTTGCTCTTTGGCCAATTATGTTGTACTTGAGTACTTTGTAAACCTGAGTATTTTGTAAAACACATCATGAGAACAGAAGCAAAAAGGATGGGTTAAGGTAAACAACTATGATTTCCTTTCATTGATATATCACAGGGTCCTGTAAGATGGGTCCTGCAGGAGCCATTCTCTTCATGGCTTCAAGTTCATCAGATGATAATTCTTCTTTTTCTTTTTTCCCTATTTAAGAGCAAACCACCTCTGGATTCCAGCTTTCAGATCCATCCTTTTTTATATACTGAATATGTATGACCTTGGCCACTCTCCAACACCAACACAGCTCCTTATTTGTTTAGGTTCTTTTCCTTCTAGACTGCTGATGGGCCTTAGGAACCATGCTCAGTCTTCTTAAAAGGGAATTTAGATGGTTATTACTACAGCATCACCAACTCCTGCCTGTGAGTCATAATTTATTTTTGAATTAACTTTTTAAATCAGAATATCTCTGTTTCATCTGCCAATCCTTTAATGTATACAGATGGAGGGCAGTTCTGCCACCTCTATTTATTAACTCTGGACATTAAGTTTCCTTTCCACTTAATCTTATCTCACATTTTATTCCAGAATAGTTTATCCTTCAAAAGTTCAATGGGCTCTTAGTAAGACACACCCAAATATGCAGAGTAAGAGTTTGGAAGGATTGGCAATACTTAGGGTGACCAACCATTCTGGTTCACCCAGGACTAAGGGAGGGGGAGTCCCAGGATGTGGGGCTATCAGTGCTAAAACCCAGATGAGTCGGTCACCCTGTATCACCACATCCTCACTCAATGAGTACATGATTGGTTCTTAATTCCCATTAGTCCATACTCTCCCACTGGTATGCTAAGTGACCTCATTCAAGTCGCTTTATGCCCATGGGTGTCTGTTTGTCTAGCAAAACTATAAAACAATGGCTAAGATCCTTTATCTACCTCACAAAAAAATACAATCTAGGCAATTTTTTTTTAAATGCGTAAGAACTCTAGAGGGGGTTTCTCAACACAAAAATCAAGACCTCCTGTGCTCAAAAGGGATACTTATGGGCAGTGACTCATCTAAGCCCATGCACAGGTACCTACGGAGAGTCTCACAAGGCCAACAAGCATTCAGACATAGCCATTTGTGGCCACAACTGCAGCATGCAAAACCTAATCACATTTATAAATGGGCCAAAGTCATTGTCCCAAACAAGCCTAGCCCTGCTCCAGAGCACTGCACCCAGACTGGCCATCAGCAGCAATGATTTCCCATATACCGTGGCTCAGAACCCACCCTGAACAAAGCTATGGAGAGCCAGCCCTTCTTCTGTACTCCGTCTGTAGCTGCCCCAATTCCATGCACTAGAAAACAGCCCAGGGGCTCCCTCCAGTCACCTGCTTCTGAACATACCCAACCAGATATACAGCAAGGGACCTCTCAGAGACCAAATCTACATTCAAGAATTACAAGCATATCCTTAAGGCTGATGTAAAAGCACTGGCACACTCATCAGAAGGTGTCCTCTGGCCAGAACACAGGGTGACCAAAGCTCTAGAGCGTGTTGTTCCGCCCACAGCCTCGCCCCGTCACAATGTCAGACCCTGATCCAAGACAGAGGTGTCCCGCTTTCCCAGCAGGAGGAGTCTGGCACCCAGGCTCCAGACTTGGGACCCAAGGGCCAGCTCCGGCCCTCACATGTTTTACTTGGCCCACATGTTATCTGTAAAAACTACACTGGCTGCCAAATTGCAAGACTCAGCGGTTTTCACATAAAAATCCAGATATCTTGGTTTCTCTTAAAAAAAGAAAAGAAAGAGAAAAAACAGAAGATCTGGCAATATTGGGTCCTGCATCTCGCATGGCAAGCAGAGCCTAGAACTGACTAGCAACAGCTCCCTTACAAGCAATACTTCTCCAGTTTGCCAAAATCCCCTCCCCTTCCTTATACCTCTCCAACAAGGAGACCAGTATCAATCACTACCTTTAAATTAAGAAACAGTTTGTGGGCTGGGCATGGTGGCTAAGCCAGTAAGCCTGGGCAACTTGGTGAGACCTCGTCTCTACAATAAATCACAAAAAATTAGCTGGGCATGGTGGCGTGTGCCTGTAGTTCCAGCTACTTGGAAGGCTGAGGCAGAAGTATCACCTGAGCCCAGCAGGTCGAGGCTGTGGTGGCCGTGAGTATGCCACTGCACTCCAGCCTGAGTGACAGAATGAGACTCCAACTCAAAAAAAAAAAAAGAAAGAAACAGGTTGTAGAAGCCAAAGCAACTCCATCTTGGATGTTAATCTGCCATGCTGACTTCTGATTAAACACAGTTCCAGAAAGGCCTCTAAGGTTTCTAGTTTACCTATTGTTCCTTGCATAAGAGTACATATATTATAAATCCTGCCCTTAGGTCAAAACAAACTCGATGTTATCCTACTTCAGTTGTCCTACACACCGCTTCTGAATCATGCCTTCCCTATGGTATAGCAGCCCTGTCTAGAAGGTAATAGAGCCAGGATCCACCTTCCCCAAGACACAGACATGGCTTCTGTTTGTTAGATCCTTATTAAATGTTTCTTTCTGAGAAGCTAGATTTGTCAGTCTCTTTGGCCTCTCAGCTTTCCTGGGCTTTTGGGGATAGGTTTGCATAGGCCTGCCACCACAGAACACAGGAGAATATTTCTTGAACCTGCATCTCTGCACTCAGTGGCTCAGCCTGTAATCCCAGCACTCTGGGAGACTGAGGCGAGTGCATTGCCAGAGCCCATGGTTTTGAGACCAGCCCAGGCAACTTGGCAAGACCTCGTCTCTACAATAAATCAAAAATTAGCCAGGCATGGTATCGCACGCCTGTAGTTCCGGTTACTTGGAAGGCTGAGGCGGATGGATCACCGGAGCCCAGCAGATCGATGCTAGGGTGACCGTGAGCATGGCACTGCACTCCAGCTTGAGCAACAGAGTGAGTCTCCAACTCAAAAAAAAAAAAAAAGTGGGGAAATGACATATTGTCCAAGAAAGTCACAGATACCAAAATAAATAAATAAATAAATAAGTAGGGAGAGACCATTTTTCTTTGTGGAGGCAGAGAGTCTTGTAATTTGAAAGCAGCTTCACTCCTATCCTTTACCAGCCTGGTCCCTCACAGGCCTTTGAGTTTGTAACCCTTAACCCTGTGTCTACAAAGTGCCTAACCTATTAAACATCGAAAAGAGCCAACTGTGGAAATAAAGAATATCAGAGAATCCATTTCAATGGCTCACTCAACTTTAGAAATCAACCATGGGAAAGGTCAATTAGATTCCATCCAACTTGCCGCAGGCGGGCAACTCTACCCAGGAATGCACTTCTGGCATTTTCTTGAGCAGATATAACAATCCAGACCCACTCTATCACTTCGCAAAGGTAATCACACATCGCATGGATCTGTTTACAGCACTGACTGCACAGGGTGCTGTGTTCAACAAACAAGGGATATATTATTTTCTAGATTCTCTTTCCCATCATATAATTCATCCCACCCATTCTCCAATTACCCACTATTTTTGCTGGCAGGATAATCCCAAGGATCAGAAAAGGGCATGTTGACAGAACCAAGAAATGCCCAGAGTAACACAAATACTTACATCACTGCTCTTGGGTCTCGCCAATGCCAGGCTATCTCGGGCTAAGGCCACGATCACATTGCTTTTCTCTCCAGCCCAGTGCACCACCATCTGATTGTGGGAATCATTCAGACTAACCTGAAAGAGATCAACGCAGGAATTAGGACCCATGATGAGCGACAGCCACAGACATTCTAAATCAACACTTTTTCCTCCTTTGTCAATCAAAAATGACTGAGATTCTTGCATCTAAAGCATTTGGGACAGGGTAGCCTATTCCTTACCCAAATATTTCACCAGACTTAACCCCACGAAGAAGCACAAAAGCCTCTCGCTCTTTTGGAAGTAATTGAGAATTGCAGAAAATCTTCTCAGGCTCTCATTGGCATAATCAATGTCATTGCTTATTTTCACCCTTTGTGATATCAATCTCTGGTTCCTCGGATCCTTACTCCGTAGTGACACACACTGGTAAAATCTTAAACCAAAACACTAAAATATCTACCCTCATTCAAAAAATGTTTGTGGGCCAGAAAGACTTCATGCTTTTCAAACTTATGTTCAAACTGATATTTTCTCTAGCCTGGAGGTGCCATTATTTACTTTTAGCTTGTAACGAGAAGAGAGGAAGGCATCATTGTGAAATCATTTAAAAATTATTTTTGAAGTGTCTCAAGCAAGGAAATATTTTCCAGAGCTCAAGAGAAATGACCTTTGGATTACTGCTAACAGTTCTTAGACTTTTAGATTCTGTAAAATAAAAATAAATCGCAAAGGCCAACAGAGGATTGGTTGGCAACTGTCACTTGGCCAGGTAAGGACATTAATGAAAGCAGCCATTGTGTCAGGGTTTGACTAGCTATTCTCTAAATCTGTTTCCTCTGCTTCCTGGAAACACCTTACGCTCTTGCCCAAGCTGCAAGCAAGGAACTGTGGCCTTGGGGCTGAGTTCTAGCCAGTGGAACGTGAGAGGTTATCAGGACCACTACCAGCCCTGGCTGCCATACAAACGCTGTTTTCTTTCCCCATCCACAGGCCATATTCAGACGACTCCAAAGTCCCAGAGGAGGACAGAGCCTAAAACAGAAGAAGCCCCCGTTCCCAAGGAAAAGACCCTCGACTATCACTAATGCTCATCCTGATCGTCTCCTAATCCAGAGATCTATTCACACCACTGAGCTTTTGGAATTCATCTATTAATCATCTGTTATTGCTCTCCTAAGCACTCTCTAGAATCACCATCATTTTTTAAATGATATTTGAACACCTAAAACTGAAGAAGAATATAATCTCAGAATAAAGACTGGTTCTTAGGCATTATGGAAAATTAACTACATTACTTTTATTTTTTCTTATTTCACCATTCACTGATGGACACTAGTTCAAAGACTGGTATTTCAGAACACCTGAGGCACACATTCTACCCACTCTTGGTGGAAAGCAAAGTGATGACAATAATAACAAAAAATTCTAAGATCTGGTGTAACACTCAGAAGCAGAACAAAGCTCCCCAAATCAGGAGTATGTGCTATATCTCTTTGCTGAGCAACGTCAGAGAGAAGCCTATTCCACCAGCTTTTTCAACCTCAGCTGTCTAAGGCACATGCAGAAAGAAATCAAGCTCCTGGGACTCAGCCTGCACGGTCCAACCCACCCATCAGCAAGTCTTGGACTGATGGCAGCTCAAGCCTGGGCCCACCTGCCCTTCGAGCTGTCTTCTCACCAAGGTGCTGCAGCAGAAAACCTACAGCTCCTTTCTCCTTCTTTTGCTTCTTCCTATCTGCCCCCCAGCATACCAAACCTTCCCCACCCACTTGAGGTGCTCTCAGATATCACCAGGGAGAAGAGAAACACCTGTGCCACAAACTTGGCCCAGGACAAAGGAACTAATCCTTAACGACTATGGTTGGGGTTTTAAGCACCTGCATCTAATTTGATCCAGGATCCAAACTCTTTTGAAAGGTATTTGAAAGGGAACTTCTTTAAAGAAAAGGACCTTGGAAAATGCGTCCTTCCAAAATGTCCCTTGTCATTCCCAAACACATAAGTCCAGGCAAGCATCAATAAAAAAGTGTAAATAAAAAATAGAAGTAAATAAACCGTTTGACCTAGAATGCTACAAAGAGAAAGTGGCTGAAGGAATCCCTACCAGTCACTGAGGCCTTCTCTCTTCCTCCTCTATCCTTCTAGCCCAAGTCTCTGGGAGGAATCTGGAAGCATCTATAGATCAGAAGCCCACAGCACAGGTGCTCTGGAAATACAAGCTAAAAGTCTCCCATCCCAAAACATCCTCCCCTTGGACCAGAGAAGAATAGAAAACTAGGCAATTATCAATACAATAAAGAACTAGGGGCCTGGCATGGTGGCTCACACCTGTATTCCTAGCACTTTGGGAGGCAGAGATGAGAGGTTTGCCTGAGCCCAGGGGTTTGAGACCAGCCTGGGCAAACTGACAAGACCTCATCACTACAATCAGTCAAAAAATTAGCCTGGCGTGCTGGCAAGTGCCTGAAGTTCCAGCTACTTGGAAGGCTGAGGCAGAAGGATCCCCTGAGCTCACCAGGCGAGAGCAGTGGCCATGAGTTTGCCACTGCACTACAGCCTAGGCAACAGAATGAGTCTTCAACTCAAAAAAAAATTAGGAACCTAGAAAAAAATCACACACATTCACCTAATGTCTGGGATGAGAAAGCCCTCCAATATTCAATGGGGGCATCCTCAAAGATGAAGTAAAATGCTCCCTCAGGCAGGAGACAATCAGATAATGCTTTGAGTGGGAAAAAGCTTGAAAACAACTTGCTGAAATCTATCTATTCAGGGGACATGAGATTTATGAGACCCCCTCACCAATCCCATGACAGGTAAGGAGTGCAAAGAGCACAAAGGATAAGCATAACAACATCCAAAGGCTTTTCTTTTCTTTTTTTTTCTTTTACATAGAAAGCCTCCAGAAGGCAAGCTTGGTGAAAAACCTGTTTTGGTTTTGCTTTGGGGCTTTTTTGGTTTTTTTAAGGCTTTTTATTAGATGTCCCTTTTATTCCTAAGAGCAGACTGTATAAAAGGGCAGCCTGGTAGGGGGAAAAAAACCCTGGCAAGAAATGGCCTGTACATGGGCCACCAGGCACTCACACAAACAGCCCAGCTCCTTTGCTTGGCAAGATGTCAGGCACATCCTGGTCATGAGAATAACTCCCTGGTGAGTCATGGCTGATCCCCAAGGCAGCCCAGGTGCCCATCCCCCCACAGCCAAATCAGTCGCAGGAATCAATGCACCCAGGGCAGGAGAGCCAGCAGGCAGGCTGGCAGGACATAAATTTTATTAACTCCAAGACATGCATTCTATTCTCTGGCCTCACCTTCCTCCTATCTCCACTCTGCCTCTATCCCCAACCCAAGAAAAAGAGAGAAAGAAGTCACCAAAGCAGGCTTCTCTTGCCAGCTCTCCATGGAATATGGCCAAGACATCGGCAACTCAGAGCAGCCCCCAGCAATCAAGAACAACCCACAAGTCCCTAGATTCCTGTTCTTAACCAGTGACTTCTGGTTTGTTTGGTTCCTTTTCTATCCATCCCCAGGGATTTCCCCCTAACCTCTTCCTCCTTCCTCCCTTCTCGCCCCTACCCCTCCCTCCTCCCCAAACCTTCCCCATCACCAATCCTCTGGGGCAGCTGCAGGATTCCAGATTACTTTTATAAGCTTTGCCTACTCAGGTCCCACAAACAGACCCAGGAGACACTAGCCTGGGTGGCTTTCCCAGGAACATAACCTTGAAGTGCAGTCAGTTATAACCACAACCCCAGGGCGTGTACAACCTTCCCTCTCCCTTCTTTGGCTCACAGGGCATAGCTGGAGCTTGATAAATGAGACACAATTAATTGGAGCTGTTAAGGCAGCAGGGAGGGGGCCAAGTGCCTCCCACAAAAGGCGAGCAGAGAAAAAATCGCAAGCCACAGAAAGCTCTGAACACAGAAAGGACATCATAAACAACAAATTGCATCTGCTAGGCTCACGGGCAGGTCATCAGGAGTCAAGAGAACCCCCAGAGATCACTTGATCCCAAGATCCCATGGCATGCTGATAGTCAGAGTCACTTGAGAGGCCCCACTCCACACCTGCTGGTCCAGAAGCCCTCTCTGCCCAGAGCCCAGGAATTAATATTTTTAAAAGATATATCCAGCCGGGCTCGGTGGCTTAGCCTATAATCCCGCGCCTTGGGAGGCTGAGGTGAGTGAAATGCCTAAGCCTGCGGGTTCGAGACCTGCCTGGGCAACTTGGCGAGACCTCATCTCTACAATAAAAATAAACAATTAGCTGGGTGTGGTAGCGCATGCCTGTAATTCTGGCTATTCAGAAGGCTGAGGCGGAAGGATCACCGGAGCCCAGCAGGTCGAGGCTGCGGTGGCCGGGAGCGGCCACTGCACTCCAGTCTGGGCGACAGAGTGAGACTCCAACTCAAAAAAAAAAAAAAGATACATCCCAGGCATTTCTAATGTATTGTATTTGCTTATTTGGGGGTCGATTTCCCCACCTCCTGGCAGAAGCTGGAAATAAAGGAACTACTCACTCTTTTGGAGGGAGGGGTAGGGGTTTGTCACTGGGGATTGGAGATGGTTGTTAAAACTCTAGAATATACTGGTACACGCTACGATGCGGATGAACCTTGAAAACAACATGCTAAGTGAAAGAAGCCAAACACAAAAGGTCACATATTGTATGATTCCATTTACATGAAATGTCCGGAATAGGTAAATCCACAGAGACAGAAAGCAGATTAGTGGTTGCCAGGGGTCAGGAGAATTGGAGAGGAGAGAGTAACTGCTTAACGGGTAGGTGGTTAATTTTGGAGTGATGGAAATGTTTTGGAACTAGGCTAGTAGTCACACACCATCGTGGATGCCACTGAACTGTTCACTCTAAAACGGCTAATTCTATGTTATGTGAATTACACCTCCATTTTTTTAAAGCCTCTATGACCTGTAAAGAACATCATATTTCTCAAGTGCTAACCCAGGACCTATGGGCTCCCACGCTTAAGAAGTGTTCCTTTCATCTCATCTCGAGCCCTCATGCTACCAAAATACGCAGTTAGAATGAGTCACGGAGGAGGCAGGCTGGGGACTGGGTCTCTGGCCAAACAGATCCTTCAACAAGCTGTCAGTGGCATCTGCAGAGGCACAGGGCCTCCCTGTCCCGCCCTGGAGAGGTGGCTGCAGGCTCAAGGCTAATGTCCACTGACAGCTCACAACAACCCACACCACCCACGCCTCGGCAGGCTGCAGTGTCTTGATCACACAGGTCCAAATCCCCCACACATATTGTCTCTCAGTCCCTCTGCATCCCCCGGCGATCCGAAGTGTGAAATGATTTGCCTCATATTATTCAGAATAAGGGGAAGAATCTGCTGCCACCCCATCCTCAAGCTCAGGTTGTTATAAATAGAAGGGAGGAAATACATTGTTTGGATGAAGGTGTGGAGTACTCATGCGTTCTCAGACCAATGAAGTATATATCGAGGCCTGCTCAATGCCAGGCACCCTGTAGGCTCTTGAATCATCTCCTACCTGTTAGAGCACACTGAGCACTTCTGGGGGAAATCAGGGTTGCACAAGTCTTAACAAACAAGGAGGAGTTTTCAATAAAACCATCAAAATCTGTAGAGCTGTTGAGGCTTACTCAGGAGGACAGGGGCCCCTCAAGGGAATGGGTCAAGGATACTCTCTCCATTCGTTCCTTCTGTCATTACCTCTTTCGCATTGGTCAAATCCAAAGATCAGGATGTCCTAGACACCCACAGCTTGCGGTCCTCACAACTCCTACACAGCTTCCTTCCAGAGCACAGTACGAGGACAACAAGTAAAGAGCAGTCTGATTCATTTCTCTGCTTCACTAGCAGTGAGATACAAAGAAGCATTTTTAAAATTCTACAATATAGTATAAAACAAATATCCTGTCCTTCAACTGGGAGGATGGAGGCAGCCACTAAATCCCCTGAACTACATGACACGCCTGCGGAAACCAAAGACAGACTCCTGTGGTCCAAGAATAACAAGGCTTTCTCAAACCATCCCTTCGCATGGCCTAAATGCTAGGTATGCAAATCGCCTCTCAATGTCCCTTTTCAAGACTGTGTTCTCACTATATTTAGCAAGCTTATTATCCTCCTTGGACTCTCCACCTCAGAAGGGGAGCTGAAATCTAGTTTATGAGCACTCCCTGAAGAGAGTCCCTGTTCACAGAATCATAGCTCACTTGCTTGACTTTCTTGTTTGCTCAAGAACTCATTAACTACTTTGCCAATAAGCTCAGACTGCCCATTTTACAGATGAGGAAACAGAGAGAATGACATTGGACTAGATCTTAGCATCACTACCATCTCCTTCACTGGAGTCATAACCTCTGCACAGATTTTTAAAATATGCCTTGGCCGGGCGTGGTAGCACGTGCCTGTGGTTTCAGTTACTTGGAAGGCTGAGGCGGAAGGATCGCCTGAGCCCAGTAGGTCGAGGCTGCGGTAGCTGTGAGTGTGCCACTGCACTCCAGCCTGGGCGACAGAGTGAGACTCCAACTCAAAAAAAATGCTTTTTTATTTCTCTTTACCAAAAAGACAATAATCATATTCTCACTGAGTTACAATATCAGTTCTTTTCCCTCCTGATTGATCCTTGGCAGAGAGAACCTCTCCTCTCTGTGACACTCTGTCCTGGTGAACCAACCCTATCATAGAGCCAACATGCTTTACAGTTCCAGAAGGGGCTCCCTATTTTAAAAGAAGCTGTGAAAATGTCTTTGTCATAAACATACTATCACCCTTAATTTACCAGGTGGTAAGCAAGAAAACTAGGAAAGTATCAAAGGCAGAAGGCATCAGAGAGAGCAGCTAAATCAACTGCTATATGCTGCAAATGAGGTTAAGCTCAGAGAAAAACTTAGAGCTGGTGTTTCATATTACCTTAAAACACAGGGCCAATGGCCGGGCTCAGTGGCTCAGTTTGTAATCCCAGCACTTTGGGAGGCCGAGGTGAGTGGATGGCCTGAGCCCATGAGTTTGAGACCAGCCCGGGCAACTTGGCGAGACTTCGTCTCTACAATAAAAAATAAAAATTAGCTGGGCGTGGTAGCACACGCCTATAATTCTGCCTACTTAGAAGACTGAGGCAAGCCGGGCTCGGTGGCTCAGCCTGTAATCCCGCACCTTGGGAGGCTGAGGTGAGTGGATTGCCTGAGCCCGCAGGTTTGAGACCTGCCTGGGCAACTTGGTGAGACCTTATCTCTACGATAAATCAAAAATGAGCCGGGTGTGGTAGCGCGCGCCTGTAATTCCGGCTACTTGGAAGGCTGAGGCGGAAGGATCGCCGGAGCCCAGCAGATCGAGGCTGCGGTGGCCGGGAGCGGCCACTGCACTCCAGTCTGGGCGACAGAGTGAGACTCCAACTCAAAAAAAAAAAAAAGAAGAAGACTGAGGCAGAAAGATCACCCAAGCCCAGCAGGTCGAAGCTGGGGTGGCTCTGAGTGTGCCACTTCACTCCAGCCTGGGCAACAGAGTGAGACTCTAACTCAAAAAAATAAAATAAAATAAAAACAGGCTCCCAGTGCAGGGCACACAGGCAGAGCAAGAGCACAGCATGCACCCCTCCACAGTGTTCACGGCTGCTGACCATCCCAAGACAGAACTCACCTCACAAGAGCATTCCCCGTAGAATCCAAAACCGTTTCTCTGAGCCCTTTGGGATGCTTCCCGACCATCCACTTTCCCTGACTCTCCTGTTAGGTTCTGTAGCTTCACCATAAATAGCCCTTCACCTTGCTCATTCAATAAATATTTATTGAGCACTTACTATATACCAGATGCTACAGCAGACTTCTAGGTCCTGCCTCAAGGTTCTTAATATAATAAGGGAAACAAACAAACAAATAATTCAAGGAATGCTGATTGAATAACTGCTGGAAACAAGGGACCTAACCTCAACCTCATGTGAGGGAAAAAGTGAGGCTTCACTGAAGACCTGACGTGTTCTGATCCCATAAGGATGAAGAGGGAGGAGTCAGGGAAGGGGATGAAGAGGGGAGGCAGAGGAAAGAACCCAGGCTTGAAGAAGAGCAGAGCAAAATCCAGGAGCAGAAGGGACTTGGGACCTGCTGCATTTGAGAAGTCAAAAGATCAGCATAGCCAGGAAAGACCAGGAGAGGGTAAAATTGTATAAGATCTCTTCCTAGGTTTAAAACGTAGGAAAAAAGTTCACAGAAAATAGCTGTGGATCCCTGCCTGAGAGCAAAGATTTGACCAGATGACTTAGCCAGAGAGAAACGTGCCTCAGTAAATTCGAAACAAGTCAGAGTCTGGTGTGAGTCGGTGTCTTCGATTTACTAGCTGTCTAACTATGGGTAAGTCACTTCACCTTTTTGAGCCTCAAGATATTCATCTGTGAAATGAGATTAATAATAATTCTTCCCAATTTTTCAAGACCCTCGTAAGAATCAAATGAGATGTAACCCATGAATGTCATTTCATAAACTTCAATGTGCTAAAACATTTCTTTTCATCACCAAATGGCTCTCTACCAAAATAAGCCATTCTTCACAAAATGGCTTCACATAAAACATTAACAGTAGCATGAGGCCTAAGAGCAAGCAATGACATATATAAAATGACAAAACACTTCATGCTTGAGTCACACTCAGAGCTAGTGGCCAATGAAGCTCTCAGGCAGTTTTCTCATCATTCCACAGCTGAACTCAGAAACCTGGGGTCCCCAAGGGTCTGATCCAGAGGCGACATTGTTTTCTAGCACTTCCCTAACCCCAAGGGAAAGCATTTCGACACATCCCAGCAACGAAGGCCTCAAGACCATACCAGTGGCTTCTTGCCCACCCTGTGAAAGAGGCTACAAAGGAGAGGGGACAGCACATCAAACTCAGCAGCATGGCCGATTTCTCAGTAGATGCCCCGGAGTTTCCAGGAGGAGGCAAGACCCGGGAGAATGCCCCACAGGCGTACAGATGATTTCCCCCACCTTTGTTTTGATAGCTCTTTCACTGTCCAACTCACCACATCCACTTCTCCATTTTTCTCCTCTAGTGATTCAAGGCCCTGTTTCTGCGGCAACTCTCCCATCACACCTTGCCAAATTCAGCAAACCACGTGCACGGTTAACTGCAAGATTTTTTTTTAACTACACAGAGAGTGAATTTCAGGGAACTAAATATACACAGATGAGGTAAGTACAAGGTCCAGAGTCTCAGGTTACTCAATTAATTGAGCACAGGTTTAAAACATTCAAGTCTTTCCAAACACTCCCGGTTTCACAGGCCACTCGCCGGCTCTGTTCCGTTCCCACTCCCTGCCATTTGGAGTTCCTCTGCTGAGATTCTTGAGCAGACCAGCTCGAGGCCCCAGACTCCAGGGCAGACCCTCAAGGAACTATCTCACATGTGTCTCCTGAGCTAATAAAGAATTGGGACCTTTCACTATATGGCTCCCTAACTACATAGCTTGACATCTCATTGGCGCCCAGTAAGGTCTCCGCCACTGTCTCCGAACTAGCTCTTCTCCTTAGACGACTTTTTTCCTTTCTTTTTTTGTCAGAGCCTTACTCTGTCACCCAGGTTGGAGAGCAGAGACACAACTATGGCTCACTGCGGCCCCGACCTCCAGGGTTCAAGCAATCCTCCTGCCTCAGCATCCCAAGTAGCTGGGACTACGGGCATGCACTACCATGCCCGGCTAATTTTTTTTATTTTTAGTAGAGGCAGGATCTCACTATGTTACCCAGGCTGGTCTTGAACTCCTAGGCTCAAGCAACCCTCTCTCCTCGGCCTCGCAAAGTGCTAGGATTCAGGCATGAGTCAGTGTCTGGCCCCCAGGTGGCTTTTAACCCAGACCCTCAAGGCTCAATCAGATTATCCTGTCTTTTCCCAATTCCTCTGGGCACAGAGATTTCCTAAGAGTTAAAAATTTCATCATGACACTATGACTCAGCTCACCGGCTCACCAAAGTAAGAACCTTCATACCACTAACATATTAAAATCCCAACTGGAGGCCCACTCATTGGTCCACGCCCACATTTACTTCACATAAGAATCACCCTAGCGCCGGGCTCGGTGGCTCAGCCTGTAATCCCGCGCCTTTGGGAGGCTGAGGTGAGTGGATTGCCTGAGCCCGCGGGTTCGAGACCCGCCTGGGCAGTGAGACCTCATCTCTACAATAAATCAAAAAAAAATCAGCCGGGCGTGGTAGCGCATGCCTGTAATTCCAGCTACTTGGAAGGCTGAGGCGGAAGGATCACCGGAGCCCAGCAGGTCGAGGCTGCGGTGGCCGGGAGCGGCCACTGCACTCCAGTCTGGGCGACAGAGTGAGACTCCAACTCAAAAAAAAAAAAAAAAAAAAAAAAGAATCACCCTAGCCTAGTCATCTTCCCCCAGGATTTCTACCCAAAAAGCTGGTCTCTTTTCTAAATAATAGAGTCCATACCAGACCTTCTTTATTTAAAAACCAAAAAATAAAGGAGGGGATAATAAACAACATATTGGCCCCTACATAGCACAAAACACATTTGATATACGTGCATCTTTTTATTGCCCTTGTCTACCACTCAGATTTGGGATATAATCACATCAGCTTGCCTTTCTGAGAATTCGTAGCTGTGTTTTGAATCTAATTCAAGGGACTGGAGATAAATCATCGTGAAGGGTCCTGATTTTCCAAGCTAAGAGCCTGCAGCGGCAGCAACAGCAATGGCATGCTAAGTTAAAAGGTCAGCCAGGAAGAGAAGGCGGTATATATGCAAAGATGAAGACCACACGGCTGTAGTTTTTGTCTTCATGCCAACCTGGCGGGTTGAAGGGATGAAAGACAGACCCAGCTACATCGAGGTAAGTCATTACGAGCACAGGAAGCCGAGGGCAGGGCAGGAAGATGGCCCCACTGTTAAGACGCTGTTTCCATCTTTCACTGCCAAACAGAAGGTGCAGGTCTGCACACCACCTCAGCAAAGCCCAGATACAAGTGTGCTGCCTGCCCAAGGCTAGATGATAGGTGAAGGCACAGAGGTAAGTCCTGTGAATGGCCAGCCTTCGCTGCTTACTGCCTAAGGGATGAGAAGGAAGCAACCGTGCAGAGGCATCCCCTAGAGATGACCACTGGACCCACTCCGCCCCGTCTCGCCACACTCCCCTCCCACCCTCGTCCACTGATGCATTCCTACCTAGGAAAAAGAAGGGCCACTGCCTCCCACACTCATCTTGGCTGTCAGCAGCCACTGACACCTAGGGTTTACACTAAAGTCCTCCACTCTCGCTTTTACTCCCCCTGTTTGCAATGTGAACAAATGCAGACCTTTGCTGTAACTCCTCTCTTGGGGGAAGCAGAAGTTGCCTACCTCTAGAAAAAGAGGGCTCTCATAACCCAGCAAAGCCGTGCTCTCCATACAGTAGCCTGGGGGCCACATGTTGCTATTTAAATTCATTAAAATTAAATGAAAGAAAATTCAATTCTTCAGTCACATTTGCCACATTTCCACTGCTCCACGGACCCATCTGGCTAGTGGATGTGCTGGACAACACAGCTATAAAATAGAATATCATGGTCACAGAAAGATCTCGCGAACAGTTTATGTTGGAGGATCCGTCATGAGGCCAAGAAGATAGGATCTTCTAGCTCTTGGCTAGCAACAGTGAGAGTGGCATGGATGTTACCATTAGAATTAACAATTACCCAGTGGGGAACAGGACTCTGTAGTTACTGTTTTAACACACTATTGTGCTTGTGATTGTAATGAAGTCCTGTTTTTATGGAAGCCACCCCAAAATGCACAAAGCATTCCTCATGTCATAATTTAAAACCTGAGCATCGCACAATAACATAGGACAAAACTCAAATCTTGATCTTGATCTGTATCCCACCCTGCCTTTTCTGGTTTTTAGCATCATTGGACACTTCAATGCTAGAAGGCTGCCCATGCCACTTCTTCGAAGGCCCAAGGTTCACAGGTCGATAAACCAAGAAATTAGGTCGAAATTAACTGTGGCTCATTTTAAATTGAGGGAAATTGATTTCTGCATGTACGTGGCTGGACTGAATATGCCATCTGCCCACGGATTCTTGCATACCTAGAGAACACACAAGAAGGTCCCGGGTTCCTTAACAAAGAGAATGCCTCACCCCGTAGCCCAGACCACTTCTGGAGAAATACTAAGCCCTGAATATTCAACCCAAAATGTAGTGAGTTCTCCTTTACTTTCCATCACATTTATTTACATCCAAATAAAGAGAAGAAAGGTCAGTGTAACACACCAGGTTTTCTATGCAATAAACTCTCAATTATCTGCATCCGAATTATTGTCAAAAATTCTAAACTCCAAACTGGCTTTCCCTGAACACAGTTGTGCCAGCCATTTCCCATAACAGCAGATCAAAGAATGCAAACTCATTTTAATATTCACCTAAGCAAAATTTAAGTAGGAAGGTAAACGAATGTTTAAAAAAAAGACTAAATAAATACAGAGCAAAGGCAAATAGATTATTTTTTGGATTACCTGCTCTCCAGGTTATCAGAATGCCCATGTCCCTCCATTACAGAGGATGGGACAAGGCTGGCTTCATCTATCTCTGCCCTGGGATTAAACGATGACACTATAAAGATGGCTGTCATCCCTAAGGAGAAACAACCAAAATCTGATAATGGAATGTTCCCTACAACATCCATCTTTTGCCTTGGGATGTTTGATGCTGTAAGTATCGGCCTTATGGATCCCAGGTCTCAAAGCAATTTATTAAGCATACCATTAACTTCATTCTACAAAATATTAAGAAAATACTCTCAAAAAGAACACAAGCTAAAACCAAGTTCTGTGATCTCTCTATTCTGATGCTCTTATAGGTCTGGACTCTGCTCTACATCTCAAGGGAACTGCGTCCCAGCATTTCTCCAAGTTATAAGAGGGCTACCTGATGCAGCCCTGGTCTGCAGGAACCCTTGAAGTGAAATGAGGAGGATTTCCCCCCAACCTAGCCTGGAGAAAAAGCAACCATCTGTTTTATACTAAGACATTTCAGGTAACTCCCTGACAATTCACCATCCTAATGCCACAAATACCTGTTGCAGCTAAAGTGAACCTTATTATTTACAACACCAGGGACTACAGATAACAGAAAGAAGCCGCAGATAATTCAGGTTTCAAATGTTATGTGCATGCATGTTATATGTATATTTCTGAAAGGATATACAAAAAACTGATGACGTGGATGGCAACTAGAAAGGAGCCCTGGGTGAACTGAAGGCACAAAAATTTACTTGTCACTATATACTCTTTTGTAAAATGTTGCTTTGTAAGCATGCATTAAGTACTGAAGGCTAAACAAACAAACTGGATGGCTTTTCATTTCATCCCTTGAATTTCCACCTCCTTACTCTTCTCACCATTCCCCTTTCCTTCATTTCTTCCGCTGCTCAAAGCCTCCACCTTCTGTGCCTCAAAACATTCAAGATATTAACGAACTAAATAGCAGCAGGAGACTCAGCATAAAACTCAGCAAGAAGAGATGCCAAGTGGAACCAGGAAGAGTTTTTCAAGGTCACATCCTTTAACAAGCCAACTCAAGACACCAAGCATCCCTTCGCCTACAGAGAAGTCAACCTGAAACAGCAAATGCTCTCCCTTCTCATCTTCTTTTGGAAGCATACAGGTCAAACATCCTAACTTCAGAATCAACCAGCCAATTCTTTCCCAAGCAAGTGTATCATGTAAGAATCTACTCAAAAGAGATCTAAAGCTAAACAGTATTCCAACCCCAAAGGAGGCCCTTTGTCCCAGGGCCTTGAGCTGTAATAGACACTTTATTTTCAGTCTCAAATCAGGACACTGAATACTCCCTGGCCTCTAAAATGTAGGAATTATGAAGAGAGAGTCTGTTGGAAGGAAAATAAACCTGTAAATCCTGTTAGGTGTTGTGCTTCATTCCAAAGGATTTTTCCCCAAAACAATACCATTAGCATAAACCAATATGACAGCTCGAAAAGGGAAGATTTGTAAAATAGAGTCCCAGCTCTTCAATCAAAATAATTCCCAGATAGCACAGGAAAATCAGGGTTCCACTCCCTGTGGGCCATTCCATTTGTATCCTCGGTGCCCAGTGAGCCAAATCATTTCCACTATCCATTTGTGGGGCTCACCACAGTCCTCCTTATAAATACCTTACATATAATGTGAGAGTCTTTGTACCCTCTAGGCCTCCCTTCTTCCAGGAGTACAGTTAGTCCACAAATACTCATTAAGGGACTCCCAAGTGTCAGCAAAACACAGAAGAAAAGAACTTGATCTATACCTTCAAGGAGAAAACAGAGGAATGAGGCAGTTAAGTACAGGGCAGTAAGTGCTGCATTCAAGCTCAAAAGAACTCTTCCCACCAAAGCCTGGGAATATCAAGAGGTATTCCTTGGATGTTAAATAATAGAACAGGAGCTTTCCAGGCAAGGACAAGAGTAGGGAAAGGCCATGTCAGGCAGAGGAAAAAGCAAGCATGCTGGCACAGAGGTATGGAGCTGAGATGAAATCAGGAAAAAAATTCAGCGTGGCATGAATTAGGGAATTCCCCTTCTTGGACTGGGCCTTTTATAGCAGGGACTCATAATATCTGCTGGCAAATTGTTTTCACCACTATTACCATATTTTCTTATTACAAACAGGCATCTAAGTAACCATGGCGGTAGCCAGTCCCCACATTAGATAATTTTAGGAGAAATATGGTCAAAATAACTAAGCCTAGTTTACTCCAGAGGTTAGAAAAGCAGGGAATAAAGAACTGACATTGGCTACAACACAGGGCTCTTTCTCAGATACAAATACTCCCCTGCAAAAACCCTCCTTTCTCTTCTCCCTGAAGCTGATGGCCTTTACATCACCCCTGGGGTTTCTTCCTTCAAGCAGCTTCCAACCCCAATCTGTGCTGCCTGCGTCCTCTTAACCTCACTCAAAGGTCAGAGGGCAAGAAGCTGCAGAGTGTCTGAGCCCACCACCCTTATCACCCCATCTCCCATACCCTCCAGATCACAAAGCCCACTCATGGACAATGTAGAGTTGCGGCTGGTTTATTGTGTCTGTGTTTACTGGTCCCATCTCGGTATATTTACATGCCTGAATCTGCATCTGCTTTATCTCCTCCATAAATTGTAAGCTTTCTGAAAGCAGGAATGAAATCTTATCCCCCACCCCATCTGCACCCACCTAGATCCACACTCAATTCAAGCGGTACTGTCAGAAAACACTGTGATTCCTTAGGTTTAAAAGTTGAAAAGGAGGAAGGCCGAAGTACAAGGCAGAACTTGGCTTAAACTAGAAGTAGAATGACCATATAATTTATCATAGTATCCAGATACCTTTGAGAGTGAAGGTGGCACTATTCATAAACAGCAAAGACAACTTGTTAACCAGGTCTTCCCCAGGAAAAATAGAGGCAAATGGTCACGCTTGCTAGAAAGGTAATTCCAAATAGATGTTAGTTACTCCAGAGCTCCAAGAGAACCCCAAGCCCCTTCGGTTACCGATTCCTGTGCTTGCAGTCTGAAAGGACTGCACCAGATAGAACTTGCAGCAGAAAGCCCAATACCCGGAAGTTCTTCCTTTTATTTGACTCAAATCCTTAAAGATTCAAGCTAATCCCACTGGCACAGGCAGCCACAAAGGAGAGAAAACACAGTCCTGCTCCCCACCCTTTGGTAGGAATTCCTCATTATGAGTTCCACAGCTAGTTTGCCATCCTTCAGCTGAACCAAACTCAATCTGGCTGACCAGAAACAAAAGCCGAGGGTTTTGGAGTCACTCCCAATGAGAACAGAGTTCATCTCCAACTTGCCCGCATCTCCTGGAGCTTTTCACAAACCAAACCCAAGGAAGAAATGGCACCTGTGTGCTTATTTTTGAGACCAGAAAGCTCTTTCCGCAACCAAAACTGTAACTTCAGGGGACCTGAGCTCTGGGAAGGATTGTCTCCCATCACCACCTCACTCCCGGGCTCCAGAGTGCTGAATTCAAAAGCACAGCACAGCTGGGCTGACTGGAGAAACCCAATGAACAAGGGGGCATCTCCTCCTCCCTCCCCCACCTTCCAACAGTCAAATGCTTGTATCCCTGTTGAGAGCAAAGACCTTGCCGAACTCTTCAACAACACAAAAAGTAAGTTTCAGATGGGGGTGGGGAAGGGAACAAGGATCCGGGCACAAGAAGAACCCAGTGTTTATGCCCCAGCAGCCTATGCCCACCACCTGTGCCAGCACACACTCTTTGCCCAGGGACTGATAGTGGATGGAAGTCTAATGTTCCCACCCACTCACCACCACCCTTACCCTCTTTTATAGTCATATATATTTTATTTCAGAAAGGAAGCAAGTAAACAGCACTATATAAAAACAAGGTGACTATAATCAATCAAGAGTCACTGAGACAATGCAGACCAGGCAACTCTTTCTGGTTTGACCTTGGATTAGTCACTTCACCTTTCCAAGCTTCAGTTTCTTCACCAACAAAATGACACAACAGGATGACATGGTTTATAAGGTTCTTCCTGGATCCAAGGGTTGAACGTTTAACACTCTATATTTCTCAGAGAAATGACTAAAGCAAAATCAGTGAAGAAAAGCAGAACTCAGGCTAACCTTTTAATTTCCACTTTAAAAGGGAACAATTTGACTCTAGGAAACATACATATTTACCACCACTGCTAGTCCCACTTTTTCTCTCCCACCGACCTTCTAGTTTTGCTGATGTCAATGTTAACTGCAGGACTGGGAGTCTCATGAGGCAATAACACGGTCAAATTAATTTTGCCAGAGCTGATACTAACCTACAAACTCAGTTTGCATTCCTAGCAGTAAGTCTGGCCATAAAAGTGAAATTCATGTTACTTATGATCTAATAAACCCATTGCCTAGATAGAAATAAATCACTTACAGAATAATAATGCCCACCAAATTTCTTGCAGTCTTTTCAAATCCCCAAGTGCCAAGAGGCATATGCCAGCCCAAAATAAAGTCAACATCTTGAAGGAGGTGGGGGAGTCAATATCTCAAAGGATGGAGGAGGAGGAATAGATAGAATCTCACACAGTCACAAAAAAATTTAAAAATTCAACCCTTACACACACACACACACACACACACACACACACACACACACACCACTCTTGTTTTGACTACACAGATACAGTCGACAAGCTTTCAGGTTTGCCCACCTTTATTGTGGTTAATAATGGTAAGTGTGGAAACCCCCTCCTTCTGCTGTTCTGTGTAAGTGTACTGCAACTGCAGGGTGCTCGCCTCCACTGCCAACTGATGCTACACTAAAGAAAGCCCTTTTTTTGTTTTTTGGTTGTTTTTTATTTTTTATTTTTTTGTAATCCAGATGTAAAATGAAGCTGCACCCCTCCTATACCTGCCAGAAACTACCTCGGTCGGCACCCACCCTGGGGCAATATGCAGGGCACTCCGCGAGTTCCCTGGAATACGTTTCTAAAAATCGACAGGAAGAAGGAAAGATCAATACGATTCGAGTGCTGACGGTTGTACTCCTACGGGGAGAAAAAAACAAATGCAAGCCGGGAAGTCCCCAGTGGTGCCTGCACCTGGGAGGCGACCGCAACGGAGGGATGCGGGGGTGAGGAAGTGCAGGGAGAGGGAAGACCCGGAGCGAGACGGGTTGCAGAACCGCTCACCTGTCCGTACACCTTGATGGGCTCGGGCTGCAGGGCAGCGCTCCGTCTCCTCCGGAGCGGCTTCTCGTCGGCGCGGCTCGCCCCCCGGGCATCCCCGCGCGCCCACAGCCGCAGCTCGCGCGGGTCGCCCTGCACCACGAGGAAGCCCCGGTCCTGGGGCAAGGGCGCGCGGCCGCCGTGCAGTCGCTGCGTCCACACCTCGCAGAGAGCCCAGGGCGGCAGCAGGGCGACCAGGGCGAATAGGAAGGGGAGTCGCGACTCCCTCCTGCTGCTCCGTGTCGCCATGTTCGGGCGAACGCTACTGCAGGTGGCGCCGCCGCCAGGAGAGAATGTGCAGCGCGAGGCCGGGCGAGCGGCTGGGCCGGGGCCGCGCGCGCCGCTCCCGGGGCTCCAGGCCGCCCGCGCCGCTCCGGGCCGCCCCGCTGCGCCCGCCGCCGCCGGGGCCCGCTGGGGTCGGCGCGGCGCCGTCACGTGTGAGGCTGGCAGCGCGTCCCCTTCGCGCACTTTCTCCGCTCGGCGGCGACTCCGGCCCTCCCCTGCCCGGGGATGGGGAAGTCAAGGCAGCGAGGGTGCGTCCCCTTCCCCGGCGGGCGCACCTCCTCGCTCTCCCTGCAGGAATGAGGAGTAGCGTAGGGCTCGCTCCTCTGCGCTGGAGTGAGTTGCCTCCTATACAGGGTCGTGTCGAGGTCGCCCTAAGCCGTGGCCGGTCTCCTTTCCCGACTGCACAGCCCCACCGTCCCGCCGCGCGACCACCTCCCCCGGCCCCGGCCTCATCCCCCCACCTCCGAGGGAGAGCCCAGAGCCAAAGAATTCTCTCCGAGCACACAAGGGACAAATGAGAGTCCAGATGAGCCCGCCGCATTGGGAAACTCACATAGTTTCAACTACTCAGGGCACCAAAACGTATTTGAAGTGACCACAGCCAAAACCAGCCTTGATCAAGCTAAAGCGCCCCCCACCACCACCAACCCAGCCTCAAGCACGGTGAATATACACCCTGAGCAGAGGCAATAAAAACAAGGGTGCATCTAACAAGGAGTTCCCCACACCTGGACAATTACACAGCTATACAATATGTCCTTGCACGCATGAACACCTATGCGGGGCATAGTGGCCTGCTTGCGATTCCTTCGATGATCAAGCGCTGAGCCATCCTGCCTTACCAGTCTGGTCAGCCCGCAGCCAGGACAGGGGCAAACGCCCAAAAAGGAGGGAAGACGCACTTTAAATTGACCCTCATTCAGCTTGAAGAGCCAGATTCTCTGAACCAGGAGGTAAAACTTCTGCCATGGGAACTGCTAACCCACACTAAAAGGGAAATTTCTTTCTTTATTTTTTGCAGGTTTGTGGGAGCAGCCAAGGTGTATGTACTACAACCTCCCCTGTTTCATTTTATGTTTCACTGCTCTCTGGACTCAGATTCTGGTTTTTGGTAAGAATAAACTCAGAGCAGGGCTGAAGGAGAGACCACCTCTATTGTTACATACAAGGCTCTGGTTTAGTGGAAGATGAGGACTGTCAGTTCAGTTTCCCAAAAAATGCTCCTTAACAAGCCACTGCAGGTGGATTCCTACCCCTGCCCACTCTAGTGCTTTCCAGTTAGCTTGCAGAGTCCCCTTCCTCTAACCAGGACCACTACTGACAACCTGCCAAAGGCAGGCCACCCCTTCCCTTAAATCCAGCATTCTTCCTCACCTACCCCACCCTGTGCCAGACTTGCTGGAGACTTGGTTTTCCAGTCTCCCACCTCCTCCCACTCCTGATTTTCTCTCCCAGTCAGATGATGCCTTTCTATCCATCTCAACATAATTACAGAACCACCCAGTTCTCCCACCAAGTAAAACATGCATCCTCTATGCTAATCACCCTGATTTGATCATTATGCATTGTGTACAGACACCAAAATATCACATTGTACCCCCATAAATATATAGAATTATTATGTGCCAATTAAAATAATAATTTAAAAATAATTTTTTTTAAAAGCATCCTCTAGGAAAGCTACTGAACCACTACCACCTCCATTTCCCATCTAGACCAGCATTGTCTGGTCAGTATCACCTTACTAGGAGTGGACCACACGGTAATCTCCCAAGAGCAGCAGCAAAGTTATCTCTAACCCCATTTAGCTCCCAGGAGAAAATGAGGGGAACATGGCTAGAGTCAGACACCCTGTAGATGATTCAATTACTATGTGTTGAATATGTGTTGAATATATTTACTGAGAACCTTCTCTATAAGAGCAAGTGTCAGAGCGCCTACAGATAACAGAGACAATAATCTAAGTGTGGATTTGAAGATAGAGAACTGGTTTGCCCACACAAACTGCTGACTTGAGGTTCAGATGACAATTTGCACAGAAGGATTAGTAGGGCAGCTACTTGTTCATTTTGATTTTGATTTGCAACTTGGATGCTGAAAACTGGCAAGAATACTCAAACATGGTTATTTTGCTCCTTGCAAGCCCTCCGATCTAATCATTATCTACGTTGCAAGTCATTCTCAAGTGGATAATCAGCAACCCCCGAGACTGTGTGTACTGCACAACCATAAGGCACAGTAGAAAGACAAAGAATTTTGAGTCAGACGGTCTACTTTCTTTGTTTTTTTTTTTTTTTTGAGTTGGAGCCTCACTCTGTTGCCCAGACTGGAGTGCAGTGGCCGCTCCTGGCCACCGCAGCCTCGACCTGCTGGGCTCCGGCGATCCTTCCGCCTCAGCCTTCCAAGTAGCTGGAACTACAGGCGTGCGCTACCACACTCGCTAATTTTTTTATTTATTGTAGAGATGAGGTCTCACCAAGTTGCCCAGGCGGGTCTCGAACCCACGGGCTCAGGCAATTCACTCAACTCAAGCCTCCCAAGGCGTGGGATTACAGACTGAGCCACCGAGCCCGACTAGAAGGTCCACTTTCTAGCTATCGAGACTTGGCCAAACTTCCCCTGAGCTTCAACTTTCTCATCTGTAAAATAAGGATATTAATCCCTATCTATCTTATAGGACTACTGAGAGTATCTAATGAGATAATGTATATAAAATATTTGTGCAAACTGTGAAGGACCCCAGACAGGAACAGTGCATGCGGGTGGCATTAGAGAGACATGGAATATAGTTCTGGGTTTGCAACTAAGTTATTGCATGATTTTGTCTTGACCGTCTCGCTTCTCTGAACATTGACTTCTTCATAAGTGAAATGAAAAGATCCCCTGTAGCCCTGTTCATTCCCTTCCCCTTCAGGACCCCCACTAGGATGTGACATAGGAGCAGCCACAGAAAAGGTCATCTAGGACAGGAGTCAGAACTCCTGGGATGAGTGGGGTGTTCCTCCCAGTTTCAAAACCAGCTCTGCATTGTAAACAAGCCACAACTTCCTCTATCCCTCTGAAATAACATCAAAGTAGGAGTGTCAGTTGAGGGCAGTACCCCCCCTCCTCTACCCCAACTTCCCCATGGCTTTGCTGTGATGCTACCCAGCATCATGATGAAAATCAACATGCACAGTAATTAATGCTAGACTCACAGCCATGTATAAAAAAAGTCTTGAGCCTTTGTCAGACTTTGCCCTCCTCCATCCTTCTGTCCATCCTAGGCCGTTGGAGATGGGGCTAGAGGAAAACCACAGAGGTCACAGTGTCCTACTTTTTATCCAGATGGAGTCATGTTTAAAATAGCAACAAGGACAGCCACGAAGAGAAGAGGAGAAAAAAAAGTCCCAAAAGCTTAATTTGACTTCTTTCTATTCTTTCTTAGCCTGTGGACTTCCCACAAGTCTATGTTTCTGGCTAACCAACTTCTCTTTATTCTTTATGGTTTTAGAGCAGTCTCCCTTGGTGCCTAGGCTAGGTTATGCATTCACTCTAAGTATCCTTTGATACTTCCTGTCTGGTCACATTGCTCATTTAATTTTATCTTTCTCTTAAACACCAAGCAGCAAAACCAATGTGTCTTATTCATGTCTATGTTCCCAGTGCCCAACATACTCCTGGCACATGGTAGTACCCAATGATATTTATAAGATGTGTGCATATGAATGAAGAGAAAAGGAGACATCCCCTTTACCCTGGTGGCGAGGGTTGGTTAAGAGGCCAATGGAGTTAAATCTCAGATCTTGTCTTATCATCATCCACTCCCACTTCTTTTTTCTCCTGTTATGGTCCAAGTAACACTCAGCTACTCTTCTTGATACCAATAAATCAAAGGGGGCAGGGAACTAGTAGAAAGAAGCTTATGTCTGAGTTCGAATTCAGGGAGCAGAGCCAGACTCGAGGTCTTTCTAAAAGGTTCTGCTCCCCCCCTAGACTTTTACAATTCACTTTTGTAAGTCCAGAATTATACCTATACAGTAGCCACGTGACCAGCAGAGCATTGTATAGAATTTGAGTTGCTTATCGACAGTGACATTTCTTGGTCCAGACTTTCTGGTGCCAGGTATCAGAGGTATCTCATAGCTTTTATCAGTAGGCCCCCAGCAGAAGTGTTAATCAAGCTTGCCGTCAAGTAAAGGGAATTTACAAGGTCTGAGACATCATGCATTACACAAAAGTTCTACAAATCGCAAAACTTATTATTACATTGATATAACAGTTATACAAATCACAAGGCTTATGATAATATTGATACTATATTACTCAAATTTATAACCACTCAGAAAAAGGGAGTAAATGGGGATTTGCATCTTTCAGCTGATTGGGCATAGACTAAAGGAAATCAAAGATCCCCTGAAGCTACTTGCTGGGAGTGCAGAAGGGATAAGGGGAAACGCACCTTTTATTAGCTCTCTGGAATATTGTTCAAGAATATACAGAAGCTCTTGAGCCCTTGCCACAATCTTCTCTAGGGGCTGTGACAATATGCAGAGACATTAGCAGGTCTCTGTATTACTCCCAAAGCTGGCCTCTGAGTCACACAACACGACCAGAATCATTAAAGCAGAAAAGGGACCCTCCTGCCCGTGCAGTGGTAACATTATTCTCTTTTCCTTATAACTTGGTCAAATAACTACCATTCGCCTCACCAGCCAGGGTAAAATAGATATACCCTCTTGCCTCAAAGAAATAACTTCTTTTCCTGCAATTGCCAAAAACTACTTTAGTTACAAAAAAAAAGTGCATGATAATTGATGAAGTTTAAAATACAAACGCACTCAGAACATAGAATAACTAACATATTCTCACTCTCGAATAAATTAAATTCAAAGAGGAGGTTCTGGAAATAGCAGTAACTTACTTTTGCTTAGCAGTGATTTACATTTCCATGGCATTATAGCAGCATTATCTATCTCATGTCATCTCACAGCAATCCTTTGAAGTGGACCACAGCGATCATTATTGTCATCCCCATTTTATAGACCTTGAGCACTGAAGCTCAGAAAGGAAAATTACTTGATCTGCCCAAAGTTACATAGGCTTACAGTTTCTTTGGCGTTTTCTGCCACATCTGATACCTCCCTTCTAAAGAGTTGGTGTTTCAAATCCTAGGCCTGGTGGAACAGTGAGAACCAAGGCAGAAAGGAGGGAAGAGAGTGACTACAGGCCTCACTTCCTTCACTGTTCAGCTCCGTTTTAACCAGCACCGTCTCTCTTCTCAGGTACCTAGCCTAGGTGTGATGCAGCATTCACTTTGCTCTTTTTCCTTAGGCCCTGATTGGGCCAAGTGGACAGGAATGTTAATTGTTACAGAATTCACAAATCCAATTCTGTTTTCTACATTTTTCTAAGAGAGATATTTAATAAGGGATTTGGCTTCCAAAGTGGTTCAAAACCTGTGAAAGAGCTCAGGTTTGAGAAGCTGCTCTCAAGTTTTGGTTCCATTGCTTACCCTTGACTATCCTTGATACCTCAGAAACTCAACTTCTTGGCCTACAACAATAAAACATTTAGACCTTTGTCACAAAATGTCAAGTGAAAAGCTAGAAACTTGGTTATTTTTATGTAGATACAAGGACAAAACCTCCTGACAACACACAAGGATTTGCTGAGGGTCTCTGAGAAATCATCTCTTTCCCTGTAAATACAGAATAGGACTCCCCCTCATGTTTAGACAGAAGTTGAAGACTCTTTGAAAATCCCTGAGTAATTACATATCAAAGCTTGTATATGCTTCTCTTGGAGTACTTGCAATACGTTAACTGGGTGAGCATGGCTTTAGGCACAGAAGTGACAAAGGACATGACCAATCAGTTTGGACACAACACAATTTAAATGTAATGCTTTATTTCAACAGATGCCTCCATGCTAGCAGGACAGGGGAAAGTCAGGCTAGCTTTTAGGCCCACCTCTCCTAGAAATATTCTAACAGAGACCTAGGTTGCCCAGACCCCTTTTCTACCCTACACCAGTCAAAACAGATCAAGATACCTCCTTTCAGCCACTGCTAATTTTTTAACTAAAAGGCTGCTTCTTTTTTGTTGTTGTTGGAGTCCCACTCTGTCACCCAGGCTGGAGTGCAGTGGCATGCTCACGACCACCCCAGCATCAACCAGCCAGGCTCCGGCAGTTCTTCCGCCTCAGTCTTCCAAATATCCAGAACTACAGGCGCACGCTACCACACCCAGCTAATTTTTTGATTTATTGTAGAGATGCGTTCTCGCCAAGCTGCCAGGGCTGGTCTTGAGCCAGGGAGTTCAGGCAGTCCACTTTGGCCTCCCAAAGTGCTGGGATTATAGGCTGAGCCACCAAAGGCTAGTTCTTGACCTCTTCCCAGATTTCCAATCACCTCAGAGGCCCTGGAAACCTGTTTTATGCCTCTCTTAAGATGTTCACCATGTCCTGCTTTCCATTATAGCAACCATTTTGGTTCTTAATTCCTTTTCTAAATTGTAATTAGGTCTTTGAGCCTATTCCCCTCTCTTGCACTTAATAGAAACAGATTGTATCCTACTGAATTGAAATGAAAATGAGGAGGGGGGTGGGAGGAAGGGATTGCCCCCAACCCCAAACCTCACACCCTTTGGCAGTTGGTTCTGGAAGGAAAAACAATTTTGAATTAATGCTCTAGAGAGACTGAATTTTTCATCCTAGTTTTCACTCCAAAGGACGCCAGGAAGACCACCGAGGACCTGTCAGTACCAGGGGAGCCAGCCTGGCCAAGAAGGGAGTCCTTTTGTTGCACTGTATTTTCATGTATGTCCTAGTCTTTACCATCTGCCCAATAACAGGGTCCCAAGTGTCCTAAAGGATATAGCCACTACCTTAAAGAAACTTGAAAAAAAGAAGACTGACATAAAACTAGCAGAAATATGTGAATACAGAAAGAACTGTTTTGAAAAAAGAAAAAAAGGTAAGCATTGGCTTTGGGGAAGGTGATAAGCAAACTTTTTGCACAAGACCTTTTGAGCCGTGGTGGTTTCAGGTGTGCCTATGTTCGTGGGGGCAGGGCATGCAGAGAAGGCAAAAGAGCTCTGTGTTGGCCAGGCTCAGTGGCACAGCCTATAATCCTAGCACTTTGAGAGGCCAAGGTGAGTGGATTGCCTGAGCCTGCGGGTTCGAGACACACCCAGGCAACTTGGCGAGACCTCGTCTCTACAATAAATCAAAAATTAGCCGGGCATGGTAGCACACGCCTGTAGTTCTAGCTACCTGGAAGACTGAGGTGGAAGGATCGCCAGAACCCAGCAGGTTAAGGCTGCAGTGGCCATGAGCATGCCACTGCACTCCAGCCTGGTGACAGAGTGAGACTCCAACTCAGAAAAAAAGAGCTCTGTGTTCAGGAGAAAGCAGGAAGCTATTTTAGGCATCTGAGGATGAGAAAAGTCTTCAAGGTATGAGAGTGGCTACAAGGTAGGGCCTGGGAACAAATAGGTAAGGTAGTGCCCAGCAAATTGTTCAGGTGGTCCTGCTGCAGGAGACCAGGAAGGTCAAGGGTGAGGGACACAAAGGAATTGTGGTGAGGACTGCAGAACCTGTATGGAGCACCCCAGCCCATTCATTTCAGACCTGTGGTACAGGGATCTATGGATGCTGTGTAGCCAGGGGTCCTGAAATGTGCTTCTTCTGGCAGCCATTGCACCAGGGCCACAACACACATTCCACAATGCAGCTTTTGCACATCTCCTGCTATAGCACAGGGTGGTGGGGGCAGGGGGAACTGTTTATCATGCACATAATATTCTGCAGGATATGACAGATCATGCTTCTCCATGTCTGCTGTCTCTCTCTCTTTTTTTTTTTGAGTTGGAGTCTCAGTCTGTCACCCAGACTGGAGTGCAGTGGCACGCTCCTGGCCACCACAGCCTCGACCTGCTGGGCTCCGGCGATCCTTCCGCCTCAGCCTTCCAAGTAGCTGGAACTACAGGCGTGTGCTACCGCGCCCGGCTAATTTTTGATTTATTGTGGAGATGAGGTCTCACCAAGTTGCCCAAGCGGGTCTCGAACCCACGGGCTCAGGCAATCCACTTACCTCAGCCTCCCAAAGCGCAGGATTGCAGGCTGAGCCACCGAGCTGGGTTTATCTGCTGTCTCTAAATCGATCACCCTAGAAATTTTACATGGTGTCATCAGCTGAATTAACACCTGTTAAAATCCTCATTCCCACCAGACTCAAAACTGTAAGCGCTTTTAATGAGGCCCTGCATAAAGAAATACATTTCTCAGAGCCCTTAAACAAATTATATTAAATCCTCCACACCAAGTAAATTATTGAAACAGCGATTAGGGTTTGGATCATATCAACAGACCTACTCAGAAGCAAGTTTTAAAACTGCCCAGCCACCTAAGTGGAAGGCCAGTGAAAAATCCGTTCCCTTTCAGTGGTTATTTAAACAAGAACTTCAGTGCTAAATTAGCAGTGGGTTTTGTGTATGAATTTTCTTTGCATTCTAACATTATGTAAATGAAAAACCCAACAAAGTGCAAATTAAGACTATTCTTAATTCTGAAAAGCTGCTATTCTGTGATAATGACGCCATGGAATACTTTACAGTCTGCCAAGCACGGTGTGTGGTTCCTACTCCCCCATCTGCCCCGTACCCCTCCCAGAAGGGGGACACCCACTGTGTCCTCATTTTTTTCCTGCCCACTAAAGTCAGATCCCATCCGCACCGCCACCCTCTCTTCCTCTTCATAATTTAATCTTGCCAAGATCATTTAATCACCCAGAATGGAACCAGAGGTTGAAATGGGCTTAAGCCAGCCGGGCTCAGTGGCTCAGCCTGTAATCCCGCGCCTTTGGGAGGCTGAGGAGAGTGGATTGCCTGAGCCCGCGGGTTCGAGACCCACCTGGGCAGCAAGACCTCACCTCTACAATAAATCAAAAATCAGCCGGGCGTGGTAGCACATGCCTGTAATTCTGGCTACTTGGAAGGCTGAGACGGAAGGATCGCCAGAGCCCAGCAGGTCGAGGCTGCAGTGGCCGGGAGCGGCCACTGCACTCCAGTCTGGGTGACAGAGTGAGACTCCAACTCAAAAAAAAAATAAATGGGTTTAACCTGGATCTGTATGCAGCATGGAGTTTTAGAATCATGCTGTCCAGGAGCCAGCTTACCTGGGTTTGTATCCCTGCTGGGCCATAGAACAGCCAGATTGTCTCAGGCACCTTCTCAAAGGCTAATTTTCTTCATCTGCAGAATGAATTACCTGCATCTGCAGGCCTAAAGGATTATTTGAGATTATGCATGTCAAGGGTTTAGAGCAAAGCCTGGCACATAAAAACTTGTTCAACAAATGATACCTATTATTGCTGAGGAGAATTCTATCAGGTTAGATATTGTTGCTAAAACAGTTTGGCCAATCAGCAATTGTCAGGTTTTTATTTAGGCTTTTATGTGTCCCTTCAACCTCACTACCAGGCAATGTGTCACTATAAAAATTAGCCTCAGACCCAGTTTTCACACGTTTCTTAGCAGACAGGTTACAGATCATCACACAGCTTGACCCAAGAGGCTCAGGGCAGGCTCAGCTCTCAAGTCTTTCCCCTTCCCCAAGACTCTTGCAGGAAAACCTGGACCCCAGGCAGATGTAGCAGTGTTCTGAGGATCCACCAGACTCCTGGTCAAATCAGGTAACAGTTTCCCACTAAGTGGGGGGACAGAAGACCAGATGATCAAGCAGAAAATGGCTCTGGAGCAGGAGTCAGCTTGCTGGGTGTGCTGGATTCTTATATCTTGTCTATACAAGCCCACTCCAGCTAGCCATGTTTCTTACACAACACTAATTTAACCAATGAAAAAGCATTTTTCATATCCCTTATGCTAATGAATGCCTGTTTTGATTCAGCTTTAGATCATGATATTTGACGTTCTTGGTGAGCTACCTCTCCAGTTTGGATTCCTGACTAGGGTACTTCAAGAGCTAAACACACTCAGTGCCTAGATTCCTGATGAGGAAGCTTCAGATGTTAACTGTATGCCCCCAGCATGAATTAAAGTTAATTTATACACATGTACATGACACTTTAAATTTAAAATCAATGACAGACAATACAGCTAATATGAATAAGGCAAAGCTTCACCCTCTGTGGAGCAAGAAAGCAGTATAAAATTATGGATTCTCCTTCAGTGGAAATATTCATGCCTTAGTGTCTCATCCCTTTGACTTGGCGTTATGAGAATTTATTTAAGTTACTTCAACAGAGACAGCTAGATACTACTGTGTTAATTTGAGCAGCACCCTAGGGCTGTCATTTGCCCTCATCAGGAATTAATGCCTCAAAGGTGGCCAGCTAGCATTAGGAAGTCCACACTTCAAGGTAGCACTAAATCCCAGTCAATACAAGCAATTTTTAACTAATTAGCATAACAAATGTTGAGAATGGATTTTCATCAGTGGCTTGTTAATTAGCTTAACAAGTATTAGAAATGAGCACTCATTAGTAAATTCAGAAATATTCAAGACATATGGCTTGTCAAAAATATTATATAGACACATACTTCCTTCCATTCTGTGTCCTCTAGCCTCACAGAAGGCAATCAGAGAAGTCTCGATCCCTAGCTCTTCCTGTGTCCTTGGGTCTGAGGGGTCTGGTTGCCTTTTACCAGCTGTAAATTGAACTGAATGCTGACTCTAGAATGTTGCAACTACATAGTAAAGTACATTCAAGAAAGGTATGATGAAAGCTCCTAAAAGAGAGTTGGGACTTCCGTCAATATGCACTGTTACTAATACGTGCTTATTATTATTACTATTTTGAGTTGGAGTCTCACTCTTGTCGCACAGGCTGGAGTGCAGTGGCACGCTCGTGGTCACCGCAGCCTCAACCTGCTGGGCTCAGGCAATCCTCCCGTGTCAGCCTTCCAAGTAGCTGGACCTACAGACACACACTACCACGCCCGGTTTATTTTTTGATTTATTGTAGAGACAAGATCTCACCAAGTTGCCCAGATTGGTCTCGAACCCCTGGGCTCAGGCAATCCTCCTGCCTCGGCCTCCCAAAGTGCTGGGATTACAGGCTGATCCTCCGCGCCTGGCCTAATACGTGCTTATTTAACAAACGTCTTCATATATGGCAGAACCTGGTGTGAGATTTGCTAACATTAAAATCTGGCAGTGAGGCTATGGAGGAGAAACTAAATCTCACCTGTTCTCACTTGGCATCTGATCTGTCAAAAATAACTAATGATTGGGCATGAACAAATTGATCTAGGTCAATTTCAACATGTAGTTATAGTTATAGAGTGATCCTGCTAGAAAACGAGGGTGAGACTAGGGGCAGTGAAACACAAATTTTCAGGATCAGTGTATTCGTTGGGATAAAACTTCAGCTGCATGTCACAGACACCCAAAATAATGGTGGCTCACACAGGACAGAAGTTTACTTGTCCCACACATTCGCTGGAATCTCTGTGCTATAGCTCCATGCAGCTATCAGGCGTTCAGGCTCTTTCTGTCTCATTGCTCTGCCAGGTTGTCTCTTCGCTGGCCTGATCCACAGTAGCTCACCATCACATCCTCAGTCCAACCAGTGGGAGGAAGAAGGGGTAAGAAACAATACATTACTTCTGCTTACATCCTATTCACCTGAACTTAGTTTCATGGCCACACCTACCTGCAAGGGATGCTGAGAGACAGAGACTTATTCTGAGCATCCACATGCCCACCTACAAATCAAGGGTTCTCGTCCCATTAGAAGAACTGGAAAACAATATTGAGAAACAAGCAACTGTTCTTGCCAAAATCAGAAAGTAATAATGGAGAGAATAAGGCTGAGAATCAGTCGGCAATTTCCATTACTAGTTCTCTAGTTCTAAAAACATTAAAATACTTGGATACCATTGGTAAACGGTTACTTCTGTGACCTGTAAAGGCGGAAAAGGTGATACCTTTCCTTACTTACCATAAGGGTCACAGCCAATACTCCTACAACAAAAGACAGATTAATTTTTAAAAAGCATAGCAATTTTATTTCATCGTCATGTGACACAGAAGCTTTCAGAAATAAAGACCCAAGAAAGATCCAGGCAAAACTGTCTATTTTTATGTGTAAGTTTGATAAAGAATGGACAGTTGTGTAGAAATATGACTGGACAAAAGGGTTTGATTTAATGGTAATAGGCTGAGAAGGGAAGCTCTACAAGGTCTGTTTAGATCTTCCTGGGTGTGGGGCAGGACCCCTCTGGAATGAGGGCCTTCAGGGAAGATAGAGAGATTTTCCATGGCTTGTTTTTGGAGAAAGGGACTCTAATTTCTATGACCTACCTTGGAGAAGAAAGAGTCTGGTTTCTGTGACTCAGGAGAAAGAAGGGCAAGAGCCAGGAAGGCAGAAGGTCAGAGAGAACTTGCTTCTGAGGCTGTTTCTAAGGCCATCCCATCTCCTTTAGTTCAAAGTACTCAGCATATCAAAGTATTATACTTTGGCCGGGCATGGTGACTCAGCCTGTAATCCCAGCACTTTGGGAGGTCAAGGCAAGAGGATTCCCTGAGCCCACAGGATCAAGACCAGCCTGGGCAACTTGGTGAGATCTCATCTCTACAATAAATCACAAAGAACTAGCCGAACGTGCTGGTGTGCATCTGCAGTTCCAGCTACTTGGAAGGCTGAGGTGGAAGAATCACCTAAGTCCACCAGGTGGAGGCTGCAGTGGCCATGAGCGTACCACTGCACTCCAGCTTGGGTGACAAGAATTAGACTCCAACTCAAAAAAAAAAAGTATTATACTTTGGGGTATCATTTTCTGAGCTCAAAAGTCCCTGAGTATTACTAACCCCCATTGTCCTAGCCACTCTGTCCCTCCTTCAAGACACCGTCAACTTCCCCAGGACCTAGTAACTAAAAGGCTAATTAATGCCAGGTCCACTAGAGACCTCCCACAAGCTGATCCAGCCCAGTGACCTGTGTTCATTCTGATTGGCCTGTGCCCTTGTCGTACTGATTTTTTTTTTTTTTTTTGAGTTGGAGTCTGTCTCTGTCGCCCAGGCTGGAGTGCAGTGGCATGCTCACAGCCACCCCAGCATTGACCTGCTGGGCTCCAGCGATCCTTCCACCCCAGGCTTTCAAGTAGCCGGAACTACAGGTGCACACTACCACGCCCGGCTAAGTTTTGATTTATTGTAGAGACAAGGTCTGGCCAAATTTCCAGGGCTGGTCTCCAGCCTGTGGGCTCAGGCAATCTACTCGCCTCAGCCTCCCACAGTGCTGGGATTACAGACCAAGCCACTGAGCCTGGCCCATCTTACTGATTTTTTAAAATTTCAGGCCAGGCTCAGTGGCTCAGCCTGTAATCCCAGCACTTTGGGAGACTGAAGCAAATGGATTGCCTGAGCCCACAGGTTCCAGACCCGCCTGGGCCACTTGGTGAGACCTCATCTCTACAATAAATCAAAAATTAGCTGGGCGTTGTAGCGCGCACCTGTAGTTCCGGCTACTTGGAAGGCTGAGGCAAAAGGATCGCCAGAGCTCAGCAGGTCGAGGCTGCGGTGGCCGGGAATGTGCCACTGCACTCCAGTCTGGGCGACAGAGTATGACTCCAACTCGAAATAAATAAATTAATTAAATTAAATTAAATTTCAAATATAACTTGTTGCAGCAATGCCTGGAAATCATATTTTACTACAAAGTTAAAGAACTAGAGCTATTCAACCTAGAATAGATAATATTTTGCAGGGGACAGGTCAGATATCATCTTTAAACATTTATATTAATAAACGTGTTATTGTAAGACCTATTATGTGCCAAGACCTGACCTGAGCTCAGTGCTTTCTTTGTACCCTTTCAGATTCTCAAAACAATCCTGTATGGTGAAAATCATTTCATTTTTCTCACAAAGGCATTGAAGATCAGAGATACTGAGTAACTTGTAGAAAACATGCAGAAAGATTCAAAACTTAAACCCCTGAACATCTGGCTCCAAAGTGGAAATTTTTTCCACAGTGCCAGAGGTCTGACAAATAGGACTCTTATCAATCAATAATAAAAAGACAGTCACTTTTTTGAATGGGCAAAGGACTTGAACACACACCCCTCATAAACAAGAATGCATACATGGCCAATAAGCACATAAAAAAAGATGCTCCACATTTTTGGTCAACAGGGAAATGCAAATTAAAAATACAAAATACAACCGGGCTCAGTGGCTCAGCCTGTAATCCCACACCTTGGGAGGCTGAGGTGAGTGGATTGCCTGAGCCCGCGGGTTCAAGACCCGCCTGGGCAACTTAGCAAGACCTCATTTCTACAATAAGCCAAAAATTAGCTGGGCGTGGTAGCGCGTGCCTGTAGTTCCAACTACTTGGAAGGCTGAGGCAGAAGGATCACCAGAGCCCAGCAGGTCAAGGCTGCGGTGGCTGGGAGCGGCCACTGCACTCCAGCGTGGGCGACAGAGTAAGACTCCAACTCAAAAAAAATAAAAATAAATAAAAATAAAAATATAATGAGCTCAGCTTATAATCCCAGCACTTTGGGAGGCGGAGGCGAATGGATTGCCTGAGCCCTCGGGTTCAAGACCCACCAAGCAACTTGGCGAGACCTTGTCTCTACAATAAATAAAAAATTAGCTGGGCGTGGTAGCACACACCTATAGTTCCTGCTACTTGGAAGGCTGAGGAGGAAGGATTGCCAAAGCCCAGCAGGTAGAGGCTGCAGTGGCCGGGAGCATGCCACAGCACTCCAGTCTGGGCGACAGAGTGAGACTCCAACTCAAAAAAAATAAAATAAAATAAAAACGGGATACCACAACATACCCATAAAAATGGTTAAAATTTTAAAATTCTAACCATACCAAATATTAGAGAGGGGTAGTGGAGGAACTGGGTATCTTGTACATTGCAAAGGAAAGTGTAAAATGGAAAAGCCATTTGGAAAGCTGGTATTTTCTTATAAATATTCACCTACTTTGTTAACCAGGAATTCCAAAAGAAATGAAATCACATGTCTGGGGAACAAAAAAAAAAAGACTTACATAAGAATGTTCTTTGTGGCTTTATTTGTAAAAGCCAGACTTTGGAAACAATGTAAATGCCCATCGATCAGAAAATAGATAAATAAATTGAAATATTTTCATGCAGTGAGATATTTCCCAGAAATAAAAGGAAACAAACTATTAATACAGCAGCAGAGTTTAATCTCAAAAATATTATGTTAATGAAATGAGCCTGACACAAAAGAGGACACACAGTGAATGACTCCACTTGTGTGAGGTCCAGGAACAGGCAAAACTTATCTTTGGAAACAGAAATAAGAATACTAGTTCCTGTGAGGGGATGGAGGGTGGGTGGGTGAATGGAAAGAAGCATGGGGAAATTTTCTGAGTGACTGCAATTTTTACATTCTGATTAAGCCCTTGGATATACAGGTACATTTGTCAAAAGCCATCGAACTATGGACTTAAGGTCTTTGCATATTACGTAATTATACCTCAATTAAAAATGAATTAAAAGAAAGGGATGAAATGAGTTACTTCTCTCAGTATTACATTCCTTGGCATTGAAAGTATTTAAGCAAGCCGGGATCGGTGGCTCAGCCTGTAATCCCGCGCCTTTGGGAGGCTGAGGTGAGTGGATTGCCTGAGCCCGCGGGTTCGAGACCCGCCTGGGCAACTTGGCGAGACCTCATCTCTACAATAAATCAAAAATTAGCCAGGCGTGGTAGCACACGCCTGTAGTTCCAGCTACTTGGAAGGCTGAGGCAGCGGGATGGCTGGAGCCCAGCAGGTGAAGGCTGCAGTGGCCGCTCCCGGCCACTGCACTTCAGTCTGGGCGACAGAGTGAGACGCCAACTCAAAAAAAAAAAAAAAAAAATAGGATTTAAGCAAGACTAATGCTTGTCAGAGATATCGTGGAGGGTTCAGCTTAAGAGTTCAGGTTACATAATTTTTTTAAAAAACTGAGATTTTAAGACCTTGATATACGTGATGCGAACAAATCTTATATTTTAGAAAAGACAAAACCTGCTTTCATCTTCTGTTTTGGAGAATTCAACACAGATATGGAAACTTATGTTTCCAAAAGCTTTACAGTTGTTTTATCTTTTTTGTTTCTGTTTCTTTTCTGAAATTCTTCCCCTAACTACTTCCCTCTTGACACATAAACCCTTAGCCATTCTGTGTTCCTATATATGAAAACGTGTGGTGTTTGCACATTTCCTGTGTTAAACATCCTCTGTAACACCGTTTCCCATCAACTTCTGCCCCTCCCTGGAGACTGTACTCAGAAGTCAACTGTACCAGTAAGACTTCCCTATAAACATGTTTGAGTCTAGGCCTGTACTAGTTTGAGTTTGAGTCTGGGCCTGTACTAATTTAGCATAGCATAGTAGTCATCCCAGGCTAAATGACACCAAGTTTCCCTCCAGCTCAAAGATTCTACCTCTGTAAATGTGGGAATCCAGGCTTGGCGAATTAAAACAAACAAAAAAAAAAACACCATCCAAGCCATCAGCACTAGCATCTTCATCAGGATCTACATGAGATAGACAGAAAAATAGAATATGAGCTGGGACACTTTTCTTGAAAGTTACATTACTGGCCAGGCTCGGTGGCTCAGCTTGTAATCCCAGCGCTTTGGGAGGCCGAGGTGAGTGAATTGCCTGAGCCCACAGGTTCGAGACCCACTTGGGCAACTTGGCGAGACCTCATCTCTACAAAAAAATCAAAAATTAGCCGGGTAGCATGGGCCTGTAGTTCCAGCTACTTGGAAGGCTGAGGAGAAAGGATCACCGGAACCCAGCAGGTCGAGGCTGCAATGATTGGGAGCTTGACACTGTACTCCAGTCTGGGCGAGACGGAGTGAGACTACAACTCAAAGAAAAAAAAAAAAAAAGAAAGTTACATTACTTACAGTTGGGTCAGAAGTTGCAATACCAGCTGCCTAATAAGAGAAGCAGTTGAGATTATCAAACTTGTGTAGACTTGGAGGCTTGCAGCTTTGTAGCTGGTTGCAAAGAAACTCAGCCCAGTAGTTACATGAACTTGGCTCTGTGCAAATGCCATGGACATAGGGGGTTGAAAGAAAAAGGATGAATAAAACTCAAGGCTAAATGCTGAAGCTAATATTTACTGAGCACTCTCTCTGTAATGCCAGATCCTACACTAAACACTTGTATCCATTAATCTTATTTAACCCTCATTATAACTCTCTGTAGAGAGGTTAAGTAGTGTGGCCAAGATTTCACACCCAGTATGTGATAAAACTGGGCTTCATTTCCAGGTCTGTTTGACTGCAAAGTCCATACTCTTAAATCAGTATGCTCTACTAATTCCTAAAAAGAGTGGCCAAAATCATTTAGCCCTGTTCCTTGGTTCCAGGTACCTCAACCAAACCAAACTGGCAAACTCATTTCCCATAGGTGTTCTTGAAAGAGGAGTTTACAGTATCACTCACTAATCTGTTCCAGGGTCTATAATATCTTCAGCAAGAATGTTCTTCTTTGTGCTTAATCTGAGTCCTCCCTATTTTTGTTTTATCATTTGGTGAGATGAGGCTCCACTTACACTTATCATTTCAGTGAAAACAGGAGGATACAGTGAGAACCAGTGCAGTAAGAACTTTCAATATCTTGGGACACCTTCTGTTTGTCTGAGGTTTGTCAAGTTTCTCTAGCAGTGTAGTCTGGAGCCATATGAAGGGAGATTAATGAGGGAACTTGATGAGTCAAGAAGGAAATGTTCATTAAAAGGATTGGGAAATGGGTTCATCCTCATTAAGATATAATCACGGCAACCATAGACTATAGCGTAGCATGAAGCTGGTCCGGCCAAGGAGCGTGCAAGGGACAAGTCTGATAGACATGGAAAATAGGAACAAGAAACCACAGTGATGTGTAACAGTCTTTGTAATAGTCTTCTCTCCTTGGCCACTTTGTCTAAATAAGCCGAAACCCTATCTAATATATTTAGCACCTGCTGGGAACTCATTTCTTCTTCTTCTTCTCTTCCTCTTATGTGCAGTGCATGTGACTGTCTTATGGGACAACACTTGATTTCAAAGACAATGCTGTGAAAACTCAGAACATGGCTCTTGCTTAAGAGCCTGGCCTCAGTTCTCAGAGTTGCAACCCGAGATATCTCAGACCACTAAGCTGGGGTGTGGGAGGTTCTCAAGCTCTGGTCTGAGAGCCAATAAAGGGCAGAGCTCAGATAAGAACCCAGGCAGTTGAGCACCAGAGTCCATACCCTTAACCAGTAAGTTTCATTGCTCCTCAGTTGATTTGTGATCACGTTTCCAATCCTGTCAAAAAAGAAATATCCTGAGAGGCCTAGCCAGTGGTTTACAACCATTTAAAAAATTTTAAGCAGCAGAGCTAGAATTTTTTTACAATTGAAATCTCACATGCAACCTCCGTGTATGAAACAGATGAAAACAGAAGCATGGTGTCCAAAGGGCGAGTTGGAGGTCTGAAACCGAATTTGCAGATCCTTCCTCTTGGCCCTCTCCTCTCACCGAGATAGCTTCTGGAATAACTGCTGATCACTAGGGTTCTGCAAAACACACAGTGAGAGAACTACATCGCTCACTTAGCAACAACAAATCGATCCATTTTTTTTTTCTTTCAATCTCTTCCCATTTCTTTCAATCAGATATGAGAAATGAGACTCAGGATAGGCATATTTTATTAGAGACCAGAGCAGAGGGAAAGAACCAGTGCATAGAGTGTTCCCTGGAAGAGCAGAGCTGAGCAAAGCACTGCAGTAAGATGACCTGGTCAAGGTGAGCCTTATGAGATCACACACAAGTAAAGGAGGAAAGAATGGGTCATTTGTGCCTAACACCAGTCTCAAATGCTTTCCAAGGTAGGATAAAGACAGGAAACTGTGAACTAGGCCAACATGTTGACACTTTTCTGCCTGCCAGCATCCCTTCTTGTTGCCTATGCAACAATCACATGCACTTTGCACAAGCCCAGAAACAGGAACCAGGTTTTCTGGCCTTTGCTTATGTTTGTAACCTTTCCAAGCCTACCTCAGGCTGGATGTCTATTGAGCAGATGGGATTGTGAAATTTCCAGGAGGAACCTATTTGCTATAGCAGCTCGGAGAGTTCTTCAGCACTATCAGTCGACGTGTCAGCTGAGTAAGGAAGAGCATAAAGGGAACCAAAGCTGCGGACTTTTTGGGTCAGAGGCCCATTTAAGTGTAAGTGATGGGGAGAGAGATTGAGAGAGGATTATAATAGTCAGGCTGCCCACCTACTTAGGTAACCATACTTGGGGGGATTCCCTAGATCCAGGACCTGGATTTATGTTTGGCAGACTCAGAAATTCCATTTCATCAAAGCACATGCACTAATTTGAACCATTATCAGTTTCCTGGATATCGTTCATTTGCCCTTTTTTTTTTTTTTTGAGTTGGAAAGTTGGAGTCTCACTCTGTCACCCAGGTTGGAATGCAGTGGCATGCCTCACTGCCACCCCAGCAGCAACTTGCTGGGCTCTGGCGATTCTTCCTCCTCAGCCTTCCAAGTAACCAAAAACTACAAGTGCACAATACCACGCCCAACTAATTTTTTATTTATTGTAGAGTCGAGGTCTCACCATGTTGCCCAGGCTGGTCACGCAGGCTCAGGCAATCCTCTTGCCTCAGCCTCCCAAAGTGCTGGGATTATAGGCTTGAGTCATCGCACCTGCTTGTCCATTTGCTTTTAAGACAGTCTCCATCCTTTTTCACCCTGCTCTGAGCTTCAGGAGATTGGCAGTGCTGACTGAGTCACCAGGATCCCTGGCACCCTGGCTTCCAGTTGACTTTGGTCAGTTAGAGGCACTGGCAGGAGATCACAGTGTGACAAACAAAGGAGGTCAGAGTAATTATTCTCCTAGTTCCCTGCCTTCCAGGTAGTTATGGGTTAGTTATGTCCCTCTACTAAAGGTCTCTGCTCCTGTCCAGCAGTTCTCCATACAGCTATCTTCTCTGTGTTCCAGTTACTGCTCCTTCCCCTTATCTCTTTGGGTTTGGGATGTTAAGCGTTTTCCCACTGTTATTAGCCCAGAATACTGCCTTGTCTCTTGTAAGTTTCCCACACTTTGTAAATCATTGCTTTTAAAACTCGTCTTAAAATATCTGATTGCATGTGACATTTCAGAACACTTCTGATATTCAATCAACATCTATCAAACTGACAGCATGGAAATTAAGATCAGAATAACTGTCCCTAAGGCAAGTTTATTCTGTAACGGTATTAGTTTGGATTACTGCAAAGAGAACTTTAGAAAGCTCTTAATTTTTTCCTGTGTACCATGCCACCAATTTCAATAAGCTCCCTTCAGATGGATAGTAGTACCTGGGTAATAACCTTGTCAAATATGTATAGATGTTGGATATACTTGCTTTTTCACTCAATTATGTAAGAATGTAAAAATAAAACTGCATTACAACAGTAACTTATTAAGAGTAACTAAATATTAATAAACAATAGTAAGCCAGGCTTGGTGGCTCAGCCTGTAATCCCACGCCTTTGGGAGGCTGAGGTGAGTGGATTACCTGAGCCCACAGGTTCGAGACCCACCTGGGCAACTTGGTGAGACCTCGTCTCTACAATAAATCAAAATGAGCCAAGCATAGTAGCGCGCGCCTGTAGTTCCAACTACTCGGAAGGCTGAGGTGAAAGGATCGCTAGAGCCCAGCAGGTCAAGGCTGCGGTGGCCGGGAGCATGCCACTGCACTCCAGTCTGGGTGACAGAGTGAGACTCCAACTCAAAATAAATAAATTAAATAAATAAATAAAATAAACAGTACTAGTGCACAAACTTTAAGGTTAGACAAATAGGAATTCAACTCTATTAACTGTGGCCTTTTAAAGGTTACTGAACTTTTCCAAGTCTTTGGTTTCTATTCCACAAAATAGTCGTAATAATTGAGTACCTGCTTCTTACCGTTGTTGTCAAGGTTAAATGAGATTTATAAAGTATGGATACTGTGAGCATTTGAAAAATGCTAGCTATTATCATTGCTTTTAGTTCTAATTTACAATTCCCTAATGACATGATATTCAGCATCTTTTCATATGCTTATTTGCCCCATATATGCCTTCTTTGTGAAGTATCTGTTCAGCTCTTTTGTTCATTTTTTTAGTTGGATTGTTAATTTTCTTACTATTGTTGAGTTTTCAAGTTCTTTTTGTTTTCTGTATAGCAGTTCTTTATCAGATATGTCATTTACAAATATTTGTTCCCATTCTGTGGCTTGTCTTCTCATTCTCTTGATGGTATTGCTAATCATAAGTTAAAATAATGATATACTCTAATGTTAACTAATTGATACACAAGTAATATTTAAGTGTATTTTAAGTGTCTAGAAACAATTTGATTCATTTCTCTCTACCTTTTACTTACTCTAAGCCACTTCTCAAACTACCTTTGGATTTCTTAAGTAGAAAAGGCCCTTCTAACATCATCCTGAATCTTTTCTTGAAGTCAAAAACCTTTCTGAACACATGCATGGTTGTTTTAAGTTCTGATTTTTAACTATCAGTCAGTTTATTGCCAAAGTTTTTTTAAATAAAAAAATTTATTTTTTGTTCTTGCTCTGTCACCCAGGCTGGTGTACAGTGATGCAGTCATAGCTTACTGCAGCTTCGAACTCTTGGGCTCAAGCAATCATCTTGCCTCAGCCTCCTGAGTAGCTAAGACTACAGGTGTGTGTCACCACACCCAGCTAATTTTTGAAATTTTTTGTAGCAACAGGGTCTCACCATGTTACTCTGGCTGGTCTCAAACTTCTGGCCTCAAGTAATCCTCCCAAAAGCACTGGGATTACAGGTATGAGCTACTGTGCCTGGTCCCTCAAAAGCTATTTTAGGCAAATTTTCTTGACTATTTTAATCCTCACACTCCCAAATAGGATTTTAGACATCTTTAGCACAGTGATAGAACAACTGAAGCTTTGTTTCCTAATTCAACTTCTCACCTTTACTCTACCCCATCAACATAAGGTAGGGAAGCAAGTGGTTAGGAAGAAGTGTCTGGGCCCGGAACTATTTATTGTCTGATAATTTAGAGTTTTGTATCCATTAAATTGAGCAATAACTCAGAACAGTGAAGGGATAAATGCTTTCATAACAAAATGAGCCAAGATTATTGCTCTCGAAGTGTCAAATTTATGATAATAGTGGAATATGAATTTCTTATTTAGGCCAGATAAATATTTTTATGACAATTAATCCTAGATTTCATGACCTGTGCTTAGTTACAGAGAGTAAGGCAACCATGGCCCAGAGTGAAATATTGTTCTTCTACTTCCTTATCCTCAGGACTGATGCTTAGACTGTCTCCTTTCCTGGGGAAGCCAACAGCCCCTAACACCAGAACTTTTCCCTCCCAGCTACAGAGCAGCAATATGAATAATCTTGAGATAATCTTGTGCCATCTGAGAATGTGAAACTTACCATTAGCAAGAAAAACACTTGGGACCAAAGTTTTATTATTTCTCCAGGGAAGAATTATTTCAAGAGGAAAGGTGGTGGATTCCAAAAGAAAGGGGGATTGAATGGAGAAGCAGGATAAGGGGTAAAAGGCAGAAGGGTAATAAAGATGACAGGGAAGGCAGACAGGAACAGGGCAACGTTAGTGAGAGATGACATCTGAAAGCCTAAGCAATAATATTCAACCCTTTGCCAATGGCATTGAAGGAGCAAATTATCTAGGCTGGGCACAATGCTTGATCTCCCCCCATCTGCTTCCCCCTGTATTAGTCTTTTGGATGTAAGTAGTAAAGTCTAAACAACTGACTTCAAGGCCTGACTGGATCCAGGAGTTCAAATTATAACAGGGCTATTTTTTTTTTGGTCACATTTTAGGTCTGTAGGCAGTTACTTGTGTTGGCTTCTGCAGATTTTCTCCATGTGACAGCAAAGATGATCACCAGCTGTCCCTTGCTTATATCATCCTTAAAGCTAAAGAAAAAAGAGGAAACTTTCTTTCCTTCAATGCATCATTCATTCTGTATCAGTCCCTCATGAGGACCCTGCTGGGGTCACATGCCCATCCAGTAGATTGGAGTATTCTGATTGGTCTACCGGAAACATATGCCCACAATAATCACATGGTGTGGAGAAAAGACATTTCTTGGAAAGAAAGCTCGGAGAACAGCTCTCCATGACAGCCCCCAACTTCATTCAGCTTAAATGATTTTTTAAACTCTCCAACACTTGGCTATTTTAACCTCCATGGAGTTTTGGTGTGCATTTCATTTGGCAAAAGAATCACCATGGGTTTGATGTCAGTGTGGGCACTGAAGACAGGGATCAGGAGTCAGGATTCATCCTTGCAGGACTCTTTGCACTTCATATTGGACCACTGGGTGATGAAGACAATCTACCTAGATGCTGCAATCTAGATTTTTTTAAATTGGAGGGTCTGCCAGACTCGGTGGCTCAGCCTGCAATCCCAGCACTTTGAGAGGCCAAGGTGAATGAATTGCCTGAACTCACGGGCTCGAGACACACCCAGGCAACTTGGAGAGACTGTTTTGTCTCTACAATAAATCAAAAATTAGCTGGGAATGGTAGTGCGTGCCTGTACTTCCGGCTACTTGGAAGGCTGAGGCGGAAGGTTCCCCAGAGCCAAGCAGGTCGAGGCTACGGTGCCTGGGAGCATGCCACTGCACTCCAGTCTGGGCAACAGAGTGAGACTCCAACTCAAAAAAAAAAAAAAAAAAATTGGAGGGTCACTCAACTGCACCATCTCCACAATTTGCCCTCCTACCTCCCCAGTTAATATCTAGAGACACACCTGTGAGACAGAAAAAGCAAGTGTCTTGCACAAATAATATAACATCAGCCATGCTTATTCTTTCATACTTTCAGTTCCCCATTCTGCTTTCTCTATTTATTGGGCTAAAACCAAAAAGGACAGAAAGGAAGAGACCACAGTATTATTTATAATTTTGCTGTGATAAGTTCATGATGTACTCTTATTTTTCAATGAGGGGGTTTTTTAACAGCTGGCTTTTAACATTTTTCTATTAGTTAGTTTCAATTTAATGTCTAATTTCTTATTAATAACCTTTGCAGGCCCTCTGGAGTTTCAGCCATTTAAACAGAACATAACAGAAATTCCCAAAGAAATAAAAGGTGACTTCTTCATACAGCTTCTCAAATTCAAACATGTTTGCATACGTGGCCCATCTGAAAAGCTGAAACTAATGAACTTAGGAATGAGATTCTCGTTTTTCTATTTTCAGAATCTTCTCCCCACTTGTATCTTTCAAAACTCTAATCTGAAATTATTCACCCCAGGAAGTCATCCTTGATTAATGACTCCCAGCTCTAATTACCTCTTTTTTATCAAATAAACAATAATCATGAATACATATCCAATTAGGTTCATCTCTCATTCATAAATGTATGTGAAGTTTCATAAGTCTTGGAATATGAATGTGTTCCCTGCCTCCTCAACTCTTGGGCAGGGGGGTCTTCTCCTCTGCCTCCATTTAGTCATTCCTTCCCTTTTTCCTCATCCCCAGGACTGCTTTAAGCAAACACAGAAGAGGAACTTATTTACCGGTGTAATAAAAGATCCTGGGCTCTGCAAATTGCCAAAAGAGGTGAAATTAGAGCTCCACTATTTACTGGACTAGCTGTATGAAATACAAAGGGTTAATTTTTAAAGCTTAATATTCTTACATGAAAAAAATGATAATACACTCTTGAGAATTTGTGTGATAATTGAATAATATATGTGTTCACAACAGGTGCGGTGGCTCGTGCCTCTAATCCCAGCACTTTGGAAGGCCAAGGCGAGAGGATTGCCTGAGCTCACAGGTTTGAGACCTGCCTGGGCAACTTAGCGAGACCTTGTCTCTACGATAAATCAAAAAATTAGCTTGGCATGGTGGCGCATGCCTGTAGTTCCAGCTACTTGGAAGGCTAAGGCAGAAGAATCACCTGAGCCCAGCAGGTCGAGGTTGCGGTGGCCATGAGCATGCCACTGCACTCCAGCCTGGGCAACAGAGTGAGACTCTGACTCAAATAAATAAATAAATAAATATATGTGTTCAAAAGCAATTAAGGATGCTTGTAGATCTTTTAAAAAATATTTGTTTCTTTAGTAATACGATTGTGGAAGCTACTGAGTCTATAAAATATCTTTCACATATGTTGATGACAGCTGAAATTCTTTTGCAGAAGACACAGCATTTTATGCCAAAATTAGAAATGATTGAAATTGCGAATAATCTTAGGGCAAGTAGCGATGAACTTAAATACATTCACTCTGCCAGGTATGATAAATACCTGGCCGCACATTCAGGTATGGCTCCTTCCCTTACCTGTGATTGACAGTGTTAATTGGTCAGAGTGGAGTGTCCCACTCAGCCTGGGGTTTGCCTCAGAACTCTCAACACAAGGCTCTAGGCAGACATTACAAATCACCTGGAGTTTGGAAGGCTCCAGTCATGCTAAGACATTCATCACTGACACTGTTGGTTTCTGAAGAGCAGGATTTGATTCGAGAATGAGAGGAAAATTAAAGAAAGAAAATAACAGAGCAGTCATTTATGGATGTAGAAAGGAAACTGGGAAAGAAAAGGTGCAAGGTCTCTAGCCTGATGTATTTTCTAAGATGTCATCATTGCCCAGAGTGATATTGCTCAGGGCCCAATTGAAGGGTTTGAACCATGGGCGTGCCGCTTCTTGACCTAGTTTCTCTTTTTCATACCTTCACTATTCTCATCCCTTCTTTGTCAATTTTGACCCCCTTTTCTTTGCCAGAGTCCCCAAGCTAAGTCCCCTCATTCTGGCTCGAAATAGGGGTTGGTTTATGTCCAAGGTCTACCCTGACTCTAGAACTTTGGCTCCATGTTCCATTCTCCATTCAAACTTCACCTTCTGGATTGACACTTCCACTGATGGGTTTCCCAAAAGCTATTCAATTACCAGTAAGCCCTAGGAACTCTCTCCTCACACACTGAACCCACAGGCCTCCAGTGTTGGTCACAGTCTGATCAATGGTGGCATTAGACATAGATTAAAACTGTGAGCCTTACCATTTAGCCTTGATCCTCACAAGCCTGAACAAGATCAACCACAGATTGATAGTCAAAGACGCTGATGTCAACTCAAAGTGACATAGGGTTGCCTAAAGGTAATGTGGAATCTTGAATTATAACTGTAACTCTCCTTCCAACTAATTGTATTTCCAAGCTTATTGGTTCTCTTTTCTGAACTCTGATTTTTTGCTCTGACCAATGATGGGGACTAAACTAAGACATATAAACTCCAAGGCCTAATTTAGTTGGGACATTCTGTGTTACTCTGTAGAGAATGCATGGGCCACTGACGGGCTCTGTGGAGGGACCATTCCAGGGCTTCCTTCCTTTCTTTCTTCCTTCCTTCCTTCATTCCTTCCTTTCTTGAGTTGGAGTCTCACTCTGTCTCCCAGGCTGGAGAGCTCATGCTCACGGCCACCATAGTCTTGACCTGCTGGGCTCAGGTGATCCTTCCCACCTCAGCCTTCTAGGCCAGGCTCGGTGGCTCAGCCTGTAATCCCAGCACTTTGGGAGGCCGAGGTGAGTGGATTGCCTGAGACCGTGGGTTCAAGACCTGCCTGGGCAACTTGGCAAGACCTCGTCTCTATAATAAATTTAAAAAAAAACTAGCCGGGTATGGTAGCGCATGCCGATAATTCCAGCTACTAGGAAGGCTGAGGCCTTTTATTAACTAATAAATTTTATTTATTAACTAATAAATTGGTTATTAAAACATAAAAATTTTTAAATAACTAATTTTTTATTTATTGTAGACATGAGGTCTCACCAAGTTGCCCAGGCTGGTCTCAAACCCATGGACTCAGGCAGTCCTCTCACCTTGGCCTCCCAAACTGCCGGGATTATAGGCGTGAGCCACTGTGCCCGGCTTCATTCCAGGGCTCTCTAGCTGTGAGAAACAGAGTCCAGGAGCTAATAGAGTTTTGCCTATCCTTGGTATTCTCCAATTCTTACTAGATTTAAGAGAAGCTCTTCTCACTGTCGGGCAGTACCAAGAAGAAAAGTAGAGTCACATGCTACTCCTTGGCATTATTCTTCACCCATCCTTCCATCAGCCCATCCATCCATTCATCTTTTTGTTCAGTCTTTTCATAAACACATAAATAAGAATAACATGTCAGAGACACTTGGATACTGTAATAATAAACAATCAGACGTCATCATCATCTTAGGAACTACAGTTTAATTGTGGGTACAGACCATAAACAAGTGAGTGGACAACTGAATGAAATAATTACTAATTGTGAAGTTCCTGAAGAGACCAACACAGCGGTATGATAAAAAACGACATGACGACAGGCCTGGGCAGCACTCTGGAGCCAGCCTGCAGACCCGCACTCGGATCCCTGTGCCTCCGCCGGCCACAGGCAGCTGGGCTTCCCAGAGGTGGCACTGGCACCACGGTTGCACAGCTCAAAGTTCCCAGAAGGCAAGAGGGGAACGCGGGTGGCAGGCACAGGGGTGGGACCGCAGGACTGGTTGCGTCCTGCGCACTCTGCGTGCTCCCTTGGCCTTCCCACTGCAGGTGTGGGAGCACTCCCAGGCCTTGCACCCGGGATCTCTCCAAGTTGCCCGGGTGGGTCTCGAACCCATGGGCTCTGGTAATCCTCTCATCTCAGCGTCCCAAATTGCTGGGATTATAGGCGTGAGCCCCCATACCTTAAGATATGTAAGACAGTAATTCCAGCTACTCAGAAGTCTGAGGCGGAAGGATTGTTGAAGCCCAGCAGGTTGAGGCTGCAGTGGCCGGGAGCGGCCACTGCACTCCAGTCTGGGTGACAGAGTGAGACTCCAACTCAAAAAAATAAAAATGACAATAAAAAAAGAGAAAAACTGTACTTAAAAAATTACTGGAAGGTTCCGGTAAGATGGCAACGGCATAGGTGGATTTGTGAGACTCTCCGAATGTGAGCTCCCAAAAAGACTCTTACTTTTCTTCCCGCAGCCCCCTGCCCACTGCCAGCTGCACTGGTACAAGGCCCGGGGACCTTTGGTCCCACACAGGGCCAGATATTGCAGCCCCCGGCTGTGGCTGCTCCACTATATGTGACTCCCGCCTCCTCGGGAGTCCCAGGTCTTTGGCTTCCTCCCTGGCTACATCGTCTCGCCCAGCACCCAGCACCAAGCTGCCAGTCACCCAGAGAGGCTCTGGATGCCCACCCCTCAGAGAGACTGGTCCCATATCTGGGTGAAGTACCCTGTGAGGGAAGCAGGGCCACCACCTGCCCTTTGGAGCTTTGGAGCTCTGGATCCCTGGGACTGAGGCACTCAGCATGCAACCCCAAGCTTGTGTAAGGGAACAGAACCACAAGCTTGTGTAAGGTGCTGATCAGAGGCTTCCAGCTCCAGAGGAGGGAGCACCTGACCCTCTCCTCCACCCCAGCCTGCTGGTGACACTCCGGATCCAGCACCCAGCTGTGCAGCTGATCCCCGGTGCCTCTGCTCAGAGACCCAGACGAGCATCCCTGAAACTGAAAGTGAAGCTACCACCTCCACCATCCTCCCGACAGATTTGCATTGCCCCGCCCACCTATCAGAGCCTCCACCTCGGTTCCTACAGTAACGTCGTTAAACAGGAGACAAAGCCCCTCCCCTACGCGGAACAGACAGAGACAACTAAGCTTCACAGACTTCCCAGACAGCAGGCTAGTTGCCTGCAACAAAAAGAAAGGGGAGAGGCTGGAGATCAGAGCTCAAGTAACTTTAGACACTAGAGAAAGATTCCAGAGTTAGTCTAATCTCTTATTTTGGCCTTTGATTTTATCATTCTGACTGTATGTTTTGCTCACTACTGTTTGCTTCCTAACTTACACTATCTGTTTCATGATATTATTGGTCTATCTCTGTGTAGCTACCAGTATTCTTTAGGGAATTTTCCTTCTGCATTTTTTTTAACTTCTCTCTGGCCTTGTATCTCTTTTTTCACATGTTAGTTGGTATGTATGTCTGTTTTCCCTCTCACTCTTCTCTCTTTCTAACTTGCTATTGACCCCCCCTTCCTCCATTATTTTCCTCTTTTGTACCTCCTTTTGCTCCAGGGACCAAAGCTACACCTCGCTGCACAAATAGATTATAAGGTAGTGGGAAAGAGGTTCCAGTGTGCTCATACACCTGTTGGTGGATGCTGTAATCAGCATACAGATTCTGAATCACAGTTTCCCCCTCAATTAAACCTCAAAACTGTGAAAAGTACAGCCCACAGCCCACACTCCAACCTCAAAAGTGAACAAAGCCAGAGGACCCTCATAAGGAAGAACAGGAGATTATACAAGTGAAACAAAAGCAATCACACCTTCCCTGAAAAACAGAATTAAAGAAGGGGAGGGAAAGGGGGAGAGAGAGAAAAATCTACACAAATGAAGAAAAACCAAAAGAAGAATATGGGTCTCTCCAGACCCCTGGGAGGGCAGACACTGAGAAAACTGACTTCAGAATGCAAACAATGAAGAGCCCCCAGAATGACTGGTCTCAAACTACAAACCTAGATATCAAGACATTAATGGAGAGATTAAAAAGAATTGAAGAGAGTCAAGAAGAAACTAGAAAGGAGCTGATATCTGAGATAACAGTAATAAAGAATACTGTGAATGAAATAAATAACAAACTGATAAGCATGGAAAGCAGAATTACCCAAGCAGAAGAAAGAATCTCAGAGCTTGAGGACCAAAATATAGAACTAACCCAAACTCTTAAAAACACAGAAAACAAGCTCAAAAAGACAGAACAAAACCTTCAAGAGATGAGCAATTACTTCAAGAGACCAAACCTAAGAGTAATTGGCCTTCCTGAGGCAGAAAGAGAGACAGAGACCACACTGGAACAAACTTTCCATGAGATCATTCAAGAAAACTCCCTTATCTAATCAATGATGCAAAAATTCAAACACAAGAGATTCAGAGAACCCCTGCAAGACAACAAATGAGAAGACCAACTCCTAGACACATAATAATTCACCTAAACAAAGTAGGCATAAAAGAAAAAATCCTAAAGGCAGCAAGAGAAAAAGGCCAGATCACCTACCATGGAAAACCAATTAGAATAGCAGCAGATTTATCTAGAAACCTGCAGGCTAGGAGAGCTTGGAGCCCTATCTTCAAAGTCCTAAAAGATAAACAATTTCAACCAAGAATAACCTACCCAGCCAGGTTAAGCTTCTTCAGCGAGGGAGAAATAAAATCTTTCCCAGATATCCAGTCCCTAAGAACTTACGCTGCCACCAAACCACCTCTACATGAAACACTTAAGAAAGTACTAAACACAGAAGAAAAGGGGGAAAAAAGAACAACGTTTTTCACAAGAGTACAGGAAAAACAATAAAATACACATGAACCAACCCCAAAACCAAAAGAAAGACAATAAACCAAGTGGAAGAACAACTCTATAAGAACTCTATGATGGGGACGAACTCTCACATTTCAATAATTAGCCTGAATGTGAATGGACTAAATGCACCACTGAAAAGACATAGAATGGAAAAATGGATAAAATATCACCAGGCAACAATAGACTGCCTTCAAGAGACCCATCTCACTAGAAAGGACATGCACAGACTCAAAGTAAGAGGATGGGAAACAAATTTTCAGGCGAATGGAACACAAAAGAAAGGAGGAGTCGTGATCCTAATTTCAGACAAAATACCATTTAAGCTATCAAAAATTTTAAAAGATACAGAGGGCCACTACATAATGATAAAAGGTTCACTCTATCACAAGAAATATCTGTCCTAAACATATAGGCACCTAACATAGGTGCACCAACTTTTATAAAGCAACTTCTAGGAAAACTAAAGACAGATATTGACTCTAACACTATCATAACTGGGGACTTTAATACCCCACTCACAACTCTAAGCAGATCATCAGGAAAAAATCAGCAATGAGATCTGGAACCTCAATGTGACTCTTGACCAAACGGACTTAATTGATACCTACAGAACACTCCATCCAAAGACCACAGAATACACATTCTACTCATCACCACATGGAATGTATTCTAAGATCAACCACATAATTGGCCATAAATCAAGCATAAGCAAATTTAAAAGGACCAAAATTTTACCATGCACCTTCTCGGACTATAGTGGAATAAAAATAAACATTAATACCAACAAGGTCCCCCCAAAACCCACAAAGACATGGACACTAAACAGTATGATGCTAAACAACTCCTGGGTCAATGATGAAATAAAAACAGAGATCAAAAGATACCTGGAGACAAATGAAAATGAAGAAACATCTTACGAAAATCTCTGGGATGCCATGAAAGCTGTAGTAAGAGGGGAATTTATATCCCTACAAACGTACATGAAGAAAATGGAAGGATCACAAATTAACAGCCTAACAAGCTACCTAAGGAAGCTGGAAAAGCAAGACTACAAAAACCCTAATTTAAGCAGAAGAATCCAGATCACCAAAATAACAGCCCAAATCCAGGACATAGAAGACAAAAAGACAATACAAAAAATCAATGAAACAAAAAGCTAGTTCTTTGAAAGGATAAACAAGATCGATGGTCCCCTAGCTAGACTGACCAAGAAAAAGAGAGAAAAAGTCTAAATAAGCATAATCAGAAACACAAAAGATGAAGTCACATCTGACCCTGAAGAAATACAAAAGATTATTAGAGACTACTATGTACACTTGTATGGAAACAAACTTGAAAACCTCAAGGAAATGGAGGACTTTCTGTCATCACACAACCTGCCTAGGTTGAAACAAGAAGAAACTGAGACCCTAAATAGACCAATAACAATCAAGGAAATTGACTACGTAATAAGAAAACTGCCTACAAAAAAAAGCCCTAGACCAGATGGCTTTCCAGCAGAATTTTACAAGACATTTAAGGAGGAGCTGATTCCAATCCTACTGAAGGTATTTCAGGTGATTGAGAAAGATGGAACCCTCCCCAAATCATTTTATGAAGCTAACATCACATTGATACCCAAGCCAGGTAAAGATCCAACAAAGAAAGAGAACTATAGGCCAATATCTTTGATGAACATAGATGCTAAAATTCTCAACAAGATCCTAGCAAACCAGATTCAATAATACATCTCAAAAATCATCCACCATGACCAAGTAGGCTTCATTCCTGGGATGCAAGTTTGGTTGAATATTCGTAAAACCATAAATGTAATTAAATACATCAACAGATGTCAAAAAAAAATCACATGATTATATCATTAGATGCAGAAAAAGCTTTTGATAAAAACCAGCACCCTTTCTTGATAAAAACCCTTGAACATCTAGGCATATGGGAAACATACATCAAAATAGTAAAAGCCATCTACAAGAAACCCACAGCCAGCACACTCCTAAATGGACAAAATTGGAACCATTTCCCCTGAAAACTGGAACAAGACAAGGATGCCCCCTCTCACCCCTCTTGTTCAATATAGTATTGGAAGTCCTGGCTAGAGCAATCAGAGAAGAGAAGGCAATCAGGGGTATCCAAATAGGAAAAGAGGAAGTCAAATTATCTCTTTGCAGATGACATGATTGTGTACCTTGAAAACCCAAGAGAATCTGTCAAAAACCTCCTTACACTGATAAAGGCCTTTGGCAAAGTCTCAGGATATAAAATAAATGTGCAAAAGACAATCGCATTTCTTTACACCAATAATAAACAAACAAAAAGCCAAATAAAAAGCACAATTCCATTCACAATAGACACACAAAAAAATGAAATACCTTGGCATCTTCCTAACCAGAGACGTGAAAGACCTTTACAATGAAAACTACAAAACTCTGCTCAAAGAAATCAAAGATGACACAAACAAGTGGAAAAATATCCCATTCTCATGGATTGGAAGAATCAACATTGTGAAGGTGTCCATCTTACCTAAGGCAATCTACAGATTCAATGCAATACCCATCAAATTACCAGAAACATTCTTCTCAAACCTAGAAAAAACAACACAGGAATTCATATGGAAACACAAACGATCAAGAATAGCCAGAACAATCCTCAGCAAAAAAAAACAAAGCAGGTGGTATCACATTACCAGACTTCAAACTTTACTATAAAGCTACAATCATCAAAACAACTTGGTATTGGTATAGGAATAGGCATATAGATCAATGGAATAGAATTGAGATTCCAGAAGCAAAACCTCAATTTCTCAATCAACTCATCTTCGACAAAGTCTCCACCACCACTGGGGAGAGGAGAGGAGAACCTATTCAGTAAATGGTGCTGGGAAAACTGGCTGACCACATGCAGAAGATTGAAACAGGACCCCTGTCTAACCCCATACAAAAAATTAACTCTAAGTGAATCAGAGACGTAAATGTAAAACCTCAAACCATAAGAACCTTAGAAAATGAAGGACATACCCTCATGGAAATTGGAACTGACATCCAATTCCTGAACAAAACCTGAAACCCACAGGCCATAAGGGATAAGATTGACAAGTGGGACCTCATTAAACTGACAAGCTTCTGCAAAGCCAAAGAAACCATCAAGAGAGCAAGGAGACAGCCTACAGACTGGGAAAAAGTATTTGCCAACTCCAGATCTGACAAAGTCTTAACATCTTGGATCTACAAGGAACTCAAACATGCTAAAAAGAAAAAAACAAACCCCATTATAAAATGGGCAAAAGATATGAACAGACACTTCACAAAGGAAGATATCCGAGCAGCCAACAGACACATGAAGAAATGTTCAACCTCACTAATCATCAGGGAGATACAAGTCAAAACCACACTGAGAAACCACCTAACTCCCGTCAGAATGGCAATTATCAACAACTCAAAAAATAACAGCTGCTGGAGAGGGTGTGGCGAAAAGGGAACACTCCTACACTGTTGGTGGGAGTGTAAACTAGTGAACCTCTGTGGAAAGCAGTGTGGCTATTCCTAAAAGCTCTAAATATCAGCCTCCCATATAACCCTGCAATCCCCCTACTGGGAATATATCCTGAAGAACTCAAATCACTCTATCACAAAGATACCTGCACACGAATGTTTATTGCAGCATTGTTCACAATAGCAAGAAACTGGAACCAACCATGCTGTCCATCAAAAGAGGACTGGATTTAAAAAATGTGATACATATACACAATGGAATACTATGCAGTCATAAAAAAGAACAAAATCATGAATTTCGCAGCAACCTAGATGGAACTAGAGTCTATAATACTGAGTGACCTCTCACAAAAACAAAGATCTGAGTATCACATGCTCTCACTCATATAGTGGACCTCAATCATCCAACATACTACCATAAGAAAATGACTGACAGTGGTGGGAAACTACGGGGGGGAGGGGAAGGGGGATGGGACTAATGGTAGAAAACATCTCTCTGGGGACGGGGAGACACCTCTTATCAACAAGGGGACCTGAACGAAGCATATTTGTATACCTAACCCTTAACTGTACCCCACAATATCATAATAAAAAATATTGATTAAAAAAAAGATATTTAAGACAATATCGTAAAGCCTTAAAAATGTTAATAATTTCTTGTATCTTGGAATTCCATTTCTAGAACTTTCTTCTAGGGAAATAATTATATCAGAGGTAAAAGCAACAAAAAAAGTTGCTTGAGGCATTGTTTACAATGTCTAAGTATTATGAAGCAAAAATGTCCAATGATATTGAATTAAATAAATTTTGGTACACACACACACACACCACACACACACACACACAGAAAAATCATGAGGCAACCTACTTTGGACAGACAGGGCTGTGCAATCACTCTTTAAGAAGGTGACATTGGCTGGGCTCGGTGGTTCAGACTGTAATTCCAGCACTTTGGGAGGCCAAAGCAATGGATTGCCTAAGCCTGTGGGTTCGAGACCCGTCTGGACAACTTTGCGAGACCCCGTCTCTACCATAAATAAAAAAAAATTAGCTGGACGTGGTAGCGCGCATCTGTTGTTCTGGCTACTTGGAAGACTAAGGCAGAAGGATCGCCGGAGCCCAGCAAGTCGAGGCTGCAGTGGCCGGGAGTGTGCCACTGCACTCCAGTCCGCAACAGAGTGAGACTCTGTCCATTTCTGTCCACCAGATCTCCTGACTAATCTCTCTCAGCCACTCTTCTCCTTTAGTCTCCTAGTTGGTCTCCTCTTTTCTATTCTTGACCCATCCCCACCCAATTTGCACAAAGTGGCCAGAGAGGGATTTTTTTTAAAAAAACTATCTAAGCTGGGCTCGGTGGCTTGGCCGGTAATCCCAGCGCTTTGGGAGGCCGAGGTGAGTGGATTGCCTGAGCCCGCGGGTTCGAGACCCACCTGGGCAACTTGGCGAGACCTCATCTCTACAATAAATCAAAAACTAGCCGGGCATGGTAGTGCACGCCTGTAGTTCCAGCTACTTGGAAGGCTGAGGCGGAAGGATCGCCGGAGCCTAGCAGGTCGAGGCTGCAGTGGCCGGAAGCAGCCACTGCACTCCAGTCTGGGCAACAGAGTGATACTCCAACTCAAAAAAAACAAACAAACAAAGAAGGAGAAGCAGTGGGGCAGGAAAGTATAAGTTCTTGAGGAGCGAGTCTGTGTGTCTTTCAGTTTTTCCTCTCCGGGGGAAATTCTGGGCATGAACTGAGAGAAAAACAAGATAGAGAACAAGAGAGAATGTGTGCTTTACTTGAGTCATTCACTCATTTATTCAACAGATAAACAAATGTTGGGTATAAATCATGTGCCAGATCCTCTTCTAGTTCCAGGAATTGCCAAACCTCTTGCTCTCATGGAACTTATATTCTACTTTTCTTGGGGTTCGTTGTTTCTTGGTACCATTCCTCATAGGCTCATAATAATATCCTAGGTACCATAGACATATATAGACAGATAAGGCACTCCCCAAAACACTTTCTCTCCTCCCTCCACTCCCCTTCTCTCTGAGTCAAAAATATCTTCCTTCTTTTTGTTCTTTACCTAATTCTCTCTTTGCCATGCCTAAGCTATGGTTTCTTTCCTCAAGCAGTCTTCATCCATGTTTCTCTGAGCCTCTGAAACTTGGAAAAATGGATACTGGTTGGTTCATTTGCTTTCCTTGAGGTTCATTGTTCCTTTGTATCATCTCCCCTAGGCTGCAGGCTGCCTCTGATGGGAGTGAATGTGTGTGCAAGAGTAAGTGCATAATATACCAAGTGGTGATAAGTGCTATGAAGAAAATAAAACAGTGTAAGGGGTAAAGAATTATGAGTGTGAAGGCCAGGTACAGTGGCTCAGCCTGTAATCCCAGCACTTTGAGAGGCCAAGGCGAGAGGATTGCCTGAGCTTGGGGATTTGAGATCAGCCAGGGCAACTTGGTGAGACCTCGTTTCTACAATAAATCACAAAAACTAGCCAATCATGGTGGTATGTGTCTGTAGTTCCAGCTACTTGGAAGGCTGAGGCAGAAGAGTCGCCTGAACCTAGCAGATTGAGGCTGCGGTGGCCATGAGTGTACCACTTCACTACAGCCTGGTTGACAAGAGTGAGACTCCAGCTAAACAAATAATAATAAATTTAAAAATAAAAGTAATTGGCCAGGCTCTGTGGCTCAATCTGTAATCCCAGCACGTTGAGAGGCCGAGGTGAGTGGATTGCCTGAGCCTGCGGGTTTGAGACCAGCCCGGGCAACTTGGCGAGAACTCATCTCTACAATAAATTTTTTAAAAAATTAGCCAGGCATGGTAGTGTGCACCTGTAGTTTCAACTACTTGGAAGGCTGAGGTGGAAGGATCACTGGAGCACAGCAGGTCGAAGCTGGGGTGGCAGTGAGTGTGCCACTGCCCTCCAGCTTGGGCAACAGCGTGAGACTCCAACTCAAAAATAAAAAATAAAAACACATAAGAATAAAAATAAAAGGAATTCCTGTCATATGCTACAATGTGAATAAACCTCGAGGACATTATGCTGAAATAAGTCATTCACCAAAAAACAAATACTGTATGATTTCACTTATAAGAGGAACTTAGAGTAGTCAAATTCATAGAGACAGAAAGGATTGTGGTTGCCAGGGTCCACGGGGGAGAAGAAATAGAGTTGTTGTTTAATGGGTATAGACGTTCAGTTTGGCAAGATGAAAAAGTTTTGGACATCAGTTGCACAGCAGTGTGAATATACTTAAAGCTACTGAATTTACACTTAAAAGTGATTAAGATGGTAAATTTTATGCTATATCATTTTACCACAATATTTTTTTAAAAACATTATTTAAAACCAATGGTTTGTCTAAATCAAGACTCTCTTAATCACATATAGCCCAAACACTATTTAATTAGAAAAAAAGATCAAGAATAAAATGATAGCTGGGTGTGGTGGCGCAAGCCTGTAATCCCAGCACTTTGGGAGGCCGAGGTGAGAGGATTGCCTGAGCCCAGGGGTGTGAGACCAGCCTGGGCAATTTGGTGAGACCTTGTCTCTACAATAAATCAAAAATTAGCCGGGCATGGTAGTGCATGCCTGTACTTCCAGCTACTTGGAAGGCTGAGGTGGAAACCTCGCTGGAGCCTAGTAGGTCAATGCTGCGGTGGCCGTGAGCGTGCCACTGCACTTCAGCCTGGGCAACAGAGTGAGACTCCAACTCAAAAAAAATAATAATAATAAAATGAGCATACGTACATATTAGCAAAACTGCCTTAACCTAAAAAAAAAAAGATATATTTTGTGCAAGCCATTTCAGCATCATCTGAGCAGCTGGAGATATATCTGCAGTGGTAAATTCTGATATGGGTAGACATGATTTAGGGCAATAGGGACATGCCCATCATTCTCTCAGGGTTTCTCAAGTAACAAAAATCTTATCCATCCATCCATGCATGCATCCATTCAACCAAACAGTATTTATTGATCCTCTACTACACATGTAGCAATATCTTGGGTACCATAGACACATATAGACAGACAAGACACTCTCCAAAACATCTTCTCCCTACCCTCCCTCCCTCTCTGGTCAAAAATTATCTTCCTTTTGTTTTTTACCTAATTTTCTCTTTGCCATGCCTAAGATACGGTTTATTTCCTCAAGCAGTCTTGATGCATGTTTCTCTGAGCCTCTGAGAACTGGAAAATGGATATTGGTTGGTTCATTTGCTTTTCTTGAGGTTCATTGTTCCTTGGTACCATCCCTCCTAGGCAGCGGGCTACCCCTTCATTTGCCTTTGGGAACTGCTTCAATTCTCCTTGCCCCTAATAATTCTCAAAGAAAACCTAGAATATCTTCAGGCCATTGCCCAATTTGAGAGAGACAATTTTACCCTAGTTATCATGGTCAATGTTTGAGCTTTAATGCTCCCTCCTGAGCTGTGGTTCATCCAGCTAAGTCACACTTAGTGATAATTAGAAAAGAGGTGACCGACAAGGGGATTTGATTCCATGGCTTCGTTGTCAGGGAGATATATTTTTTACTGCTAACTTATATGACAAATTTGTGAAGCACTGTTGGCTAGCATAATTTATTTTATTGGGCTAAGAGGTTGTGTTTTTTCCTGACTCTTCAGTTGAGCTTACTGACCTGTACAAAGTCAGGATAATCTGATAATATATTTTAAGCATTCTTGTAGAACCTATGCTAAACACTAGCCATTGAGTTCAAGTGGATGCAGTTGGTGTCCTCTAAATATTTAGGTCCCAAAGCTGACATAGGCACAAAACATTTCAACACAATATCATGAAATAGTGTATGTTCATGGGTTGTAATGATTAATTTTGCTTCCCAGTTAAGTTTTAGAAACTAAGTGTTGAACCTCTCCTCTTACCAGACCTACTGAAATATGCTGGAATTGCCACATGCTCAGCCACTGATCCCAATAACAGTGAGAACGTTCAGTGGCAACTTCCCAAGTTTTGGCTTAGTTCTGGTTATAAAGTGTTAAGTAACTTCATCTTCTTCACAATGCACATTATTAAATCCCCTCTTATTTTTCATCAGACATCCTTTAAGATGCCTCCTCAATGGCGTGGACAGGCTGGTTTTGCAGCATGTGTCTGCATGCATCTGTCCACTCCTCAGGAGAACCGTAACTGGAGTCCCTCCGTCTTTCCAAACTACCTGTGGAAGCAGATTTTAATAAGTTAATCTCGCATTTTATAGGTCAACTAGCATTAATCTGAGCAATTAACAAGGCCAATTTCCTGCTGTGTTAAATCTTTCAAAATCATACAAAGCTTTACCTGTAAATTCTTAATCCCACTTCTACATCCTGGCATGGAACTTGATCTCGCAGTCACATTGCATGGGTTTATCCTTCAGAGGACAAGAAGAAAATCTTTCTGGATTGCAGGGAAGAAATTACAAGACAAAAAACAGAGGCAGCAGGAGAGAAATGTCATTGGTGCATCCACAAAAGAAAAACCTCAAGCTGCCAACGTCAGCTCTATGGGGAGATGGTGACTAAAACCCAAGAGAGGAATTTCAGACCTATGTCAGCTGAAATCTAAAATGCAGTCATTCATTTGGACAAAAGCTTGGAAGTTATTTTTATGTTCGGTGACTTTGAAAATGCAATATCAATCACAGTGTTATTTCTCTGGACCTAGGCAAAAGAATTCACATGGAAAGTTGCCCATTACTACAGCAATATTTGGGGGAGGGAGGAAAGTTGGAGAGAGGGAGTACAATATGGCCCCCATTTGGAGGTTTTCTTTCCTCCTCATCACCAGTATTTTAAAATCCTGTATGTAGGAATTTTGCAAACTGGCTGTGAAAAAGAAAGCTTTGCTGTCTCTTACCACCAATTCACACTGTAAACAGAGAAAAATTAGTTTGACATTAACTAATTAATTTTACTTTATTTATTGCTAGATGCCAGTACCTTTATGTGTATATATATACAACCTCAACCTGCTGGGCTCTGGCGATCCTTCCGCCTCAGCCTTCCAAGTAACTGGAACTATAGGTGCGCGCTACCACGCCCGGTTAATTTTTTTTATTTATTGTAGAGATGAGGTCTCGCCAAGTTGCCCAGGTGGGTCTCAAACCCACGGGCTCAGGCAATTCACTCACCTCGGTCTCCCAAAGCGCAGGATTACAGGCTGAGCCACCAAGCCCGGCTACCTTTAGGTATATTTTATCTCCCCAGTGGGTTGTAAATTGGGGAAAGGCATTAGCTCTGTAATAGTTACAGCACTACTGGAGTAGTGCATATGAAGTGATATGCAAATGAGAACTGGACATCAATCACCTTGGGAGGTGATATACCCGCACTCTCAAGTGCTGCCACTGCTTAATTGAACTTTGGGAGCAGAGGATTTCCTAACTTTCTCCCTTTGCTAAATTTACTTAAGAAGTGGTCCATAAGTCACCTCAAAATCAGTTTGGATACTTTATAATCATCACAACTTTAAGTGTACATTTCAGTGATAGTTACTAAAGTCACAATTGTGCAACTATCACTACAATCCAATTTTAAAACATCTCTATCACTTGTATCCACCCTAGGCCCAGGCAACCACTAATCTACCTTCTGACTGCATAGATTTGCCTTTCCTGGATATTTCATATAGCTGAACTCTTATAATCTATAATCGTCAGTGTCTGGCTTATTTCACTTAGCACAATGTTTCCAAGGTTCATTCATGTTGTAGCATGAATCATTACTTCATTTCTTTTTAGACCTGAATAATATTCCACTGTATGGATATACCAAATTTTATATGACCATTCATGGATTAATGGACATTAGAGTGCTTTCCAGTTTGGGGCTATTATGAATAAAGGTGTTCTGAGCCGGGCTCGGTGGCTCAGCCTGTAATCCCGCGCCTTTGGGAGGCTGAGGTGAGTGGATTGCCTGAGCCTGAGGGTTCGAGACCCGCCTGGGCAGCGAGACCTCATCTCTACAATAAATCAAAAAATTAGCCGGGCGTGGTAGCACATGCCTGTAATTCCGGCTACTCTGAAGGCTGAGGTGGAAGGATCGCCGGAGCCCAGCAGGTCGAGGTTGCAGTGGCCAGGAGCGGCCACTGCACTCCAGTCTGGGCTCCAACTCAAAAAATATTAATAATAAAAAAATAAAAATAAAAATATTTTCTATGCAAATAAAACCATTGGACTAAGAGTATTGTCTCCTGAAGTAATTATTCTGAAGAAGACATATCCACATGCTGTATAAACATAGATGTATGAGTTGCAAAATAGTTAATCTCATGTATACATTTCAATTACACCACTCCTGTGAATCTACAACAGTTTCGCACAGTATTTTGCAGATAGTAGCTACCTGATACATATTTGGTGACTGAATTTTAAAATTCTCACAGTGGTTCTCCTTAGAAAGTAAAATATCAAAAGTTTCTATGTTTAACAGCATTTTTTCGTTTTATGTAAATAGCCAAAACCTCTGAGAAAACATGACAAACTATCCATAGAGCCCCCAAGTCACAATGATCTGTTGGGCAGGCTTATTGATCTTCCTTCAGCCCAAGAGATCCCCATCAAAGCAATTGCTCACAGGCTTGGAGGGGAGGGAAGCATTTCTTTTGGGCCACTGGAAGTGTTTGATCCACCACTGCATTATGACTCCACGAGGAACGTCAGAGGAGGGAGGCTCCTCTTGCAAGAACCACGACACTTGCTGGCACATTTTCTTAGAAGGTTGATTGGCCTGGATCCAATGTTGGCTAATTTCCTCTCAGTTGTTCCCTTGCTTGCTGTTCCCCATGTATTTGGTCAGATTTGGACTAACTCAACAGACTCCAACCGCAAGGAAACTAGAGCCACCTGGTGGCCTCTCTAGCTGACATTCTAGCCACCTTTTGGCCCTGAGCAACCTCTAAATGATGCATCGAAGCCTGTGATCTGTGGACTCTAAGGCGACAGTGAAATCTCATCTTTTTTTTTTGAGTCAGAGTTCACTCTGTCACTCAGGCTGGAGTGCAGTGACAAGCTCATGGCCACCACAACCTCAAACTGCTGGGCTCAGGCGATCCTTCCGCCTCAGCCTTCCAAGTAGCTGGAACTACAGGCGTGTGCCACCACGCCCGGCTAACTTTTGTGATTTATTGTAGAGACGAGGTCTCACCAAACTGTCCAGGCTGGTCTCAAATTCCCGAGCTCAGTCAATCCTCTCGCCTCGGCCTCCCCAAGTGCTGAGATTACAGGCCGAAATTCCATCTTTAATTGGGCAAATGAAATGTCCTCCTCCGTGTTTTCCCAGTGCTCAAGAAAACAGTGAATGAAAAATGCAGCCTGTGTGTCCGCCCACTGCTCAGGACAGTAGAATGACAGCAAGGAGGGCAGGAAAACCTTTCAGTCATGTGCTTCTGCCACAAGAGCTGGCTCTTTTCCACTCTCATGTAGTCATAAGTTATTTCGGTTTTACTTCCCAAAGCACCTTTTCATACATACTCTTAGCACAGGTTTTAGAACATATTATAGAATATATTTACATAATTATAATTATTGTCCACTGCAAAATATTACATTTCATTCTTAGTAGAGATCAGTTTAAAAAATCAACACATCAACAGTTTGTTTCCTTGTTAGTAATCTCCCTTGAACAAAGCTATGTATGGGCCGGGCACTGTGGCTCATGCCTATAATCCCAGCATTTCGGGAGGCCGAGGTGAGAGGATTGCCTGAGCCCATGGGTTCGAGACTAGCCTGGGCAACTTGGTGAGACCTCATCTCTACAATAAATCAAAAAATGGCCAGGCTCAGTGGCTCAGCCTGTAATCCCAGCACTTTGGGAGGCAGAGGCGAGAGGATTGCCTGAGCCCGCGGGTTCGAGACCTGTCCGGGCAACTTGGTGAGACCTTGTCTCTACAATAAATCAAAACCTAGCCAGGCGTGGTAGTGCACGCTTGTAGTTCTAGCTACTTGGAAGGCTGATGCAGAAGGATCGCCAGAGCCCAGCAGGTTGAAGCTGTGGTGGCTAGGAGCATGCCATTGCACTCCAGCCTGGGGAACAGGGTGAGAACTCCAACTCAAAAAAAAAAAGAAAAAGAAAAAGAAAAAAGCTATATATGTTACTCATCAACCAATTAAAATCTTTTTTCTAGCATTGTTGTTGTCCTATCAACACTATTCTTAGACTATTGTAGTACTCTCTACCTTCCTTTCCCTGAATAATAATCCTTAGTGCCTTTCCTTGAATTATTGGATCACTCACTGTAGGGCACCTTTATTTTTGTTGGGCTAGCATGCTTTCCTCCTGGGAGGGGTGCTCACCACCTTCCTGGTAATGCTCTGCTTCCCTCCTCCATCTGTGAGAGCCTAGAGGCCCTTCCCTTTTCTTATCTGACTATGACTTCCTGGACCAGGGACAGGCAATGACCTGATTTGACCTATCAGTGCTCCTTCCTGCATTTCCTCCAACTGGGATTGAAGGAGAAGAGGGCTCTTTGCTCCCTGTTGAAGATCTCCTCTTATTTGCTAAAGCAAGTCCCAAGTGGGCTTTGTCATTTACAACAAAAACCTTGACTTATTTACCTACCTTTTCCGTATAATCTTAGCCACAACATTATATTTCTGACTTTTTAATTAGCAACATTTTTTTAAATGCCACGATATTTTTGCTGTGTCTGCTTTCTTTTTTATAAGCTAAAAATCTTTTAATGACTGTGAGGATCACCAGAGAGAAGAAATGAGGATAGAAAGGTGTTTAGAAACTGCACCACTGTGAAACATTGCAGATATTTGGGTGTTCACCTACAAAAAAACAAAAACAAAAACTGCCTAGGGGAAGAGGTAGTGGATATAAAGCTATTTGCAATTATTTGAAAAAACTTTTATGTGGAGAGAGTTGGTGTTTGTCACTGGTAGGACCTTTAATTCCATGGTTGGAATTTGCAGAGAGTCCGATTACGTTTCTTTATAAAGAAAATATACTTTCTAATAACTAAGGTGTACCAAAAATGAAACAGGCCTCCACTCAAAAAGTTAGACTCCCAGGGACTTAAAAGCAATTGTTTAAATGACTCCTGGGTTAGGGATATAACCTCAAAGATCCTTTTAATTCTTCAGGGTCTGTAAAGGTGAAACAGAAATAAAGGTGGGAATATTACGGGTAAGAGAGTTCAGGAATGTGGAACTCTGCCTAGGATTAGAACCAGACTCCGTCTGAGATAGAAGCTGGTCCAGGCACGCCACTTTCTCCTTGCTTCCTCAGCGCTGCCTACCGAAGTGGCAGCCATCTCCTACTCGGCATCATGGCTGCCCTCAGATCCCCAGTGAAGCCCAAGATCATCAGAAAAAGAACAAAGAAGTTCAGCCGGCACCAGTCAGACCCATATGTCAAGATTAAGCATAACGGGCAGAAACCCTGAGGTACTGCCAACAGGGTGCATAAAAGATTCAAGGGCCAGATCTTGATGCCCAACATTGGTTACAGGAGTAACAAGAAAACAAAGCACATGCTGCCCAGTGGCTTCCAGAAGTTACTGTTCCACGATGTCAAGGAGCTGGAAGTGCTGCTGATGTGCAACAAATCTTGTGCTGAGATTACTCACAGTGTTTCCTCCAAGAACCACAAAGCCATTGTAGAAAGACCAGCCCAGCTGGCCATCAGAGTCACCAATCCTAATGCCAGGCTGTACAGTGAAGAAAAGGAACAGACAGCTCATACACACATTTTATTTGTGTTTAAATAAAACCGTAGGCCAGGCTCAGTGGCTCAGCCTGTAATCCCAGCACTTTGGGAGGCCGAGGGTGAGTGGATTGCCTGAGCCCGTGGGTTCAAGACCCACCTGGGCAACTTGGTGAGACTTCATCTCTACAATAAATCAAAAATGAGCCAGGCATCATAGTGCACGCCTGTAGTTCCAGCTACTTGGAAGGCTGAAGTGGAAGGATCGCTGGAGCCCAGCAGGTCGAGGCTGCGGTGGCCGGGAGCACTCCAGTCTGGGCTACAGAGTAAGACTCCAACTCAAAAAAAAAAAAAACCAAACAAACCATAAAAACTGAAAACAAAACAAAACAAAACAAGAAACTGGTCTAGATTCTGTATCCTCCAATATCAACCGACTGTTCATTAACTTTCCTGATATCAATCTTTTTCAATGCTGCTTATTACAATTTTTATTTGGTATAATAGAATAATATGATGCCTGGAAAAGGATACTTAAATTAAGTAGTAGTTGCAGAACTTTGCCTCTCTGGATCTTGGATTTCTCATATGTAAATTGGGGGAATTGAACAATCTTAAAGTCTCCAGACTGTCCTACTAGGGATGGGAAGATCGAGAAGGAACACAAAATTTGGAGGGATGAAAAGATTCAACCTTCGATATTCCATAGGTAATGCTTTCTAGCTGTCTACGGCCAGTGGAATTGTCTTATGCCAGGAGAGGTGAATGGAGGGAGGGAATGATGGAGCATAAGGGGATATATGTAGGACTAGTTACATAATTTCCAGACCTGATATAAAATAAAAATGCAGAACCCCTTGTGCAAAAATAAGGAGAACCTCAAGACCAAAACAGTAGAGCATTGAACCAAGCATGGGATTTTGTTAAGTCTGGAAGCCTTAGGTAGCCTCACTGGTCATTCCTTCATGGAACCAGCCCTGAATAATATGACAACACTGTTACAGCATGATTAGGTTCTTATGCCCACTGCACAGAAAAACCAATACATGGACAGCAGTCACTGCATAGAGAAAGGGTTTAATAAACACAAAGCAGCCAAGCAAGTGAAAAGGGGATATTTCTCAAATCTGTACTTCTGAGAATTTTAGGTGAGGGTTTCTTAAGGAATAATTTGGCAGTCAGGGTCTAGGAAATGGGTGCTGCTGATTGGTTAGGCATAAAGTCATGGCGGGGGTGTCAAAATTGTCTTCATATGTAGAAGTAGTTTTTGGGAGGAGGTCATAGGACCTGCAGAGCCAGCTTCTTGGTATGTGTCCTGCATCCAGGTGAAGTCTAGGGTCCATCACAGTGCAGTCTGAAAAACATCTCAAACACCATTCTTAGGTTTTTGCAATAGATGCTATGTGTAAAGCAAGTCCCAAGACCATGTGCTACTGACCCCTGAACAGTAAGTCATGATAGAGGCAGTTTAAGAGGAAAATATGCAGGAAGTGGGGTCCCTGGAGATTAGAGCTGCTCATACCCTTCTGCTGATCAAACTTCAGGATACCAACAAGGAGATTTGTGCCACCTTAGGTCATTGTTTAAGAGAAAACATGTTTATCAACTTTGCAGGCAGATTTCTCCTTCCCAGGGGCTAGGACGTGAAGATAATCAATGGTTCTATATTGAAGTGAAAGCAAACTTAGAAACAACAGCTTTGTTAATTTTTACCCAGAGCTGCAACTTTGCAGGGTTCAGGTCTCCTCAACAATTTTTTTCCCACAGTTTTTATCTGTGAGGGCAGTTTCAACACCTTGTATCAATTAGACCAATTTAAAACAACAGATTTGAGGTTCTTTGTTTAGATGATTTCAAATTTGGCTATAATAAAGGATACTTCAATCAGTAAATCAATTAAAAGCTTCACTGACCAACTATATACTAAACATTTTTGTGACTCTATAAGTAAGCAATTGAAAAAACAAAAATGCCCAACAATTCTAAATATCTCTGGATCTCCAGAATTGCAATGATTATAGCTATGACTCATATGACAAGCTTGTTTACAGAGAGGCCTGCTAACTAAGATTTACCTGCACTGTTTAAGCGTATATTTTATCCCCATTTGTCTTGAATCAGAATCTAATGCATCCACTTAGCCTCTCCTCTAGGATTGGTATCAATAAACCATTTTTCTTCTCTTGTTCATTCAGCAACTACTTATCACACTGGAATTATGTTAAAAGCCCCCACACTAAGTATTGTAAGGCACTGGGGACCAGGTCAGCTAAGGATGGCTGGTGGAACAGGAAAAAGAGTTGACTAAAGACAGGGAATAAGCTGGGTTCCATGGCTCAGCCTGTAATCCCGCGCCTTTGGGAGGCTGAGGTGAGTGGATTGCCTGCGCCCGCGGGTTCGAGACCTGCCTGGGCAGCGAGACCTAATCTCTACAATAAATCCAAAAATCAGCAGAGATGGTAGCGCATGCCTGTAGTTCCGGCTACTTGGAAGGTTGAGGCGGAAGTATCGCTGGAGCCCAGCAGGTCGAGGCTGCGGTGGCCAGGAGCGGCCACTGCACTCCAGTCTGGGCGACAGAGTGAGACTCCAACTCAAAAAAAAAAAAAAAAAAAACGGAATATCATGAGCCAAGTCATAAAGGTCAAAATCTTAAATTGGGAATGGGAAAGGAATCCAGTGTAACTAGAGTAAGGGGAGAGTGGGGGGAAATTGGGGGAAAGGGGTTATGAAAAGAAAGTCAGGAAGCCAATAGCGAAGGAATTTAAATGCTAGAAAAGGCCCTGATCCCATGAACAAGAAGGAGTTTTTGAGCAAAGAGCCAAGAAGAGCTGCCCTTTTATACATTTAATGTGTTGGTCACATCCAGCACTAAAAAGTGGTAGCTATTATTATCATATCATTACATCATACTTTAAACATTATTCACTTATCTCAAAGATGTAACCACGAATGTACAGCAATGCCATTTCCCCACAACATTCTCAATTTGGAGAATGATCAACTCTCATAATCTCTCTCTCCATTTATTTAGGCCTTCTTGAATTTTTCAGTGTAGAAGCCTTACACATTATTTGTTAAAATCATCATGAAGCCAGGCTCGGTGGCTCAGCCTGTAATCCCACGCCTTTGGGAGGCTGAGGTGAGTGAATTGCCTGAGCCCGTGGGTTCTAGACCCACCTGGGCAACTTGGTGAGACCTCATCTCTACAATAAATCAAAAAATTAGTGGGCGTGGTAGGCGCGCCTGTAACTCCAGCTACTTGAAAGGCTGAGGCGGAAGGATCGCCAGAGTCTAGCAGGTCGAGGCTGCGGTGGCCGGGAGCGGCCACTGCACTCCAGTCTGGGTGACAGAGTGAGACTCCAACTAAAAAGAAAAAAAAATCATCATGAAGGTTTTTTTACACTATCATAAATAGTATTTTTTTTTTGAGTTGGAGTCTCGCCCTGTTGCCCAGACTGGAGTGCAGTGGCCTGCTCACTGCTCACTGTGACTGTTTCTTAAGTGATCTAATTGTTTTACCAATTTTTTTTTTGGTCGGAGTCTTACTCTATGCCCAGACTGGAATGCAGTGGCACACTCATGGCCACTGCAGCCTCAACCTGCTGGGCTCAGGCAATCCTTCTGCCTCAGTCTTCTAAGTAGCTGGAACTACAGGTGCGTGCTACCATGCCCGGCTAATTTTTTGGATTTATTGTAGAGATGAAGTCTTGCCAAGTTGCCCAGGCTGGTCTTGAATCCCTGGGCTCAGGCAGTCCTCTCACCTCGGTCTCTCAAAGTGCTGGGATTACAGGCTTGAGCCACTGGGCCCAGCTATAAGTAGTATTTTTTAAATGATTTTCAATTGTTTATTGACAGTACATAGAAATGTAATTGTTTTTTTATGTTAAAATTATACCCTGTGACCTTTGAAAGACAACAAAATACTTTACTCCATAATATAGTTCTTTGACATATTTTGAGATGACTATCAGAGGACCAGTAAACAGAAGTGGCTCTGCAAAGCAGGTTTTTGTGGGGGAACATTTGCATCTGTAGAGAATCTGCATTAATGCAGTGAGGCACTCCCTTGTCCACATCTAGGAAAGATTAACTGAGAATCTGACCCCTTTAAAGGTCTCAAAAGAAACATTTGTCATCTATTCTATCTGAGGGCTGCTACCTGTGAGATTTCATCTACGTAACAAGACCACCTATGCTAGCTAAGTCTCCTCTTCTCTCCTCCCCATAACCTGTCTTGTCACTATAACCTGATTTACCACCCTAAGCCATACTCTGAGCCCCCATTCTTTCTATAACCTCATTAGGGGCTAGTGTCTTTATTTTGAAGGATCCCATGCCATGTAAAACTACGATCAAATAAATTTGTATGCCTCTTTTCCTATCAACTGCCTTTTGTGAGGTGATTTTTCAGCAAACTCTCCAAGAGCGAAGAAGTTTTCCCTTTGACTTGACAGTCTTGCGCAACAAGCAGGGTCAAAACTGGAAGTTAGGGGAATCCAGGACCTGATCACATGACAATAGGATAAGAATTTTACCAGCCAGGTTTGCGGTCCCTCTCTCTATGCAATCCAGTAGTATAGATGGTGAAAATCACTTTTTCCTTGAAAATTTTCACTCATGGGAGAAAAGGATTAGTCTTTTGTTTTTTGGTGGTTTTTGTTTGTTTGTTTTTTGTTTTTTGAGTTGGAATCTCACTCTGTCGCCCAGACTGGAGTGCAGTGGCCGCTCCCGGCCACCGCAGCCTCAACATGCTGGACTCCGGCGATCCTTCCGCCTCAGCCTTCCATGTAGCTGGAACTACAGGTGCACGCTACCACACCTGGCTAATTTTTGATTTATTGTAGAGATGAGGTCTCGCCAAGTTGCCCAGGCGGGTCTCGAACCCGTGGGCTCAGGCAATCCACTCACTTCAGCCTCCCAAAGTGCGGGATTACAGGCTGAGCCACTGAGCCTAGCTAGTGTTTTTTTTGTTTGTTTGTTCGTTTGTTTTTTTGAGTCAGAGTCTCACTCTGCCGCCTAGGATGGAGTACATGGCTCACCTCAGCCTGGACCTCCTGAACTCAGGTGATCCTTCTGCCTTAGCCTTCCAAGTAGTTGGAACTACCAGCATGCACCACGATACATAGCTAATTTTATGATTTTTTTTTTGTAGACATGAATTTCACTATGGAAGGACAGACTGAGAGTGGGAAGTCATTTATCTTGTTCTTTTTTTGTTGTTGCTGTTGTTGTTTTGTTTGTTTTTTTGAGTTGGAGTCTCACTCTGTCGCCCAGACTGGAGTGTAGTGGCTGCTCCCGACCACCGTAGTCTCGACCTGCTGGGCTCCGGCGATCATTCCACCTCAGCCTTCCAAGTAGCTGGAATTACAGGCATGCGCTACCACACCTGGCTGATTTTTTTATTTATTGTAGAGATGAGGTCTCACTGCCCAGGTGGGTCTCGAACCTGTGGGCTCAGGCAATCCACTCACCTCAGCCTCCCAAAGGTGCAGGATTACAGGCTGAGCCACCAAGCCTTGTTCATTTTTCTTGTTCTTAAACCCTGACACAATGATGAGAAAGTAGAAGCTATGCTTTTGGAGAAATGAACACTTTAGGTATAATTAACTTTACCGACTTTGTCTTTTCAGAAACACACTTCCAGGTATCAGAGGTATCTCATAGTGGCAATCAAGCTTGCCTAGAGTAAAGGGAATTTACAAGGGCTAAGACATCATGCATTGGGCAAGGATTGTAAAAGTCATGAAACTTGTGATTATAAAAGTTATAACCGCTCAGAGGGAGAGCAGGTGGGGATTCGATCTTCCAGTAAATTCGGCACTTTCTACAGGGAAGCCAAGGATCCCCAAAGCTACCTACTGGGAATGCCTAGGAGATAAGGGGAGGTACACCCTCTATTAGGTCTAAGGAATGTCATTTGGGAAGGTGCAGGAGAATTAAGAATCCTTGTCACACCCTTCTCTAGGGACTATGATAATGTGGGGGAACATTAATGGCTCTCTGTGTCACAGGATCTCCAAGACATCCACAGGTGGTTGATAAGGAAGTCACAGCAGTCATGGCAGTCACGTGCAACATCTCCAAGAGAAAGATTTAAACCAGGACTCTGGGGGGCTACAATGCCACACTCACCTAGAGTGTAGGCCCCCTCCCTGTCTGTGGGGGGTGAACTTTTCTTAAGTAAATCTTTTCTTCTCTCACCTCTGTGTGTCACAATTCTTTGCATCTACTGGGATCTCTGGGTTGCCGGCACGCACCTCTGGCTTGCCAGCTCCGGCTTGCCAGCCCCAGCAGTGCTACACACCTGCCCTGCGCCTTTCCACCCTCACCCGTCTGTACCCTAACACACTATGTTGCCCAGGCTGGTCTTCAATTCCTGGGCTCAAGCAATCCTCCCACCTCAGCATCCCAAAATGTTGGGATTACAGGTGTGAGCCACCATGACTGGCCCTGTATGAGTAATCTTGCTGTAGCAACTCTGGTGTACTTTGTGGTATGAATATTCACACTGTTTGATCACTTTCATACCAAAAATAATCTTTCCTTTGTCCTGTGTGGTTCATAAAGAAGGGTACTGGATAATGTTCCCTCTTATCTTGTTTTATGTCCTTGAGAGACTAACTTGTGAATAAGTGGATGCACTCTCTCTTGGTTTTCAACATCTGGGGGTTATGATATTTAGGTTATATCATGTGGCCAGTTTGAAATGGCTGGGAACCTGAGATTTTGTTTTCTCTCAGGAGAGTTTGTCATAAAAGCTCCCATCAGCCCAGCTCGTTGGCTCAGACTGTAATCCCAGCACTTTGGGAGGCCGAAGTGAGTGGATTGCCTGAGCCCACGGGTTCGAGACCCACCTGGGCAACTTGGCGAGACCTCATCTCTATAATAAATTAAAAAATTAGCCAGGAGTGGTAGCGTGCACCTGTAGTTCCAGCACTTTGGGAGGCCGAGGCGAGTGGACTGCCTGAGCCCACAGGTTCGAGACCAGCCCGGTCAACTTGGTGAGACCTTCTCTCTACAATAAATCAAAAATTAGCCAGGTGTGGCTACCATGCCTGTGGTTCTGGCTACTTGGAAGGCTGAGGCAGAAGGATCGCCCTAGCACAGCTGGTCGACGCTGGGGTGACTGTGAGTGTGCCACTGCACTCCAGCCTTGGCACCGGAGACTCCAACTCAAAAAGAAAAAAAAGAAAGAAAATAATAGCTAGCGTCATACTCAGTGACAAAGGATTAAATACTTTCCCCTAAGATTGGAAAAAAAGGCAAAAGGCAAGGATGTCTGCTTTTACGTTTCTATTAGTACTAGCTAGTGAAATACGGCAAGGAAAAAAAAAGGTTTACAGATTAGAAAGGAAGATGGAAAAGTACTTCATTTGTAGATAGCATAATAGTGTATTTAGAGAATGATTTTTCAAAAATTTACCCCCAAACCCAAACCTATTACAAATGAGTGAATTTAATAAGATATAAAGGTGAAGGGAAAGCTTCTCCTTCACCCCTGGAAGATTTGCTGAAAAATCAACTCACAAAAAGCAGATTAACAGGAGAAAAGACATACAAACTTATTTGATCATAGTTTCATGTGGCATGGGAACCTTCAGAATAAAGACTCTATCCTTCCATGGGGAAGCTTATATAGTTACAAAAAGAATGGGGGCTCAGAGCATGTCCTAAAACAGGTTATGGTGACAAGGCAAGTTATGGGAGGGAGAGAAAAGGAGACTTAGTTAGCGAAGGTGGTCTTGTTACATCAGTGAAACCTCAGATGTAAAAGTTTCCTTTCAGAACTTTAAAGGGGTCAGGCTCTTAGTTAATCTTTCTTAGACGATGGGTAAGAGAGTGCCTAGCTGCATGAATGCAGATTCTCTACAGATGCACATGTTCCCCCACAAAAGACAGCTTCACAGCCACTTCTGTTTGCTGGCCTTCCAAGAGCCATCTCAAAATACGTCAAAGAAATACATTTTGGGACATATATTTTTATTTTCTTCAGTTCTCACTTTAAAACTTAAAAAAAGATTCACATATTAAAAGTCAAACTGATAGCTTTGGAGAGATTTGGGTTAGAGGTTGTTAGATAGAGGCAGACAAAGGAGTGGAAAACAAGTTGGGAGCAAATTTATATTGTCCCATTGTTCTTTAGTTAGTCTTTTAGTCCTGAGAATAGATCAATTCAGTTAAACAGCTGTGTCCCATTCCAGGAGATGGCATTGCAGATGCGCTAGGCCTCTATATCTGATCCAGGCAAAGAGATACTTAATAAGAGGCATTTCTATGGAAACAGAAGAAAAACAAAGGTTTATGTCTGGATTCCTCTATAGAGTCTCTGAGCATCTTCAGATTGCAGTGGCATTTTAGTTTGAATCAGGTATTCAAGTGAATTTTCCGTGTAGTCCATACATCAGCAGGCATAAAATCTGTTTTTATATAATTTGTTGTGATTTCTCCCAAAGTTTATTTAACTTGTCTAGCTTCATTTGGCAGGGCTTTAAGAAAAACAGTTTTAATTTCTACTGATTCCAAGTCAGAAAAACTGAATGAAAATTTTAAAATGTTACTTTGGAGTCTTGTAGCCAAGAAAGAATTCAGGATCCGGTCTAAATTACAGGCAAATAATAAAAACTCAAAAACAATAAACAAGGCTAGAATCTACTAACAGGTATACTATAGTTTTCTTTTGAAATGTGATTTTCCTCTAATTTCCCATTTCTACCAAAGACAAATCATAGTAAAGCCAGTTCATTTTTTTTTTTTTGAGTTGGAGTCTCACTCTGTCGCCCAGACTGGAGTGCAGTGGCATGCTCCCGGCCACCACAGCCTCGACCTACTGGGCTCCTGCAATCCTTCCACCTCAGCCTTTCAAGTAGCTGGAACTACAGACGGGCGCTACCACACCAGGCTAGATTTTGATTTATTGTAGAGATGAGGTCTTGCCAAGTTGCCGGGGCGGGTCTTGAACCCTTGGGCTCAGGCAATCCACTCACCTTGGCCTCTCAAAGCACGGGATTACAGGCTGAGCCACCGACCCCGGCCCATTCAGTTTTATCTATCATTTTTTCCTTCAATTTAAAACAACCTTAAAATTCTTTCAACTTAAACAACTTAAAGGTCTCTAAACTAGGCAAAATTATTTTTTCTTGAACAAAAATCACACTCCCATGCCTTCTTATAATCTTTACTTTTTTGCCAAATGCACATTCTATTTTCCTCATAAATTTTGCACATAAAATTGTTTTCTTATATCTAGTAGTTTTTTTTTGAGTTGGAGTCTCACTCTGTCTCCCAGACTGGAGTGCAGTGGCTGCTCCCGGCCACCGCAGCCTCGACCTGCTGGGCTCCGGTGATCTTTCCGCCTCAGCCTTCCAAGTAGCTGGAACTACAGGCATGTGCTACCACACCCGGCTCATTTTGATTTATTGTAGAGATGAGGTCTCACCAAGTTGCCCAGGCGGGTCTCGAACCCGCGGGCTCAGGCAATCCACTCACCTCAGCCTCCCAAGGCGCAGGATTACAGGCTGAGCCACCGAGCCCAGCTATGTCTGGTAGTTTTAATCATGTACATTAATCACAACATTAACTCTAAGTAACCCTTATTTTTAATGAAGACCCCAAAATGTAAGCAATTTATTTATATACCAGTTGCAGTGACCTGGACAAAGAATAGAGCTGTGAAGACACTGCTTGAAGGATCTCATTTCTCCCAGCATGGCCAAAAGGCACAGCTGACCCAGACTCCACCATGGTCACTTGTCTAGACTTCAGAATCTAAAGGCTCAAATCCAAAGACATAAGCTCATAGACAAATTAAGTAAATGTTAAAAATATCATAGAAGTATGATCTGAGAGACAAAATTGATACCCTTTATTGACTATGATAAACACTAAGGTTAAGGCAACAAAAATTACCTATTGGTTGATGTTTCAGGCCTCGGCTGACATGGTAACTTTTAAAATTTCTACAGCTACAAGAAAAAACACACTTGCACTAAACTCTAACAATAGGAGATATCAAGCAAATGATCAGACCCCTTCTAACTCTGTTACAACCCAGATTACTACCATTCTGATAGGACAGATAATTGGCCTTATAAACATTCTTTTCTGATAAACAAATGCAGACTTTAAGACACTTTCAGCAGCTTATAGAGACTGGGCCCAGCAGTCTTTGTCTCCTATATTTCTTCTTCTTCTTCTTCTTCTTTTTTTTTTTTTTTTGAGTTAGAGTCTCACTCTGTAGCCCAGGCTGGAGCTCAGTGACCTGCTGGGCTCTGGTGATCCTTCCATCTCAGTCTTCCAAATAGCTGGAACTACAGGTGTGTAGAACTACCATACCTGATTAATTTTTTTTTTTATTTATTGTAGAGATGAGGTCTCACCAAGTTGCCCAGGCTGGTCTTGAACCTGGGGGCTCAGGCAATCCACTGGCCTTGGCCTCCCAAAGTGCTGGGATTACATACTGAGTCATCAAGCCCAGCTGTCTCCTATATTTTGCCCTTTGAGGTAAAGAGTCAAATTCTACCCCATTTTAATGCAAAAATCCCACCCCAAAGTGAACATGGGATGTATATTACATATATATTTTATCCATTCTGCATGCAATTGACTTTCCTCATAAATATGTATAGCTTTTCATACAAAAGCTACATTGGTTGGATATATATGACTCTACTGTGTAATACACATACTATGAGGCATAAAACCTAACCTGTGCTTTGTCTCTTGGAAGAGAGAGCACCTTCCATACATTCTGGAGACACTCTTCTTGGTTTGCAAACTAATATTTCCTATAAAGTTCTCCTTTCTACTATTTAGTCATTCTGATAATCTTTTGGATGACAGAAGCAATAGTTTTATGACTTTAAAATATCTAATTAAGACAGTATAAACAGCTGGGCTTGGTGGCTCAGCCTGGGGAGGCTGAGGTGAGTGGATTGCCTAAGCCCAAGGGTTCGAGACCCACCTGGGCAACTTAGTAAGACCTCATCTCTACAATAAATCAAAAAATTAGCTGGGTGTGGTAACGGGCGCCTGTAGTTCCTTGGAATTACAGCTACTTGGAAGGCTGAGGCAGAAGGATCACCGGAGCCCAGCAGATCGAGGCTGCGGTGGCCGGGAGCAGCCACTGGACTCCAGTCTGGGTGACAGAGTGAGACTCCGACTCAAAAAAAAAAAAAAAAAGACAGTATAAACTTGTCTGAGCAATACACCCAGGCAAAACGTCTAAATTAAATTCTGAAGATGTTTCTATTTTATATTACTGACAACTTAAAATCTTTACTTGCCAAAGATTACTAAAATCACATGAATTTGAAAAGGGTTTTGGCTTATTTACTTAATTTAGAGTACTCATTTATTTGTCAATTTGGCACCATGTAGACAGCACACAGATAAACATATACATATGTACAAATACTAATACAGATAGACACAGGGACTTTATAGTTTTGATTTTAAAATTTTAGTTGTAACATAAGTAAAACTCATTAGTATAAAAAGACAGCTGGATTCAAACCGTGTTTTTGGAACAAGTTAAACTTTATTTCTCTCACATGGCCCAAGCCCTTATTGAGTTTTAGAGAAAATAGGGTAGCAATCTACATCTCAAAACACACACATACACACACAGATAATTAAAGCTTTTTCAAGAAGGCATTTGAGTGTGTTAGAGGAAGATTTAAAATGGATGGCAAGGTAACACAAAATCATAGAAATTTCTCATAGGATTTAAAAAGGAAATCAGTTTCATTTAGATAGGTAGCTTTTAATTTAGTGTTTTCCAATGAAGCCATTGAGCTCAGGGAAGAGCCTATTAACAATTAGGGTCAAGAAAGAAATTGCAGTTTTTAGGGGCTAATAATTATAATATGTGAAAAAGCAGTCATAGTTGAAAGGCAGAGCATCTTCATCTTTAAAAATCTGAGATTTCATTCTTACACTGAACCCTAGATTCAAAAAAGAGGGAAACATTATGGGACCAGGCCAATAAATGCTTCCACATGGTAAGTTACCACAAAGACATTTCTCTAAATTTTGGGACTCTAACTTTTTTATCTAAACACACAAAGAAGCCGGGCTTGGTGGCTCAGCCTGTAATCCCACGCCTTAAAATAAAAGAGAAGTTTGTCCACTTACAACTCTTGGGATTCCATGAGAAAAAACAGAGATCCCTTCTAAAAAAAGGAGTCTGTGGCAACTTTTCTGTTTTTCCTTAGGGAGCTCAGGCTGTTAGAAATTTGTTTAGGGGGCCGGGCTTGGTGTCTCAGCCTGTAATCCCAGCACTTTGGGAGGCCAAGGCGAGTGGATTGCCTGAGCCCGCGGGTTTGAGCCCTACCCGGGAAACTTGGCGAGACCTCATCTCTACAATAAATCAAAAATTAACTGGGTGTGGTAGCACATGCCTGTAGTTTCGGCTACTTGGAAGGCTGAGACAGAAGGCTTGCTGAAGCCCAGCAAGTCCAGCAGGTTGAGGTTGTGTGGCCAGGAGTGTGCCTCTGCACTCCAGTCTGGGTGACAGAGTAAGACTCCAACTCAAAAAAAAAAGAGAGAGAAATTTGTTTAGGTGCCCTCATGTGGCATTGAGAAGGGTAAGAGGGATGATGAACAGACAGACATAAAAGGGAAAACAAATCTTTTTTTAAATTTTTTTTGAGTTGAAATCTCACTCTGTCGCCTAGACTGGAGTGCAGCAGCATGCTCCCAACCACCGCAGCCTCGACCTACTGGGCTCTGGTAATCCTTCTGCCTCAGCCTTCCAAGTAGTTGAAACTACAGGCACACATCACCAGCTAGTTTTTTTCTTGATTTATTTTAGAGATGAGGTCTCACCAAGTTGCCCAGACCGGTCTCCAACCCCTGGACTCAGACAATCCTCTCGCTTCCACCTCCCAAAGTGCTGGGATTATAGGCGTGAGCCACCACACCCTGCTCATTTGTCTTTTTTTTTTTTTTTTTTTTTGAGTTGGCGTCTCACTCTGTCACCCAGACTGGAGTGTAGTGGCTGCTCCCGGCCACCGCAGCCTCGACCTACTGGGTTCCAGCGATCCTTCCACCTCATAATTCTGAGTATCCAGAATTACAGGCACGTACTACCATGCCGGGCTGATTTTTTGATTTATTGTAGAGATGAGGTCTCGCTGCCCAGGCGGGTCTCGAACCCACGGGCTCAGGCAATCCACTCACCTCAGCCTCCCAAAGGCGCGGGATTACAGGCTGAGCCATCGAGCCCGGCTTCATTTGTCTTTTTTTTTATACAGTTTTCACTTCTCTGTTAAACTTCCCCCTTTGTTCCTTCTTTGTACTAATTTCCTACGGTTGCTGTAACACATAATGTTTAACTCTGACTTTTTTTCTTTACCTTGCCAAATTCCTAACTAAGAGGGCTAGAGAAACAGGTTCTTTTATTAACTATTTAATGTGGTTTACTTTCCACCTTGGCTCTGGCATAACATCACATAACAGAGAAAGAAGGAAAATCAAAGTATTTTATGATGATGTAATGCTGTATTTTGGGGCTCCAGGCACCTTATAAGACACTTATCTGTTCTCTCTGAAGTATAACATCACCCACCACCTATACAGCTTCATCTGCGTATCAAGAAAGTTGGCTCCCTTATTATTCCTCAAGCTGCCCTTTCCTTTACTGATTTCAAAATTCCCTAGATAACTCTAGTCATTTGACAGTCAGAAAGTCTTTGAATCCACCTAAGGCTTACAGGCCCCCTGCTTGGAGATACACTACCTTCCTGAACTGCACCAGTGTAAATCTCACATGTATTGGTTTACAGTTTCTTGTAAATTCTGCCCTCCTAAAATGTATATAACCAAGCTACAATTCAACTGTGGCGGGCACACATTCTCAAGACCTCCTGGGAACTGGTGTCACAGGCCTAAGGTCACTCACATTTGGCTCAGAATAAACCATCTTAAATATTTTACCAGGTTTGGCATCTCTCATCAACACACATCACTACAAACTAGATGGCTAAAAACAATACAAAATTATTCTTTCACTACCCTGGATGTCAGATGTTTGAAATCAGTATTACTGGGCTGAAAACAAGGTTATGCTTCTTCCAGAGGCTCTAGGGGGGGGTTCTTCTCCATTCCTCTTTTAGCTGCTGATACCTGAATACCAAAATTTCTTGGCTTTTGGCTGCATTACTCCAATCTTCAAGGTCAGCATCGTTAACTCTCTCTCTGATGTCTTTACATGGTGTATGTGTGTGTGTGTGTATGTGTGTGTGTGTGTAATCTCCTTGTAACTCTTTCTTTTTTTTTTTCCTTCTTTTTTTGTTTTTTTAATTAGAGTCTCACTCCATCACCCAGGTTGGAGTGCAGCTCACAGCCACCCCAGTGTCAACCTGCTGGGCTCTGGTGATCCTTCCATCTCAGTCTTCCAAGTAGGTGTGCACTAACATGCCCGGCTAATTTTTGATTTATTGTAGAGACAAGTTCTTGCCAAGTTTCCAGGACTGGTCTCGAACCTGCAGGCTCAGGCAATCCTCTCCTCTCGGCCTCCCAAAGTGCTGGGATTACAGGTTGAGCTGTGGCAGATAGGGACTAAAAACAGTTAAAATTATTCCTTTTTAGAAACCAACCTGCAAGCTCCAAACCTGCTAGACTGAGAAAACTAAATAGCCATAAGTGGCTTTCCTGGAAACTCAAGATAGTAGTTGATTTACAACCTTATCCCCTCCCCCATCCTCTCATTGCTAAGTTATTGGTTTACAACCCCTGCTTGTCATGTATACCCTGGAGACAACTTGTTCTTTGAAAATCTGGTTTTGCTAAATACCACCTTGCAAATTCCAAAGAAAAATGTATAGTTATACAACCCGATCACCCTCCCTTACCTAAACTAACACATAAAACCCCCTCTTCTCTTTCTCTGGGTTGCTCAGCCTTGGAGCATTAGCCCGCTGAGTCACACCAGCACTAATAAACTACTACTTCCTGAAATAGCCTCAGTGTCACGGTCTCTCTGTTTTTCTGCAAGAGAGGCACGGAGCCCGGCTGTTCCTCTTTCTTATAAGGATACATTGGATTGCATTTAGGGCCGACTTAGATAATCCAAGATAATCTCCTCATCTCAAGATCATTTATCACATCTACAAAGTCTTTGACATATTTGGTAACATTTACAGGTTCCAGAATTAGAATTCACATATCTTTTGGGAAGCCATTTTTTAATTGACCATACTAATTATATCCATTTTTCCTTTAAAAATTTGTAACTTATTTATCATAACTTTTTTTTTTTGAGTTGGAGTCTTACTCTGTTGCTCAGACTGGAGTGCAGTGGCCACTCCCGGCCATTGCAGCCCCAAACTGCTGGGCCCCAGCGATCCTTCTACCTCAGCCTTCCAAGTAGTTGAAACTACAGGTGTGCACTACCATGCCCCGCTAATTTTTTGTTTTTTGAGTTGGAGTCTCACTCTGTCACCCATACTGGCTACCATGCCCGGCTAGTTTTTTGATTTATTGTAGAGATGAGGTTTCCCCAAGTTGCCTGGGCGGGTCTCAAACCCACAGTCTCAGGCAATCCACTCACCTCAGCCTCCCAAGGCTGGGGATTACAGGCTGAGCCACCGAGCCTGGCTATCATAACTTTTTAAGAATTCATTGTCTATGAATTGTAAAATCTGGGTCTCTTTCAATTGACTTTTTTCCCTTTACAACTATCCATTATATTTCTCTTCTTTTTCATATATTTAGTAATTTTTGATGGTCTATTGGGCACTGTGAAAGCTACATTTTTTTAGAAGTTGGATTTTGCTCTCATTTTAAATATTCTTGAATTCTGTTCTAACAGGTAGTTCACTTATTGACATCACATTCTCATGTCAAGATTTGTTTTTAGATTTTTTGGGGGTTTTTTTGAGTTGGAGTCTCACTCTGTCACCCAGACTGGAGTGCAGTGGCACACTGCTGAACTCTGGCAATCCTTCCTCCTCAGCCTTCCAAGTAGTTGGAACTACAGGTGTGCACTACCACGCCCCGCTAATTTTTTTTTTTTTTTTTGAGTTGGAGTCTCACTCTGTCGCCCATACTGGAGTGCAGTGGCTGCTCCCGGTCACTGCAGCCTCGACCTGCTGGGCTCCAGCGGGTCTTCCGCCTCAGCCTTCCAAGTAGCTGGAACTACAGGTGCGCGCTACCACATCCGGCTAATTTTTGATTTATTGTAGAGATGAGGTCTTGTCAAGTTGCCCAGGCAGGTCTCGAACCCGCAGTCTCTGGCAATCCACTCACCTCAGCCTCCCAAGGATCAGGATTACAGGCTGAGCCACCGAGCCCGGCCTGTTTTTCGGCTTTTAAAGAGTAAATCTACAGTAATCCTTACTTGAGGGCAAGAGTAATCATACTCTTAAAATATGGCTTTACCATGATCACAAGTGAATGCTAGGATTGTTCCAAGGTCTCTTTATTATAGCTTGTTGGAATTCCAATGTCCCCCAACACAGTGCAACCTCCAGAATTTCTATTTATCTCACTGATCCACTAATAACTATTTTCTGTCAGGCCTATATGAGTCTTACATTGTACATTTTTAACTTTGTATTTGGTCAAAGACTCAAAGTCCCTAGTCTTATGTCTGTAGCTCTTTCTCTGTGCGTCTCACCACCCTCCAATGCTTTGTCCTGCAAAACCCAGCCACATAATGGCCCCCACCTTTAACCTCTGTTTCCTCCTTCTTTCTTTTCTTTTGCTTTTTTTTTTTTTTTATTGAGTTAGAGCCTTACTCTGTCACCCAGACTGGAGTGCAGTGGCTGCTCCCAGCCACCACAGCCTCGACCTGCTGGGCTCCGGCGATCCTTCCGCCTCAGCCTTCCAAGTAGCTGGAATTACAGGCATGCGCCACCATGCCCAGCTAACTTTTGATTTATTGTAGAGATGAGGTCTCGCCAAGTTGCCCAGGTGGGTCTTGAACCTGCAGGCTCAGGCAATCCACTCACCTCAGCCTCCCAAAGCTCTGGATTACAGGCTGAGCCACCGAGCCCGGCTTCTTTTCTTTTTCTTATGCCACAATTTGGGAAACATGTACAGGCAGAAAGCTGTAGCAAATTTGGAGACAACTTTGTGTGTTTTTCTTCTCTTTTTTTTTTTTGAGTTGGAGTCTCACTCTGTTGCCCAGACTGGAGTGCAGTGGCCGCTCCCAGCCACCGCAGCCTCAACCTGCTGGGCTGCGGTGATCTTCCACCTCAGCCTTCCGAGTAGCTGGAATTACAGGCACACACTACCACACCCAGCTAATTTTTTTGGTTTATTGTAGAGATGAGGTCTCGCTGCCCAGGTGGGTCTCAAACCCGCAGGCTCAGGCAATCCACTCACCTCAGCCTCCCAAAGATGCGGGATTACAGGCTGAGCCACTGAGCCCGGTGTGTTTTTATTTTCTAAAGCATCAAGTCCCTTCTATAATTTGTTGTCCAAAGTATTGAAAGCGCTGCTTCATATATTTTTTCCAGCTTTATAATTATGAATTAAGAATAAGTTTACTATCAGTTATCTATCATGGTCAAAATCAGAAGTCCAATATTATTAATTTTTTAAAGCCTGCCATTTATTGAGCATTTGAGTAGGAGACTAAACTCTTTACATGCATTTTTTTCTCACATAACTGTCATATAACCCTATATAATACATATCATATTTATCTTCCTATTGTACAGAGGGTGCCAAAAAAGTGTGCACATTTTAAGAAAAGAAAAAACTATATTAAAATTGTAGTATTGAATATATACTGATAACAAAAGATTAATGCAAGTCATGTTTGACTTCTGTAGTTACAAGAGGTGCTCAAAGTGATTACCATTAGAGTCCAGACACTTCTGATTATGGCAGACTACTTCAGGACTTGTTGCTGGGCAAAGCCTCCTGGATCTTCCTTTGTACACATCACACACAGTACCATTCATCTCAAACTTATCACGAATGCATGTAATTGTTAGGTGTGTTGGAGGTTCTGTTGCATACTCATACCTCTTTTGTTGTCATACTTCCAGAGTTGGCATCTCTGTTGTCCAGACTGGAGTACAGTGGTATGGTCGTGTTCACCGTAGCTTCAACCTCTAGGCTCAGGTAATCCTTCTGCCTCAGTCTCCCAAGTAGCTGGAACCATAGGCGTGCACCATCACACCCAGATAATTTTTTTTTTTTTTTTTTAGTTTATTGTATAGACAAGGTCTTGCCAAGCTGCCCAGACTTATCTTGAATCCCTGGGCTCAGGCAATCCTCTTGCCTCCACCTGCCTTCCAAAGTGCTGGGATTACAGCTGTGAGCCACTGCGCCCAACTCCCATGCCATTCTTGAATTTCAAATACCACTTCAAAATGGTCCTGTGCTCCTCTAATGACAAGTGTACCTCCACCATTTTCTTTGACTGTCCTGCCTGTCACATGGTGATGCTAACATTTATTTGATTAATGCCATCTTTTGAGTGAACGTCATACTACGTATTGCCATAATTCAATTCAACTTGGAAAAGTAGGACATAGATAACATCTCTTAACATCTGTGGGCATTTTTTTGATACCCCTGTATTAGGGTAAATGAGAATTAGAAATGTTAAGTAATTTTGGGGGGGTCACAGTTTCTGTAGTTGAAATAATTAAGGCTTGCATTTATTTCTATCTGTTTGAAGATCCCAAGCTCTTAACCATTATATATAATAGTGTCATTCTGTAAAGACTGAATGAATTTACATTTGAAAAACACAAAGACTCAATTCTGGCAAGTAAAAGAAATTCAATGAATCAATAAAGCAGACCTACTCAAATTTCTAGTAAAGTAACTATTCAAACACTATAGAATAGGTGGCTGGTCATCTGCCTGTTTGATTTCACACCCTCTCTCCATCTTTTCTTCACTGTTTACTGTTGCAGAAAACTACTTTTTTTCCAGGTTCCCTTGTCCTTTTAATTCAAGAAATAATAAAGGAACTTCTTCAGCATGAAAGCAAGTGACCTCAAACAGTAATTTAAGTCCACACACAAAAAACCAAAAAGCGCCAGTAAAGGTAATTATGTCATTTTAAAAGACAGTGTAACTGTCTGTCTTCTTTCTGCTCTTAACTGATTTAAAAAGCAGTTGTATAAAATGATATGTATATAACTGTACTGTTGGGCCTATAGCATATAAAAATTTAATATATTTGACAATAACAACATAAAGGAGGTGGGTGGGAACAAAGCTGTATTAGAGTAAGGAAATGACACCAGATGGTATCCAGATTCACAGAAACAAACAAAGAGAATATATACGAAATCTTCTATAAGTGTATACTAGATCTTTCTCAGATTTTTAAGTAGACATAAAATTATATAAAGTAATAATTATAACAATGTATTGTTGGGTTTGTAACACATGTAGATGTAATATGTATAACAATATTATCACAGAAAGGAAGAAGAAAGAATAGAGTTATATAAGTTTTCTATATCTCACTGGGATTAAATGAGTGTAAATCTGAAGTAGTTCTGATAAGTAGTGTTGTATATGATAGATAGCCATACATATACAACCACTAAGAAAATAATTAAGGCCGGGCTTGGTGGCTCAGCCTGTAATCCCAGCATTTTGGGAGGCCGAGGCAAGTGGATTGCCTGAGCCCGCGGGTTCGAGACTTGCCTGGGCAACTTGGTGAGACCTTGTCTCTACAATAAATCAAAAACTAGCCAGGCGTGGTAGTGCGCACCTGTAATTCCAGCTACCTGGAAGGCTGAGGTGGAAGGATCGCCGGAACCCAGCAGGTAAAGGCTGCCGTAGCCAGGAGCGTGCCACTGCACTCCAGTCTGGGCGACAGAGTGAGATTCCAACTTCAAAAAAAAAAGAAAAGAAAAAGGAAAAAAAAGAAAATAATTAAAAACAGTAGAGTAAAAAAAAATCACTAAAGGAATTAAAATGTTATGCTAGAATATATTCAGTGAATACAAAAAAAGCAGTAGAGGAGGGATGGTGGAACAAAAAAGACTTGAGACACATAGAAAACAAAAAGGAAAAGAGCAGATGTAAGCCAATGTGGTTGTGTGTGCTTGTAGTCTCACCTACTTGGGAGGCTGAGGCAGGAAAATCAACTGAGGTTGTGAGTATGAGGCTAAATCATGTTATGATCATGTCTGTGAATAGCCACTGCATTCCAGCTTGGGCAACATAATGAGATCTTTCCTCCTATTTTTTAAATAGCAGTCATAAATTTTTTTTTTTTGAGTCGAGTCTCACTCTGTCGCCCAGACTGGAGTGCAGTGGTTGCTTCCGGCCACCGCAGCCTCAACCTGCTGGCCTCCAGCGATCCTTCCACCTCAGCCTTCCAAGTAACTGAAACTATAGGCACGCACTACCACGCCCGACTAATTTTTTTATTTATTGTAGAGATGAGGTCTCACCAAGTTGCCCAGGCGGGTCTCGAACCCGCGAGCTCAGGCAATCCACTCACCTCAGCCTCCCAAAGCGCGGGATTACAATCTGAGCCACCGTGCCTGGCTAGCAGTTATAAATTTAACTATACGCTAATAAAATTAAACACTGATGAATTTAAAAATTCAATTAAAACACAGAGACTGTCAGACTGGATTAAAAAGCAGTATCAGACTGAGTGTAGGGACTCATGCTGCTAATTCCTGCACTTTGGGAGGCTGAGATGGGAGGATCACTTGAGGCCAAGTGTTCAAGACCAGCCTGCGTAACATAGTGACAGCCCATCTCTACAAAAAAGGATAAACCAAGTGTGGTGGTGTGTGCCTATAATCTCAGCTACTTGGGAGGCTGAGGCAGGACGATTTTGAGCCCGGAATTTTGAGGCTGCAGTGAGCTGTGATCATGCCTCTGCATTCCAGTCTAGGTGGCAGAGTGAGACCCCATCTTTTAAAAGAAAAAAAAGAAATCCACTGTATGATGTCTATAGGACAGACACTTGAGATTCAAAACATGAATAGGTGAAAGTAAAGGAATGGAAGAATATATATCATTCACACAGCAACCATAAGAAAATGGCTATATTAATATTAGACAAAATAGATTTTAAAACAACACATGTAGCCGGGCTCAGTGGCTCAGCCTGTAATCCCATGCCTTTGGGAGGCTGAGGTGAGTGGATTGTCTGAGCCCATGGGTTTGAGACCCGCCTGGCAGGCAAGACCTCTTCTCTATAATAAATCAAAAAATTAGCTGGGCGTGGTAGCATGCGCCTGTAATTCCGGCTACTCGGAAGGCTGAGGCAGAAGGATCACCGGAGCCCAGCAGGTTGAGGCTGCGGTGGCCGGAAGCGGCACTCTAGTCTGGACGACAGAGTGAGATTCCAACTAAAAAAAAAAAAAAAAAAAAAAAAACCCATGTTAATAGAGTTAAAAAGGTATAATGGTAAAGGAGTCAGTCATCATGAAGATAAACAATTAACTCCTGACAACAGAGGCCCAAAGGACATAAAACAAAAAATGACAGAGTTGAAATAATTCGATAATAATAATAGCTGGAGACTTCAATACTCTACTTCCAAAAATAGAGAGAACTAAGCAGATCAACAAGGAAATAGAAGACTTAAACAATACTGTCAACCAAATAGAGCAGATATTTATAACACACTCTATTCAGCAATGACAAAATACACAGTAGATGTAATACGTATATCAACAAGGAAATAGAAGACTTAAATAATACTGTCAACCAAATAGAACAGATATCTATAACACACTCTATCCAGCAGTGACAAAATACACAGTCCTCTCAAATCCTATGGAATATAATCCAGGATAACCTGTATGTGAGGCCATAGAACAAGCATCAGTAAATGTTAAAAGATTCAAATAATAAGCCGGGCTCAGTGGCTCAGCCTGTAATCCTGCGATTTGGGAGGCTGAGGTGAGTAGATTGCATGAGCCCGCGGGTTCAAGACATACCTGGGCAACTTGGCGAGACCTCATCTCTACAATAAAATCAAAAAAATTAGCCGGGCGTGGTAGCGCACGCCTGTAGTTCCAGCTACTTGGAAGGCTGAGGCGGGAGGATCGCCGGAGCCCAGCAGGTCGAGGCTGCGGTGGCCGGGAGCGGCCACTGCACTCCAGTCTGGGAGACAGAGTAAGACTCCAACTCAAAACAAAACAAAACAAAACAAAAAAAAACCAGAAGGATCTAAAGTCAATAACGTTTTTTTCCCCCACTTTAAGACATTGGAAAAGAAGAGCAAACTTAACTTAAAGCAAGCAGAATAAAGGAAATAAGATTACAAAATTCATGAAATAGAGAATAGAAAAATAATAAGGAAAATGAAACAAAACCCAAACATGGTTAGTTGAAAAGATCAACAAAATTGACAATTTAGCCAAACTTTAGATAACCTTACTGGACTGACCAGGGGGCAAACAGAGGTGAGAGAGACTCAATAACACTAAAAACTAGAATGAAGGACCAGGCTCATTGGCTCACGCCTATAGTTCCAGCACTTTGGAAGGCTGAGGTGAGAGGATTGCTTGAGCCCACGGGTTTGAGACCAGCCTGGGCAACTTGGTGAGACCTCATCTCTACAACAAATCAAAAAAATTAACCGGGTGTGATGGTGCATGCCTATAGTTCCGGCTACTTGGAAGGCTGAGGCGGAAGGATCGCCAGAATCCAGCAGGTCGAGGCTGCGGTGCCTGGGAGCAGCCACTGCACTCCAGTCTGGGCGACAGAGTGAGACTCCAATTCAAACAAACAAACAATCAAACAAACAAACAAGAATTAGAATGAAAGAGGAGATATTATTGCTAATCTTATGGAGATAAAAATGAGTATAAGAGAATGCTATAAATAATTCTATGCCAACAAATTACATAACTTAGATAAAATGGACAAATTTCTAGAAATACCATACCATCAATAATGACTCCATAAAAATAGAAAATCTGCATAGACCTATAGAAGTTTGAATTAGTAATAATAATAACTGTTTTTTTAAATGCTCCCCCCAAAAAATTCAGGTCCAGATGGATTCACTGGTGAATTCTACAAATCATATGAAGATGAACTAATAATAATATTTTACAAAGTCTTCCAAAATATAGAAGAGGAAGAAATTCTTCTCAATTTAATCTGTAAAGTCAACTTTACCTTGGTACCAAAACCAGAGAAAGATACCACAGGAAAAGAAAATCACAGAGCTATATCTGTCATGAATATAATTACAAAGTCCTCCAGAAAATATTAGGAAACCAAATCCACCATTAGATAAAAAGGATTATAAAGCAGGACCAGACGGGCTCGGTGGCTCAGTCTGTAATCCTGTGCTTTGGGAGGCTGAGGTGAGTGGATTGCCCGAGCCCGTGGGTTCGAGACCTGCCTGGGCAATTTGGTGAGACCTCATCTCTACAATAAATCAAAAATTAGCCTGGCATGGTAGCACCTGCCTGTATTTCCAGCAACTTGGAAGGCTGAGACAGAAGGATCGCCGGAACCCAGCAGGTCTAGGCTAGAGTAGCCGGGAGCGGCCACTGCACTCCAGTCTGGGCGACAGAGTAAGACTCCAACTCAAAAAAAATAAAAATAAAAATAAAAAAGTAAGACCAGGTGAGATTTGTCCCAGGAATGCAAGATTGGTTTAACATTTAAATATCCATTACTGTAACACTACACCTTTTCAATAGAGCAAAAGACATAAACCATATATTAATCTCTAAACTGACACTAAAAAAGCATTGACAAAATGCAACATTCTCACATGATACAATCAATAAACTAGAAATAAAAGTGTACTTCTTCAACCTGATTAAGGTGATTATGAAAAGTCAAAATCAACATCATGTTTAGTGATGAAAGACAAGATGTAGGCTCTCTATACTTCTCAAGCCGTAGCCAAGGAAATTAGGCCAAAAATGGAAATTTTAAAAGCATTCAATTAGATAAAAAGGAGTAAAACTTTTGTTATCTTAATCTTAAAATCCTAAGGAATCAAGACACATACAAAAAACTATTAGTACCAATAAAGGAATTTAAGAATGCTGCAGAACACAAGATCAATATACAAAAATCAATTGTGCTCTTTGCACTAGCAAAGAGCAACCAAAAATGAAACTAAAAAAAAATCTATTTATAATAACATCAAAAAAAAATAAACTATCTGGAAAAAAATCAACAAAAGAAATGCAAGAAGCTGGGCTCGGTGGCTCAGCCTGTAATCCCGTGCCTTTGGGAGGCTGAGGTGAGTGGATTGCCTGAGCCCGTGGGTTCGAGACCCGCCTAGGCAATTTGGCAAGCCCTCATCTCTACAATAAATCAAAAAATTAGCCGGGCGTGGTAGCGTGCGCCTGTAGTTCCGGCTACTTGGAAGACTGAGGCGGAAGGATCATTGGAGCCCAGCAGGTCGAGGCTGCGGTGGCTGGGAGTGGCCACAGCACTCCAGTCTGGGCAACAGTGAGACTCTAACTCAAAAAAAAAAAAAAAAGAAATGAAAGATTTGTATACTGAAACTACAAAATATTACTGAAAAGAAATTATAAGATGATCTAAGCAAATGAAAAGATAATCTGACTGGGCTCAGTGGCTCAGCCTGTAATCCCAGCACTTTGGGAGGCCTAGGCAAGTGGATTGCCTGAGCCCGCGGGTTCAAGACCCACCTGGGCAACTTGGCGAGCCCTGATCTCTACAATAAATCAAAAACTAGCCGGGCGTGGTAGCATGCGCCTGTAGTTCCAGCTACCTGGAGAGCTGAGGCAGAAGGATCGCCAGAGCCCAGCAGGTCAAGGCTGCAGTGGCCGGGAGCGTGCACTGCACTCCATTCTGGGCAACTGAATGAAACTCCAACTCAAAAAAAAAAGAAAAGATAATCTGTTTTATGAATTGGAAGACTTGATATTATTAAGAGGGCAGTACTCCTCTAATTGAGCTACAGTTTATACATAATCTTTATCATAATTCTAGCTGACTTCCTTTCCAAAACAGCTAAGTTGAACCTAAAGTTCATGTGAAAATGCAAAGGACTCATAATAGCCAATATAATCTTTAAAAAGAAAAAAGTTGGGGCAACCCCTTTGGGTCCCCTCCCACTGTGGGAACTTTTCGGTCCTCTCAACAAATCCTGCCTTCTCACTGAAAAAAAAAAAAAAGAAGAAAGTTGGTGGGCTCACAGTTTCCATTTCAAAATTTACTACAAAGTTGCAGTCATCAAAACTGTGTGGTACTAAAATAAGAATAGTCACATGGATCAACATTTGCAAGGCCCCTTTGGTTAAGTAAGTCACATATTCTCAGGTTCTGGGAATTATAATATAGATTTTTTTGGGGAGTGGGCATTATTTTGTCTACCACATCATCTTAAGGAATTTACTTATTACCTTAAATGTAATGGGAAGTGAAGGAAGTTTTTTGTTGTTGTTGTTGTTTTGTTTTTTTGGTTTTTTTTGAGTTGAAGTCTCACTCTGTCACTCAGACTGGAGTGCAGTGGCCGCTCCCGGCCACCGCAGCCTCGACCTGCTGGGCTCCGCTACCACGCTACCACGCCCAGTGCGGGATTACAGGCTGAGCCACCAAGCTTGGCTTGAAGGAAGTATTTTAAGAAGAACAGGTGCATGATAAAAACTGGGTTTACAAAGTATCATTTCAGATGTGGTAGATGGGGTGGAGAGAATTTGGGACAAGACCATAAGCAGGATACCACTTGGGAAGCCTCTCCAGCAATCCAGGCAGGAGAGGATGGCAGCCTGAACCAAGGTGGTGGGAGTAAGAATGTTCCGAGGAGCCGGGCTCGGTGGCTCAGCCTGTAATCCCGCGCCTTGGGAGGCTGAGGTGAGTGGATTGCCTGAGCCCGCGGGTTCGAGACCCGGCCGGTCAACTTGGCAAGACCTCATCTCTACAATAAATCAAAAAATTAGCCAGGCGTGGTAGCGCGCGCCTGTAGTTCCAGCTACTTGGAAGGCTGAGCGGAAGGATCGCTGGAGCCTAGCAGGTCGAGGCTGCGGTGGCCAGGAGCGGCCATTGCACTCCAGTCTGGGTGACAGAGTGAGACTCCAACTCAAAAAAAAAAAAAAAAAGAATGTTCTGAGGGAAGGGGCTAGATGAGAGAGATTCAGGCAGCAAGAGATTGAGTGTAAGTGAAGGGAGGGCTCAAGGACAAATTTCTGAGGACCACTATTTGGAGATATTTCTATTACTTAGCACATATACGACAACTAGGTCTAACAAAGATCTAAATGTGTGGCTAAACCAGATAGAAGTTTTAACCAGATAGAAATGATCTCTTAGCTGGGCTCGGTATCTCAGCCTGTAATCCCAGCATTTTGGGAAACTGAGGTGAGTGGATTGCCTGAGCCCATGGGTTCAAGACCAGCCTGGGCAACTTGGTGAGACCTCGTTTCTACAATAAATCAAAAATTAGTGTGGCGTGTTAGCGCACACGCCTGTAGTTCCGGCTACTTGGAAGGCTGAGGCAGAAGGATCACCAGAGCCCAGCAAGTTGAGGCTGTGGTGGCCTGGAGCATGCCCCTGCACGCTGGTCTGGGCGACAGAGTGAGACTCCAACTCAAAAAAAAAAAAAAGAAGGAAATAAATGTTCTCTCTCACTTAGTTAAGTATTCCAAGACTGAGAAGATAGGTCCAAAGTGTTTGGATCTCAAACTCCCTCCATCTTGCTGCTCTGCAATTTCTAGGTTTGTCCACCCGCTCAAAGAAGAGTCATCTTGACCATATTGCAGTCTGGAGGGACAGGAAGAGAGAGGAAGAGAACATGTTCCTTTTCTTGAAGGGCATGAGCAAGCAGTGGCACACATCATTCCTGTATATATCCAACTAGCCTGAACCTAATTCTCCACGATCATAACAATGAAGAATAGAAAATGTAGTCTTCAGTGGGACATCCAGGGACATAGCTTAAACTTCTAGTACCAAAAAAAAAGGAAAATGGACACTGAAAAGAGCAGTATCAGCCACAACTGTTATGGATCCAGTTGTTAGAAAGTTCTGTGTTCACTGAACTGAGTCTCCCTCCCTGACACTCAGCTGTTGACATAATGCCCCCGGAGCCAAATAGCATAAATCTATCTCATTTTCTACATGATAGCCCTTCAAATATCTGAAGACAATTGTCACTTTCCCCTAAGACTTTTCCAGACTAAACATTTTAATTTCTTCAATTATTTATTATATGACATGTTTTTCAGACTCTCATGACCCTAACCGATGTATTCTTTGGTTTGCTTTGCCTTTCTTAAAAAGTGGAACCAGAATAGGGAGCATTAGGCAACATGGATAATCTTCTGTTCTGGAGAGTATACTTCAATTAATATAGCCTAAGATTGCATGTTAATGCCTGAATTATACTATTCAACCATGGAGACTTTGAGATCAAAGAGCAACTCTTTCTCTCAGACCTAGTTCAAGTTAGATTTCTATCTGGTATTTATACAACTCATTTTATAAGGTTAAATGCAGCACACATAAATTTATCCTCATTACTGTTTTATTTTATTCCATTTTATTTTTCAGAGACAGTCTCACTGTGTTGACCAGGCTGGTCTCGAACACCTGAGCTCAAGTGATTTTCCTGCCTCAGCCTCCCAAATAGCTAGGACTATAGGAGTGAGCCAGCTCTATTATCTTTTATCTTATGACTTTTAGCGTAAGGTTATAGGATGTCAATAGGACTTTATCACCTAATCTGTTATCTATAACTTTCAGCACAGATTAAAAAATAATACAACCAAAACCCAAAAATAATTCTCAACTCTAGGAAAAATGCAAAGTTATACAACAAAGAAAACAATAATAGTATACTGTTCTTAATTTCCTTGAGTATATTACTTACTACTGGTAATATTATTTAGTATACTACTTACTACTATTAATTAAGAGTATAGCACTCTTCATTCCTAGCAGAATACTACTAGCGTCTACTACTGATGAATAGTAATGAATGTTGTTTATATAGCTGTAATACTGAATACAAATTAGCAAGCATTGAGATGAACAATAATGAAAGAGATGAAAAGAGAAGCATATAAGAGCATGAAATTCTCATCGTCCAAAATAGAAAGATTAGTAGATATCTAAAATTGACAAACCAAGATGTAATTTGTTAAGCAAATTATTTACAAGTACAGAAATAAACACCAGAAGAAGCAGCTTAAAAATGGAAAGTAAATGGTCTGGGGAGTGGGCTGGGGATGGGGACAAGAGGCATGCATGCAGGGACAGCAGCTTTTCCGTCTGGCCTTCAGTACCATATGACTTTTCTTCTCTTTTTGCTATATGCAATTATTACTTTGTAAAATAAACGTTAATTTAAAAAAGGAACTCAGTTAATTTGAACTGTTCAATAAGCCCCAGTTTAGGAATCTATTAATTACTTTTTATGTGTCATTACCTAACATTTTAATACAGGAAGAGGAAAGATGCCATTTTCTACACAATTTAACACTGCATTTGGTATGGAGTTATCACTTGTGTCAGGGAGATAAATTTAATCATCCCTTTGGTGTCCTATTGTTATGAAGTGACAAAGTTAATGCAATTTATTCAGCGCTCTCGTTCCATTATTAATGTGTCACTCAGAATAAGGCTCTAATTTTATGAAATGACTTCATTTTTGTTCTTGGGTTTAAAATCATCAATTTTGCCAATTTACTTTTAAAAATCAGGAATTCGAATGAGAAGTTCAGATCTAATTCTCTAAATTGTTTCTGTTTGGGGGGAGGACTTTTCTTGGTGAGAAAATTTGTCATTGATTTCTTTTAAAAAGTGATATATTACATTATAAACCCCAGGTGATAGAAAGCTCAGTGAACACCCAATCTAGACTTCATTTGACACCCAACTAAACCAAGGCAGAAAGAAAGGTTAGAATTACATCAGTATTGTAATGACGCTAGAGTTAAAGTAACCAGATCTTTCAATGACCCAACTTTCTAACTACATATCCTATTGTGGTGCTTTGGATTTTGGCTCAGGTTGTAAGAGAACCTGGATCCTGTCCTTTGGCTTGGTCCACATGCTATGGATGTCTAATTAATAGTCATTCATTCAGCAGATATCTACGTGACTTCTCTATTATGTGCAAGACAGTGGATTGAATAGTGAGTCCAATTCTCCATTTTGAGAAAGAGAATGTAAGAGTTTATGCAAGACCTAGGACTCTTCACTCCTTTGCTGTTCTGTGCAGGGCATACAAATACTCCATGTGGCCAGGAAAAGATCAAGGTGTTCACAGCAATCTGTACCTCTCCTCCAGCCCCTGAGGAGAAAAACAATTCTTCAGAAGAACAATGGACAATTGTCCTGTAGATGAACGCTCCTTTGTTCAAGTTTGTGTGGGAGGGGTGGGGTTTTGCACAAAGAACCAGTTGCATGAAGGTAGATACTTGCTTTTGGGATCTTTGCAGCTCTCTTTTTGTGCATATAAATGGACCAAGCCAGTTGCCTGATGCAAAACCTTTCCCAGTCATTTCAGCATGTAGGGGCGTAAGGGGGGTAAAAATTGTTATATGTACAATAATGAACTGGTTAACATGGGAAATTCAAAGTAATTCCTTTTCAGATCACTTTCTTCTTACTGCCATTACTATGTTACTAGGGAAAGAATGCATACTCTGGAATCAGACAAACCTGGGTTCAAATCCCAGCTTCCCACCTCAACTCAAATGACACTGCACAAATCACTTAAAGGCTCTGAGCTGTAGTTTCCCCTTCTAGGAAACAGAGATACTGTCTAACTATTGTGTTGTATGTAAAGTTTCCGAAACACAGGAGGCATCCAATCAATGGGCACTACTAAAATTGTGTTTATAGAACACCAGCAGAATTCAGCATAAGCCTTGTAGACAGAAAAAATATCAAGAGCACTTGAAAAAAAAATTTTATTTTCTGAAGAAACGATCACTTTCCCAACTCTGTTGGTGAACTTTTGCTCCTGAGCAACTTGCAAACTCAGTCCAGATTTCTGATAGGGGTCTCTGAGTAGCCATTGCCAATCAGAAGTCATGTCCTGTCCTCAGAGTTCTATCAACTAAACAAATGGACACCTCCACGAACTGGGAACCAAGAAGGAGTCCATACTGTTTCTACCTATGAAATACTTTTTGATTGTCTCTAATTGGTATTGATCCTCAAACAAATTGGTGTAAAGCATGGTTTACTGTCCATCTTCCATATAGGCTGCAGCCCACGCCCATGACATCCAAGAGACAGGAGGGAAGTTAAGAGGACTTTCCAGTCAGAGAGAGGAATGCCATGATGGTTTGGGTGGCAGAAGAAGGTGGAGAGGACAAAGGTAGTTTCTGTTCAGTCAATTTATCAAATCGAAACTGTTCTGAACTTCCCTAAGAATTGGACATGGAAAGAGAAAGAAACCAGACGTTTCTCCAGAGCCTGCCTATAAAGGGAAACTTAAACAACATTTCAGCTTATCTACGTTGTGGCCTCTTTCAAGTCCAGTGCAATGTGGGAAGCCCCCATTATGTTATAATCACTTGGTTAAAGGGAATGCCCACTCCCTTGCATCCTCAGCTCAGAGTGTATGCACACGCCCAAGTCAGCGCCAAGAACCGTTATGGTGGCTCTCAAGTACACAAGAGGGTCCTGTGAAATTGCAGCCAGCCAGTCTGGAGGTGAGTGCTTGAAACGGACAGGGCCAGTGTGCACTCATGCCTGGTAAGTGACTTCCAGGCCACGGTACTGGAGTCTACAGTTCCTGGACAGGTATAGGACACTCATGCATCACTCCCATAATGCTTCCTCTTGGGTTCTGCTGCTCCTGGCATTTCGAGGCCATGGTTCAACTAGGCTCCATGCTCAGGAATAGACATGTCAGACTCAGGACCCCCTTTTCCTATTTCCTCCTTGGTTTCCTACCCATTCTCTTCTTTGGCCTCACTCTTAAAAGTACTTGTTCTTCTCATTCTGCTTTTGTTGTTGTTTCTTTGTTTTGTTTTGTTTTGTTTCTTTGAGTTGGAGTCTCACTCTATCGCCCAGACTGGAGTACAGTGGCCGCTCCCGGCCACAATAGACTTGACCCGCTGGGCTCCCGCGATCCTTCCGCCTCAGCCTTCCAAGTAGCTGGAACTGCAGGTGTGCTCTACCACGTCCGGCTAATTTTTGATTTATTGTAGAGATGAGGTCTCACCAAGTTGCCCAGGCGGGTCTCGAACCTGCGGGCTCAGGCAATCCACTCACCTCAGCCTCCCAAAGCGCGGGATTACAGGCTAAGCCCCCGAGCCTGGCTTCTTTGTTATTTTTAATTGTCAAAGGACTTGATGGTCCCCTAAAAGAGCTTGATGTTTGATTGTGGACTGGACAGTTGGTTCAGCTATTAGCAACATCCTAAAACATGTTTGCTTTCAGATGGAGTTGGGGAGGGCACAGTCACCAGAAACACAAACTGATTTCTTGCTCCAGTAAAACAATGTTTCCAGTTCTTTCTGATGAGGTATCATTTCCCCCCAAGGATGGACAAAAGGACTTTTTTTCTAGAGTGACAACATAAACAAAATAGAAACAAAACAAGAAGACCGCCTCCCCTGCTGCTGGGACTTCAGGCAAGTATGTGATGTGCCTAGCTGTGCCTAGCTCACAAATAGATTTCTTTTTTTTTTTTTTTTTTGGAGTCTCACTCTGTTGCCCAGGCTAGAGTGTAGTGGCATGCTCACAGCCACCCCAGTGTCAACCTGGGCTCCGGCGGTCCTAGCTGGAACTACAGGCACACGCTACCATGCCAGGCGAATTTTTTATTTATTGTAGAGATGAGGTCTTGCCAAGTTGCCCGGGCTGGTCTCGAACTCATAGGTTCAGGCAATCCACTTGCCTCCGCCTTCCAAAGTGCTGAGATTACAGGCTGAGCCACCAAGCCCGGCCACAGATAGATTCTTAATGGTCCACTTAGTAAGCTAAATCTGGTGGGTTACCATGAATACATTTTCATAAATGTACATTTATATAATTGCCTCCTATCTCTTATGAAGACAAGGAAAGGTGTCCTCATGTACTCTACCCCAAGTCTCTTAGCATTGTGCCTTGCGCCTAATAAAGTCTCCGTAAATATCTGAAGACCTTTTTGGTATCTATATTGCTTTCTTCAACCCTCCCTTTATGGAGTTGATGTGGCTTCAAGTCCCTTCTCTATTTCATTGCTATTCCTGACATTTTCACCTACGTCTATAGCCTGCTTCATGTGAAGCCCTTGGAAAAAAAATTAAATATTTCAGCTGTGATATGACCTGTCCAGAGAATGAACTATAACAGGGCCATAACATTATAACCACTCTGTAGAGATTAATACCCACCCATTAATCTGTACTCTTATGGTCATTCAAGCAGTTATATACCCACCTAATTATTCTTGGCTTTAACCCATATTTCTCTATCCTGAATATAAGGATATCATAAGACATTTTAATAAACACGGTTGAAGTCCCAAAATATTCTGCCAATTACAGTTCCCGGGTCTACCCAAATAATGTATTAAGTAGGATATGATTCTGTCTGCAAAGCTTAAACAAGATAGATTTTAAAACATTTTTTTCCTCATGTAAAAGACCAAGCTGGTATGGTGGCTTTGCTCCAAGAAACTATCAGGGGGCAGGCTGCTATTGCTGGACCATACCCAGGTACTGGCTTCATCTGCCAGGTCCAAAAGGGCTTACACATTCATTTTTCAACAAATAGCACGTGCTTTCCTTTAAGGGCATGGCTCAAAAGGATAATACTTCCCTTTTGCTCGTATCCATTGCCAGAACTTAGTCACGTGTTCTAAACACAGCTGCAAATAAGGCTGGGAAATTGAGTTTTTCTGTTGGTAGCTGAAGTAGGCTGAACAGTGGCCTTCGAAAGACGCTTAAGTCCTAATCTCTGGAACCTGTGAATATATTACTTTACATGGCAAAGGGACTTTGCATACATGATTAAATCAAGGCTTTTGAGATGAGATTATCCTGTATTATCCCAGTGGGCCCAATGTAATCACAAGACTCTAAGAACGATGCATGAGAGTCAAAAAGAAGGCAGAAAATAAAAGCAGAGGTCAGAGACAGAGAGATAGAGAGAGAGAGAAAGATTTGAAGATGCAATGTTGCTAACTTTGAAGATAGAAGATGGGGCCACAAGCCAAAGAAGCAGGTGGCCTCATTCTAGAAAAGGCAAGGAAACAGGTTATCTCCTCTGGCCTCCAGAAGAAATGCAGTTCTGCTGATCCATTTTAGTCTTCTGGTCTCCAGAACTGTAAAATAATACATTTGTATTGATTTAAGTCACTAAATTTGTAATAATTTGTTACAACAGAGTAGGAAACTAATGTGGTATCCATTTGTTCAGCTAAAATTCCTGTTACTATGGAAAAGACAGAATAAATATTGAGGGATAATTAGTCATCTCTACCTTGACTTTTGTTCGGTGTAGTGATCTTATGACTCTTCCTAAAGATCACCTCTTTCTCTTCAAATTGCCCACAAACACTCTTTTATTTTATTTTTATTTTTTATTTTTTTGAGCTGGAGTGTCACTCAGTCGCCCAGACTAGAGTGCAGTGGCCGCTCCCGGCCACCGCAGCCTCGACCCACTGGGCTCCAGCGATCCTTCCGCCTCAGCCTTCCAAGTAGCCGGAATTACAGGCGTGCGCTACCACACCTGGCTAATTTTTGATTTATTGTAGAGATGAGGTCTTGTCAAGTTGCCCAGGCGGGTCTCGAACCCGTGGGCACAGGCAATCCACTCACCTCGGCCTCCCAAAGCGCTGGGATTACAGGCTGAGCTACCGAGCCCGGTCCACAAACACTCTTAAAAATCCCATGGTTTATCACGCTTGGACTCATTGCCAAGCTCACAGGTCTGTAGTTCTAGGAATCCTTTCTATTTCTGAAAATAAGTCAGTTTTTCAAGACTTCTCGTATTGGTCCTGAAGCATCACAGAAAACCAATTAGATTCCAACCATATGAGTTACATGTTCTCTTGATACTCGTGGGTGTAATTTTCATGGACTCAGTACTTGAAATCATTATAGCATTGGGGTATCCTCACAGCTCCTTCATACATCTTGGAACATCTATTCCACCCTTAAATGGTTGTTCATTCTGTTCAGTAGGAAGTCCATTCTCCTTGAAATTCAAAAACCACACAGATATGGAAGAGTACTGCTTTCTTTATATCATCCATCAGTAGTGTACCATCGGCATCCCGCAACAGACTCTGAAGTTCAGGCTAAAATTGGGTGATATCAGATTATTCCATAGGACTAGTGGAGGCCGGAGCCGTTGCTGTTTTTCTTGCCCACCCAGAAGAATGCAAGGGATTCCGATTTTTCCACAGGCTTCTTAGCAATTGTCCAGTTGCTTTTCTAGAGAGCTCTAATGTCCCTGTTTCTGAGCCTCCATGCCCCTTAGGCCTTTTTGCTTCCCATATCAGCAATAGTTTCAAGCATGCTAAAATGGGTGCATCTGCTCACCTTAGTTCACCCAAGACCCATCACTTCTTCTAAGAGTGTTTGCTCTCAGAGAAACGGCCTATGGGATGACAGCCAGGATAATGGGGAAATCGGATAATTCTAAGGCTTAAAGTATCCAAGAGATGAGCACATTTCTTTGTTGTGTTCTCCTCACCTGCTCTGTGTTCTCTCTTCCAACACTCCCTCTGCCCCAGATTCGTTGGCAGTCAAGGCAGGAGCCAACTGCCTGCTGAGGCGTCCTCATTAAAATGCACTGCTCTTGCTAATTAGGAGCCAAGGTTCTCCCACCGTGGGCTTGGCCTGGATAGTGCCATTATCTTCATAAATAGACTCTTTACTTTGCAAATGGTGCTGTCATACCCAGGCATTCCTGACCTGGTAAATGCTCTGTGCATTCTTAAGTGGTGGGGGGAATGTGTTAGCAAGAGAAGGCAGAGGCCTTCATGCTGAAGCAGGCTGCTGTCCTGAGCTCACCCCTCTCTATGTCTGGGCAACAGGCAGCCAACAAATGACTGGATCTGCGTGTACCACCACAATGGGAAGCAGCATATGGCCCAGATTTTCTGGGAAATCTTATTTCCTGTCATTCAAATCTTTACAGTAAAGGCTACTTGTTAAATGCATTCAATGTGTGACTGTTTCTTAAGTGATCTAATTGTTTTACCAATTTTTTTTTTGGTCGGAGTCTTACTCTGTGCCCAGACTGGAGTGCAGTGGCACACTCATGGCCACTGCAGCCTTAACCTGCTGGGCTCAGGTGATCCTTCTGCCTCAGCCTTCCAAGCGCTGGAACTACAGGCACGCACCACCATGCCCAGCTAATTTTTTGATTTATTGTAGAAATGAGGTCTCACCAAGTTGCACAGGCTGGTCTCGAACCCATGGGCTCAGGCAATCCTCTCACCTCAGCCTCCCAAAGTGCTGGGATTATAGGAGTGAGCCACTGCGCCCGGCCTGTTTTACCTTTTAAAAGATCGTTTCTACCAATAAATTCACAAACCAGGGGAAGAAAATCAGAGGAGTTCTTGGTTTCCCAAATATGCCCTTACGCTATCTCATCTCTGAAAATGTATTTACTTACTTCACTTCCTCCACGTACAAAACTCTCTTCACCATTTCTGCCTGTCTAGAACTCAACTGAGATCACACCTATAATCTCAGCACTTTGGGAGACCAAGGCAGGAGAATTGCTTGAGCCCAGGAGTTTGAGACCATTATAGGCACAGCTAAAAAAATTAGCTGTGCATGGTTGGGCATCTCTGTAGTCCCAGCTACTTGGGAGTCTGAGGTGGAAGGATCACCTGAGCCCAGGAGGTCAAGGCTGCGGTAAGCCATGATCATGCCACTGCACTCCAGCCTGGGTGACAAAGTAAGACCCCAACTCAAAATAACAACAACAACAACAACAACAACAACAATAATGACAAAGTTAAACTGCCATTGCTAGTACTGGCTCTTTCACAAGGCCTGTTGATTTCCTCAACTAAATGTAACCTCTCTGTCTTCTGCAATATCAGATTATGTTTACCCCTCTTTTATACCACCTATGATTATTTACCATTACAGCTACCATTCATGGTGTGCTGGTTCTCCCACGAGCCATACTGAGCACTTCATACACATTGTCTCTAGCCTTTACAATGAACCTGCAACTTGGGTGTTGGATGAGAAAATCAAGGCTCAGTGATATCAAGAAGCTTGTCCAAGATACCCCTTGGCAAGGAGCAGAACAAGATTTGAAGCTCTGAGTTACAGTTCTCAGTGAACCTTATCTCCTTACTAGACTACAGACTCCTACAGGAAAGATTCTGTCTCTGCCATCTCAGTGTTCTCTTTCTGCCTTTAGGTTCTCAAAAGTAATGAATCAAGGAAACATAATCCTTGATCACAATCTAATTAGGGACATAAGACACATCACCAAGAAAAATAGCTAAAGACACATTGCCAAGAAAGGTAGCTAAAGTGTAGTTGGTGCAAACAGTATACCTTCTGTGGGAAACTCATATTCTGCAAAAGATACGACTAAAGGTTCATATAGGCCGGTGTCAGTGGCTCATGCCTGTAATCCCAGCACTTTGGGAGGCAAAAGTGAGAGGATTGCCTGATCCTAGGGGTTTGAGACCAGCCAGGGCAACTCGGTGAGACTTGTCTCCACAATTAAAAACAAAAATTAGCCAGCCGTGGTAGCGCCAGTCTGTAGCTCCAACTATTTGGAAGACTGAAGCAGAAGGATTGCCTGAGCCCAGCAGGTCAAGGTTGTGGTAGCCACTATCGTGCCACTACACTCCAGCCTGGGCAACAGAGTGAGATTCCAACTAAAAAAAAAAAAAGTTCATAGAGTTTGATTAGGTTATGAGGCAAGCTCTCCCACCAGTGCTATAAAGAAGCACTTCTCAAACTTTAATGTGCAAATTAACCACCTGGGAATCTTGCTAAAATGCGGATTCTGATGCAGGCCTGAGGTGGGATTCAAGGATGTGCACTTCTGGCAAGCCCCCAGGTGATGTCTGCTGGCCACACTAAATAACAAGGCTATAAGAGACTACTATAAACCGCATCATTAGGACAATTTGGAAGAAAAAGAAGCACAAGGAGCATTGTGGAGATTCGAGGCCAGAAGAAATCAGAAATGAGAGAAAAACGGGGGGAACATTTCACTGCTTGCTGGTCTCTTGGATGCAGGCTATGCCTTTCCCCATGTTGTGCCTTTACCTGGAAATCCCTTGTACATTCTTTTACCTGACAGACTTGGATCCATCCTTTAAGACATCTCAGAGAGCTGGGCTCCGTGGCTCAGCCTGTAATCCCAGCACTTTGGGAGACTGAGATGAGTGGATTGCCTGAGCCCACAGGTTTGAGACCATCCTGGGCAATTTGGCAAGACCTGGTCTCTACAACAAATAAAAAATTAGCCAGGTGTGGTAGCACGCGCCAGTAGTTCCAGCTACTTGGAAGGCTGAGGCAGAAGGATCACCAGAGCCCAGCAGGTCGACGCTGGGGTTGCTGTGAGTGTGCCATAGAGTGAGAGTCCAGCACACACACACACACACACACACACACACACACACACACACACACACACACAAAGACATCTCAGAGCTCATTGTAAGTAAACCTTCCGAACCTCGGGTTGGGCTAAATGTTCCTCTCCTATACCGTAATGACGGACAGAACCCTTTGGTTCTATCTGCTTCCCCATGTGACTGTTCATTCCTTGAGGTCAGGGACTGCGCATGAGTGTCTGATACATGATGGGTGCTCATCTCTACAATAAATCAGAAATCAGCTGGGCACGGTGGTGCGTGCCTGTAGTTCCAGCTACTGGGAAGGCTGAGGTAGGAGGATCACCTGAGCCCAGCAGGTTGAGGCTGCGGTGGCCGGTAGCATGCCACTGCCCTCCAACCTGGGTGGCAGAGTGAGACTCCAACTCAAAAGAAAGGAAGAGAAAAGAATAAATAAATAAGTTTGGAAATAAATACAAATTTATTTAATATAAATTTTACATGACACAGGAACCTTCATAAGGTAATGAAGATCCAAAGATACAGAGTTGGACATATACATATTGACTTAGACAAAGAGTAGCAAATTATGAAAATGTGACAAGGCAGAGGAGGTTGGGTTAGAGTAGCTAATTGGGTGGAGAAGTGGATTGGAAGGTAAGTTTAGTTTAACAAAGTCCACTTGTACAGATTTCCCTCCATCTCAACTTTCTGTCCTTGATATTAAGAATGATGTTTTCCAGCCGGGGTCGGTGGCTCAGCCTGTAATCCCGCGCCTTTGGGAGGCTGAGGTGAGTGAATTGCCTGAGCCCACGGGTTCGAGACCCGCCTGGGCAACTTGGCAAGACCTCATCTCTACAATAAATAAAAAATCAGCCAGGCATGGTAGCACGCCTGAAGTTCCAGCTACTTGGAGGGCTGAGGCGGAAGGATTGCCGGAGCCCAGCAGGTCGAGGCTGCGGTGGCCGGGAGCAGCCACTGCACTCCAGTCTGGGCGACGGAGTGAGACTCCAACTCAAAAAAAAATAAAATAAAATGATGTTTTCCTTCTGGTATAGGGAGTGCATGGACATTTCACATGGGAATTCCATCTCCTGCTTTTAAGAACCAGAATGAAAGTCAGATTGTTCTTCTTACGCCTATTTTTAATGACCCTTTAACTCAATATAGTCAATATGCCAGAGCAACATTTTTGGGGATGGCGCGTCTGAACTCCTTCCATAGACAATAAGAAGGCAACAGTATAGAAGTGGGAAAGAAAGAAGCTAAGACAGCAAAGGAGTTTTGTGCCAGCCATCTATTGCCATAAAAATGCCGTGTGAGAAACAACCATGAAACCCAGTGATTTAAAACAATAAGCTATTATTTAAGCCATGAGTGCATGGGTCAGCTGGGCAGCTCCGATCCAAGACAGACTCTGTCATGTCTCTGTGCTCAGTTGGCAGATCAGCTGCAGGATGGCTTTGCAAACTCTTGGTTGGACTTTCTTACATGTCTGGGGCACCAGGCTGGGTCCATGTAGTTCTCTTATCCTTGCAGACTATCCCAGCTTTGGATTCACGTCCAGGGCAGGGTTCCCAGAGAGGGAGTGAAGTGTCTACAACCTTTTGATACCTAACCTGGCACACCATTACTTTCTCTTCATCGTATGGGCCCAAGCAAACTAAAAGTCCAGCCCGGAGTCAAGAGGCAGAAAAGTAGACTCTACCTCCTGCTAAGAAGAGCTATAAGTAAAATTGTAACAAGGAGACAAGTCTTGGGTACAGGAATGAGAATAATTGGGGCAATATTTGCAATCAACTGCCACACTTTTACATTGAATCAGACTCTTAGACTGTTAGTAAGGGAGTATGCAAATATCAAAGCACCCTCGTAATGGGTCTTAACTTTAATGCTGTCACCTTCAGGAGGTCACTAAACTGCAAACCATGGCCACTGTTCATTATTTGCACATCAGTCACCCAGAGGAAATGTTCTTCCCTAGACTGACTTCTTAGCTGCTTTCTCAACTGTCCAACTGATGCGTGTTCATTTAATTCCAACTTTGTCTAAAATTAGGATGAGCAAAACATGATTAGAAAGGCAAATCTGTTGAAAAAAAGTATAAACAAACTAAAACAAAATATAAATAATTTTAAGTTTGCCTCCTCTCAGATGACCTGTGTTCTCATAATCAATGTTAATATCTGAGTTGCTCTCATGTACATATATATTTTTAACATAATGTTTTGAATGGATAACATATTAACTAAAGTTTAAATGATTATATTCTCTCTTCTGACTACTTAGTTTTCCTCAGAAGCAAATAATGTTATTTTAAAGGTATTCTTTCAAAAATGCATATATAATTAGATATAAACAAATATATGCATATAGTCTCTTTTGATTCTATATTTTGCTTTTATTTATTTACTACTTTTTTTTTTTTTGAGTTGGAGTCTCCCTCTGTCACTCAGACTGGAGTGCAGTGCAGTGGCCGCTCCCAGCCACTGCAGCCTCGACCTGCTGGGCTCCGGCGATCCTTCCACCTCAGCCTTCCAAGTAGCTGGAACTACAGGCACATGCTACCATGCCCGGCTAATTTTTGATTTATTGTAGAGATGAGGTCTCACCAAGTTGCCCAGGCGGGTCTCAAACCCGCGGGCTCAGGCAATCCACTCACCTCAGCCTCCCAAAGAGCTGGGATTACAGGCTAAGTCACCGAACCTGGCTTATTTATTATTACTTTAAAAATGTGGAGTACAATTCAGGATTAGGTATACAAGTGGTCATCCTACAGGTCAAGTTTGGGCCTCCCTTTGGTCTCCACTTCACCTGGCTTGAAATCAGCTACCCTGATTGATGTTATATGCCTCCCCTTCCCTTGCAGTGTCCCACTACTGCCAATCCCTTTCTTATAGTATTATGGTAAATGTTCAGGGTCTTTTGTTTTTTTTGTTTTTTTTTTTTGAGTTGGAGTCTCACTCTGTCACCCAGACTGGAGTGCAGTGGCTGCTCCCGGCCACTGCAACCTCGACCTGCTGGGCTCCGGCGATCCTTCCACCTCAGCCTTCCGAGTAGCTGGAACTACAGGCGCGCGCTACCACGCCCGGCTAATTTTTTTATTTATTGTAGAGATGAGGTCTCACCAAGTTGCCCAGGCGGGTCGCAAATGTTCAGGGTCTTTATATTTTCAATTAACATTTTATTTATAAAAATCTTTCCAAATCAGGGCACGAGCACTTTCTCATTCTTTTTTAGGGCTGCATGATTTTCCATTGTATAGATGTATCATAACTCATCAAATCAGTACCCCATTGATAGACAATTTATTTCCATTATTTTGCTCTTGTGTAATTAAGTCTAGAGAGGACTTCTGGTAACATTGATGAATTCCAAAACTTGGTCTTATAAGTGGACGGATAGCAGTGTCTCCTCAATTATCTTCTGATTGGAGTCTTTGTCTTAGTTTGTAACCTTGAAATTCCATGAAGACGTTGGTTTTAGCATGTACTCAGCATTTTTTGGAACTTTATGTTCCAAGTGTCCTCTACAGGAAGACATGGGTGTTACCATAGAGATGGAAAGGAAGTAGAATAATACGATTAAAAATGTAATCACCTGTGGTGCATTTTCAAAGGACTATTGAGAACTGCTCAGGGGAAATGCCAGTTTATTCAAGCATCTCTTCATGCTTAGAACTTTGCTATGTCAGCTAGCTCTGCTTTTTGTCCTGGAAGGTGAATTAGAGGTGTGCAGAACTGGAGTCATGAAGAAACTATAATATAGCCATGTTAACTGGATTCTCAGGGATCCCAGAACAAATCAGGTTAGCCTACATGACATAGTCACCATCTAAGATCTGGGGATGCCAAATCAGCTGAGCTATCAATTGGTCCAGTGCCATGTAATATACCTATTGCTTCCAAATGCTAACTTGTGCACCTGTTGCCTCAGAATCCCCACATGCATTGTTTAAACATGGATTTCTGGACCCAAACTTACCAAACCTATGAAATCAGCCTCTCTGGACTCTAGAATAAGCTCTCAAGGTGACTCGGAAGCATCATCAGGACTGGGAGCTCTTCCAAGGCAACAGTGCAGATAAACATTACTGCATTTAGAAACCAGGAAGCTCAGACCTTACAGACTCTATATATGGGACACACCAAATGTTCCGAGCTCCACCAGCCTGGTGCTCAAGCATGGAAAAGATTTAATGCTTTCTCTGGCCTCAAAAGGTTCAAATGTGAAGCTCGGCCTCCTCCTAGCTTCTTGTCATTCGGGGTCTGACTGGAGCTCTGCATGGGATTCTGAAACAGTGATGTACCAAGGAACATGTAGTAGGGCAATGCTGACCAGAGCACCGGTCTAAATCTCCGGCTTCTGCCTTATATTAATAAACATAAGTCCAGCCGGGCTCAGTGGCTCAGCCTGTAATCCCGCGCCTTTGGGAGGGTGAGGTAAGTGGATTGCCTGAGCCCGCGGGTTTGAGACTCGCCTGGGCAACTTGGTGAGCCCTCATCTCTACAATAAATCAAAAATCAGCTGGGGGTGGTAGCGCGCGCCTGTAGTTCCAGCTACTTGGAAGGCTGAGGCGGAAGGATCGCCGGAGCCCAGCAGGTCGAGGCTGCGGTGCCGGGGAGCGGCCACTGCACTGCACTCCAGTCTGGGCGACAGAGTGAGACTCCAACTCAAAAACAAACAAAAAAACATAAGTCCTTCAGGGTGAGCAATTGATGGTAGGTGGGAGATTAATAGATTATCTAATCTATTGGGAATAGTCTAACCAGCCAGGAAGCTGACCTGAAGAGGGGTACTATATCGAAGGCTGGGCCACAGTACCCAAGCAGGCAGGGATTGCTCCTATGAGGTGGCTCTGCCCAAGGAAGAGCAGCTGCTTTCTCAAGGAGGTTGTACAGACCAGACTTAGGCCACTGGGCAGTGGTCGGGGCAGGGAAGGTAGGAGATTCAGAGAGAATTGTCTGGTCTTAAAAGTTTAGAGTCAATTTTGGGAATGCTGCTTTCTCTAGGGGAAACTAGGTCTCCTCATTTTATCAAAGTCAGATAAGGCTCAGATGAGCCTGTGTCCGGACTGAAAATGGAGATGTTGGCCCTGGAGGTGGATTATCAGAGGTGGCCTACCTTCTCCTAGACCTAACTTGGCCCTTCATAGAGGGAAGCCACATTTTCCTACTTCTGTGTAAATGCATTGAAGGGTTAATTTCCAAGCTCCAAGCAGGATTGTAGAGAAGCAGGTGATAACACTTTGCTATTTCAGGATGTAGCTGTGCAAATAAATCCTCTTTTAAAAGTCAAAAGCGGCTTCTCAAAGTCCTAGGAGTGCTTTGGCACACAGTTGGCTGTCAATAAATGTGTAGTAAATTAATGACAATAGATCAATTATCACCCTGAAAGCAAGTGACATCTAGGTATAAGATAATTTCTCTTGTGATGTGGAGGCATGGTAATGCTTTTATATTTTCTGGTGTCCTAAATCTATACTAGACTATTTGCCCACAGTGACTTGCAATAATCCTTGGTGCTTTGAAGGTATACCACTTCTGTGAAAGAATAAATGAAGAAAAGCTTCACATGAAACTATCTTCATGAATTAAGGAATTATAGATAAATACTTTAGAGAGAACCAGAGAACACAGTTCTGAACCTTCTTTCACTAAGTATCAAGCCATAGTTAAAAACCAAGGCAACAGGAAACAACTTTACCCTACAACTCCTTAAAGTTTGTGCTTAGAGTCAGAAGAATGGAGGTTCCCAAGCAGAGGCCTGAGCATACTGATGCCTTACTGAGCTGGAAATGAACAGGAACAGGATTTGGGGAGAGGTGGAAGAAGGGGAGAGGAGAGAAAAAACAAAGGCAGCCCAAAGGAAAGAGAGACCTTATACATGGGGAGAGAGGGGGATGTGATAACTGACATGGGGAATGGAGTTTTGAAGGGTTGGGAGTGGGGACTGGAGGAGGGAGTGGGGTCAGAGAGGAGGAGGAAGAGGAAGAGGAAGAAGAGAGTGAGAGCTAGTAGAGCTAGAGGGAGAGAGAGGGTGAGAGGGAGGGAGGGAAGGAGGGAAGGGAGGGAGAGGGAGAGAGATTTGAAGGAAGTTTTGGGTGTGATATAATTACCTTCTCCATCTCCTTATAAAAACCTCCAGTAACATACCTATCATTTACCAGTAGTGTCAGAGCTGGATTTGTGTTTTCACTCGGAGAATGAAAGATGTGTTTCAGTGTGAGATCTCTTGGTAAATACAGGGTCAACGAAGAATTGGCCCCAAGGATACCTAGTCACATCTCAAATATAGTGGGCATTACTATATGCTTATACTTTTCATTTTAAAAATTATTATAAGAAATACAAGAAAATGGCCAGACTTGGTGGCTCAGTCTGTAATCCCAGCACTTTGGGAGGTCAAGGCGAGTGGATTGCCTGAGCCCACAGGTTCGAGACCCGCCTGGGCAACTTGGCAAGACCTCGTCTCTACAATAAATCAAAAATTAGCCAGATGTGGTAGCGTGTGCTGTAGTTACAGCTACTTGGAAGGCTGAGGAGGAAGGATCGCCAGAGCCCAGCAAGTCGAGGCTGCAGGGGCCGAGAGCGTGCCACTGCACTCCAGTCTGCATGACATAGTAAGACTCCAACTCAAAAAAAAAAAAACCACAAAAAAACAAGAAAATGAGAGACTAATACAATGAACTCTCCTATATCTATCATCTAGGTGGAACAATTGCTAATGTTTTCCCATATTTACTTTTTTTGCTGAATCTAAAAAATTTTTAATTGTGGTAAAAAAAAAAATGAAGCAAAATTGATCATCTTATCCATTGTCAAGTATACAGCTCAGTACTGTCACATATTTATAGAGATCTGTTGTGCAACAGATCTCTAGCATGTTCTCATCTTTCAAGATTAAAACTCCACACCCATTGAACAACTTCCCTTTCTCCCCTCCAGCTCAGGCAACTACCATTCTACTTTCTGTTTCTGAATTTGACTACTCTGGGTACCACATAGAAGTGAAATTGTGTGGTATTTGACTTATTGTGACTGGCTCATTTCATTTGGAATCATGCCCTCAAGGTTCATCCACACTGTAGCATGTGTCAGAATTTCTTTCCTTTGTAAGGCTCAGTAATATTCTATTGCATATAAATCCCATATATTATTTATCCATTCATCCATCAATAAACATTTGGATTATTTCTACCTCTTGGCTATTGTGAATAATGCTGCTATGAACATGGGTTTGGAAGTATCTCCTTAAGACTCTGCATTCAATTTTTTGGATATACACCAAGATGTGGGGGTGCTAGATGTATGTGCATAGTGTTGTTTATAGTATTTCCTCATTGTCCTTTTAACGTTTGTTTGAGTCTGTACTGATATCTCCCCTTCAACTCCAGATATTAATAACTTGTGTCTTCCCTGTATTTTCTTTACCCATCTTGTTAGAAGTTCATCAATTTTATTACTCTTTTCAAAGAAACAACTTTTATTTTCTCTATTGATTTTCTGTTTTCAATTCTGTTGATTTTTGCTTTTATCTTTGCTATTTGCCGATGTTTCTCTCTCTGTCTCTTTCCTTCCAAGATCTTTTTCTTTACTTTTCAGCAATTTGATTAAAATATGTTTTGGTATGAATTTCTTTGGGCTTATGATCTTTGGGATTTCCTGAGCTTCTTGAATCTACATATTAAGGTTTTTCACCAAATTTGGAAAGTTTTAACTATTATTTCTTCAAATTTTTATTTTTGTGTGTGTGTGTGTGTACTATATTCCTTCTACTCTTTCTGGGACTCCAATGACATAAATGTTACACTGCTGGTTTTATTCCAAAGATTCCTGAGGTTCTCTTCATTTTTTTTCCCCGTTTTTATTTTCTCTATTATTTGGACTGAACATTTTCTATTGAGCTATTTTCAAATGATTGATTCTTTCTTTTGTCATCTCCATTCTGCTATTGAACCTATCCAATGTGTTTTAAGTTTTTTAAAATTATTATAATATGTAATTGTAAAATTTGCATTTGGTTCTTTTTTTATAGTTTTATTTCTTTGCTAAGACTTCATATCTTTCTATTTAGGTCAAAGTTTCTCAGTCTTACATCTTAGAGGATTTTTATAATAGTTTAAAGTTTAAATTAAAGTTTAATTTAAAATCTTTGATAACTCCAACATCTGTGTCATCTTATTGTTGGCATCTGATGGTTATTTTGTCCTGTGCAAGTTGAGATTTGTTCTTTGCGTGCCTTTTTAGATTATGTTCTGGATATTTTCAATATTATGTTATGAGCCTGGGTCATGTTTAAACCTTATGGAGAGTGTTGATATTTTTGTTTAGTAGGCACTCAACCTGGTTGGGTTCAGGCAATATGTTCTAACCAAACTTCTATACATGTGGTTCCAATGTCAGATCAGTTCTGAAAGCCTTTGAAATGCTATTCAGATTTGCCCCACATGTACACCATGCAGAGGCATTCTGGATGGAGCGGTAAACTGATACCATAGTTTGGTTTTCAAGGTCTAGAGAATTTTATTTAGGGTTAGATCGATGCATTTGCAGCTTGTGGGTGAGCTCAGAAATTCAGAAACAACTTTCTCAATGTCTTCTGTCTCTGATCTCCCTACTACTTTTCGGCCTCCTAAGCTTCCACTCTTTGCTTCTTCAGTCAGAAAGTTGGAACGTTAGTTGCCCTCCACCTCACTGCATACTTCGGTGAGTATGCCTTCATCTGGGGCCAAGTGGCCAAAAGTGAGAGAGAGAATTGCTACAGAGAGGTGCACCCACCTTCTCTGTAATTAGAGAAGCTTTAGGTGCCATGGGCCCTGCTGCTGCTGTTACCACAACTGACTCAGGATTGTATGGAGACTGGGGCACAACAGAATGGAGGGGAAAAAAGAAAAAGAAAAAATGGACTATTGCAACACTTTCCTAAGTGTTAGGAGTTCCCCCGACTGCCTCCCTAGGTAGCAGACTTTTCCTGGAACTCTCTCTGTCCATGTCTGATTCTCGCTTCTAGTTTTCAGGCTACCTTGAGTTCAGGCTAGAGGAGTCAAGGGAAAACTCACTGCTGCTGGTTCTGTGATACTTCAAATTTTGGTCTTCTTTCCCAATCCACCTGGCATCATTTACTTTTCAGAATCCTTACACAGTTGCTCCAAGCATTCTTTTTCGTTTTTATAGCTGCATTCAGTGGGGTAGGCAGGGTGGCAGCTATTTATTCTCTTTTCTATGCTTCTGTTTTGCTTTGCAAGGATTCCCTCAACCTCTACAAAAGAGATTGTAAACTGATGTAGGGGCAGATAAGGTGTGATCTCTTTCTTCCCCATCATAAACCTTCACGGCCAATACCCCATCACAGGAAAAAAAAAAAGTTAACAAGAGAAAAGCATAACAAGTTTATTATGTGCACACCTATACATGGGAGTCATACAAAATATGAATTCAAAGAAGGACCAAATAATTGAAACTTAAATACCCTCTTCAGAAGGGTGAGAGAAATGGGAAAATGAATAGGCCTAATGCTGACAATGGTTAGTAAATGAGTCTTTTTGGGAAGGTGAGGAGTGGAACGGCATAGGAAAAAAGGTTGTCATAGGCAGATAAAGTGTCCCAGGTAATCTTTGAGCTGTCCTCAGAAGAACAGGTGAAAATTCTGTCTGAGTGTGGTAATGATTCCCAGTCTCTTCTCTGGTGGTTGATCTTTCCTGATTGTTTGAGGAGAGCTCTAGGGGTGGAGTCTTGAGACAATTGCATTTCTTGAGGAAAGAAGCTTTCATTGTCAGATAAGGAAAGTCCCTCCCTGTACTTGGTGGGGAATAGGGAAGAAGACAAGGTTAGAGAGATCTTGGCTCTGAAGCAGCTTATAAGGCCTCCTAGCATGTCAAAGTGCCAGTCTTTGGGATATTGTTTTCTAAGCTTCAACACTAATGAACCAAGTTTTAACTTGCACTTTGTTTCATTCTGAGACAAATTCACAAGAGCAAAAATCTTTAAGGGAGAAGTTTATCTCTCAGGAGAAATAAAATATGTTTGAATTCTCAGCTTTTCAGGTTACTTTGCTTCCTTTTTAAGGTCATGGGCAAGAGACTATGCACTATACATAACCCACTGAGAAAAATGTCTGTGATGCCTTAAGGTGTCAGAGTACAAAGTAAGCATGGGATCTTAATCTCAGGGTTATGGCTTAGGAAAAAAATTGCTTTTCATACAGAATGGTCTCTCATATTCACCTCAGGATTTAGCTGCAATTTTCAGAAAAACCCTAACAATCTTGCTTTTTGAAAGCTTTTGGAAAATATGCAGTCAATTGCCAAGACCAGGATGCTTTTCATCAAGGACTTCCAAGGAGATAAGATTTAATTTGCTTTTTTGTTGGCCTCGTTGGGGCGAGTGAATTCCAGGAAGTGATGTATGTTTTCTGTAAAGTCAGCAAGTCATTGTTGAACAGAATTTCTGCAGATATTGTCAGTGGGAACATAATTTGGGTCAATGAATCATAAATTCTATTTTGGTAATTTGCCGAAGACAACACTGAGAACATAGCTATCCCAATGGGGAAAACTGGAAAGAGACACACATAACTAAACAGCATGGCAGTAGGGCGGGAGGAGTGGCGGAATGAGACGTTCTGCTCGACAGATTGCAGCCTTCTCTTCAACTGATTAGTCACCAAGCAGGTTGGATATTTTTTCCTATCTAAGTCCTGGGAGTGACTGCAAAATAGTGAATACAGACTACACAGTCACAAACAAACAGGAACATGACACTTGAGGTAAGTCCCCTAAGATTCTCAGATGACTACCTCTTTTCGTTTTATCAACTCATAAACAATCCAAGTTTGTCCCTAGGAACAGATCTCCAGACCTGAAATGCAACAGCCTTGTGCTGCTCACATTGTCCTAGTTTCTGTAGGTTACAGAAAACAACTAATTCATACACCTGCTTCATCTTTCCTTCCTTTTGGTTCATGAAATTTAGGTGAAGTTATTGTTGTTGGGAGACGGAAGGAGGAGCAGTGAAAATGACTGCAAGGATTTATTCATTAGATGTGGCCTTTCCTCAACATAATTTTATCTGACTTTATAAATGAAGGAACTAGGGATGAACAACAATAACAAAAAACCCCAAGTCACCATTATTCATTCCAGGAATCAAGTCTAGGACTTTCAACTTGACACCCTTTTGTTGAGCTTATTAGGATCCTGACAGAGAGAAAGAATTTTACCCGAGGGTTTACTGAAAGCCAAGGTCAGACGATTCTGTGTTTACCCTCTACCACCATCCTCTGCACAGTCCTCAAGAGCTTTGCGCAAGTGAGAACAGCTGTCCCTTGTCTCAGACAAGGACAAGCAAGAAAACTGAAGTTTAATTGCAGTTGGAGGGATTTGGATTAAATGTGAGACAAAATTGTTGGACTCCGAGTATTATGAGACCAAGGAATGAGTTACAGGGGAGAATGACAAAGTCTTTTTTCTAAAGATTCTAGAGACAGCTTTCCTTCTGAAATGTCTGATGATAGTCCCTCCAATAGAACCAGTGACCAGAATTCAGTCCTTGGGTCCTACCACTTCCAAACTCACTCTTCTGGCTAATAAAAGGGTTCTGTTTCATGCCCTCAGTGCAGACCTCTCAGCTATGCCTGCTGAGGCAGACTGATTTGGCTCAGCTAGAGTGTTTCTGCTTTCATGAGACACCAGTCCACAGGGATTTTCTGTTTCCCCAGGGAAAGGGAAAAATAAATAATCTTCTTTCAAAATGAGTAGTTATCTCCCTTTCACTGGGAAAAAGATGCTTACATTTCTCAAAGGGGATGGAGAACCACTTCACAAAGTTTTGAAGACATTCTTAGCACCAGACCAGCAGGAATATCCTAAAGCTGTGTTCCTGGCATCACCAGAGGTTCTGGGCCCCATGAGTCAACTAGTCCAACTGAGTCAGAAAGTTTGGGTAGCAGGGCCCAGGCATCGGTATTTTTTAAAAAGCTTCCCAGGTGATTTGAAAATACTTCCAAGGTTGAGAAGTACCATCCCAATATAGCAGTATCCTCTTTGAGATCTTTTTGGTAGTTTAAACGTGGCTAGGCCAGGCTCAGTCTGTAGTCCCATCACTTTGGGAGGCCGAGGCGAGTGGATTGCCCGAGCCTGCAGGTTCGAGACCCACCTGGGCAACTTGGCAAGACCTCATCTCTACAATAAATCAAATATTAGCTGGGCATGGTAGCATGCTCCTGTAGTTCCAGCTACTTTGAAGGCCGAGGAGGAAGGATCACCAGAGCCCAGCAGGTCGAGGCTGAGGTGGCCAGGAGCGGCCACTGCACTCCAGTCTGGGTGACAGAGTAAGACTCCAACTCAAAAAAAATAAATAAATAAACTTGGCTAGACCAAGGGAGAGGCAGTACCGAATGTCTGTTTCTATGAACTGTTCCAGTGTATTGCCATTCAATTGCTGTGTTGGAGAATTATACTCCTGACCATAATAATAGGAAAGCAAGTGGTCTCCTGGCTGGCTGTGAGCCTGAAGGGAGCCACTTCAATGGCCTTGTTTCAAGAGCCTAGGAGGACAGAACCCAGGATTCTCAGTGCTGTGTCTTGAAGGCTCCCTGCAGGGAATGGGGGATATAATTCTATTGCTAGAGTAAAGGTCTCCAAGCTGTTGATTGCAAGCTGCTGATCTATCTCTAGCCCTCAGAGGGCAAAATGTGTAGAACTCTCAAAAGACAATAAAATCACTGTCTATAGTACAAAGAAGATGGCAACTTATAGAGGCCTCGGGCTAAGAATGTAAAGGCAATAAAGACTGAAGTTAAGAATCAGGCATTGGGCCAGCTCGGTGGCTCAGCCTGTAATCCCACGCTTTGGGAGGCAGAGGTGAGTGGATTGCCTGAGCCCGCGGGTTTGAGACCCACCTGGCCAACTTGGCGAGACCCCATTTCTACAATAAATCAGAAAATTAGCCGTGTATGGTAACGCGCCTGTAGTTCCAGCTACTTGGAAGACTGAGGCGGAAGGGTCACTAGAGCCCAGCAGGTCGAGGCTGTGGTGACTGGGAGCGGCCACTGCATGCCAGTCTGGGCCACAGAGTGAGACTCCAACTCAAAAAAAAAAAAAAAAAAAAAGAACTAGTCATTGGAGAAAAGGAATGAAATAACATCTTTTGCAGCAACTTGGATGAAATTGGAAATTATTATCCTAAGTGAAGGACATTGATGACTCAGAAGGGGGAGGGAAGGGGTAGGGATAAAAAAAAATCATCTATTGGGTACAATGTGCACAGGTGAGGGTGGAGGGTACACTTAAAGCAGACTTCTTAGCCACTATTCAATGCACCCACATAATAAAAAATCACTTGTATCCCCTAAAGTCATCAAAATAAAAACATTTTTAAAATAAAAATAAAATGCATATTCTGGGGGTGCTGCAGAGACCCACCATGCTAAAGAAGCGCATGGCAAGGGTTCAAGCGCTCCTGCACATTCCTGAGCACACTACTGAGAGGCCCCTTGTGTTCTATGCATTCCTAATAAGTATCTTCAGGAGATCTTTGACTTCCCTGCAGACAATGCCCAAAGATGTAAATCCCTATTTACTCCCTTTCTTAATTGTCATAGGTTTGAACAATATAATATTGATGCAATTGTTAAGTCTTGTGATTTGTATAACTTTTGCAGTGCATGGTGTCTTAGGCCTTATAAACTCCCTTTACTCTAAACATCACTACCTAAATGCAAAATGCACCTGTAACTTAAGTTCTATACAATGTTCTGTTGGTCACGTGGCTAATGTATAGGTACTGACAACTATGGACTAAAAGTGGACTACAAGGTCTGAAGGGTGGGCAAGACCATTTTAGAAAGACCTCGAGTCCGGCTCTGCTCCCTGGATTCAAATTCAGAAATAAACTTCTTTCTACCAGTTTCCTGTCCTTTTGATTTATCAGTATCAAGAGAGAGTAGCCGAGTGTTACTCGGACCATAACAGGGGGAGGAGAATTAGGCATCTGGGAGCCAAGGAGTTTGAGATTACAGTAAGCCATGATCACGTCATTGTGCTTCAACCAAGGCTGAAGTGAGTGAGACACTGTCTCTAAAAAAAAAAAGATTAGGCCTCTGAATCTGGACCACTCTAGGCTCACATCCTACCATTTACTAGCTAGATAACCTCAGGCATATTACTTAATTCCTTTTGGTTTCAGTGTCCTTATCTGTAAAATAAGGATAATAATAATAATTACCTTATTTAATTGTAATGATTCAGTGAAATAATGGATGTAACACTTAGTATAACACATCCATTCACTAAGACCCACCTGCATTTATTTTGTTGGGGCAGGTGTTGCAATGGAGTTTGTCATGATGGGGGTAGGAATGGGTAGGGCAGTGGCATTAGAAATCAAAGAGGAAGTGGGAAAGAAAGATGTTATCCAGAACACCAGGCTTGTGCCAACGGACTTCTCTGAATCAAGGTGCCCATCCTCTGGGCTTTCCCATCCCTGGCACTTCATACACAAGGAAGGTGCCTCTCAAACCAGGCTGCACAGCCTCAGGTCTGCTTAACCTTTAGAGCAAGTGAAGTTGTCACCTGTCTCTTTGTCCTCTTTATCTTTCCTGATGATTCTGAGTAAGAATGTCTGGGGTGGAGCCAAGAAATCTGTTTTTTTTCTTAAGAGTTCTCAGGATGATTTAGCAGCAGGGGCAGGTCTGAGAACAATGGTGCGATCTGCTCAGTGCAATTAAAAGGGTCATGAACGCTTCTCTGCCTGGACTTGCTGGCTCTCTCTGTGTTTTACTGCCAGAGATCATCAGTCCTCCAATTCCACTAAACAGACATTTGTTTCAATTAATAAGTAGCTTCTCTTGAAAGGCACTTGGGCCTTGATGTGAAATAATAGAGTCCTAGCACTTAAGGTCAAATTCAACAAGTGTACAGAATTCTAAAGAGGGAGAAGGGCAAGAGGTGATTTGGGGACAAAGTATGCTATGGAAACAGTAGACCTGGGCAAGGACTGAGAAGAGGGAGCTTTGAGCAACATGAAAGAAGAGGCCATATGGAAGACAGCGAAGGAAATGCACCAGGAGGTGGAAGAAGGACCCGGAATAAAAGGAGTGGGGATTCCAAAGACAAAGTGCTTTTAAAATCATCTAGATTCAGCCTTTAATCTGCCATTTACAAAGCCCCTGATAGATGACAGGCATTGTGCCAAATATTTTAACATCAATTTGATTTTCACAACTGTCCAGCAACAAGCTCATTGCTATTCCTATCTTACAAATGAGGAAATTGAGATTCAATTATCAATGAAGCAGGGAGGTGACATTACATCCCAGAATCTTATGGAGTAGAGGTGAGGTTAGGTGTGGGGGGCTAGAAAGCAAGCATCTTTGGAGAAAAGCTCTGACTGGTGACCAGATCTCTTGTCACCTTCAGTCCTTTGTTTTCCTAGACTCATCTTGCCGCAGGCAGGTTTTGCTCATCTTGCTCCTAAGGATGGAGGGAGAGAACTAACCCCAACTGAGTTACCACCTGCTCAGTGCTGTGTTCAGTAATTGTTAGGGTCAACTAAATACTGTCCTCTCAACTCCCAAGCGGCAGAGACACTTGGAGACTCCCTTTACTCAGCTCTGGTTCTTGTGGCAAAACATTGCTATTAAATCCCAGGATTCCTCCTTGCACAGCCCTGCCTGGGAACCTCTCTCAGCATATCACTCCTAGCGCCTGCTTGAAGTTTACACAAGGTTGAAGCCTATTAACTGTCTCTACCTAGTCTATATCCCTGGACTAGTTGTCCAAGATACTGATGTCCTGTCTTGACCCTCCATAGACCTGGCAGGGTCCCTGAGGCCAAGCCTTATCTCTGTCAGCCCTCTCCTTAGAAGCTGTCCCCCATACTGCTGCTCTTCCAGTAGACTAATCACTTTAGACTTTATGTCATTGTTCTTTCAGCTTTAAATTGAGTGTTTCCTGGTACTTACTGTTGCTGTTCCCACCCACTGGATATGATCTCTTGAGATACCAATCTGGCCCACGTCAATCCCAGGCTTGTTAAAGTTTCTATAAATAGTATAGACAGGGTTGTTGACTACTGAGAGATAATCCTATATTCTTTTCAGTTCCTCATTTATTCATTCACATGTATTTACTGAGCTCTTTCTTATGCTTCCAGTGTTCAACCAGCAGTCAGCTAGGATCTGGGAATAAAATGTGAATAAAGCAGTCTCACTTCCATGGAACTCAGAGTACAAACAGCAGGGATCAGGGGAGGTCTTTGAGGAAGTGAGACCTAAAGAAAGGTTTAGTCAGTCAAAGATGGAGAGAAAGATGATTCCAGACACAGAGAAGAGTATGTGATGATTGAATGTATGAAGAGGAGGAACTACTGAAAAATGAGAAGAGGTTTAGTAGGGCTAGAGTGTTGAGAATGAATAATATGTTACTTTTATTAATACATGCCTCACACTAATGTGAGAATCTAGTTGTCTCTCTTTCCTCACCAGTCTACGAGTTTTGTGAAGGCCATGTCTGTCTTTTTTTTTTTTTCAGTTGGAGTCTCACTCTGTCGCCCAGACTGGAGTGCAGTGGCCACTCCCGGCCACCGCAGCCTCGACCTGCTGGGCTCCAGCGATCCTTCCACCTTAGCCTTCCATGTAGCTGAAACTACAGGCGTGCGCTACCACGCCCAGCTAATTTTTGATTTATTGTAGAGATGAGGTCTCACCAAGTTGCCCAGGTGGGTCTCGAATGCGCGGGCTCAGGCAATCCACTCACCTCAGCCTCCCAAGACACAGGATTACAGGCTGAGCCACCAAGCCCGGCGTGTCTTTTTATCTTTATATTCTCAGTGGCCAACACAGGAGTCAGTACACAGTAAGTGCTCAGTAAACGCTTGGTGCATTAAACTTTGTGGAACTGGTGCATAGCCATTAACCTGTTTGGTGCCTGTCTCTTTCTTATCACTCTTATTCTCAACTTGCATGCCTGAATGTGCCTGAGTTACAGCAATACTCTCACTACACAGGAAGACAGCAATATCCATGACTCATATACCCACATGAAGAATTGAGAATACTTCTGAGTCTTTTGATGCACTGATAATTCAGATCTTTGTGCCTCGAAAGTTCACTGATGCAAAACTTTTGCCTCGACCTTAAAACCCACTCTCTTTCCTTACTTGTAGGCTATCAATTTTTGAGGTTCTGTTTCTCACAAGTGTAATCCACTATCTAATTGTTTTTTCCTGGAAAGTCCTGGTATTTCCAGACAAGTCATATTAAGTTATTAAGAAAACCACATGCTTAATAACTGACTTCTCAAAATGTTTTCCTGTAAGGTTCTCCTTGGCTTTAGGTGGTCTAAGGAAATCTAGAGAAATCAGGGAAATCTTTATTCTTCTCCCGTACCCTGTGGGCCTTCGTTTTCTCCCATGCCACAGGCACCATCAGTGAGTGACATAAAAGGGAGAAAGGCAATCTTCTCATTGAGTTGCTTTTTTATTAATTTTCAATTTTAGTAACCTTTAGTAACCTTGAGAAGCTAGTTTCTTTTTCTTTTTTTTAAGATATGGGGTACAATTCAGGGTGAGATGCAGGTGAAGTTTGGATCTCTCACTGGTCCTCACTTCGCCTGGTTTGGGATCAGGTACCCGAGAAGTTAGTTTCTTATAATACTCTCCTGTTCCAACTATTTCATTTACTTGTATTTGCTGGAATATAACATGCTCCCTGTCCCTCCTCACCTCCTCCAACTTTGCACAAGTTCCTTCAGGACCGTCAGGGCCAGGGAATAATATAAATGTATTGTTCATCTCAAAAATAGCCCTCTCCACAGCACCCAGTTAGGATGTCTGACTGGGCTTATGCGCTCTGATGCTCTCCTGGCAGGGTACATCTCTTGTGGTCTGCTCAAGGACAGACTATGTCCCATTTGCCTTCTTTGAGAGAGTGTCAGATGGATCTGAATACCAGCTGCTTCTCTAGATCAATCTTTAGGTATTATCACCCAAGAAGGTAAAGAGGGCAGATCTCATGCTTGGGGAGGGACATGGAGTGTTTCACGTCGCAGCAAATGCAAGTTAATGAAATCGTTGGGAGAGCGAGGTATTATGAGAAATTATAACTTCACGAGGTCAGTAAACTGAAGATTCATTAAAAAGATAAACTCGATGAGTAAATGGTCCTTTTCCCTTCTGTCACTCACGGGGCCTGTGGTATAGGAGAAAGCCGAGGGTCACAGGGTACAGCAGAAGAATAAAGCTATGAGGTAGGCCATGTTTCAGTCACTACAGAGCTCACTCAGCCCAACCCACAAAGTTCGAATTGGACAGAAGAGGCTGAAGTCAGAGGCTGAGGCTTCAGCTCTAACCGTGCTTGAGAATGTCAAAGTCATGCCAAGGTGAGTCAACAGTTGTCAACAGGTTTTAGAAAATAGAATTATGTGTCTGGGTAGGGGAAGATGACATATTGGTATAGTCAAGGTGCTGATGTTCTTTGTTGCTGCTCTGTCTTTGACATGTGACCAGTCATTTAGTCATGTAGTAAATATTTAGTAGGTGTCTTCTAAGTGCCTGGGGACATTACCATGAGGAACACATGCAGGGTCCTAGTCTTCATGGAGCCAAGAGTGAGTGGACACTGACTGTCTCTGTGCCACTCTTGTCTACTAAGAATCATGTTGAATGAGGAAATGTCAAGTAGTGATTTTTTAAAATCTAAAATGTTTTGAGTCTCTGGAAACCTGAAGATCTAGAAAAAACAAACTCAGTTTTTCTTCCTCTATCCTCTCACAACACAGAATACTTCTGCACCAGATGTGTGGGGAGATTTCCTTACATACCAAGCAAGCAATCAATTCTGCAGAGGACACCAGCTGGGTATCCTCTAACTCAATTCATTTTGACACTGTCTGCCCAGAGATAGCATCAGATCCCACAGGTTGAAGGCTCAGTCCCTGAAGATTGCTTCCACTTCAGCCATCAGCTGCAAATAATAGATTTGTCACGATACTTTTGACTCATAGGCTGTAAATTGGGGTTTCCACTATTCTTTCCTTGGCTTTGACGAATTTGCTAGAGCAGCTCACAGAACTGAAGGAAACATTTTACTTAGATTTATTGGTTTATTATAATGAATATTACAAAGGAAACAGATGAAGGAAGGGAAAAAATAAGTAAGACGAGACATATGGGAAGGGATACCACCCTCCAGGAACTTCCATGTATTCAGCTATTCAGAAATTCCCTGAACTCTGTTCTTTTGGGTTTTTATGGAGACTTCATTACATGGCACAACTGAGTAAATCATTGGCCATTGGTGATCAACTTAACCTTTAGCTTCTCTCTTTTCCTTGGAAAGCTGGAGGTGGGGCTAAAAGCCCCTACCTTTTAATCATCTTGGTCTTTTCTGTGCCCAGAATCCTTCCTTAAAATACTTAGGGGCTGCCAGACTTCAGAAAACTCATTTAAGTATACACAAAAAAAAAATCACTTGGAGTTTCAAGAATTTAGGAGGTTCTATGACAGGAAGCAAGGATGAAGACCAAATATGTATTTCACAATATTACAGGCAGGCAAACTTTAATTTTGTTTCATCAGTTATTCCTTCCAATGTCTTCCAGTTTGGGACAAGACAGTGACAAGAAGTAGACAGGGATGAGGAAGGAGAGAGATAAGTAGATGACTAGTAGGGCCTGAGTGTCTAGAAGTATTTAAATGTGATTGTTGACATAACCTCTCTAAGCCATGCCATCCTTAGGGTACACTCATTAGCTGGTTTGTATTCTTTCCTTTGTTCAGTTATTCATTTGCCAAATATTTACTGTGTGCCTACTATTAGTATATATCAGACTAAGCTAAGTACTGGGAACACAAAGTTAAATAAGACGCGTGAAAGTTGGCTGGGCTCGGTGGCTCAGCCTGTAATCCCAGCACTTTGGGAGGCTGAGGCGAGTGTATTGCCCGAGCCTGCGGGTTCGAGACCCACCCGGGCAATACCTTGTCTCTACAATAAATCAAAAATTAGGTGGGCGTAGTAGCACGCACCTGTAGTTCCAGCTACTTGGAAGGCTGAGGCAGAAGGATCGCCGGAGCCCAGCAGGTCGAGGCTGTGGTGGCCAGGAGTGTGCCACTGCACTCCAGTCTGGATGACAGAGTGAGACTCCAACTAAAAAAAAAAAAAAAAAGAAAAGACTTAAACCTTGACCTCAAATAAGCTTTTAGTTCAGTGGTTGAGACTATCATGTAAGTAAGCAATCACACATACTATCATAAATGTATGTATAGGATATAGTGGGGCACAAAAGAGAAATTGGCAAACTCTATCTGAAGAAGTCAGCATCTCTTGAGCTGGGTTCTGAAGGATGGGTATGAGTTTACATGGAAGACAAGAAGCAATTGCAAGGGAGAACCATATACAAACAGCAAGGAAAGGTAGAGGCAGGATAAGCATGTTTGTAAAGCCAGAATATAGAGTATGAGGTGGTGACAGTGCTTAGGGACATAAGGAGGACAAGAGAGGTAATGATTAAAAGTGAGAATGGAGAAATAGCCAGCGATCAGATCCTGAAAGCAAACATGAGGAGTTTGGACTTAGTCCTATAGATTGTGTTGAGTCACTGATGTTTCTTAGACAAAGAAATAACAGTCACATTAGTATTTTATAAGTTTTGCAGAGATCATAATGTATTTTATAAAGTTTACTCTGTGTCAGGGAGAACAGATTGAATGATTTTGGGGGGTGACTGGGCATACAGAAACCATCTAGAGGTTTATCTGTCAATACTCCAGTTATAATTCACAAAAAAAAATCAACTTAAGCGAGCGGTTATACATATATATATTATATATATATAGACAGAGATCTATATATCACATATATCTATATCTATAATCACATATATCTATATCTATATCTATCTATCCATCTATCCAGAGAGTCTTATAATATGGTGCAAAGATTTCAGGTACAGCTGGATCCAGGAACTCACACAAGGTCATCTGGTGTCTCTCCATCTCTTGACTCTGTTAGTCTTCTCTTTTCTTTGTGTGTTACTTTCTGTCATACCACAGAGAGATTATGCTCACATAGCGGGAATAATGGTTGCTAGAAACCTCAAGCTTGTATCCTTACAACTCTTGATTCAGAAGTAAAAGAGAACTTCTTTCTACCAGAATTCTTTATCAAGTTTCATGGAATCACTCTGATTGGCTCTGCATGGAGCATAATTCCCTGCAGATAGGGATTTTTGTCACTCTGATTATTTAGGCCATGGCTACATGCCCATTCCAGACTGGGGTGGCAGGCACACCTTGGCCATCAGTTTCCCTAGGATCACATGTAATGGAGGAAGGATACTTCCCTGAAAGATAAGCTGGTGCAGTTACCAAAAGAAAAAGGAAGAGAGAGTGAATAGGACAGATAAAACTACTTCTGCCACATTCAGCTTCCTTTAGGTAAAAGCTAATAAAGAATGGGGAAGAGAAAGGAAGATATAGACTCAATTTTGTTTAAAAAAACCAAACACATTATAGTTAGAATGAACCAGATCTGATGACAAAATAGAAATAAGAAAGAGAGGCAGGAAGGGGAGGCTTTTGGAAAATTCCAGGGCTCTTACTTGGATGAATAAGGTTGGGTGGTGTTTTTAATAGACTTTTTTTTTTTTTTTTGAGTTGGAGTCTCACTCTGTTGCCCATGCTGGAGTGCAGTGGCCGCTCCCGGCCACCACAACCTCGACCTGCTGGGCTCTAGCGATCCTTCCACCTCAGCCTTCCAAGTAGCTGGAACTACAGGCGCGTGCTACCACGCCCGGCTAATTTTTTTATTTATTGTAGAGATGAGGTCTCACCAAGTTGCCCAGGCGGGTCTCAAACCCGCAGGCTCAGGCAATTCACTCACCTCAGCCTCCCAAGGCGCAGGATTACAGGCTGAACCTCCGAGCCCGGCTGACTTTTTTTTTTTTTTTTTTTTTAGTTGGAGTCTCACTCTATCGCCCAGGCTGGAGTTCAGTAGCACGTTCATGGACGCCCCAGTGTCGACCTGCTGGGCTCCAGCAATCCTTCTGCCTCAGCCTTCCAAATAGCCAGAACTACAGGCACACACTACCACACTTGGCTAATTTTTTATTTATTGTAGAGATGAGGTCTCACCAAGTTGCCCAGGCTGGTCTCAAACCCACAGGCTCAAGAAATCCACTCACCTCAGTCTCCCAAAGTGCTGGGATAATAGCTGAGCCACCGAGCTCGGCCTTTAATAGACTTAAAAACTAGATGATAAATAGATTTGAGCCAGTGGGGCAGGGTGGACACAAATGGTGAAGTCAGCTACGAGTGCTTCAGTGGGCTGCAATGGTGTGTTTGGTAAGGGTGCATGCATATTTGCATTGAGGCTAGTCAAGGGTTGGATGAAAGGGTTGGTAGGAAGGGGATAGTGGCTAAATGAGAATGACACCTGGGGGAAAACTAACTATAACCCCCTTCCCCAGGAGTAAAAGCTGTCTCAACCACCAGTCCAGAGTCAAGCTAATTGAAGTGAGCCCTGCTCACTGGCAGTACCAGGATATTGAGAAATGCTTCATAAAGGCGTGCATGCCAGAAAGATGTTTGGTTTCCTTGCGTTTGTATCTTATGCAGTCTGTAGAGCAGTTTGTATGCTGTGTATAGGATGCGTGTATGTCATAGTTTCTGTGTAAAGGTTACTACTGATCTCTAGAGCTTTAGGGGGCTTGTTGGTGCACCGAGGACAAGGAGGGCCCATGTGGTTCGGGTTGCCTGTCGGGTGAGGAATTGTCCTGGAGAAGGTTGTTTAGAGGCAGTGATTTCTGGAGAGCAGCTTCCTTGCCAGGCTTGTTGGCAGAGAACACAAGGATGGTGGCAGCTTCCTCGGGTTTGGGGAAAGGCTGGTTGGCAGGGCTACAGGAGGCTCCCAGCTGCTAAAACTCTCTCAACTGGCTTCAGAGACTGAGAAAGAGGCAGTGGGGGCTGCCAAGGACATGACATTTCTCATGCTAATTAAGGAGGGAGGCAGCATCTTCCAGCTCTACTGATTTATGTTTTAATGCTGGACATTGGGCCTTATCTAAGGATAGGTGAGAACAAGGACCTCTGCTTTGGAACCGCTCCCAGAGTTGTCACCCCCAGAGCTGTTCCTATGCAGATACGGAGCACCTGAGCTGAGCCTCTTCTCATACTGCCTCTAACGGGGTCACCATCCTTCCCCTTCTTTATAACCAGAGCAGACCAAAGCAACCACAGGAGTCTGGGAAAAATCATCCCCTTGTTCTTATTAGTCAGTTACACTCACCCATGACACCAAACTTGGGTGAGTGTAACTGACTTATAAGTTTCACTCACCCATGACACCAAACTTTTTTACACATATGGGTATATTGGTGGGAAAAAAATGCCTTCTATTTGCAAATGATCCGATGATGTGTGTGCGCATATACACGAGTGCAGAAGGGTTTATACAGTCTTGGAAAGATGCCTACAATACATTGTTAAATGAAAAAACCAAGTTTCGAGCAGTAGATATAGTATGAACCTCATGTCATGAAATATATTATGAATACATATACATGTTTATGTAGTTACACGCAGAGAATACCTGGGAAAACAGGTGCTAACTTGTTAGAGGTGATTTTCTCTGTAAGATTCAGGATGTGGCCAGGCGCAGTGGCTCAAGCCTGTAATCCTGGCACTTTGGGAGGCTGAGGCGAGAGGACTGCCTGAGTCCAGGGGTCCAAGACCAACCTGAACAACATGGCGAGACCTCATTCTACCATCAATCATTAAAAAAATTAGCCAGATATGGTGGTGCATGCCTGTGGTGCATGCCTGTGCAGCTATTTGGAAGGCTGAGGTGGAAGGATTGCCTGAGTACAGCAGTTGAGACTGTGGTGGCCATGAGTATGCCATTGAACTCCAGCCTGGGTGACAGAGTGAGATTCTGATTAAATTTTTTAAAAAAGAGAGATTCAGGGTGGTTTGTGTGTATATGTTTTGAATGGTAGCTTCTTTTCTTTATTTTTTTTTCAAATTTTTCTTTAATGAATTATATATATTACTTACGTGATAACAATACTGCTACTATTATTACTGCTACTGCTTTAAAAAAGGGGCAACAAGAGGGAACAAGAGATTTAGATGACCTACTATCCTGATGCCTTTTTTTTTTGAGTTGGAGTCTCACTCTGTCGCCCAGGCTGGAGTGCAGTGGCATGCTCATGGTCACTGCAGCCTCCACCTGCTGGGCTCAAGCGATTCTTCCACCTCAGCCTTCCAAGTAGCTGGAACCACAGGCAGTCACCACCAAACCCAACTAATTTTTTTATTTATTGTAGAGACGAGTTCTCGCCAAGTTGCCCAGGTTGGTCTCGAACTCCTGGTCTTAGGCAATCCTCTTGCCTCAGCCTCTCAAAGTGCTGGGATTATAGGCTTGAACCACTGCACCCAGCCTTCCTGATGCCTTTTTTCTGCACAAAATCTGAAAAACAGCCAGGCTTGACCTGTGCGAAATCAAGACACTATATTTAAAAGGGCTCAAAGCACTCCACCTCTAAGTCCTACCCGGGTTCTCTCTGTGTCTGCATCTAACATACAAGGAACTCTAAGCCCATGGACCCCGTCTTGAAGATCTGTTCACTGACTCTATTCATGCAAGGAGCAAGAGACAGTGAGGGTGAGTAAACTGATGCAGAATTTGAGGTGGGGGTGGAGACAATGTGCGTGAGATGAATAAAATACGAGAACTTTTGCTGACTATGTTGGCTAACTGGAATTTTTGCTGCCGAATTACCTGTGAACAATGTTCATACGAAGAGGCAAAGGTACTCAAGCAAAGCAAGTGGGACTCACTCCATTTAAAATTTCTTTTTAATTTAGAAAATCTCTTTTCTATTACCCATCCGCCACCCCAACCCCTATTCTAGGATCATAAACCCCACCACAAAATTTGAGTCACTGAGTTTTTGGAGTCTGACACAGTTGGAAGTGTGAAATGCAGCCATCTGGCAGGCCAGAAAGCAAGCAGTTTTGAAATATTTATTTCCATGAAGCATTAGCTATGATTTTTAACCATGTATTGGAAGTTCTGAGCAGAAGCAATGCTTGGGGGCAGCCAGGAACTCTTGTCTGACCTTTTGTCCCCTTTGAGAATGCAAGTAATAGATCTAAAGGGAAAAATTAATGCCCTCCCCTCCTTGGTAGGTCCTTTTGTGATATTTTTGTTAGGAATGTTCATTGAGAGAAGAGTGTACTGATGCTGAGATTAACAACACAAGATACTCTGGAAGGCACTATGAGCTTTAAAAATGTTTTACAGAGCTGGGTAATTATGAGTAGGGGAGAAGACTCCATCTTAATCAGCAGCACGAGGTTAAATTTTGGGTTCCCTGATAAAGTATCTGCAAGGGCCATTACCTTTCATTAATTACACAATAAACAACTCTTTAGTGGAAAAGGGCGACTGGCTACGGAAGGCAGGAGAGAGAGAGTGGTTCCAGAGCCCTTTTGGTGACAGTCTCATCCTGTCTGCAGGGAGGCACCTTCTTGCAGAGAAGCTCAGCTCTGAGAGGACCAGACTCTTCCCCAGGGTGGGAGATGAATTCCCTTGTCCACATCTGATGGGGACATTATTTGCCATCTCCCTCCCTACTGTTGTTGGAGAAGTTGTGAGCAGCAAGGATTGAAAAAACAAAGACTTGTTTTTGTTTTGACTTTTTACATTTCCAGCTGAAGCAGTGACTATTGGATCACTTTTACATGGGAGATGTTCTTGGGATTTTTCCAGATTATTTCAAGAAGGCAAGCGCTTTCTGAAAATGAGCATTCTGCTTTTGGGTTAATTTTTGAAGGCCATCTGTGATTGATTTACTAAAGTGCTAATAATATTTTGCTTTTCTCTGTTTTCTTTCCAAAGCATCCTGAACTTCTTCTCTGATCTTGTATACCCAGCTTAGCTGCAGAGAGGCCAAAGTCACAGACTGTAAGACTCCATGGAATTTACAGTTGAATAGGAAGGTTAACTTATGGACTGTTGATTTTCCTCCTAACCCTAATGTTGCGGGTGGGGAGAGAGGACATTTTCTGTTAAAACAGAACTGCACCTGCGATTTAAAGATTTCTGTTATGAGATATCTTTTCTAATAGAGAAAATAAAGTCATAGAAGAGTGCCAGGGCTCCAGAGAAGCCAATAAGAGCTACAGTGTCAAATGTGGTTGTAATACTCACAGCTGCCGTTGAGTACTGAGCCAGAAACTGCTAAACACTTTGTCATGGATGATCTCATTCAATTCTTGACAACTCTGTGAGGAAGGTACTGTTATAACCATATCACGTGAGAGAAAACTGTGCTTTAGAAAGGCCAAGTAACTTACCCAAGTCTTTTTAATTTTTTTTTTTTTTAGTCGAAGTCTCACTCTGTCCACCAGGCTGGAGTACAGTGGCATGCTGCTCACGGCCACCGCAGCCTTGACCTGCTGCGCTCAGGTGATCCTTCTGCCTCAGCCCCCAAGTAGCTGGAACTGCTTGAGCACCACCATGCCTGGCCAATTTTTAAATTTATTGTAGAGATGAGGTCTCACCAAGTTGCCCAGACTGGTCTTGAACCCCTGGACTCAGGCAGTCCTCTCACCTTAGCTTCTCAAAGTGCTGGGATTACAGGCGTGAGTCATTGCTCTTGTCCAAATTTACCCATGTCTTTTTTTTTTTTTGAGTTGGAGTCTCACTCTGTCGCCCAACCTCAACCTGCTGGGCTCCGGCGATCCTTCCGCCTCAGGCTTCCAAGTAGCTGAACTACAGGTGCGCACTACCATGCCCAGCTAATTTTTTGATTTAGTGTAGAGATGAGGTCTCGCCAAGTTGCCCAGGCGGGTCTCGAACCTGCGGGCTCAGGCAATCCACTCACCTCAGCCTCCCAAGGTGCGGGGTTACAGGCTGAGCCACCGAGCCTGGCTTACCCAAGTCTTAATGTTAATGTAGGGTCAGAATTGCACTCAAATTATTCTATACAATAACTTGCGTTACTTACTCTCAGCACTGTATTCTCTAGGAGGAAGTAGGGAGGAGGCATTTAGCAATTAACTCATCCTCTTCAGAAATTATCCTCTGAGTTAGAAGAACCATCTCCTACCTTTAAGCCACTACTTCTGCAACTCCAGTTATCGGGCCTGTACTTGGTGGTCTATGTGATCTTCACTCTCTTTGCACTGTGGCTTGTGGTGTTAATGGGAGCCTATTTGCTTGAAGGACTGAAGGATCTCCTGCCAGAAAACATCCTGAGGAAGAGAACAGCCAGGAGAGGGACAATTCTAAGTATAGCGTGGTGTCAGTCACTGGGCTTTATCCCCTAAGTTCATACATGAGTCCTGTAGAGAACCAGGAAAAAGCTGATTATTTGGTCCGTTTCCATTTTTCTCTTGGCATTACTGTTATGTCCATGTGGCTCGTTAGAGAAGCATATTGGAACATCACGGTAGAAGATACCTTCAGAGCTGTTTGCCTAGCTAGCACAGTTTCCTTGACACCGCCTTTTACAGTCCTGGGTTGACTCTTGGCAGCCGAGTTTCAGTTGCCTACTCCATCACCCCACCCCACTTTACCTGTTGATGCGGAGCTGGGTTCTTGGCTGAAGCTGGGTCAATCAGAGTCCCTTTCTAGAAATTAGGACTTGACCCTGAGACAAGGTTAATGATTGTACCTATAGCATGTTCCATGGGAGGCATTTTTACCAAGTAGATAAATGCACCAGAAAGCTGGTCTTCAGATAGAAAAAATAAATTATTTGCAGAGAAAGGATTCAAGACAAAGGTGAAAAATTTCCAGCCTTCTTCTTCTGGCCCTTGGCTCTGAACACACCTAATTTTTTTTTTTTTTAGTAATTAATTTCTTTTTTTCTTAAGCTAGGCTTGAGATGGTTTTTAAACTTGCAACAGAGAATTCTAACTTCTGAGTTTTATGAGTTAGTACACCGTGTAATCTATTCATTCAAGCCATGGTGTTAGGCCTGTTTCCCCTGTAGATAAATTAATTATGCACAGTCCTGAAGCAACAGTTTGTTTCCTTATCTGTTTGCACAAGATGGGGAAGGGAATATGGATCGGCACCACTGGTAGATAAATGGCCTAAAAGCAAGTGTACTTTTGATAGTGAGCATCTATTATCTTGGAATATGATTGACAGTACATTAACTAACTGGATTTCTCCCCCCTCTTCATGCAGCCTACAACCCTGGGGATGCTAGGAGAACAAATCTTGTACACAAAAGCAATCACTTTTCTTTACGTCCCGAGGGAGATGTGAGCCAGGACAACTGAAAGTCTTTGCTGTTGTCACAAATCAAATAGATAAACTGAAAAGCCTGCAAGAATCTCAGCAACTGGCCACAGGAAAGAGAATGAGCAGGAGTGAGAGTGAGGTGGTCCTGGGGAGAACTAACCCACCTATAGCATCAAAAGAACAAAAGTCTGCAAAGCTTCCTGACAGAGCAGGGCTACGGTGTCCACCCTCCTACCTTTGCATCCCCTGGAGGGATAGCCAGGAGGGGAATACAGCAGCTGTATTAGCTTCCTAGGGCTGCCCTAACAAGGTACCACAAATTGGGAGGCTAAAACAGCAGAAATTTATTGTCTTACAGTTCTGGAAACTGGAAGTTCAAACTCAAGGGGTTGGCAGGGCTATGCTCCCTCTGAAACCTGTTGGGGCGGGGTAAAGGAGAATCATTCCTTGTCTCTTCTTAGCTTCTGGTAGCTCCAGGTGCTCCATGGCTTGCAGCTGCATAACTCCAGTGTCTGCCTCAGTCATTACATGACGTCATCCCTGTGTCTTCACATGTCTTCCATCTGTATGTGGTTGTGTTCAAATTTCCCTCCTCTTATGGGAACATCAGTTATATTGGATTAGGGGCACACCCTACTCAATATGGCTTCATCTTAACTAATTTTATCTGCAACCACTCTATTTTCAAATAAGGTCACATTCTAAGATATGGGGGTTAGGACTTCCATGTATCTTTTGGAGTGAGGGGCATAATTCAAGTCATAACAGCATACATGGGAGTTTGGCAAAGTTTGAGCTTGACTTGAGCAAAGTAAATGTCCCAAGGAAGCTGACACAGTGGGTATGTTATGGTAGCTGATGAGCCTATGCACATTTGGTCAAGTGATTGGCAGTTAGCCAGAAGACAATTTTCATCAGGAGCCAAGATTGAGAATGTGTCCTAAAGGAAGATATAACCAGGCATGTGACTCTGGGAAAAAATCCTGCTCAAAAGGAAGAGGGACAAATTTGAGAACTACATCCAGCCAATTTTTTAGACTGTTTCCATTTCCAGCAATGGTTAGCATATAGGGGATCCGAGAGTAACAGTTAAAAATGTGAAAAACTCCATAAAACATATTGGAACCCATACCTATAACAGTCAATAATATTAAAACAATGAGTTTTTGTGGTTACTCTGATTCCATCTATACCCTCAGTTTTGTGAGACCTAGGACACCCTACTTACATCAAAATCAGACTGGTGAACCATGAACCACTACTGTAATACTGTAAGAAAAGGATTGACAGTAGCGGGAATCTGCCGGGATTAGGGGGGAGGTGGGAGTGACAGTAGTCGAAATCTGCCTAGGGAAGGGGGGCACACCTCATCAACAAGCGTACCTGCACATGAATATTTGTATACCTAATCCTGAATTGTACCCAACAATTTTAAAATAAAAAAATTTGAAAGTTAAAAAAAAAAATGTATGCACTAAAAACTACAAAACATTGTTAAAAGGAATTATGGAAAATAGATATACCTTAATAAATATTCAAAAAAACCCCCCCAAAATCAGACTGGTCATAGCATGGAGGTAGGGAGAAGAAGACAACAAGAGGCCATTTCAGTTGTATTCTGGTGTAAGGTTTGGCTCCAGGAAAATGAAGTGGAATCTATTAGTAGGATTTCAAGCAAGGAGATGGGGCTCAAGGTAGGTCTGCTATTCCAGCATAGGAACTGTAGTATGATTTAGAAAAGGAGGTGGGAATCCCAGTGACTGCCTTGGGTATGTATGGTTGGGATTAAGGAAAGGTTGATGCAAAGAAGGACTCTTCATCTAGGTTTAGGGAAGCTTGGTTGCTAGAATCATATATTTGCTTCTCCATCAGAAGGAGCAGGATTCTGTCCTTGCACTTCTATTCCCATCATATTATTATTATTATTATTATTATTATTATTATTCTGAGTTGGAGTCTCACTCTGTCACCCAGGCTGGAATGCAGGGGCACGCTCCCAGCCACCGCAGCCTCAACCTGCTGGGCTCTGGAGATCCTTCCGCCTCAGCCTTACAAGCTGGAACTACAGGCACACACTACCACTCCCGGCTAATTTTTGATGTATTGTAGAGACGAGGTCTCACCAAGTTGCCTGGGCTGATCTCGAACCCGCTGGCTCAGGCAATCCACCCGCCTCGGCCTCCCGAAGTCCTGGGATTACAGGCTGAGCCACTGAGCCTGGCCCCCATCACATTATTTAGGGCATGTGAAACCAAGGGCTCAGTGCATATTTGTTAGATAAAGGAACACTTGCATACACAACTTGGTCAGGGTTGGCTCAGACATAGGGCAGGACCGAACCAGTATAATTAGATCCTACAGCTAAGAGAGGCAGAGGGACAGGGACTGACATGTTCAGTTTAAGAGTTTATGCTATCTGTCCCTGGCATGAGGTAAGGAGAAAGAAAACATGAGACAGAGAGAAGGAGACAGGACCCTGGAAAGCATTCCATCTCCTGCTGAGTCTTGCTAATTCAGTTTCATTATTAACTTTGTAATGTATCAATAGATATTCAATATTCAAATGTAAGAGTTTATTGTCTTCGCAACTAAAAGATAAATTTGAATTATCCTTGCCTTTTTTCTCTCTATTCTTTAATTGGTTATATTGATTTCTTCTGTCTGGGAAATATATCAGAACCAATGCAAAATTACCATAAAGAAGTCTTATTTCTGTTAAAGTGCTAAAAATATTCCTGGGATACGTAACACGACATTGAGTGCCTGGGCCCCTGTTGTTACAGTTCACTAGTGCTAATGGCAGAGAATTCGAGAAATCCTAATTTCTAATCTAATCGTAAAATCAGACTCATAGCATTGGCAATAATATTAAAGAGTTCTAATTCAAGGTAACTCATTAAAGGGACTTTCACTGACTGCTGAAATCCGATCATCTAACCACTTCTAGAATACCTCCAGTGATAGACAGTTCGCCTGTTTTCCAGGTAATTAGCTTTATTATTGGACAACAGCCTGAGAGTCTGACATGGTCTGGGATGAGACCCAAGAATCTATATTGTAATATCGACGATGTTGTGTTATCAAATTATAACAATGTTTGGCGATGTTTTAGAATCACTGTTTTAAATTAGTGGTTTTCAAAATTACTTTAACAAAGTAGTCTATAGATAAAGCAAATCTTACACCAAAGCAGGACCGTCAAGGAAGGGCAGAGCATAGGAGGGTCATAGGCTAGAACTCTGAATTCAAGGAATCCTCAAATACTCGTATAGACTATCGTCCATGACGAGAGTAATATCTGATCATAAATGTTAGTTCTAACAATAGCCTATCAACTTCTAATAGCTAACTCTAAAAATGGGAAAACAGATCTTCGAGTAAGGTGTCTGTAAATCTGAAAATGGTCCAGGCATCACTGCCTTCTTAGAAGATCCTTGTGGAAGCCTAATAGGAAAAACCCACAGAAAAGAAGCTGAAGTGAAGTTTCAAGGCCTTCCCACTCACATCTTGCCCTCCACCAACGTGCCCACAGTGGCAAAGAGTTCCATAGTGCTCATGGTTTGCAAACCATTTCCTGAGAATTATTGGTCTAGATGTCTTCCAGTTTGTCAACATTTCTCTTAATCTGTCACTGTCAAAATGGTTCATATGCCCAAGAGTCTATAGAAGGATGCAGAAATAATCCATTAAAGGAAGGGGAAAAACTTACTACCATTTCACCACAACCATACACAGCCCCATAGATGTTCCAAAGCATTGCTTTCTTTTGAAGATGTTTTCATTAGTTTCATGCCCTGAAGACCTCATGGAGTCCCTTCTCTCTCTGATGTCCTGACCTCTTCACTCCATGCCCAACATTTCCTGGTTCCTCCCTGAAAGGATGAATGATATTTCTTACTTTCTGTCATTAGAGTGTGTTTAAGGGTTCCAGAATTCTTTGGGATGGAAACATTGCAATACCACCTTTGGATCATCTCCCATAGCATATTTTCAAAGAGTTATTGTAATAAAAAGATTGGTTTTTAAACCATGTCTTACAAAAGATTCTCTACCCACAAGTGTGAGGTGACGGAAGGAATGAAGAGGATGGGAGAAACAAAAATCTCAGCCTCCACATTTGTGGTCCAGATGGGGGTATGGCTGGATAGTCTGGGAGGATTAACACCTTCCTTTTTCCTTTTTTATACTGTATTTCATTGATTCTAAGACACACATTTTCCCCACATGTTAACATTTTTGAAATTAGATGGCAGCTTACAATCAATGGTGTGTCTTAGTGTATTTGGCAGGGTTTTTTCTTTTCTTTTCTTTTCTTTTTTACAATAGATGGTGGCTTAGATTCAATAAAATCCAATACTTTGAACTTGTTTTTCCTTTTTCAGAAAGTAGCTTATCCCAGTGACCTCAAATCAATATCCTTGGGTCATAACTCTTCAATTGACTTTGGAGTTGCTATGAACAAATAACAGCTTTTGTCATACCTTGATGGATGAAAAAAAGATATAGCATTTCTAAGATCTTATCTCGTGACCCTGATTTTAAAAGACAGTTTAATAACACAATCAGCAACTTTTAAATTTAATACTTGAATGCACACTGTATATTAATTACAGTTCTGTATATATGCCTACATACATTCACTTTTCTACAGTGTATATCTATATACACACATTTTATATATATATAAAATGTATATATCTCAGCACAGGGAAAGTTTTTGTTCTTAAGAAGCTTTTTTCCTAGGGCATTGCTTCCCAATATAATGGAAGCCACATATATAATTTTCTTTTTTTAAGTGATCACCTTACAAAATGTAAAAGGAAACACATGAAATTAATTTTAATAACATATTGTATTTAACTGAATAACAAAATATTTATTAATGAGACTTTTCTGTCATACCTGTTCTTCAAAATTCAGTGTGTATCTTCATTCATAGCACATCTCAAGGGACTAGCCACATTTCAAGTGCTCAATAGCAACAAGTGGCTAGTGGCTACTGTTTTGGACAGCACAGTTCTAGGGAGTGGAGAGAAAAAAATACAGAAGTAAACAAATAAGATCAGTTTAGATAGGGATATGGTCTATGAAGAAAATGAAATATGGTCATGTGTTCAATAGTGACTAAATCGGGGTTATTTAATAATGTGTTTTCATTATATTTTATTTCATTGCATTAAATACACTTAATATGAGATTTACCCTCTTAATAAATTTTTCAGTGTATGATACATTATTGTTGCCTGCAGGCATAATGTTATACAGCAGACCCCTAGAACTTGCTTATTTTGCTCAACTGAAACTTTGTGCCCATTGATTAGCAACTCCCTATTTCTTTCTCTTCCAAGGCCCTGGAACTGAGGCAGGCATAGTTAACATAGTTCAGAAGTAGTTAGGCCAGTTTTCTCAAGCAGGTCTAATTTAGAGCAGGGTAAGCATTCAGACATCTTTCTTATCCGTTCATGACCTTCACCTCACCTACCAGGCATATCAAACCTGACCACTTTATGGGTTGGAATGTGGAAACACAAGTGTAGTAAATCACAGAAACAATAGAGAATTACCCAAAACACAGACATGATGTTCTAAGAAAAGCCCAAATCTAGTTACACAATAACTTTCATTATTTAGAAGGCCCTTGTGACCTTAAAAGGTTGAGAGATGGTGGTAATCAAAACTCATGACCAGATACCTACAGCCCTCCGCTCTTAGTTCATGGTTTGCTTAATCATTGTTGTAAGTGTATATAAAGACAAGTTCTTGTTTTTTTCTTTTAAGGCACTCATGTTCTCTCTTAATCATGTCTTCTTTCTAATAAACTGTCTTAACTATGCTTTGGACTTGGACTCACTCTGAAATTTTTTTCTGTGGCAAAGTCAAATAACACACTAACTACACCACACTCAATCCAGCCTCAGAACCACTACTACATTCTTTGATTATATAAATTTGTCTATTTTGGATAACCCCATATAAGTGGAATCATGCAATGTTTGTCCTCTTATGACTTGCTTATTTGATTTAGTTGTATGTCCTTGAGTATCATCTATGTTGTCATATGTTGTAGGATTTCCTTCTTAAGATTCAGTAGCAGGCCTGTAATCCCAGCAGTTTGGGAGGCCAAGGCGAGTGAAATGCCTGAACCTGCAGGTTTGGGACGAGCCTGGGCAACTTCGTGAGACCTTGTCTCTACAAAAATCAAAAATTAGCCGGGCGTGGTAGCGTGCACTTGTAGTTTTGGCTACTTGGAAGGTTGAGGCAGAAGTATCACTGGAATCCAGCGGGTCGACACTGGGGTGGCCGTGAGCTTGACACTGCACTTCAGTCTGGACGATGGAGTGAGGTGCCAACTCAAAAAAAAAAAAAGAAAGATTCAATACTAATAGTCTTTTTTTGAGAAGGCAATATTGAGATGAGATCTAACAGATCAGAAGTAGCTTGCTATGCTAAAGTGAGATGGAAGAGGCTCCAGGTTACAGAAATAGTCGGAGCAAAGTGCCTGTGGTAGGAATGAATTTGGAACATTCCAGGAATAGAATGAAGGTAGTTTTAGCATATGTGTGGGTGGTGAGTGAGACTTGGAGGTGAAGGGTGGGCTCAGTGGGGTGGTACAGAGCAGGAAGCAGAGGTAAGCAGGAGCCAAATCATGTAGGGCCTTGTGGGTATTTAAAGACTTGGGAAATGATACTGGTTTTATATGCTTTTTCTTTATGTGAAGTCACACTATTTTATGGTGACTATTGCGTTCATTGTTTTTTTTGAGTTGGAGTCTCACTCTGTCGCCCAGCCTGGAGTGCAGTGGCCGCTCCCGGCCACCGCAGCCTCGACCTGCTGGGCTCCGGCGATCCTTCCGCCTCAGCCTTCCAAGTGGCTGGAACTACAGGCGCATGCTACCACGCCCGGCTAATTTTTTTTATTTATTTATTGTGGAGATGAGTTCTCACCAAGTTGCCCATGCGGGTCTCAATCCTGCGGGCTCAGGCAATCCACTCATCTCAGCCTCCCAAAGCACGGGATTACAGGCTGAACCACTGAGCCCAGATTGCATTCATTTTTAAAGTATTGACACCGACTTGTTGAATAATCAACTCCGGAATTTTGCTAGGAATTGATTTCAACATTTTCAATGTAAGGGTTTTGAGGGTCTCCCCTCTTTTCCTTGTTGAAAGCAGAAGAACAATAGCAATTGAATTAATTTCACTTTGTACTGGTTGTTAAAATTATATCATTTTCCCTACCTTCTCTTTTCTGCTCTGAACATACCAGTCTTGCTTGAATTTTTTTACATCAGTTTCAATTTATAATGTGTGCTACTTTCTAAACATTGGTGTTTATATTGTCTCTTTGTCTTTGGATAGTTAATGGTGGTAATCACCTTCTTCCCAGATCCCCCAACATCAGGGCTGGGAACAGGGTAAATTTCGACTTTTCAGTTTCCTTTGAACTGTCCAACATTTGGCCAGTTCTTAGGTTAGTCATGACTCTTAGTTGAGTGTTAAAGAAATCTAGCACAATTGATTTAAGCCAAAAGAAAACAAACAGACTCACATGATTAAGAAGACAGTCTCTGTCTTTTTGCTTTATTTTGTATTTGTTTTCATTCTTGAAAGTCTCATTGGCCAAGTTAGGATACATACACCACTCAAGCCATATGGCCTGTGAATGGCAAAGGTGATTCCTCAAAGAAAGATCAATCAAAGTTCTATATGAGAAGAGTGGGATGAATAATAGGTAAATACAAAATACCTGTTGACCCTTATAGTCTCGTGTCTTATTGCTTCTCCCCTCACAGTGTCACTTGTGTTTGTTTTCTTCTTCCTCTTTCCTCTGCCACTACTTTAGCTGAGTTACATTTTATTTTTGCCTCTGTTGTTGAAAAAGCCCTTTCACTAGTTTTCCAGCTTTTGCCTTCTTTAGTATAGCCATATTACACAACTCATGGGGTACAATTTATATGAAAGTCCTTATGAATGCTCTGTGCAACAACTGGACCCGACTCTCTCCCCAATGCCACTCCCTACCATGGGTGTCCCCAGAGTAAGAGTAATCTTTTAGAGTATAGTTCTGAATGTGTCAGGATCTGCAGAGGCCACCAGATGCAGAAGAAAGTCAGATATCACTCAGAGAGGGTAGAGAAAACCAAATTTAAAGGGTAAGGATGGGAATGTAATAGAACAATGAGAAGGAATCATTTGTACTGGACTAGCTGATGAGAGGAACACAAAGCAATACAATGTACGAGATGTTCCCATAAACACAAAGAACTTACTATGTGGTAAAGAAGAAAATCTCACAAGAATCTACTAAAAAATAAATAAATAAACTAAATAAAATAAATTTTTTAAAAAGGAATCTACTCATACTAGAACATAGGAAGAATCACCCAAGGGGTACTGAGTTATTCATAGATAGCTTGTGGCTAGAACAACGAGGAACAGCATCATGGGAGAGGAGTCATTTGAGCTGGTCTTTGAAAGATTAGTAGGGTTTTATTGGCTAAGAGGAGGTGAGGAAGGGGACAGGCAAGGCGAATGGCTCAAAGACATGACGAGTTTGATCGGAGATCAGGGAATGTTGAATTGGTCAGACTGGCTGTTCCACAGAGTAGACTATAAGACTGAATTTAGACTAGATCACGGAGGGTATTAAATGCATTGGATTCTGAAGATGACAGAGATGTGTCAGGTTCCTGAAAAACACATACAATCCCAAGGACATTTGGCTGGGGACTTGGAGGCTGTGTGCCCTTTATATGCTCTTAAGAGAGTAAGGAGATGAGTGTGGCCTGTGTTCCTGGGATTTCGCACAGCGAGCTCCCTTCCCAATTGCTGTTCAGTGGATATTCTCTCTCTCTCTCTTTTAGAAAGCAGGATTTATTGAGAGGACAGAAAAGCTCCCAGAGTGGGAGGGGACCTGAAGGGGTTGCCCCAGTGAGTATTCTCTTGCCCTTAGCCTGAGGGGGTGGGCCTGTCACTGTGGCAACCAGTACTCATGCCCTAGAACAGATTTTAGCACGTAGGCCTCAGAGCAGTCCTGTTATGAAGTCCCGTCTTTGCTCCCCAGTCAGTTGTGCTCATAGGGGATTTTCTGGTGTAACTGAGGTGGCCCCAGGGGGCTATGCCGGGTCTTGGAGCAGGCAGGGAAGGAGCAGCCGGGAGACACAGAGCAGGTCTTATTTGCATGCTTGGTGTGTTGTATAATTTCCCAGCTGGCCTGAAAGGTCAGCCAGGGGATCTTGTTTGTGAAAATAGAAAGGAGCATAAGTTGCTGACTACTTGTTTCTTAATTCTCTCTCCCTTCTACCCTCGGACTGGGAGTTGGGATACACTTCTTGCCAGGAGTTTCCTTCGTCGTCAAATGACTGCCTCTCTTTCTTCCCCTCTCAAAGGAAAGGGATGGATTTCTTGGCCGTATTTCTGATAGTTTCTGAAAGGTCTTCACTTCTCTGCTGGCAGAGGCTGGCTTCAGTGTGACTTGTGCAACATGAGATGGTATGTGTGTCAGGACTTTGCCCCAAGGTGCCCTGGGGAAAACACTTCAGCAAGGCAGTGGCTGCTAGCCCCTCAGGGGTTCCTGGAGTGAGGAAGAAAGGAAGGGGTGGTGGGATTAGAATACATCAGTGCAAGGTGGGAGGCATGGCCAGTTTGGGTGGTTTCCCACTCCCCAGGACACCAGGCCATTTGGATGAGGTCACAGATGCCTCTTCTCTGGTCCAGCCTAGTTTAGAAAGTATTTAGCAATGAATAGATGCCCAGATGTCCTGTGGGGAGGATTCATTTCTATAAGACTTTTTCCTACTCCTTGGCTGCATTTCAACAAGAGCCTGCCCCTACTTTTTCCCCCTGTGTTCTGTTGCTGATGGTAGGATTAGGAGTAGACTTTACTAAACCAAAATGTAAATGCCTCTAACTCAGCCCATCAGAAGAACAGATACGAATCTGTTGGTTGGAAATATTTCTGGGCTTTGGTTGCATTACAGAGAATACCTTCACACCTCCTGTTGCCCCCACCAACACATACACTTCTGTGCAGGAAGTCTGTCACTGATTCTTTGTAAGAAGTGTGCTTTGCAAGTTGAGAGAACATCTGTTTGAGTCAGGTTAAAAAAAAAAAATCCCAGCTCACCCTGCTTTTGAGACTGGGCAAGTCATATTTGGAACAACAGTTTCCACATCTGTTAAAAAGGATGAGGCAGTACCCACCTCACAATGAAGTTGGAAGGACTAGATGAGATAATGCGTACAAAGGGCTTGGCATGGAGCTTGGCACATTCTAACCACTCAACAAGTGGAAGCTACAGTTGTCATTATTACAGTGGTGGTTTTGCCATTGGTACTTGGCACTGATTAACCGAAGGGGGGAGAATGGTCCCAAGGTGGGGCCCACATGCTCCCAACCACTGTTGCTCCCACAAACAGGCCAGCTGTTACAAAATAGCATTTACATGGGGGCTAATTTAACACAATATTAATTTTTAAATGCAGCTGGGTCATCCCCAGGCCCCAGTGCCCTCCCATTCACATCTGGCACTCTGCTCCAGAGAGCCAGTCTTCTCTGTGACTTCCAGATTGACCTCGGGAGGGTGTTTGTGGCTCAGCTATCAAAGGGTTGTTAATTTTACACACATACCACATTAACACACACTTCAAATGGTCTCATTAGTTTTTCTGCTGATATCCAGCATTGAAATTATTGCTCTGACTACAGAGCCTCCACGGACATGAGCTCTCATTATTTGTAGGGATAACACTCCCACACAACCATAAATCTAGGGCAGCTGCTATTTGGGCTTTCTGTTGGTTCATCTGTCCCACTAGATTGGAGAAGTGGTAAGCCAGAAACCACCATTTGCTGTTCAGTTGGGATAAATGCAAATAGGGTAACTCAATTGCACAAATACAGGAAGAGAGCTGGGTGCATAGGTGAAAAGAATCGGGTGCCATGGTGGACCATAAGCTCGAGATTAGTCAGCAGTACAACTCAGTTCAAATGACTGACACTGATTATGGGAAGTGTGTGTGTATCTATCACTTATGCTCAACCTGGGTTAATTCCTCAAAGAGGAAACATTAGACAAAAGAGGGACTCAGTAGATTTAACAACATTTCAAAGGAGGTTTTATTAAAGGGCAGCCCTGGGTATATCTTCATACTAACCTTTTTTGGTCTGAGTGTCAGAATGTTATTATTATTATTGTTATTATTATTTTAGTTTAATCTGTCTACAAGGTTAGGACTTTTACTTCTCAGGGATTTCTTTTTTTCTTTTTTTTTTTTTTTTGAGTTGGAGTCTCACTCTGTCACCTAGACTGGAGTGCAGTGGCACACTCCCGGCCACCGCAGCCACGACCCTCTGGGCTCGGCGATCCTTCCACTCAGCCTTCCAAGTAGCTGGAACTACAGGCGCGCGCTACCACGCCTGGCTAATATTTTATTTGTTGTAGAGATGAGGTCTCGCCAAGTTGCCCAGGTGGGTCTCGAACCCGCGGGCTCAGGCAATTCACTCACCACAGCCTCCCAAAGCGCGGGATTATAGGCTGAGCCACCGAGCCCGGCTGGATTTCTTTAAAGATAAAAGATATCTCATAAAGTTTTGATTGTTGGAGTTACATATGGTACTGTGCTGAGCCCCTCTGAAAGAAGAAACAGGGCATTGGGCAAAACGTACAAAGAAGAAGATCCTGAAGCCCTGGTGTGCTCTTCTCGTCAGCACTAGAGGTGGCCTTGGTGAGGCTATCTTAAAGTTCTCTCTGTGGCCTCCCCTGAACCTCTGCTCTAGGGCCAATGACGGGGCAGCCTGAAAAACATTCATCTTCCTCTCCTTTAGGCTGGCGCCTGGAGACAGTGACCAGCTCCTTTCAACAGGGCATGAGTGAAGGGGGCTGGGGACACAAAACCGTTTGTCAGAATCAGGCCTCTCATCAGAAAGCAAGGAGATTGAAGGTCATCTGCAACCTCAGTACAGCTGCCATTCAGAAAAAGGAACCCTTGGCTCACCATAATCCATTCCATAAGCAGATACTGTGCAAACTGTGTGTGTGTCTCTCCAGCAAATCCAATAAAAATAAAGTTCAGTTGTGGGGACCTTCAGCGGGCAGCCCTCAAGATGCTGGCTCCAAGCCAACCTGAATCCAGCACTTTGCAGAAGCAGTTTCCCTGTGGATGTCATTGAGCATCCATCCTCCCTGTTGGACCATAAGCTCCATGAAACCAAGTCTTTCTCATTAAGGCCCAGCACAGAGCCTAGGACCCAACAGGTACCCAGTAAAGATTTGTGAATGAAAGAATTGCAGCTATATATAAACATGCCCTAAACTTTAGGCTGAAGTGTCCTCTGGTGACTATGCGTGCTGAAAAACAGAAAAAGCATTTCTTTTTTTTTGAGTTGGAGTCTCACTCTGTCGCCCAGACTAGAGTGCAGTGGCCGCTCCCGGCCACCGCAGCCTCGACCTGCTGGGCTCCAGCAATCCTTCTGCCTCAGCCTTCCAAGTAGCTGGAACTACAGGTGCACGCTACCACACTCAGCTAATTTTTGATTTATTGTAGAGATGAGGTCTCATCAAGTTGCCCAGGCGGGTCTTGAACCTGTGGGCTCAGGCAATTCACTCACCTCGGCCTCCCAAAGTGCTGGGATTACAGGCTGAGCCACTGAGCCTGGCCAAAAAGTGTTTCTTATATATGACTGAACAAAATAAAAATCAAGTTACAGAACATTCTGTGCTTTATGATTTCAGTTTTAGAAGAGAGAGAGACAAGGCAGAGAAAGAGGTTGGGAGAGACAGTGAGAGTTGAGAAATCATCAGAGAGTTGAGGAAGTTCAGAGAAAGACCAAACCCTGATATATTCATAGTGGTTATCACAAGATAGTAATACATTTTTCTTTCTTTTATTTGTATTGCTCCCAAAATGTATAATGCATATGTATTAGAAACATTTTAAAATAAAAATATTAACAGATAAATACTTTTAAACCTGTGTCTTATTACAGCAACTTGCAGATAAAATGTCACCTTATTTACAGAATTCCTTTCATCAGCTGCATCCCCCTTATTTATGTGCCCTCTTTCCCTCCCAGGGCCGTAATTTTTATCTTAACGTGAAGAACCAAGTTGTAGAGGGGAAAGAAAAACTCACAAAGCTCCTAGCAATCTAGAGGCTGATTTTCTCCAAGCAAGCAAATCTCTTTGGGGAGGTGAGGACCGGTTCTACTGAATGAAGAGGTGATCTAAGGTCAGCATTAAATAGATGTGTTGCCTTTCCCAGAGTTGGCTGAAAAGATCAAGCGACTTCCTCTGCTGAGAACTTAGAATTCGATGATGAACAGAATTTCCTCACAGCTTCTCAGGCTGCAATTCTTATTCTCCCAAGTCCTGACCTCACTGCCTCCTATCCTCTCCGTGAAGCAGCAGTCAGAAGTCTCAGTCCCAGGGAGAACTGGCAGAGTTGCAATGTACCTGGGAAACTGGGTACTAGGGGCAAGTATGGGAGGGTTGGGGTTGGGGGGTGGGGTGGGTGGAGATTGGAAAGGCTGGAGGAGAATCCAGAATAGGGAGAAAGCACAGTCTCCGGGCCCCTGAGGGCTTTCCAGTCTAACTGATGTTGCTTTTACTGCCTGAAAATTTTCTCCCTCCTCCCTCCCCCATCCTTCCTGTGGGTATACATACATAATCCCAGCAAATGCATACATCTGAAATTATATAGAAGGAGGGGTATAATTCTTTTCCTCAGAAATAAGTTAGAACACATGTTTTTCTCTTTGCCTTAATTTTCAGGCGTTTCTGAATTAAACTCATTGCTTAAATTCAGCAACTATCTCATCCCAGATGTTTTTTTTTTTAACCTACTATCCTGTTTCTGACATGTAGTGTTTTATCTACTTGATCTTCTTAATGTGGTTTTGTATTGTGATCTGCCTCCCTATTGTAATCCACCTTAAATGCCCTTTTGGGTTACAGCGCGGTACGACTTCCTCCATTCATGCATTGATTCTGCAGTAAAGGCTAAGCTGTTATTACAACATGTGTAGCCCGTTTCTGTCTTCCGTACAGTCTCGCTGTGAGTGGTGTAGGCTGGCAGCTGACACAGTTCAATGTGGCCTGGGGAGCATACTTGTGTTTCAGCTTGTGGGAAGGTGACAGAGAGGGAATCCAAGGCAGGATGCTTTTTTAAAAAAAATTAATTAATTAATTTTAGTTTTTAGAGCAACTTTAGGATCATAGCAAAATTGAACAGAAAGTACAGAGAGTACCCATGAACACCCTCTGCCCTTATGCTTGGGCAATGTAATAATGGGTCAAATAAGATCTGCTTTAAATCAGTAGAGACATGGTCCCAGCCATGCAGAGCCCAGAGTTTCTCAGATAATAAAGATCATTTTTTAATAATAAGAAGGTTTATCCGGAGATACAAAAATCCTGTGTAGAGTTTTAGAAACACAAAATTTCTCTTTTAAATTTTTTCTTGACTCTAAGTTCCTGGAAGGCAGAAATGATATCATTATTTATTGCTATATTCTTTCAACTGAACCTTTTTGCAAAGAAAATATAATTTACTAATAAGAACAGCAATTAAATAATAATAACTACCATTTATTTAGTGTGTATGCTGTGCTAAGCACGAGTGAGCTGGGTAATTTATTTACCATATCTTATTTCATTATCATAGCAATCACTTTAGGAAGGTTGTATTATCCTCATTTTACAGACTGGAAAAATGGGATTTAGAAAGGACAAGTAATTTGAGAAAGTTACAGCTAATAAGTGATAGACCTAGCATCAGAAACCAAATCTGCCCGACTCCAAGTAAAGGCAGCCTTTAAAGCTCATTTGTCAAGCTGGGCACTTTGGGAAGCTAAGCCAAGAGGATTGCCTGAGCCCAGGGGTTCGAGACCAGACTGGGCAACTTGGTGAGATCTCATCTCTACAATAAATAAAAAAATTAGCCAAGCAAGCATGGTGGTGTACACCTGTAGTTCCATTATTTGGAAGGCTGAAGAGAAAGGGTTGCCTGAGTCCAGCAGGTAGAGGCTGTGGTAGCCATGAGTGTGCCACTGCCCTCCAACCTAGGCAACAGAGTGAGACTCCAACTCAAAAAAACAAAACAAAACAAAAAAACCAAAGGTCATTTATCAACTGAAAAGTCTAGTCTGGATGATGTCTGCTCAGTCTGTTGAGCATTTCTGAAGTAGCTACTCTATGCTAGCCATGATGCTGGGCTCTCGGGATACAAAAGTGAATGACATGATGCTTTTCCTTAAGGAAAATGGGAGCTGCACTAAGGTAAATGCTCTGGTAAGGACATGCGAGCACAGAGAAAGTGTGCATCCTGGGAAGTCAAGGAGGGTTTCTGAAGGAGCTCAAATCTGAAGTGAGTCTTGAAAATGAGCTTAGCAGGCAGATAAATGGGGGGAGGATACTCCAAGGAGTCAAAACAACATGAGAAAGGGCTCACAGATGGGAGGCAGCATGAAGGGTGCCTCACTGGATGCTCTTTCCCTGCCCCTGTGGCTCACTCGCACATGGAGGGAGCCCCCCTCAGTTCCTGCCTCCGCCCTTCTCCTCATGGTGGGAAGGGCAGAGTGAATTCTGATGAGTAAATCTGAGAAGAATAACCTGAGTATAACTGATTCAGCTCTCTTCTCTTCCTGATGGGAGTAAGCTGTTGACAGGAGACACATGCTTATCTCGTTCTGGAGGTGCCAGTGAAGAAGTGCCCTTGTCTACAGAGAGATGTTTTCTACAGTGTTGACTTAATTGGTAATAAAGGGGGGAATGTTGGCCTCTCATGTGAGCTCTCCCTGTCTTGTTACTTAATTGATTCAGAACTCCAGCAGGGAGGAGAGGTGCTAAGTAGGGCACCTCCTAGAACCCCAACACAAAGGGGATATACAGTGCAGAGTGGAGAAGGCAGGAGATGCGGCTTGCCCTAAGAGTCTGGTTGAGGAAGGCCTTGATTTTAAGGCTATGTGTGGGATCATTCTGAACTGGGTTTTAAGCTTGAGGGTAACCCACTCAGGATTGCATTCTAGATTACTTTCTCTGGCAACACTGCTGAGCATGAATGTGAGGGTAGGGGGTGGGGATGGAAATAAGACCAAAGGCAAGGAGACCAATCTAGAAGTGACTGCAGTGGAGTGTACCAGGGAGGCTGTCCTGAGCCACGGCAGGGAGAAAACACAGAGAGGAGAGGCTGCTCAAGCATATGGCTCAGAGCCTACAGATTTAATGATTTACCAGTTGTGATGGCATGAATTAGGGAGAAAAATCTGGGATGAGTCTCAGTTTTCTGACTTTGGTAATTAAGTGGATTAAAATGCCAGTTACAGAGAGAAAAAACAAAAGAAAGGGAGGCAAAGGAGGAGACGTTCATTTATTTATTTGGTGCCATGTTGATTTCCGTGTGTGCGTCTCGCAGATTACAGTTGGTTAGGATAGGAGTCAGAAGTCCAGCTGCAATGTCTAGAATTATTGGGTCTCTCATTCTAGGTCTACCTCTTATCAACTGTGGGAACTTGCTCAAATTACTTGTCCTTTCCAAATTCTAGTTTTCTAATCTGTAAAATGAGAAGAATACAACCTTCCTTAGGGGATTTTTAAAAGGATAACAACATAAGATACAGTAAATAAATTACCCAGCTCACTTGGGTTTAGCACAGTTTACACACTAAATTCGGATCTTGGAGTCATCAGCATAGGGAGGTGAGCATGAAAATTGCGACTGTGTTGAATAGCGTAGGGAAATAAATCAGTGGACCAGAAGGAACTCCCTTGGGGGAAGGCACACATTTAAGAAGTTGGCAGAGGAGAAAGAGCCTGTGAAATAGAACATAAAGCAACGATCAGAGATGTAGGAGGAGAATCATGAGAGACGTCAAGGAAGCAGAGAATTCAGAAAGGACTGGATAAGAAACTGTGTCAAATGAAAGGTCCAGTTAGAGTAAGACTGGGAGTGTCCATTGGCTTTGATAATTTGGATGTGATGTTTTTGAAAGCAGATCAGAAGTCAGGTGGCAGTGGGTTTACAAGTGAGGAAGTAAAGACCCCAAGTATTTATTATTATAAAGCAGGTGCTATTTTCAGGATGCTTGGCTGAGAAGTAAAGGAGAGGTTAAGAGAGGTCTAGTCCTTGATAGATGAGTTTTGATATATTTATAGACTGAGGGCAATAAGCTAATAGAAAGCAAGAGAGTGAATTTACAGAAGAAAGAGGATTATGGATGGAGCAAGGTCCCCAAAGGGAAAAAAGTGATAAAGAATGAAAGTTGATACGGGGGTGGGGAGGAGTGTGTGTGTGTGTGTGTGTGTGTGTGTGTGTGTGTGTGTGTGACACAGAGAGAGAGAGAGAGAGAGAGAGTTGGGTGGGGGTTATCTTGAACAGGAGATGACTTCTTCCCTGAGACCCTGGAGAAGAAGAAAAGGTATGTACAAGTGAGAGAGGAGTTGCTTGGTTGTTGATGCAGTTTATTTTATTTTATTTAAAAATATATAAATTCTTTATTTTTTATTTTTGGTAGAGATGAGGTTTCATTATATTGCCCAGGCTGGTCTTGAACGCCTGGGCTCAAGCAATCTGTCTTGGCTTCCCAAAGTGCTGGATTACAGGCATGAGCCCGCCACACCTGGCCAACGCAATTTTTGATGGAGGCAGGAGGAGAGGGAGGAAGCAGAAGTTCATGCCACTGGCTTCGGTTTTTGTGAAGCGATAAGAAGCTAGGTCAGGTGCTGAGAGAGGGCTAGGGCAGAATGGGAGAGGAGACACCAACCAAGGAAATGGTAATCTACCCTCTAGCTGGCCTGGTCAGAGAAGAGAGGAAAGACAGGAGGATCCTGCAAGCTGAGTGTAATTGGAAAGAGCAGGGGACTAGGTGTGTTCTATGAAATCCTAACAGTGGCAATGAGGGAGATCTCATGGGTCTCCCTGCTTTGCCCTTTCTAGGGTATAGCCTATTTCCCCTACCTTGTAACTTGATCCTGCATTAAAGCAACACTGTTAAAATGCAAGTCAGATCATGTGCCTCCTCTGCTCAGGAACCTGAAATGGCTCCCATCTCATTCCATGCGAAAACCAAATTCCTTGCGAATCCTTTTGATCTGGCCTCTGCTAACTCTGACTCCACCCTCTATCCAACGACATCAGAATCTTCACCCTTTCTTAAGGCACTGGGCCCACATCCACCCACAAGCTTGACTGTGTTCCCTTGTCTGGACTTCACCAGATTTCATTATCACTCACTCTCTTCCGCCCTCTGCTGTTTAACTCAGATATCTCCTTCATTGTGAGGCATCCCTGACTGCCCTATCAAACTTTACCACTTCCCACTCCTGCCCCCTGATATTTCCTATCCACTTCTCTGCTTTATTTTAGCACTCACCACTGACTAGAATACTACACATTTTACTTACTCGTGTCGTTTATTTTCTGCCTTTCCCAGTAGGGCAGCGATTTAGATCTGTTTTTGCTCATTTCTGTATCCCTGGTACCCAGAACGGTGTCTGGTACAAAGCAGGCACTCGAATATTTGTTGAATGGGTTCTGACTCAAGGCTGACCTCCTATCTCCTGGTTAAAAATGCATGGTTCTCACATTTTTTCCTATGCATTCATTTTGTTAAATTAGAGTATATTCTTTTCAAAAGTAGAGGCCTGGTGGCCTGTTGATTAATGCAACATGATGGCCGTCACAGCTCAACTGCGTTGGTCTTTCGGTCCAGCCCTTTATACCTGATCGACTCGTCCTTCCAGACTACTGTGTTTTCCTTCTCACTCTCTCGACTCCTCCTGTCGTCTTGTCTCAGGAAAACCTCGTCGCTCCTGGAGAAATTCCTGCTGTTGATTTAATCTTTGCTTTTTAATTAGATATAAGGAGATGGGGGTAGAAGTGGGGAATGTACTGAGACCATCATACATCATTTTACAGAAGAAAAACCCTGACATTTTCATTGGCAAATAAATCGTAGAGCTCTGGGAGTGGGAAAGACCCAAGAGGTCAGTTCATCCATCTTCATACCTCTGGGCAGTTCTGTATTGAAAATCCATTCCCCAAATGCAACTGTCTAGCTGTTTCTCTGACTATTCCCTAGGAAATCTACCTTCCCGACTTCCTTTGATAAGCCATTTTAGTATCTTAATAGGAAATAGGAATTCTCATTAAAGTGCTTATAGGGCAGTAGGGATGTGGAATTGGAACACAAGAGTAGGTAGGAGGTCAGGTTCTAAGACCAGACCAACCTGGGTTTGAATTTTGAACTGACCGCTAGCTAACTGGGTGACTTTGCAGAAGTTAACCTCTAAAGAAAAAAAGAAATAATTACTAATTAAAAAAAGGAAAAAAAATTCTAAGGACTTTACATGGATACATATATATGCATATGTGTATACATACAGATATACACACATGCATAAATATGCATATACTCAATAATTACAAATGTACAAATATAGACTCAATAAATATTTTTTCTCTTCTTCCTTTCTTCTTTTCTTTCCCCACCCCATCAACATGATTCTCATGTTTCATAAGTCACCTAAGTCTTTATTATAGAATTTTCAAGTCCAAGAGACTCTTTCAGCTTGAGGATATCTCAACTTTGACAAGAGCTATCCCTAAATTACTCCTACCTGAAGATAAACACAGTCAACTGAGAGGATAGACACACAGGCTATGGACGTTGAACTTGAATCCCAGCTCCAAGAGGTATCAGATATATGAATTTGAACACTTGAGTTCTTGGAGTCTTTATTTCCCCATCTGTAAAACTTTTCTCTATCGGTAACATATCTGTGACACTATGGGGTTCTTGCAATGATTAAATGATATTATGTGTGAAAAGGATTCAGCATAGTGCCCTGAGATGTAGCATATGTTTAATAATGATAATGATGGTAATAATACTAGCTAATATTTAATATGTATGTCAGGCATTAAAAATTACCTTACATATGTTAAGTCATTAACAGTCAATGATGGAGGAGGTTATTGCTTTCATTATCATTACTATTATCACATTTTAAAGACCCTTGAAGGACAGTGACAAAGAGTTCTTCCCTCTCTGAAGCCCTATTATTTTGTTGTTAGTCAGTGAGGTGCATCTAAGTCAATGTGAGTGGCTGATGGTAACTTACTAAGGAGAGAATATGAAGAATGGAAGGAGCAGTCAGTGAGAGGAGCCCACCCACCACCCCTGAGCATGGAGGCCATTTCTTACTGTATAAATGCTGGGCACCACCGTTCCTCTCTGGACCCGAAACAGAGCAAACTGCCCCTCACCATGGCAGGAGCGGTGCCTGGGAAAGGTGACAGATGACAGGGAAAGGACATAGAATTTTTGAGGCAGTGTTGTTTTTGAGGCAGTTTGAGTCAGTTTCTGTGGCTTGTGAGTACAAGCCTTCTCCAGATGTGTAGGTGGAAAGGAGAAAAGGATGTGCAATTTTCATCTGCAAAATAAGCCACAGCAGGTCAAACTGACCTAGCCAAGTTAGAAGCTCAATTTGAGCCAAACAATGAAGTTGACAGTGTTGTCAAAGTCCTCCAAAAACATTTTCATTTGGCCTGCAGGCAGTTTTTTAAACTGTCAAGAGCTTACAATTATTGTTTTCAAAAACACTCAAGAAAACGAAGCAAGAGAATGTGCCGGAGACTATGATTGTATTATAATTCATCACAAAAGAGAAAACTTGCTATATATTAAAGGTGCCTCTAGCTGCTGAAAGTACAGATGATTCCAAACACAAAGGGACCGAGGAGTAACCGTTTTCTATACTAAAAGGTGGCATCGGACCATTTAAAAAGAATTAGTGCAATTCCAGGAACCAATTTAGGTTACTGGCCTGAAATGTCTTTCTTAAATTGTTACACTGTATTGAAACTCCCAATTGGCTTTAAAAACATATCAATTTCTAAATTGTTAAATATGCTTTTTTTTGTAGGTGCTTTCTAAGAGCACTTTGGAACAAGCTCCTGAACACTCTGGGAGGCAATAGGAGAAACAGTCCTTGTTTCTTGAAAGAAGTGCCTCTCCTATTCCCCACAAGCTCTTGTGCTTTGTCCCTCTTTAATCCATTTGGCTCCCAGACCTTTCCAACCTCAAATTCTCCCATCCCTAGTGTCTCTTTGTGTGGCATTTTCCTCCTTCCCCTTCCCTTGAGCTTTCTATTCTCTAGATTCCAGGTTAAAAATCGCCCCTTAAGAGAGGTCTTTACTGACTACACCTTCTCAAGCAAGTGCCCCACCACTATTCTGGCTCACAGTGTGCAGTTTGTCTCATGGCTCACATCAGTTTACTAGATTTGTTTGTTTTCTTGCTAATGGGTTCTCCCTACTAGACTCTAAGCTTCTTGAGGGCAGAGTCCATGCCTCTGGAAAGAAGGCAAAAAGAGAGCAAAGCAGAAAAAATAGAGTTACCCAGGTGTTTATCTTTCCTTGGAATATATCATCAAACATATACAAATGTCTCATTTCTCCTGACAATCTCAGCATCTAGCACAATGGCAGCCACCTAGCAGACACTTAATGAATATTGGTTAGACGAGAAGCATGAAAGTTCAATATTTTCTTTGAATTTACAACATATTTATTAAAAATGCAAATGCCTAGAACACTAGTGCTTTCTTAACTGTGTTTAGATCTATATGAGAGATTCATGCAATGTGTTTAACTAAAGATGGATGGCATCTGACCTTGGGCTATGTAAGACTCAGAATAAGATTGTCAAAATGTATTTACTCGAATAAATACAATAACTCAATAAGGCTCATCTCCATTTGGGTAGTTGGGGACAGGGTTCTTATCATTTAAAAGAGAAATGAAAATGCCTTTCACCTTGGGCCATTAGTACCTACAAAGGCAATATTTTATACAGCATGGAGGCAAAAAAATTCATGGTCCCCTGCCTTACAAAACTGTAAAAGGTAAAGATCAAATCTCAGATTCAGTATTACTAACAGCCAGATTGAAAACCCACTGTTTGCCAATCACTGCAATAATGCTACAATAGTACTTGGCATTACATTCTTATTTGATTAATGATGAAAATGAAGCTCACAGAAATTGATTATCTCTCTCAAGTCCTCAAACTTAGCAAGTGGCAAGAGGCAAGGTTCAAAACCATGTCTGACACAACACATACTTAACCCTTATTGCAATAAATAGTAGTAAGGGTAAATTGTGAACAGCATCGCCTGAGGTCATACTATGCAGAGCCAGAAAAAGGTACCTAGGAAAGAAGAAAAAAGAGAGCTACCCAAGTGTTTATCTTTCCTTGGAATACATCATCGAACATGTTCAAAACATCCCTAACATGCTCCAAGCAAGGACGAGCCTGACATTTCTGAGTAATTAAATGCATGAAAGTCAAGAAGAATGCGGTAACAGGAGCAGGCAGGGCTCATAAGAAATCCTCTCAAGAAAAAGAATGTAGTTAGCAAGTTTCACAAGAGAATGAGGAAGGGAGGAAGGAAGGGCATGACCTTCCTTGGTGGTCACTCCTGGCCCCTCCAACCATATGCATTATTGGTTGTATAGCCTTTGGAGCTTGTCCCAAAATAGAGCCAGGAATGGTGAGGGAACTGGCCGAGGTATCAGAGGCCCTGGGATAGTCAATATTGGCCTATGAGATTCAAGGTACCCGCAGTGCCTGAGAAACCAGAATGGTGACCTTCAGGAAAAGAGCAGATCTTTTTTTTCCCCTCCCTGATGTTGTGAATAACTTGCTCCAATGTGACAAAGGGGCATGAAGCTGACGTCAGTATGTCCCTGGAATAGAACTCATGTGAGCATGGCTCCCGAGACTACAGTACCAAATCTGAAGTCACTGCAATTCACTTAGAATTACCACCAAAAAAACCAAAACAAAGGGACACAGAAACCTTTGGAGGTGATGAATATGTCTATTACTTTGATCGTGGGACTGATTTCTTGGTGTATGTCCAAGCACACCAAACTATGTATTCAGCATGTACTATTTTTTGTATATCAATTGTACCTCAACAAAGCAGTTTAAATATAAGCAACCAAATAAATAAAACTGAATATTATTTTTAAAATTATGAGGTGGGAGAGCTTCTGTACCCTTATATACCTGTGGGACTCAAGTTAACTCTTAAATTTGCTATAGAGGATAATTAATAAGAAGGAAATTTTGCAGAGAAGCTACCCAAGGAGCTCAGATCTGAAGGAGTGTTATAATGATAACTTAGGGCATTTTTCTGTAGAATCCTAGGCAGCACGTTCCCATGTTTCTATGTTGGAAAGAGAGAAAATTGTAGGTAGAATTATAACAAAGATAATGTTGTTTCCTGCCATTGAGGAGCCCTCCTAATGCTATATATGTCCTTCTCTAGAGGACAAGTTCCTCCTTGGCCAAAAACACTACAAAAGAAATAGCATCGGTGAGGAGGATTAAAACTTTATGGTTCAGAACACTGGATTTCGCATAATGATGTTACTACGAGAAACAACAAGATTTCCTGTGCCCTTCTCCCTCGCCCAGGGTGGTATGAGTATGAGGATGATTTCTAATTTTTTCAAACATCATTGACTCTGTTTGGGTACACTCTTACTGGACCATGCTGTGTTATTTAGTATGTACTTAAAGTGGATATCAAAGAAAGAACTTGCTTATTGCCAGCATTTAATATGAGTATCTAATTAAGTGTGGGTTATTGTGTTGATTATCATTCAAATCTATAAAGTTTATTAAGCTATTTGATTTTAATACAACTCTACTGCAATTAGTGTTTATATATTCATTCAACTGCACAGAAAAAAAAAACATTAAATCTGGATATGTAAGGTGAATTTTTCAATTCACCTAGCCATTAGATTTGATCATAAATGTTTATTAGAGTAAGATGCATAGTTTTAGTGTGAATTCATATATTTAGTGTATCCACCATCAGTTGTTATAGATAGAATTTTCACAATGTCTTTCTTTCTTAAGTGTCTTGGCTATGCATTACTTTTGCCTAAATGTGTTTCTTTAATAGACAACATTTTAAGAATGTTCTATTCTTCACTCAACTTCATGAATACTTTCTAAAAACTTCCTCTTTGAGAAGGATTTTAAACATTTGCAATGCATATGTAGAAAAAGATACCTCCTAGTACCTCTTACCCTCACAGAGAAACTGAAGTCATCAGATAGCAATGCTGACGCCACTAAACCCACAAATGTACCATGGTCCATCCCATTCTTTCCTCCTTACCGCCTCCTCCCATTCAAAGTGACTATTCCACCTGTACTCTGAACTTCAGCCTCTCCAGCCTTCTTGATAACCTCCATCTGGACATCCCCCAGCCTCTTCCACTCAGCTTGTCACTTCCTTCAGTACTTCAAGCATCTTCCAAATTTCTTATATTTATATAATACCCACCCACCTTGACCCAATTCCCTGTCATCCACTACTGGCTCTATCTCTCCCCACAGGGGAAGGTCTCCCAGGAGCTTCTACTGGGAGCTTTTTGGGAGCTGTACTTCTAGAAAAGCCATCTTCATTTCCTCTCCAGCCAATCATTGTGTTCATTCACTGTAGTCTGGCTTCTGCTCCCACCACTCTACTAAAACTGGTTTGTCAAGCTCACCCATCATCATGAGATGCTCTTTGGTCCTTAGTCTGCTTGGCTTCTTGGTAACATTTGTCACCATTGAGTTTTGGTCCTTTTAGAGGCAGTCTCTTGGTTCCTGCAAAGTAGCACTCTCCTGGTTAGCCTTGTTTCTCTGGCTTCTTTTTTCTTTCTTACTTTTTTTGAGGAAAAAAAAAAGATGATTCAAACTAAAACTGTGCATCTTACTCTAATAAACATTTATGATCAAATCTAATGGTTAGGTGAATTGAAAAATTCACCTTACATATCCAGATTTAATGTTTTTTTTCTGTGTAGTTGAATGAATTCATAAACACTAATTGCAGTAGAGTTGTATTAAAATCCTTTAAGGTCTGACCCTGTCACCTAGGTTGGAGTACAGTGCTGCTATTATAGCTCACTGTAACCTCAGACTCTTGGGCTCAAGCAATCCTGCCTCAGCCTACCAAGCAGCTGGGACTACAGGTGTGCACCGCAGTGCCTAGCTAATTAAAACAAAAAACTTTCTGTAGAGATGGAATTTTTTGTTGTTGCTGTTGCCCAGGTTAGTCTTGAATTCCTTGCTTCAAGCAATCCTCTTGCCTCAGCCTCGCAATGCGCTGTTATTACAAGTATGAGTCACTACTCCTGACCACCTTCTCAATTTCTGTATTGGTTCTTTTTCTGCTTGACTTTTCCATATTCCTCAGGATTCTACCCTTGGCCCTTTTCTTGCTCGACACATGCTCTCTGGGCCACCATGCTCATGGCTTTTGTTCACATCTATACACTGCTTACTCCCAAATCTATTCCCTCTGCCACCCATCCATTCACACAGCAGTCACCATGGTACTTTTTTTTTTTTTTTGAGTTGGAATCTCACTCTGTCACCCAGACTGGAGTGCAGTGGCCGCTCCCGGCCACCGCAGCCTCAACCTGCTGAGCTCTGGCGATCCTTCTGCCTCAACCTTCCACGTAGCTGGAACTACAGGTGCACGCTACCACACCAGGCTAATTTTTTGATTTATTATAGAGATGAGGTCTCGCCTGCCCAGGCGGGTCTCAAACCTGCAGGCTCAGGCAATCCACTCACCTCAGCCTCCCAAAGGCACAGGATTACAGGCTGAGCCACCGAGCCTGCTACCATGGTACTTCTTATATGCAAATCTAATGCGGTCCCTCACTGAATACCACTTTCAATGTCTTCCCATTGCTCTCAGGATAAAACCAAACTTTTTTGCAGGGCCACATAGCCTTCCAGGATCTGATCTTACCTGGTCTCCAGTCTTGATCTCTCCAATCTTCTAAAATTCTACATTCTAGCCACACTCGACCTCCTTCAGTGTCCCAAATGTTCCATGCTCTTTCCACTCTTAACTTTCCTCCATTCAACTCTTCATATCTAGAACCCTCCTCTACTGGCCCTCCTGCCTGTCACCTTCAGGCCTTGAGTTAAGCATTACATCTTTTGGGAAGAACTGTCCTCAGACTATATTGGGGCCTGCTGACATGTGATCTCATAGCACTTCTACACATTTTCTATCAAACTCAACTATAACTTGTTGATATTCCTGCTTAACTGTTTACTGTCCAGCCCAATGCCTGATATGTACTACGTAATCAAAATTATTTGCTGAATGAATGAATTTACTTAACTGACAATAACATTATCTGAACATTCATGTTTGAGAATTTTCACATCCCTTCAGGAAGGCAGCCTTTGGATGTCCTTCCATTCACTAATCAATGACTGCTTCCAAACCAACCTGCTCATTCATAACAACAAGGCTTTTTAAAATAAAATTATAGAGGAAAAGGCTGCGACACCCAGAGACAGCGGTGTTGCCCTCTTGCTGTAAGAGACTGTGTGTGAGTTTAATTGAAAGGGAGTCTAATACTTGATTCAAACAACTCTTGGCTATTTTTTTTCTTCAGACCTGCTGGATACTTTGCACATATACTCTGAAACCTATTGAGTATTATGATTAATAGGTTATCATAAAAACGTTTTCCTTTAAATATTTAAAAATATGTATTATATCCCTAAATGTTGCTTCATTACCTCTTATACCTAGATTTTTGCAAAAATAAAAAATTCTAATTCTTAAAAAAATTCTAATGGAAAGATAGAATTAAATACACAGATATGCAGACATTAACTTCCTAGGAAAACTTTCAGGAACATACTAGTTTCATATAAACGAGAAAAATCTTTTTATATACCATCGTCTGGGTGAGACACAAATAATGGGGAATGGGCCTTCCTGGGGCCTATGGAGATGTTGCATCTTTCTAAATCTTGCCCTGCTGACCATTTTGTAAAGATACCTGCCTGGTGTTTTTCTCCCCTCGGTATCAGGACCTAAAATACTGGGAAATCTTAACCTAATATAAACAAAATGTTTCATGAGAATCCAAAGAGAACATTTATTAAACTACCAGAACACAGGGAACTACTCTGATATACTGCAGCACCAAGAGTGGTATTTTGTCCTGCGGGGTAGGGATGTGTGTACATGCACATATTTGATTATGTTTGGAGTTTGCTATTTTACCTTTTTTTGTTGTTGTTGAGCCTAAAATAAATGGCCAGCAATGGAACCGTGGAGATTTAAACACAATTAAAAAGAATATAGCAGGAAGGATGCCTCACCACCAGGCTGGTTTAGGAGCACGATTGTCTAAAGGTAAGGGAGGGAGTAGATGACCTTTCCGAATCCCCCCACAGTCTGAAGATGTTATGATTCCATTCACGTTCTCTGTCTAGACATGAAATGTGGATGCTTCTGCTTTTATTGCTACAATATGGGGAAAAGTATAACTGCTCCACCTACAGTCTGATCCTAGAAACTGCTCAGCCTCGGCCAGGAAGAAAACATCAAAACAAAATAAACAAAAGAGGAGGGAAAAAAACCACTGGAAAGAATGCAGTTTCAGAGTCCCCAACAGTGAGGATTTCCCAAGAACCTATATTTCTTTTTCTTCTGCCCTTGCAAAGCGGCTGTAATTTTACTGTCTGTGTTTTGCACAGTTATCAGTAATTATTCATTCCTATATTTACTGTCTAATAGGGAAGACTTCCATGAGAAAAGGAGAAGACAGAAAATTTAGCTTTTCCTTCGACAAATACGGAACAAAGTCCTGGAGAGGCAAATTAGCTATGGTTACACTGTGACCAACCAAGACCAGGTATTCCGAAGTAGCTAAAGTAGCTAGATAGCTTAAAACCCCTAAGGCAGTGGGAACTTCTCATGCCAGCTTCTAACCCAGAAGTCTGATAAATGAATTTCTTAACTTTCTGAAGGATGGTACTTGGCACAATAATTACTTTTTTACAGCTCTAGCACTGCCAAAAAAGTTTACAATTGGCATTTCCCTTCATTATATCATTAGTATAATTCCTTTGAAGGGAATTTGAACACTTGCTTTAGTAATGTTTTGTTCTCTTAACTCTCTCAACGGAGTTGTCATTCTAGCCTTTCAACCCTACATGTGACATTGAGTAATTCACCTTATCTCTTTGAACTTGTTTCTTCTTCTGTAAGTAAAAGGTTGACATCATGATCCCTAACATACTGGTCTAGCCTTTTGTGATTCCATAAAAGTTGTTGAAGAAGGGTTAAGATGTTAGCTATGCACCCCTGTGTGAATTAATCATATGGGCTTTAACTTAGAGAAAAAGACAGAATGCTGAGAGCTGAACAGAGTTTGAAAAGCTTAATCACCTGAGGGAAATAAAATAAAATGTTAAAAGGGCTTTAGTTAGCAGATTTAGAATGACTAAAAACAATGACAACCACTTACCACCAGACATCAATCTAGACGCTTTGTGAATGTTATTTCAGTTCATCTTTACAGTCTAGCAATGTATCCTAGTGCATAACCACAGGCTGTGAAATGTAACAGACCTGAGTTTGAGACCTGAGTTCAAACCTTAATTTTGCTATATACTTGCTCTATGATTTGGGGCAAAATATTCCCAGTCTCAAGTTTATCCATCTGTAACGTACAGGCCACACAGGTCTTTTTGGGAAGATTAAATGAGACAATTCATGTAAAAGTTTCCACAAGATGCATTATACAAAATAGATAGTCGATAACAACAGATATTTATAATATTAAAAATGCTTAATCTCTAAACCTAAGCTCAGAACCAGTATTGGAACCCATGTTAGTTTTATGCCATATCTCTTTTTGTTAAACAATGCTGCCCAATATACTTCGCCTACTACATGATTTTTCTCTTCTATTGGCAAAGGAGGCTCAGAAGAATTTATGAGTTCAAAGTCCCTAATTTCATAAATTTACCTGTACATCCTTATACCATTATCAGAGTCCCAGTCCATTCCAATTAATGCGATAATCTAAACACACAAAACTCAGTAAGGTTCAGAGGCTCAAATTGCACAATTAAACTTTGAGGTGGATTTCAGAAATCTTGGTCTTATATCGGAGAAGTGTTTATTTTGTGGCAGTCACAGAAACTTTGGCATTCCTTAGTTGGATCCTGAATGGGAATTTCTTTTTTTTTTTTTTTTTTTGAGTTGGAGTCTCACTCTGTCGCCCAGACTGGAGTGCAGTGGCCGCTCCCAGTCACCACAGCCTTGACCTGCTGGGCTCCAGTGATCCTTCCGCCTCAGCCTTCCAAGTAGCTGGAACTACAGGCGTGAGCTACCACACCTGGCTAATTTTCTGATTTATTGTAGAGATGAGGTCTCGCCAAGTTGCCCAGGCGGGTCTCTAACCCGCGGGCTCAGGCAATCCACTCACCTCAGCCTCCCAAGGCGCAGGATTACAGGCTGAGCCACCGAGCCCAGTTCTGAATGGAAATTTAAAGTCATGAGCTCATCATTTTATTTGCCTAAGTTCTTCGGCATACTTAGAACCAACCAACCAAACTTACCATTTACCTTATTTCCACTAAAATGTGGAAATTTTAGTTTTTATGCAGGAAATATGTGTTCTTTCAAAGTCTTTTTTTTTTTTTTTTTTGAGTTGGAGTCTCACTCGGTCGCCCAGACTGGAGTGCAGTGGCCGCTCCTGGCCACTGCAGCCTCGACCTGCTGGGCTCCAGCGATCCTTCCACCTCAGCCTTCCGAGTAGCTGGAACTACAGGCACGCACTACCATGTCCGGCTAATTTTTTGTAGAGATGAGGTCTTGCCAAGTTGCCCAGGAAGGTCTTGAACCCGCAGGCTCAGGCAATCCACTCACCTCAGCCTCCCAACCACGGGATTACAGGCTGAGCCACCCAGCCCGGCTAAAGTCTTGTCTTTTATTAGCACTTGATTATGTTACAGCACTTGAAAATGTCAGGGGTTCAGTTGAGGCTCTTTGCTCACCACATAGAAAGCTAATCACTGAGACAACAAATATTGCCAGGGAAGAAGACTTTTAATTTAGGTGATAATCAGTCAAGGAGAATGCGTGGTTTAGTCTCATGTCTGTTCCTTCGTCCCACTGAATTCAGGGGTTTATACAGTAGGTTAAGAATGTAGAAAAGAGGAATTAGGAAAGGTTAAGGAAGAAGAGTTGGTAAAGAGGTGGGGGTCTGGCATCTCACTGGATGTGGTGATCTGGTGAGTTTCAGTTCCTTGATACTATAGGCCTGAAAGTTGGTTTCCTGAGAAGAAAACTTAGGTAAAACAAATGTAAGTTTCAGGCTTTAAGATCGGGAGGGTCAATTTCTATGTTTATTCAAAAAAGATAACCATTAGTTCTATGAGAAAGTACCCATGGATAATCATTTAAGTAACTGTTTTGATACTGGAAATCGTGGACTTCTAATATCCCCTTTACTATCACAAACAAGGTTATCAATAACTTAAAATATAATCATATAAGACAACCAATTGTAGATAACCCAAGACCAACTGAGAGGACTCATTCTTCAGGTTCTTATCTCTGGAACTACTTTCAATGCCAAATGCTTTATCGGTGTCCTATCAGAGAACTTATACAGTCAAAGGTGATCGTTCCTGTGTCTGATGTTGAACTCTGAAGTTGGCAGAGCAGGAAGTCAGGAATGAAAGATGAATGTGAGGTGGGCGTGGCAAGGACAAACTAGCCCTTGGGAGTCTGAGCAGTACAACTCATGATGGTAGACTGGCACCTTTATCATTCTCTCACCATCTCCAAGTCTCAACTTTGAGGTAGAACTGCCCTGCGTCAGAGGCTGGAACCCTTCATCATGAAGCTATTCATGCATCAGGCCCAGAATTTGGAGAAGCTGAAAGAGGATCAGAAAGGAGCTCCAGCTGCTATGGGTCCACTTGCTGCCTCAGGCCAACAAGGTGGTAATGGCAATACATGAGTGAATCACAATAGAGTTTTGTGAACTGTCCCATCCTCCCAAGCATAAAAAGATGGCTGCCATTCCACTTTCACTTTCTAAATTTCATTCGTGTAGCCTGCATACCCCTATCCCATTGTGGCCATGCTAATCTGCAAATATGCATCAAAGTAATTCTGGCAAACAGAGCTCTGGCTCACATGAAGTAACACAGTACAAGTCCCATACTGGAAATAACCCAAATATCTATCAAAAGATACACAAATAAACAAACTGTGGTATACTACAATGGAATACTCTTCCACAATAAAAAGGAACAAACTAGAGATATGAACAATAGCATACATCTCTAAACATGTTAAGAACAAAGAAACTGAACTCAGGCTAAATTAACCTCTAGTGACAGAAAGTAGACCAGTGGTTACCTAGGGCTGGGGAGAGATTGACTGCAAAGGGAGATGAAATTTTTTGTGGTAAGAAAATGTTCCAGCCGGGCTCAGTGGCTCAGCCTATAATCCCGCGCTTTGGGAGGCTGCGGTGAGTGAACTGCCTGAGCCTGCGGGTTCGAGACCTGCCTGGGCAATTTGACGAGATCTCATCTCTAAAATAAATTTTAAAAAATTAGCCGGGCATGGTAGCGCACGCCTGTAGTTCCAGCTACTTGGAAGACTGAGGCGGAAGGATCACCAGAGCCCGGCAGGTCGAGGCTGCAGTGGCCAGGAGCAGCCACTGCACTCCAGTCTGGGCAACAGAGTGAGACTCCAACTCAAAAAAAAAAAGAAGAAAAAGAAAACGTTCCATATTTGGATCGAGGGTGATAATTACATTGGTGTACACATTTGTCAAAGTTCATTAAACTGTATAGTTAAAATGGGTACACTTTATTTTGTGTAAATTATACCTCCATTAAGCTGAGCAAAAAGAAAAAAAATCCTAATGAAGGGACAGACAAAAGCCATCCTCACAGTGTCTGTCTTATTTGAATATGCACTAAGTTTCTAGGTTTCTATTAGTCTCTTTGTTTGGCAACATTTGTCAAGGGGTCAAGTTTTCATCTAAATAAATGGCTTAGTGAGTAAAATTATGATCTTAAAATACATGGAAACATAAAAAATAATGCAAGAAATAAATAAAAGTCTATGATACGAATACCTTTAAACTGAGTGACTTTGTATATGCTATTTTGTGTTTAAGTATGTTCAAATCATGAGTTGTCAAGATGTTTAGAAAAATCTGTCGGCCTTTTGGTGGTTGAATCAAAATATTAAATCTCTTATCAAATGTTGAAGAAAATGTGATTAATAAAATATGCAAATTATGTTAAGTTTTTTTGATAATTCGACAAGTGAAATTTATGAGTTGTCAAAGAAATGAGAATGTAATTTCTCTTAATTTTTAAAAATTTCACTGTATTCATAGTAAGAACTTCAAGTTAAGCTTGAAGATTTAAGAAAAACTACATTTTACATGTATTTTAATAAGGCAAATATTGATTAAAATAAATATTTCTAAGTTTTTTTTCCATACCAGAAACCTGCTTTGGCAGTAAAGCTCATTGACCCATGTTCACACACTTCTTTTTTGCCTTTCTTTTTTTTTTTGAGTTGAAGTCTCACTCTGTTGCCCAGTCTGGAGTGCAGTGGCCGCTTCCGGTCACTGCAGCCTCGACCTGCTGGGCTCCGGTGATCCTTCCTCCTCAGCCTTCCAAGTAGCTGGAACTACAGGCACGTGCAACCACGCCAGCTAATTTTTTATTTATTGTAGAGATGAGGTCTTGCCAAGTTGCCCAGGTGGGTCTCGAACCCACGGGCTCAGGCAATCCATTCACTTCGGCCTCCCAAAGCACTGGGATTACAGGCTGAGCCACCGAGCCCGGCTCTTTCTTGCCTTTCTTAAGAAATTTATTTTACTTTTCAGGGAAGCTATGCTTCTTTTATTTTACCTCCAAATCTTGTAGACTGCCCTTATGGTTTACAGTAATATAAAAACACAGATTGCAATGTGTTCATTAAATGAAATTACATGACAACAAATTGCATAACCATGCATTTTATAACTCTTACAAGGTAATTTACAGTAAATAATAATGTATCAGTTTTCATTTTTCTTATATGATTTTCCCTCCCTTTATTCACCTCAATGTCTTTCACTCTCCAGTCTAAAGGTGAAAGTATCTAGGCTTTTTCCCCCTGCAATTGATTTCTATTGAGGGCCTATTTGAGATGTAATGACAATAATCACTGAACCTAGACAGGAAAAGCAGTAAGCACAATTTACAGGAATAATAGCATCAGCTGACATTTAACTGAGGGCTTCTAATGTACTTTAACTTATTAGATAGGCAGTGTTTTCATTAATTTACAGATGAAGAAACCAAGGTCATGCAATCTGAATGTGGCAGAGCCAGGATTCATATTTGTCTATTTAACTCCAAAGCTTTTGGCCCCTACAATCCCCCTGAGGTAAAGTTATAGATTAGTCCTAGGCTTTCTCTTTCTTGGCGTAACAAATCAATACCGTTGAAGATTTTTTTTTTTAATCAAGAGTACCGTGTTATATGCTGGATATCCAGATCATTACTTTTATCAGTTCTCATATTACTGATTCATCTTTGGTCAGAATCTGGGGTACTGAAGATTTTGTTTGTTTCCAGAAGGTTATGGCTTTGAGTTACAAAAAAGGGTAGTGTTTATCTTTGATGTGTGGACCATCTCTGATTCCTCTTTACTTCCCCTATGACTCCCCCAAGGCATTCAACAAATGTCAGCTAATGAGTAAAGGAGAAACAAATTGTTGGCTAAAAAGACAGCATCAGAACAGATTAAACATTTGCACTAAGTGCAGTGCTTGACGCCTATTAGAGGTTTATTAAATATATATGGAAGAGAATGACATTTCCACCATTTCATCAATACATTCAGATTAAGTTATTTATCAAAACTCAACCACGTCTTGGGCATTTTTTAAGGATGCATGGTGTAATACAATGACAATCCAGACATGGTCTCTAATTTAATAGAATCTGTGGCCTAGAATAAATAAGGTGCACATAACAATAATAGATGATAGAAAGCAATAAGTGCTGTAGTAAGACCGCCAGTCAAGTGTTTTGAACTTGAAGTTAGGAAGATCAGGAAAGGAAGTTATTTTTCCCTTGTTAGGGTCTGTTTGTGCCACTTTAACAAAATATCTTACACTGGGTAATTTATAAATTATAGAAATTTATTTTCTCACAGTTCTGGAGGCCAGGGAGTTCAAGCTTAAGATGCCAATGAATTTGGTGTCTAGTGAGAACCTGGTCTGTTTCTAAGATGGTACCTTGTTGTGTCCTCTACAGGGGACAAATGCTTTGCCTCCACATGGTGGAAGGGACAGAAAAGCAAAAGAAATGAATAGCTCCCTTCTGCCTCTTATAATATCATTAATCCCATTCATGGGGGCCCTGACCCTCATGACTCGATCACCTCCTAGAAGTCTTACCTCTTAATACTATCACGAGTGATTAAATTTTAACATATGACTTTTAGGGGACACATTCAGACCATAGTACGCCATAATTTGGTTAGTGTCTTTGAAGATCTTTTATTCATGCTTTCTGTGGCAATCTCATGATTTCAAACTTTTCTATTTGGGTTAATCCCAAATCTCTTTGTTCTGTGTAGTCTCCATCTAGTTTCCATCTTCCTCTCAGACATCATCTCTATGTAAATAACCTACCTGCACTGTAAACTCCATGTATCAAAAACTGGACTCAAAAACTATCAAAAACTTCCAAATTTGTCTTTGCTTTCAGAAAACAGAAGGAAAAAGAAAAATGACACAGAAGGATGAGATTAGGAAACTCATAGCATTCAGTAGTACAGAGACAGGAAGGAAGATTAAGACACATAAATGTCTCTGGGTTTCTGAAATGTGTTCTCACACCACACTACCTACTTCCCAAGTTCCACCACAAAACTAGAAAATGTAGCCTTGATTTTCACTTTCTGTCCTATAACCATAAAAAATTTCAGTCACCTATAGGTTATAGGGCAGAAAGTGATCCCCACTCCCATGAATATTTTCAACTCCTCTAATAAAGAATAGAATGTGGCAGTAGTGTATTAAAAAAACTGTTAGGAAGAAAAGGCCAAGATGGTCAACTGAAGAATCTCAGAGCTTGGGGATCAAGCAACTAAACTAACCCAGGCCAAGAAAAACAAAGGGAAAAGGCTTAGGAATATAAGCAAATGAAACAAGAGAGTATGCAAAAAATCTATGGTTGATTGGCATCCATGAGAGGTAGAGGAGAACTGAGAATACCCTGGAAAAAGCCTTCTGAGATGTCATTTAAGAGAATTTCCCCTATCTTGCTAGAGAGGCAGCCATGCAGACTCAAGAGATCCAGAGAACTCCTGTGAGGAATTATATAAGAAGACCATTTTCAAGGCACAAAATAATCCATCTCCACAGAGTGAGCATGAAAAAAAACTCCTCAAGGCAGCTAAAGAGAAAAGACAGACCTCCTGATGAAGAAGACTCATCAGAATTGTAGTTCACTTTTCAGCAGAAACCCTAAAGCCAGAAAGGACCAAGGTCCCATTTTCAACATCCTTAAAGAAAGACTATTCCAGTCAAGAATTTCTTACCCCACCCAGCTAAGCTTCATTATTGAAGGAGAATTAAAATGTTACCAGACAACCAATCCCTAAGATAATATGCCACCTCAGATCATCCCTTCAGGAGACGCTTAAGAAAGTTTTAAGCACAGAAATGAAAGAATGGTTCCACCCACTGCAAAAACAAAAGCAAACACAGAGTTTACAGACCATGCAAATCAACTACAAAAATGAAAATGCAAAGCAGTTTCTTAATAGAACAACTCCCCACGTATCAGTAATTAACTTAAATGTGAATGAACTGAATGTACCACTCAAAAGGCATAGAGTAGCTAACTGGATAAAGAAGCATGATCCATCCTTCTTCTGCTTTCAGGAAACCCATCTCACTGCAAATGACACCCAAGGCTCAAAGTAAAGGGCTGGAGAAAGATCTTCCAGGCAAATAGAAAACAAAAAAGAGTAAGAGTGGCTATTTTTATATCAGACAAAACAGACTTTAAGCCAATAAAAGTTAAAAAGGACACTACAGACCAGGCTCGGTGGCTCAGCCTGTAATCCCAGCACTTTGGAAGGCCGAGGTGAGTGGTCTGCCTGAGCCCACAGGTTCAAGACCTGTCTGGGCAACTTGGCGAGACCTCGTCTCTACAGTAAATCAAAAATTAGCCAGGCATGGTAGTGCGCGCCTGTAGTTTCAGCTACTTGGGAGGCTGAGGCGGAAGGGTCACCGGAGCCCAGCAGGTCAAGGTTGCAGTGGCCGAGAGTGGCCACTGCACTCCAGTCTGGGTAACAGAGTGAGATTCCAACTAAAAAAAAAAAAAACAAAAAAAAAGGACACTACGTAATGCTACAAGGCTCAATCCACGAGCAAGAAAATATCTGTCTTGAATACATACACACCCAACATAAGTGTATCCAGATTTATCAAACAATTGCTAATTAAACTAGGAGAGGACATACAATTATAGTCAGAGACTTTAACACCCTGCTAACAGCCTTACAGAGATCATCAAAGCAAAAAACTAAAAAGGAAATCAGGAAACTTAATTCAACACTCAACCAACTGGACCTAATAGACATCTACAGAACATTTTACCCAACACAGAATATACATTATTCCTATCACATATGGAACATACTCCAAGATCACTCACATACTTGGGCACAAATCAAGTGTGAACAAATGTCAAAAGGTTGAAATCACACCAAACACACTCTCAGACCTCAGTGGAATAAAAATAAATATTATCACCAACAGGAACTCCTCAAAACACCCAATACATGGAAATTAAACAACAAGCTTCTGAAGGACTTTGGGATTAACACAGAAATCAAGGCAGAAATAAAAAGATTCTTATAAACAAATGAAAATAAGAGCACAGCACACCCAAACCTCTGGGATACCATGAAAGTGATGCTGAGAGGGAAGTTTATGACATTGCATGCATATATCAAGAAAATAGAAGGGTCTCAAGAAAATGTTGCCCCTAAGGGAGCTGGAAAGAAAACAGCAATGCAATCTCAGAATTAGGAGAAAAATAGAAATCATTAAAATAAAGTCAGAGTTGAATAGTGACCAGAAAAATCACACAAAGGATCAACAAGATGAAAACTGGTTCTTTGAAAAGATACATGAGACTGACAGACTTCTGGCCAGATTAAAAGAGAGAGAGAGAGAGAGAGAGAGAGAGACGGAGAGAGACAGAGAGACAGAGAGAGAGAGAGAGAGACAGAGCGAGAGAGAGACAGAGAATATGAATCTGAATTAACACAACTACAAATGAAAAAGTATATGTTGCAACTGGCCCTGAAGAAATACAAAAGATGATCAGATATTACCATGAATACCTGTTTGCAAATACAATAGAATACCTACAGAAAATGAGTGAATTCCTGGTATCCCATAACTTCCCAGGATTGGAACACGAAGAAGTTGAAACCTTAAACAGACCAATAATAATCCAAGAAATCAACTCAGTATTAAGAAATCTCCCCACCAAAAAAGCCCTGGGCCAGATGGTTAGATGGTTTCCCAGATGAACTCTACAAGGCGTACAAGGAAGAGTTGATACCAATCCTACTGAAAGTATTCCAGACAATCAGAAGGGAGGAATTCTCCCCAGCTCATTCTATGAAGCCAATATCACCCTGATACTCTCAAATGGCAAAGACTCAACAAGGAAAGAAAACTATAGGCCAATTTCTCTGATCAACATAGATGTAAAAATCCTTGACAAGATTCTAGCTAATTGCATCCAATAGCACATTTCAAGATCATCCATCACAACCAGGTGGGCTTCATTCCCAGGATGCAAGGCTGGATCAACATATGTAAATCAAGAAATGTAATCCATCACATAAACAGGTATAAAACTGAGAACCATATGATTATCTCATTAGAAACAGAAAAAGACATTCAATACAATCCAACATCCCTTCTTGATAAAAATCCTCAAACAACCAGGCATTGAAGGAACATCTCTCAAAATATTAAGAGTCATCTAACAACAAACCTGCAGCGAACATCATACTTAACAGGCGGGTGCTGAAAGCATTCCCCCTATAAACTGAACAACACAAGGATGCCCACATTCACGCCTCCTATTTAACATAGTACTAGAAGTCCTAGCCAGAACAATCAGGTAGGAGAAAGAAATTAGGAGTATTCAAATAGGAAATGAGGAAGTTAAACTATTCCTCTTTGTAATTTATATGATTCTATAGCTAGACAATCCTAGAGAGTCTGTCAAAAACTTCCTCACACTGATAAACAACTTCAGTAAAGTCTCAAGATACAAAATCAATAAGCAAAAAACAGGTGCATTTCTACACACCAACAACAAGCAGGCTGAGAAACAGATTTTAAAAATCCCATTCACTATAGTCACATAAAAATAAAGTACCTTGGCTTCCATCTAACCAAAGAGGTAAAACACCCTTACAATGAGAACTACAAAACACTACTCAAAGAAATCAAGGATGACACAAATGGAAGAAGAGCCCATGCTCATGGATTGAAAGAAATCAATATTATCAAGATGTCCTTTCTACCTAAGGCAATCTACAGATTTAACCCAATTCCTCTCAAATTACCAGCATCATTTTTCACAGACCTAGAAAAAACAACACAGAAATTCATTTGGAAGCAAAAAAGAGCCTGAATAGCTAAAACAATCCTTAGCAAAAAGAATAAAGCTGGAGGTACCACACTTCAAGACCTCAAACTTTACAACAAGGCTACAGTAACCATGACAGCATGGTATTGGTACAAAAACAGACAGACCAATGGAACAGGACAGAGAATCTGGAAATAAAACCAGGATCTTCAACCAACTCATCTTCAACAAAGCTGAAAAAAACAAACATTGAGGAAACTATATTTAGCAAATAGTGCTAGGAAAACTGGCTAACCACCTACAGAAGAATGAAACTGGACCCATACCTATCACCATATTAAAAAAATAACTCTTAGCCGGGCATGGTAGCGCATACCTATAGTTCTGGCTACTTTGAAGGCTGCAGCGGAAGGATTCGCCAGAGCCCAGCAGGCTGAGGCTGCAGTGGCCAGGAGTGTGCCACTGCACTCTAGTCTGGGTGACAGAGTGAGACTCCAACTCAAAAAAAAAAAAAACACCTCAAAATGGATCAAGGACTTCAATGTGAAACCTCAGACTTCAAGAATCTTAGAAGAAAACTTAGGGAACATCTTCCTGGACATAGAAATAGGCAATGAATTCATGGCCAAGTCCTCAAAAGCAAATGCAGCAAAAACTAAAACTGACAGGTGGGACTTTATCAAGTTAAAAAAAAAAAACAATAAAAGAGGAGAGACAATCCACAGAATGGGAAAAAAATTTGCAATCTATGCATCCAACACAAGCTTAACATTCAGAATCTATAAGAAACTCAAATGAATCAATAGGAAAAAAAAATACCAAAATGAACGATGGACATGAACAGACAGACACTTCTCAAAGGAAGACATTCAAGCAGCCAACAAACATATGAGAAAATGCTCAGCTTCACTAATCCTCAGACAAATGCAAATCAAAACTATAATGATATCACCTCACACTGGCCAGGATGGCTATCATTAAAAAGTCAAAAAACAAGTGTTGACGAGACTATGGAGAAAAGGGAATGCTTCTAAACCGTTGGTGGGAATGTAAGCTAGTTCAGCAGTGCCTTGTTTTCTCAAAGAACTAAAAATTGAGCTACCATATAATCCTACAATCCCACTTCTGGGAATATACCCAGAGGAACATAAACCACTCCACCAAAAAGACACCTACATACATATGTTCATTGCAGCATTATTCACAATAGCAAAAACATGGAACTAACCCAGATGCCTACTGAAAATGGACTATATAAAGAAAATGTGATATATACCATAGGATACTATGCAGCCATAAATAACAAAATCATGTTCTTTGCAGCAACACGGATGCAGCTGGAGACCATCATTCTAAATGAACTATCACAGGAACGAAAAAACTGAATCTTGCTTTTCTTACTCATAAACAGGCCCTAAACATTGGGCATGGAAGCACAAAGGCAGGAACAACTGACACTGGACACTGCCAATTGGGGAGAACGCGGGAGAAACTGGATATACAACCACCCCTTGGATACAATGTCCATTGCTGGAGGAGAGAGGGCTTGCTGGAAGCCCAAATCTAACCTTAACGCAATTTATTTATGCAGCAAATCCTCATAGGTATCCCCCAATTCTAATTTTTTTTTTTTTAAAGAAACACTAAAAAAAAAAAAATCTGTTAGGCCTTCTTAACATAATACTGCTTCAATCATTTCTAACACCTACGAGGAAGTCTCCCTCTCCCCATAACTTTTCTTTACTCCTTTGTTAGCTACACAGGAATAAGAATGTAGAAGAAACTTCAACACTCAATACTGGGCTTACGGAATTAAAGACACTAAGACAACCAGTGTGTGGATAACTTGATATCCTTTATGACTCATTCACCATTACAACATCTTTATTTCCTTTCTTCCCCTCAGAAAAAATAGGAATAAACTACACAGATATGGCAAACTGGCTAGTTGTTCAAGAAACTGGCTTCCTTCTTTCTCCCAGGCACAGAGCAGGACACATTTCTCGGAATTTCCTTCAGAGAAGAGATCATATGATTTGGTTTTGTCCAAAGGAATACGGGCAAAAGAGATATGCACCACATCCAAGCCTGAAGCATACTTTCCATGCACAAACTTTTCCATCTTTCTCTACATGTTCTTTCAACAAAGAAGGCTCTACTGACTGAGAGAAAGGTGAAGCCCCAAGAGGAAGGAGCCTGGGTAGCCAAATGACTATGTAGAAACCTGCCCATGACAAGAAACATCCACAAGGACTTGACACGTAAGAAATAAACCTTGGAATAGTTACTTAACATCTTTGGGCCCAGTTTTCTCATGTCAAAGTTTGTCTAATTTCTTGGCAAAGAAAAAAAGCTCAGTAAATATTAGCTGCCATTCTTATTAGGAAAAAAGTTTACTTCTTCTTAATTTCCTTCTTTTTCTTGGGCAAAGTAGAGCACTGGGGGTGGTTGGGATTAGTGGAAAGCACTCAACTGCATTAATTGGTTAAGAAATTCTAACTGGTATCTTTAAGTACGAATAACTCAAAGAGAAAAAATATTTTCTTCTGGACCCCAGGTATTAAATTTTATGACTGGTCTCTTGCTAAAACACTTAAATCTAATAAAGATATGAAATATAAAAAGAACACAATACCCCTTCTCTCTTTTTCGCCTCCACATTGAGCATCTGAGGTTGCTCTAAAACACTTTTTTAACAATCCACATATATCATTTCTGTGGCTTCAAATTGGCACAAAATCTATACAGAGAAGTACTTTGTGATATTACAATATTTAACTGATACAGTTTAATAATAGTAATGATCAATTTTTATTTTACATAAATAGCTTATAGAATACTTTACAAACCATGTTTTTCCAATATATTTATGCTACAATAGACAACACTTCTGTATAAAAGTATTTGTGTCAAATTATTTTGCAGAGAAAGTGGAGAAAAGTGAGGAGAGAATAAGATTTCAAAATGAATCCTCAACTATTGGCTTAAATATTTGGCAATTATTTCCTTTTATAAAACATTACAGGCTTGTAACTATGAAAAAGTGCAGTGCATCAATTTGATTTAAAAGTCAGTAGTGCCAAATACATTACTTGGGCATCAATTTTTTCTTTCTAAATATATTCAGATTCTGAATTTTCACACTTATTAAACAACAGTTTTTAATAATAACTATCAAAATCTTTTGTTACATAATCCCTAATCTGGATTAAATTATGGTGGTGTCAATATTTTGTAATTCCAATCTATTTATTCACCGTAAAATGTAATCTTTGACAACATCCACAGAGAATGAGCCTCCTATGTGTAGGAAGATAATAGTCTTACCACACTTGCTACCAATTACGTTATTTACATGACTGCTAATATATCAAAATTTTAAAATCCACATTGATGCTTCCACTTGAATAAAGTACAAGTAGCCATTATCATACCAACACTGAAGAACTGATCATTCCTGAAACAAGGAACAATCTTTTTGTTAATATTTCTTTCTTTCTTTTTTTTTTTTTTTTTTGAGTTGGAGTCTCACTCTGTCCCCTAGACTGGAGTGCAGTGGCCGTTCCCGGCCACCGCAGCCTCGACCTGCTGGGCTCCAGCGACCTGCTGGGCTCCAGCGATCCTTCCGCCTCAGCCTTCCAAGTAGTTGGAACTACAGGCGCGCGCTACCACGCCCGGCTAATTTTTGATTTATTGTAGAGATGAGGTCTCGCCAAGTTGCCCAGGTGGGTCTCGAACTCACGGGCTCAGGCAATCCACTCACCTCAGCCTCCCAAAGGCGCGGGATTACAGGCTGAGCCACCAAGCCCGGCTTGCTAATATTTCTTAACGATGGTGTTTAGTCTTGGTATTATCAAGCACAATGAATTTTCTTAATGAGTATGGGTGGACTGGGAGATTAAGGCAAAAGAATATAGGCTAATCCCCTTAATAATTTATTCTATATCTTATTTTAAATTGCTGCTGAGGTTTTGCAACTACAGATCTGCTTACTAACAGACACACGTCCCTTATACCAACATGTTAAGCATAAGATTAGTATCGTGGTGTTTATAGCATCTTCTCTTAATTTACCATTATGTTCATTTCACAATCTTGATTTTCAAATGATACCATTTCTTATTATGTATCTTGGCTGTGTAGATTATTTTTCCTCATTAAAAATATTTAAAAACAATTGAGTAATAATCTACTCAGTCTTTGTAAGCAATCCATTGAGTAATTTTTCATTTTTATAACCATTATCTGCATGGCTGTTGCACTTTTCTTCTGTCATCTTCTTCACATAATCAATCGGTCCCTTTCCCTCAAATGAGGAAGGATTTTTGAATGACCCTCCAATCCTATCCCACAATGTGAAATACTGTCCATAATTATAGTCAAAGAACATATGGTGGTCTGTATGATGAGCTGAGCCATTAATAAATGGCCTTAAGATTTGGGGGACACGAAAATCACCATCGTGAATAGAAATTGTCCAGATATTAACCACAATGTACAAACCTAAATAAATCCCCTTGTGTAATGGAAAGACAAAAGGGTATATATGGTAAGGTAGACTCTGAAGGAAGCCATCCACAGGGTGAAAAGCATGACTTGCAAATGGAGTAGGAACCTTCCAAAGATGATGAGGTTTATGGATACGCTACAGAAGAAAAGGACACAATTAGCACTATGACATTTACCCAGCGCAACATTCAACTTAGTTTTTTATATTCATGTTGTGGAAATGACTTTACTAAAACATCATTTTGAAATTAGCAAAATCACTTTCCCAAATGCCCTTTTTCTTTACCCCAAGACAGTAAAATTTTATAACAGACCCATAAGACTCATAAAGAATATGAACAAAAGGTATCTTGAACCTGTCATGACTATGGCTACTTAGGCATTTCATACAGAGGATGCCAAAAAAAGTATACATTTTAAGAAAAGGAAAAACTGTATTAAAATTGCAATCCTCAATATATACTGATAATGAAAGATGACTACAAGTCACGCTTGACTTCTGCAATTACAAGAGGTGTTCAGAGTGGTTACCATCAGTGTCCAGACACTTCAGATTACGGCGAGCGCCTCTTAAAATGTGTGTACAGTTTTTTTGGCACACCTGATATAGTTAGAAAAAATATTTGGAAGTAGAGAAAATGATTTATAATGACTCTACCTTATATACAAGTTTATGATGAAGACCTCTATGAATCCAGTAGATCAGCATGTCAGTGAAAAAGAGGAAAGATATAACACTAACAAGGAATTGAAACCAGCCTAGAAGAGACAACAGGAAACAAGGAATCAAAATTCAGCTCCCAGGCAGAGAGTTCACTTTTTATATATCTAAGTGCAAAATGGAATCCTAGACTCAAACACTATCTGTTTCAGCTAATTCGATACATTATAAACTAATCTCCCATGGCTCCCTGGAATCTGATCATTTCATTTTTCTCTCCTAAGTACTTGAAATATCACACCTAAAATATTCCTTAATTAAACTATAAAGATATTTCTGAGACAGAAAAGGATATTCCTAATACATCTTTATTATTTAAATCTGAGACGAATCATTTTTCTTCATATTAATCTTCCTAGAACATAATATCTCCTTGCTTAAAACTCCACTAAATACCTTAAACCTAGTATTTACTTCATAACCCCAGTCAATTCTGATCCTTCCAACCTCAACATTTCTGTGCTTCTGCTCTAACAAGGCAGCTTTACTCAATGTCCTCCCAGTGTTTTGAAAGTCCTACCTTTGTACCTTCCCTCATACTGTTTCAAGTATCTAGAATACCCCCTTTTACTTGTACTCATAATCCTGTCCAATTTTCAAGGCCCAGCCAATTCATCACCCTAGTATATAATGTCTTGTTCCCTCCTCTAAATAACTAACTTCTTTCTTATAGAGCAGGGGTGCTGTAGCCAGCAAACCTGGGTTCAAGTCTCAGATCCACCACTTTTTTTTTACTGAAACAGTACACCTCACTGATTCACCTATACAAGGAACAAAGTAATAGCACCAACCTCACAGAATTGTTGTTGAAAAAAATGGATTGATACTTGTGAAGAGCTTAGAATTGCCACTGGGCACATATTAACATTCAACAAATACTATTATTGTTACTTTCTATATACTAGACACTGGAACTGTATCTTGATGAGGAAAGTTCAAAATTTCACTAAACTTTAAAAGTTTCATCACTACAGGATTATTTATAATAGGAAAAAAAGGAACAATGCAAAGGTCTAATAATTAGGGATCATTTACATAAATTATGGATATCCACACAATAAAACACTATGACTAACATATTATATAATGTCAATATTTATTGACATGAAAATATGACCATGTCAATTGCTAAGAGAAAGAAAAATATCAGTATGTATAGTATGCATAATAAGACTTCATTTGTGTAATATAAATAAAATAATGAAGAACACAGGCAAAGAAAAGTAGGAAAATATATGCCCAAAGATTTAGTTTCTAAGTAGCAGGATAATGCATTCTTAAAAAATCTGTATTTTCTGATTTTCAGCAATTATCATATACTACTAAGGTTTTTATAGAAGTTTGAATTCAATAATAATAGAAGAAAAATGCAAAGACCCATCACTGATCATGCCAGTCTTCTCCCAAGCACTGTCTAATCTACAGTAGACTTTAAAATTGATAGCCAAAACTAAAGAAATGCACATATGTGATAAGACAGAAACACATGAAACAACACTGAAAACAAGTGAATAATTTTTAAGAAGAGAGAGAAAAAGAGAGAGAGAGAGAGAGAGAGAGAGAGAGAGAGAGAGAGAGAGCAGAGAGAGAGAGAGAGAGAGAGGCAGATATGGTTCTTTAAAAAAGCCAGTCGGTGCTTAGACCACTCTCTTCCTGACACTTGTATTATTTACTCACCATATGGAAACTCTCCTATGTTGTCATATAATTTGCTGTAGCCTCTCAACTCTAGCAGGAACAATAAAACAGTAGGAATACTCATCCATGGCATTGACTGGACAGTAAACATAATCTCCCGATAGACTTGATTCTGAAAATGGAATTTCCAATACAAATCACAAAATCTATGTTAAACAAAACTAACATAAGATTGCTTTGGACTGAATTTTTAAAATCTCTTTTAAAAAGGAGTTCACCTCCAAACTGTGTAAAGAAAAACATTTCTTTTGTACTGAATAAATGCAACAAGTATTTTAAATTCTGAAATACTTTCTTCTGTATTCTAAACTTTTATTTATGGAATAATCATTTCTTTCATAATTAGTTTCCATCCCCTATCCTCTTCAGTTTTTGTTGATGTTTTTCAGTCCTTGGAGTCACTGACAAATACAAATAACTGAAATAGAAAAATGATTGCAAACAACTATAAAACTACTGAGTTTGAATCCCTATCTAGCCAAAAGACAAACATGGTAAAAAAAAATACTTCAGTTTGTGAAAGTCATAAATTAAAATGATAACATAAACGTGCATTTATTTATCACTATCAGCATAGAATTGCTCCTCTATGTATCTAGCAAGATAATCATTTTTTAAAAAGATAGATTCATTTAAATTAAGGAAAAGGGAGAGGGGATCAGCCCTCATAAAAAAATATCTAACCCATTTGCAGCTGGTTTAAAAAACTTTATTTAATGTTTACTTTATTTAATCAGTGTAATCTGAAAATCTCACAAATATGTTATTTTTACTGTAACGGTAGTTAGGAAATAGGTTAAAATTTTTCTTACCTTTAAAAACTGTGGATGTTTCATTAATGAATGATCAAAGACAAAATAATAGCTCAGAGTTGCACAGATGAAATAAAGGATATAAGCACCAACATTTGTTACAATCAGAAGACTAATAGTTTGTCGGAAGATGTCATCTTCTGGCCATGTGGCTGGATATATATATGGTGTAAAAAAATGATAATCTGCAGCATTGAGAACAAGATCCATCTCCTGCCCCTAAAAGATAAATATGTGCAACAATTACTTACTGTATATGCCTACATTTTTCTAAGCAAAAGTTTTTTCAGAAACACTACATCTAAAGTTCCTAATTTAAGAACAAATCACATGCAATACAAGTGTGCTGCCACCAGAGTCCCCTAAATAACATCTTTAGAGCCAAAAGAGGTCATAAATATCACCCCTCTCAAATTAAAAATATAAATAAGTAGGTAAGTAAGGCAAGGTACAGTGGCTCTCGCCTAGAATCCCAGCACTTTGAGTGGTTGAGATGGGATGACTGCTTGAGCACAGGAGTTCGAGGTTGCAGTAAGCCATAATCTTGCCACAGTACTCCAGCCTGAAAGAGTGAGGACTGAAATTAAAAAATAATAATAATAATAATCTCTAGTCCAATCTCTTTATATTATATATGGGGACACTAAGCTCAGTTAGAGAAACTGAGGCCCAGGAAAGGTCATCAAACCAGTAAGAGTCATCAGTCTAGATTGAATTCCATTTTAGCCTTCTTCCCTACTGCATGCCATGGTGACAGGGCAAGTAGTGAAGACGGGAATACAGGGCACTAGGGACTCAACCAGTTTACTTCTTCAGCTACAGACTTCAGTTGCATGTCTCTCCTTCAAGGACTCATATTTCAGAGATTTTTGTTTCAGTGTTGAGACCTAAGATAAACGCCCTAAAAAGCATCCATGCTGCCACTGCAGCCACAGAATCAGGGACTACCTGTTCTTGTGACACTCTTGCCGACAGAACAAAGTGAGAAGGATTTATTCTTGATGTTAAAGCTATAATTTATTTCTCTCAAATTTATATTCTAGATCAGGAGTTGGAAAACTGCAGTGCAGGGACCAAACCCAGAGCTTGTTTTATAAAAAATTGTATTGGAACATAGCTACTCTCAGCTGTTTACATATTGTCCATGGCCGCTTTTTCTACTGCAAAGGCAGGATTGAGCCACTGCAACAGAGACAGTAGGGCCCACGAAGCCAAAGATGCTCACTATCCAGCCCTTTACAGATAGTCTGCCAAGTCCTGTTCCAGATGCTTAAACTCTAAAAACTTTAGTCAATTCAGGCAATACTTAAGTCTATTCAATACTCACAGTTATGTTACACTACAGTTCAGTGATATTATGGTCAGCTTTTGTGATCCGACCATGGAATCCATCATTTGTGTTCTACCCACTCATTCTTCATTGCACTGTTTGCAGAGGAAAATCTAAAACTTATCTTATTTGTAATTGACATTTAAAAAAAATAAAAAAAAACCAGTCTGCAAATTGCTTACCAACAATAAATTTCAGGTATTCAAATGGCCTTTGCCTCCTACATATTGGTCCATGTTAATAAATATCAATTTATGAAATGAAACAGCCTATAGGTAAGGACAATTCTAAAAATATTTATTTACTTATCTGTAGTCTATTTCCCCCACTAGATTCCCTATGAAATTTCCCCCTACTAAATCCATTAGTATCTTTAAAAATACCAACACATAGTTCAAAATAAGAAATTGATATGAAAAGATATCCAATGAGAAGTCTTGTTTCCATCCATGTCTCTATAAACCATAACTGTCATTTGACTTCCAGCTCTCTGAATGGCTGTATTCATTAGTTTCTTGTGAATCCTTATGGTGTTTTTTAATGTAAGATAAAACAACTACAAATTTTCTTTCCTTCCTTCCTTACAAAAAGTGGAATACTGTACACACTGTGAAATTTTTTTCTTTAAATTTGCAGATCTTTCCATCTCTGTATAAAGAACATTATTCTTCTTTTTCTTTGTTTTTAAACGCTTTATTGAGATACAATTCACATATCATAAAAGTCACTACTTTAAAGTGTATGATTCCCTCTTTTTTTTCTTTTAGCACATTCTGTAAGCTATGCAATCATTACTACTATCTGGTTTAAGAACAGTTTTTTAGCACCCAAAAAAGAAATCCCATCCTCTACACTCTTGAGCTTCTTGGATGTTTAATGTTTTCCTTCAAATATGGGGAGTTTGGGGTCACTATTTCTTAAAATAAACTTTCTATGCATTCTTCTTCTGGGTCTCATTATGCTTATGTCAGCATGCTTGATGGTGTTTCCCAAATCTCTGATCATTTTTCATTTTTTTCTTTCCCTTCCTGACTGCAACATAATCTCAACTGATCTATCAAGTTTTTTTTATCTGTGTTCTGTTGGCTCAAATCTGCTTTTAAGGTAGACAGTTAATTTCAGTTACTGTACTTTTCAACTCCTGAATTTTCACTTTTTTTTTTTTGGTTTAATAACTTGTATCAACTTATTGATATTCCCTGCTTGGTGGGAAACTGTTCTTATGCTTTTAATTATTTAAACATGGTGTTTTTTTCATTCTTTTGTAACATATTTATAGTAGCTGATATGGATTATTTGAAGACAAACATCTGGACTTTCTAAGGGATAGTTTCTATTGATTGATTGCCTTTGGTGTGTATATGGGCCATACTCTCCTGTTTCTTTTGGTGTATCAGAATTTTGTGGAAAAGGAACATTTTAAGTGATATAATGTGGCAACTCTGAAAATCAGATCCTCTGTATGCACCACCCCCCACTGACTGCACCCAGGGAATCAAGTTGCTGTTGTTGATGTGCATTAAGTGGCTTTATGAACTAACTGTGTAAAGACTGTATTCCTTGGTGTGTCACTATGAAATCTCTTACTAATGACTGGACAGATTTTCTTTAATGTCTTGAACTAATAAGTGTGTCAACACTTGCTGAGATGCTGTGTTGGGTCATGCTTTCAACACTTCTGTGGGCAGTCAACAATTCTCACTAGCCTTCATATCACCCTTGCACAAAGCCTCAAGTCAAAGATGAGGAATTAGGGCTTTCTCCCATCTTTCTTGGGTATGTGTACAGCCCTGCTCATGGAACTCATTCTAGATTTCCAGAAAAATGTCAGAGCTTTTCAAAGCCTCCTATGGACATCTCATTCCTCAGTTTTTCCTGAAGATCTGGGGTGTCAAACAATGAGTCTTCTTGGCAAATACCATGGGGACAGGACTGTGCCCAGTGAGCAAGCTTGAAGACAGGTTAAAAAAAAAAAAAAACACAAGCCTTGAAAACTGCCGGGGCTGGGCTCGGTGGCTCAGCCTGTAATCCCAGCACTTTGGGAACCTGAGGCGAGTGGACTGACTGAGTCCACAGGTTCGAGACCCACCTGAGCAACTTGGCGAGACCTCATCTCTACAATAAATCAAAAAAATCAGCTGGGCGTGGTAGCACACGCCTGTAGTTCCAACGACTTGGAAGGCTGAGATGGAAGGATTGCAGGAGTCCAGTAGGTTGAGGCTGCGGTGGCTGGGAGCATGCTGCTGCACTCCAGTCTGGGAGACAGAGTGAGACTTCAATTCAAAAAAGAAAAAGAAAATTGCCAAAGAGGTAAAATGGTGACAATTCTCTGGGTTGGTGTTTTTGGGGGAGCTGCAAACCTGTTCTATACCCTCCATGATTACTAGGCTGCTCTTTTTCATAGTAACTGTGTTGTAAAGCTTAATTTTCAGACTACACAGAGCTGAGGAAAAGGAGATGGAAAAGGGGCAAGCTGAAACGCCACTATGCTCACTCTTCTTGTTTTGCTTTTTTTTTTGAGTTGAAGTCTCACTCTGTTGCCCAGACTGGAGTGCAGTGGTCGCTCCTGGCCACCGCAGCCTCGACCTGCTGGGCTCCGGCGATCCTTCCACCTCAGCCTTCCAAGTAGCCAGAATTACAGGCATGCACTACCACGCCCGGCTGATTTTTTGATTTATTGTAGAGATGAGGTCTCGCTGCCCAGGCGGGTCTCGAACCCGCGGGCTCAGGTAATTCACTCATCTCAGCCTCCCAAAGGCGCGGGATTACAGGCTGAGCCTCTGAGCCCGGCTTCACTGTTCTTATTAAGATTCAGTCATTTTTCTCAAATAAAGGCCCCTAAGATTATTTAAAACCTTCAATTTTTTTTAAACCTTTAATTTCTAGAGTTGTAAAAAAGCTGACTTTGACAAGTTTTGTCAATGTTTTGCTGCTTTTATTTATTTATTTATTTTTGATTTGGAGTCTCACTCTGTCACCCAGACTGGAGTGCAGTGGCCGCTCCCGGCCACCACAGCCTCGACCCGCTGGGCTCCGGCGATCCTTCCGCCTCAGTCTTCCAAGTAGCTGGTACTATAGGTATGTGATACCATACCCGGCTAATTTTTGGTTTATTGTAGAGATGAGGTCTCGCCAAGTTGCCCAGATAGGTCTTAAACCCGTGGGTTCAGGCAATCCACTGACCTCAGTCTCCCTAAGTGCAGGATTATAGGCTGAGCCACAGAGCCCAGCTTTGGCTGCTTTTATAGAAGAGATTTTCAGAGGTTTTTACTCTGCTATCCTGGAAGCCACCATCTCCTCTTTTACAGTACAGCTCTACTACCATTCTTACTTAAAACATTTGGCATCAGCTGTATCTTAGTATTCAGAATTTCTAGATTTTGTTAAGGTCTTAACATTACCCTGTCATTAAACATATTAATATTTGTTTAGAAAATATGTGAATATTCACATTAAGTGGGATAAATACACACTCTAAACAGTATTAGAGTGCATTTGTATGTTAATGATTCACGCAGTAATAAACTGATAAACAAAAAATAGTAAAATTGATGCAGACTACAAATACTTTATTCCCTTTTTAAAGGACAACATTCAGGAAACTTTCAAACACATATGAAATCAAACAAAGTTAAATACCTGTCTGTGTACATGGATATTGACATGTAATAAGTCTTCACTGCACCTGGTTGCTTGAGGATCTTAAAGAGAAGGGCCCATCGGGTTGAAATTACACACTGATGATGAGCCAAGATCAGGGTTCTCAAGTGATAAAGCAACATTATGAAAGATGGCCTTTTGAAAAGATATCTACCAATGTCATCTGTCCTATTTATATTTCTGCCTAAGCAATTATTGTTTAATTACTTACCATAACGCTTCCAGTGATTTTCCCATCTGCGTTCACAATATAGCCACTTTTGTCATCCTCTGTTAGTCATATTATGCTCATGCTTACGCCCATTCAACAACCTTTCAGCAACTTCCCCATAACCCAAGAAATGCCTAAGAGAAGCATCATGATCACTGTTCGACATCCTTAAACATCAGTCTCTTCTGATTTACTTATGGTTTTGGACATTAAATGTATGGTATAATTAATGACAGTAGATAGCATCATCTTATTAGTAATAGAAAACCCTTAAAAATATCTGCAGGTTCATTTTCAAACCTCCTTATCAGCTAACATGGTAATCATTTATTAATGCTGATATATCAACAGCCTCTCAAACATTAAGCAATTTTGAAAACAGCCTTTTTACAACTAAACTCTTATAGGAACTATTTATTTTGGGGCCATCCTTAACAACACAGGCAGTGTAGTTTTTTTCCAGGGCATAACATTCCTTGTTTTCCAGAGCATAACATTCCTTCATGAAAAATGCTATATTCCAGGCATAGCAAGGGAGAAGCAAATAATAAAAACATGATTAGAAAACACAGTTGAGGAGAATGCACAAAAGAGTTTTCTAGAAATAATAAAAATTTTCCATTGTCTCTTACCATATTTTCAGACATTTTTCACCACACTGCTTCCTAAATTTCTGAATCCTAAATCCTAACATATATCTTTGGTAGCAGTTCTTCATATATGCCAACTTACTTCATGACCAAACAATCAATCAGTGACATTTGTTTATTTCTTATTGCCAAATCCACTTAATCAAGACATGGCTAGTGTCTTTACTTTCTGCCCTGTGCAATGTTTACCTATTTTTCATTAGTTCTTGGTCCTCACCGCCACTGTAAAACATCACAATCTGTTTTTCTACTCTTTAAGTCACATATGGTGGTAGTTCCCTCACTGTGTCCTTCAGAAGGATGCTACACAGACACACCATGCACAAGTCCCTACAGCCCTATTTTCGGTGCAGTTACTAATGACAGATGTTTCCTTCATTCTCACTGTTACTAACAGGGTATCTTAAGCTATTTTTGACATTTTCAATTGTAACTAAACCCAAAGTAACAACAACAACAAAACAGTATCAGCAAACAACAGCAGGAATACCTAACACATGTCAGGAGATGAACCTGGTAAAAGGAAGTCAGTGTCAGACTATGAAGAGATCTGCTAAGGGATTTGGACTTTCTCTCACACACAAAGATGCAATGGGCACCTCAGTATGCTGGAGTCAGGATCTGTCACCAAATGAGCTTGAGTGCTGAACTTACAGACAAAACAATCTTTGTTTTCAGGGTTTTACAGACCCAAACTGTGGCTAAAGGACTATGGAACTGTGCTCCTCTGTGTGTCTTCACTGTTGTTTACTTAATGTACATATTTGGATGGGTTCTAATCTTTCCTTATTACAAATAATGCTACAATGGTAAGCCCTACATTGGATACATTTTTACAAGCAGAAGAGCTAAGGCAAAGAGTTATTACATTTGTAACTTTTTGTAGATTTTTGCTAAGTTGCTCTCCATAGGGGTTATACTACTTTTTAAGTCCTCAAACCATCTAAAATAGTACCTATTTCTTTATAATTTCGCCAATAGAGGATAACAGCAAACATCTGGATATCCATCAGTCTAATAGGAAAGAAAGACTATCTTGGTGTCTTATATTACCTTATTATCAGTGAAGGTGAGAATCATTTCAAATATTTAGAATTTTTTTTTTTTTTTTTGCTGTTGTTTATTTGTTTTTATCCTTTGCCCGATTTCCCACTTGGTTTTTAGTATCTTCAAAAAAGTCAAATTCTATAAGCTCCTTGTTTATTAGGACATTTAGCCCTTTCCTTATGGTATAAATTATAAACATTTTTCTCACTTTGTTAGAGAGAGAAGAAAAATGCAATTAATGCCAAATGTCACATATTAACATATACCCCTCATCATATATGTCATTGTTAATTCATTCAAGTAGTTGATTAAGTGTTAAGGACTACATTAGGTAAAAAGCATAGATCCTGTCTAAATCTGTCTTAAAGGTCAAGCAACTGCAGAAACAAGATGACAAGGGTTGTAATAAAGATATGTATAGCAAATTCTATGAGATCTGAAGATAAAACACAACTACCTCAGCTTACAGTAAAAAGCCTTCTGGCAAATATGACATTAGATTTGGGCTTTGAAGGACATCACCAGAAAGAAAAAGGTTAGGAATAGCCATTCTAAAGAAAAGAACTGCAAAGCATGGAAGGGTCATGGTACATTAACGGCTCATCAAGTGTGGCTGGTGTTCACCAAACAGTGTGATACAGATGAGGAAGAGGCAACAACACGTGAGGGAATGAACCTGGTAAAAGGAGACTGGTGGTAGACTATGAAGGGATCTGCTAAGGAATTTGGACTTTCACATACAATGGGGACCCACAAAAGATATTTAAGTAGGAAAAAATATATAATCAGACCCACATTTCATAAAAAACATTCTAGTAGGAATATGAAGTATGGATGAGAAGCAGGGATACAAGTTTGGTTGCTCCTGGAGGAGCTAACCCATAGAAGATGATCAGACCTCCATAGTGGCTGTGATGAATAGCCATATTCATCATAGATGTATCAAGTAAAAAAAAAAGTAAAATAAAATCCACAGGACTTGGGATACCCACAGATATTAGAATATGAATGAGGGAGAAATCTAGGGAGATTTTAGCTTGTCTGAGTAGACGGTGGTGTCATTATAATTGAAACTGGGAATACTGGCAGAGCTAGTAGATTTGGGTAGGGTAGAAATAGGGGGTGGGTAAGAAATAATGGGTTCTATTTGGATCTGTAAATCTAATTATCTGCGGCTCACCTGGAGACCTAGACATAAGCAGCAGGCCACATGTAAACATGAATCTGAAGTCAAAAGTGAGCCCAGAACACAGGTAGAAGTAGAAGCCGAAGTCACAAGGGTGAAGACTGTCACAGGAGGAACTGGAGCAAGGGAAGTGCACTAAGTAAATAATACCAGGGAACACAAACATTTAATAATTGAAAAAGATATTGCTCCACCACTAAAGATTGGTAAGAGTCGATGACCTAATCTACATATTACCTATAAGTCACATAGTCCTGATTCAGTACAGCACTTAGAATAGTATGGTGCAAACAAAAAGAACTCAAACATTAACTAAGAGACTTCTTCATTCAGTCTTTAATATCAGATATAAATAAACACCTTAATCAATCCCTATCTTAAAAAAAAAATTCTTTAGTGTTACTTTTACCTGGATAATTGTGTGAATTTATACATCCCCTGCTATAATAGTAAACCACTGCATGGAAGGGAGGAGGAATAGGACCTCAGTCAATCTAAGGGCAGTTTAGACACTGGGAAATTAAACCTGCTCTAAGTGTTTTTACAATTTTGGCTTCGATTAATCCGGTTTGTTGAATGTAGTAACTAGGTACTCATTAACATATTGCTGCAATTTCTGACATCTAACACATAAAATCTTCTGAAGATAAGATCTCAACACTGCGATTAAATGTTGTGGTAAATTTATATTCAAATCCACATCCATAAAATATAGATAATACAGCTATATTACAGAATTGTTGTAAGGTTTAGAGACTAGGTAGTCTTTTGACACCACCTGACACACAAGAGTTATTCAATAGTATCTCAGGGAGCCAAAGGGATCAAAATTATTATAACGTAAGACACAAGAAGTGCCATTTTCCTTGAAAAATAATTGATAACAGCTAACATTAATATTTACTGTACACTAAGTACTATAAGTATTTTACATGTATTAATTCATTTAACCCTTTCAAGAAACCCCAAAAGTTAGGTACTAGCATTTTTCCTATTTTACAGATGAAGCTGGGCACAGAAAGTTTAAGTAACTTGCCCAGGGTTACAGAGTATATAAACACTGGAACTAGGATTCAAACAAACAGTCTGATTACAAAGTGCATGGACTTTCACCAAGTTCTACCACCTCTTTACCTCCTTCAATTTTAAAAATTCTCAGTATTTCTACAAGCACAATTCGCATAAATTTTAAGGACTTATAATCCCTGAAGTAAGGGGTCTACAGACTCTCACTGCTTGAAACCAAAGCTTATATTAAATATTATTTTATCATTGCAGAAATAAAGAAATCTTTTCTTAAAATACAATTACCAATAAAACAATACTAGGCTTAAAATGACTACTCAGTCATTTTGCTTAACTTAAAAAGTATAGATAACAATAGCTAACATTTATTGAGAATCAGGTATTATTTTAAGCACATTTTTGTACAACCTCATCTAATTCTCACAACTTTATGAGGCAGGTACTTCTATAAGCCCCAATTTATCGATAGGGTAACTGAGGTCAGAAGTATTCAAATAACTTATTCGGTAACAAGAAACAGCTGTCAGGTACAAAATTCTGAGTACCACCCCACACTAATTAAATTACATAATGAATAGAAAAGCACTTTATAAGTGACCGAGGATCATGTAGTTATTGTTTACTAGGTAATTATCATTAGAAAGTTTTTAAAAAGTGATAGTGATATAAAGACAGGCAACCTCCTAGGAAATACTGGACAAAAAAGCCACTAACTTTCCAGATTGAAAACTTTACTGAGGTCATGTTTTCTCCACCGCTGCCACCTCCAAATCTACTCGGCTATAGCACAGGGCCGGCAGTATAACATAATTTTTGCCCTTTAACATGTTAAAGCAACAGATATTTTCCTGTACGCTTCTAGTCTGCTCAAGCCCTGGATCGCTGCTCCGCCATACTAGTTACTTTGCAGTAATTGAGGCTTGCAATGCAACGGTCAGGAGTTCAGATAACGAACTAGGTTCTTCGGTCTAATTCCTTTGCCCCTTTAAAAAAAAAAAATCCCTCTAAGAACGAAGGGAAAAGTAAAAAGCATTAGCGTTGAGCAGCCAGACTTCCCTTAAATACGAGATCCGCACTAGGCAACGTCAAACACTGCATTTTCGCGAGCCTGTCCATGTGAGTTTCAAGTCCAGGCCTCCTCAGCCTAAAAAATCCCCTCTCGCCAACTGGCCTCGGCTGTTCTGCCAGCCCGGGCCAGCGTGCGACCCCCCGGCGCTCACCCAGCACAGCCCTCGCAAGCTTGTTCTAAGGATGCCTGGCTCCGGGTCAATCTCGTCTAACACCGGGCGCAGAAGACCAGCCAGTCTCACCGCTGTGTCTCCAGCATCCTCCCAGCGAGTGCCTGGCATCTAGGAAGCAGTCTACAAACATCTGCGGCTCCCTCTCAGCCTTCCCATCCCGGACCCCATCTTGCTGATGTCTCTCCGGCCCCCTTTCTTTCTCTCTTGGCCCGGTCCGATCGGGTGTATTCCGCCTCCTTCCGCGGCCCACCTGCTGTCGGTATCTGGAGAGGGTCCGCCGCCGCTCGCGACGCCGCGGGTCGCCAGGCTTCCGAGGGAGCTGACAGTCCGCTGACGAGCTAGCCAAGACCGGAACCGGAGTCCACACGCAGGCAGCCAGCCAATCAGGGGCCGGCGGCATAAGCTGATATGACGGCGGATGGCGAGACTAGGCTGCGGGCGGTTCTCCGCAGTCACGTGGGCGCCGTGCGCTCGGCCACGCCCCCTCCCCTCCATACCAGAGGCAGGGCGGGAGCCCGACTCGCTCAGGCGCAGAGGTGGGAGCCTCGGGTTTTGTCTTTGCTTGCGTTTCAACCGCCCCTGGTGTCTTCCGGAGTGTTACGAAGCGGGCTTACGGTGATTGTGCAGGCATTCCCCAAAACGATGCTCTGTCTTGAAGGAAACAGATGACATTTCCTTTGAATGTCGGAGGGACATTTTCCTAACCAAGTGAGAGAGGCAAAACGTCAGTCCAGTTGCTCATATTTTCAACCCGGGATCTGACCCTTTTATAGCACTGAATTGCTGGAACCTGGATGAATCGATTAATGTAGGTGTTTACTATGACAGAACCCCTTTCATAGTACAGATTGTTACACAACAAAGTTACCGCAAATTTAGTTTAAGGATCGTACAGACTTTTATTTGGGACTTATAAATCGGGGTAGCTTCCCATTCAGTGAAATAGAATAAGAACTCCTATGAGCTGAGCAAAGGAGATAGGCAGAAAACGACTGAAGAAAGCAAAAATAAGGGGGAAAAAGACCGCCAAGTTATTTTCCTTATAGGCTTAAAACAAAGGGAACTGACTTGTCCTAACAACTCAAGAAAACTTGGCCTCTTCTGATTGATGCTGTGAATCTCTGGTGTGTGTTTGTTTGGCCGGGAGGCGGGGAGAACTGGCCCATTTCAAAGTTCAGTTTCATGAGGCGACATTTAGCACAAGTGACTCCATTCTGATTTGGTCTGATCTGCTGGGGCCTAGTGCTGGAGTCTAGTCCAAAACAATGGTTTCCCAGAAATTTCATTATACAAGTTAGTGCAAATCTATGCAGTGTAGACAGGAATGTCTGTAGGCTCCCAGAGGTTTGCTTTGGTATGTGAGTGTGTAGTTGTGCTTGATAGCTTTAACAAAATTGAATTATGGCATCACACTTGTAAATCAACTTTCCTGGAGGTCTCAAGTGCAGTGGTTCTCCAAGTATCGTCTTCCAAACAGGAGAGAGTAAGCATCAAGTGAGAATTTACTTGGAATGCAGATTCTTTGGAGCCACCCCAGACTTTCCAGATCAGAAATTTTAGGAGGTCCCAGTAACCTGTGTTTTAACAAGCCCTGGAGTGATTCTGATGTTTGATAAAAGCTTGAGAGCAACTGCTCTAGTAAACTGGACCAATCAGAAGAAAATCTGACTAGTCATTCAATTTTGATCTCTCTAGACTGACAAATAGAAAATACTGTAAAAGTGGGAGATGGCTTAGTTTGGGGAAGATCATTTGTATTTCCTTGTGGAACCATCAGAGTTGTTACAATGTGAGAAAAGACATCATTAGACTCCAGTTATTAGAACAGTATATATGAGTATTCTTTTAAATATCTTTTGCTTGCCCCCTTTTTCTAAATCACATTTATTCTTGTTTGTTTCCTTTGTTATTTCATCTCATAGTTTTTGAGATTTAGATTTTTACATTCATTTCTGGGGAATACAAAAACATGGCTTTAGAGCCGGGCTCGGTAGCTCAGCCTGTAATCCCACGCCTTTGGGAGGCTGAGGTGAGTGGATTGCCTGAGCCCGCGGGTTCGAGACCCACCTGGGCAGCGAGACCTCATCTCTACAATAAATCAAAAAATCAGCCGGGCGTGGTAGCACATGCCTGTAATTCTGGCTACTTGGAAGGCTGAGGCGGAAGGATCGCCGGAGCCCAGCAGGTCGAGGCTGCGGTGGCCGGGAGCGGCCACTGCCCTCCAGTCTGGGCGACAGAGTGAGACTCCAACTCAAAAAAAAAAACAAAAAAACATGGCTTAAGAGATACCTACCTAGGACAAAGGTTTCATATGTATGGCTGCTATAAGGTAAAGCTTGCCTATGTGGTTTGTTTAGTCTACAAGTATTTTTTTTCCCTGTTAAACAGATGTTATGGGAGCACATTGTTTTGACCTGATCACTGCACTACGCTCCAAGAGACCAGACCAAATAAAAATGGAATCACTCTTCTAAAGGTGCCATATAATCAAACTGAAACTTTAAAGAAGCAGGTAGATCCCCAATCAGACCAGTTTTTCCTGGAAACAGGAGATGAAGAGCAGCCAATCTGAAAAAGCCTCAATATGAGTCATCAAAATAGAAAAGTCCTTTCTGCTTTAGCCCTTATATGAAAAGTAACCTGATGTTAACCAACCTGAGTTTTCCTATTGTTCACGTTCCCTTGTTCCCATTCTACAAATCCGAGCATTGTCGTGCCCAGCAGAATATGCATTTTGTTTTGTAGAATGAAATGCTGCCCGATTCTGGAATGAAATGCTGCTTGATTCTTGATATTTTGGTGGACAAGCCACTTTACCTATTAAATCAGCAATAGATATGAAGACCAAATGATAGAAATGAGGGATCTTCAAGGGAAAAAATATAACACAATCCCATCTGCCTTTACAAAGACTTTTCTGGTAAACTTCGAATTTACTACCAGAAATTTAAAATACTGGTAGACAATTTTAAAAAATAACTCATATCATAGATAAAAATAATTTTAATTTTAAATTTTTTGAGTATCTACTGTGTACAATACATTTTGCTAAACACTGAGAATGGAAAGAGATGTTATAATAATGACCAAGACAAGGCTCCCATCGTTAAAGAGCTTATGGCCTGTGGGAGAAATGGGCATGTATAGATGATTGTGTTGCTATTACAAGGATAGGACATAAATAATAACTGGTGGCATAGGCTGGGAACACAGACAAAATGGCTATTCTGATGAGGGAAGTCAGGGAAGAAACATTCCTTTGTCTAATGAAATGACTTGAGTGAACACCTAAACACTTCCTTGAACATAGAAAATGATGGAGAAAACATTTATTAAATGAATCAAGGCTCGAAAGTGACATTTTGTAAACAAATTTTAAATATAATATCCCGAATGGCTAGACTTGTATTGTTTAATATGTCCTAGCTGTTACAAGCAGTGTTTATTCTTGGTAACTTAGAGATTCCCAGGGTTTGAAAATGTGCAACCACTTGTTGGCAACTCAGAGTAGTAATGAATTAACCCCAAGAGAAGCTTTTTTTTTTCTTTTTTTTGAGTTGGAGTCTTACTCTGTCGCCCAGACTGGAGTGAAGTAGCCACTCTCGGCCACCACAGCCTCAACCTGCTGGGCTCCCACGATCCCTCCGCCTCAGCCTTCCAAGTATCTGGAACTACAGGTGTGCGCTACCACGCCCAGCTAATTTTTGATTTATTGTAGAAATGAGGTCTCGCCAAGTTTCCTAGGCGGGTCTCGAACCTGCAGGCTCAAGAGAACCTTTTTTAAAAATCGACTTTAAATGTGTTAATAGCACATCTTAGGGTATAGCATTCCTATGTTTCTATCAAGGTACAGTGGTCAGGGTATTTATTTCTTCATTATTTGCAAGGTCCTATGCTAGCCATCCAATGTCAAGGATTTCAGAGATAAACCACAATGTCTGTCTATATGTCTAGCTCAAACGTGAATCTGGAAAAAAAGACATTTAACCGTTTACTTGGTAAAGTATTATGTGATTTACATTAAGAGCCAGACATTGTTATATGCACAGGAGATACATTGCTCATCAAAAGAAATAAAGTCCCTGTCCTCATAAAGCTTATATACTTGTGAGGAGATAGAAAACAAATAATAAATGAATAGATATGTAATATAGTGTCAGATAGTGATATCTAATGCTGTGTCAGATAGTAATAATTGCTATGATGAAAAACAAAACAAGATAAAAGGATCAAAATTGATGAGGGCTCTTACTTTAGACAGCATGATCAGTCAACTCTGTGAGAGGAAAACATTTGACCTGAATGACGTTAGAGGTCATCATTCACTTTGAAAATTCTAAACTGAGATTTAGAGTCTAAACGATTTTTTAATGAAATGTTGCCATTTAATGTAACAATAATTTATCAGCCCATGTTCATTACATAACATTATATTATACTAAGAACACTAAGCACTAAACCATTTAAAGACCCTTGTCTTTAAAATGACTATAGATTCTGAAGTTAGGAAATGCAGACACTTTCTAGCTGATTTTCATACGTGTAAAGCAGAACAGCCTCCTTAATGAAATGTTGCCATTTAATGCATCTGTAATTTACCAATCCATGTCTATTTCATAATATATATAGCCTAGACTATACTATCTAGTTTTAAGTACACTCTATGATATTCTCTCAAAGACAAAATCATCTAATGACACATTTCTCACAATATGTCCTTGCTGTTATTAATGCATAACTATAGTTTGAAATCAGGAAGTGTGATACCTCTGGCTTTGTTCTTTGTCAAGATTGCTTTGGCTGTTCAGGATCTTTTTTGGTCCCATACAGATTTTAGGATTACTTTTTCTAATTCTACAAAAAACACCCCTGGAATTTTGATAGGGATTGCGTTGAATCTGAAAATTGGCCTGAGTATTTCTCTTTCTTGCCTGATTGTCTGGGACTTCTAGTACTATTTTGAAAAGAAGTGATGCGCCCTTGTCTTGTCCGCGATATTAGGGGGAAACTTTTCAGCTTTTTACCACTGAACATAATATTAGCTGTGGGCTTGTCATAAGTGGCCTTTATTATGTTGAGGCACATTCCTTGTGTACTTAATTTCTTGAGAGTTTTTAATCATGAAAAGATGTTAGCTGGGCTCAGTGGCTCAGCCTGTAATCCCTCGCTTTGAGAGGCTGAGGTGAGTGGATTGCCTGAGCTCGCGGGTTCAAGACCCGCCTGGGCAATTTGGCGAGACCTCATCTCTACAATAAATCAAAAAATGAGCCAGGCATGGTAGCGCACACCTGTAGTTCCAGCTACTTGGAAGGCTGAGGCGGAAGGATTGCCAGAGCCCAGCAGGTTGAGACTGCGGTGGCCGGGAGCGGCCACTGCAGTCCAGTCTGGGCAACAGAGTGAGACTCCAACTCAAAAAAAAAAAAAAAGAAAAGAAAAGAAGTTGAATTTTGTCAGATACTTTTTCTGTATCTATTGAGATAATCATCTGATTTTTGGTCTACATTCTGTTAATATAGTGTATCACATTTATTGATTCATGTATGTTGAACCATCCTTGCATCCAGGGGTACATCCTATTTTGATCATGGTGTATGATCTTTTTAATGTGCTGCTGCATTTGGTTTGCTAGTATTTTGTTGAGGATTTTTCATCTATGTTCATCAGAGATATTGGTGGTAATTTTATTGTAGTGTAATTATCAGAGTTTGGTGTGAGGGTAATGCTGGATTTATGAAATAAATTTATATTCATTTTTGGGAAGAGTTTTAGAAGTATTGATATTCTTTAACTGCTTAGTAAAATTTACTTATGAAGACATCTGGTTTGGGTTTTTCTTTGCTAGGAGTTTATTGATTACTGCTTTAATATCCTTACTTGTTACTCATCTGTTCAGATTTTCTATTGCTTTATGATTAATTTTTTGTAAACTGTATGTTTCTAGGAATTCATTTCTACCAGGTTATTCAGCTCATTAGCATATAATTCTTCATATTAGTCTCTTATGATCCTTTGTACTTCTGTAGTATCAGTTGTAATGACTTCTCTTTCATTTATAGTTTTATTTATTTGTGTCTTTTCTCTCTCTCTATCTCCTTCTCTCTCTGGTTAATTTGGCTACATATTTGTTAATTTTGTTTATCTTTACAAATACCAGTTTAGTTTGGTTGATGTTTTCTGTAGTCTTCATAGTCTCTATTTGATTTATTTCTGCTCAAATTTTTATTTCCTTCCTTCTGAAGTACAAAGAATGTAAATGATTTGCCCAAGGCACACAGCCTGGAAGAGGTTGCTATGTTCTGAATGTTTGTGTTATCTAAAAATGTATATGTTGAAACCTAATCACCAATGTGATGGAATTAGGAGGTTGGGACTTCGGTGATTAGATCATGAGGGCAGAGTCCTCATTAATGGGATTAGTCTCCCTAAAAAAGATCCCAGAGAACTGCCTTTCCCCCTTTAACCATATGAGGAGACAGCAGAAAGACAGCCATTCACAAACTAAAGAATCAGTCCCTCATCAGACACTGAATCTACCATCACCTTGTTCTTGAACTTCCCAACCTTCAGAATGGTGAGAGATAAATTTCTGTTGTTTATAAGTTAGTCAGTTTATGGCATTTTTTACAGCAGCCTGAACAAACTAAGAGGTAGACTAGAATTATGAGCTTTTCCTATGTAACTGGTAGGAAGATTGACCCTGTGTGAGTTTGGGGCCCTGTGCCTTCTGATCCTCTTAGATGTTTTTTTCTTCCCTTCTTAGTTTCCTTAAATGCATCTGCTAATTGATACTCAAGGAGAACCCTCTACAGGTATCTGGGATGCTTACCGGCAGCTCTCTCCTCTCTGGTACTCTGTCCAGTGAACTCTAGCTGTCTTGGTTTCTCCCTTCTTTCAGGTCTGTTTCCTCAATTCAGAGAGTCCACAAGGCATCACCTTAGTTCTCTATCCCTGCATTGTATAGTCTAAGGCCTAAGACATCATGCAATGGACAACGACTGTAAAAGCCATGAAACTTGTAATTATAAAAGTTATAACCACTCAGAGGGAGAGCAGGTAGGGATTCGATCTTCCAGTAAATTGGGCACTTTCTACAGGGAAGCCAAGGATCCCCTGAAGCTACCCACTGGGAATGCCTAGGAGATAAGGGGAGATACACCCTCCATTAGGTCTAAGAAATGTCATTTGGGAAGGTGCAGGAGAATTAGAATCCTTGTCACGCCCTTCTCTAGGGGCCATGATAATGTAGGTGAACATTAATGGGTCTCTGTGTCACAGGTTTTCCAAGACATCCACAGGTGGTCGATAAGGAAGTCACAGCAGTCATGGCAGTCACGTGCAACATCTCCAAGAGAAGGATTTAAGCCAGGACTCTGGATGGCTAGAAGGCCACACTCACCTAGAGTGCAGGCCCACTCCCTGAGTGTGGGGGGTGAACTTTTCTTAAATAAATCTTTTCTTCTCTTACCTCGTGTCACAATTCTTTGCAATTTACTCGGATCTCTGGGTTCCTAGCAGGCACCTCCAGCTTGCCAGCCCCGGCAGTGCTGCGTGCCTCTCCCCTCCTCTCCACCCTCATTTGGTCCATCCATATCCTCACAGTATGAGTTGAATTTCAGACATGTTCTTAAAAACATCCCACTTAAAACATCTACTAAACAATTGTATTTATAGGTTTAAGACCTAAGAACTGAAGAGTGAGAATCATATTTCAAAAGAAACTATGTACACCAGTTTAAAATTTTCTTGCTTATTGTTTTCTGCAATTTAAGCGACATCTTAACATCTTTCCCAATGACGTATCCAGACTAATGTTTTCAAACTTTTCTTCAGATTTTATATCAACTTTTTTTTTTTTTTTTGAGTTGGAGTCTTACTCTGTTGTCCAGGCTGGAGTGCAGTGGCATTCTCATGACCACCCCAGTGTCGACCTGCTGGGTTCCAGCAATTCTTCTGCTTCAGCCTTCCAAGTAGCCAGAGCAACAGGTGTACGATACCACGCCCAGCGAAAGATTTTATATAAATTTAAATGCCTGGCTGAAACGACAGTTCAGGAAAAATCTGTCAACAACTCTAAAAGCTCATTTATAAGCTATTCCAAACATTAACTTTTGTTTTTCTTCTATTGCCAGAGAAATGTATCAAAGTATCTATATTGCCTTGTGAAAGTCGTTATCTTAATACTTACTATATATCTGAATACTTACTATATATTTTTCCTTTTACTCATATTCATTTTCCTCTATTTTCCAACATTTGTAGTATCCTCTATGTATGTCGGGAAAAAAATAGTCCTGACTTTCCTGGCTCCTTCCCTTTAAGAGACTCCTCATTTCGGTACTCCTCCTCATTGCAAAACCCTCACTGTTTAACCTTTTAATCATGTTTGTCTCTTCCAGACTTCAACAGTTCTGATCTGGAAACCCACTATTGTCTGTTCATATGCCACAACCCTAAGGAAAGGCATAACGTCTCAGAGGGCCTGTGTGCACCTATATTCTTGAGAAAAAGAATGCGTTATCCCCTTGTCTCCTATACATTTCCTGTTGTCACTTCAAAGAGCCCTTAAGCCCCTGCAGACTGCCCTCGCTCAACTAAGAGAAATGAACCCCTATTCACTCCCTTTTGTCAGTGATCATAGATTTGAAAATATAGCACCTGTGTAACCATAATAGCCTTGTAATTTCTATAAGTTTTTTGCATGTTATAACTGAAAGGTGGTACCTGTAGAAACCTAGAAGAAACTTAGCTTATTCCTAGTTTAGTCTTTTTGCCTCAGCATAACCATTAGAAAGCGTTCAGACATTCTGCTGCAGGACAAGCAGCAGCCTATCCCATCCCCCCTCACAAATCTGCATCAGATACAAGACCAGAACAGCCCAACCTTCCAATTCATGGTTTAGCATAATAATCTCTAGTAAACTTTTAGGTTCCTTGTCAAGGCCAAGGGTCAAAGATTACCCTTTGACTGGCCAAAGTCATAGAAAAAGCCCTCCAGACTCAAACTCCCCAAGTTAACCTAATCAGCCCTCTGTGACCTACGTGACACAGATAAACCCCACCATGGCAGCAATCATGTGACTAACCCACCCATCTGCCTGCAGTCCATCACCTGATGTCAGTACCTGAGCTTGCCTGCCCCTTTGTGATGATGTGAAGCAGACCACGACCCAATCACCTTAATGATCTTCCCCCATCAAGGGGAATAGTTAGAAGGACTCAGCCAGCAGCTAGACTCTGGTGTGGCTATGTGCTCTTTGAGCTATGACTGTTGCCATGCTTCCTAGCTTTGGCCACCTCCCTCACCTTGGGGAGGTGAATCTTCTTTCCTCCTTCTCTTTTTCTCTCTAATTTACTTTTAAATAAACTTTTCTTTCTTTGCCTCTTTGTGTGTTGCAATTCTTTGCATTACTTGGATCTCTGGATTACTGATGCACACCTCTGGCATGCGGGCTCCAGTGGTGCTGCACCTCCCCTCTTCCTCCATCCATCCACCCTTACCCTAACCATGCCTTAACTTTTTCTGGCCTTCCCACTGAGATTTTTTCTCTCTCTCCCTCTCTTCCTTCTTTACCTCCTAACTGGTAACCCTCTGTGGACTGTGTTGGAACCTGGTGGCAACTGAAAGCTCTGACTGAGGCTACACGTCAGCATGCTGGAAGGTACCAGGGAAAGGCATCAGACTGCTGTGGCCCGATAAGGTGAGGGACTAAGATTGATTCTTTACTTCCTTCTGGCCAAGATTTCTGAGTTTCCCCATGGATCAAGCTGGATCTTAGAGGACAACTGACAGTCTCTGCCTAGGGCTACTCCCTAGGGAGACAAGAAGGTCCCAAAGGAAAATTTGGACTGCCAGCACCTGTATGGGTGGAAGACAAAGTGCTTGATTTCTTTGCTCTTTCCTTTTCCGGTTGACAAGCGACTTCACGGAGGACCTTGAAACTCCAACAGCTGCACGGTATGCCTTTCTGCGCCTCTGGTGAGTTATCCCTCATTTATCATCCATACACCCACATATTTGAATGTGCACTCTTGGACATCCCTGGCGTTGCTGTTTGGATGAGTTTCTGAGTCTTGGGCTATTCCTGGTTTTCCGTCTTGGGAGATACCTAGCAAGGGTCTGGGATCCAATTGCCGAAAGTCCTGGTACTGGGTCTTCCAAGACATCAATGCATGGTGGCCAGGACCCCCTCCCTCAGGGTTTTCTGTCCAGACTTCCTGGTGCCATGAGGCCTGGCAGATTGGTAATCAAGCTTTTCTAGAGTAAAGGGAATTTACAAGGCCTAAGAATTCATGCATTGCAAAAGTTATGCAGATCGCAGGACTTGTGACAGCCCAGAAGGGGGAGCAGATGGGGATTCAATCTTCCCGTAGATTGGGCACCATCTGCAGGGGAGTCAAGAATCTGCCTACTGGGAATGCATAGGAGAAAAGGGGACGTGCACCCTCCATTAGCTCTAAAGAATGTTATTCAGGAATATACAGGAGCACTGGAATTCTTTTCATGCCCTTCTCTAGGAGCTACAATAATATGGGCAGACATTAGCAGGTCGCTGTGTCATAGGATCTCCAAGACAATCACAAATGGTCAATGAGGAAGTCACGGCAGTTACTCCTACCTGATGCAGCACCCCCAAGGGAAAGGATTAAAGCTGGGGTTTGAGGGGCTACAGGACCACACTCATCTAGTGTGTAGGTCCACTTCCTGTCTGTGGGGAGTAATCTTTTCTTAAATAAATCTTTTCTTCTTTCACCTCTTTGTGTGTTGCAATTCTTTCCATTACTTGGATCTCAGTTGCCAGTGCTCACCTTTGGCACGCCAGCTCCAGTGGTGCTGCACCTCTCCTCACCTCTCCATCCATCCACCCTCACCCTAACAATAACTACTAATCAACAATATGTTGTAGGGGATAATGTTTTACTTTGTAATAGGCTCTGTTAACTTCCTTACTCTATGGCAAGCTTATCCAACTCTTCAGTTTGGTGTTACTGATAGCACTATGATCTGTCAGTCATATAGTCAATGTATAGGCACCAGTGACCCTAAACTTATAAAAACAGACTGTGAAACCAGAGCAGATTGCTTCCAGAAATGCCAGGAGCCAGGTTCTGCTCCCTGGATTTGAATTCAGAAATAAACCTCTTTCTGCCAGTTCCCTGCCTCTTGATTTACTGGCTTCAAGAGATAGCAGCTGAGCATTTACTTGGACCATAACAGTTCCAATTCCAGACAATGATTCTGCAAGATTTCCAATCCATACCATTGAGAACCCCGCTTCCCTAAGACCTCTTCAAAACAAACCATAAAGAATTTTTACTCAAACTGCCCCTAATTACCCATATGACTCTCTCCTTCCAACCTACTGACACACAGGATCCCCTAACAAAACAACACTCCTAGCTAGGACCAGGGCTGTGCTCCTGTTTAGCACAAAGCAGCTACAGAAGATGAAACCATCACCCTATGCCAAAGATTTGGCATTGCTGTTCTGTCAGGGAGGAATGTGGAGGAATATAAGGCCCAATTAGGCCAGCATAAATTGGGAATTGAGGAAGGAAACCCCAGGATGTGATTTTACAAAGGTTACAAAGAAACTTACCAATAACATTAAGTGTTGTAAAAGTTCACTGGCCAGTTGTAAAACATTTGCTGTTAGTCAACCTTTTGCTGCTACTTCCATTGTAAACAAAAGGCAAATCATTATTGGTTTTTGTTTTTTTTTTGAGTTGGAGTCTCACTCTGTCGCCCAGACTGGAGTGCAGTGGCACGCTCCCAGCCACCACAGCCTCGACCTGCTGGGCTCCGGCAATCCTTCCACCTCAGCCTTCCAAGTAGCTGGAACTACAGGCACGCACTGCCATACTCGGCTAATTTTTTTTTTTTTATTGTAGAAATGAGGTCTCACCAAGTTGCCTAGGCAGGTCTCGAACCCGCGGGCTCAGGCAATTCACTCACCTCGGCCTCCCAAAGCCTGTGATTATAGGTTGAGCCACCGAGCCCGGCCCAACTATTGTTAACTATTGTTGTTAATTAATCCTATCTTTTAAAAAAAACACACACCACAATCAATCAGCTGCTTCACAAATCTCTGGAGATTTCCTTTTGCAAAACTCCCCTAAAGACAAATCCCAGCCCACTCAACCCCCAAAATACCCCTCTAGCCTCTGCCTCTTTGCAGGTGGCAGACAGCAAACACTCTCCGCTACCTCTGCCCATTGTGCCCTTCCTGACATACCTTCCCTCCCAAAAATCCACCTTTCTTAATTCATAACTGTCTTGGTGTATACTTTCATCCCCGTGACTCCAGTCATAGTAAGCCCGCCTCACATGGCAGTGGGTTATTTACTGGCTTAATTTCAACATTGTTGTGTCGCAAAGAAAAGGAAGAGAGATGGGGAACGAGCTGGTCAATAGAGTAGCCAGAACACACAGCATTTATTGATTAAGTTCACCATCATATATAGACACAGTTTGTGGCTCTGAAGACAATTGCAAGAGTAACACCAAAGGTGACAGATCACAGATCACCATAGTAGATAAAATAATAATGAAACAGTTTTAAATGTGAGAATTACAAAATGTGATACATAGACATGAAGTGAGCAAATGCTGTTGGGAAAATTGTGTTCATAGAGTTGCTCGACATGGAAGTCACAAACATTTAATTTGTGAAAAAAATATATATATTTATGTGTGTGTGTATATACACACACACACACACACACACATATATATATATATATATATATATACATATATATAACGGATTTTAATAAAGCAAAGCACAATAAAATGAGGTATATTTGTATACAATTTTTCTATGCCGTACTGGCCTGGTTCCAACCTTTGGCGGGTCACTGCTTTGCTCTCAGTAATGGCCTACTGTGCCTTGAAGAAATTTCTCTCAGTAATAGCTTATAGTGCCTTGAAGGGATTTCTTTCCACGGTCTGGCCCTGACTCCAACCTTTGGCAATTGCTGCTTTGCATTCAATGAAATATCAGAGTGCCTCAGAGAGATCTCTTTCCTCTCTGGGCTGTTCCCAGCCTTCTCTAGACCAATGTCTTAACTCGGGAAAGGCCTGAGAGCTTTGTATTAGATTCTCTCTAAGTTCTGCTCTCCTCTTAGCCTTCAATGTACTCTCTATGTTCCCTTGGTGAAAGCCAGTGCCCAGTAACTAGGTGCATGCTCTTTCTGTGATTAGGACTCCTTGGGATTCTAATCCATCGTGCTAGCTCACATGCAGTCAGCTGAAAGGCATTAAAATATGGCTAATTTCTCCTTACCACATTTTGTGATGTATTCCTTCCTCTTCCAGTTTTTCTGCTAGGATGAAAACAGCTGTGGTCTCTACTGTGAAAGGAAGGGGCTCTTGACTTTCGAGATTTTTAGTTTTAGATTTTAGTTTAGTTAGGTTTCTGTCCTCAGGTCTCTGGTGGGTTTTAAAAACTATGACTTTGCAGCTTTCTGGTTTATTGTTGTCAGGGTAGCAGCAAAAATCACTTGTGACTCGAAATTAGAAGTCCTGGAACCTGGGTTTGATGGTTTCTAGTGAACAGGAGACAAAATCTGGATCCCAAGAAGGGTGGGAAGTTGAATCCACAATTCTAGTCTAAGCCAAAACTAGAAAGGATTGATTTAGAAGCTAACCACTCAAAGGTAGACTATCAGTTTCGGCTTGACTCTAAGATAAATAGGGGGGAAAAGAGAATATCTTATGACCATTTTGGACCACAAGCCCACACTCATGTTGACTTCTTGACAAATTCATGCTACCTTCCATCATCTATGCCAATATTTCATTTCAAAATACCTCAGATATTGGCCCACATGCCTAGCAGAGGCAGAGTAAATCCTCCCTGTAGAATTCATTTAAAACATTGATTTGAGTTGCTTCTGAACCTAAAACAGCCATATTTCATGGTCCTGAAGTATGCAGCAGCTCCAAAGCATTGGGCGCTGGACAAACTGACTGATGCGTTTGCTCTGTGTACATCTGTGGACTCCATCAAGCTGGTCTCTCTCACTACTTCTCTAAGAGACAGGCACAAGTGTGTTTCCTGTAGAAGAGGAAGTAAAGAAGATCTGTAGTATAGTGGTTTATTAATATTGATGGCAGGCTTCACACTGATAATGGTTATCATGTCAGTTTCATGCATGTCATCAACATTGACAAAATCAGTGAGAATTTCTACCTGATTTGTGACCCAAAGGTCACCCTGATGTTCCTCAAATTATGTCTGAGGAGGTCAAGCTTAAGTTCTGATAAATAAGAAAGATCTTTGTAGGCACTACCCAAATTGACATTTTCCAGATTGTTTTGGAGCTTGGCCAGATTGATTAGCCATTTCATCAAATTCTGATAACTTATGTAAGTTGGCTTACACTGACCTGGGACAGATTGGGGTGATCACCAGCAAGGGGGTGGGGGACAAGCTGATTCTTCTAATGTGACTCCTATGAAAGATGTCAATGGCAGTAGCTTTGCCACCAGACTTTCCAACATATCCATAATTGGAGAAGACAGTAGACCATGGATTCCCTGCCCTAAAGAAAGTGTACTTGCTCCATCATTGCTGAAGACAATGACAAAGTCTATTAACCAAACAGCAGTAGGAGAAATGATCATTAGAAAAGTGGATAACTCCTTGTGGCTAATTAAAGATATCAGAGCATAAGGGTAAAGACAAAAACAAAACATTGTTTTTAGAGAATTTCCAATGAAAGAACATACATTAGCAATGAGAAAAATTACTAAAACATATGAGGAAATAAGTTCAAATAAATACAGACTCAATTCCCCCAATTAATACTGGAATTATTAGGTATACATTATATATATATAAATGTTTAATCTATCTAAATTTTAGCTACATGCGTGAATATGGAAATCTTAAAATCATAATGTTGAATAAAAACAAGCAAGAACAAAAATCAGTTAAGTTGGAGAAATGAATTTCATTTTGCTTATGTAACACTATCATAAGTGGTTTAAAAAATGCACTAAAGCTATACATATCATTGTGAATGAATCTCAAAAATAGAATAATGAGTGAAAAAAATCAAGTCTGAGAAAAATAGATATGGTATGAGTTCTTTTATATATGTTTGAAGACCTGAACAAATTAAGCACTATATTGTTTAGGAATCATATTATAAAACTAATTTTGAATTAGCTGGTAGTTTATAATTTTTTTTCCCCCGTTGGAAAACTTTTTTTCATTGTCGCCCAGGCTTGAGGGCAGTGGCAGGATCAGGACTCACCACAGCTTCAAACTCCTGGACTCAGGTGATCTTTCTGCCTCAGCCTCCCAAGTAACTGGGACTAGAGTCAAGCACCATCAACCTGACTAATTTTTTAAAATTTTTGTAAAGAAGAGTTCTCACTTTTTTGCCCAGGCTGGGATTGTGGGAATGAGCTATCGCACCCATCCTATAATTTAAAATGGTGGTTTATCTAGGTGAGAAAAAAGAGGGGAAAGATCAGAGAGGGATTACAGTTGGCATCAAAGATTTATTTTGTTATGTTTTATTTATTTTCTTTTTTTTTTTAGTTGGAGTCTCACTCTGTCGCCCAGACTGGAGTGCAGTGGCTGCTCCCGGCCACCGCAGCCTCGACCTGCTGGGCTCCAGCGATCCTTCCTCCTCAGCCTTCTGGGTAGCCGGAATTACAGGCATGTGCTACCATGCCTGGCTGATTTTTTGATTTATTGTAGAGATGAGGTCTCACTGCCCAGGCGGGTCTCGAACCCGCGGGCTCAGGCAATCCACTCACCTCAGCTTCCCAAAGGCGCGGGATTACAGGCTGAGCCACCAAGCCCGGCTATGTTTTATTTCTTAAGCCAGGAAGTGGTTATACAGATGTTTGTTTTTTTTTATTAACATTATTTAAACATGCAAATACCTATTATTAATTATTTTGTTGTTATTTTGTTTATATATTTATTTTTACCTCAAATCTGGTTTAGGATGAGACGTCTAAATCTTTGTCAGAAAAACCTCACCAGACGTAAAATTGTTCTCTTTCTTGGAAGACAAAATATCAAATAGGTCCATCTAGTGGTGATGCAGAGAATCTCAACTACAGAAATATTCCAATTAAAGTAATGCACTAGGACATAAGGCTTTAATTAAAAAGCAACTCATTCAAAAACCAAATACACAAAGGCGGGGGGAGAGATCCTTATTAATCAAGTGAAGAACTCTTTGTTTTAAGAAGCATGGTAAAATGTTTCAGTTTGTCTCTTCCTTATTAACAGATTAAAAAACAACCATAGGCAAATTTGTGAGGCCCCAGCCTTCTACATCCCTGTCACTTTGACCACTTGTTGACAGTTATATGTTCCCTTACTTCAGGTGCTGTGGCACTTTCCTCCAGAGCTCCTATTTGAGCATCGGATATGAGGGGAGAACCCCCAAAAACCTGGGATTTATTTATGAAAAATTGTATATTTATTCTTACATGTTTAAACTTTAATCACCTTCGAAGTACCCTTCGTATGATGCCATACAACTATCAAGATGCTTTTCCCACTGCTCAAAATACTTTTTGAGCTCGTTAGTTTTGATGCATTTTAAGTGCTTCTGCCATTTTTTGTTTCACCTCTTTCACATCAGCAAAACGTTTCCATTCAAGGATTTTCTTTTCATCCAGAAAACAAACAAACAAAATGTACTCAGGGCGAGATCTGGTGAATAGGGAGAATGGGGCACAGGGCGATGCCATTTTTGGTCAAAAAACTGCTGAACATTCAGCGCGGTGAGGGCAGGTGTGTTGTCATGGGTTGTCATGGTGGAAGAACCAGTCACCTGTTTGCTGCAACTTGGGAGGTTTCTTCTGCAATGCAGCCTCTCACAACAACGTTAGCTGGTACACTGCTGCTGATGGGTTCCTAGAACACTTACCTAGCAGGGGAAGCCTGTCCTACAAAGGACTAGCCCTCCAAAAGATAATTCTGGGATTTTTTTGTGTCTTCTCTAGTATCTTCTTCCTACACTGGCCCTCATCTAAGCTCAAGTGTTGTCCGCATCTCTACTTCAAGGTCAGGAGATACATTCACACAGACTCTCAAGATTCAGGTCACAGTATATTATTAAATGAAAATGAAGAAGATGCTAAACTGTACGTAACAGGAGTTCCCATTCTTACTTATTTTATTTCTTTTTTTTTTTGCGTGGGAGTCTCACTCTGTTGCCCAGGCTGGAGTGCAGTGGCACATTCACGGCCACCACAGCCTTGACCCGCTGGGCTCAGGTGATCCTTATGTCTCAGCCTTCCAAGTACCTAGAACCACAGGTACACACCACCAACCCGGCTAATTCTTCTTCTTTTAGATTGGAAAATATAGTTTATTTAGAAAGTAAATTAGAAAGAAAGAAAGAAAGAGACAGAGGGGATGCACCTCCCCAAGTTAGGAAGGGAGTCAAAGCCACCCGGCAATTTTTTTTTTTTTAGTTGGAGTCTCACTCAGTCGCCCAGATTAGAGTTCAGTGGCCGCCCCCGGCCACCGCAGACTCGCCTGCTGGGCTCCAGCGATCTTTCTGCCTCAGCCTTCGGAGTAGCCGGAATTACAGGCATGCGCTACCATGCCCAGCTGATTTTTAAAAAATTTATTGTAGAGATGAGGTCTTGTTGCCCAGGCGGGTCTCGAACCCGCAGGCTCAGGCAATCCACTCACCTCAGCCTCCCAAAGGCGCGGAATTACAAGCTGAGCCACTGAGCTCGGCTAATTTTTTAGATTTACAGTAAAGACGTCTTGCAATGTTGCCCAAGTTAATCTTGAACCCCTGGGTTCAGGCAATCCTTTTACCTCAGCTTCCTAAAGTGCTGGGATTACAGGCATGAGTCACTACACCCAGTCCCATATGTATTTTTTAAAAGGATTTATCTGTGGTCATATGTATACAGAATATCTGGGGACAGACACACATGAAACTAATAATCTTAGACCTTTAGGAAGGAGGATTCTGGGGAAACTAAGTGAGAAAGAAACTTTCAAAAAATGTATTAATGCTGGTTGAATTTTGTTACAATGTACTTGCCTTACTTCCTTACACAATTTTAAAGAGAGAAAAGGATGCATGTATTTTATATATGTAGATGATATCCTATAGATAAATTTCCTGCAGATAAGGGACACCGATGCTCTCTAACAGACATTACATGTGAGTGCTTATGCACTGTAGCGGTTGTGCATGGCAACCTTAGGTAGTCAAGGGAGTGGACTTGCCTGGATTAAAAGAATCTCTCTATGTATATATGGACATGTGAGTGTTTATCACCATTAATATTTAGCTACTATTTTCAGTTTAAAATTATTTATCTAATTGACTTTTTTCTCAATTAGGTTAAAAAATCAATTTATACTTATTTGAATCTTGATATTTTATGAATTGCCTAAACTCTAACAGCATTCCCAGATGGCACATAACCTTTGCAGGGATCTGCATAAGACACTACTTGGAAGAAACACTACCATTCCTTTTATTTACTATTATTCCTTGGCGAACTTCAAAGTAAATGTACAGTCAAGTGTCGCTTCAGTAAAAACATGAGTGTTTTCTGAGCAAATCTTTTCGTTGTTGTTGGAGTCTCATTCTGTTGCCAAGGCTGGAGTGCAGTGGCAGCTCACCGCCATCCCAGCGTCGACCTGCTGGGTTCCAGCTGAAACTACAGGCACACACTACCAAACCTGGCTAATTTTTTTGTTGTTTGTTTATTGAAGAGATAAGATCTCACCAATTTGCCCGGGTTGGTCTCGAACCTGTGGGCTCAGGCAATTCATTTGCCTCTGTCTCCCAAATTACAGGCTGAGCCACAGAGCCAGGCTTGAACAAATCTTTTGTAGTGGATAAAGCTGGTTCCTCAACAAATCTTTTGGAATAAATCTTTTGTAGTGGGTAAAGTTGGTTCCTCAACATCCCTCCCACCGCCCCCCCCCCACCGCTCCCCCCTCCCCACCAATTGTGTTACAGAAATGTGCTTTGATGAACTAACTCGAGCTCCGTACATGGGTCCTGGTTAGCAAGCAATCAATCAGCGATTGCTTCAAGGACCCAGCCCCACCATCATTTGGAGGAGATGAAAACGGGCCCCAAAAGACTGAAGATGGAGACTCTGACGGTTTAGGAAGAGGCAATTTCTCTCTGCTGGACTGAATAAGGAAGTAAGCAGGCCTTATAATAGCAGCTGTCCTACAACCCAGAGGGGAATGAGGCTTGAAACGATATAGACCATGAGGTTATAGAGCAAAGAGATGGAAGGAACCTAAGTTCTTGAGGACCCAAGTGAGCCTCTGGTCAACCAACTCTGGAAACTGCTTATCTCTGGTCTTTGTGTAAATGCTAGCTGCTCAATTTTTTTACTGTTTAAGTCTAATTAGCTTAGTTTTTCTATTACTTCCTATTGAAAGCATCCTGACACATATTTCAATAGAACAGTACAAAAAATTCTCAATAAATACATTCCATAGTATCTAGATTAGACTTTAAGTACATTTCTGTTGAATTTCATGAATATTTTAATTATAAGGTAGAATCATTCCAGAGCACAGACATTCTTAAAGGAGATTAAAATTGAAAAGCTTTCATGTTCAGGATAGTGGAATATGATATGAATAGTAGTAAATCTTAGTTTAGGTTAAGAGATTAGATGAACCAACAAGCAAAATAAGCATATACATGCCACACTTGATTCTAGCACTATATTTTGTGATTGTCTTTATCTGCCTTATTCTTTTTCAATCCACATTATTAAAAAAGCTTTTTCTAGCCGGGCTCGGTGGCTTAGCCTGTAATCCCGCACCTTTGGGAGGCTGAGGTGAGTGGATTGCCTGAGCCCACAGGTTCGAGACCCGCCTGGGTAACTTGGTGAGACCTCATCTCTACAATAAATCAAAAATTAGCTGGGCGTGGTAGCACGCGCCTGTAGTTCCAGCTACTTGGAAGGCTGAGGCGGAAGGATCGCCAGAGCCCAGCAGGTTGAGGCTGCGGTGGCCAGGAGCAGCCACTGCACTCCAGTCTGGGCGACAGAGTGAGACTCCAATTCAAAAAAAAAAAAAGCTCTTTCTTTGACAGGATGAGTGACTGAAGTTTGAAGGTGTCATCAGATATCACATTTGTTTTAGTTTTATGACATGAGAGTTCCTTCAAGGTAAACATAGTTGGCGGTGCATGACTGACACATTAATTTATCTACCAATTTGTGTAATTGACTCTTGAGCACTTTATTTTAAGAGCCCAATGGGAAGGCATAAGGACATCTTCGCTGGGTTTTGTTTGAGTCATCAGTTGGCCCTAATGGGTCCTGAAGATAAATTTTAGACTGCTGGAGGAATGTATTAAAACAAGCAAAACAAAATATTTTTGACAAGATCTTGGGTATTTTTCATTTCTCATTAGAACCTAGCAGATAAAAATTATGAGAATGTTATAAACTTGCTATACTTTAGAATTTTCCTTTTTTGAAATTGAATGTAATAACCCTCCATGACACTTCTGTAGAGGTTAATATTTAGAATTTAACTGAAGTTAGTGTTTGAATGCTAGAAAAAAATGATTTGTTTATGATGATAAAAGAGACCTATAAATGTGAATACCATTATACTACAATTATAACTCTTTTGCAGACCTTTTAAAATGTTGATAAAGCCAGGCTTAGATCAGGCTTTAAAAATTCGTCATATCCTGATGTTTAATCTAGAGACTAACCCTGTGATTCAGAAGCTACATGAAAATTGGTTGACTTGTTACCTATGTATCTTTCTATATATATTTATCTACTCAATTGATTGTAGATTTTTAAGCTCCAATTCAGTTTCTTTCATTGACTTTCCCATTTTTCTTTAAGTAAATTTAGTAGATAACACTTATATATTCAGGAAATTGTCCATTTTGTCTAAATTTTCAAATTTGATGACAAAAAGTTTCAAACATTTTAATTGATATATCATAATTGTACATTTTTTTTAGGATACATGTGGTATTTTGATACATATTTTTAATGTGTAATGATTAAGTCAGGGTAATTGGAATATCCATCACCTTAAACATTTATCTCTTCTTTGTTTTGGGGACATTTTAATTCTTCTATTCTAGCTACTTTGCAATTTACAATAGATTATTGTTAACTATAATTTCCCTACTATGCTATTGAATTCTAGAATTTATTTCTTCTATCTAACCATATTTTTGTATGTGTTAACCAACTTATCTTTTCCATCATTTCTGTTCCTACCTTTTCTTTATCAGTCTGTCAGAGATTTTCTTTTTTCTTATTTTATTATTCTTTCTAAACAACCACTTTTTAAACAACCAATGCCTCCATTGTCTTTATATTTTATCAGCATTTTCTCTTTTTATTAATGCTGCAACTGTAACAATTTTTCTACAGTTTAAAAATTTTTTAAACTACTTAAGTTTGACATTTGGCATTTATTAATGACTATTAATATTATCATGCCTTTTTTCCTTCACCATTATGAGTATTTAGACTATACATTTCCTATTAATTACAATTTTAAATACATTCCACAAATTTAATTAGTATTTTCAACATCATGCTGCTTTAAATTAAATTTAAATTAAAGATTAGGATTTCATTTATGATATTCCCTCCCACCCTCCTTCTCTCTTTTTTTCTTTCTTTCTTCTTCCTTTTTTTTAAAGAAAGAATCTCACTTTGTTACCCAGGCTGAAATGCAGTGGATCATGGCTCACTACAGCCTCAAAGTCCTGGGCTCAAGCCATCTTCCTGTCTCAACCTTCTGAGTAGCTGGGACTACAGGCACATGCCATCATGCCTGGCTAATGTTTTACTTTTTGTAAAAATGGGGTCTTACTATGATGCCTAGACAGATCTCGAAATTCTGGCATCAGGCGATTCTCCCATCTCAGCCTCTCAAAGTGCTGGGATTATAGGCGTGTCACCACGTCCAGCCTGATAATTTATTTGATCTATGAATTATTTAAAGAGGGAAAGCAGTATATCGTAACAATTAGGAGCACAGGCTTTAAAACCAAGATGCCTGGGCTCAATTTTATCTTCGACACTTATTAGTAGTGTAACTTTATACAAATTATTTAAACTCTCTGTTATTCAATTTTCTCATTTGTAAAATGAGTGTTACAATTGTACTCATTTCATATGGTTGTTGTGAAGATTAAGCAATTAATAAACATAGGATGTTTTAGAACAATGCCTATAACATAATAAACAATAAAAGTTTGCTATTATTGTGCTTTTAAGTTTGCAAACATAATACATTTTGTATCATGTAAGCTTTTTTTAAAAAAAAAGCTTTTAATATAATTGTATTGTGTTCAGAAAGAGTACTTTGTGTGATACAGATTCTTTAACATTTTTGAATAATTGCTTTTGGCCTGGTATGTGGACAAATTGTATAATGTTTCACATGTCCTTAAAAAAAGTGCACAAAAGACAGTTGCATTCTTATACACCAACAACAAGCAGGCAGAGAACCAAATAAAAAGCACAATCCCATTCACAATAGCCACAAAAAAATGAAATACCTTGGCATCTTCCTAACCAGAGAAGTGAAAAACCTCTACAGTGAGAACTACAAAATACTACTCAAAGAAATCCAAGAAGACACAAACAAATGGAAAAATATTCCATGCTCATGGATAGGAAGAATCAACATTGTTAAGATGTCTATCCTACTAAAAGCAATCTACAGATTCAACACAATACCCATTAAATTACCAACATTCTTCTCAGAATTGGAAATGACAATACAGAAATTCATATGGAAACATAAACAACCATGACTAGCCAAAACAATCCTTAGCAAAAGAAACAAAGCAGGAGGTATCACACTTCCAGACTTCAAACTTTACCATAAGGCTACAATAATCAAAACAGCCTGGTATTGGTACAAGAACAGGCATACAGACCAATGGAACAGGATAGAAATTCTGGAAGCAAAGCCTCAATTTCTCAACCAACTCGTCTTTGACAAAGGCTCCAACAACAACCACTGGGGAGAGGAGAACCTGTTCAGTAAATGGTGCTGGGAAAACTGGCTGATCACATGCAGAAGATTGAAACAGGACCCCTACCTATCACCACACACAATTAAATAGATCAAAGACCTAAACGTAAAGCTTCAAACTATAAGAATCTTAGAAAATGCAGAAGACACCCTTATGGAAATTGGAACTGGCAATCAATTCCTAATCAAAACCCAAAGTGCCCATGCCATAAGAGGTAAGATAGAAAAGTGGGACCTCAGCAAACTGAAAAGCTTCTGCAAAGCCAAAGACATCATCAATAGAGAGGGGAGACAGCCCACAAAATGGGAAAAAATATTTGCCAACTATACATCTGACAAAGGCATAACATCTAGGATCTACCAGGAACTCAAACATGCTGAAAGTTAAGAATCCAAACAACCCCATTAAAAAGTGGGCAAAAGACATGAATAAACACTTCTCAAAAAAAGACATTTAAGCAGCCAACAGACACATGAAAAAGTGCTCAGCCTCACTAATCATCAGAGAAATGCATATCAAAACCACATTGAGATACCACCTAACCCCAGTAAGAATGGCCATCATTAATAAAACAAACAACAGATGCTGGTGAGGATGTGGAGAAAAAGGAATGCACTGCTGGTGGGAATGCAAACTAGTGCAACCTCTTTGGAAGACAGTGTGGGGATTTCTGAAAAAACTAGAAATTGACCTTCCATATGACCCAGCAATCACCTTATTGGGAATATACCTGGAGGAACTCAAATCATTCTACAAAAATGATACCTGCACACTCATGTTTGTTGCAGCTCTATTCACAATAGTAAAAATATGGAACCAACCATGCTGCCCATCAAAGTTGGACTGGATTAAAAAAAAATGTGGTACATATACACAATGGAATATTATGTAGCCATAAAGAAGGACAAATGCCGGGCTCGGTGGCTCAGCCTGTAATCCCGCATCTTGGGAGGCTGAGGTGAGTGGATTGCCTGAGCCCGGGGGTTAGAGACCCGCCTGGGCAACTTGGCGAGACCTCGTCTCTACAATAAATCAAAAATTAGCCGGGCGTGGTAGCACACACCCATAGTTCCAGCTACTTGGAAGGCCGAGGTGGAAGGATCGCCAGAGCCCAGCAGGTTGAGGTTGCGGTGGCCAGGAGCGGCCACTGCACTCCAGTCTGGGCAACAGAGGAAGACTCCAACTCAAAAAAAAAGAAGGACAAACATATGGATTTTGCAGCAACTTGGATAGATTTAGAGTCTTTCATACTCAGTGATCTATCATGGAAACAAAGAACAGAGTACCATATGTTCTCACACATAAGTGGACCTTGAACAATTATTGTAATACTATAAAAAAGAGATTGGCAGTTGAGGGAAACTGCTGGAGGGGGCAGGGGGCACACTATATCAACAAGGGTATTTGCATAATGAACATTTGTATACCTAATCCTGAATTGTACCCCACAGCTTTATTTTTTAATTTATTTTATTTTTAATCTTTAATTTCTTTTATTTTAAAGATGTGGGGTACAATTCAGGTTAGGTATACAAATGTACATCTTTAATTAAATAAAAATGATGGGTACAATTCAGGCTTAGGTATACCAATGTTCATTATGCAGGTACCCTTGTTGATTGTATCCCACATCTTTATTTTATTTTTAATTTTTTAATTTTAAAGATGTAAACATTTGTATACCTAAACCTGAATTGTACCCCACATCTTTAAAATAAAAAAATTAAAAATTAAAAATAAAATAAAAAATAAAGATGTGGGGTACAATTCAGGGATAGGTATATAAGTGTTCATTATGCAGGTACCCTTGTTGATGAGGTGTGTCCCCCACTTCCTCAGGTAGATTCCCACTACTGCCAATCCTGCTTCCCTGCCTCCCTCCTGGCAGTTTCCTGCTACTGTCAATCTTTTTCTTATAGTATTATGATAATTGTTCAAGATCCGCTTCTGAGTGAGAACATGTGATACTCAGTTCTTTGTTTCTGTGAAAGATCACTCAGTATTATAGACTCTAAGTCCATCCAGGTTGCTGTGAAATTCATGATTTTGTTCTTCTTTATGACTGTGTAATATTCCATTGTGTATATGTACCACATTTTTGTTTCCAGTCCTCTTTTGATGGGCAGTACAGTTGATTCCATGTTCTTGCTACTGTGAATAATGCTGTGATAAACATACGTGTGCAGGAATCTTTTTAATAGAGTGATTTGAGTTCTTCTGGGTCTATTTCCAGTAGGGGGGTTGTGGGGTCATATGGAAGGACAATTTTTAGATCTTTTAGGAATCGCCACACTCTTCCACAGAGGCTGTCCTAGTTTACACTCCCACCAAGAGTGTAGAAGTGTTCCCTTTTTGCCAGATCCTCTCCAGCATCTGTTGTCTTTTGAGTTATTGATGATAACCATCCTGACTGGAGTTAGGTGGTATCTCAATGTTGTTTTAATTTGTATTTCTTTGATGACTAGTGATGCTGGGCATTTTTTCATGTATTTGTTGGCTGCTTATATTTCTTCTTTTGAGAACTGTCTACTCATATCTTTTGCCCACTTTGTAATGGATTGTTTGTTTTTTTCTTTTTGGCACATTTGAGTGCCTTGTAGAGCCTAGATGTTACGCCTTTGTCAGACATACAGTTGGCAAATATTTTTTCCCAGTCGTGGGCTGTCTCCTCATTCTCTTGATGGTTTCTCTGGCTTTACAGAAGCTTATCAGTTTGATGAGGTCCCACTTTTCTATCTTATCTCTTATGGCATGGGCTCTTGGGGTTTTGATCAGGAATTGGTTGCCAGTTCCAATTTCCAATACTCCACATTTTTAAAATAAAAAATTTACAAGTTAAAATAAAGAACATGCACAGACTTTCGTTGATTAAACAAGTTATTGAGAGAGGTATAGTAAAATCTCAAATAAAATAATAGGTTTGCAATTTTTCCTTATTCTGTTCATTTTTGCTTTATTTATTTTGAAGTTATGTTGTTGAGTCCGAGATACTTATATCTTTTTGGTGAAATGAAAAGTTTATCATAATGTAGTAGTAACTTCATTTCTAATAATGCTTGTCCTTTATTTTGCTTTATTTTATTTTATTTTATTTTTTGAGTTGGACTCTCACTCTGTCACTCAGACTGGAGTGCAGTGGCCGCTCCCGGCCATTGCAGCCTCGACCTGCTGGGCTCCAGCGATCCTTCTGCCTCAGCCTTTCAAGTAGCTGGAGCTACAGGCACGCGCTACCACATCCGGCTAATTTTTGATTTATTGTAGAGATGAGGTCTCGTCAAGTTGTCCAGGCGGGTCTCGAACCCGCGGACTCAGGCAATCCATTCACCTCGGCCTCCCAAAGCGCGGGATTACAGGCTAAGCCACCGAGCCCAGCCAATGCTTGTTCTTTAAAGTTAACTTGTTGGAATCTACTATAGCTTTATCAACTTTCTTTTGGTTAGCCATTTGTCTAGTCTATTTTTTTTCCTAATATTTATTTTAATCTCTGCCTGTCTTGATATTTTAGATCATCGCTTATAAATGTATAAAGTTGAACTTTAAAAAATTTCAATCTAGTCAGGCTCGGTGGCTCAGCCTGTAATCTCATGCTTTGGGAGGCTGAGGTGAGTGGATTACCTGAGCCCACGGGTTCGAGACCCGCCTGGGCAACTTGGCGAGACCTCATCTCTACAATAAATCAAAAAATCAGCCGAGCGTGGTATCACATGCCTGTAATTCTGGCTATTCGGAAGGCTGAGGTGGAAGGATCGCTGGAGGCCAGTCAAGTCGAGGCTGCGGTGGCCGGGAGCGGCCACTGTACTCCAGTCTGGGCGACAGAGACTCCAACTCAAAAAAAAAAAAAAAAATCAACCTGACAGACTCTGTCTTTTAGCTTGTAAGTTGCATGTGTCTATATATATATACATATATATATAAAATTAAAGATTTTGGACTGACTTATACAATGTATTCTGGGCTTTCTATTGATTTTGGACTGACTTATACAATGTATTTTGGGCTTTCTATTTATGTTTTTTCTATACTCTCTTTCCTTTTTTTTTTTTTTCTTTTGGGATTAGTGTAACTTTACACCCTTATTTTCTTCTGTATTAGTTTGGAAGTTTTATACTCCACTTCTATTTAAGTGATTTCACTTAAATATAACAATGGTGTTAAAGTTTTTCAGAATATATGCTCTCCCCAGTAATACTAGGAACCTAGAATGCTTTAACTTAGATTGCCCCCACCTACTCTCTTGCTTGTCATTGAAGTCCAGAAATTTGGTCCTTTTTCTATTTCCCATATTAGAAATTATAGTTATTTTAAGCAGGGAATTTAAAAAATTCATCCACGTGTTTAACATTTTCTTTGTTTACCATTATTTCTTGCATCTCAGACCTTTATTTTGGAAAAATTTGTCCTTTTGCTTGAAATAAAACCTTTGAAAGTTCCTTCAGTAAAATTCTGTTGGGGGTCAATAATCTAGTTTTGTTTGCCTAAAATTGCCTTCATTATTGAAATATATTTTTCCTCTGGGCATAGCATTTTAAATTAACATTTACTTCTGCTCAATGGTTTCATTATTTTCCAGCTTCTGTTTATGCTGGTGTCTGTTGTCAGTTGCTATTTCTTTGTAGATAATCTGTCTGTGCTCTCTGGCTGCTTTTAAGATTACCTATCTTTAGGCTGTTAATGCAGATTTATTACTATTATATAAGTGTGAATTTCTTTTTACTCATGATTTATTTTCCTGTTTCTGAGGATTCATGCCTTCCATCAATTTTGCAAAATTCTGAACCATCATACCTTGATTATTGCTTCTTCATCATTCTTATCCTGTCCTACAGGTCTCTTAACCATGAACCATGAATTTAAAGTATCACCTTGTGGTTTCTTAGCTCATGTGGTTAATGTAGAATTCAAACCTCAGAGCCACTTTGGATAGACCTGTGATTATAAATTCTCAAGGGCTACTTTTGTTCCACTTATAGAGCAGGGCAAGGCAGAGAAGTTCCCTTATGATTTTCTTTGGCTTTTGTGTGAGTCTTTCTAGATGATCCATCTTCACGATTGATATTACCCCTCCGAGGATGGTAGCTTCCTTCAGCAGGTCTATCTTTTGTCTCCCGGTAACCATTTAAATAACTGCTTTTGGGCAGCCAACATTGCCAAATACGTGGAGCGCAGTGAAAGTTTCGTTGTCAGCTTTCTATTCTGATTTCCAGCTTCCTTTTATTTAGAATGATAAGAATTTCTTTCACCTTCACACTTTTATAAATATGATTGTCATATGCTATGTCATATGTTATCTGGTGTTTCCAGATGTTTGTATTGGAAGGAATGCTTAGGTAATCTAATCCACCAGGTGACTGGATATGTAATTCCCCAAGGCTCTTTCCATCCCATCCCACAGCTGTTGACATTTCCTAAGAATGTGTTCCCAAGAACTCCATGAAAACACTGACCTTGCCATATAATCCTCACTGATCCACTCCCCTCTTTTTAAAAATTCTCTAACCCCGCTTAACTTTCAGTACATGAAGTTTTTGTTCACCTCTCATTTTCCTGCTACTTCAGAACACTTAGAATGCGCCAGTCCTTCTGCTGTAGTGGGGGAATAGAGCAAGAGGGAAATGAAAGAAAATGTGTGTGTGTGTGTGTATCTGTCTATTCATTTCCTAACTACCAATACTTTGCATTTCCAAAATTGTATGTACTAGGCCTATGTCCTGTTGCTGTATTGTACAATGATGAGTTTTCCTGCCCCTAGCAATAGCCTGTCCTCTCCATGTAGGAGTTTGACAGTCACAAAAACTGCAGCTGTCTCTGCAACTTAAAGTTCCTAAGATATCCACCTAGGGTATCCACCCTAGGAAACAGTTATCTGCCTAAGACTAGAACTCTCTTTGCTCAGTTTGAGATCTCAGGCAGCCCTTCTCTAGCATCAAAATGGATCCATTTTCTTGGCAATCTAGTGCTATTTGTGATCACAGTAGGAGCTGGTGGAGCCCTGCCTGTAGATTCCAGCTGCCACTAAAATGTCAGATCAGCTGCCGTTCTCCTGACAGTCATTAAACTCACTGCACTGTCATTATGGATCTCAACCTCCACACCCAGCCAGTCCTCCACATAAATTAGCAGGTTATGCATTGAACAATGTTAGGAAACACCATTCATATTGTACTCACCAGAGCATATTTATTAAAAGAAAATATGCTGGTAATAGGCATTCAAGTGTCTCGAGTCATGGAAATTTTCTAATTCACAAAAAGACACAATGTTGACCAGAAGCAGTTCTGCACACAGTACCATATTCCCATATGCTAGTTTCTGGACCTATTGGTGCTTGGTCCCACAGAAGCATCAATATGGTAAGTATTTGGGACGAGGAAACTGCCCCAAGCAAAATATCTCCTTATTAATAACATTAGGCAAGTATGTGGTGTAAATTAGAATATAAAGCTATGTTGGAAAATTCAGGAAAAAACAGTAGGTTTTTGTAAAACCTGTTCCTTTGTACTCTTTATCAGTTCTTCAGAGCAGACCATCCTGTTTTAGGCAGAGAAGTTGGATCAGAGCATGTATTCACAGATGCACCTCTGCTTTTAAGAGTGCACTCCCTCCTGTTGGTAGAACACTCACCAGTGAATCTCCTGAACCATCAACAATGAGATTAAACACTAGTCTAGGCTCACCTTGATGAGGGGCTGCCGAAGTGTGTCTTCCCCCAGAAGCAAAGCAGAAATGTGGAGAAAGTGGTCTTCACACTGTCCTTCTCTCATTTCTCTGCTACTGTTTTTATTACATTGCTTTGATAGTTATAATGCAATAAAGAAACAGAATGTTATAAGAAATTATTACTTGAGAGAAATAAAAAAGTATTATTATTTATAGATAATGAAATTCAGAAAATCTCAGAAAGGTTATATATATATGTATATATATATATACATATATATATATAATAACCATACATTTATTTAAAGAAAATAAAAAATATTAAAATAGCATTTTTTCTTTTTTTGAGCTGGAGTCTCACTCTGTTGGAGGCTGGAGTGCAGTGGCACGCTCATGGTCACCCCAACATCAACCTGCTGGGCTTTGGCGATCCCCCTGCCCCAGCCTTCCAAGTAGCCAGAACTACAGGCCCGCACTACCGTGCCCGGCTAATTTTGATTTATTGTAGAGACGAGGGCTCGCCAAGTTGCCTGGGCTGGTCTTGAACCCGCAGGCTCAGGAAATCTACTCAGGTAGATTTCTACTGAGGTAGAAGGACCTGAGCCTAGGAGTTCAAGGCTGCAGTGAGCTGTGATCCTACCATTGCACTCCAGCCTGGATGAAAGAGACAGAGTGAGACCCAGATTCAAAACAAAGAACAAAAAAAACCTCTAATAAAGTAAAACTATAAATTATAAATTAGACCTGGCATCTGCAGATTACATAAGATAAATTATGAAATTATATGGGAATACAGAAAGAGATATTTCAGAGATCTATACTGGTGAAGATATCAAATGGTATTTCTAAGCTAATGTACAGATTGCATTAATCAACATCAATAAAAATTCCAACATGATTGTTTTGAGAACTCGATAAAATAATTAATGAATGAAATTAATTTTGAATAAATTGACAGACAAAATTATGGTAAATAATCCTAAAATAAGAGGAAGAACAGAGTAGGGAAAAGGAACTATTTCTTTCACATATTAGAATTTATTTTAAATATGATCCTGACATAAAAACAGAAACTTCAAATAGTATGATGGTGTGAAAAATGCATAAGTTATGAAGTTATACATAAAAATGTATAATGAGATGAGTATCACAAGAGAGATATATATATTTGTATATGTGTGTATGTAAATTTGCATTCAGTATATATACTTTATAACCTCATCAATAAAGTACATGAGTAGTTCAGTCACACAAAAGGAAAATCAATAGACATTTTAAAATCCAATATGAGTCATAACAACACAAATCCAAACATTAATAACACCTCCTTTACATCTTTTAAACAAAAAGTGCAATATTTAATTCAAGTTTGTCTTCAAGATAAATGGCAAAATTTTCACATTTTTTAGCATGACTCATTAACTTATTTTAGATCCCTATTTGATAATATGCATTAAATCTGTAGAAATACTGATATCTTTTTTCCAGTGAAGCATATCATAAGGATTTTTCTTAAAATAATTCAAAAGATGAAACTATATTGATGATGATGTTTGCTGCAGCATTCATTATAAAAATGGAAAATTAGAACAAACTTAAAATGTTCAACAATAGAGGTAACCAATAAAGTATCATTTTAAAACTCATTAAATATTCCCTGCTTTTTAAAAATTAAAAATACAGAGTTTTATGTATGTGTGTGTGTCACCATTTATTGTGTACTTGCTATGAAGCAGATATTTTATATATGATTGCTAATTCTCACAATCACCCTGCAAGTTCAATATTTTTAATTCTCAATGTAAGGTTTTGAGGTTTGGTGCTCTAAATGGTTTACTCAAAGCTAGGAAGTGATGGAGCTGGGCTTTGATCCCCCATCGATGACAGTACCTGACTCATTCATGGCTTGGTCCAAGGGAAAGGCCCTGCTTACAATTTCTGTGAAGGGAACAGCCTTTGGCAGAAATTCTGTCCTGTGTGTTTCCTGCACCCTTACCAAATATACCCATCCAACCACCACCAGGGATAGGGTCTGACCCAAAGGCAGCCAATCCAAGGTGAGGCTAGTAGTTTATGATAGGGTCATCATGGTAAGCCTCTCAAGATAAAGAAGAAAGGAAGAAGAGCTAAATTATCTATCTCTCTCTTATCCGTTTAGTTTTAGAAATACAGAGCAAATCAGGCAGTAGTCAGGAGCTGCAGGTAGGAGAATGTGAGACAAGTACAGACAGCCTTTAAGCATGCTCTCAAGAACAACTGCTTACTAGGTGAGACAGAACACAATTGCTAGATCACCAGTAGCAGAAAGGCCAGTCAGGGGGAGGGATGGGTGGGAGGATGGAGATGGGCTCATATCAGGCAGTAAAGAATAGCAAACATATGAATTAAAGGGAAATAGTTGTCACGTACAATCACACACATTTCTGCAAACAATTCCTCCTCAATAAAATCAAGCTCATTGCATGATCTAGTCCCTTCACAATGTAGTCACTTCTCCAGATCAAGCCCCTGCTTGATCTCTTAAGTCTGGCTATCCAAACAACTTGCATGTGCACAAGTACTCTGTGCTCGTTATTAGTGCATTGCCTGTCAGCTCCAGACCAATCCTTTTGCCTGAACCAGTAAGTACACCATGCTGTCCTTCTCCAGAGTGCATTTTCATTTGCCTAACTTAATCCCTTGCATCCTCCAAAACTGGGCTCCAGAGAAACTTCCTCTAGGAAGATTTTCATGATCTCTATCAGACTGAATCCACCTGAGCACAATTCCATGGAGACTCTCTTGAATAATAGCTGAATACCAAGAGAGTGTAGTCTGCAAGTTTGAAGCAATGAGAAGATACGCAATAAGCAGAAAACAGAACAGAGGATCAAGCAGATGCTGTATCAAGTCCCGACTCAGAAGCCAACATGATACCAACCCCTAAATATGCTAGAGGAAAGTGCGCCCTCAAGAGAGGGCAGCAGATGCTCGGATTACAACCATTCACAAATCCTTATTTACTTCCTAGTTAAGTAGATATATTTTAAGACACAGTTTTATATATATATATATATATTATTGAAAGTCTGAAATGAACAGACTTTCTATCCAATTGCAACTCATGCAAAACAAATCTTATTCTAAGTTAATGAAAATGGCACCCTATAATAGCAATTCATGTTATATAAATGGTTCTTGAGGCAGCCATCTGCACTACACAAATAAATTTGCCTCCGAAACTGCAAGGCGACACTCTCCATGAGTCCTACAGAAAATCCAGGTGCAAATTTGTCTGGCTCACTGCCTTTGTTTTATCCATTTGGCTCATGAGTTTGTGAGCAAATTTATACATCAAATCTCAAAAACTGGCCCAGGACTCCGGGGTGAAGTTAAAAAAATAATAACAGTAATTTGTATTTATGTAAGTAGAATGTTTGTACTAAGTGATCAGATTATTTCATTATTTCCACCATAATATCAAAAGCCTGGGAAGTATAAACAAATTTTTAAAAAGCATGTTTTTGTAAGACGTATTCCCAGTCTATATTAGTTTGGAGCAGACATGGGTGTTATGATTTGTATATTCCTAGGGAATAGCTCTTTCCATTCAGAAACTTGGTTTTTCAGCAACTGATTGTTTGAGATCACATCCATCTTTATTTCTTCACCTACTGTGTCCAAGATTTACCAATGAACCTGAAACTAGAAAGAAAGAAAATCATAAGACACAAAGTTAAATGTTAATTATTCTAACAGTAACTTCGCAACTCTTTTAAAAATAAGACACTTAGCATACCTTTTAAAAATGTCATTATAAATTTAACAAGGCCAATTGTTTAAGAAAAGTAAAAACGTAGAAAATAGAAAGGAGAAAGATGAAGCTATCTGAACTCAACACTCAAGAATAGCTACTATTAATAATTTGGTACAGTTTCTTTGTCTTTATTTTATTTTTTTTAAAGATGTGGGTTGTCGGCCGGCCTCACACAGTCTGTACGGCACAGTCTGTACGACTCAGTCTGTAATCTCAGCACTTTGGGAGGCCGAGGTGAGTGGATTGCCTGAGCCCGTGGGTTCGAGACCCGCCTGGGCAACTTGGCGAGACCTCATCTCCACAATAAATCAAAAATTAGCCGGGCGTGGTAGCGCACGTCTGTATTTCCAGCTACTTGGAAGGCTGAGGTGGAAGGATCGCCGGAGCCCAGCAGGTCGAGGCTGCGGTGGCCGGGAGCGGCCATTGCACTCCAGTCTGGGCGACCAAGTGAGACTCCCACTCAAAAAAAAAAAAGATGTGGGTTGTCTTTCTTAAATGCTCTTATTAATATATAAAACATCATATAGTTTATATAGATCCTATTTTTCAGATGGTACATAATTTCAGTTTTATGAAATGACTATTCTTATAAATTCCATTTTAACGACTGCATACTTTTTTATTATATGCAACCATTAAATAGCATTTTTTTCACATATATGATTATGGCAATTCTCCCTTTGCTCTCAGGTTTAGGAACAAACTTGGCATGGCCTACAAGACTATTCTTAAACTGTGCCTTACCTCAGCTCTTGCCTTTTTTCTCCTTCACATTCTAGACTCTACTTATACTCAGTCCATTTCCACACGTCATGTTCCCTATCACCTCCTAGACCTTGCACATCCTAGCCAAAACATTTTACTTCTTTCACACTCCATCCCTTCCATTTCTCCCCTTCTGCTCCCACTCCTTTTGTTCTAATTAACACCTAATGATCTTTGATGAAAGAAGACAATATAGACAGAAAAAAAGGAAAAGAGGCCTAGAATTGAGTCTTGAGTTCCTCAATTATTAGAAGAATATAGAAGAAAGAGATTGAGAAATGGTTAAAAAAGAAAGAATATGGCATCACAGAGAGAAAGCAAGGGGAAAAAGTGTCAAAATATATAGGCCAATGGAACAGTTTACAGTCTATAAATAGACCAATGCATACATCATCAACCGATTTTTGACACAAAAGATAAGTTAATTAAATGGAGAAAGGATAGTAGTTTCATAAAGGGTGCTGGAACAACCATATATCCATATGGAAAAGAACTTCAACAGTTACTTCATAACACACACAAAAATAAATGCAAATCATAGACCAAACATGTAAGTGTTTGTTTAAACTACAAAACTTCTAGAAAAAAACATAGAGTAAAATCTTTGAGATTTTTGAGTAAGCAAAGAATTCTTAGATAGGTCACAAAAGTATGAACTATAAGAGAAAAAAATTCATAAAATAAACTTTGTCAAAATTAAAATCTTCTGCTTCTTGAACAACACTATGAAGAAAATAAAAAGGCAAGTCAAAAAATGGGGAAAAAACTTACAGTACATGTATCTGACAAAGGATTTGTCTAGAATGTACAGAGAGCTCTTGCATCTCAATACTAGAAAGACAAACAATCCATTAAAATAAAAAAAAATTGGACACTTTAAAAGAAGGTACTCAAATAGCCAATGAGCACATGAAAAGATGTTCAACATCATTAGTCATCAAGGAAATACAACTTACAAGTACAGTGAGTTATCACATCATACCCACTAGAATGGCTAAAAAGATTGACAATACCAAGTGTTGATGAGATTGTGGGGCAACTAGAATTCTAATTATTGCTAGTGAGAATGTAAAATTGTACAACCACTTTGGAAACATCTTGATATTTCTTATAAATTGAAACATACACTTACTTTATGACACAACAATTCAAATCTTAGGAATCTAACCAAATGGAAAGAAAATTATACGTCCACACAAAAACTGGTACATGAGTGTTTAAAACTGCTTTATTCATAGAAATTCCAAAACGAGAAACATCCCAAATACCTGCCAAATTGTGGCCTACCCTTAAAATATCCATACTGTTCACCAAAAAAAGGAATGAACTACTGATGTACTCAGTAACATGGACAAATCTCAAAAACATTACACTGAGTAAAGCAAGAAAGAAGAGAACGTAGATATGACTCCATCAATATGAAACTGTAAGAAAAATCTAAAATGTAGTAATAGAAAGCATATTAGTGGTTGTCTTGGGTCAGGATGACTTGAGGGATTGATTGGAAGGACACAAGGATAATTTTTGAGATATGGAAATATTCTATACCCAATTATGGTGGTGGTTGTTATGGAGATGTATACACATCAAAATTCTTCAAATTGTGTGTGTATTTTATTATTGGTAAATTATACATCAGTAAACTTGATTTTAAGGATCCATGTCAAATGTTATTTTTTTAAAAGATGTGGGGTATAATTCGGGGTTAGGTATACACGTGTTCATTATGCAGGTACCCTTGATGGTGAGGTGTGCCTCCACTTCCCCCGGCAGATTCCCGTCACTGCCAATCCCACTTTCCCGCCCTCCTCCTGGCATTTTGCCATTACTGCCAATCATTTTCTTATAGTATTACGATAATTGTTCAAGGTCCACTTATGAGTGAGAACAAGTGATACTCAGTTCTTTGTTCCTGTGAAAGTTCACTCAGTATTATAGACTCTAAGTCCATCTAGGTTGCTATGAAGTTCATGATTTTGTTTCTTTTTATGGCTGCATAATATTCCAATGTGTATATGTACCACATTTTTTTCCCCAGTCCTCTTTTGATGGGCAGCATGATTGGTTCCATGTTCTTGGTACTGTGAATAATGCTGCAATAAACATATGTGTGCAGGTATCTTTTCAATAGAGTTATTTGAGTTCTTCCTGGTATATTCCCAGTAGGGGGATTGTGAGGATGTATGGAACTGTTGATTTTAAGGTCTTTTAGGAATCGTCACATTGTTTTCCACCATGGTTGTACTAGTTTACACTCCAACCAACAGTGTAGAAGTGTTCCCTTTTTACCGCATCCCTCTCCAGCATCTGTTGTTTTTTGAGTTATTGATGATAACCATCCTGACTGGAGTTAGGTGGTATCTCAGAGTAGTTTTAATTTGCTTTTCTTTGATGACTAGTGAGGCTGAGCATTTTTTCATGTACTGTTGGCTGCTCGTACATCTTCTTTTGAGAAGAAGTTAGGTAAGTCAAGGACAGAGAAGGGACTATTGGAAGTGGCAATATTAGAAGTCATCATGACTTCATTAAGAATGGTTTCAATGGAGGTATACAGAGCAGAACCTAACTGAAGTGGTTTAAAAAAATGGGAATTGAGAAAGTGAAAGTACATTGTTCTCTTAAAAAACTTCTGCTTTGAACTAAAGCAGAGAGATGGGGTGGTACTTGAAGGGCATCTGGTAGTCCAGCGACTTTTATTTTTCTTAAAAAATGTAATTCCGGCTACTTGGAAGGCTGAGGCGGAAGGATTGCTGGAGCCTAGCAGGTCGAGGCTGCGGTGGCCGGGAGTGGCCACTGCACTCCAGTCTGGGCGACAGAGTGAGACTCCAACTCAAAAAAAAAAAAAAGATTGGTATCATTAAGGTACATCTATATGCTGAGAGGTGTGATCTAGTAAAGAGAGTGAGATGGATGATGCATGGAGAAAAAGAAAGCATTGCAGGAGACAACTATAGAGATGACATGATATGGGATACAAAACATAAGAGGAGGAGCTGGAATGCATTGTCCACTTTTGCAAGTGAGAAGAGGCGGTTGCAGATGCCTGCAGGGCGGTAGATTTGGTAGGGAGAGACTCAAGGATGGCTCATCTACTTGCTGCTTTTTCTCAGAGAATTGGCAGTGAATGGGGTAAAAGGTGATATAGGCTTAAGGAGAGAGATTAAGTTGGGAAATAGTATCTTTGGAGAGAGGAAGAGTGAATTTACTAGAAAATATGTTAGGATCATCTGGTTGATTGAGAAGACTGCCCCTTTGAGTCTTTTGGCCATTCATTCAAAGAGAAATCAATAGGCACGGGTGTGGGTTTTTTCCTAACAATGTTCCACTTCTGGGCTACAGGTATAGGGTGCACAGAACCTCATATTTAGCTAAGGTTGGCATTTTTCTGGTGACTATGAAGGAAGAGCGGGCCAAAGGTTTTAGCACGGTTGCAGAGAAGTGGTTAAATAAGGGACTACAGAATCTAAGTTAGGTTACGAGGAATGTGAGGACAAGAGGGGTGGGATGAACAGAGGAAACATTGTTAGGCCAACAGATTGGAGGCTGTGCCGTGAGTGACCAGGTGGGACTCACTAGGTGACCACCACACAGAATGGGAGCACTTGTAAAGTATGACAGTTTGCTTGCCCTTATTGCTAACCACGGGTTCCTGACTACCAAGTACTAATTTCTCCTTAATACAGTTTCAAAGGTGGAGAGAAGGAAGGAAACATGATTTGTGTGTGTGTGTTTTGAATGTGTCAATTTTCCTTTCTCTCTATATTATTGATTTTTCCACCTTGAACCACCTATTCACATTTTGCTGGATGAGTAAAGTTTTGAGAGGACTCTCTGCTGATGGGATTAGAGGTGTTTGGGAGGATTTTCCTTGACGATTACCTGATGCAAGTGGCCGCCCAAACACTGTGAATGAAATTGTTCCTGAAGGAATTAAAATAACTTTGCTGAACCTTGTTAACGGTGTCGTGTGTGACCCAAAGATCAAACCACTTTTACTTGGTGTTATGACAAGACCTCCTTTATTTACATGGGGCAGACTATCATCCCCAGTTGCCTTATTTCCATTAGTGGTATCACTCAAATTAACTATTATGAATAACAAGTATAATAATATTATTTTACTTTTTGTTGACTACTCTCCATGTGCCAAACACTGCACTAGCTATCATACTTAACATTTATTGACTCTTTATATGTTCCAGGGACTTATGCTTTGGCTGTATAACCTAATTTACTCCTCACTACAGCCTGATGAAGAGTTGAGGCTAAGATAAAGAGATTATGGCTCAAAACTGCTTTACTGAGCTCTCACAGTTATTAAAAACTTGATATAGATGGGATTCAAAAGTCTGGTTGACTCTGAAATGTCTGCATTAACAATATGCTGAATTTGCCTTTATTGTGTCCCTCAGTACATGCAAAGATGAAGGGCTCTTGTGAAGGTCATTGCCCAACAGAAAGGAGTAGACCAGTAAACAAACAGGTAACAAGCCACGTGACGGGTGCTGAGGGGAGGATTCTGATTAGGGCAGTAGGTAGCAAGTGACAGACTCAAGAGATGTTTAGAAGGACACGTATTTAGTGGATTGACTCATCACCCAACTACAGTAATGGCCTCTTCATTGGTTAGCTCCTGTCACCAGGCCTGTCTTCTGTATCACTCTATCACTGCCAGAGTTCATCTTCCTAAAACACTTGTGCCTAAAAGTGTGCACTTATTTCATCCTACATCATGTTAGCTTTTTTTTTTTTTTTTTTTGAGTTGGAGTCTCACTCTGTCGCCCAGGCTGGAGTGCAGTGGCATGCTCACAGCTACTGCATCCTTGACCTGTTGAGCTCAAGCGATCTTTCTGTTTCAGCCTTCCAAGTAGCTGGAACTACAGGCATGCACCACCAAGCCCGGCTAATTTTTTGATTTATTGTAGAAACGAGGTCTCGCCAATTTGCTCAGGCTGATCTCGAACCCCTGGGCTTAAGCAATCCTTTTTTTTTGCCTTGGCCTCCCAAAGTGCTGGGATTATAGGCTTGAGCCACCGTGCCTAGCTGTGCTTACTTTTAATTCCTACTCTCCTTCATGAAATTATTTCTAACTCCTGCTATAGTAAACAAGCATGGGAATTTCTGTTCCAAAGTTCTTCCTACTTCTAGTAACTGCTCTCCTTCTGTGGACAAAGCTCTCTCTCCCACATTGAATTCCTCCACATGGCAGGGGACAGGCCACCAGTAGCTTCCATGTTTGACATAGATGGCTTTCTCCCACAAAAGAGGGCAGACTCTTCTTCAGTTCCAAAGCTAAAAACCCCAGATTGGGGCTTTGATGGACTGGGTTTCGATTGGTTGTACACCCTTGAAAAAATGAGTCATAGCCAGCAACAGGTAGCAGGAAGGTGGGCAGTCAGGGCACGTTCTCTTACATAATCATAATTCACGGATCATGATGCCCAAACCTTGAGAAAGAGAGAGAAAGAAAGAGAATAATAAAGAGAGGATGATTTATTTGTTAAGTGTGCTAACATTTGAGGAATCTAAGTGAAAAATAGAATTACCTTATGAGACTTATTGTATGAGTGTGAAATTATTTCAAAAATAAAATGTTCAACAAATTTAATGTGTGTTTTTATCATGATAAAAGAGAGTAAAATATGATGTTGGAAAAATGGTGGTGGGTTGAGACCTGTGTGTCCCAGTTTCCAGAGGGCATATTGTTCCCCTTGCCCCACACTTGACTTCACACAGATACTTGGACAACCAGTCTCCTGAAGGTGTCTCAAGGGATGTGAAGTTATCTCTGACTGGGAGGACATTGAGCACTAGGTTTAGGGAGGTTGATGCTATTTTATATCAGTAGGTAGGTCATTGCAATTTTGAACAGTGGAGTAATATTATTTAGAAAAAGAATTTCACGTGGATGCCGATTTGGAAAGGGAGAAATTCCAGGAAGACTTACACAAGGACATTGCCAGGAAAAGGGAAGGAAAAAATGTGAGCTAAATTCTTAAGTAAGTATTGACAGAATCTGGCTACTGCTAGTGATACCACTAATGGAAGTGGGAGAGTGGGGGACACTGGAGGTTGGCAAATACAGAGACAGGGCTAGAGAGGACGCCGAATAGTTTCATTGTGGTTGCATTGAATTTGGGGTGCTCAGAGGATGTTGCAGGGGGATAACTCAAGCATTCAGTTAGAGGTGTGGGTCGCCGGTTCTGATAAAAGATGCAGATCTGGAAACAATCATATGGAAGTGACAGATGAACCGTGGGACAGGAGGAGCTTGCCAGTTAGCCTGGTAAATGAGACAGGGTGTGAGCCAGGGAGCGAGCCTGAAACAGAAATCATCTCTTACAGGGAATAGCAGAGGAAGAAAAGCCAGGAGGGAGCAGTGAGAAAGAAGCAGGAGAACTAACTCTACAGTGCAGAGGATCCTAATGTGAGTGCAGTAGTACTTTAAAGTATGAACCAAAGTGTTCCTTACCCTATCTCAGGTCCTGTGCTAGTCCCCCTAGGCTACAATCAGTGCCTTCTCACTTTACTGCCTCTGGAAAGGGATGATGAGGCAAAACAAAAGAGACAAGTGTTTGGTGTTTGAGTTTCAAAATACCTTCAGCAACTCTTAAAGCAATTTAAAAATGGGCAAAAGATCTGAGCAGACACTCCATCAAAGAAGACACATATTACAAATAAACATATCAATAAAGATATCAGCTGGAGACCAGCTTGGGCAACATAGTGGGACCTGGTCTCTAAATGTCTACACACACACACACACTCACACACACACACACACACACACACACACACACACGCACACACACACGCAAATTAGCCAGGCATGGTGGCATGCACCTGGAGTCCTAGCTACTCAGGAGGCTGAGGTGGAAGGATCACCTGAGCCCAGGAGGTGGAGATTGCAGTGGATGTGAATGTGCCACTGCACTCCAGTCTGGGTGACAGAATGAGACTCTGACTCAAAAAAAAAAGATACTTAATATCATTTGTCATTAGGGAATTGCTAAGTAATACAACAATGAGATACCACTATGCATCTATTAGAATGACTGAAATCCAAGACAAAAACAAAAACTGATAATACCAAGTGTTGACAAGGATGCAGAGCAACAGGAAAGCTCACTCATTGCTGGTGGGGATGCAAAACGATACAACCACTCTGGAAGACAGCTTAGCAGTGTCTTACAGAGTGAAAGATGGTCTTCCCATGGGTAAATTATAATTTTAAAACATACAAATATACCACTTGGAATGGATTTGAGGATAACTGTGCCATAAGTAGATTTTCTTTAAGTGGCTAAACAAAGCGTAAAAAGCAAGAAGATGTTTCTGGTACAGAACCAGTAGTACAAAAGTGTATAAATACCTGGATAGTACGCTTATTTTGCAAAAGAGCAACTTTATGTATGTATATTGACGGTCCAGAGTTCATGCAGTTGCAGTTTCATGCTTCAACAATTACATGCTGGCAATTCCTTAAAAAAAAAATCCACAAAAAACTACTTTCAAAAAAGACATAATTGAGATATTCCCTCGTTTGACCAATTTCATCTAAGTTTACATGGACATAAGGGTTTAGATATGTTCAGAGTAAGCCACATGCAACAGGCTACTTGACCAATTTTCTCAAAAAAAGGCTTCAAGACAATAGTAATAAAATAAGAGAAGAAAATATGGAGAAATAAAATATCAATTAGTATCATACATATTCTTTTGACGGTTGGAGAAAACTTTTACAGATAAGTTACAAAGAAAAGGCAAGTAAATAACTTTGTATACATGTTGTACACACATTCTGTGCACTATTTTTTACCTTGCTGCCATCATTTGTACAAACTCTTTAAGGTTTATTTGACTGACTAACACTACTGAATTGATGCCCACACAAAAACCTACATGTGGAATGTTTGTGGTAACTTTATTCATAATTCCCAAAACTGAAGCCAATCAAGATATCCTTCAATAGATGAGTGATAAACAAAGGGTAATACTTTCATGCAATGGAATGCTATTAAGTGATAAAAAGAAATGAACCACAAAAACATGAATGAATGACTCTTAAATGCGTATTGCTAAGTGAAAGAAGCCAGTCTGAAAAGTCTACATCATATATGATACCAATTGCATAATATTTGAAAAGGCAAAAATATAGATACAATAAAAAAAGACTAATGGTTGCCAGGAGTTTGGGTCTAGAGGGAGAGATGAATAGGTGAAGCAGATGAAATTTTTAGGATAGTGAACCTATTCTGTATCATACAATAATTGAACATACATGACATTGCTCATTTGTCAAAACCCATAAATTTTATAACACAAAGAGGGAACCATAATATATGAAACAACAGCAACAAAAAACTTTTAGTAGATTAGGAGATCCCAAGTTGAAATTTAGAATGTAAACAAAACAATCTAACAATATTATAAATGTGTGAAACTACCGCAGTTGAAAGGGGTGAGGTAAACGTTGCTGACTTGGCCGGGTATGGTGGCTCATGCTGTAATCCCAGCACTTTGGGAGCCGAGGTGAGCAGATTGCCTGAGCCCATGGGTTTGAGAACAACCTGGGCACCTTGGTGAGACCTCATCTCTACAATTAAAAAAATAATGGTAGCACATTCCTATAGTTCTGGATACTTGAAAAGCAGAGGTGAAAGGATTGCCTGAGCCCAGCAGGTCGTAGCTGTGAGCATGCCACTGCACTCCAGCCTGGGTACAGAGTGAGACTCCAACTCAAAAAAAAAAAAAGTTGCTGACTTAAGTGACCTTGGAAATGAGTGGAGGCAAAAGACGCTGTGCGTAAGCACTGTACTACAGTTGATAGAGATGTTTCCCATGGAGATCACGGTTAAGAATTCTGCTACCATTATACATGAATACCAGAATTAAACATAAAAGTACATGGATGGCAGATGCTGGGAGTCAAGATTCTCACTGTTGGAGAGGGAGGTTATGGATAAAGAGGAGCAGGATAAAATCCATTTGGAAGTGGGTTCGATTTGGAGGCATCATTGTGAACACATGTTTAGCTTAAGACAGATCGTTTGTATATTATTTTTTTATTGCTGCTGCAACAAATAAACACAGACTTAGGGGCTTAAAATGACACATATTTATTTTCTTTTAACTCTGGGGGTCAGAAGTTCAAAAGTCGGCTCTCTGGGATAAAGTCAAGATACTGGCAGAGCTAGTTTTTTCTGTAGGTTCCAGGAGATAATTCGTTTCCTTGCCTTTTCCAGTTTCTACAGGCTACCTGCATTCTCTGGCTCATGCCCTCCCCCTCCATCTTCAAAGTCAGCCGCATAATATCTTCAGATCTCTCTGCCATCCGTCCTTTGTTTCTGTCAGTACTTCTGACTCTGATCCTCCCTCTTTCCTCTTATAAGGACCCTTGTGATTATATTGGGCCCACCTGGGTATTTCAGATACAGTAAGTCCCCTACACATGAACAAGTTCTATTCCAGGAGCCCGTTCATACAGTAAGTCCAATTTGTTTGTTAAGTCTAACAAAGTTAGCTTAGGTACCCAACTAACACAATTGGCTACACCAGCTACATCATCACTGCGTTTATTATTGCTTCCGGATATCTTGGACTTGAAATATACCATTTGTAGAGGATACACAAACGTGACAGTGTACACCAGACACAAGAACTAGCTTACGTGATTGGACATGCAAACACACATTAGCATCTTTGGAAGTTTGCAACTTGAAGGTTTGTATGTAGGGGACTTACTGTAATTCCCCAAATCAAGGGAGAGTTGTCCTTATAAGAGAAAAGTAGGGGGAGACTTGAGGCTCAGATGCACAAGCACATGAGAAGGTGGAGGCAGAGATTGGAGTCATGCAGCTCCATGCCAGGGGCAGTATGGAGCCACTGGCAGATGGAAGAGGCAAGAGAGGATTCTCCTCTAAAGTCTTGTGGGAAATATCTTTCTGATGACACCTTGATTTCAGACTTCTGACCTCCACAACTGTGACTTTTTTTTATTTGAACATATTTTCTTTCTTTCTTTCTTTTTGTTTTTAAACATATTTTCAATAACTGCTTTAAGGTCTTTGTCTTATAAGTCTATCTAATATATGGGCTTCAACAGGGACAGTTTCTTCTGAACTGTATTTTTTCCTTTGTATAGATCAATGCTCTGTTGTTTCTTTGTATATCACTTTTTTTTTTTGCTAAAAGCTGGACATTTTGAGTAATTTAACGCTGCATTTCTGCAAAGCACAGTATACCACTTTCTCAGAATTTGTTGTTGCTGCTTGTTGATGTTGCTGTTTGTTTAGTGACTTTTCTGAACGAGTTCTGTAAAGTCTGTATTTTCTTTCATGTGTGTCCACTGACATTTCTGCTTGGTTAGGTTGGTGGGGAGCTAATAATTGGACAGAGATTTCCTTAGATGCTTGGAGCCATTAAATCTCCCAGTCTTTGCAAAGGGGCTGTAGGTGTGTGTTAGGTCATGCCTGCAACACTCAGCCTGGTGGTTTACAATTCTATTTTAGCCTTCACTTCCTGCTTGTGCAGAGCCAGAGGTCAGAGCTTAGGGCTTTCTCAGGTTTCTCCTGAGCATCTGCTGTGCTCTGGGTCTGCCCACAGCCCTGTGCATGTGTATGGCCTTCTAGATTCCCAGAAATACATCAGAGCATTTTGAAGCCCCTTATAGACATTTTATACCGTATCTTTTCCTTTTACCCCCAGCTTTTTGGTTCTCCTACTATGCTTTGACAGAAGCCTCTTTCTGCTACTTCAATGGTTGCCGGGCTGGTGGTTTGAACCATGGTTGTGGGCCACTGGTTTTCATGGCTACCTCATGGGGGGAGAAAAACAGGGCAATTAAAATGCCACAAACCACATTGTTCTTACTAAGATTCGACTAGTTTTCTTGAAAATGTTCCCTGATTGATTCACACCTTTGATTAATTTCCAGAGTTGTAGAAAAGTTGACTCTGACCATTTTTGCCAGTATGTTCATTACTTTATGGAGGAGAGAATTTTTGGAGGTCCTTACTCTATCATTTTCACTGATGTCACCCTTATGCTCTTTTTTAAGCTTAGTTTTTTTAAGCTGAAAGTATACTGTCATATGTGTTTTAAATACTGAGAAAGGTTTAGACTATTATTT